>CM056949.1:12757723-15157723 GCA_029856935.1 Cyclocarya paliurus
CCTCCATCTCAGATTGATAAATAATCTAACCTGAACTAGAGAAGAATCTCCCTATAATTTACCCTCTGAGTTTCTCCTGACGGCTAAGGTACAATAATGTTGTAGGTGAGAACCCTTAACCCCTAGTACTATTTATAGATTTTTGACCATCATGAAATCTAGAGATATTCGTATCCCACTATGACTAGAATAAAGGTATTCTTGTCCCACTGTGTAGGTATCAAATCAACAGCCTATAATTTAGCTTCGAAATAAGGTTGAAAATCAAGTTAAGAGATAAAATCAAGAAGAGATAGGACAAGTGGACTCAAACTTCTAAAAGGAAAGAGACTTAGACTTCTAAAAGAAAAAAACTTCACAAGGCAATCATTCTAAGAAATAGACCTATATATATATATATATATTTATATATATGAGGAGATGCCCCACAAAAGGCCAGACTCTCCATAAGCTCTCTACACAAAAGCTCCCTATGCCCAAACTCCACTACAACTCCAAAGGATCTTCTCTAAATTTTCCTATTGTATTGTGAGATGTATGAGGCCATGAGAGATTGTAAAACCACCCATTATAGTGAATTTTACACCCAAACAACCCGTGAATGTTAGCATTATGCCGAACCACATAAATTTTTGTGTCTCTCTTTATTTACTTTTATTTGCTTATTTATTATTTATCATATAGATGTATGCGAATACATCGTATTGAAGTCTGAATTACCAACGTGGGTTGGGAATCATTCTTTCCTCCTTTCTGATCTGTTGTAGAAATGAAGGTATTAATAGAATGACATGTCAACGAAACTGATCAAAATGATCCTAGAATGAACCATTAATTTTTTTTTTTTAAAGGAACAATAGGAATTTATTCATCAAGTAGGGACCAAATGGCCAATACAACTAGGAATGTCTTCTAGCTCTATGATTACATCATCAATAACAAGAGCATGCTTAGCTAAAACATGAGCAATCTTATTGATGGATGAGGAGGTGCCTCAATCTGGGATACTAGATTCCTAGCTGAAATTCCCAATGTACCCCTGTTAATTCACTAAATTACCTACTAATTTACTTGAACAAATTGGTTAGATCTCAATATTATGATTATTAGATAAATCAAATACTTGAAGTAAATTAATCACTTTGTTTAACACAATGATTGGTTTTCGAAGGAAAATCCTTTAAAGAACTCTTTTAAGGTAAAACCCTACAGGACAACCAAACTCAGGAAAGTTAATCTTATTTTTGAAAATCAATTACAAGTACTCATCAATTATAAAACCTTTGCAACTTCACTCTTTTACTTGCCCAAACAAACGACCAATTTATCTTCTACCCGCGGTAGCAGCCAGAACCTCTAGCGATCTTCAAATATTGCCTTTCCTCCTAGAACTCTAGGGCTGAAGTCCAATCACACGATCCTCCACGCTCGAGCATGATCACACCTAAGGAGAGATGAAAATCAAAGTAAAAATTCTCAGTGAATTTTCCCTTCATAAGCATATGAAAAATATCTCAATGATCCTTAATCAAACTCCTTAGGGAGTCATGAAACCAAATCCCTTTAAATATTAGATCTGGAAAGAGTCCCAGTGAAGTAGGATTCTGCTGACAAGTAGAGATAGTCGCGAGAGATGTTTCTTGAAGAATTGCTGACATTTCACGATAACTCTTCACTGTGGTTACTGATCTGTGTTCAGCTTTTGTTATAGATAATTGCAGATCCTTATTGATTCGAATTTCACATGACTGACTTATCTAAATAACCTTAAAGACTTCTAGATAAACTCAATGTTGTTAAAGATAAGGTCAACAATTATTTTACATTCAACCAAATTCAAACTTATAATGATAAGATAAACTTTATCATTTAGTCTTCTAATCCTAGCCAACTTCAGCATTTACAATCTCTCCCTTTGGTGGATTGGTGACAAAGACATCTTGATGAATGTGAATTCCTGTTACATATTTCAAATAGTAGACTAAGAAGAGATAGAAAAAATTCTCAAAAGTTGTGATTCAATAAACTGACTTAGAGATAAAGAAAATAATCCAGCTTCAAGTACTAGTTAAGTGAAGCCTAACCAACTGAATGAACATCACTAGCATATCAGTCCTTCATCCCAATTAAAGCAAAACATAAGGACATATCAAATTGTATCTAAATTGAACCAAACAAAGACATGAAAGAGTAATAAAAAACAAATAGATAGTTTTTCTCTTCTACTAAAGTTGTACTCCCCCTCTCGTGCTGCTGATCACCCACCTCATTCTTTTCTCCCCCTTATTTCGTCTGCAATCAGCCAAGTGGGTCTAGAAATCATCATCAGAATCAACCACATTTGCCATGACTTGCTGGACATCGAAGGAAAGCTGTACCAAACGATCATTTGCTTGTACACAATCAGAGCGTACATCAACTAATTGTTGCTCTAACTTGATTGACTTTCTTCCCATTTTGAAAAAAATAAATCAATCTTTGAGACAAAAGAGAGGTTTGCTCAAGAACTTGAGACATAGGGACAAAAGGCTCTGTGGATGAGGAAGCTAACTCAATAGTTGGAGGTCTCTTTTTAGTGAGGACAACCTTAGATTTGACCATAGTTAAGGCTGAAATATACCCTGACATCTTCATTGTAGGCTGATTTGCTCGAAGGGGACTTTGGCTTTCATAGCCAACTTTGTAATTAAGCTGCCAAAAGGAAGATTTTGCTCTTTTTCTACATGAGAGCAATGTATAATATCAATGACGTGGTGTGGAAAGTCAATAGAAACTCTAGTTTCCAAAGCATACATGAAGTAGGTTCTCTCAAGTGTAATTTCTATGTGGCGGCTTATGGGCCAGAGGTTTGTGAGCACTATTTTTGCCAAGAGTCGAAACTGAGAGAGCATATGGTTGAAAGGTAGTCTATGAGTATTGGCTGCCCACTTTGGACCATCGGGACCAACAAATAGATTGCACATTACAGTTTTTGTTGGAGCCCCATGCCCTTATACGGATATAAGGTGTTTTCCACCTTAGGGAGATCAAATAAGTCTCTTAGAATAGCAGGGGAAACATCAATTTGAGTTCCCCGAACAATAGACGTAATGCTATGCTCATCCAGGTTGAAGCGGGCAATATTCGAGTAGAAATCGCAGACAACTTCAACACAAGGAGTGGGAGATGCATGTGTAAGTTTCTCCTAGCCTCTCTCAGTAAATATTCTTTGGATGAGTTGAAAGTCATTCGAAGGGAAATCATTTGTACTCACCTCCCTCTCACCAAACACTGGCCTTTTAGAAAATGTAGTGCGATAGGCATTCTCAGCGTCAACTGAAGTGAAGCGGTCAGTAGTGGCTCCAGTAGGTGTAGGCATGGGTGGAAGAGAATGAGTTGAGGTTTCTCCTGAATTCACTGGATCTACCACGGGTTCATCCTTACTTGAAGAGGTGGAGCTCTTAGTTGGCACTGGGGATGCAAGCTTTTGTCACTTAGCACGTTCCTTGAATCTCATCTGAAGCATCAAATCAACCAAGTCAGAATACAAATAGCCAATATCATAGTTGTAAGAATCGGTTGACTGTGAAGATGATGACATTAGAACCCTTTGGTCTTTTTGTCAAACCACATATACAACCCACTCATGCTTTTGTGCATGCTATATGTGAGAGAGAGCCACTATAAATAGCTACAAATAATGACTCTGGGTTGATTTGGAAATTTCACAAACACGTGGTGTGCACCGTGAGAATCCGAAATCAACAAACTCCTAACCCACACACAACAATCCTCAATACATGTAAAGGATATTCTCAAATGAGTAATCAAAGCAATGGCTACTCAGCCCAACCAATAGATCAATCCAAACTTCACATAATCAATACCCACACGCCAATCTTCCATAAATACATACCGAACCCTAGAATGTGAGAAATTCAAACACCAAAGAAGACTTTCCTTGATTTGGAAGTAGAGAATAGGAGGATAAGATTGTGTGTTCTTGATTCCAAGAGAATCGAAATTGATATGGGTGAAGTTTGTAGAAACAACGAGTGAGAAGAAGTGAGGGTGCTGTGGGCAGCTATATCGCACGAATGGGGAGATAAAATCAGGATGAAGGCTGGGCATGTTGAGACGTGACCTAAAGGGGCACTGTAAGTCACTTAAGTGACTAAGTCACATGCGCATGTCGTAAGCTAGAAAGACCCACAGGGACTTATGCTAAAAATTTTAGAGTCTAATTCCTAGACTTAGGCAAATACCCCAAACCGCCCCAAAAAAAAAACTTGCATATTTTTCTTTATGTATTTATTTAATAAATAAAAATCATAAAATATTGCACCAAAAAAATATATACAAAAATGACACATTTTTTTTATTTAAAAAAATAAATATGAATAATGAGACAAATAACATGCTTAAAATTATCTTAGTTTAACCATAGTGTGTTTCACACAAAAAAAAAAAAAATGATCAGTTACACATTCTCATTTGCAACAATCACTATGAATGTTCACTCCTCATAAGATCATCAATGTCAAAGTTTGTGTGAGTGTGTGAGTGAGTAACCTTATATCATAACACTTTTATATCTTCTTTTTTCAATATATTTTTGAGACCTTTATTCATGGATGTTTTGCTTCTCATAGATGCTCACAAGAGTTTGTTACTCACCTTAAAAGTCAAACTTTATTCTAGGATCTAGATACATGAACATCTCCTCCAAATACTAGTTTGCACAATGCCCTTTCTGTGTTCATCTTTGTTGCTCATCTTTTTCCATAATGATTAGAGCAATGATTCTTTCTATAAGAACTTAAGGTGGTAGATCCATGTAGGGTGTTTGTCTTTTTTCGCAATGATTTAACACCGACTTTTTCGATATGGATCAACTCTTTGTGTTTGGCAATGGGAGAGCTATTTATTAATGTACTAGGTTCAACTAGTATTAGTCAATTCAAGGTATGAACTCCCTCTTTTATGAGCATCTTAATAACCAATGTGAACTTTAATTATAATATGCATACATACAAGTTCCTCACAGTGCTTTGTAAATGAACTTTGCCAAGATGACCCATAGGGTTGGTATGCATAAAGTGTACTGCACAAAAGAGAACAGTGCATAAGTTCAGAAATTTTTAATGTAATGCCACACATGTCAAACTTTGATTTATCAAACATGTACCTTAAAAAAAAAACCAAACAAAATAGTTTTTTTTAATGTATTTTCTTATTCAAAACTTAAAAGGAAAATAGAAAAATTTTGTTTTAATTTTTTTAAAATAAAACAGAAAACAAAACACACAAATCTTAAACTAATAAGATAAGATGCCACTTAGTTGATATCACATACACCAATGGCTTTCCTTAAGAACTCAAACCTTAAACCATCTAAAGGTTTAGTAAACAAGTCAGCCAATTGATGTTCAATAGGTACATGTTCCAAGGATACTATTTTAGACTCAACCAAGTCTCTTATAAAATGATGTCTAATACTTATAGCACTAGAATTATCACAATAGATTGTCATAGTATCTTGAGAAAAATCATAGTCATCAAGCATCTTTTTCATCCATAAAAGCTGTGTACAACAACTCCCTGTAGCTATGTATTCGGCTTCAGTAATAGATAAAGAAATTGAATTTTGCTTTTTACTCATCCAAGCCACAAGGTTTCCACCGACATAAAAATATCCACCCGTAGTACTCTTCCTATCATCAGCATTCCCAACCCAATCAGCATCTGAATAACCAACAAGTGTTAGATTAATGTCTTTTGAATACCATATCCCATAATCAGCAGTAGCATTAAGATATTTTATGATTTTTTTACTGCTGTAAGATGGGATTTTTTAAGATTAGCTTGAAATCTAGCACACACACCAACACTAAAAGCTATATCGGGTCTACTTGCTGTATATACAATAGACTTCCTATCATGCCTCTATAAAAAGTGAGATTAATGTTTTTACCTGTAGAATTATTGCTGATTTTTACTGAAGTGCTCATAGGAGTGCGAGCATTGCTTTTTCATTCCATTCCAAACTTCTTAACAAGGTCTGTTGCATACTTAGATTGTGAGATAAAAATTCATTTTTTAGTTTGTTTTACTTGAATGCCCAAGAAAAAATTCAGCTCATTAATCATGCTCATTTCATTTGCTGAAATACTACCAGTAGTTGACCAGCCTCTACACAAAATCAAGGATTGTAATATAGAACACGGATGGAATGTGGAGTTATTAGAAAGACTGGTGGGCACTGAATTTGCAGAGAGAGTTCTAAATGTGTTAGCAAAAAGTAAAGAAGGAAAAGACGTATTAATATGGACCAAAACGGAAGATGGGGTTTTCACTACTAAATCAACATGGAATTGTATTCGGGTGAGAAGTCCTATTCTAGAAGGACATAACTGGATATGGAATAAATTACTCCAAAAAAAATTCTCTATTTTTACGTGGAAAGCTTGGTATGGCGCTCTAGCGGTGGATGATAGAATTAGGAGGATTGGAATCCCTTTAGTTTCAAAATGTAATTTCTGTAGGCAAGGGCAGGAGGAAGATTTGAACCATGTGTTATTTGAGGGGGAAATTGTAGCAGGTGTTTGGAAAAAATGTGGATGTTTACTGGGTATGCCAGTGGGAAGAACATGGCGTGGGACCTGTCTTAGTTGGTTTAGAAGAGCTTCAAATTCCTCTCAAATTGGTGTTATACTTGGATTATTGCCAAGTATTATTTCTTGGAGACTTTGGGGCAGAAGTTGTTCAGCCCGTATGGAAAATAAACTGGAATCAGAAAATTTGGTGTGGCATTCTATCAAATACTGGGTAGGCATGATCAGCAATGGAATTTCAAAAATTAAAAAGTTTCATCAGGCTGATGCTTACATTCTTCAGAGATTGAATATTCAGTCTATTCCTATCTAACAACAATCAATCAAATACATTTCATGATTCAAACCTACACATGGGAGAGTGAAGCTAAACACAGATGGGAGTTCTATGGGTAACCCAGGAAATTCAGGGGCTGGTGGAGTGATTCGGGATGAGCAGGGGCATGTGGTGTTGGCATTCTCTTTGAACATAGGAAATGGAAACAATAACAGAGCAGAATTACGGGCATTATTGGAAGGAATTAAACGTTGCAGGCAGTTAAATTTGACAGTAGTTGATATTGAAATGGATTCGGAAGTGGTTCTCTCGTGGCTGAGGAAAAATCGGTGTGGAATCTAGTATTTGGAAGATTATTGGGAGGAGATACAAGAACTGTTACTGAACATGGATTACAAATTTTCTCATATTTTCAGGGAGGGAAATTCGGTGGCAGATTGGCTAGCTAGAAGAAGGGCTACAGACGGAAATGCAGAATGGAGAAATAGAAATGAGTTATCGTATTTGCTGAAAGGTATGGTCAGAGTAGATAAGTGGGGATTGCCTTCAATTAGATGCAGAAATACATTGTAAGCTTGACTCTTAATGTAATATGTTGCAACACATATTGCAGTAGAAGCACTACGAGTCTGTGTAGTATCGGCACGTAAAGGTGATGCGTTGTAGTTATTTTTGTTTTAATTCTGGTCTGGTTTAGGATTGTTTAGTGATCAGGATTTTGTGTCTTAATATAGGCTTGTTTAGTAGTGTTTTTTTTTATTTTTGATGTAGTTTTGGTGGTATTAGGGAGGATTTTATTATTTTCCCATATACCAATTATGTAACCATGGTTTTCCTCCGCCAGAAGTGAGGGCTCTATTAATAAATTTGGGATAGGGCTGCTATGTGGGTGGCTACTGGCTCTTCTATAAAAAAATAAAATTAAGAGTTGTTTACCTGATTTTTTTATAAAAAGAGTCCTATCAGCTTGTCCTCTAATGAAATCATGCACAAGTAAGTAAGCTGTCAACCACCTTTCATACCAAGCACAAGGAGCTTGTTTTAATCCATAGATGGCCTTTTTTAACTTGTACACATAATCAGACTTGTTCATCAAAATTAATCCCTTCTACTAGTGTGTAACCTTATGCAACCAGTCTTGCTTTATTCCTCACAATGGTGTCATGTTCGTCGGACTTGTTCTTGAAGATCCACTTAATCCTAATAATATTGTAATTTTCTGGTCTAGGAACTAACTCTCATACATCATTTCTAGTGAATTGATGAAGTTCTTCATTCATTGTGTTAACCCAACTTTCATCATTCAATGCTTCCTCAACCTTCTTGGGTTTAACCTGTGACAAATAACACATAAAAAAAACTTGATTTAGTACTCTTTTTCTAAATCTCATACTTTCATCTAGATCACCAAGAATATTCTTCCTTGGATGATTTTGAGTAACTCTAGAAGAAGGTTCTTTGCCTTGTGAGTTTTGCGGTGTTTTTTCTATATGATCTTCTTTATCTTGCTCTTAAGAGTCTTCTTCAATAGCTTGCACCAATTCCTTCATATTTTCAAGTTCCTTCATGGTGGTCACGGCTGAAATATCATCCACAACAACATTAATTGATTCTATAAAGTTTTTGTATGGAAGTTGTAAACTCTATAAGCCTTATTATTTGAAGAATATCCTAGAAACACTCATTCATCATTTTTTCTTTCAAATTTATGAGTGTTTTCTCAGTCTCTCAAGATATAACATTTGCTCTAAAAAATTCTAAAATACTTTACCATGGGTTTTTTATTTTTCCACAAACCATAAGGTGTATGTTTGGTGCTTAGTCTTAGAACTACTTGATTCAGAATGCGATTTGCAATATTTATAGCTTCTCTCCAAAAGTATAATGCCATCTTCTTGTTACTCAACATGGTTTAGGCCATCTCTTGAATCGCTATATTTTTCCTTTCCAACACTCCATTTTGTTTTGAAGTAATGGGTGCAGAAAATTCTGTTCATCACAAAAATGAGTGAAATTAGTATTTTCAAATTCTCTACCATGATCACTACATATTCTAGAGATAGAAACTTCATTCTCAATTTGTAGTTTCTTGAACAGCTTCTTGGCAAGATCAAAGGTTTCAGATTTTTCTCTCAATAAAATGGTCCATGTAAATATTGAAAAATCATCCACAATCACCATGATATATTTCTTTCCATAAAGACTCTCGGTTTGTGTTGGACCCATCAAGTCCACATGCAGCAGCTTAAGTGGCTGAGAGGTAAGTATGTGAGTAATTTTCTGATGTTGAGCTCTAGTTTGCATTCTTTTTTGACATACTCCACACACTATTTTCTTGGCTTTGATGGCCTTGGGTAGTCCATTTACAGCTTCTCTCTTTGAGATTTTTGGTAGATCTCTAAAATTAATGTGACTAAGATGTTGATGCCATAATTCAGTTTCATTGAGTAATTTTCTATGACACTTCAACCTTGAACTTGAAGAGATTCCATAGCAATTATCTGAGGTTCTAGTGCCCTTTAAAATCGTTTCTCTAGCTTGGTTGTACACATTACACTCATATTTTGAAAACTGCACAGAGAGATTATCATCACAAAACTGACTAATGCTGAGTAAATTAGCTTTAAGACCATTAACAAACAAAACATTATGTAGAACTAGTAAACCATGTATTTCAATACTCTCTTTCTCTTCTACAACAACCTTGCTCCCATCTCCAAAGGTCACTGTGCCTCCAGCTGTTGGTTCAACCTTCTTGAATAAAGTTTTAACTCCAGACATGTGTCTTGAACAAGCGCTGTCTAGGTACCATAGGCAGTCTTCCATTGATCTAAGTGCCGTGTGGGCAACAAGGCACACAACATCTTCTTTATTCACCCATTTTACCTTGAGTTTTGACTTGTTATTTTCATTCATATTGCTTTGAATGCTCTTATCTTAATTTTGGAGGTAAAAATCTGCTAATTCACCAAGCTTGATACTAAGAAGTTTATCTATTGATTCATCTCATCAACTTGATTCTCTTGACTCTTCCATCTCCTTTTTGTATTTATTTCACCTTTCATTTTCTGCACCTGGTAAAAGTTGAAACAATGTGGTCTTATATGACTAACAACTCCACAATTATGACAAGTAGGAATAAATTGATCATCATATTTACCTTTAATCATTTTTGTGGTTGATTTATCATTCAGAATTTTTGAATATACTGGTTTAGGTATATGATGATTTTGAACATCTTTACCTTAACTTCCTTTAACAAAAACTATACCTTTAGAGGTAGTGGCAGCGGATGTAGAGGCTAGTTTTTCTTTCCCTTTTGATGTCGTATATCCTAGGCCAGTTCTATCATAACTTACCTTCTGAAAACTCAACATCTCTTCTAATTTTTATGTTGCTATTTTTTGCTTGCACTCTTGAAGTTTTTTCAATTCTTTTTCTAGTGCATCATTTTGATCATTTAATCTTGATACCTCAACATTAGCGATTTTTAGTGCCTCCGAGAGATTATTTTTCTCACCCTCCACATCAGTAAGTCTATTGTACTGCTTCTTGTTGAGTTTCTTTAATTTGACTACTTTTTCACATACATCATTATATGCTTTTTGTATGCTAAAATCCTAATCAGTTTCAACAAGTGCTACATCTGAATCACTAAAAACACATTCGCTTTCAGTTTGTGTTAATTCAATCTCAGTAAAATCATTCACAATACTGGAAAAAGCCATAAAAGATTTTTCATTATCAGAAGATGAATTTTTAGAATTAGAACTGTCACTCAGTGTGATATTCAATACTTTTCCTTTATTTTTTCTGAAATTTGGACATTTAATTCTTATATGATCATACCCCGAATATTCATGATACTTCACTATGTCCATTTTTTTCAATTTTATCTTTATTCCAATTTTCAGATTCATTTTTCTTAATAGAAAACTCTTTTCCTCGTTTTTGTTAAATATGAATTTTCTGAACTTTCTTGCAATGAGAGCCATTTCCTTATTATTTAGACTTTCGTCAGAAGAATCCTCATGATTTTCTTTTATAGTTTTGAAGGCAATGGACTTACCTTGTCTTGCTTTAGGCAGTGAAGGCTCATATGTTTGTAAAGACCCGACTGGCTCTTTTACCTTTACAGCATCCATGTCTTTACTTTTTTTAATAACTTTAGGCCAAAATCTTTCAGGTAAGGACCTTAGAATCTTTCTCACAATTCTTAAAATTTCAACTTTTTCTCAGAGATTAAACCTGGAATTAACAATGTCATTAAGTTTAGCATAAAACTCATAAAAACTTCCATCTTCCAACATCTTAATCTCTTCAAACTTAGAGGTTAACAATTATAATTTTGAGTTTTTTTACAGTTTTTGTTACTTCATGCATAACCTCCAGAATATCCTATGCTATTTTAGTAACCTCACACATGGAGATTCTCTTAAATTCTTCCGGAGATACAGCTATGAATATAGCATTCAGTCCCTTGCTATTCCAATTACTGTTGTTGATCTCATCTTTTGTCCAAGCATCAATACTTGTTGCAGGTTTAGTCTATCCTTGTTCAACGGAGTACCACACTCGTTCATCCAACGATTTGAGAAAAGCTCGCATGCGTACTTTCTAATATGCATAATTTTCACCATTAAAATGCGGTGGGGCAATCAATAATGACATATTGCAGGGGCACGGATCACACTCGGATGAATGAATCATGCTCTGATAATAATTGAAATTTCCAATGTACTTTTTTAATTCACTAAATTACCTACCAATTTACTTGAACAAATTGGTTAGATCTCAATATTATGATTATTAAATAAATCAAATATTTGAAGTAAATTAATCACTTTGTTTAACACAATGATTGGTTTTGAAGGGAAACCCTTTAAAGAACTCTTTAAAGGTGAGCCTATATTGGTAACAAGACCCCTTAGATAAGAGAGTCCAAAAGATGGAGGGTGCCCAATGTAAAAAGGCTCTTTATTGAACAAAAGAGGCTAGAGGGCCCAGGGTCCAATAAGAGACATGTGACCGCCAATCGCCTCTTACGTAAAATTAGGGATCCTATAAAGATACGCAATCAGGTTCAGTTATAAGACGTGCCAAAAAGGTTGGCATCACGTACCAAAAAACTTTGCGCCAGATAAACATCACGTCAGAGCCTATATATACACCAGGTAACCCTTAATAATGGGGATCTATCTTTTCATAAATTTTTCAGTTTCCTAAATTCTCTCGAGTTCCTTACTGACTTAAGCATCGGAGTTTCACTTGGCGAAACAGGCCGATCACATTTAGATTCCAGTACAGGCTGACGGTTGCAGTAAGTGGGACACGTCCTTTACATTGGCGCTGTTTGTTGGTGTAACACCCTGCGCCTTCCTTCCTTCCTTCTAACGTAAGCAAATTTCAAGGATGAGATTTACTTGGGACGTAACTGTCCGCTTCTCTCTAGCGTCTAAGAGCTTCGTTATGCTTGTTTTTAAAGATATCACGTGATTTCTAAAGCTAGTTTTGTGTTTTAAAGTTATGTGTATTTTAAATGAAATATTTCCATTAATATTTAACTAAGTAATATTTTAAATAACACAATTATAAGATTTTTGAAGAGCTCCAAAAATATTATAATTCTGGGAGTCATTTTATATAAATGATTACAGTTATTTGAAATATTACGTGATTTAAATAATGATGGAATCTTTAAATTAATTTAATAGTTATATTCTCTTAAATATGTTAAATAATATTCTATCTTAATTCCTCTCAGTGCTTTTAATTAAATAAACATTTACGCATTTTAAATTAGTATTTAAGGGTCATCGTTAGATCGTTTTGGGGATACCAAGACGATAGATTTTAGGATAAAACCCCAGCCCCTCTCTTCACCCTCACTTTTCCCCCAGCCCTTTCTCTCTCCTCCCTCTCCCTCTCGGCTTGCTTTGCCTGACACCTCTCTCACCCGAACTGCTCCAGCCCACAGCCCGGCGCCGCCGTGCGCCGGCGAGCCTCACCACCCCTCCCACCGGTCTCCCTCTCCCACGCTCTCTCCTCCTCTCCCTCGACAGTGCACAGCCCAAACGGGCTTAGTGGCTGCTGCGCCGCCGTGCGCCGTCATCCGGCGTCACCACTCCCATGGTAGCCTCCCCTTTCATCGGCCGTCCTCCTCCAGCAAGCTTGACCTTCATCTCCCCGTTTCTCCCTTGGAGTTCACCTCTCCCTTGCACGGGTTCCCCTTCTCCACCACCGTACGCCTCCACCCACAGCGTGTCACCACCACCGGCACCTCCCTTGGCCTCCGGCCACCTCCCCCAGCCATCCCTACGTCCAGCCGAGCCACCTTGCAGGCTCACCTTCCCTCACTCTCCCACGGACGCCGCACACCCTTAAGCTAGATCCACCGCTGTACACTGCCACCCACTGCGAGTGACCACCCTCTCCGACACCCTCAGGCCACCACTGACCCATCCCAACCACCCTTGGCCCCGATCTGCCACCCATGCACACACACTCTCTCACACTCTCCCACAGCACCTTTCCCTCTCACACACGGGAGTTTCACCCTCGACCACCATGGACTGCCGCTCGACCACCATTGAGCCTCCATGGCTCCACCAGCAACCTCCCTTAGCCTAGCCCTAGGTCCAAATCACCACTTTATGTGGTGAGTAGCCACTGCACATGATGGACAGCCACTGCGCGTGGCTGACCGTCACTGTACACGGCTAGATCTGCCATGATACGCTCTTTGCTAGCATCACAAAGCCACCTTAGGCCTTTCCAAGACCACACATAGCTATCCAAACGCCTAAATAGCCACCGTACGCGGTGTAGCCGCCATGTACGACCCTTCCGGCGTCATCGACTGTGACGGTCAACGAGTAATGCACATGTTATCCCGTCGATGGTATAACTCTCTATTTTTCGTTATTTATATTAGATGCTAACTAATTGACTAGGTTGTGGACTGTGCTATTAGTATTGTGGAGTGTGCTGTGTAGAAAGATGGTGTGGATTGTGACGTGAAGTGTTGGACGTAGTTGGGAAGTGTGCTGTGTAGTGTTGTAGGCTATGCTGTGAAGTATGGTTGTAGTCTAAAGGCGACGGGTGTCGCCGTGTAGTCGGCCTATGGCCAGGAGTAAGTGCGAAGTGGCTAGAAAGTATCAGAGTAGTGCAGCGGAAGCATGACTGGGCAACGTCATGAAGTGACGTGGTCAATCATGGAGTTGCGCCGTGATGACTTAGGATGTATGTGAGGTGACGTGACAAGGTCACGGTGTAGCTTGAGAACAGTCTCGAGCTATATGGCTTGATGTAAGGTGTAGTCATGAATAGGGTCCTGTCGTGTCAAGTATTGGGATGAACTGTCAGGAGGTATGGCTAGCATGAGGAGTCGTGCTAGCCGGATAGGAGAAGATTCGTATTGGAGTATGGCGCTTGCCCATACGACCCGATGACCAATGTACAATATGTTGGTCTTAGGTGATGAAGGGGTAAGGTACATGTGTTATCTGGTTAGACACACGTGCCGGACGGATTCACCATATGTAATGGGTAATCTGTCATAAGCATGGTTACACGATGCTTAAGCCTCAGAGTGGCTTGGAGCCGTGTGACGTGTATGGATGGTCATGAGAATTAGAGTGAGCTAAGATACATGAGGGTAATGACGAGTGTACTGTCTAAGAATGGGATGCGTGACTTAGTTAGTCTAAGTCATGCGTCGGAACGTGGTTAATGAGAAGAATGAGACAGAGGTCTTAGTGTCTTAATCCTAAGGTGAATCATGGGTTTACCCTAGTGAGTAAGCATTCGAAGTAGAATGTAAGGTTGAAAGAAGTAGTGACTGTAAATGGGTCCCCAAAGGTTTTATCATAGTACGGGACACGTAAGAGCACAGGATAGAAAGAGAGTGTTCTAAGTAAAGCACAGCTCTATTTCTAGTTCAATTGCTTATGTATTAGATAGAGAATAACGTTAAAGTTATGTATGCATGTAGGTTGCCATCTAACACGGGCATGAATGGACTGCATGGTATGAAAGTAGCATGGAGTCCAGGTAAGTGTTATGTTCATGCTCTTCTAGAGTATTCTAAAAGATAAGAAAAAGAAAAAGAAACGCTTTTCCTCTAAAAGATGCTTTACGAAATGACACGAAAGATGTTTTTATGAAAGCATGCTAAGTGTTCAAAGGTATAAGTATGTACGGCCCCTCCTCGGCAGCACCTTTTTACGCACCCAAAAGTATTAATTGTATGCATGTGAATGGATGACTATACGCTGTATCTATTGTACGTATTTTCTAAAGAAAAGAAAATAAGTGTCGAGGCCTGTGCCCCAAGCTTTAAACTGATGCTTTGACTGATGCGAAGAAAGTGTTTTAAAACGGTCTCTAATAACTGATGTTAAAATGCCCCTATGAACTTATGCTTTATGGATGCCACGAAAGATGATGTTTAAGCCCATATTTTTAAATGACATTTTTTTCCATGAACTGAAAAGGACTGAAATGAATGAAAGCATGAAAGGATTGAAATGAATGTATGAAAATACGTAACGGCCACATGAATGAATGGAAAGGGGTACCCAATGAATGAATGGGCAGATTGCAATGCTGGGTCGTAGTATCTAGTAGTGCACCCAGTGCTGCACCCTAACAGAATGGGATTCCAACCCGTGGCCATAGGCGAATCCATTGGTCCAAAAGACCACTAACCCCAGCACGCGGGGCCTAACAACGTGCACTGGCCTATGAAAGTGAAAGGAAAAGTATGTATGAATGCATGAAACTCTTCAAGAAATGAAGGCAGTGACGGGGAAACGTTTTAAAGAAAAGAAAAGCATGTTTAAAGATGAAAACCCCTGTCTACTGATGTTTGCAAATGAAAGCATGTATGCATGTATGTATAGTATGTATAGAATGGTGAATGCATGACTAAAAACCTACGTTACTATATTTTAACAGTATGAAGTAATGCTTACTGAGTATTCAACTCATTTTAGTTTTTATGTGTGCCCCTCCCCCCATAAGAACTGAATGAGCAATACGCTCAGGAGGGACACGGCCAAAAGGGAAGAGCATGGAAGTCTAGGCATGAGGATTTTAAATCTAAAGAAGGTCCTTTTATTTTAAGATTTATGTTTTCCGCTGTAAACCTCTTTTATTCCAAAAGTATATTTTATTTTATAACGTAGAGTCTTGCACACTAGGAATGACAGTAAAATATTTTAAATCGAACAGTAATTTCCGTCGCCCTTTTTAAAATATTTCTTAAAAAGACCCACCTCAAGGACAGGCGTTACAGTGGGATCCTTTGGTTTTCTTGCGTGGTTCTCACATGCCAACTGTAATCCCGATTTGTAGCAAGCCGAGCAATGGAACCATATGTGGAAACACGGCTAGCAGCAGTCGAGGCAAAGTTGAAGCAAGCACTTGAAGCAATGGAAGCCCTGAAGAAGAAAAACGATGACCTACGGTGGAGGAATGCCAAATCTAGTAATACCGCTGCACCCGACCATAGCGGGCAGGGTGAAGGAGAAAAGTTGTCTAATATGGAGTCGAATCTGGGGTGAATGGAAAAAGAAAAGATGCATGAAGAGCTAAAGGAGCTGGCAGAAAAATATGACAAAATGACAAAAAAGATAGGGGGATCTTCTTCAGTGGAATGCTTGCTCAATCAAATGGACCTCCCATATAGTGAGCGAATTATGGCTGTGCCCCTCCCGCCAAAATTCAAAGTACCCTAGATAGATATGTATGGTGGATCTAAGGATCCAGTGGACCATCTGGAGAACTTCAAAGCCCATATTACGCTTCATAGTTTTTCCAGGGAAAATAGCATGTCGGGCTTTCCATTTGACCTTGAAAGGGACAACAAGAGGGTGGTTCGGGGCCTTCAGGCCACGATCGATAGATAGTTTCAAAAAATTGGCTAAACAGTTCTTAACATAGTATATGCCCAGCAGAAGGCGTGGGTGCCTGGCTGCCTACCTGCTAACAATTAAGCAGGGAGAAGATGAAGACTTGAAGACCTAGCTAACTCGTTTCAACAAGGAGCGTCTGACAACTGACGACCAAGATGAAAAGATCACCATTGCCGCCCTCCTAGGCGGGATATGGCCCCAGAGTCCCTTTATGGCAAAGCTAGCCAGGAAGACCCCGTCCACTCTCAAGAAATTCATGGACAAAACAAATGACTTTGTCAATGCTGAAGATACCCTGCAAGCCTTGGTGAACCCATGGCAAGCAGGTGGTAAGTCAGAGCTAAGAGGCGGCAGATTAGCAAGAAAGCCAACAACAGTCGTTAAGAAAAAAGGCAGGAGAGAGATTAGATTACAATCCTAGGCTTATACATAATAACTTAAATGTTCATGAAGATGAAAAGGAGAAAGAGGAATGGTGTCCACCTAAAACAAGTGGTGGTCGTTACTGCAAATACCACCGAATGGCGTCTCACTGGACGGAAGATTGTACGACCACAAAGAAAAGAGTGGCAGAGTTAGCAGGAACAGAGGAGTTAGAACGGATGGTTGCAGAACGTTTAAAGCCAAGAAGATGCCAGGAAGCTAGGCAAGAAGCCAGAAGGAGTAGAAATCCTGAGCAACGGCGTCGAGCTCGTAGCTGCAAGGATGATGGGAACATGGCACCCATAAGAGGCGAGAGGGGGGGCGTGCCGCCCATAGGAGAAATTCGGACCATAGCAGGAGGGTTTACAGGAGGAGGTATGTCCAATTCCAGTAGGAAGGTGCACGCACGAAAGGCCAGGTATGAGGAGGTTTATATGGGCGGACAGGGCTCCCAAACAACAAAAGCTGGGCGTCGACAGAAAGATAATCTTTTTCGGGGAGGCGGACTGTGAAAGAGTGTTATACCCACATGACGATGCCCTAGTAATCAAACTTGTGATAGCCAACTACACAACTAGGCGGGTGCTAATTGATAATAGGGGCTCAGCAGATATTCTATTCTGGGAAGCGTTCATAAAAATGGGTATTAATGCTAGTAGGTTGAGATCTTCTTCGACACCATTGAAGGGCTTCTCTGGGGATACAATCCTACCCATGGGAGCCATCACCCTCCCAGTGACCGCTGGATCAGGGTTGCGAATAGCAACTACCATGACTAACTTCTTGATAGTAAAAGCTCCATCTTCCTACAACGCTATACTGGGAAGGCCGACGCTTAACCAGCTCAAGGCGGTCACTTCCAAGAATCACCTCAAGATGAAGTTCCCACTGATAATGGGATAGGAGAGTTGCAGGGCGAACAAGCCTTAGCACGAGAATGCTATGTACAGGAATTAAAGAAGTGTCACGATGAAGTTTGTATTACAACCGAGCAAGGTGAGGTGCTAACGCCCCCTTTTCCTCCCTCACTGGCGGTAACCTTATAGGAGGATGTGGAAGTGAGGGGCGAGAAGGATCAGCAGCATGTTGAGGTTAACGAGCCATTGGAGCTTGTAACATTAAACCCAAACCGCCCTGGATCCAGTACGCGTATTGGGACCCATGTGCCACCGGTGGACAGGGAAGCATTGAAACAATTGTTGATCGAGAATGTGGACATCTTCGCATGGAGTCATGAGGAAATGCCGGGCATAGATAACAAAGTCATTGAACACTGCTTGGGCATGGACCCCGCCCACAAAACAGTGCGTCAGAAAAAGAAGGTCGTTTAGTGCAGAGAAGTATGATGCCATTAAGGATGATGTAGAAAAGTTGCTTGCCGCCAGTTTCATAGAAAAAGCTCACTACCCGGAATGGTTGTCCAATATAATAATGGTGAAGAAGGCAAATGGGAAGTGGAGAATGTGTGTAGATTTCACTGATCTAAATAAAGCTTGCCCAAAAGACAGTTTCCCCTTACCACACATCGACGTAATCGAGGATGCAACAGCAGGACACTGTGTGTTGAGTTTCATGGATGCTTACTCAGGATACAACCAAATATGGATGCACCCAGCAGACAAGGAAAAAATTTCATTCATTATTGATCGGGGGTTGTATTGCTACCAAGTCATGCCGTTTGGGTTGAAGAATACAGGAACAACATATCAAAGGCTGGTAAATCGGATGTTTAAAGAATAAATTGGGAAATCCATGGAGGTCTATGTGGACGACCTTTTAATAAAAAATAAGAAGCTCGCCCAGCACCTCAATGACCTAAAGGTGGCATTCAAGATCTTACGCCATGAGGCTAAATCCTGCAAAGTGTGCTTTTGGAGTGGAGTCGTGGAAGTTTTTGGGTTACATTGTATCTGAAAGAGGAATTGAGGCATATTCGGAGAAGATAGCAGCCATACTCAACATGAAACCGCCAAAGAATCGGAACGAAACCCAACAGTTGGCGGGCAGAGTAGCCGCCCTAGGAAGGTTCATTGCCCGGTCAACAGACAAATGTCTCCATTTTTTTCAGATGCTGCGCAAGGTGCATCCATGGAACGAAGAATGCGATGAAGCAGTCGAAAGGTTGAAACAGTACTTGGCCAGCCCGCCACTCCTAAAGCAACCACAAAAGGGGGATGTGCTCTACGCTTACTTGGCGGTTTCCCCAAATACCGTGTCTACAATCCTAATAAAAGAGGAGGGGACAATCCAGTATCCTGTATACTATGCCAGTCGAGCTCTTAGAGGCGTTGAAGTAAGATACCCGAAGATTGAGATGCTAGCTTTTTCTCTACTAACGGCGGACAGAAAACTCTGCCCATATTTCCAAACCCACACAGTAAGAGTACTCACGGAGGCCGCTTTAGCAAAAAATTTGAAGAAGACGGATAGCTCTGGAAGGTTGATTGGGTGGTCGATAGAACTAAGCGAATTTGACTTAGAATACCAACCAAGGAGGGCGGTTAAAAGACAAGCTCTGGCAAACTTCGTAGCAGAATTCTCAAGTTTCCCTCAAGAAGACATGGTGACCCCAATGGGAAAACCCTGCAACTTTTCATTGATGGCTCATCATGTAAGGCGGGCGGAGGACTGGGGATATATTTGATAGATCCCAATTGCAAAAAATAGTACTATATGACAACGCTGGTTTTTAAAGTGACAAACAATGAAGCAGAATATGAAGCACTTGTGGCAGGACTCTCCATAGTTGCCAAAATGGGGGCGACCGAGGTAGAAGCAAAATCAGATTCACAGATAATTGTAAACCAAGTTCTAGGCCTGTACGCAACAAAATTGAAAAAATTAAAGAAATATCTAGAGCGTGTCTGGGAAGCTCGCGACCTCCTCTCATATTTCAACATAACTCAAATCTTGAGGGCGAGCAACGAGATGGCGGATAGGTTGGCTTAGACAGCGTCGGGTATGGAAGAAGCACCACTCCCATGGGAAGTAGAGCAAAGAATTATCGAAGTCCCAGCTATTGGGATGGAAATAGGTATTCTGGGTGCCAGCATCCCTGAATAGGCGAACAAATTGGTTGAGTATCTGGATGAGGGAAAGTTGCCAGAGGAGAAGGAGGAGGCAAGAAGAGTGAAGAGAAGAGCGGCAAGGTTCCTACTCATTGACGGAGTCCTTTATAAAATGGGCTTTTCCACCCCACTGTTGTGATGTATTTCCGTGCAAGAAACTCAATATGTCTTGGCAGAAATACATGAAGGGATATGTGGAAACCATTCGGGTGGAAAAACTTTGGCAAGAAAGGCGTTGAGAGCAGGATACTACTCAAGAGTTTAGAAGAAAGTGTGTTACATGCCAGGCGTACGCGCCCATACAGCATGCCCCTCCAGAGGGGCTCACGTCCCTGACCGCGCCTTGGCCTTTCGCCTAGTGGGGGGTAGACCTGGTTGGACCCTTCCCGCTAGGAAGAGGCGGGGTAAAATTCATGATTGTAGTTGTGGATTATTTTACAAAGTGGGTCGAGGCTGAGCCACTGGCCTCTTTAACAACCAAGACCGTGACGAAGTTCCTATGGAAAAACGTTATTTGCAGGTTCAGGATCTCCCAAAGCATAGTAACGGACAATGGGCGCCAATTCAACTCCGACCATTTCAGAGAATGGTGTGCAGAATTGAAGATTAAAGTAAAGTACTCCTCACCGGGCCATCCTCAAGCCAACGGTCAAGTGGAAGCGACAAATAAAGCGTTACTCTCAATCTTAAAGAAAAAGGGTCGTAGAGAAAAAGGGAGAATGGGCGGAGGAGCTACCCGGAGTACTCTGGGCATACAAAACATTGGTAAAAACTCCGACAGGGGAAACCCCATTCACATTGGCGTATGGATGCGAGGCAGTAGCTCCAGTCAAAGTGGGGCTCTCGACTTATAGAACAAGTCATTTCTCAGCCCCCCAAAATGAGAAGAAAATAGAAGAATACCTCGACTTGGTTGAGGAAGAAAGGGAAATGGCGGAAGCCAGGGTACTGCAAGAAAAGGCCAGAGCTAGGTCATATTTCAACAAGAGAGTGAGGCCCAAGACTTTCAAAGTGGAAGACCTGGTTCTCAAGAACAAAGGGGTAACCACATAGAGCGAAGGAAAAATGGGGGCCCAATGGGAAGGACCCTACCTGGTAGTAGCTAACAACAGGCCTGGGTCATACCGACTGAAGGACAACCAGGGCAGGGAACTACCCCATCCATGGAACACAGAACACTTGAAGAAATTTTATCAGTAGATTTTATGTTATGACCATTACCATATTTTTATCTTTGTTAAGGCTCATTTTATCCACATTCAGATTATGACATTTTATGCTTATAAATGCAGTAGTATTTGTGCTGACTTGTTGTTTCTCATAATTTGTGACGTTTTGCAAAAAAAAAAAAGAAGAAAAGGGCGAGAAGGTCATCAGACCACGCTGACCCTAAACACCAAAACAAGCCTTAGCAACTTGTGGTGCCATGCAAAAAGGGCGCGGAGGTCATCAGACCACGCAGACCCTAAACACCAAAACAAGGTTTAGCAGCTTGTGGTGCCACGCAAAAAAAGCGTGGAGGTCCTTAGACCACGCCGACCCAAAACACCAATAACAAGCCTTAGCAGCTTGTGGTGCCATGCAAAAAGGGCGCGAAGGTCATCAGACCATGCCGACCCTAAATACCAAAAACAAGCCTTAGTAGCTTGTGGTGCCATGCCAAAAGGGCGCTGAGGTCCATCAGACCACGCTGGCCCTAAACACAAAAAACAAGCCTTAGCAGCTTGTGGTGCTATGCAAAAAGGGCACTGAGGTCCATCAGACCACGCCTACCCTAAACACCAAAAACAAGCCTTAGCAGCTTGTGGTGCTATGCAAAAAAGGCGAGAAGGTCATCAGACCAGGCCAATCCTAAACACCAAAAACAAGCCTTAATAGCTTATGGTGCTATGCAAAAAGAGCGCTGAGGTCATCAGACCATGCCGACCCTAAAACACCAAAAATAAGCCTTAGCAGCTTGGGGTGCCATGGAAAAAGGGCGCGAAGGTCATCAGACCATGCCAACCCTAAACACAAAAAACAAGCCTTAGCAGCTTGTGGTGCCATGCAAAAAGGGCGCGGAGGTCCTGAGACCACGCTGACCCTAAAACACCAAAAACAAGCCTTAGCAGCTTGTGGTGCCATGCAGAAAAGATGAGAAGGTCATCAGACCACGCCGACCCTAAACACTAAAAATAAGGCTTAACAGCTTATGGGGCCATGCAAAAAGGGCGCAGAGGTCATCAGACCATGCCGACCCTAAATACCAAAAACAAGCCTTCACAGCTTGTGGTGCCATGCAAAAAAGGTGAGAAGGTCATCAGACCACGCCGACCTTAAACACAAAAAATAAGGCTTAACAGCTTGTGGTACCATGCAAAAAGGGCACAGAGGTCATCAGACCACGCCGACTCTAAACACCAAAAACAAGTCTTAGCAGCTTGTGGTGCCATGCAAAAAGGGCACTCTATCCCTTCCCCAAGAGATAGAGTGCAATGGGAAGGGATAGAAGGCTCCTTGCCACACCCAGTCGGTACAAGAGTACTTCCCCCAGAGAT
Source organism: Cyclocarya paliurus (assembly GCA_029856935.1). Lineage (NCBI taxonomy): Eukaryota > Viridiplantae > Streptophyta > Magnoliopsida > Fagales > Juglandaceae > Cyclocarya > Cyclocarya paliurus. The sequence goes on from CM056949.1 coordinate 12,780,539, forward strand.
GGTGGCAGGTGGAGTCTCTGAGGGAGTCTGTGCGCCTCCCATTTCAACACGGGCAATCTCATGGCGGGGAGGCGTATGCTCAATAGCACTAACCTGTTCTGCCTCGCAGGCACCTAAATCTTCACAAGCTCCTAAGCCCGTGACACCATCCAGATTTAAAGTGGCTGCCACTTCGGCATCTAACTCGCCCCCTGACTCAACCTTCCACAACATGGAATTCAAAAGTGGGGGTGGCTATCAGTGGATGAGCCGACGGGGACGGTTCGATTTAGAAAGTGGCGGCCAGATAAAAAAGGGCCATACTGGAGGCAGCCCTGGTAAATCATCAACAAACACATTAGGAAATTCTTCTACAATCGGAATATCCACTAGAGACTTCTTCTAGGATGGCGTAGACACCACTTGAACTAAAAATGCATCAGTTCCATAGGCTATATCTTTCTTCGCTTGCACTGCAGATATAACTGTCGGCTTTGCCTTCAACTTACTTCCCATATATTCCAAATAATCTCCTTCTGAAAGCTGGAAACCAATAATCCGATTTCTACAATTAATACACGCTGAATACCGGTACAACCAGTCCATACCAAGAATAATGTCAAACCCGAGTAACTTGAATACAATTAAATCCGCCTTAAGTGTCCTTCCACCAAAATCCAAAGGACACCCCATCGTGACTTTAGAACACCACACCATCTCGCCATTGGGAAGACTCACTACCAAAGGTTGTGATAAGGGCTCCGTAACTAAGTTGCACATCCGTGCAAAAGTGGCAGACACAAAAGATTGGGATGCTCCAGAGTCAAACAATGTACAAGCATAAAAATCATACAAACGGACTCTACCAGTGATCACCCCGACATCCTGGGTCTCTGGCGTCTCATAATCGATGTCTCCGGGAGTCACAGCATACACTCGAGCTGGTATTACTTGCTTCTGATTATTCCTTCCACCACGACGACCTCCATGACTTGCTTGTGCTTGATTAGGACACTCGCGAGCAAAGTGTCCCGACTGACCACATCTATAGCAATGGGTGGTCCCACTCTAACGACACTCACCCTCGTGGGCTCTATTACACCTGGTGCAAACTGGGGCTCGGCCCCCAATACGCACCCCAGAAGCTGCTTGCGAACGGGCCCCAGTTCTTTGCACAAACTTTTGTGGCGACCCAGAACTACTGCCTTCACCAGCAAAATTCCACCTTTTCTGACCTGGAGGGGAACCCACTACCAGACTATTCTCATACTCTGCGATGGTGGCCATGTCAACCAACTGCTAAAAATTTAAAATCTGAAGGCAAGCCACTTGTCTGCGTATCTCAGGTTGCAGACCCTCCTGGAAACACTCAGCTCGCATCTCCTCAGTAGCAATCAAGTGAGTAGCAAATCGCCCAAGCTCCATAAATCTTCGGGCATACTCTTCCACTGACATATTCCCTTGCACCAAATTACCAAATTCCCGTGCCTTTTGCCGTCTCACAGAAATAGGAAAGAAACGGTTATCTAACTCCTTCTTGAACCGTTGCCAAGACACAGCAGCAGAGGATCCCAATTCCATCACCAACAACTCTCGCTTAGTCCTCCACCAATCAGCTGCATTACCTTGTAGCATATAACTTGCATATAAAACTTGTTGAGCTTTAGTACAACCACAAACTTCAAACGTCCTTTCTAAATCCTCTATCCACCTTCTCGCCCACAGTGGCTTCTCTTCACCAGCAAAATGAGGTGTCCTATGCACTAGAAAGCGCTTATAGGTGCACCCAAGTTACACTGCTCTATTCAAATCTCCTTGGGGCGGCTGATAATTGTGTTGGAGAAATTCCGTCATTCTATTCAATGCCCTGGCTATGGCATAATTCCCATCACCACGAGGCAACTCATCCTCGGGCACATCAGTCGGCCTCCTTGGTCTAACCATTTTCTTGCCAAAGTATAACCCTCAATCCCACTTAAGTCTTCGGACAAAATTTCAAATAAGAGTAAAAGCAACACCCAAATAAAATAAAATAAAACAACATAAAATAAAATAGGATAGAATAAAACCAATCAAAGATAACAACAAATAATAAATTGAAACCATTAAAAATAACATCAAACCAAAATAATTTTAAATCACAACTTTTAAAAACTTATGGTATTTCACCTAAGAGACATGTGGTTTTACCCAGAGACGAACTGTTCTGATACCAACGGTGACGCCCCGACTCCCACGTACAAAAAGCCTTGAGAATCGTGACGTCAGGATGATGACAACACAGTCACGTATCCCAACGACAAGTGTCAAGTGTGTGCATCAAATAAACAGTGCACAAATAAAATACACAGCGGATAATAAATAAGTCAACTAGTACCAGAATTTTAGTTTAATACAATATCCAAAATACAAACCTCATAAAAACAAAATCCAAAGTCCCATAAACAATAATACAAGTCTGAAAATAAAACATAACACGAGTGATCCCAGATCACTCCTCTGGCGGAGCCAAATCCTTAGGGTTGATATCTGCATCATCATCAACATAATCTGCAGTACCATTAAATGGTACCATAGGTAAGTTATAACCTAACCAAATCCTGAAATAAAAACATATTAAAGCATCTAACCATGCATGCATATGATGCAATATGCAATAAATCCAACACACGCCAAAAATCCCATTTGGCCCAAAATATTTCCGATAAAACATTTCCACCATTTTTCCAGAAAATGGCTCAGAAATCAATATCCATCATTTTCCCAGAAAATGACACACAAAATCCAACTCACACTATTTTCCCAGAAAACAGCCATTTTTCATTATCCATTAATCCATTTGCACCATGGTCTCCCCTATGGACCATCCGCACGTCCTGGCTGCATAACGAGCGATGCCTAGTTTCGCACCCAGTGCGTTCGTGGCCAGGTCATCCTCTAGCCCCTGCCAGCACAAGGGCCACGGAGTCGGCACGTAACTCGTCTGATCCCGTTGTCGCCCGGCGACAATCCAGGGGACGTCACTCAGTATATTCCACTCCCGAGTGACCAGAGGAGTTTCACCGAGATAATGCCCCATCTCGACTTGGGATCGTGATACACACGTACCCACAAATCCAGTCAACACATGAAAACTCAGTTTTCAAAACAACCACATGATCATGAATGCAATTACACGAAAACTCAGTTTTCAATTTATAAACATGACATGCGTGCAATATGCAGTGTACCAAACCAGAACCATAATACCCAATAACCAAATCCACATCACAATATAACCAATAACCAACAACAACCCAATTACAATAACCAACACAACAAATACTCCGTCCTCAATCCATCCACCCCCGAACTCCTCGGACTCAGTTCGGAACCAACCAAAATACAGTATAATCAATTAGTGCAAAAATATATTTAAATCTCAAAAAATTATTTAGGAAATACTTACAGCGCTATAAAATATTTTTCGGAGCAACACGGAGGAACTGGAAGTGCCAAAACAGTAACTCCACAGTGTAAAAACACTGTGGCTGAAATACAGTGAAAACTCAAGTTCACATGAGGTCAAACGAAGACTTGAGAACGGTAGGGTAAGGCCTATGGGAGGGGGTGAAGCTAGTGGTGGTGGCCTTTGGCCGTGGGTGGGGTCGAAACGGCGATTTAAGGCCGAAAAGCTCAAATCAAAATTTGTTTTCGTGGAGGCAGCTCCGGCGACGGATTGGGGCCGGGATTGGGTCCAAAGGATTGCTGGAGGGCCGGTGATGAGGTGGTGAAGAAATGGTGGACAATGGTGGCCGGACGGCGGCGGTGGAGCGAAATGAAGCTCGCGGCTTAGCACGGCTCACGGCGGCATTAGTCGACTTGAGATTTGAAGGGAAGACTTGCCGGCAGCTGAGGAGTCGACCGGTGCCGGCGGTGTGACCCACGGACGGCCGGCTGCGGCGCCGGATGCTAAAGGGCCGAACGGCGTGGGGAGAGAGAATCCGAAGGAAGAAAGGAGAAAAAAAAAGAAAGAAAAAGGAAAGAGAAAAGAAAAAGAGAAGGAAAAAAGAGAGATCTAGTTTTTTCATCTTGGGGTCTCGAAATGATCCAACGAAGAGGATTTTAAAACTGACAGCCAAATAATAAATCAAATGCAGTGAAAGATTTAAATAAAACAATAATTATTTTAAAACTCAAAAACAAACCAATTTAAATTAAAGATCACTTTAAATATAAAATAGTAAATAACATTAAGAAAACACCATAAAAATTAATTTTCACAACTTAAAATATTATAAAATAATATTTAAAAACTCCAATAATTTTAAAACAAGATAATCAATCTTTAAATAAATTAAATAAATCCTTCATTAAAATACACTAAAATACGGGATGTTACAATAGGGGCAAGTGACAAGAACGAGAAAGGGAACACAGGCACCAAGAAGAAAGCAAGCAAAGAAGAGAATATAGAAAGAAAATAGGGAGTGTTTTATAGGAAAGAAAAGTGAAACATCAACAGCCGCAGACACATAGGGGGATGGCGAAACGATGCCGGAAGAAGAATGACAAGGGTCAGCAAGGACCTAATGGTACGCAAACAGGTTAGGACCATTAAATAGGCTGGGCCTGTACCAACAACCATTAGTTGTCAGGTGCACCACACGAGCCCATGATTAAAAGTACAAAGCGAGACTCACAAACATTCAAAAAGACACAAGATTGGTAGACATTTAATTCCCTACGTCATGGGATGAAGAGAATTAGTGGAGTAGTTGGAGGGCCTATATTGGTAACAAGATCCCTTAGATAAGAGAGCCCAAAAGATGGAGGGAGCCCAGTGTAAAAAGGCTATTTATTGAACAAAAAGGCTAGAGGGCCCAGGGCCCAATAAGAGACGTGTGACCGCCAACCTCCTCTTACGTAGAATTAGGAATCCTATAAAGATACGTGATCAGGTTCAGTTATAAGACATGCCAAAAAGGTTAGCATCACTTACCGAAAAACTCTGCGCCAAATAAACATCACGTCAAAGCCTATATATACACCAGGTAACCCTTAATAAAAGGGATCTATCTTTTCGTAAAGTTTTCAGTTTCCTAAATTCTCTCGAGTTCCTTACTGACTTAAGCATTGGAGTTTCCTTTGGCGAAACAGGCCGATCACATTTTGATTCCAGTACAGGTTGATGGTTGCAGTGAAGAAGTGGGACATGTCCTTTACAAAAGGTAAAACCCTACGAGACAACCAAACCTAGGAAAGTCAGTCTTATTATTTGAAAATCAATTACAAGTACTCATCAATTATAAAACCATTGTAACTTGACTCTCTTACTTGTCTAGACAAACAATATGTTTGTCTTCTACCATGGTAGCAGTCAGAACATTTGATTATCTTCAAATATTACCTTTCCTTGTAGAACTCCAGGGGTTGAAGTCCAATCATACGATTCTTCACGCTCGAGCACGATCACACCTATGAAGAGATAAAAATTAAAGTGAAAATCTTCAAGTGAATTTTTTCTTCATAAGTACATGAAAAATATCTCAATGATCCTTAATCAAACTGCTTAAGGAGTCATGAAATTGAATCCCTTTAAATATTAGATTTGGAAAGAGTCACAGTTGAAGTAAGATTTTGCTAATAGGTAGAAACAGTTGTGAGAACGTTTCCTGATGGATTGCTGACATTTTGTGATAACACTTCACTGTGGTTATTGATCGATGTTCAGCTTCTGTTATGAATAATTGTAGATCCTTATGGATTCAAATTTCACATGAGTGACTTATCTAAACAACTTTAAGGACTTCTAGATAAACTCAATATTGTTAAAGATAAAGTTAACAATTATTTTACATTCACTCAAATTCAAACTTATAATGATAAGATAAACTTTATCATTTAATCATCTAATCTTAGCCAACTTCAACATTTACACCAGCCAATGGCAAGGATGTTGAGACGTGGTTTTGCAGAATTTGCATTTCTTCCATCTTCTGTTAAGACCAAAGAGATAGATTAAAATTTGCTTGAAAATTAGTTCATTCCAGTACTTGATCTTTTGTCTTCTAGTTATTTTTTCTTTTCTGTGCAGACCAACAACATTTTTTTTTACCCATCTTCTTTCTAGCTGCATGCGCTAAGCTAATTGCAAAAAAAAGCAGAATTAGATCACAACAAGAGAAACACATGAATTTAACAAAAGGAACGTACCTTAATAATTACGACGGTGATTGATCCTAATTCCATTGCCTATCGTATGATAGAGTACTACGTACCCATTTTGCAAGGTTTGTACCTAATAGATGTTAATTAGTTTATATATATAAATATATATATATATTCATATTTTGAAAAAATAAAATAGAAAATTCAAACTGCAATCCAAGGATCTGAAAATAAATATTTTTCTTTAAAGAAAATTGCCATCATTCATTCGTAAGAAAAATTTATATTCATGACCGGATACATTATAATATGTTTTCTTATCAAACATGACATCATAAATTAAAATAATACATTTGAAACTCCACTAGTATACTATTTCTTTTTGTGATTGGTCTAGTCTTCACTATTGTTGATATTCTCTACAGACAAACATTCAAGAGATAAACTCTTTACCTAAACAGAGACTCAACCTCACCCTCCATAGAAAAAGAGGACTCAACCTCTATAGACAAAAATTCGAGAGACGAACTATTTTTTTTTAATTTTAATTAACAATAAGAAAACAAAAAATGAAATAGTAAGATAGATGTGAAAAAAATTGGATTATAGTTTGGACCAATTTCGGTAAACTTCGGAATCTATGACGACCTAAAAAGGTAACACACTTTTCTCTTTTCAGCCATAAAGGTCAGATCTGAAAGGTCTAGTGGTTCGTGAGGACCACTCTTAGATGTAGGTGGTGCGTGCAAACCACGCGTGGTGATTTTCGCAAAACCACCACTTAACCTCGAATGATTTTCGACCTATAAATTTACTTGTGCCACGCATGTCTCTCGAGAGTTATCAGAAAGCTGTAGATCTATTTTTTTTGGTCCTTAAGAAAGTAAAATAAAACTAAGCATAAGAAACCTTGATAGTTAAGGTGGGTGAATGGAGGAATGAGAGGGAGGAAGAGGAAGAAGCCGATGCTTCATCCCAATTGGCGAAAATCAGATCTAGAACCCTTGACTTTTTTTAGAGAGAGAGAGAGAGAGAGAGCATACTCCTAAAGTCTTTACCACTCAAAAAATCTTTTCATCTAATTAATTATAATTTGCTTTAGTCTCCGTTATAAAATAAAATCAAACACCTCACAATTATAACCAAAAAAAAAAGTATTTATTTAGGCTTGCTTATAACAAATTATATATAAATAAAAATTTCTTCTTATCAATTACTATTCACCATCTTACACCCTACATCTTATGAAAAACATCTTCACACCTTATAAAAAACACCCTCATACCTTACAAAAAAGTTATAAGTGTGGAGTGTGGAAGTGAAAAATGACTAATGCATATCATTACTCTGTATAAATATATATATATATATATATATATATATATATATATATATATATATGACAACTATTATTTGGTATAATTAGAGTACTAGTAGTGGCCTAAACAAACTTTGACTAAAATTTTACTAGAAAATTTATTTTTATAAATTTAACGAGCTACTTATCAATAACATCAAGTAACAGATTTAACAAATCTATCACTATTCTATTAATATATTAAAAAGAAGGGAAATGGAATAAAAAAAAGAGAGAGCAAAAAGCTCATCTTCTTCTTCACCATCATCTACTTCGACTAGCAACTACTAGTTCTTGATAGAGATTATTAATAGAAGAAACCAAAATTCTCAAAAAATGCCCAAAATTCTACTTTTTTTACCCTTTACTTTCACAAAAAGAGACCAAATTTCAGAAAAAGGCCCAAACTTCACAAATCAGATTTCCACATTCCATTTTCTAGAGAAAAAAAAAAGAGACAAAGAAAAAAGACAAAAAAAAGGTTCGGCTTGGCTTACCAAGAGGCGATGGGCCGTGACGGTGGTAGACGAAGATGGTGAGGGATTTGGGTGAAATGGTTCGGCTGCTGGTAAGAGCACTAGCTCGTGGGTCACCTGCAAGGATGTGGGTGGTCACATGCGAACTTCATTTCGCACAGGATGGATATTCCCGACAATGACAATCTCAAAAGTCTGGGTGGTCACATTCGACTTCTGAAAGTGAACTTCGTTGATTATCCATCCAGGGCTTCATCGATTATCATGCCGTATGTAGAAACAGAACCCTGGAGTAAGGAAAGCCATCTGTTAAAGCACGAAATGAAATTGGGGCACAAGTGAAATGCGCGAAATGAACAGTACGCGGGATGGAAATTTTTTACAATTCTTCTACATACAAGCGAAACTGCGTACCGATCGCGTACCAAATGGTGATATGGCAGGGTAGCAGGGGGTATTTACGTAATTATTGGAAGTAAAAAAACAAATGAAAAGCAATTAAAACAAAACCAGAGCTCTGCCTCCCTCCTCAAATTGGCAACTTGCTTCCCTCCCAAATCGAAAAGCTTGCTTCCCTCCGTCTCCCCACATATCTTCCTCAACGAAGCAACTCCCCCAAATCTCTTCCTCTGCACGCTGTGAAGACCTTCTCTTCGATTGAAAAAAGGGAAAGACAGACAGCACAACGACTATCTCCTCAACACTTCAGTGTTTTTGCAACTGGTGCACTTCCAAGAGCGAGAAAGGTGAACCATCTGAATGCAACTAAAACTTCCTCAACACTTCAGTGTGCAATCAAAACTCTAACAGTCAAAAGACTCAAAACTGAAATAGAACTGAAACAAAAAAAGAAGAAGAACAATGTACCATTCAAAATGAAGACGTGGTCCCGCCCTCCGGAGTGCTTCCAAGCTGGAGTTTTCCTCCTTCTGCCTCTCATAGTCTGTTAGAATCCTCTTGGACTACTGTAATAGTGAAGATGGTGGAAATGGAAGATTGCGAATGTAGTATTGATTCGATTGGAATGCTGTTGTAATGAGGAATGTAATAGAATGGAATGCTACAGGTTGATGCAATAATGGTTGTGCACACCAGGTGCTTGGATAAACGGCTAGAAGAAATGTATTGCTACGGGAGTAACTTCGAGGGCTCCCAACCTCCTTCTGGTTTCACTTCTTACAATATTCTCTGATGCTCAATTCCACTACCTTCCATGCCTTAAGACGTTGCTCTAACAGAATTCCGAATAAACTAACTTGGCCTCACAGTAAGCAGAAAATAAATGACAGACCAGTATGAAAACAGACACTTGATAGACGAACGCATCGTTTGGAATAATTCCTAACGCTGCGTTTACAAACACCAAAATAAAGACAATTAAAATGGTGCGCAGAACCCATCTAAAGCTAATAAAAACACCCAGCAATACGGTGCGTCTTGTTCTTCAAGTCCCTGGCTTCCACGACGTCGTTCCAGCTTTCTTTGAACTGCTTCAAGTCTCCCTTCTTCCTTTCAATAGATCTCGCAAAAAGCACTTGACTTCGATAACCCAGTTCCTGTCTTCTTCCTTAGCGCTGACGGAGCTCTAACACATAGTCCTCGTTTCTCACCTTCTTATTAAACACTCCTTTTGTCGTTCCCAGCTGCAACTCCACGCTCAAAGTCGCGAAGAAGGGCATGGAAACGACATCCGCTTCGTCTACGTCGTAGACCCGCTGAGCAAACGACCCGGTCCGCAAGTAATCTGGGTTCATGATGTCCCCAAACAACACCGTTTCATTAAACTTAAACAAAACCGCACCGTTTCACTTGCCACGTTGGATGGGTGCGCAAACCGCTTACGTAGATCGCCTGCAACAAGCGTTTTCCAATTTTTTATGTCAGTCGGACTAAATCTATATTGAAAATTAAAATTATTGTAATTTTATTAAATTCATTACAGTTCATATTTATACAATTTAGTTAAATTTTAACTAAAACTTAACTTTATTAAACCAACTACTAATGCTATTAGCATATGACAAGTTATAGCCATTGGCCTCGACTCTGTTGACCATCGAAGACGACGCTGATTGATGAATCCTAGACTCCAATGATTGAGTTGGAGATCTCGCTCCACCTTTTACTGGTAAACCCTAATCCTAATTACCCTAATACCTCCTCTCTATTTTACCAATAGAGCTTCGATTTTGAATAATAATGCATGTACTTATTAGGTTTTGAAAATCATCTTCCTTCAAATATATATGCATAGGCCAGTGAACATAGTGTTGTTTCCGTCTCCGTGAAGCTCAGGCGTTTCTTTGCGCCAATTTATATATATTCTATTATAATAAGTGCATATCTAATTGTAAATAGTAATCTTTTTTTTTCCGTTAATTTTTTATTTTTCTGTTAAGTCTTATTTATCAAAAGGTCCATAAAATCCTTGATCATTTGACTTGTAGCTCCTTTGTATAATTTAATGAAAGATCATATTTTACCAAAATGTCCTTAAGACTCCTGACCATTTAACGTGTAGCTCCATTGTAAAATTTAATGAAGGATTATGTTTTACCAAAAAGCCTTTAATAGCCCCGTGTCATACATAAATTGACGTCTCTTTTTCATGTCCTTTTTGTTCTGATAGTGTACTCATTTTTTTTCTTTTTGTTTCAATTTTTTTAAAATAAAAAAATTAAATGACTTTACTTTTTAGAACAGAAATGCTTTAGAATATTCTCATTGTAAAATTCAACTTTAAGTAAATTTAGCTAATAAAATACTTAAAACACTCAATATATAATATTAATTATTAATTTAATTAGAATATAATAATTATTAATATTAATATTGAATATTATTAATTTGATTAGAATATAATTATTATTAATATTTTAATTAGTAGAACTATAAAATGTGATAAAAATTAAAATTAAAAAATTTATTAAATTAAAAATATTTTATTATTATATAGAAAGTAAATAGATAATCCAATATAGATGCATACCAATGCTCATACTTTGCTAAAATTTAGATTTTTTTTTAATCTTAATTTTTTGTTTTTCTTTAACTTTGTATTTCTTTTCCCAGACAAATAAGTTACTGACTTTTTTACTTTTTGATTTTATTTAAATTATTATGTTAGGTGCACCCAGGGACTAACTATTAGACCCCCTAGAAAGATTGCCTCTAGCCATGCCGCACATGCCTTAGCCATGGACTAGACCAGCCTAGTTGAAGGCCACGCACCAACCTAGCCCATGCATGGGCCAATGCATGCCACGGGCCAACTTGGCCTTGGCCAACTATGTTATTGCTTTTATTTATTTAATTTAATTTAATTATTTTTCAAGGGACTTATTGGAGATTTTCATTTTGTAATCTTTATAAATAGGATCCTTAGCATTTCATTTTGGATCTTTTGGCAAATTTCCTAAGTGGGTAGACTATTGTTTGAGAGATCACTTTTCGATGCTTTGCACTTGGGCTACTTGGGTGAAATTCGTGAATCCCTGGTAAAGAATCATCACCTTGCAATTCGTGAATAGGTGTGATTCAATCTATCTTGTTTCTTTGCAACTTTGTGAAATTCGTGAATCAAAGTTGTTTATTATCTTTTTGTTCATTCAAGTTCTTGAGTGTTCATAATTTTCCATTGTGTTCATTCATTGTTCTTGAGTGTTCATGTTGTTCATCCACATTGTTCATCCATATTGTTCATCCATAAATTTCCTTACATCCCATTCAATCTTCCCAACACCATAAATTTGACCACCACAAAGTGTTTGCCCTACTTTACTTATTCGGACACCTACCATATTTACCCTTTATCCAATCCCCCATTGACCTAGCCAAATCCCACAAATCTTCCAATCCCTCCAAATTTGAAATACAACCATTGCCCTAGTCAAACTTCCAATTCCCAACAACTCCAATGCATCTTACCATTTAGAATCAAACTCTAGCCAACCCTCAAGAGTCCCCCTTTGGCAACTTCCTTAATTTTAGGAAAGTTGACTCATTCCACTCAAATCCCTTGATTCTAGGAATTTTCCTAAAATCATTCAATCCCTAAACCTAAGGAACAACCCTAGACTCATTCAAACTCCATCCTATCTTCCATATCCAATCCTTAAAATCACTCCATCCACCTAGTCAACCAAAGACTTCTTCCACTTACCAAAACCCTAGCCACCAAACCATAATCCCACTCATCCACATCTCTTCCAAACCCTAACAACTCATCTTACACTCCAACCCTAATCCAACTCTTCCAATCTCGAAATTCCCCATAGCCACCATCCAAACCCTAGCATATCTTCACCATACCAACCCTAATCATCATCCAAGTTGTCCCAACATCAAGGGCAACCTTCTAGCCATTCCACATTGCATCAAACACACCAAAATCATCACTTAGATCACCCGAACTCATCATCATCACCATATTTTCCATCACTAAACACCCTACCTTCACCAACCTAAGAACCCATCATTGCCATCATACGTGCAAGGCCAAGCAAGAAGGCTTGATACTCGGTCACCATCATTACCAAGGCGAGCTCGTGGACTTAGTATTTAGGGACAAGATAAATGTCCCTAACACTAACGAACCCTAGGTCGTTCCCTAGTGTGTATATATATAGTTATATATATATATATATATATATATATATATATATTTATGTATATATTTATGATAGTTGAATCAAATAGCTAGTGGCCGGGGTTGAGAATATATAAATAAAGGGGCTTTGTAGGTAAAGACTGGGATTTGATCATTTATTTATTAAGTTTATTCTAATGGTTTTAACTAACTTATTTACATTTTCGAATTTTTTTGAGACCAGAGTTAGCAGACAAATATAAAAATGAAGAGGCTAATGTAGAAGCTCATTTATTGAAAAAAGTTAAATTATGGGAAGCATGATTTTCAATAGGCTTTTTAGTTTTTATGCCTAAATTTCTATTGATTTATACTAGGCATTATCTTAATGGTTGCAGTGCACCTCAATCAGTTAAGATTGTTGTACGGAAGGTTCGCTACAGAAGAGTTCTTACCTTATTTATTTATTTATAAAAAAAATATTGCCACAAAAAAATTAAAATTGATATTGCTTGATGTACTACGTTAGATTGTAAAATTACTTTTACTGTAAAATAGATCTAACGAAATATATAAAATAACGCCAATTTGTAAATTTACTTTTGTATAATCTTTTTATATTTGTACCACTTATCCATCAAAAGTTTCAAATTCAAAATGATATTGATAGGATGTTTATCTTTTTATATTTAACCTTTCGCCTGAGGCCTTCTCATACATGGATAGGATGTCTATCAATCTGCACCACTCCAAGGCATTAGCCTTGCAAAAAAGCAAGTTGTCATCTGCAAAAAACAGGTGGTTAATGTGAATTTGACCCTTTGCAATTGGGATGCCAGAAATGGCACCTTGAGCCTCAGCTTGGGTCAACATGTTGCTTAGCACTTATGCACAGAGAATGAACAGGTATGGGGACAATGGATCCCTTTGTCTAATCCCTCTCAAAGGAGAGAAAGTCTGCTGGGGTGAACCATTCACAAGCAAAGAGTAGGATACAGTTTCGACACAATTCATGGTTAGTTTGATCCAATTTTCTGGAAAATCCATCTTGGACAAAATTGCTTGGAGGAAAGGCCATTCAATACGATCATACGCTTTGCTCATGTCGGGTTTTAAGGCCATGGGACCTATCTTAGTTTGTAACTTGCTGTTCACAGAGTGAAGAGCCTCAAAAGCCACAATTACATTGTTTGAGATTAGTCTACTAGGAACAAAGGCTGATTGTGTAAGGGATATTATCTTAGGCAATACTATTTTAAGTCTGTTTGCCATGGTTTTGGAAATGATTTTGTAAAGGACATTGCACAAGTTTATGGGTCTAAAATCAGTGACCAAATTAGGCTCTTTTACTTTAGGGGTTAAAGCAATAAATGTTTCATTCAGATTCTGTAGACTACCACCTGAATTGAGAACATAAAGAGCAACATCACATACCTCCCTTCCTATTGAGCTCCAATGCTGTTGGTAAAAAACTGGGGGGAATCCATCGGGTCCAGGAGAGCTAAGAGGATTCATTTGGAATATGGCCTCCTCTACTTCTCTTTTAGTGAAGTTCTTTGACAAAAGAGAGCTCATATCACTGGTGATCCTGGCCTCTACACTTCCCAGGCAATCCTTAATTCCTTTTAGACAGGAAGTGGTAAACAACTTCTTGAAAAAAGCCTGAAATTGGTCAGCTATTGCCTTTTGAGTGATTGCTTCCTTTCCTTCTTCATCCTTTATGAGTTTAATCGTGTTTCTTTTCCTTCTTTAGTTAGCACAATGATGAAAAAACTTGGAGTTTCTGTCCCCATCCTTGAGCCGCTTCTATTTGGTTCTTTGCTTCCAAGTGGTGTCCTCTTCTTCTAAGAGTTGGTCAATTTCCCCATGGATTTTTTTAATCTCCTCGCCTAAGTTCCCTGTATTGGAGCTTTGCAATGTGCTATGCTGCTTGAGTTTGCTGTTAAGCTTCCTCTTAGAGTTCCCAAAAACAATCATGCTCCATTCAACTAGCCTCATCTTGCAGTTTGCTAATGAAGCCACTATCCTGTCCATCTTGTTAGTGAGCATCTGAGGACTCCTCCAAGCCTCTACAACCACCTCTTCACAACCCTCCCTAGAGGCCCATTTTGCCTCATACCTGAATGGTCTTGCCCTCTTGAAATTCATTGTGTCCTTTGAATTCCAAGAGACCAAAATAGGTTTATGATCCGAGGAGTGAACAGGTTCCACCTCAACTGAGTATGATTTCCAAAAGTCAAACCAGTGGACATTCCCAAGAGCTCTATCCAGTCTCTCTTTAGTGAATTGAGCCCCGTCCCTCTTGTTACTCCACGTAAACTTGTCACCCTTATACCTTAAGTCACTCAAACCACAGTCATTAAGAGATTCACAGAAATCCTCCATCTGAAAAAAGGTCTGTCAGTAGCTTTCCATTTTTCATTTGCTTGCATAATTTCATTAAAATCCTCGACACACAACCAAGCCAGAGGGAAGCTAGTTTTAATGCCCTCAATAGCCTCCACCTTACTTATCCTTGCTGACCGGGTTATTCAAGTACTAACAGGGAACATACATTAGCGTCTTCATATATCACATTTTCGTACCATTTTGACTATTTAAAAATGATATTGCTTGTGGCTGTTGACAAGTTTTCTTTTTGTTTTGAATCCTAGACAGGTACTACACTTTGTATAAGAGTGCTAGATCCGAATTTCAAGTACTGCACTTTGTAAGGCATTCAGAACTTGAGGCGGTCCTTCCATGCATGGTTCCTCAAACGAAGGTGATGACTTCTCAGAATGTGGCCCACTGGTGGCACAATGTGTAGGTACACATCGACAATTGAAGACGTACAGAAAAGCCAGAACTTAGGGTATGCATATACATGTTGATGGGACTTATATTGTCTGTGTATGTGCTGATCACTGTGATTGTCATATTAATACATCTGTTCACATCCTCATGAATAATCTATGAAAAATGCGAAGTGAGTCCCAACCGGACATTGAATTCTCATTTTAAGCAGAGAAATGAACCTAGAAGAAGATTTTCACCTAGCATTTCTTTGCCTGGACAAAACAGCCCCAAGTTGAAGGATGTTTCTTTCAAAATGATTAACTCTTCAGCTTTTACTGATCTCAAGTTATACAACCAAGACAAGTTATACATCTATTTCTATTAGGAATGTACCTTAATTCAACAATTAAACTTTCCCATTTGGAGGAGGCACTTTCAGTTGTTGGGTAGATCTCCACAACCCCAACAATCCATCCTTTCCAAGCTAAGAAAACCAAGGAATTTGATTTCTGCTATGTCTAACAAGCCAGTTGTTTACGTCGTGTTTCATACGCCTTTGGGTTGGGTTCTAACAACTCAGGTCTTGAGAGTTTTTTATCTGCACACTTAAGAAAACACGGAGAGCCTTGGTGGAGGCTAGGGAGTCTCTGATGCTAAAATCAGTATATCTCCTTAGTAGTTTGGGCATAAGTTTAGAGGAATTAGAGAGAGTTCTTCGTACCTGAGGATCGGCTTTTATACTAAGTTTTCAGGTGGGGACAGCTCCTACTTGACTTCAGAAAGGCTTTTGGAGCGGCGTCATTAATGTGGCGTAGAGTTCTGGGAGTGGCGCTGTTAATGTGACGTGGCTCCCTGACTCACTTTATCCTACCGACGTTTCTTGTTAAGCCCCTCCATGCTTGCTATTAGGAGATCAAGGATTTCCTATATTTCCCGCCTACCTGCCTGCACAAGTTCCCGAGGGTAGGGTGTCATTGGGGAGATGTCAAGACCACGAGTCCCATCTACTCCTACCGTTTGCTTTCCCCACGCGAAGGTTGCTTCGTGGGTGGGTTTCTCTCATGAGCCAAGTACTCTACAGAGGCTCACTGACTCCTTTTAGAGGGGGGTCATTGTGTTTGGTTGGGCTTGACCAGACTCTCTGACTTAATTCCCCAGTGGTCCCTCGTGGGCTTGCTATACGGGCCGATGGGAGGGAAAACCCCCTTACAGTTACCCTACCAATTCTTATTGGACTAGTACGATGGGAATTTCCTTTTTCCTTCATCTTTATGCTATAGATTTTTTCACATTTTCTGTTGTTGAAATCCTCTTACCTAGAAATGGGCGGTTATTACTCTCTTAACTCTTTTACTTGTCAGGTTCTGGGCTCTTTATTAAGCCTGTGTGGATTTTTCGTCATTTTAACTTGGCACATTTTTTGAAGGTTGGATTTTGCACTTGATTGTGTCCTTCCACTTCCCTTAGCATTGATGGTGTTAGGCGACTCATTCTCTCCATGTCGCATCATATAGTACATGCTGCGGGATTCGTGCTTATCTTGCTAGCTTCGTGGGGCGCGTGCGTTCTCATGACTTTGGGATGCCAACCAAGTTGGAGTCTATTTGTATCCCCTTTGTCATTGGAGCCAACTTTGCCTTCTCTTCATTTCTCAGAGTTCTTCGCACGTCCTCCCTTTCTCTTCAAACTTCTCTCTACGTGTATTCCATCTTCCCTTCTTCTGTATTTACATTCACATGGCTCTAAAGAACTCTTCACACCTTGCCCCTAAAAATCCTAAGCCTGCCAAGCCTTCTAGTTCTTTGCATGCTCCCGGGGGCCTAGATCCTCTTGAGGTTCGGATCAAGTCACAAAGATTCAACGGGTTCTCGTGGCAGTTGGTGGTGACTCCTCGTGAGTTGGAGTCGCTGAAGAAAATATACAAGGTGCCTAGCATCGTTGAGTTTGAGGTGCCGTCCCCCGACGAAGACGCTATGGACTCTGAAGGGTATGGGTTGAAGGTGGTGGTGTACCCTAGCATGTTCTCTAGCGGCCTTAGGTTGCCTTTCTGCGGTCCAGTTTGTGATATGCTGGACTACCTGTGCTTGACATCGTAAGCATTACTTTATTCTGTAAAAGTATACTAATATAGGTTTTCATTCATGCATCATCATTCCTTTACATAGTTTACATAAAACATTCACTCTCTTTGAAAATATTACAAGGTGAGATTTTTCTTTAAAAATGTTTTCATTTTTGATAAAACATTTCTCGAACCTTATACATTCATTCATAAAGAAACTAAATCATTCACTGTAACACTCATCCTTGTGGTGAGATTTTAGAAAATAATTTTAGAAAACGAGATGAGAATTACTAAAACTTTTAAAACATTTTTCTTCCCTTCCAAGGATATAAAAGATTTCATAGTTAAAATTTGAAATTTTCTTTATAAATCTAAAAGAGAGTTTTGTAGCACAATTCATTTAATTAAAAATATAAAGTCCTTTTACCAAACTGGTTTCATACATTACATAAAATGCCTAGGCTTTTGTCACCTATTCCTTGAGCAATGTCTGTTCTGACACTTCTTACTCATTTTGTTCTTGAGAGGGGAAAGGACATACATAAAAACAAAATGAGTCAAATATTCAGTAAGTATTACTTCACATTGTAATAATATACTAACATAAATTTTCATTCATGCATTTCTCATTCATATACATACTTTCCATAAAACATTTTCTTTTCTTTAAAAACATTACAAGGTGAGATTTTTCTTTTAAAAAGATTTTCATTGCTTGAAACATTTCCCACATTGTACATTCCCTCGTAAAACTAAACATTTCATACATACAATTATTCTTATCACTTTTCCTTTGGCCGGTACACACTGTTACGTCCCGTGTGTTGGGACTAGCAGTCTTTTGGACCTAATTCCGCCGGTGGCCGCGGGTTGGGAATCCCTCAGTCAGGGACAACACCGGGTGCACTACCAATACTACTTACCTGGCATTGCAATCTGTCCAGTCCATTGGTACCATCATTCATTCATTTAGTCATGGCTGTTATGTAGCTTCATATATTAAAACATTCATTTCATTTCAGTCATTTCTTTTCTTTTCATTCATTCATTATCTTTTCATCCATCAATCCATTTTATTTAATAAAACATCATTTCATAATATAAAGTATAAAATCTCATCATTTCATTTCATGGAACATACATCCAATGCATATTAGTTATAACATCTATTCACATGCCTACAACTATTCTTTGAGTCATAAAAATGGGCTACCAAAGAAGTTCATTACATACATATACTTGAACATTAATACATTAGCACAGATGCATAAAATGTCATTTCATTCTAAGAAACAATTCCTTTTCTTTCATTTCTAGAAAACCATTTCCTTTTTCTTCATTTCATAAAAGAACATTTTTCTCATAAAAACATTTTGTTTCTTTTTTCATAAATAAAATGTTCAGTTTCATTTTCATATATTTAGAAAACTTAGAAGAGTATGAACATAATACTTACCTGGACTCCATCTATTTATATTTCTTGTAGTCTATTCATGTGCGTGTTAGATGGCAACCTACATACATACATAACTTTACGTCAGTTCTTTTCTATTTACAATATAACATTAAACATAGAATTGGCATATTAAAAAAATACTCTAACTCTTAGTTTCTTCTCTTCCACGGGGCTTAACTTTCGATTGATTCCTTACTTAACTTCTTTCACTTAAACTAGTCATGTCCAAATAACTTCATCAACTACTTATTTGCCTATACCTTCATGACCTTCTTGATTGTATAATTTGCACCTCTAGGCATTCTTGACACCCTTTCATTGAACTTATACAAGTCATCATTAATTCCTTGAAGCATAACCCTTGCCATAAATCTTAGGCCTAAACTACGAATCTAGAAACCCAACTTCATTTTCTAACTAATAAAGAGAGATCCTATGCCTCACTTAAATCCTCCAACCATCACTCATAAGTCTACAACTCAATCCCACCTCACCATGAATTTCAACTAGAGTTACAATATCATTCCGCAAACAATACCCTTCCTCCATACACATACAATCCAATCCAACATTAACTGAAGTCCCATTCATTTCCTCACCTACAAACATATTACATAATCCAAACCAAACATACATATACAATCCGTCAACATATACGCGTCATACCCCTTTATCACCTAAGATCAACATATAATCCATTTAAGCACTAATTTATTTTAACAAGCTCCATCCATACTCAATACATTTAATAAACACAAATCTGTCCATTTAGAAACCAACATCATCATTATGCTTTTCAACTTCACTATAATTCCATAATCTCATCCTAACACTTTAAGACAATCCATCCAAACTTCATATATTCACCTCAAGCATCTCAATACAATGCAATTATAAACATAGTCCAACTCAAACATAATCATGCATTCAGAAATCACTTCCGTGCTCACACATTCAATATAACTGAAGCTAAAGATTAAACTTAAAATCTGTCCATTACATACAATATACTCCAATTGCAAATCCCAACTAACACATCCAATATATATAAAGCCTGTCCAGTATTTAAAAACCAACTATCAGCATGCTCCACACTATTGTTCATGCCTAATACACCCAACATATACAAATTTGTCTAATTCTTGGACCTCATGGTCCTCATATAAATTCAAATCTATAAACCAATGCATTCAAGTAAAATAAAGCCAACTCTTCAACTAAATTAATATACACACATCACTTAAATCCATTATCCATTTAAACCCAATAAACAACAAACAACACAATCACATGGCTCCCCAATATCCTCACCTTCACAAACACTATTCTCAATCAATAAGCCTAATAACAATGAATACAACACACATATTCAATCCATCATCCATTTAAATTCATCCAACATTTTTACATCTACACAACACAAAATAATAAAGAGTTATAAGTTACAATTCATGGCTCCACGAAACCACTACCATATATCACTTCAATAATTAGTACCAATTCACATCATCCCACTTCAATTTCCCATAAATACAACTTCAATTTATAAAACATACTAACGTACTTGCTGCCCATATACATAAATCCAACACAATTACGATATACAAAGATTAATAAGCTTCATTCATGGCTACACACAAACCCAACCTTCACAATTAATATGTTCAACCAATAAGTTTCTTAACAATACATACAACACATATACTCAATCCAAAGTCCAACTAACTCCACCTAGAACAACCAACACAATCCCGATAATTCAAAATCTCCATACTTCACTTAGAACTCCATTTCAATCATAACCACACCCACCTTTTCATTCTATCACAAACAATGCAATCAATATATATAAATATTAATCTGTCTATTTTCAAACATAATACCAGCATCATCCATACAAACTACATGACATAATAATCTTTGAGGCATAGAGATAGAATTTATACCACAACATGAGGGGCTGAGCAGCGAGGGAAGCGTGCAGTTGAAGTGGGTTGGCTCACAGCTGAAGTGGTTTGAGGTGGATTGAGCCTGGGGTTTGGGAGTGAGGTTGTGGGCATCGTGGGATAGAACTGTCATGGCTGAGATCGGGAGGGAGAGGGAGACAGAGGCGTTGGGCTGAGCTTGGGTACAATGGTGGCAAGGGGATGGTCGCGGCGAGGCTTGGTGGCAGAGATGGTTGATGGTGGAGCGGGAAGAACAGGGGTTGAGGTCTTGGGTTGAGAGAAACAGAGAAGGGGAGAGAGAGACGTGAGGGCAGGGGTGCATGACGGTGGGTTGTGAGGTCGTTATGTTGCTACACCGATAGCTTGTAGTGGTGTGGGGTCCTTCGTGGTGGCGGTGCTAGGTTACCGAGAGAGAAGAGAGAAATTGAGAGATGAGATGTAGAGGGGAAAAGAGGGATTGGGAAGGGGAGAAGCCAAAAGGGAGAAAGGGTTGTCACCGACGAGATGACGACACGATAGCTGGCAGGGGGCACGATGGGGAGTTTCAAAATTGGTTTTTTTTTTTGGGGGGGGGGGCGAAGGTGCTAGAGGGAGGTGATAGAGATAAGAGAGGAAAGAAAAAGGATAGAATTTTTAATCCTAACCCTACATTTAGGGGTTCCTAATCCTAGATTTAACAGTGGAAATTAAACATGTTGAATTAAACCAACTAAAATAAAAGAGAGATAGAAATAAAGAATAGAAATAATTGCAAGGACATTACACTAAGTTTTAAGCCAACTTTTATTCTTGATCTGAAAATAAGAATCTTCATCACAAAATAAAATGATGAGTTTTATGAAATATTTCTAAGACAAATAAAAACATCTAAATAAATAGAGTTTTTAACATGAAATGAAATAATGAATATTAAATAATACTCTTAAAGAACTAAAATCATTTAATAAAATAATTTTCTAAAATTATATCATTTTCGGGGCTCTAAAATATAAAAAGGCTTACTTGAAAATGGGTTTGGTTCAATAATACTAAATACACCTCATTTAAAAAAAATTGGGACATACGAAAATATTTTGAAGACTTTAAAACACTAGGTCCAATGTAAAAATCATTTGCTAAATTTAAAATACAAATTCAAGATTTAAAACATAAAGGTGAGACTCGTGACCAATCAAGAGGAAAAGGAGCGGTTGGTCACACTTGCCCAACTCCACCCAAATGTGTGGAGGATCTTAGTATCGTGTTGGGCCATTTGGTGACGGGCGCTGGAAGAGGCAGGTTCTAGGTATCCTTATTTCACCACGTGTGAGTTCTTCCTTACCCACAATCTTTTGAAGCAGTGTGGCAACACATGCAAATTCAGACCCATTCAAGCGTTGGCTCATTTGGAGCCATAGTATAACAGGGTAAAGGGGTGGAGTTGATGTTTTTTCTTCTTGGCTGGTATGGGGTGGGAGTACCTAGTCGAGCAGGTCAACCGGCATGACTACCCTGTTTGCGCCATCTGGGGGGTCGTGGGTGATGCAAGAGCTTTAGGCCCTCGGCGACTCTCAAGGAAGTGAGCTGGATCAAGATTGTTCGCTTTTGGGTGAAAGCCCACCCGATTTTTTTTTTTCTGAGTACCTATTGGATAAGGGTAGCCTTCAACAATATTTTCCTCCTCTGGCCAAC
The DNA here is from genome assembly GCA_029856935.1 of Cyclocarya paliurus. NCBI lineage: Eukaryota > Viridiplantae > Streptophyta > Magnoliopsida > Fagales > Juglandaceae > Cyclocarya > Cyclocarya paliurus. The sequence continues at coordinate 12,803,005 of CM056949.1, forward strand.
ATGCGTTTTGCCGACTAGACCTTATCGATACAGACGATTGTGCCTCAGGTCCGTAGATGTTCCCCTAGCCCGCTGATGGAGGGGAAAGGAAAGAAACCTAGGAGGGAGTCTCTTGCCAAAGCCGACTCCAACTAAATGCCCATCCCCCCTCCGAGGCAATCTTGTGTTGCAGTGCTTATTCAACGACCAAATTTGAGGTCACCGAAGAAGATGGTGGTAACCATACCGCCTCCTTACGCCGCACCTTCTTCTTCTTCCCTATGAGGGGTGGGTGGCTTTAATTCTTTTTAGCAAGTTCGAGTTGATCCTCTGATGGCCAATCTCACACAGCCCTGGGGATTCTCCCAACTATTTCGGAGGTTGCTTCCCCGACCCCGTCGGGCAATGTGGGGGTTGTGGAACTTTTGCCTGGAGAGGAGTTGCTCTCCACATGATTTTATGGTGTCCTTTTGGATCACCTTATTCGGGAGTCCCAAATAGTGCCCCCATCCCTCAAAGTTGATCTCGAGAGGGTTTCTTCACCCTTATCCAAAGAGCGTCCTGTTGGGGGTGAGGATCTTCTTGACTGAGTTTCTATCTTGGATTCTCCCATCGTTTATTCACCTAAAGATGAGGTTTTCTTGACTGAGCCCAGCTTGGAGGGCAAGAGAGGTGATGACGTAGTGTTCGGGAGGGAGATAGTGAGGGTCGTGTCATGGGCTAAGGGGGTTCTAGCGGATGCACCCGAGACTGAGTTCGCGACAATGTTAGTAGAGGTGATTGAGCTGCATTATTACATAATTTATATAGTTAAAATCAATACATTTTTAATTGTTTTACTATTTTATTATTGATTTTAGATGAAAAAATGATTAAGAGGCAAAAATCCAAGTTGCAATTTAAATTGATTAATAGCATAATTTATGCTTGATTTTAATACTTGTGATTTAATTTGATATTGTTTCTTCACATGCACAACACACTTTTAATATTTTAGTTTAGTTTAGTTTTATCTTTATTTAATTATTTATTTTCTTTTTCTAGTTTTATTTTTGTTTTGTTTTAATTATTATTATTTATTCTGCCTGTTTTATTTTATTTTATTTTTTATTTCTATTTTTCAGCACAGACCAAACGACATGTCGTTTGGTCGGCAAACCAAAACAACATGTCGTTTGGTAATTAGTTTGAATTCGGCTGCTGAATAAACGACGTGTCGTTTAGTCCACGGAGAAAACGACGTGTCATTTTGCCATCGAAATTATAAGCCCCGTCTGCTAAACGACTTGTCGTTTAGTCAATAGACGAAAACGACAAGTCATTTTCGTCATCTTCAACCTTTGTCCAGCGTCTACAGTGCACGCAAACTCCATGCATGCGTTCAGGCTCCTTCACGGAACCACCACTCCAGCATGAGCACCTCCATACACGGCCAAGAACTGTTGCCTCGGCTGCCCAGTCTCTTCCTAAGCCACCATGCTGCACCTGGACGAAACACATGCCGAGCCATGCATGCACACCATCACCGAAGCATCAAGCCCATGCACTGCACCACAGCCGTACCCAGTCACCTCCGGCAGCAACAGAGGACGCCGGAGATCAAGCCTCCACCGCCCAGTGAAGCCCAGCACGCACGACCCGATTGACCTCCATGGCAGTTCACGCAACCTCCTACACAACACTGCACCATGGAGACAGATGCTCTCCATTCACACGAGACCGACAGCATGCGTGGGATGCTTTTTGGTTTGAGAAAAAGAAAGATAAAAAGCTGAAGTTCAGTGGAATTAAAAAGAAAAGAGAAGAAAGAAAGTGGAAAAGAAAGAAGAAAGCACACGGAAGTGGCAGCATGCGTTGCTTTTCGATTTAAGAAAAAGAAAATAATAAAACACATGTGGGTGTTTCACTTTCGGCTATTAGTGGAAGTGGCAAAACCCATGCATGTTGGTTATGACAAACAAGAGGAAAAGAAAATAATACTACGGCAACAACATGCATTTGACGCATAAAGCAATGAAAAGAAAAGAAAAGAAAAAAAAAAAGAGGAAACGCATGGCACATGCATGTGGGAAGCTTTCGGCAGTGGGAAACATCAGGACCTGGCAGCTAAGCAACACTTATTTGCAATGCTATTTGAAGCCTATAAAAGGGCTTGAAATGAATGAAGCAAACAATCAAATTGTAGGGAATTAATTCGAGAGTTTTCTTTGCTGTGTTTGTGGACTGTTAAGTCTAAGTAGAGCTAGGGATGAACTTGCACAATTGAGGGTGTTTTTAGTTTATTTTTTATTTATGTGATTGTTCTTTATCAATGCAAACTCTTATTTATCATTCTCTAATTATCAATAGTATTTTCTTTATCTCCAAATAATTTTGGAATTGATTCCTTTTATAGATTCAGTCATGCTTTGTCTATAGAATGGTAAGATCCTTGATTATGTTTGGATTAATTTATTGTCTTTATTAATTTAATTCTTTGTTGCAGTATTGCCTCGAGTATATTGTCGTCGCTAGGTTTTGTCAATAATGATGATAATTTACAGGGCTTTAAAAAGTAGATATTGATTTATCAAAGAGTTATCTTTCGACTAAAATGGTTTGTAATTCTTTATCTTCCAATTGGGGAGTTTGAATAAATCTCCAATTGTGTAATTTATTGAATCAAGAATAATTAGAAATATCCAATTTGTGCAAGGAATTCCTGATGCTTTACTATTTATAATTTCAGTGATCTTAATTTTTATCCTTGTAATTTTACTTGCTAAATCACATTAAAATAAATTTTCTCTTATTGATTATTAATTATTTTCCTTTAGTTCTTTTTATTATTTGTTGTATTTTCTTTAATCTGTCTCCTTGTGGAATCGACATCCCAAAGCTGTGCTACAACTACTGCGTTATGTTTTAGGCGTAATCAGGAGGTCAGCGAAGTTTAGGTTGTTGCTGTTGATGCTGGTGCTCCACTACCCTCCACTTACACCACCTCGGCCTTGGCTTCGATAAGCAGGAGGAGCTGGGGTCAAATTTGGCGAGGGTAGTGAGGCCCTGGCCACATTTGCGGAAACTGGTGTTCCTTTGGCCTTTACTGAGACCATCCTGACATTGGTGTCGATGGGGCTGGTGCCGAGGTTGGGGCGATAGTGGTGGGAGAGATTGAGGGAGCCTCTCTTAGGCTTGGTATAGATGTGTCGGTGGTTGGCAAGGCTCCAGTAGTTTCTGTAGGTTCAAGGGTGGGAGAGATTTTTGAACACGCTGTGGATGGTGAATGTGAGGGCGAAGGCCAGAGAGGTCCATCCCTAGCGGAGCCCATGGTGGGTGCTGAGGCACCGGGGGTTGATGGCATTGTGTTCGAGAACCCTTCTGAGGAGAGGAGGAATTCTACCCTAGGGCCGGCGATAGGCGGGGGCTATCCTAACTATGTCCAGGAAGTGGGTAGGAGGCTTAGGGAGTTCTTCTCCAGGGTTAGCTATCGGCTCTTCATATTTTCCTTTAAGCTTTCTTGATGTATTTTCCTTCATCACTAAGTTAAAATTTTTGTGGCAGGGCATAGAATAGTTGGCGGCGTTCATTGTGGACAACTGGGAGGGACTAGAAGGTGAGAACTGGGTGCTCTGATCTTTTGCACGATTGACCTTCCATTGTGCCAAAGACGAGAGGGAGAGAAAAAGGAGTTGGAGGAGACCATCTTCAAGGTGCAGTTCAGTTGGCGGCAGAGGCATAAGAAGATACTCCAACTTCGTCAACGCAAGGCCAAACTTAAGTCTAACTTCGCGAGGTCTCGGGAGGAAGTTGGCTCCCATTGTCTTGATGCCACGCTTACCGAGGAGGCGAGGCACAACCTTCAGGAGTCGCTTGATCACCAGCAGTAGGAGCTGGAGTAGCTACAAGCTGACAACTTGAAGTTTCTCAAATAGCACGACTCTGACTCCCGATTGTACAAGTGGAAGGGAGGTTCGAGGAGGCTTCCAAGTCTCTGCAAGGAAAAAAAAGGACTCTCTCAAGGCCAAACATAAGAGAGTGAAGAGCTTGGAGTTTGAGAAAGCTGAGGTCTATCTTGTGATAGTTGCCCATGATGCCACCATCCTGGACTTGCACTCTTGCCTTGACAGCGCCAAAACTACCCTTCCTCGGCTGTGCGAGGAGCTGTTACACGTTCGTTTAGTCTATGACGATGCCTGGAATTACTGCTATCTGGAGGATTTGGAGAGAATGAGAGATCACGTGCTCCTGAATCCCCGAAGCAATTTGAGGGCATTTAAAGTACAAGAACTCCTTCTAGACCAAGCATCGCTGAAACGTGATGTGTTGATAGGGAAATTGCTGATCCTGAGCGCACTCTCGGACAACCTCACCAACTTAATATTTCCCCTTTCGTATTGATATATTTCTTTTTTCTTCTATTTGTAATGTATTTTGCAATAATATTAATGGATTTCCTTGTACATGCTTTTCTTTTTTCTTGTGTTCTTCTTTTTTCTTCTTTCCTTTTAGCTTTTCATTCACACTATTTAGGGAGTGCATTGGGTGAGGAGCGTAAGGGTGAAGCCACTTGTGTGATGAACAACCGCAAGTAAAGTTTGTCTGTTTTTACAATTATAAACTTGGGTTGTCTCGATTTGTTTCCGCCGATTTGGGTGGCAGGGCTCCTTGGGTGCCTACATTATGTTGTGGAGAGAACGGGCCCATATTCCACAGGGATAGAGGTTGGGATGCCTTAGGCTAAGTCCTCCTCTTTAGTCTTCATGGGGGGGGAGGGCAAGTCGCCGTGTAGTGGAAGAGTTATCTCACTCTTTACCATAAGGTAGGTAGGAGATGTTTAATAGCACTGAAAAAACTAAATAAGTTAATATAACTCATCCGTAACTATGAGTGTGAAGTTTGCAAACCTGGCTTCTTAGTTGGAGAAGGAGGAGTTCGGTGAGGATTTTGAGACGTTACTTGTTTGGTGTTCCATTGTTGGAGATGGCGTAATGTCGGGTAGTCGAAGGACTAAACCCACTCTCCATGTGGGGAGGGGTCGGGATGCCTTAGGCTAAACCTGCCCCTATGGTCCCCCCGAGGAGGTATTTTGCTGGATGGCTGAGATGCCGGTCCGCTCTTCGCCGTGACGAGGGCGGTGGCGGGGGTGGGATAAGTTGTCGGGATACTAAGAGGTTGGACCTGCTCTCCCACGTGAGGAAGGTTGAGCCACCTGCCCACCTATTAACACTCATGGAGATGTAAGTTTCTGGGTAGTTTGGGACTAGACCCATTCTCTTTCGTTGATATCACCGGAAAGGTAAGTGTTGTATCAGCTGGTGCTGATCTCACTTTTCATCTTGACAGAGGTCGAGGTAAGTTGCCAGGTAGTCGAGGGGCTAGACTCACTCTGCGTCCTGAGAGGGATGAAATGGCCTTAAGGCGCATCTCACCCTTTAAGGCCCCATGAAGAGGTAAGTTACTGGGCAATTTAGGACTGGACCTGCTCCCACTTGTTGATGCTCATGAGGAAGGTAAATATTAGGTAGCCGAGGTTGGCCCGCTTTCTACCTCGAGAGGAATAATGTAGCCTTAGGCATAACTCATCCCTTTGGTACCTCGCGGGGAGAGAAGTATCGGACAACTGAGCAGTTGGTTCGCTCTTCACCCTAAAGGGGGTCGGAGTAAGTTGTCGGGCAGTTGAGAGGTTGGATTTGCTCTCCCATGTGAGGAAGGTTGGGCTGCCTGCCCACCTATTACCCCTCATAGGGAGGTAAGTTGCCAGATAGTTTGGGACTAGACCTGCTCATGTCGGTTGACATCACAAGAATGGTAAGTGCTGGGTCAGGTAGGTGCTGATTCCACTCTTCGTCGTGGTGAGGGTTGGGTAAGTTGTCGGGTAGCCGAGGGGTTGGACCACTCTCCATCACGGGAGGGATAAGATGGCCTTAAGGCCTATCTTGCCCTTTGGGGCCACACAGGGACGTAAGTAACCTGACAGTTTGCTCATGATGAACGTAAATGTCAGGCAGTCGAGGACCAGCCTGCTCTCCGCCGCGAGATGGTTAAAGTAGCCTTAAGCATAACTTATCCATTAGGTACCTCACAGGGAGGTAAGTAGTCATTGATTGGAGATTACGTTGTTGGAGTATGGAGTCAAGATGAGCAAGACGTATTTTATTCTTGGAAAGTCACACCTACGTTAACAGAGTATACATTGTTGGCATGGAAATGTAAATTATAAGTCATAAATTTTTCTTGCAATAGAACTTCTGCAGGTGCTCAGCTTTCTAGGAGTGTGGCAGCTCGTTCCTTTAAGAGTCTCAGAGTTAGTATGAGCCGTTGCGGTTGTTCGCGGTGACCACATAGGGGCCTTCCCATTGAGGGTTCAGTTTTTCTTCGTCTCGAGTAGTTGTTCCTGTTTGTTTCAGTACGAGATGCCCTGATCTTGAAAGCCGTGGGTCATACACATTTGTTGAAGTATCGTTCTGCTCTCCTTTTGTTGATAGCTATCCTTACTTCTGTTTCAAGCCTCACCTCCTCTAGCAAGTCAAGCTATTCTTCTAATCATTCTTCGTTGGAGTTTTTCTCAAAGTGTTGCACTATGTAGGTAGGGATCTTGATCTCGACTAGTGGCATTGCCTCCTGATTGTAAGTGAGGGTGAAGGGGGTTTCTCCCGTCAGGGTCCTTACATGATCTGGTATGCCCATAGAACTCTGGGAAGTTTCTCTGCCTAAGCACCCTTTCTATCACTAAGTTTCTTTTTGAGTATTCACATCAGTGTCTTGTTGGTCACCTACACCTACCTGTTGGTTGCCTCCACCTGCCTATTGGACTAAGGATGTCCTAGAGATTAGTAGTGCAATTTGATCCCTAGTTCCAGACACCGTCTCAGTAGTGGTCAGAGTTTAACTGCCTCCCATTGTCTGATATGATGACATGGGGAATGCCAAATCTGCAGATAACCGTCTTCCATAAAAAAGTGTGATGTTGCTTGCCATGATCGTTGCCAACCTCTACCCACTTGGTGAAGTAGTCCCCTACCATTACAAAAAATCTTTCTCGTCCTTTTTCCGGGGGAAGGGGACCTACTAGGTCAATTCTTCAATGGGCGAAGGGCCACGACAATGTGATTCACATCAATTCTTCCGGTGGGCAATGTGGCACTTTCAAGTATTCTTGGCATTTCTTGCACTTTTGCATGTACTCCTTGGCATCCTACAGGGCATAAGGCCATTAGTACCCCACCCTCATTACTTTGCCTGCCAGCACCTTTCCTCTAGAGTGGTTGCTGTAGATTCCCTCGTGTACTTCCGCCAGCATGTATTAGGCTTGTTTGAAAGAAATGCATCTCATGAGAGGTGTGGATTATCCCCTTCGATATAGGATCCCCTCGACTTGAGTGTGATGCGCTGCTTTATTCATGATCTTTTTGGCTTCGCACCTGTCGTCAGGTACTTCGTTGGCATCTATGTACTTGATAATATCCAAAGCCCAATCTGGAGCTCCCGGCTTCACCTCTACCACTTCAATTCCCACGGTAGGTATTTCGACGGTCCAGTTCACTATTTGGTTTGGAAGGGCAAAATCTTCTTGCCTGGACATCGCTCATGTCAATTTATCCGCCTTTTGATTCTTAGACCTTGGCACTTGTTGGATTTGAAAGTATCTGAAGTGGGTGCGCTTAACCTCTATTAGTGTTAGATAATTCTTCAATTTTTCTCTCTTCGCCATGAACTCCCCCTGTACTTGATTGACCATAACTTGAGAGTCAACTCGCACCTTTACTTCTTTGGCGCTTAAAGACCTTATGACCATTAGACTCGAGAACAGTGCCTTGTACTCTGCCTCAGTATTTGTGGTTTTAAATGCCAACTTGATAGCTTAATTATTCTCTTCACCCTTGTCTGTAATAATATGCACCCCCACTCACCCTCTAGCCCAACAGGATGAGCCGTCACCAAAGACTTTCCAGGACTTCATAGGAGGTTCGTGTTTGTCCAAAAAGTCTGTCAATACTTGCTCCTTAATAGTATTTCATGGTATGTATTCGATGTCAAACTCACTCAGCTCCACTGCCTAGTTTCTAGGGAGGCCTGAGGCTTTTTGTCTTTGTAGGATTTTCTTTAGGGGGTATTGATGAGGACCCTTACTGGGTGAGCTAGAAGTACGAGCAGAGTCTTCGGGTGGTCACCATTAAGGTGAAGGAGAGCTTCTCTATGCACGGATATCTAGCCTCTGCTCCTCGGTTAGCCCGGTAGGTGTAATACACGGGCTTTTGGACCTCACCTGGATCTCGTACTAAGGTCGAGGAAGCCGTATGTGGGGAGACTAATAGGTACAAGAGCAAAGTTTCTCCACATTAAGGTTGGCTGAGGATTGGAGGGGTGGTGAGGTATTTCTTGAGAGCATCAAACGCGTAGTCGCACTTTTCATCCCATGTCCACACATTTCGTAAAACCTTAAAAAATGGTAGGCACTTGTCACTGAACCTTGATACAAATATGTTAAGGGTCGCTACCTGCCTAGCTAGTTTTTGAACTTCATCTATGCTTTGAGGAGGAGCCGTGTGGAGTATGGCTTCCAATTTATTCAAATTAGTTTCTATTCCCCGTTCTGACACCATGAAACCCAAGAATTTCCCAGAGCTTACACTGAAGGCACACTTCACCGAGTTCAACTTAATTTGGTATTGCCTTAATACTGTAAAGTCTTCATGGAGGTTATCCAGGTGTTTCTCGGGGGTTTTGCTCTTGACCAGCAAATCATCCACATAGACCTCCATGTTTCTCTCGATCTAATTTTGAACATACGGTTGACCAGTCCCTGGTAGGTGGCCTTTGCGTTTTTCAACCGAAATGACATGGTAGAGTAGTAGTATAATCGCCGATCGGTGATGAACCAAATCTTCTCCTTATCATTCGGGTTCATGTGGATCTAGTTGTATTAGAAGTTAGCATCCATAAAGCTGAGCATGCAATGGCCCGCTGTGGAGTAGATGATCAGGTCGATCCGGGGGAGCGGGAAGCTATCTTTCGGGCAAGCCTTATTTAAGTTAGTGAAGTCAACACACATTCTCTACTTGCAGTTTTGCTTCTTCACCAACACCACGTTGGAGAGCCAGTTCGGGTAATGGGCCTCCTGTATGATGCCCACTGTGAGTAACCAATCAACTTCTGCGGCAATAACAACATTCGTCTCTGCGTTGAGGTTTATTTAGCTTTTGGGTCTACGCTCAGGTGGTGTTGTATGATCTTTAGTTTGATTATGGGCATGTGCTTGTCACTCCAGGCGAAGACATCCTAGTGTTTCGTGCAGAGCTGTTGCATGGTGCTCCTCATTGTGATGTCACCTTGCTGCCAATCTTGGTGGTGTCTTACTGGTGGCTCGAGTTCAAAGGGATCAACTCTAGCTCGACCCTCCTAAGCTTCTTCTCATCTCGGATCTCCCCATCTATTGGGGTGTACTTGGGTGGGGGTGGGAGACCGTGGTCATTGGTCAGGGTGTGGACCACATGCACCCCACCACCCCTGGGCTTCTGCATGTAACACTCCCTTGCCAGAACCTGCTCTCCTTAGATTTCTCCCATTGCCCAAGGGGTCGGGAACTTCATCTTCAAGTCGTAGGTTCACATCACTGCCCTTAGGTTGTCGAGGGTTGGGCTATCAATTATGGTGTTGTAAGACGAAGGGGCTTTTACCACCAAGAAGTCTACTATGACAGAAGCTGAACAGGGGTGCTCCCCGCCAAGACGGACAATGTGATAGTCATGACAGGTTGGACCGTTTCCCTAGAGAAACCTTTGAGTAGCATGGGAGTTGGTTGGAGTCGTGCAGTTTCTATGACTCTATCCCCATCTGAGTACATACTTCTTATAAGAGGATATCTGCAGAGCTGCAATTGTCGACAAGGATCCTCCTAGTGGTGAAGTTGGCGGCTAGCATAGTCACCACTAGGACATCGTCTTGTGGAAAGAGGACTCCCTCATCATCATCTTCTCCGAAGGAAATGACGGGGGCCGATTCGTTTCTCCTGTACTTGATGGGGCAGTACTCTGCCGAATATACTTCTTAGTATCTTGCTTACCTAGTGTGTGCCTTCCGACCAAATGAGGTTGCACCCCGACTAGTGAATCCTCCCGTGATGGCTCTGATTTTCCCCAATAGCAACCCTTCTGATGTGGTGCGCAGGGGCGATCGTGTTGGGGTCCTTTCCCTCATTTCCCTTTGTCTCTGGCTCCTTTCCCTTCTTGGCCTGTTGGCCCTCTCAGCACTTTTTTCCCATGATCTTCTTCTCCACTCCCTTTTGGTCTCCTGGCGGGAGGATTCTGCAGCCTTGACTGTCCAGTCTACATCCTTTCCTCTTTCAAGGTAATGCAGTCTTTTGTGTTACGAGTGGTGAAATGATGCTAGGGGTAGTAGCGGCTACTAGTGCTTTTGTAGCTATCTTCTTAGGTGGCTTCCCGGTCATCTTTCTGGATGGTGAGCGTCGTCCGGTCAATTGAAACCCCAGGCCTCTCTTGTAGGGGCTTTTTCCCTCCTATTGTCATATGGTACTTTCTCAATAGGGGTGGTAATATGTAACATGACCCGTTAACCCAACACGAATACGACACGATAAAATCGAGTTAAGATTTAGCCTTAACGGATTCAGGTTAAAACTGGTTGACCCGTTAAGACACGATTGCTTAACGAGTTGATAATGGGTCAACTCGTTTTGACTTGTTAAGAAAGTTAAAGTTACAATTATACCCTTATATCTAAAAATAAAATTGTTGAGATTTTAATTTTAATATTTTTATTGTTTGGATTGTAATTTTAAACTTGTAGCTAGTTTTATATATTTTTATAGATATTGTAATTTTAATATTGATATAAAATTATGGTAAACTTAACAAGGTCAAACGGGTTAATTTTCGATTTGTTCAACCTATTTACATAAACGGGTCAAAACGGGTAGACATGACATAAACCCATTATGTTAATGAGTCGTGTTAGGGTTTGAGATTTTGACACAATAAACTTAACAGGTCGGGTTGGGGTTGACCTTTATAGTATAATATACATGTCATGACATGACACGAACATGACCCTTTAACACGATTTGACACCCCTATTTCTCAAGCTTCTGTGAGCTTTGCTCTTTGTTGGTGTCTTCACTTTTCTGTCGACCTGTTCTAGTTCTTTTTTTCTTGGTTCAGTCAAGTCTTGAAGTGTATCTTCGGTGTTAATGAAGTTGTCTACTTGATCCATGAACTCCTGTTGCATGGTGAGGGTTCTCTTCGCCAATTCTGCCATCAACTTGGACTGGGGCCATACTCTTCCCAAAAGCGCTGCCAAAGTTATCTTCTTGTAGATGCTAGACATTCTTCAAGTTGACTTTGTCACCAATCTGCCAAAGGGAGAGATTGTAGATGTAAAAGTTTGGCTAGGACTAGGTGACTGTGTTGATAAGTTTGTATGGGATTAGGTGACTAAAATGACAAGGTTTATCCTATCATTATAAGTTTGAATTTGGATGAATGTAAAATAATTGTTGACTTTATCTTTAACAACATTAAGTTTATCTAGAAGTCCTTAAGGTTGTTGAGATAAGTCAGTCAAATGAAATTCGAATTCAAAAAGATTTGCAAATTATCCAGAACAAAGTTGAACATAAATCAGTTATTGCAGAGAGGAGTTATTGCGACATGTCAGGAAACGTTCTCGCGATTGTCTTTGCCTGTCAGCAGAATCGTACTTCAACTGGGACACTTTTCAAATTTTTTATTTATAGGATTCTATTGGTTAGGATTGGAGAGATTCAGATCTACATATTTTCTAGAGCACTTTCTAGTGCATATTTTGGTGAGAAAATTCTTTAGTGAATTTTCATATTTGTGATCTCTCTTTGAGTGTGATCCTGCTCCGAGTGTGGAGGATCGTTGATTGGATTTCAGCTCCTAGAGTTCTAGGAGGAAAGACAAATATTTGAAGATCGTCAGAGGTTCTGGCTGCTACTGCGGTAGAAGACAAATGGGTCAATTGTCTTGTCAAGTAAGAGTGTCAATTGACAAAGATTTTGTAATTGAGCTTTATTTGTAATTGATTTTCAAATAATTTCTGGGTTTGGCTGCCCCGTAAGGTTTTACCTTTAAAAGGTTTTCCTTCATAACCAATCATTGTGTCTTGCAAGCTTATTTATTTACGTTAAGTATTTGATTTATTATATGATCATAAGATTGAGATCTAACAAATTTGTTCAAGTAAATTGGTAGATATATCAGCTACGTTACAGGAGTACTTTGGGAATTTCACTTCTCATCTTGGTCATCTGTAGTCATGTGCTCTTTGTTGAACCTAGATAGGTATGCTTTCAAACTTTCATCTTCCACTTGCTTGATGGTAAGGAGATATGTTGCGAGGCATCTTCTTCTTTTGCTTGCGATAAAATTGTATGAGGAATAGATGAGCCAGCTCCCCATAGCTGTCTATGGACCTGGGTGCCAAGGACCCAAACCATACTCTTATCGGCCCCTTCAGGGTGAGCTGGAAAGCTCTACAAGCCACTTCTCCTAGGAAGCCATGTAAGGTCATGTGGGCTCTGAAGGTTTCTAGGTGTTCGAGGGTGTTTTTGGCCCTGTTATACATGTCCATGAGAGGATCTCAGAAGTTTGGTGCTAGGGGCACCATCAACTCCTCGTTCTGCATGTTTCTTCTTTCTTCTTTCACGTCACCTCCGCTTCCAGCATTTTTGGATCTTACGTGCTCGTTGTCACTTGATCTTGCATTAGTATCTGGTCCTTTGGTGGCTATCTTGAGCATCTCGTTTTCCCTTCGGAAGGTTTCTACTTCGGTCGTTAGCTTTCCTACTAGTTGTTCCATCGCGACGACCCTTGCTTCAATGTTTGTTGATGTTTCTTCTTCTTGTCCTCGAGTTGTCTAAGAACTGGTTGTCGCAGGCACACGAAGGACATGTGAAGTCTATAGAGATTCCACAGATGGCGTTACTGTTAACATTGTGTTTTGTACGCCTTTGAACCTGGTTGCAGTAACTCGGGTCTTGAGTTTTTCACTTGCACACTTAAGAAAGCAAGGAGAGTGGAGGGCCTTGGTGGTGGCCAGAGACTCTTAGATGCTAAAGTTAGTATATCTCCTTAGTAGTTTGTGTGTGAGTTTAGAGGAATTAGAGAGAGTTCTTCGTACGTGGGGATCGACTTTTATACTAGGTTTCCAGGTGGGGATAGCTCATACCTAGCTTTAGGGAGTCCATGTCACCTCAACTATTTGTTTAGTCGGAATTCTTTAATGCGGTGTGGCTTTTGGGGCGGCGTCATTAATACGGTGTAGAGTCTGGAGAGTGGCGCATTAATGTGGCATGGCTTCCTGACTCAATTTATTCTGTGGATGTTTCCTATTAAGCCCTTCATGCCTGCGGTTCCCCATATTTCTATCTCACGTGCCTATGGAGGTTTGCGAGGTTAAGGTGTCATTGGGGAGGTGGTGGGGCGGCGAGTCCATCTGCCCTTTATGGGCTGAGTACTTTGCAAAGGCTCACTTACTCATTTTAAAGGGGGGTCGTTGGACTTGGCTGGGTTTGACTGGGCTCTCTAAGTTACTTCCCTAATGGTTCCTCATGGGCTTGGTATATGAGCCAATGAAAAGGAAAACGCCCTAACACTAGTCATATTCTAGTAGTTTTTATTTTTGGGCCATCCATCTCCCATCCCTTCCTTACCACCCTCATTTTCACATGTGGTTGTCTAGTAAGTATATGACTCACTTTTTGCAAATATTGGGTTTGTGGAGCCTCGATTATTCTTGTGTCGTGTAACACCCCGTATTTTAGTATATTTTTAATGAAGGATTATTTTAATTGATTTAAAGATTGATTCCCTTGTTTTAGAATTTTGGGAGTTTTAGAATATTATTTTATAATATTTTAAGTTGTGAAAATTATTTTATTGGGCTTTCTTATTTTTAATTATTGTTGTGGATTTAAATTGATCTTTAATTTAAATTGGGTTGTTTATGGGTTTTAAAATTATTATTGTTTTAATTAAAGTATTTCACTGTGTTTGATTAATTTTAATTAGTATTCTGCAATTTAATTCCTTTTTATTTTTAAGGATGTTTTGTCGGAGTTTAATAATTTAATTTAACTAGTTTTGAGTTTAAAGTGATTTATTTATTTTACTGTTTTAAAAATAATTATTTTGAGAATCAATTGTGACCTAAAAGTTGTGAGGATTGAATCTCATTTCTTTTTCTCATCTTTTCTTTTCTCATCTTTTTCTTTTTTCTTTCTTTTTCTTCCTTCTTCCTCTCTTTCCCGCGCGTAGCCCGACTCCTCTCTCTTCTCCGCCGTGTTTCGGTCTCTCCACCGTAACACCGCCACCGGCCGGCCTTGGTCGACACCGCCGGTACCACCAAACTCCCTATCAACCAGCGACCTTACCCTACCAATTTCAGACCACCCCGCGCCGTCGTTTGCCTCCGAGAGCCGTGCGAAGCCGCGGGCTTCTCTTCGCCATTCCGCCACCGTCCGGCCACCTCCGACCACCAAATTTCTACCACTTCATCACCGGCCCACTAGCAAGCTTTTCCACCCATTCCCGGCCCCGATCCGTCGCCGGAGCCGTCCCATCGAACTCCATTTCCGAATTGAGTTTTCCGGCCTTAAACCACCCATTCGGCCGCCACCCACGGCCAACCTTGGTTACCATTAGCTTCATCACCTCCAATAGGCCCTACCCTACCTTTCCCAAGTCTTCGTTTGATCCCGTGTGAAATTTGGGTATACAGTGTATTCGGCCACAGTGTTTTTTTACACTGTGAAGTTGTGGTTTTGGTGCTTCCAGTTCCTCCGTGATCCTCTATAAATTATTTTAAAACGCTGTAAGTATTTCTCCAAAAGACTTTTAAGATTTAAATATATTTTTGCAATAACCTGTTTTATAAACTGTGTTTTGGTTATCTGGATATACTGTGTTGGTTATTGGAAATTATTGATAATTGTTGGTTGTTGGTAATTGGTCTATTCATGGCATTGTGCACGCATGCGTGGGTGTGTAATTTGAAAAGGCTTTTCGGGTGTGTGTGTATCACCCCCAAGCCGAGATGGGTTATTATCTCGGTGGAGCTCCTCTGGGCACTCGGGAGCGGAATATACTGAGTGTCGTCCCCTGGAGCTGTTGCTCGGGACTTGGACGAGATGGTAGCGCTCTCGATCTGACTCCGTGATCTCTCGGGCTGGCGGAGATCAGAGGATGCTTGGCTATGTACGCGGTGGGCGCGGAACTGGGCATCACTCGTGTTGTATCACTCGCACGGTCGCTACCTGTGATGTGACGAAGGGAGCCAGGGTATGTGGATGGTCCCTAGGGGAGGCCATGGTGCATACTGGATAAAATTAGAATTAAAGTAACTATTTCTGTATTTTATTAATTTGGGCCAAATGGTGATTTTTGGCGTGCGTGGAAAATTGTGATTTTCAAGAAATGGTGTTTTTCTCGGGTTTGGTGTTTTGGTCATCATGTGCATGCATAGGGGCTGTTGTATTTATATATTTGTTATCTTGGGGTATTTTTGGGTTTTACTTACCTGTGGTACCATTTATTGGTACTATAGATTTTGATGCAGGTTTTGAGAAGGTTGAGCCCGAGGATGCGGCTCCCCCTGAGGAGTAGGGACATTTGGCTATGTTCTATGTTGTATTTATATTTTTATTTGATCTTGTTTTGTGAACAAGAAAATTGTATTATGTTGACTAGTGGATTTCAGTACTATTTTTGTATTGTATTAACTCTGGTACTTAGTTATTTGACTTAACCTTTCCGCTGCGTATTATTTGTTGTACACGTGTTGTATTTCACACACTCAGCACGTGTTGTTGGGGTGCGTGACCGTGTTGTCATCATCCTGGGTGTCTCGATTTCCGTGCGTGTTCGTGGATGGAAGTTGGGGGCGCCACATGTTGTCTCGATTTGATGACTCGACCTGACAAGGATTCTTTACGGTGGTAGATTTTCAATGAGTTTTGGGCTGATAATCTTTTAGTCGGTTTGTGACTTGAGAAATGCCGGACAGATAGTTCGCACGATATTCACACTATAGGTTGTTCGAGCGAACACCAGACATAGAGTTTGGCCGAGCGAATAACCCAATAATCGTAAAATTAGGATTTTTGCCACACAACTCTATAAATATGTAATTAACTAACTGTATGGTTGACTGGAACAATGTATTTTCATCCCAAAGTATACTTTGTCATTCCTCAAGATATTAAAAACCTCTGCAGTTCCATGGATATAAGTATGTTGCCGAACCACATAAATTTTTGTATTGTGTGATTGAATTTTTGTTTTCTTTTATTTTTTCTATCATCGTTTTTCACAATGCAAGAGTGAAAAATGTTATAAGAAGGCTGAAATTACAAGATTGACCATAAATAATTCATGGAGGGGGTTGAATTGGTGTATGTCTCAATTCTTTGCTCAATTTTAATCCATATCAAATATTAGCAATCCTTATTAAATATCATATCAGCCCACATGCATCAAATCAAAATTTTGAATAGACATATGAGTAAAGCTACACACAATTATGAGTTGTGTAAGCACAGTGTACTGATTTTAAAAAAAGTGGAGTCTACTGTTAAAGAATTAATTTTTTCATTAGGTCCCATATTTATTCATTTTTTTCAAAAAAAGTATGCGACGCTTATGCACTTTATGACTACAAATATTATTTCTCAAATATGAATGATAAGGCAAAACAAGAAAACTACAAGACAGAGTTTTGATGTCTTTAAAGCTAATTTATGCATGTTTCTCCTTTCTTCTTCCACGTCACCTCCCCCTCCAGCATTTTTGGATCCTACGTGCTCGTTGTCACTTGGTCCTGCATCATTATCTGGTTCAGTAGTTTGCTTTCCTACCAGTTGTTCCATCACGGCGAGCCTTACTTCAATGTTTGTTAATATTGCTACTTCTTGTCCCCTAGTTGTCTGAAAATTGGTTGTCACGGACATATGAAGGACACGTGAAGTCTATAGAGATCTCATAAACGGCACTATTGTTCACATTGTGTGTTTCGTACGCCTTCTATTTTGAGACTTTCACTTGCACACTTAAGAAAACACGGAGAGTGGGGGCCTTGGTGGAGGTTGGAGAGTCTCCAATGCTTAGTCAATATATCTCCTGGCACCTTTACAAAAACTCCAAGCAATAATTTTGGTACAAATCCTAAGACTCGTTTTCTCACTTGGCACACTTGGATTGTATGATTAATATATGATTGGGTAACTTTATAGACTAATTTCATGCTTCTTGTAGTCCTTCAATTGATCAAATTCTTTTTTAATTTCAAAATTGCATTCTTGAAAATCTGCAGATGGCCTATTGTGGTAGAATTCTACATGTTTGCGTAATGTGATGAAATAAAAGTTTTGTGAATAGTAGTAAAATGATTTGTAAAAAGTAATGAAATTATTTGAAGTAAGATATTTTATTGGATTTTGAGTAATGAGAAAGAAAAAATTGAATAAAAATGTTATAAAGTTAAAAAACTGTTTGAATATTATTTTTGTTTTGAAGTTTGAAAAAGTATTTTTTTTGTGTTTTGTTTCAAATTTTGAGAAAGTTGTAATGATTAGATGAAAAATTTTAAAATTTAAAATTGAAAAATATTTTGTGTTTGAGTGATATTTGAGAAGAAAACTATAGAAGGTTTTGAGATGAGATGCAACTTTACAAACAACCCCTAGCTCTTCATCAAAATTTCAGATGGTGTGGCCGTTGTCAAAATTCTAAGTTTTGCAATTTTCAAACCTCCATTTTCATCAAATACTTAAATTTATCTCATCAAATAGAGAATTGTAAAAGAATTTGATCTCTTGTATACCCTTATTCATCATCCATGTAGCTAGATAAATCTTATATATCAATCCAAACTAAGGGTCTATTTGGGGTTACATTAGGAGTCTTAAATTGTTTAAATAGTTTTAGAAACACTTTAATGATAAAATTAAGTTGTTTGATTGTTTCATATTAAAATTCTTTTTAATATAAAGAGCTAAAAAGTAATTTAATGATAAATGTACTTTTTAATTCATATTTTTTCTCAAACATACTTTTTCAAATATTGCAGAACGTAGTTATACTTAAAAAACTGTTAATGGACGAAAATACCTATATAACTTTTAAATAATTACAACTTTGCCCTTATTTTATCTTATTGAGTGACAATCAATTTTATATTTAAATTTAAATTTCAAATTTCAAATTTTAAAAT
Source organism: Cyclocarya paliurus (assembly GCA_029856935.1). NCBI lineage: Eukaryota > Viridiplantae > Streptophyta > Magnoliopsida > Fagales > Juglandaceae > Cyclocarya > Cyclocarya paliurus. Next base: position 12,821,215 of record CM056949.1, read on the forward strand.
TTTTACAATTTTTAGTAGTTGACACATAAACACATTTGATTATGTAAGTAAAATTGTAAGTATAGATTGCATTTTCCATCTTTAAAAATACAAATGACTTTTTATGTCATTTCTAGTTAAAAAAAAATACTTTTTCAATTTGTTTCGAAATAAATGTAACAAGTTTGAAAGTATTTTAGACATATGTTTACAAAATAATAAACAACTTTTTAATAATAGTACTTATTGATTTAAGCTCTACAATTATAAAGTTTAAGCTAAAAGCAAAAAAAATCACATAGCCATCTTTCCTTTCGGGAACCTCTCTCTCATTAAAAAAAACAAAGCCTCCAAATCTGTGTTTTGCTAGAGGAGGAGGCTTCGATTTCCTCCTCCTTCCCCATCTCCTTCCATCCTTTCATTGTGCTTGGTCCTCACGTGCAGCTCATAACTGTGCATCCTCATGCGCCACACAAGCCGGATCAGCGGAATCACCACTTTTATGGCTGAAAGGAGACAAACATGTTGCCTTCAAGTGCCGTCAAAGTCTACCGGAGTTGGTCCAAATTTTAATCCATCATTTTTAGTTCTTGTTTTTCTTATTGTATAGTAGAAGTAAAAAATGAGTTCGTCTTTTGGACGGTTTTTTCGTAAAAGTTGAGTTCTTCCTTTCTATGAAGGGTTAGGCTGAATCTCTGTTTAGGCAGAGTGTTATTTCTTGGACTTTTGTCTATAGAGAGTATTAGCGACAGTGAAGTCTAGATCAGTCTAGTAATGTACTGGTAGAGTTTCAAATGGTTGATATGAGGATATCCCCGCATGTATCTGGTCTTGAATGTAAGTTTCTCTTAGTGAATAAATGAATGATGACATTTTCATTTAAAAAAAAAAAGCTAAAAGCTATATTATAATATTACCCACCGCAACCCTAAATAATAAACCTTACTCATTATCATTATTTTTATAACAAACCTTATCCATTATTTTGAAATTGAATTTAGCTGATGTAGCATTATTCTTAACAAAAACCAAAGTTTGTTAAGTTATGGTCCTCTCTTTGTTGGGTGAGGTTTCTCTCTAGAATAGAGTGAGTCTCTTAGGCTATCGTGGCTGGTTTGAAGAGGATGGTTATGGAGGAAGAGTTAGCAAAGCAGTGGGAGGAGTTATGTCTCACTGAGAGAGAAAAAGAAGGGATGGTTCTACCATCTAATTCAATGGCTAGAGTAGTGCAACATGGTCTGTTTTGTATGTTGGCCATGATTATGCTGATACGTCTATTAATAAATAAGCATTCAAGAGTACAATGACAAAGGTTTGGAGGTGTGAAAGTTGGATCCAATTCTCTGAAGTTGGAGTCATTAAGTTTCTCATAGAGTTCAACAAGAACATGCATCGAGTGATCAATGGCAGGCCATGGTCATTTGATCGATGGTTTCTGTGCCTTCTGGTTTTTTATGGTAGCAGGTTGATCAAGGGGGTGTCTTTAAATAAAGATGAGTTCTAGATTCAAGTTTACAATATGTCATTTGCTTGTATGACATAAGAAGTGGGATATTAGATTGGAGGAAATGTAGGGAGGGTGCTCAAAGTCCATGCAAATGCTAGAGGGATTGGTTAGGGGAAATTTATGAGAATAAGGGTGGAGGTTGACATCAGAAAAAATCTTTTAAGAGGTATGTTCATAATTGTTGAAGGTAAAAAGTCTTGGGTGAAATTTAAATATGAAAGATTGCCTACTTTTTGTTTCAAGTATGGAGCAATCAAATATTCCCAGAAATTTTGTACTAATGTCTCTAGTGATAGTGGACAACAACAGTATGGTGTATGGCTAAGAGTCCCTGCAGTTAAGGAAAGTGAATTTCATCAAAAGAGGTTTGGTGATGGGGATAGTCAATCTACTAAATCTGAATACTAGTCATGGAGGAAGGGTGGGGAGACAGGGATGAAGCCCAAAAAGGCAACACTGAATCTCGGGAGTGGATTCAAGATCTTGCTATGGAAACTGTAGAAATTAAGGCTAGTGATTCTAAGATGGAGGCTCTGCAATTTTTAAGGAATTTGAAAAATTTTAAATCGATGCTTGAAAAGGAAAGGGAGAGAACTACAAAAGGAAGTTACTACGATTACCAAAGTAAAAGGGGGGACGTGTCAAATACTAGTGGCTGAGGAAACTGGCTCAGTAAGGAAAGATTCTGATGATGTGCAAAAAGGGTCTGGTCAAAGCAAGTATCATAGCTAAGCACAGGATATTGAGGCTCTTAACGATTTGATGGCTTAGGTTAATTCCTTGATCAATTCATTAATGACCAAGTTTAGGTTTTGGATCAGTCCAAGAAGAGACCAAGCTGGAAAAAAAGGGCCAGGGATAAATGTTTTTAAGTTTTAAATTTTGGCCCATGGGAGAGGAAAAGAACTATCAAGTATATGGTTAAAAGATCAAAAACTGAGGGAAAGGAAACTGTGGACTCAAGCAGCACAAATTTGGTGGTGGTTGTTTAATAGCCCCACCAAGAGCAATGAGTTGTCTCAACTAAAACTTTCGAGAGCTTGGGAACTATAGGACAGTTTATGACTTGCATCTAATGGTGCAAAATAAGCTCTCATATTTTATTTTCTTGATGGAAACAATGTGTAAAAGGAATAAGGTGGAATTAATAAAAAGGAGATTGAAGTTTGAAAACTGCTTTGTCATTGATTGGAAATGGCTTATTGGAGGAATTGCCTTCCTTTGGAAGGATGATGTTGAGGCTGAGGTTAGTTCTTATACCCAAAATCATATTTCTCTATTGGTTAAGGGGGAAAAGGAAGGGGTGAATTGGATTTTAACTGGGTTTTATGTTAATCCTCTCACTGCAAAGAGAAAGGAGAGTTGGAAACTGCTCCAAGCAATCAAACTAGACTCCAAAGGGTGGTTATGTGTAGGGGATTTCAATGAGATACTCAGTTATGGATAGAAATGTGTAGAGGCTTTGAGATCTTACAACCAGATAGATGCCTTGAGAAAGATTGTGGATAAGTGTGGCCTTTAGATATGGGATTCATTGGCAACAAATAGACTTAGTCTAATGGTAGATATGGTGAGGCCTTCACTAACTAGAGGCTTGATAGAGCCTTCAGCTGCAATATATGGGCTAAGGCCTTCCTTAGATCTAGTGTGTACATTCTTCCAGCACTAAGCTGAGACCATAGTCCTTTGCACATCACTATGTAATATAATCATTTTGAACTGGCCAGAAATGCTAAGCCATTCAAGTTCAACGCTAGTTGGTCTTTAAGGGAGGAGTGCTACAAGATAGTGGAGGAAGCTTGGAGTCAACCCAGGATGGCTAAGAATAAATTGAGTTTTACTAACAAAGGCCTTAACAAGTTGGCTCAATTATCAGAACTACAAAAGGTCAATAAGGGACATCTGAATGAGAACATTAAGCAAGTGTAAAAAATGTGGATAGATTGCTTGAAGAAGATCATATCACATGAAAGCAAAGAGCTAAACAAAGGTGGTTGATTGAGGGGGATTGGGACACAAAATTTTTTCGCCAGTGTACATCTCAAATGAAGAAGACAAATTTGATAAAGAAGTTGGTTGATGACAATGAATAGGAAGTACATTCTAAAGAGGGCATTTGTAACCTGTTTCAAGAATACTTTCAAGAATTATTTACCTTTTCTGAACCCAGAAACATTGCAGCTGCTTTGGATCATTGGAGACTCAAGTAATTGTAGTCCATAATGAAATGTTGATCAGACCATACACTCAGTAGGAGGTTGAAGATGCACTTTTTCAAATGAATGGCCTCAACTCTCCAGGCCCAGATGGGTTCCCTGCAGCCTTTTATAAAAAATATTGAGCTATAATTGGAGCACAGGTGTGTGAAATAGGTTCTTTTTGGAGGATTGGTACTGGGAGTGATTTCCATATCTGGCAGGATAAATGGCTAGATCATTCTAATCCTAGTAAGGTGCTAAGCCTTGTCAAGGTGTTGGACAACAAAGCCACAATGGCATATTTGATTGAGCCTAATTCTAAGCAATGGAAGTTTGATTTGGTGCAGGAGATTTTTGAGCGGGGGGAGCTAATATTATTTTGAAAACTCCAATTAGTACTCTAAACAATAAGGATATAATTATTTGGCAAGGCTCAAAAGATGGTTGCTTCTCTATCAGGAGTGCATTACATGGAGAAATAAAGGGAATTGGCAGAAAAGGGACATGCTTTAAGTAGTAACCATTTTAAAAAGGTATGGAAGCAAATCTGGCAACTTAATGTGCAACCTAGAGACAAGGTTTTCTTGTGGAGGGCCTATCTGGAGGCTCTTCCTACTCAGTCCAATTTATTCAAAAAGAAAGTAGTTGATCACCTATTATGTCCTATTTGTTGTATGGAAGCAGAGAATGTGATACATGCTATATGGAGATGTGAGTCTGCTAGGGATATTTGGAGTCAATGTTCTAAAAGATTGCAGAAATGCTACCTGCCTCAATCTTCTATATTGCATCTTTTTGAAACACTAACAGGTTCTATGGACAGTCAGATTCTTCAAAAGTTTGTGTTAGGGGCAAGGAAGATTTGGTGGAAAATGAACTGCTTCATTTTCAATAATGAGTTTTCACATCCTAACTCTGTTGTGAAAAAAGCTAGAGTCATGCTTGACATGCTAGCTGAGGAGGACCTTAAGAGCAACAACAAAGTTAGATAATTATGCACATTAGATGAAGAATGGAAGGCCCCTCCTTTGAATTGGTTCAAGTTGAACTGGGATGGACCTATTGATGAAATTCATGGTCTGATTGGAGTTGGTGTGGTTGTGAGGGACAACGAAGGACAGATAATTGCTACCATGAGGCTAAGAAAACAATTATTTCTAGACGCTCTGCTGGTTGAGACAAATTATTACAGGGTGATAAGGAAGGTTGGAGTAGTGCTAGTATGTTTGTGTGTGAAGTAAAATAGTGGATGACAAATTTTGCTAAGTAGGAGGTTTCTCATCTTAGAAGAAATGACAACTTTATGGTTCACTTATTGGCAAAAAATGCTCTTTCCATTTTAGATATGATTGTAATTTTAGAGGATACTCCTCCTTGTATATCATATTTGTTATAATAGAATGGTATAAGAATTTTTTCTTTAAAAAAAAAAGAAAAAGAAATTGAATTTAGAGCAATTTCTGAGGTGAAATTAGAGTCATCCTAGGAATTCATCCTCTACATGTCCAAGAAAATGTTGGCAGTTGCATTCAGAATTGGAAACATCATCTCAAAGATTGCTGATTCAGCAAATATATTATGAATGACTGCAAATCGAGAGCTTTCTTTTTAGGATCATGCTAACATCTATCCATCGAGTAATTTATTAAATACTGGGTAGTGAATAAAAAATTTGAAATAGTTTAATTATATTTTTTTTTATTTCAAATATTTTTTAAATATTTTTTAAATATAGAAATTTATTAATAGTCAATTTTTAATTATTAAAAAAGGTTAAAATATACAGCGATTAGACCAAGAAGTAAAATCAGGATGAATCTAGCATTTTCGTCTTTCTATGCTCTGATCTCCATAACCCAATGTTAGAGAAGTGATCTTTTAGATTTTGTTTTTATTATTTTACATTTCATTCGGTTTTGTGTCTCTTTTTAGTAGTTGTGTAAAATGTAAAACAACTGGTTAATCCAACAACATGTTTGAGCTCAGATTGGGATCTGTACTTTACACACAAACCCAACAAATTTCTGGCTTGCCCATTTTGAAAAATTATCCATCATTTTCTGTTTTTTACTAACAAGCGAGTTCAACATACGAAATGTTTAATCAAAGAGTGGCACTACAGTCACCGCTCTCAGCTACTGTTAGTTATATGATTTTTTTTTTATTTTGTTTTGTTTTTATATATATATATATATTAACACTTTTAAATATTTTTTAAAAAAATAAAAAATTACAATATTATTAAAAAATACTTACTTAATCACTAAGTAAAAAAATAAAAATAAAAAATCATAATAATAGAATGGAACAGTAGAAATAAAATGTGAGAGTAGTATTTTTCTTAACAAAATAGATTGAAGTATAAAATCACAGCTGAAAGTGAATTAGTAATTTAATTTATATTCTAACACTTTTTTATTATTAATATTAAAAAATTTAAAATTTAAAAATATCCCAAAGTTTGTAATTGAAAAAATACAGTTTTTCGCCACCTAAAGTTTTCCATTGCCCTCTCACAAGTTGGCACGTCATCCAAACACGTCAACAATGTAACAATCGGAACGACCAAACAAAGAGATTGCCACGTACTAATGGCGAATCGAAAAATGCCACGTTAATAAAGTGTGAACAAAGGGGCAGGCACATTACTAGCACTCAATGCGGACGCACGCTTCTAAGCTTTATCCGCTGGACACTCACCTGCTCCAACTCCAACGGAGCAGATATATACACATTTCTCCGTTGTTCAGTTCTCAATCTCGTAGCTTTTGGTTTCGGAGCGAAGGTACAAAAAGAGAGTGCGAAATGGAAAAGCTTCTTCAGATCTGCTTAGTCTTCGTAACCTTGGCTTTGTTGGCTGTATCGGCACTAGCAGACGACGATGTCGTCGTTGTCCTAACCGAAGAAAACTTCGACAAAGAGGTCGGTCAGGACAAAGGAGCTCTCGTCGAATTCTACGCTCCTTGGTACCCCTTCCTTCTCTCTCTGACCTTTGAGAAATTGATTCCTTTTTGTTAGTTTTTTGGTTTTAGTGCTTAATTTAGCTCTTTCTGTTTCCCGTCGATCTGTGTTTTATAGTGCTGTCAGATCTCCGATCAATTCCTTTTAAATCAATGGGGATGGTGTATTACTCATCAATGTACTCATTAGAATCTCGTCAAATTATATATGTGAAGTAAGATTTTTGACGAAGAATAATGTATGGATGCAATCAAATGACGAATTGCGACGTAAACGTCTATTGCATTGCAGTGAATTCTAAGTAGGTGGGTGAAAAATAACTACGAACTAGAAAAAAAAAGTGTAGCTTTTAATAATATACTAATAGGGCTCTTTGTGTAAATCTGTGTCTTGTAAGCTATTTCAAACTGTACTATACGGTCTGTACCAATGTTTACATTTTGTTTTTTTTTTTTTTTTTCATTTTAAATTTTCTGAAAGGTTCCCAGAAGGCCTACATTAATTTTAGTTTCCCACATACGGAGTTTACCAACATTACCACTTACATTGGTATTTTGTTTTGTGTAACAGGTGTGGTCACTGCAAAAAGCTTGCTCCAGAGTATGAGAGGCTTGGCACAAGCTTTAAAAAGGCCAAGTCGGTTTTGATTGCAAAGGTCAGCTCGTTATAGTGGTCCTTGTCCGTTAACTTATAAATTGGTTATAATTTATTTGTTCACTACAAGTTTTACTTTTCCATATCTTAAGCTGGTAGATATTCAACGAATGACATATTGGTCATACTTATTTTTTCTAATTTTACTTATCATTTCTAATTTTGTTGAGGCTTTGTTGCATTCTTCTTTACGTATCATTTGGGAACATGGAGTAGGTTGACTGTGATGACCAAAAGAACTTGTGCAGCAAATATGGGGTTTCCGGATATCCAACAATTAAGTGGTTCCCTAAGGGATCTTTGGAACCCAAAAAGTGAGGGTGATTCTACTAATTAATACATAGTTCTAAATTTTTTTGATTTGTGCCAATGGTCTATCTCCAGTTTTGACTGTATGTTATGTATGGTTATAGGTATGAAGGACCGCGAACTGCAGAAGCCCTTACTGAGTTTGTGAATACTGAAGGAGGTAGGGTGTCGTTCTTGAAAAGTTACCTTGTACCAACATATCAAGCATTTTTTTCCCTTCTCTTGAAACGGGAATATATATATATATTTATATATATATATTAAAATTTGGTACTTTTCACAGAGAGAATTGTTTTGTTTATTCATTTATTTATATTAATATTTTTACTTCAAAAGAGGGAGCAGGGGTTTCTTTTTTATTTATATTTTTGTATTTTATTTTATTTTTGGCTTCACTTTAATTTCTCTGTTGTTTGAAGCCTACTTTATGGATATGGATCCTAATCATTGTGACACTAATCTGCAATACATACCTCGCACATTTAATCCTATATCTTCAAAGGATGCATGTCTCTGTATCTCGGTGTGCCTTCAAATGAGTTCTGAGGTGTTAGCCTAGCATACGTGTTATTTTCCTATCACATCTTCCTAATGTGTCAACATAAATTATTCTGGCCTGACCAAGCATGTCTCTTAGAACATCAATTGCTATGCGGATTTTGTGTTCATTATTATCCTTTTCACAGTATCAGGAACTTGCATCACTTTTTTTTTTTGTTTTTTTATCGGTATCAGAAACTTGCGTCACTGTAAATTACTTCTCTTTTTGTTTTTGTATTTTTTTTTTCCCCTTTCGTTCCCTCTAGTGTGTTTTGAATAGACTTGTATAACACCAAGAGTTTCTAATAATGTTAATTGATGGCAGGGACCAATGTGAAAATAGCTTCAGTTCCATCTGATGTAGTGGTGCTCACAGCTGATAATTTTGGTGAGGTTGTGTTGGATGAAACCAAAGATGTTTTGGTCGAGTTCTATGCACCTTGGTAAGGATGCCTTTTCTTCTCTCTTTTTAATGTCAGTATATTTTTAGATACTCTCGAATTTGCTTCCTTAATGGTTTGTAGATTTTGTTTTTAATTTTTGTTCTTTTTTATCTAATGGATTATGGTTCTGCCAGGTGTGGTCATTGCAAGAACCTTGCTCCTGTATGTCTCCCCCTTCTATATTCTTATTGTGTTTGGCACCTTTAACTTCTGTACTTTTGACAGCATGGATTTTCCTTTTGTTGATTCAGACCTATGAAAAGGTGGCCACAGCATTCAAATTTGAGGATGATGTAGTGATTGCTAATCTTGATGCTGACAAGTACAAGGATCTAGGAGAAAAGTAAGTGCAAGCTCGGTTTATGTTCAATTTACATGCTGAAGATGGATTTATGTTAAACTTAAGAATCAATGTCAAAGGTCGGTGTTTTGTGTTAAGGTATGATATAAGTGGGTTTCCTACATTGAAATTCTTCCCAAAGAGTAACAAAGCTGGTGAAGAATATGATGGTGGCCAAGATTTAGCTGACTTTGTCACTTTCATCAATGAAAAGTGTGGAACCAGTCGTGATGGTAAAGGACAGCTCACTTCAAAGGTTTGTAGCTATTGAGATCAAAACTGATGGCGATGGCAATTTATTATTGTCTTGTTAAGTTTGGTGGTTTATACAGGCTGGTATAGTTTCAAGTTTGGAAGCGTTGGTGAAGGAGTTTGTTGCTGCTAGTAATGAAGAGAAGAAGGCTGTCTTCTCTAGGATAGAAGAGGAAGTTGAGAAACTCACGGGTTTCAGTGCAAGGTACTTCCATATGGGTGTGAGGCTGTCTGCTTTTCATATCTAACTGTTTTAATTTTTAACTTATAACTGACATTAATGCCTTGGGAAAGTTTGTATTACTATATTAGTGATGGCTGTCCTCTTGTTATTTGCTTGAAACTATCATTTGTTTTTTCTTCTTTCTACAAATGCATTTCTTTAATTAATTTATTTGAGATAAAACCCTTGTAAACCTCAATGTAACTCTTACAAGCCCTTTTTAGGTATGGAAGGATTTACTTGAAAGCTGCCAAAAGTTGTATGGATAAAGGTGCTGATTATGCTAAGAATGAAATCCAGCGACTCCAGCGCTTGCTTGAGAAGGTAAGGTTTATGGGCTGTTCATCTAAAAGTATATTTGGATAGCTTTAAAGGGCCATTTAGTGGAATCGGTATACATAGTTGACAAATTGAGTCGATTATACTCTTTAGTTTTAGTTCCTGTATTTTTTCCCCTTTCTTTCAGATAAGGAAACAACAGCATTGAGAATAATATATTAAACATTGCAGGATTGATAAACATGAAAGATAAATGACTAAAGACTAGATAAATGATATATAATATTTTTTACTTACAAAAAAAAAAATGATTATAAACTACTAACATATGGAAATTTTGTCTCTGCTCCGGAAGAATCATGGCTGTTAGTTGGTTTTCTTGTTTGTTGCAGTCAATCAGCCCAGCCAAGGCAGACGAGTTCACCCTGAAGAAAAATATCCTATCAGCATTCGCTTGATCGTGATCTCCGGTAACCTTGCCTAGTCAAGAACTCATCTTGCATACTGGGAGGTGTTTATTAAATGGTTTTCCTGCCATTACAATTGACACCCATCTGATCTTTTACTTGAATTTGACTCGAGCTGGGCATCTCAGCGGTTACAATTATAGGCCTTGATGGTAATCGGTCACCCATGCTATATGAGATAATTGTTTTGAGATCCAATTTTAGCCAAGTGCTCAAAGAAATGGGATTCCCTTAGTTTTGTATTTTGAATTCTGGATAATAAAACTTAATTTTGGGTTGAAGCTCAGTTTCTGCAACCTATATTTCTTTTCTGTTACATGTCTTAAACTTCAAATTCACTCATCAAGAAAAAGAAAAGAAGAGTTTGTGAAACTGGGATGTCATGATCCTCAAGTGTTTAAACTAATCAAGAATATTCATCTTCGTTGTTCTTTGTTTATCAAGCCGTATATTAATTAATTTTCATGGTTTGTCGTGACTTACAACTGGGTTGGTACTAAAAAAAATTGATACGATATGATTCAAAGACAAGACCTAAGGTCAACAGTTAAAATGGCCAGCCTTCCTTCCCACCGCCGACGCAATCCGTTCCCCACTTCGAAATTAGTTCAATTAGCTGCAAAGTCTGTTTATATATTCACTTCCGCCTTTGCATTGGAGAAGAAATTATCCAAACTAATATAGCTTTCTTCTAGATTGGGTTGAAGAAAATTCAATAAATTTGTCACTGCCTTGATACCAACATTAGAATTTTAGTATAGTGGAATAACCCATGCTTTTGTTACACCAAAAGATCTTCAATGGGGCTGTTCCACCCTTTTAACAAAGATAGGAGAATTAGAAGTAGAAAGAAGTGGAAGAGGAAGAGGAAGAGGAAGATTGTATACTCAAATTGTATGAATATTAAAGAACTAACTGGTGCCTGATCTCCTGGTTCAACCTCTCATCAAACACAGGAGTTGGGCTAATGCAAAATCGCTCTGTAGCATTGGAATCACACCAACAAAAATTCAAAAACCTCAAATGGGCAACAACAACTGCCTTCATTATTTTCATTCTTTCCTTAAGTATCAAATTAATATTACAATCTCCAACTCCAAGTAGGAAAGCAAAAAACTAGGAAGAAGTAAACTAGGAAAGTAGTAAACTCATAAAGAAATAAACATAATTGATCCAAAACAGAAACCGAATAATTAGACTTCTAAAAAAAATGTAGACTTCTAAAACTCCTCTGCATATCAGAACAGCTACATCAGCTCTATTGATTACAGATTTAAATTATCCCCTTCCGGATTTGCCTCTGCATCAATACCCGCATCAATATTCCCCTCCTAATTTGCATCAATAGCCAGCTCTCCTGAAGAACTTGACTCCGGCAAGTTTTGCTGAATGTAAGCAGCAAATAGATGTGGATGTAAACGCTTGAGTTCCGAAGCTTGCAACCAAACAGAGTCCGAATTCGGATGATTCTTCCATTGGACTAAAAACTTGTAATATCCTCCCTGACGAGTTGAAACAAATTGATGGTCAAGAATGGTAGCAATCTCATCTCGTGGTGCTGTATTCTCTGGAACTCGCAGAACTGGTGCTATCTCTGAAAATAGTAGTGCAGAAAATTCATTGACATCCCCTTTGAACACAGTAAGGTCTTCTATGTTAAACACGGGGCTAATACCAAAATCAGGGGGTAAATCAATAACATATGCATTAGTTCCCAATTTCTTGGTTACTTTAAAAGGACCTGCTCGGCGCGCATGAAGCTTGGTAAAACTCCCCAGGGGAAAATGCTTCGGTCTTAAGCGAACAAGAACCATATCACCTTCATTAAATTGCCGATCCTTACGTTTTGAGTTTGCTGAAGCTGCATAAGAATTTGTATGGAAAGTAAGGCGCCATTTCATGAATATTTTGCATATAGCTAGAAAAATCCAGGGCAGCCTCGCTTGGCTTGGGTGGCAACGGTAATAAGTTGATATCAAGTGGGGTGCTTGGTTGAAACCTATAAACCACTTCGAATGGAGCACAGCCTGTTGATCTGTTAATAGAATTATTAAAGGCAAACTCGGCATGAGGAAGTACCATATCCCAGCTGGTAATATGATCTGCGACAAGGCAGCGTAATAAATTTCCTAAACTCTTGTTGGTTACTTCGGTTTGGCCATCAGTTTGGGGATGAAATGCACTTGAAAACATTAGCTTTGTCCCCATTTTTGTCCACAAGGTCTTCCAAAAATAACTTACAAATTTGACGTCTCTATCAGACACAATGGAAACTGGAATACCATGCAAACGGATGACCTCCTGCAGAAATATTGTTGCAACTTTGGATGCGTCATATGTTTTGTGACATGGAATAAAATGGGACATCTTGGAAAAACGATCTACCACCACCATAATTGAATCGAGTTGTCGAAGAGTTTTTGGTAACCTAAGAACCAAGTCCATACTACTGTGCTGCCATGGTTTGTTTGGAATGGGAAGTGGCGTATACAACCCTGCCTAATGCTTGGTTCCTTTATTGAGTTGGCAAATTTGACACCGATCAACCACTTTGTGTACATCCCTCCGCATCCGAGGCCAATAGAATCGATCAGCCACAATAGCAAAAGTCTTATCATACCCGAAATGCCCAGCTAAACACCCGTCGTGAAGTTCCGAAATTAGAAACTCTCGAAAGGACCCACGCGGAACGCATAGGCGTGACTTGAAGAATAAAATCCCTCGCGCAACATATAATCACTACCAGATGGACGGTCATGATTGGAGAGATCACTCCATACATTGCCAAAATCTTCATCGTTGGCATACTCTGTTTTTAGACTCTCGAATCCTGCAACATTAGTTGAAAATATATGTAACAAATGAGGTCTCATGCTTAAGGTGTAACATCCTGGATTTTAGTGTATTTTAATGAAGGATTTATTTAATTTAATTTATGATTAATTATCTTGTTTTAAAATTTTGGGAGTTTTTAAATATTATTTTATAATATTTTTTTTAAGTTGTGAAAATAATTTTATTGGGTTTTCTTATTTTAATTATTGTGGTGAATTTAAATTGGTCTTTAATTTAAGTTGGGTTGTTTATGTGTTTTAAAATTATTATTGTTTTAATTAAAGCATTTCACTGCGTTCGATTTATTTTAATTAGTAATCTGTAATTTAATTTCTCTTTATTTTAAAGGATGTTTTTGTCAGAGTTTAATATTTTACTTTAGCTAATTTTGAGTTAAATTGATTTATTTATTTTAACTGTTTTAAAAATAGTTATTGTTTTATTTAAATGAGCTTGTTTTTGGATTTTAATATTTTTACTGTTTTAATTGAGCATTTCATTAAGTTTGAATTATTTTATTTATTTAGTGGTTTTAAAATTGTTTTCGTGGATCACTTTCGAAAATCTAAGTTGAAAAAGATTGGATCTCCTTTTTCTTCTTCTTCTTTTTCTTTTTCTCTTTCTTTTTCTTTTCTTCTTTTTCTTCTTCTTTTTCTCCCGGTTTCCCCCAGCCCAGCCCGACCCGGATCTCTCTCTCTCCTCACCCACGCAAGTTTCAGTTTTCTCCTCCTTGCACCGCCGCCGGCCAACGGTGGTCGACACCGCCGGTGTCTTTCGGCTCCCCTCCGACCGGCGACCTCACCCCTAGAATTTCAGACCACCTTGTGCCACCGTTAGCCGCCACAGACCGGTTGAACCCGCGGTGGATTTTTCTCCATTCCGCTGCCGTCCGGCCGCCATTGGCCACCAAATTTCTACCACATCTTCACCGGCCCAATACCAAGCATTTCCACCCAAACCCGGCCCCGATCCGTTGCCGGAGCCGGTTATACGAGCACCAAACCCGATTCGGGCATTCCGGCCTAAAACCGTCCAATTCCGCCGCTATTCTCGGCCAACCACCACCACCATTAGATTCACCACCTTCCAAAGGCCCTACCCTATAAATTTCAAGTCTCCGTTTAAAACCGTGAAAAATTCCTATTTCACTGCATTTCGGTCAGTGTTTTTACACTGTGTGGTTTTGCTGTTTTGGCGATTCCTAGTGCCTCGGAACCTTCATAAGATTGTTTTAAAGCGCTGTAAGTATTTCCTAAACAACTCTTTGAGATTTAATTATATTTTTACAATTAACTGCTATATTTTATATATATGTATCCTGGTTGGTTTCCGGACTGAGTCCGAGGAGTTCGGGGGTGGTTGGATTGATCGGAGTATATTGTTGTGTGATTTTTTTTGGGAGATTGGATTTATTGTTGGATTTGATTATGTTGTGAATTGGAGTTGGTTATTGGATATTCTGGCTGTGATCTGGTTAATTGTTGGAATTGTGTTTTGATTAGGTTTGGTTGTGATATTGAGGTTAATTTTGGTTCATGGCATATGCACGCATGATCATGTTTGTAAATTGAAAACTGGGTTTTCGTGTATTGCATTCATGTTCATGTGATTATTTTGAAAACTGGGTTTTCATGAGAATTTGATTTATGGGTGCGTGTGTATCACGACCCCAAGCCGAGATGGGGCATTATCTCGGTGGAGCTCCTCTGGTCACTCGGGAGCGAAATATACTGAGTGACGTCCCCTGGGTTGTCGCCGGGCGACAACGGGATCGGACGTTGGACGTGTCGACTCCGTGGCCCTTCTGCTGGCGGGGGCTAGAGGATGACCTGGCCACGAACGCACTGGGTGCGGAACTGGGCATCACTCGTAAAGTAGCCAGGACGTGCGGATGGTCCATAGGGGAGACCATGGTGCATATGGTTTAATGGGATTAAATGGAAATTGCTGTTTTCTGGAAAAATAGCGTGAGTATGTTTTTGTGTATCATTTTCTGGAAAAATGATGAATAATGATTTTTGGGCCATTTTCTGGGAAAATGGTGGAATTGATTTTTACTGGAAATGATTTTTGAGCCAATGAGATTTTGGCGTGCGTTGCACTATTTCATTTGCATCATGGGCATGCATGGTTAATTGTTTAGGTATGGTTTTATCTCTGGACTTGGTTAGGTTATAACTTACCTGCGGTACTATTTAATGGTACTGCAGACTTTGTTGATGATGCAGATGCCGAGCCTGAGGATCTGGCTCCGCCGGAGGAGTGATCTGGGATCACTCGAGTTGTAGCTTTTATTTCAGACTTGTATTTTATTTTCTGGGACTTGGCTTTGTTTTTAAGGTATTTGTATTTTGGATTTTTGTATTAATTAAAATTCTGGTACTAGTAGATTTTATTACCTTCCGCTGTGTTTTTATTTGTGCACTGTTTATTTGTTGCACACACTGACACTTGTCGTTGGGATGCGTGACCGGTTGTCATCATCCCGAGTGTCTCGATTTTCGTGCTGGTTTGTACATGGAAGTCGGGGGCGCCACAGGTGGTATCAAAGCAGTTCGGCTCTGGGTAAAGCCACATGTCCCTTAGGTGAAGTACCAGAAAGTTTTAAAAGTTGTGATTTAAAATTATTTTGGTTTGAAATATGTTATTTTAATGGTTTTAATTTATTATATTTGTTGTTATTTTTATTGGTTTCATCTATTTGGTTGAATGTTATTTTACTTTAATTGTTTTATTTTATGGTCGCTTATTTTATTTGTTTTAATTATTTATTGTGTACTTCTTCATTGTTTTATTCATTTATCGCATATTATTTTATTTATGAAATTTTATTTTATTTGTGAGATTTTGTTTTGTTTTGATTTTATGTTGTTTGAGGTATGTTACTTTAATTGTTTTAATTTATTGTATATTGTTTTACTTGGTTGGTTGATATTCTATTTTATTTGATGGCATTTTGTTGTGTTTTAATTTATTATTATTTTTTTTTCATAATTAGATTTTAATCGGTTTGAGTTAAAAAGTGAGTTAAGGGCTACGCTATGACAGGATGAAGGTACGACTGTGAATGTCATTATTAGGCTTGAGCATTTAGTGTAGTAGGCCTGAACTCTCAGCAATTGGTATGTTTTAATATCGAGACTCGAAGGGAACGACATAGTCTAAGTGAACTCTATGGAGTAGGAACTCAAGTTGCAGCTAAGGTGGGAATAGCTTTAGTTCGCCTAGGATACTTGAGGTCTTAAGTTCCATAGGATTAATTGTTGAGTCTAGGGAGTAAGAGGTCATAAGTTCAACGAACTTCGAGGATAGACTTATGAGAAGTTATCTAAGGTTTGAGGTCCTATAGTTTCTAGGAAATAAGTTTATAGGATCTAAGGTGGTAGGTTCAACAAGCACTTGAGGGATTAATTAAATTAGAAGTTTTAGATTTGTGCCGACTCTGTTAAGCGCTTTGGTATTATTTGGGGTTTTAGAATTTTGCAAGGTTTGTAAGGTGAGTGCTTTAGATTTAAGGTCATCGAATTTGAAGATTCCAGGAAACGATTCTTTTTGGTTTAAGGTTTTAGAATTATAGGTTTGAATGATTGATTTGTAATAATATTTAAGTTTTTAATTCCTCGAGCTTGGTGTGCTAGCTTGTTTTATTTTGGAGACTGTTTAGTCTGTGATCATTAAATTGAGGTTGATCAGAGATCAATTATTAATATAGGAATTTTTTTTCTAATGAGAATATTTCTTTGGAGATGGAAGGTAATGATTTAACTCGTGTATTTTCTGAGAATTGTAGATTTGGATCGAATCTGAGAAAATGATTGTTTTAACTTGAGGTTACAATAGTAGATTTAAGATTTGATCCATATCAATTTTAAGGATTAAGAAGGTGTTGATTTAAGAAATGATTCTTGTTGATTTCGAGGATATAGGTCCAGATGATGGAAATGGTAGTGATAGATAACTTGCACATTGGAGGAATATGGATTCTAGCTAAGGATGCACGAGATCGATGTGTAGCAGTTGTGAGTTTGTAGGAATTTCGGAGAGTACAGGTTCTAGTCTCATTCTTGGCTTGGAAGAAGTAGTTCTGGTAGGTATTGTTAAGGAGTCGTTACGACAGTATTAAGTTCAAAAGTTTTGGTGAGTTGATCGAAGAGTACAGTCGGAGCAAGTTACTCGATGGAATGATGATTGGCATTAATTATTGTGATTACCTAAAGGAATTAATTGTGACTTGAGGTCACATAGAATTTTAAATTTTTGAGACTATACTTTCCTTTGGAAATGGAACGTCAAGTTTGGTGAGTTAAGGACATTGTTATTTGGCTTAATTGATGAATTTTGGAAATTGAAACTTAGGCATCAACGGTGGATAGCATAATCAAGTATATGAGTTAATAAAATATTAAGATCCTTGGATGTTGTGCAATAATTTTGGTGGAGTGATGGTTTAAGCAGTATAGCGTGCCTCAAGGTTTATTAGTGATGTGTTATTGAAGGATTTAGTTGTGTTAAAACTAGCTTATAGGAGTAGAAGTAGGTGGACGAGTTACCAAAAAAGTTTTGATAAGATTTTGGTAAACTCAATGGTAGTTCGTAGTGAGTTTAGTCATCGTTAGATTAGATGATATTCAGAATTTAGATATTAAGCTTTCGGGTTTAGGTAGTCGCGTAGAAGTTGTTAATTGTTCTTTTTGGTTGTCGGGTTGGATTCGAGTCTTTCAGAGTAAGTTCCTTATCTTAAGAGGAGACGAGTACACTTTGTGGTAGTGTTACTTGTTTTCAATTGCGATGCTGAAGTTGATTAATATTGGTTTTGTCATTGATCTTGGATGTATTCTTTTTGGATATTGATCTTGTTTAAAGTAGCGGGAGTTATTTGAGTAATGTGTGATAATTCATGATTTTGGAGGAGGGTACTTCCACCAATTGTGGTAAGAGTTTCTTGGTTAATAGGTATGGAACTACCCTGTACTCAATGGTGTTATTTTAGGAGGACATGAATTTTCGGTATGTGGCGTATATCAGAGTGCGCAGTAGGAGTGTGATACTTTGGTTGTAATAAGGAGTTCAAATTTTGTGCTGAGTTTGAGGAATTAGTGATGACTTGAAATTTTTGAGGAATACCTGTAATTGGAGATTAATTATTGTGTATGTAATTTCGTTATTGATGGTTAATTTTTGAAAGTGGCCACTAGGTTACTAAAGTGTAGTATTCAGCGAAGGTTTGGAAGTTTTACCGTAGGAACCAATAGAGGTTAGTTCAAATTATCAATTGGAACTAGTAATCATTGGAATTCCTTAGGTGTTGTGTTAAGGTTTTGTGGATATTGAGATCTTGGTTTACCTGGCCGCTCTAGGAATGATAATCATGATGTGCATTTGGGAGAATGTGCAGACCGCCTTTGTGTTGGGATGAAATTGGTGAGAGTATATTATTTAGGCCGAGTTATTATAAGAGATGTTATGGCAGAAGAGTAAGGTTGTCTGAAAAGTTATGCGGAATCAAGGAGAAGAAATTTGTCTGTTGAGGAAGGTGATTGAGTTTACCTTAAAGTCCCTCCTAGGAAAGGCGTTAAGCGTTTTGGTAAAAGAGGAAAACTTAGCCCAAGATTTATAGGACCTTTTCAGATTTTGGAGATGAATGAGGCTGTTGCTTACAGGACTACTTTGCCAGAGTATTTTGGAAAAGTTCTTGAGGTGTTCCATATGTCGTCGTTGAAGAAAAATTTTGGTCAGCAAGAGGTGCGCTTTGTCGACCCAAGACGCATCGAACCTCAACCTGACCTTACTTAGGAGGTTGCCCTAATACCGATTGTAAATTGGAAGGAGTAAAGGTTAAGATCTAAGTCGATACTTTTGGAGAAGGTAGTTTGGGATGATCTTCTGGCTTAAGATTTCTCTTGGAAAAGAGAAGTAGACATGATGGAACGATATCTGTAATCGTTTGTTTAATCGGCGGTATGTCTCTTAAGCCTACCGTTAGTCGCATCTCATGCCTGTCTTTAGCATTGATGTCTGACCCTACAATTTCGAGGACGAAATTTATTTTAAGGGGGGAGATTGTAACATCCTGGATTTTAGTGTATTTTAATGAAGGATTTATTTAATTTATTTTATGATTAATTATCTTGTTTTAAAATTTTGGGAGTTTTTAAATATTATTTTATAATATTTTTTTTAAGTTGTGAAAATAATTTTATTGGGTTTTCTTATTTTAATTATTGTGGTGAATTTAAATTGGTCTTTAATTTAAGTTGGGTTGTTTATTTGTTTTAAAATTATTATTGTTTTAATTAAAGCATTTCACTGTGTTCGATTTATTTTAATTAGTAATCTGCAATTTAATTTCTCTTTATTTTAAAGGATGTTTTTGTCAGAGTTTAATATTTTACTTTAGCTAATTTTGAGTTAAATTGATTTATTTATTTTAACTGTTTTAAAAATAGTTATTGTTTTATTTAAATGGACTTGTTTTTGGATTTTAATATTTTTACTGTTTTAATTGAGCATTTCATTAAGTTTGAATTATTTTATTTATTTAGTGGTTTTAAAATTGTTTTCGTGGATCACTTTCGAAAATCTAAGTTGAAAAAGATTGGATCTCCTTTTTCTTTTTCTCTTTCTTTTTCTTTTCTTCTTTTTCTTCTTCTTTTTCTCCCGGTTTCCCCCAGCCCAGCCCGACCCGGATCTCTCTCTCTCCTCACCCACGCAAGTTTCAGTTTTCTCCTCCCTGCACCGCCGCCGGCCGGCGGTGGTCGACACCGCCGGTGTCGTTCGGCTCCCCTCCGACCGGCGACCTCACCCCTAGAATTTCAGACCACCTTGTGCCACCGTTAGCCGCCACGGACCGGTTGAACCCGCGGTGGATTTTTCTCCATTCCGCCGCCGTCCGGCCTCCATTGGCCACCAAATTTCTACCACATCTTCACCGGCCCAATACCAAGCATTTCCACCCAAACCCGGCCCCGATCCGTCGTCGGAGCCGGTCATACGAGCACCAAACCCGATTCGGGCATTCCGGCCTAAAACCGTCCAATTCCGCCGCTATTCTCGGCCAACCACCACCACCATTAGATTCACCACCTTCCAAAGGCCCTACCCTATAAATTTCAAGTCTCCGTTTGAAACCGTGAAAAATTCTCATTTCACTGCATTTCGGTCAGTGTTTTTACACTGTGTGGTTTTGCTGTTTTGGCGATTCCTAGTGCCTCGGAACCTTCGTAAGATTGTTTTAAAGCGCTGTAAGTATTTCCTAAACAACTCTTTGAGATTTAATTATATTTTTACAATTAACTGCTATATTTTATATATATGTATCCTGGTTGGTTTCCGGACTGAGTCCGAGGAGTTCGGGGGTGGTTGGATTGATCGGAGTATATTGTTGTGTGATTTTTTTTGGGAGATTGGATTTATTGTTGGATTTGATTATGTTGTGAATTGGAGTTGGTTATTGGATATTCTGGTTGTGATCTGGTTAATTGTTGGAATTGTGTTTTGATTAGGTTTGGTTGTGATATTGAGGTTAATTTTGGTTCATGGCATATGCACGCATGATCATGTTTGTAAATTGAAAACTGGGTTTTCGTGTATTGCATTCATGTTCATGTGATTATTTTGAAAACTGGGTTTTTATGAGAATTTGATTTATGGGTGCGTGTGTATCACGACCCCAAGCCGAGATGGGGCATTATTTCGGTGGAGCTCCTCTGGTCACTCGGAAGCGGAATATACAAAGTGACGTCCCCTGGGTTGTCGCCGGGCGACAACAGGATCGGACGTTGGACGTGCCGACTCCGTGGCCCTTCTGCTGGCGGGGGCTAGAGGATGACCTGGCCACGAACGCACTGGGTGCGGAACTGGGCATCGCTCGTAAAGTAGCCAGGACGTGCGGATGGTCCATAGGGGAGACCATGGTGCATATGGTTTAATGGGATTAAATGGAAATTGCTGTTTTCTGGGAAAATAGCGTGAGTATGTTTTTGTGTATCATTTTCTGGGAAAATGATGAATAATGATTTTTGGGCCATTTTCTGGGAAAATGGTGGAATTGATTTTTACTGGAAATGATTTTTGAGCCAATGAGATTTTGGCGTGCGTTGCACTATTTCATTTGCATCATGGGCATGCATGGTTAATTGTTTAGGTATGGTTTTATCTCTGGACTTGGTTAGGTTATAACTTACCTGCGGTACCATTTCATGGTACTGCAGACTTTGTTGATGATGCAGATGCCGAGCCTGAGGATCTGGCTCCGCCGGAGGAGTGATCTGGGATCACTCGAGTTGTAGCTTTTATTTCAGACTTGTATTTTATTTTCTGGGACTTGGCTTTGTTTTTAAGGTATTTGTATTTTGGATTTCTGTATTAATTAAAATTCTGGTACTAGTAGACTTTATTACCTTCCGCTGTATTTTTATTTGTGCACTGTTTATTTGTTGCAAACACTGACAGTTGTCGTTGGGATGCGTGACCGGTTGTCATCATCCCAGGTGTCTCGATTTCTGTGCTGGTTCGTACATGGAAGTCGGGGGCGCCACATAAGGCGTTAGCCACCTTATTCTCAGTCCCTGATTTATGCTTAATAACAAATTCGAATTGCTGCAAATAGTCCATCCAACGTGCATGTCGTGCATTTAGCTTGCTTTGAGAATTTAAGTGCTTCAAAGAATCATGGTCTGTATAAAGAATAAATTCTCTGTGGATTAAATATGGTCGCCAATGCTTAAGAGTTTGTATTAAAGCATAAAATTCCATATCATAAACCGAGTAGCGTCGGCGAGTGTCATTAAGCTTCTCGTTGTAAAAAGCAATGAGATGGCCTTCCTGACTTAATACACCTCCGATTCCCACATGCGAGGCATCACAAGCTACTTCAAAAATTTTAGAAAAATCTGGCAACTTGAGCACTGGTGCTCGCCCCATCTTTTCTTTAATTTCAGTGAATGCTTTGGCTGTTGCAGCACTCCAAACAAACTTTTTTCCTTTCAAACACTTAGTGATTGGAGCCATTATAGTGCTGAAACTGTGAATAAATCGCCGATAGAAAGTGGCCAAACCATGGAAACTTCTTACTTCGAAAAAATTTTGGGGCGTTGGCCATGTCTGGATAGTGTGCACCTTTGCGGGATCGGCTTCAACTCCATGATTTGAAATAATAAAACCCAAAAACTTAGCACTATTCTTCATAAATGAGCACTTGTCCTTATTAATAAAGAGTTGTTCAACTCTCAAGACCTTCATTACCTGCTCCACATGGCTCAAATGATCCTGCACACTTCAGCTAAAAATTAATATATCATCAAAGTAAACAGCAATGAATTTTGCCAAAAATGGTTTGAGAACTTGGGTCATGACGCGCATGAAAGTGCTTGGCGTGTTGGTTAATCTAAAAGGCATATTTAGCCATTCAAAAAAACCATCTTTTGTCTTGAAAGTTGTCTTCTATTCATCACCCAACCATATACGAATTTGGTGGTAACCACTACGAAGATCGATCTTAGTGAAAATAGAAGAACCACTTAGTAAATCCAACATGTCATGAAGACGTGGAATGGGAAATTGGTATTTCACGGTTATTTTATTAATTGCTCGGCTATCCACACACATCCTCCAACTAGCATCCTTCTTTGGCGTAAGCAAGACTGGGACAGCACAGGGGCTAAGGCTTTCTCGAATAAAACCTTTGTCTAGCAACTGCTGAATTTGTTGGCTAAACTCTTCATTTTCTGTTGGGCTCATGCGGTAGTGTGGTACATTGGGCAACGTTGAGCCAGGGATCAAGTCAATAGCATGTTGTATCTCTCTCATTGGAGGTAGTTGATTCAGACCTTCATCTGGCATGATATCCTGGAATTCTTCCAACACTGCCGAGAGCTCCACTGGAACATTACCGTCCTCTTGCTTCGCGTCATGTCTTACAACCATTAACACCAGATTGTCCTCATGCATAACTCAAGTGAATTGTCGCATCGTCAAAACTGGGACAACCTCCTCCTTTGTCTCAAATTTTGAAACTTGTAGAGGATCCAAAACAAACTTTTTACCTTTGAAATCAAAAGAGTAAGTGTTAGTATACCTATCATAAAGAACCCTCCGATCATAGAGCCATGGACGTCCCAATAGCATGTGGCAAACGATCATGGGAATTACATCGCACCAAGCTTCATCCACATATTTTTTTCCCAATGAAAATTTAATCAAGCAACACCGCTTCACTAGGACTGAGTTGGTTTCATTAACCCAACTAATCCGATAAGGGGTGAGATGATTCTCAGTTTTTAGTCCCAAACGTTCGATAGCAGCTTCAGAGATCACATTCATACCACTCCCATTATCAATAATGACATTCAAAGCCCGACCATTATGTTCCATTCGTGTGTGAAAGATATTGGTGCGCAACCATTTGGGATTGGCCTGAAGTCTTCTCTTTGTTCCCGTCAATACGCGTCTGATCATGCAGCTGGGTAAGTCTGACTCACCCAAGTGCTCCTCTTCACCCTGACTATCTCCATCGGACTCCTCCCCATCCGTGTCTTCATCAACTTCCACAACTAATAATTCCTTTTCACATATAAAGGCTAGTTTCTTATCTCTTGTAAGACACACGACAACATAGTGTCCAAAGCCTTTACATTTATAACATTGGGGTCCTTCACTGGTAACTTTTGTTTTCCTTTTCAGATCTCCACTCACTGTGCCTCTAAAGTGATCTTTCGGCAATGGTGCTCTTTGGAATGAGGGCGGGGTGAGACGTTCTGGTCTTGCGTCTGTTGGCGTCACTTTCCTTCCCACCATAGATCCCGTTTGTTTCTTAATACGAAGTGCCAACTGATATGCCTCCTCTACATTGATTAAATGAGCAATCCACATTTCTCTGCGTAGCTCGCTCCATAATCTAGTGCGTTATTGAGCTAAGGTTTGCTATTTAGTTTCCATGATCTTGCTACGGACAATCAACTCATGGAAGCGGTCCGTAAATTGATCGACACTCAATGATCCTTGCTTGAGCTACAACATCTCTTCAAACACCATTTGCTCTTAATCAATGGGCAAATATTTTTCCTTCAGTCGCTCCTTCATCTCCTCCCAATTGGAAACTGTTGGACGATGGGTACGGCGTAATTGTTCTTCCACACTTCCCCACCATGCTCGTGTGTGCCCTTTCAATTTCATCCAAACGTAACGAATCTTTCTATCCTCCGATACGGTGAACCAATCGAAATAATCCTCGATAGCCGTTAACCAGTCTTCGAAAGCATTGGTTCTAACTTCCCATAAAAATCCGGTACATCGATCTTCATTCTCTTGGTCAGTTCATCAAGAGGTTGATAATTTACACCATGTTCGGCATGACCTCGGCGAAAGTTCCGCCTATGATGTTGCACTCGAGGCCCATGATTTTCAAACTCCTAATTTTCTTCCTCCTCCCCATCTTCCTCAGCATCTCCATCACTTTCGTCCACCCTTCCCCCATGAACTGCTCCACGCCCTCTCCAATTAAAGGGCCCATACTCCTCTCGAACGTAACGCTCATCCATAACATCAAGCCGATGAGTGATTTGCTCTAAGACTGTGGCGATTTGGTGTTGCAACTGGGGTTGGTCTGTGTTTTGGTTAATTGGATTTTGGTCATTTGGATTTGGGTTGTTCGGGTTTTGGTTGTTTGCCATGGCGTATGAAGTACCACTGCAGGTTACAGGCATGAGACGCAGAACTACGTAATGAACGAACCTTTCTCTGATGCCAAAATTGGTGCCTGATCTCCTGGTTCAACCTTTCATCAAACACAGGAGCTGGGCTAATGCAGAATCGCTCTACAGCGTTGGAATCACACCAGCAAAAATTCGAAAACCTCGAATAGGCAACAACAACTGCCTTCATTATTTTCATTCTTTCCTTAAGTATCAAACCAATATTACAATCTCCAACTCCATCTAGGAAAGCAAAAAACTAGGAAGAAGTAAACTAGGAAAGTAGCAAACTCAGAAAGAAATAAACAGAATTGATCCAAAATAGAAACCGAATAATTAGACTTCTAAAAAAAATGTAGACTTCTAAAACTCCTCTGCATATCAGAACAGCTCCGTTGATTACAGATTTAAATTATCCCCTTCCAGATTTGCCTCTGCATCAATACCCGCATCAATATTCCCCTCCTACTTTGCATCACTAGGCATCGATGAGAGTTATCATAATAGTTGAGTGAAAGAGTAAAGAATATGAAAACAACTAGCATATGCGACACCAATATAAGAATGTTATTAAATCATGGCATAATAAAGAATCTCATACCTTGATTACACCAAAAGATCTTCAATTAGTGAGAGTTTAACACTTTCAAAAATATCAAAGTGTTTTTTTCGATGGTGGAGAACCCACTAAATCTATTGAGGACATGTTTCACTACTACGTACTCTCGATCTCCTACAACCAAAGAGTAAGGGGGCTTGGGGATTAAGGGGGCCCTCTGATGCCTAAATTAGTAATAATATGAGTAGTCTTAGAGCCAAGTGTTCCAGAGAGGTTTATTAGCGTACCTGGATCCTTTAAATAGAGTGATTGTCTTCTTGAGATCACCTAGACAAATTGTCTTGCCCACTATTTGAAATTTGAATCCCGGTTTCTTCAGGGTATTCACTTGTTTTGAATGAGCAAGTATCGTAATAGTCCTAGGATAAGTGGGTGGGCGTTCCCCTTAATGAACTGACCTGAACCCTATTAGGTCAGAGAGGTGTTTAGCCTTTAAGTGACTTGTCGGGCCCTTATAGCCTAGGACTAGGGTGGCACCCTGCGAGCCCTTATGGTGGTATTAAAGCCCTTAAGCTAGAATTCACATGGGCTTGGGAACCCACGTGGAATTCATACTCTTCGAAATTTACTTTCGAAAGAAAGTCCCGAAGTTTTGTTCCTTCAAGAAACAAAACTGATTGCAAAAGTGATGACTGAGAAAAAGTTTCTATTGGGGTTCTCTAACTATTTGGTAGTGGATTGTGAGGGTAGAAGTTGTGGTATTGCTTTGATGTGGAAGGAGAGAGTCGAGGTCTCTGTGTTAAGCTACTCAAAACACCACATTGATGCCTTAGTTATCAATGGGGCTAATAATCATGAGTGACACATTACTGGGGTGTATGGTCATCCTGATTCTACTCATAGGATGGCCATATGGAATTTGATTCGAACCATCAATCAAAGAGACGGAATTCCATGCCTTGTCTTTGGTGACTTCAATGAAATATTGGAAAATAATGAAAAATGTGGAGCGAGGAATAGAAGTGAAGGCCTTATGAGGACTTTCGAGACATGCTTACTGATTATGAGTTGAGGGACTTACAGTTCATTAGGATTCCATTTACCTAGTGCAATAAAAGGAAGGGTTCTGCTTGTATAAGTGAAATGCCAGATCGATTTATAGCAAATTATGCTTGGTGCTAGAGTTATCCTTTGGTTACTGTTACTCATCGGGCTGTAGCATATTCTGATCATATCCCTTTGTAGGTAGATACTGAGGGTGGATATGAATTGAGGAGAGGAAGAAAGCCTTTTAGATTTGAAGCTATATGGGTGGAGGAGGAAGGTTGTAAACAGATCATTCAAAATGTTTGGCAAGGGGGGCTGAGGGATGGAACTTTTGAAGAGGTTATGAGAAAAACTAAAGGGTGCAACCTCGAGCTATCACAATGGAATAAGCATAAATTTTGTATGGTCCATAAAAAGCTCAGGAAGATGATCCTACTTTCTCAAAGTTAGAAGTGCATGCTCGGGCTCTAGAAGAGGTGCAGAAATGGCTAGGCATAGAAGAAATTATGTGGCATCAAAGAGCAAAGGCCATGTGGTTACAGGCTGGAGATCAAAACACAAAATACTTCCATACCAAAGCTTCTCATAGAAGAAACAAGAATTTTATTAAATGGTTGCAAGATGAAAATGGTGCAAGAAAAGAAGGAGACCAAAGGGATAAGCTTATTGTAGATTACTTTCAATCCCTCTTTACTTCATCAACTCAAAGAGGATCGATAGAATTTGTGTCAAACATTGAGAGAAAAGTGACAAACCAAATGAATGAACAACTGACTACAAATTTCACAACAGAAGAAGTGCAATAGACCTTGCAACAAATGCATCCTACAAAAGCCACTGGCCCTGACAGTATATCCCCTATCTTTTTCCAAAAATATTGGCACATCATTGGAGATTCTATGACAAAGGTTGTGCTGCATGTGCTTAATGGTGGTGAATTCCTCTCATCTTTCAACAAGACCTTCATTGCATTGATTCCTAAAAAACAATCTCCTATGCTTGTATCTGACTTCAGACCTATTAGCCTTTGTAATGTTACTTATAAACTTATTTCAAAAGTGTTCGCTAATAGGCTTAAACTGATCCTACCTAGCATTATCTTTGAGTCACAAAGTGCCTTTGTACCAGGCAGGTTAATTTCTGATAATGTGCTCATTGCATACGAGTGTATTCATTTTTTGAAACAAAAAAGAGTTAGGAAGAAGGGGTATTTGTCCATTAAACTGGATATGAGTAATGCTAATGACAGGGTAGAATGAGATTTTTTTGCAAAAAAGATGGAGACCTTGGGGTTGGATACTAAACTGATTCATCTCATTAAGAAGTGTATTACTTCTATTTCTTTTTCTGTTCTTATCAATGGGTTGCCAACTGGACATATCA
The DNA here is from genome assembly GCA_029856935.1 of Cyclocarya paliurus. Lineage (NCBI taxonomy): Eukaryota > Viridiplantae > Streptophyta > Magnoliopsida > Fagales > Juglandaceae > Cyclocarya > Cyclocarya paliurus. The sequence goes on from CM056949.1 coordinate 12,848,881, forward strand.
TTCCTAACAAAGGATTAAGACAAGGGTATCCTTTGTCCCCTTATCTTTTCTTCCTATGTACTGAAGGGCTTGATCCACTTATTGAGACAAGCAGATAGACATCATAGTATACCAAGCATACAGATTTGTCGAAGGGCACCAAGAATCAACAATCTGCTTTTTGCAGATGATAGTGTAATATTTTGTAAGTCTGATGTCAGTACAAATCAATATTCAAGAGTTGTTTGAGAAATATAAGTTAGCCACAGGATAGAAAATCAATAAGGAAAATACTTTTATGCTCTTTAGCAAAAACACAAGGGCGGATATGAGAGAAGAAATCATGTCATTATGGGGGGTAGTATGGTTCAACAATATGAGAAATATTTAGGGTTACCACCTATGATTGGCAAAGCAAAATCAAAGGCATTTTTTTGGTATCAACATCGTGTGTGGCAGGAACTTCAAACTTGGAAGGAAAAATAATTATCACAATGAGGCAAAGAGATTCTTATCAAAGCAGTGACTTTATCCATCTCAACTTATGCTATGAGTTGTTTCAAGTTACCTGATTGTTTATTTAAGGAATTGGAACGAATGATGGCACATTTCTGGTGGGGTAGAAAAGAAAATGAAAGAAAGCTTCATTGGGTAAGTTGGAGCAAGCTATGTGCATCAAAATTCCATGGTGGTATGGGGTTTAAAGATGTCAGGAAGTTTAACATGACTCATTTGGCAAAACAAGGTAATGGAGAATTTTACAAGAAAATGATACTCTTCTTCATAAGCTTTTTAAGGCAAAATAATTTCCACATTTTGACTTTCTCGAGGCAAAATTAGGGTATATGGGAAACTAAATTATGTTTGATGAAAGGCTGCCAATGTCATGTAGGAGATGGAAGAAAGATTAAAATACGGCAAGATTGTTGGATCCTTGGTCATAACTCATTATAGCAAGAATTAGTCGTCATACCAGAACAAAGGAGAGATGATATAGTTGATACTTTAATTGATAGAACTACAAAATAGTGGGACTTACAGAAGCTTCGAGCTGCCTTCAATCCAAGCATTACTATTGATATGATAAAGATTGTTCTTAATCCAGAGGGTGGGGAAGACAAAATTATATAGAGGCAAGCAAAGGATGGAAGATTCTCTGTAAGAACAGCTTACAAGCTGTTGACAGATAGAGAGATTGGGCCAGATGTTGAAAGTTCTCACTATCATCAACTAATTCCTTTATGGAAAAGTCTATGGAACCTGAAGATACCCCATAAGGTGAAGATATTTGCTTGGATAGCATGTAAGAATTGTTTGCCAACTACAAAGAATCTGATACATAGACATGTCAATGTGGATCCCTAATGTTGTTTGTGCAATGATGTCCCATAATTCAATTCAAAACACTTGGAGACGGGTGTTACTTGCTTTGCTCAATAATGAAGTTCAAAGTAGTTTTTTACAAACTACTTTGGATATACATAGCAGAGGCTCAACTAAAGAGATGGGGTTGTTCTTTTTATTGGCATGAGGTTTTTGGTTTAGAAGAAACAAGATGGCACATGACCAGATAGTTATCAGTCCAAAACAGATTGTAGCTTAAGCCTTGCCTTTGTAGAAATATGCTCAAGATCAGATGCAGTCACCATAATCAAATCTGTAGTATTATTGCAGATGGCAGCCACCTCCTTCTGGTTTGGTTAAACTCAATGTAGATGACACCAAGTTCTTAGACCAACAGAGGGCAGGAGTGGGGGCAATTCTAAGAGACCAGAATGGTGATATTTTATTTGTTGTTAGTATGAAAGAACAAAATGTTGCTAAGCCTGAGGCAGTGGAGCTTCTTGCAATGCTTAGAGGTTTTCAATTCTGTTTGCAAAGAGGGATTACTCAGCTAGTCCTTGAGAGTGACTGTTTGATGATGATCAAAGCTATTCAAGATGAAATAGTTGCTTCTTTCCCAGTTTTATTTCATGTGCTGCAGGAAACCAACAATCTCATGAGAAGGTTTAACTTTTGTTCTATCCAACATGTCCATAGATTAGGCAATGAGGCTCCCCATGGGTTGGCTCATTATGCTTGGCATGTAGATAATGTAGTTATGTGGGATGATGTGATTCATATGCCTATATCCCAATTTGTTTGGGTTGATGAGGCTTCTTTGTAAGTCCTTGATTCTATAATGAAATTTCTTACTATAAAAAGAAAAAAAAAAAAAGGTTACCCCGTGAAGCCTCATTACATATTGTGTGATGAGACTTTTATATTAAGTGTCTTTGAGCCCTCTTGGTTAACTGAATTTGTGCTCCTTCAATTAACCCGCGAAGCTTCATTGTGTGCCATACGATGGGACTTTTTAAACCACGAGGTGTTGGGCCTTGCAAGTTAGGCCAAAGCCCCCTCTGGTTACCTTGCAAGTCCCTTTTACACGTAATTCATTTTTGGGGCAACGTTTGAGGTTCTACCTCGTTATTTCCTCAAGATGTCTGTCAGCAGCCGATACATATTCCCCCTTATCAACTGTCGCCAGTATTTATTGTTCCTTGCGGTTCATTTTTCTTTTTCCTCACTTCTTGTCTTCTTGCGCAAGTTTCATTTTCTCTTGCATCCAAAACCCTTAGTGCCTTCCAGTCTTCTGCTCTTTCTTGCATGACTTTCCTCTATTCTTGGTGTTTCCATGGCTTTCGGTAAGGACCAAAGTGCAGGCCCTTCTCGGGGAGGTGGTTCTTCGTGACCGCCCGAGTCATCTGTCCATTGTGAAGGCGCCACAACTAACCCTAGCAATGAAAGAGACATTTCCCATTTCGTCTTTGAGGGCCATCATTGGGTTTGCAACTTCTCCTGTCGCAAATTGGACGATACAAGGGATCACTTCAACATCCCCAATTCAGTGGGGTTGTTGTTGCCCGGCCAACGACAGGGGGCTATTGACACTAGAGGTATGACCATCTCTATTGTCCTTTATCTGGCTATATTTTCAATGGGGCTCCATCTGCGCTTCATGACGTGTTAGATGTCTTAGGCCTTGCGCTGGCCCAATTGGCCCCTAATGTCTGGAGTATTTTGATGACCTGCTGCGTTTTGTGGCAGCAAGTGGAGTCCACTGGTGATGATTATCCCGACCTTATTGCTCAAGAATTCCTCTCCATTCATGGGTTTAGGCATTTAGATGAGAATCTATGTAGCTTTAGATCTCTTAGCAAACTAGTGTAACTTGAGCGTAAGTGTTCTCACGCCAAGGACTGGTCAAATAAATTTTTCTTTGTTCTAGGAAGGGGGGGAATTTCCAGTGGATGAAGCCTCACACCAAGAATTCCCCATTCAAGTGTCTTGGTCGCCTGTTCCTGACGAACATGACCTTGAGGTTTTGTTTTCTCTCCGAGAGGAAGCTCATATCCACTTGGTTCAATCTTGGGTGATGGCTAACCTTAGGTCTAGTTGGTCCGACGCCCTCTTGATGCCTACCAACATTGATAGATTTTTTATGGTACCCAGACGGGCACATGTGCTTGGTTGGGAAATTCTTGGTGCCCCCTCACCAGCAGGAAACCTAAAAGGGGGACCACCCCTAGAGGCGGGGGGAAAGAAAAAGAAAGCTTGCCTCGTGGTGAAGTTGTCGGATTCATCTAGCTCTTCCAAGGGTGTTCCACCTACCCCCCTCCAGTGAACAAAGGAGAGGGGTCCAAGGACCCTCTAGTACCTTGGTTCAATTCGTTAGATGACATCATGGATTAGGCAACACCGAGCTAGACTTCATTCTAGAAGCTGATGAGGCCTTGAGGTCAGAGGCTTCTTCTTTAAAATAGGCCAAGACTTATGGGCGAGTGGTCAATCCTGAAAGTGCCCCTCCTCAGGAGGATGTGATCTTATATATGTTCTAGACCTAGATTTCCTCAATGCACCTCCCGTGGGCGACCTTCCTTCCTTGCTAGATGAGTTCGGCGACTCATTTCATCCTAGAGATGCTAATGAACCATCTCCTACTACCTTGACAGCTTCGGGTGGGGACACTCCTGAGTTGCCTTTTGTCTTTCCGAACCTATCTTTCGCTAGCGAGAGCAAGGTGTCGATTCCTTTCTTGCCCTTCAGCACTTCCCCCGAGAGGGGTGGGGAACCTTGTCCAACTTTTCCTATGGACGATCATCAAGATGGTCCTCTTGGTGGGTCTCCATTCCAGGAGGGTGTTGCCACTCCCCAAGTTGACCAAACAGCTAGGACGTCAGCTCAAGCGACTAGCGACCCGTCGCCTCCCATTACTCGGGATCTATTGACCTCGGAGGATGCTGCTGGGGTCTCCTTTCAGATTCCAAGTGCTCGGCGCGGTGCTTCCTCTTCTAGGCCTAATGACTCTTCTTAAGCCTTCAAATCACACCGTAACGAGGCATTTCATTCCACTGTTCTCAACTTACGCAACATCCCTTCGCCAGTGAACTTCATTCTCCTTTAGTTTAACTTTTCACTAGGCTATTATTTTCTTTATCGTTTTGCAAGGAGTTGACAAGTTGGTTGTTGTACTGGTGGAAGATCGTATAGAGCTCAAGGAGGAAAATGACTCCATGCGTTCATTCATTGGTAAAGCCCACAATGCTGTTGTCTCTGCTCTGACGAAGAAAGAAAAGCTGGTTGGGGAGCTTTCCCAAGTTGAAGCTACCTTTCGGGATCAAATTTCCTCTTTCCAATCCCAATTGGCTAATGCATTGGGAGAAGTGTGTTGTACAAGGCAAATGCTGTTGCCCACCTAAGTGGGGTGGAAAAAGAAGCAGAGGAATTGTGCGTGGCGAAAGCTGACTACCTTACGCGCCTGGCCGCCTCCGAGGAAGAACACCGAGAGACCAATATTCGGCTAAGCATACCTCAGGGTGAGAAGGCTAAGGCAGAGTAGGATTTGGCTACTGCTAAGGACTCTCTTAAAGAGCATGATCGCCATTTCTTGACACTAAATAAGAGCTAGGAGACTTGCAAGGCGAATTTGGCTGCCTCTGAATTGAAAGTCTTCGAGCTGAACCAGGAGTTGGGCCACACGCAAGAGCAGATTAATCACCTTATTCCTCAAATTAACTCTGCTTGCGCAATTTGAGATTGTGGTTTTGACCTTGGTTTCAAGCTTAAGATTAAACAACTGCAGGAGCTTCTACTTGCACATCCTAGGACAAATCTTCGTAACTTGAAATGGAGAGAGATAAGAGCTGCAGCCTACCATTACTTTGATTCTATTGGGTGAGATGTTATGATGTTATGTAGGATGCCTTTCTCCCTCCTCATCTACCTTGATGTTTTATTTTATCATTTCTTGATTTTGTTAAATTTCGAGCAACTACCCCTTAGTAATTGTATATTTTGAACCATGGTTTATTTTAAGTAAGATGAATGTTTGCAACCGAAGACTCTTTACCTTTGTTTTATTCCTAAGGATGACTCCAATTGATTTATGGAGTGTGAACGTAACTTGTTCTAGCCTTAGTCATGTGGAATCAAAGAACAAAGAAACCAAAAGTAAAGACGATTAACTTATCCGAAATTCAGATGTGTGGTCTGGCGAGCTTTAGGGAAGTTCTTCAACCGTGTAACATTGGCGAGAAGGTGTGGTGGGAGAATTGATCGACCACGTAACCTTGGCGAGTGGAGTGTAACGGAAGAGTTGTTCGACCGCTTTACTCTAGCAAAAAGGTGTGGCAAGAGAGTTTGCTCGGCCGCGTAACCTTGGATAATGGAGTGTAGCGGGAGAGTTGCTCGATCGCTTTACTCTGGCGAGAATGTGTGGCGGGAGAGTTGATCGATCGCTTAACCTTGGGGAGTGGAGTGTAACGGGAGAGTTGCTCGACTGCTTTACTTTGGCGAGAAAGTGTGGCGGGAGAGTTGCTCGACCTCGTAACCATGGCAAGTGGGGTACTATAGAGAGAGAGTTGCTCAACTGCTTTACTCTATCGAGAAGGTGTGGCAAAAGAGTTGCTCAACTGCTTTACTCTATTGAGAAGGTGTGGCAAGAGAGTTGCTCGATCGCGTAACCTTGGTACTACACTGCACCGCGTAACCTTGATGAGTGGAATGTAGCAGTAGAGTTGCTCGACCGCTTTACTCTGACGAGAAGGTGTGGTGGGAGAGTTATTCGACCGAGTAACCTTAGCGAGTCGTGCTCCAAAGGTTCTAAAGTGTTAAGGTAATAAAGACAAGCATATGATATGAACAATTGAAAATGAAATCTTTCGGTAAGAATAATTATTGCATAAAAAATGTCATGGGCATAACAATGTTTTAAACATAAAACTTCCTTAAATGTTTAGCATAACACGGTTGAGGCAATTCACATGCTGCTACGTCCTTTAGGCGATAGGCTCCCTGGCAACTAGTGCTCATGACTTCATATGGCCCTTCCCATCTTGGGCCCAGATTTCCTTCTTCTGCAATGGTCACCCTGGTTTCTTTTAACACCAAGTTGGCAACCTTGAAGGACCTCAATTTTACTCTCTTATTGAAATACTGCTCCTTATTCCTCTTGTAGGCAACCACCCTTGTCTCAACATTCCCTTTTTTTTTCTTCTAGCAAGTCCAGATGCTCTTCCAATTTCCTTCCATTTTCATCAATGTCGAAGTGGAGCTTCCTATGACTTGGTATTCCCACTTCTACAGGTATCATGGCCTCAGTTCCATACGCTAGGGCGAAAGGAGTTTCTTTTGTCAACGTTTTGGGTGTTTTCCTGTACGCACATAAGATCTCAGACAGTTCATCTGCTCACGCCCCATTCTTTTCGCCTACCTTTTTCTTTAATATCCCTACTATGGTCTTGTTCGTTGCTTCGACTTGTCCATTTGCCTATGGGTGTCCGGGAGATGAGTATTTGACTTTGATCCCGAGTTCTGAACACCACCTACGATAATTCTCTTAATCAAATTGCTTGCCATTGTCGAAGACGATGCTTTGCAGTATCTCGAATATGCACACGATTGTTTTCCATATGAATTTCATCACACTTTGAGTAGTCACTGTCGCCATTGCCTTGGCTTCTGCTCACTTTATAAAATAGTCAATGGCGACAATGATGAATTTGGTTCCTCCTTTGCTCGGGGGCATAGGGCCGACCAAATCTACCCTCATTGGGCCAACGGCCATGGGGTTGTTATTGACTTCAGCTCTTCAGGGGGCATGCTCGGGACTGGTGTGTGCAGTTGGCACTGGACACACTTTTTCATGAACTCTTTTGAGTCCCACAAGGCGTTGGGCCAATAGTAGCTTGCTCTCATAACTTTCGCCACCAATGACCTTCCTCCTTCCCACAAACGCCTTAGTGTATCTCCCTCATCACATACTCGACCTCCTCCTTTGACATGCATTTTAGCAATGGGCTTTAGAAACCCCGTTTTTACAATGTTTCATCTATCAAGGTGAATCGAGCTGCCCTATTTCTTACTTTCTTTGCCTCCTCCTGAGAAGCGGGTAGCTCCCTATCCTTCAAGTACCTGATGATGTTATTTGCCCATCCTGGCGAGTTTCCTTCAATCTCAAAACTTCCTCACCTATTGCTACCATGTCTACTATCCTGAGGGTTACTTCCCATGGCAACATCTGCTCCTGCCCTATCAATGTTGCTCGTACTAACCCATATGCCTTCCAATTGTCCCTTCTGGGAATTCATTCGATCCAAAAATACTAGAAATAATGTGATTTCTCCTGAACCTGACAGAGGTACCTTATTAGTAGCTTTGGTCCATTCACCGAATATTCTCCCATGATTTGGCCAACCATCACATTGGAGTCCGCTTCCATTACCATCGACGTTCCCCCTGACATTTTGGCTATAGCCAATCCCATGAGAATCGTCTCATACTCTACTTCATTGCTCGTCACCTTGAAGTTCAATCGAACAGCGTGAAATGACTTTGCGTTGTCGTTTGTTATCATGTGGATGCCCATAACTCCTCTTGCCTGACAAGATGAGCCATCGACTTGCACTAACCACGGTTCCTTCTTCGGTGCCATCAATGTGTCCTTGGGGAAGTTCGTTAGTTCTGCAACAAAATCGGCCAAGACTTGTCCCTTGATAGTGGTTTTGGGAATATAACTGATGTCATACTCACTCAACTCAATAGACCATTCCACCAGTCGTCCCAAAGTGTCAGGCCTTTGAAGCACCTTTTACAAGGGTGTGGAAGTGATGACCCTTATGGGATGGGCTTGGAAATAAGGGTGTAATCGTTGTGCCAACATCACAAGGGTGAGGCCATCAACTCTATCTTTGGGTATGGGCTTTGAAATAAGGGCATAATCACCGTGCCAACATCACAAGGGCGAAGGCGATCAACTTTATCTTTGGGCATCTCTTCTCAACCCCTTTCAAGGCTTTGCTAACATAATACACTGGCCTTTGCTCATTGCCCTCATCTCTGATTAGAGTGGCAGAAACCGTATCCGGGATGGCGGCTAGATACAGTGACATAGGTTCCTGTGGCGCCCCCGACTTTCATGTACGGACCAGCACGGAAATTGAGACACCCGGGATGATGACAACCGGTCACGCATCCTAACGACAAGTGTCAATGTGTGCAACAAATAAACAGTGCACAAATAAAAACACAGCGGAAGGTAATAAAGTCTACTAGTACCAGAATTTTAATTAATACAGAAATCCAAAATACAAATACCTTAAAAACAAAGCCAAGTCCCAAAAAAATAAAATACAAGTCTGAAAATAAAAGCTACAACTCGAGTGATCCCAGATCACTCCTCCGGCGGAGCCAGATCCTCAGGCTCGGTATCTGCATCATCAACAAAGTCTGCAGTACCATGAAATGGTACCGCAGGTAAGTTATAACCTAACCAAGTCTAGAGATATAACCATATCTAAACAACTAACCATGCATGCCCATGATGCAAATGAAATAGTGCAACGCACGCAAAAAATCTCATTGGCTCAAAAATCATTTCCAGTAAAACAATTTCCACCATTTTCCCAGAAAATGGCACACAAAAATCATTATCCATCATTTTCCCAGAAAATGATACACAAAAACATACTCACGTTATTTTCCCAGAAAACAGCTAATTTCCAATTATTCCAATTAACCATATGCACCATGGTCTCCCCTATGGACCATTCGCACGTCCTGGCTACTTTACAAGCGATGCCCAGTTCCGCACCCAGTGCGTTCGTGGCCAGGTCATCCTCTAGCCCCCGCCAGCAGAAGGGCCACGGAGTCGGCACGTCCAACGTCCGATCCCATTGTCGCCCGGCGACAACCCAGGGGACATCACTCAGTATATTCCGCTCCCGAGTGACCAGAGGAGCTCCACCTAGATAATACCCCATCTCGGCTTGGGGTCGTGATACACACACACCCACAAATCCAATTCTCATGAAAACCCAGTTTTCAAAGTAATCACATGAACATGAATGCAATACACGAAAACCCAGTTTTCAATTTACAAACATGCCATGTGTGCAACATGAAATGAAACAACATAATCAATGATCAACTCCCAAAATCACAACACAACCAAATCCAGAATATCCAACAATTGATCAATCCACAAATAATTCAATTTCCAACAATTAATAAATCCACAAATAATCCAATCTCCAATTCACAACCAGATCACAATAATCACACACAACAATTACTCCGATCAATCCATCCACCCCCAAACTCCTCGGACTCAGTCCGGAAACCAACAAGGATACATATATATAAATATAGCAGTTAATTGCACAAATATAATTAAATCTCAAAAGAATTGTTTAGGAAATACTTACAGCGCTTTAAAAAAATTTTACGAAGGTTCCGAGGCACTGAAAAACACCAAAGCAGCAAATTTGCACAGTGTAAAAACACTGGCCGAAATGCAGTGAAATGAGAATTTTTCACGGTTTCAAACGGAGACTCGAAATTGATAGGGTAGAGCCTATGGAAGGTGGTGAATCTAATGGTGGTGGTGGTTGGCCGAGAATAGCGGCGGAAACAGGCGGTTTTAGCCCGGAATGTTTGAATCGGAAGTGATGCTCGCACGGGCGGCTCCGGCGATGGATCGGGGCCGGGTTTGGGTGGAAAAGCTTGGTATTGGGCCGGTGACGATGTGGTAGAAATTTGGTGGCCAATGGCGGCCGGACGGCGGCGGAATGGAGAAAAACCCACCGTGGGTTCGATCGGTTCACGGCGGCTAACGGTGGCTCGGGGCGGTTTGAGATTTTAAGGGTGAGGTCGCCGGCGCACGGGGAAGGGAATGGTGCCGGCGGTGTAGCACACGGCGGCCGGGAGGCGGCGCGGCGACAGTGAACCCGTGAGCGATGGTGGAGAGAGGAGAGAGAAGGGAGAGGGGTCAGCTCGCACGGGGGGGGGAAAGCAGGAGGAAAAAGAAAAAAGAAAGAAAGGAAAAAGAAGAGGGGAAAAAGGAAAATCCAGTCTTTCAAACTGGGTCCCGAAAAATCCGACGAAGATGAAATTAAAACCGGAAGCTAATTAAAATATTCCAAACACAGTGAAATAATTTAAATGCAACAATAAAAATTAAAAACCCAAAAATAAATCAATTAAAGTTAAAATTCATTTTAAATACCAAAACAATAAATAAAATCTAAAAAATCACATAAAAATAATTTTCACCACATAAAATATTAAGAAATAATATTTTAAAACTCCCAAAATTTAAAACAAGACAAATAATCACAAAATAAATTAAATAAAACCTCCATTAAAAATACACTAAAATCCGGGATGTTACAATCTCCCCCCCTTAAATAAAATTTCGTCCTCGAAATTGGTAAGGTCAATCATTAAGACTAAGACAAAGATAAGGTTCAACTAAGAGTAGGCTTAAGAAGCATACCAGGAGAGTCAACCAAACAAATACGGATACTGCTCCCTCATATCGGCCTCACGCTCCCAAGAGAAATCTTGAGTTACAGGATCACCCCATGACACCTTCACCAAAGGTATCGTCTTGGATCTCAGCTTCTGCACTTTCCAATCCACAATTTGAGTCGGAACAACTTCATAAGTAAGATTAGGCTGAAGTTGAATGTGCTTCGGGTCAACAAAACGCGGCTCCTGTTGACCAAAACTCTTCTTCAATGACGAAACATGGAACACATCATGCACATCCCCGAAATAATCCGGCAATGCAACTCTATAAGCAACAAGCCCAACCTTCTCCACAATCTGAAAAGGACCAACATACCTCGGGCTGAGTTTACCTTTCTTACCGAAGTGCTTAACACCCTTCATCGGAGAGATTTTAAGATAAACCCAATTGCCTTCCTCAAAAGATAAGTCTCTTCTCCTCGTGTCAACATAACTTTTCTGACAATTTTGCGCTTCCGCCATCTTAGCTCTTATAACTCGAATCTGCTCTTGCATTTCTTCAATCAATTCAGGCCCAACAATTTTCCTCTCGCCAATTTCATCCCAACATAATGGCGATCTGCACTTCCTTCCATACAAAGCTTCATAAGGAGCCATCTGGATAGAAGCATGAAAACTGTTATTATAGGAGAATTCTATGAGCGGCAAATGATTTTCCCAGCTTCCTTGAAATTCCAAAACACAAGCCCTCAGCATATCTTCCAAAGTCTGAATTGTACGCTCAGATTGACCATCAGTCTAAGGATGATAAGCTGTACTGAACTTCAAATTGGTGCCTAAAGCTGCCTGCAAATTCCTCCAAAAACGCGACGTAAACCGCGGGTCCCTGTCTGACACAACACTCTTGGGTACACCATGCAGTCTCACAATCTCTTTAACATACAACCGAGCTAACTTACCCAAAGAGTCAGCATTATTCACAGGCAAGAAGTGGGCACTCTTAGTCAAACGATCCACAATCACCCAAACTGAATTCTTTCCACTAGGAGTTCTTGGAAGGCCTACTACAAAATCCATAGTGATGTCATCCCACTTCCACTCAGGAATAGGGAGAGGTTGAAGATTACCAGCAGGTCTCTGATGCTCAGCCTTAACTTGACGACAAGTATCACATTTCTCAACAAACGAGGCGATATCCAGCTTTATACCTTCCCACCAAAAATTCTTCTTCAAGTCCCGATACATTTTCGTACTTCCAGGATGAACTGAGTACGGAGCTGTATGAGCTTCTGCCAAGATTCGCTCTTTAAATTCGGAATCTCGAGGTATCACTCTTCGATCCCGAAAACGAAGCACACCATCATTGTCCAAACTGTAGTGCACGGGTCCTTTAGACTTCCTGACTCTTTTCTTGATATTTAACAACTTAGGATCCTTTCTCTGGAGAGTCTTCAATTCCTCAAAATTCACAACCCGCACATCCAAAACTGAAGAGATCAATTCTTCCTGTTGCGAACTCTCAATAAGCAATCTCCTCATTCCATAAAGGAGAGAGTCCATACCAGACGACTCTGCTTCATCCACTAACTGAGATTTCCTACTCAAGGCATCAGCAACTAAATTAGCTTTTCCTGGATGATACTTGATCTCACACTGATAGTCGCTGATTAACTCCAACCAACGCCTCCGTTTCATATTAAGATTCTTCTGAGAAAACAGATGCTTCAAACTCTTATGATCCGTGAAGACTTCACAAACTTCACCATACAGATAATGACGCCAAATCTTGAGAGCAAACACCACGGCAGTCAACTCTAAATCATGGGTAGGATAATTCTTCTCATGCTCTTTCAACTGACGAGATGCATAGGCAACAACTCGTCCTTCCTGTGTAAGAACACATCCCAACCCAAATTTAGATGCATCACTGTAAACCACAAAAGGCTTATGCGGCTCCGGAAGTACCAACACATGAGCTGTCGTCAATCTCTTCTTCAATTCTTGGAAGCTTCTCTCGCAACGATCTGACCACACAAACTCAACATTCTTTCTAGTCAACGCTGTGAGAGGTCCGGATAATCTGGAAAAACCTTCAACAAATCTCCGGTAATATCCGGCAAGTCCCAAGAAACTCTGAATTTCGCGCACAGTAGAAGGACGTGGCCATGATAAAACAGCTACTATCTTACTAAGATCAACAGTCACTCCATCTCGGGAGATCACATGACCAAGAAATCTGACTTCCTCCAGCCAAAAGTCACACTTGCTAAACTTGGCATATAACTGATGCTCTCTCAATTTACCAAGTACCAAGCGAAGATGATCAGCATGCTCTTCCACGTCTCGAGAATAGACCATGATATCATCAATGAAGACAACCACAAAAGAATCTAGAAAAGGCTGAAAGACTCGGTTCATCAAATCCATAAAAGCTGCAGGAGCGTTGGTCAAACCAAAAGGCATCACCTTAAATTCATAATGACCATACCGAGATCTGAAAGCAGTCTTAGGAATATCTTTATCTCTTATTCTCAGCTGATAATATCCCGACCTCAGATCAATCTTGGAGAAAATAGCTGCTCCTTATAGCTGATCAAACAAATCGTCTATGCGGGGAAGCGGGTACTTATTCTTGATGGTCACTTTATTAAGTTCCCGATAGTCGATACACATTCTTAGAGTGCCATCCTTCTTCTTAACAAACAACACCGGCACTCCCCATGGTGATGTACTAGGCTGAATAAAACCCTTGTCAACTAGCTCTTGCAACTGGATCTTTAATTCCTTTAATTCAGCCGGCGCCATACGATAAGGAGCTTTATGCACAGGAGCGGCTCCAGGTTCCAAATCAATTGTAAACTCCAATTCCCGAACTGGAGGCAACCCTGGCAAATCATCAACAAAAACATCTGAAAATTCTTCTACAACTGAAATATCCGCTATAGACTTCTTCTCGGACGGCGAGGACACCACTTGAACCAAAAATGCGTAGGCTCCACAAGCTATATCTTTCTTTGCTTGAACTGCAGATATAACTATAGGTTTCGCCTTCAACTTACTCCCCACATATTCCAAATAATCATCTTCCGAAAGCTGGAATCCAATAACTCAACTTCTACAATTAATGCACGCCGAATACCGGTATAGCCAGTCCATTCCAAGAATAATATCAAATCCAAGCAACTTGAATACAATCAAATCCGCATCTAGTGTCCTCCCACTAAAATCCAAAGGACACCCCATCGCGACTTTAGAACACCACACCATCTCTCCATTGGGAAGACTTACTACCAATGGTTGCAATAAGGCTTCCTTGATCAAGTTGCACATCTGTGCAAAAGTGGTAGACACAAAAGATTTGGACGCTCCAGAATCAAACAAGGTGCAAGCATAAAAATCATACAAACGGACTCTACCTGAACCAAACACACACACCAATGAAATCCAAAAGAAACATCAAACCATACCAAACATCAAATCCAAAGAACATCGAGGTCCGGTATTTATGAAATCTCTCGTAGGAACACCCCACTTGAACCACAATATTTTGGTCAACTTGAGGCGGCCTGATATTTTGATGGAAGAGATCAGCCATCCTATTTAATGCCCTAGCAATGGCATTATCCACCTCATTGTTGGAAGATTCCCCCATAGGTTCCTTATCCTGTCTCCTTGGCCTCACTATATTCTGTCAAAGCACAATTCTTAACCCCACTTTAGTCCCCAACAAAAAAAAACAACATAAGAAAATAAAATAAAACAACATAAGAAAATTAAAATAAAATAAAATAAATAAAATAAAATAAAATCAATCAAAACCATCAACAATAAATTAAAACCATTAAAAATAACATATTTCAAACCAAAATAATTTTAAATCACAACTTTTAAAACTTTCTGGTACTGCACCTAAGGGACATGTGGCTTTACCCAGAGCCAAACCACTCTAATACCACCTGTGGCGCCCCCGACTTCCATGTACGGACCAGCACGGAAATCGAGACACCCGGGATGATGACAATCGATCACGCATCCCAACGACAAGTGTCAATGTGTGCAACAAATAAACAGTGCACAAATAAAAACACAGCGGAAGGTAATAAAGTCTACTAGTACCAGAATTTTAATTAATACAGAAATCCAAAATACAAATACCTTAAAAACAAAGCCAAGTCCCAAAAAAATAAAATACAAGTCTGAAAATAAAAGTTACAACTCGAGTGATCCCAGATCACTCCTCCGGCGGAGCCAGATCCTCAGGCTCGGCATCTGCATCATCAACAAAGTCTGCAGTACCATGAAATGGTACCACAGGTAAGTTATAACCTAACCAAGTCCAGAGATATAACCATATCTAAACAACTAACCATGCATGCCCATGATGCAAATGAAATAGTGCAAATCACGCCAAAAATCTCATTGGCTCAAAAATCATTTCCAGTAAAACAATTTCCACCATTTTTCCAGAAAATAGCACACAAAAATCATTATCCATCATTTTCCCAGAAAATGATACACAAAAACATACTCAAGCTATTTTCCCAGAAAACAGCTAATTTTCAATTATTCCAATTAACCATATGCACCATGGTCTCCCCTATGGACCATTCGCACGTCCTGGCTACTTTACGAGCGATGCCCAGTTCCGCACCCAGTGCGTTCGTGGCCAGATCATCCTCTAGCCCCCGCCAGCAGAAGGGCCACGGAGTCGGCACGTCCAACGTCCGATCCCGTTGTTGCCCGGCGACAACCCAGGGGACATCACTCAGTATATTCCGCTCCCGAGTGACCAGAGGAGCTCCACCGAGATAATACCCCATCTCGGCTTGGGGTCGTGATACACACGCACCCACAAATCCAATTCTCATGAAAACCCAGTTTTCAAAGTAATCACATGAACATTAATGCAATACACGAAAACCCAGTTTTCAATTTACAAACATGCCATGTGTGCAACATGAAATGAAACAACATAATCAATGATTAACTCCCAAAATCACAACACAACCAAATCCAGAATATTCAACAATTGATCAATCCACCAATAATTCAATTTCCAACAATTAATAAATCCACAAATAATCCAATCTCCAATTCACAACCAGATCACAATAATCACACACAAAAATTACTCCGATCAATCCATCCACCCCCGAACTTCTCGGACTCAGTCCGGAAACCAACCAGGATACATATATATAAATATAGCAGTTAATTGCACAAATATAATTATATCTCAAAAGAATTGTTTAGGAAATACTTACAGCGTTTTAAAACAATTTTATGAAGGTTCCGAGGCACTGGAAAACACCAAAGCAGTAAATTCTCACAGTGTAAAAACACTGACCGAAATGCAGTGAAATGAGAATTTTTCACGGTTTCAAACGGAGACTCGAAATTGATAGGGTAGGGCCTATGGAAGGTGGTGAATCTAATGGTGGTGGTGATTGGCCGAGAATAGCGGCGGAAACAGGCGGTTTTAGCCCGGAATGTTTGAATCGGAAGTGATGCTCGCACGAGCGGCTTCGGCGATGGATCGGGACCGGGTTTGGGTGGAAAAGCTTGGTATTGGGCCGGTGATGATGTGGTAGAAATTTGGTGGCCAATGGCGGCCGGACGGTGGCGGAAAGGGGAAAAACCCACCGCGGGTTCGATCGGTTCACGGCGGCTAACGGTGGCTCGGGGCGGTCTGAGATTTTAGGAGTGAGGTCGCCGGCGCACGGGGAAGGGAATGGTGCCGGCGGTGTAGCACACGGCGGCCGGGAGGCGGCGCGGCAACAGTGAACCCTTGAGCGACGGTGGAGAGAGGAGAGAGAAGAGAGAGAAGGGAGAGGGGTCGGCTCGCACGGGGGGGAAAAGCAGGAGGAAGAAGAAAAAAGAAAGAAGAAAAAAGAAAGAAAGGAAAAAGAAGAGGGGAAAAAGGAAGATCCAGTCTTTCAAGCTGGGTCCCGAAAAATTCGACGAAGATGAAATTAAAACCGGAAACTAATTAAAATATTCCAAACACAGTGAAATAATTTAAATGCAACAATAAAAATTAAAAACCCAAAAATAAATCAATTAAAGTTAAAATTCATTTTAAATACCAAAACAGTAAATAAAATCTAAAAAATCACATAAAAATAATTTTCACGACATAAAATATTAAGAAATAATATTTTAAAACTCCCAAAATTTAAAACAAGACAAATAATCACAAAATAAATTAAATAAAACCTCCATTAAAAATACACTAAAATTCGGAATGTTACACATAGGTTCCCCCTAATTGGTTTGGCCAAGCAGTGGTGGGTGGGTTAGGTATTCTTTCAACTGTGCAAACGCTTCCTCACATCGTGCATCCCATTCCTGAGACTTTTTAAATACCTGGAAAAATGGCATGCACTTGTCCATTGAGCGGGACAAAAACCTACTGAGGCCGCTATTCTCCCTACCAGTTTTTGGACTTCATTAAGGGTCTTGGGCAGCTTCATTTTGATGATCGCCCTAAGTTTCTCAGGATTCGCTTCAACGCCTCTCTCAGACACCATGAACCAAGAACTTGCCCGACTGAATCCCGAATGCACACTCGATTGGGTTGAGCTTCATTTTGAATTGTTGCAGCACACCGAAAGCTTCCTTTAGGCCTTCCAAGTGTTACAAAAACTCCATGCCCTTCACCAAAAGGTCATGACGTTGTCCACATATACTTCCATGTTTCGGCCTATATGATTCTTGAACATTTTGTTGGCCAGCCTTTGGTAAGTTGCTCCTGCATTCTTCAGTCCAAAAGGCATGACCGTGTAACAGTACAGGCCTAGGTTGATTATGAAGGCCGTCTTATCCTAGTTAGCTCGGCCCATTTTGATTTAGTTATACTCAAAGTAATCGTTCATGAAACTCAACACCTTATGACTCACCGTGGCATCAACTATTAGATCTACCTAAGGGAGAGGGAAGCTGTCTTTTGGGTAGACTTTATTGAGGTCCGTGAAGTCTACGCACATTCGCCACTTACCACTGGACTTCTTTATTAATACAACGTGTTGCGTCTGAACTTTCACTCAAAATAATGAATAAAAAATTTAGAACAATTTTACCTGTAAGTATACAGGTGTTGTAGTACTTTACAGGATCGAATCCACAGGGATTGACTAATGTGATAAAGAGAATAAAATAAAAATAGATTATTAAAAGGAACGTACAATCAAAAAGAGGAAAATACTGGGATGAGGATTTTCAAAGTAACAAAATATAACTGAAATAATAAAATGATTCAATATGGAGAAAGACTAGGGTTTCGAGGATCCGTCTAATAATTTATGAAATTGTTTTCAATCAAATTAGCTCAGTTAGACTAGAATAATGATTCTGTCTAACTGGAAGATTTAACAATTAAGCCCAAGAAAATTAGTCACCAAATATTAAGTTTGAATAATTTATGGTAGAGACATTTACAAGTCCAATTGATTATCACAAAGATTTTTCAAGCATTCACTGTATTCGAAAATCACAATGAATCAAGAGAAATATATAGATAATCAAAGTTTCTAATAATAACACCAATCAATTGATCAAACTCACAATATGAACTCTATTATTGATCTAAAACAATATTTAAATTATTAGACTTCACCTCTTAACCTTAGTATGAAAATTTAGCCAATTGTGTTCATCAGAAGAACTATGGAATTTAATGATAAATTCTCCATAAGAAAACTAAAATAAAACACAACACCAAATATTACAAATAAAAACTTAAAGAAAATAAATTAATACTCAATTGAAATAAACTTAAATAAACACTACAAAGAGAAATGAGCTGGTGAAGAGAAATAGGACGAGCTCTCCCAAATTCTGATGATCCTTCATTGTTCACTTCAAGCCTTTTTATAGGCTTCAAAAACAACAAGGAATAATTCGTGTAGTCCACTGAGAATATTTTTATTTCATCTGGCTCGACTATGAGTAAACTATGCACGGCTTTAAACTCCACCGACTGCATTATTGTTTCCAGCCGTCCCTCTTGCGTTTGTCTCCTATGATTCGGTGTCCCTCTCTTTTCTTTTCTTTTCTTTTTCATCTAACCGAACGCCCAGCATGCACCGAACACATCATTGTTTTTGTCAAGAAAATATTCCTTCTCGCTGGCGTTCGGCTCCTACTTGCTTTCTAGTTCATTCCACTAGCTTTTATTTTTTATTCTTCTTCGTTTCATGTTCTGTGTCTTCGTGTGCAGGAGAAGGTTGAGGAATAAGTGGAGGCAGTGCAGTAGATGTACGTCGGCAGCGCAGTAGATTCATGGTTTCTCTGTTTTATGAAGTGAAAACAGAGGAAGCTAGCTGGGTAGAGGTGCTTAGGGTGGTGGATGAAGTTCTGCAGCAGGTGGAGGAGCTTGGTGGCGTGGAAGAGCTACATTTCGTGCACTGTAGAAGTTGGCCGAAGGTTGAAGATGAAGAAAACGACTTGTCGTTTTCGTCTATTGACTAAACGACAAGTCGTTTTGGCAGAGGAGAGTTAAATCCTTGACGGAAAAACGACTTGAGTACTAAACGACAGGTCGTTTTCCTCAGACGGCCGATTCAAACTAAGTACAAAACGACATGTCGTTTTGGTTTGTAGACCAAACGACATGTCGTTTAGTCTGCGCTGAAAAACAGAAATTAAAATTAAAATAAAATAAAATAAAATAAAATAAAATAAAACAAGCAGAATAAATAAAAATAATTAAATAAACAAAAAATAAAACTAGAAAAAGAAAATAAATAAATAAATAAAAATAAAATAGAACTAAAATATAAAAAAAGTGTGTTGTGCATGTGAAAAAACATATCAAATTAAATCACAAGTATTAAAATCAAGCATAAATTATGCTATTAATCAATTTAAAATGCAACTTGGATTTTTGCCTCTTAACCATTTTTCCATCTAAAATCAATGATAAAATAATAAAATAATTAAAAATATATTAATTTTAAATGTATAAAATATGCAATAATGCAGCTCAATCACAACGTTCGACAACCAGTCAGGGAACTGAGTTTCTCTGATGAATCCTGCTACCAACAATCGATCCACTTCTTCTGTTATTGCTTTGTATTTCTCAGTGCTGAAATTCCTCTTCTTTTGCTTAACAGGCGTTATTTCCAGGTTGACGTTCAATCAATGCTTTATCACCTCTTTTGCTTATTCCTGACATATCATGATGATTCCATGCAAAGATGTTATTGTGCTCCAATAGGAGCTAGATTAACTGGGTCCTTTCTTCCTTCGCCATTGTAGTTCCAGCCCTCATGTGGTTATCTGGCTAAGTCGGATAAGAGGGAACGAGCTCCAGTGGCTCATCGACTTCTCCTTGTCTCAATGTTTCCTCGTCCCTTGTTTCTGCCTCCGTCCTAAAGACTTCAGGTGGAGGCGACAGGAGGGTACCATCCTCGTATTTCTGCGACTCTATTGTTTTCACATCCCACTCTCATTTCCTCAGTTCTTGTACATAACACTCTCAAGTAAGCACCTGTTCGCCACGCTCCTCGCTAATTCCCGCTTCGTGGAAAATTTCATTTTCAAATGGTAGGTAGATGTTATCGCTCTCAAGGCGTTCAATGTTGGTTGACCTATAATAGCATTATATGTCGATTTCGTTCTTACCACTAAGAACTCAATCAGGGTGTTGGTGAGGTGAGGGTTAGTTCCTACCGACACAAGTAGTGTAATAAACCCTATGGGTTGAGCTGTATCTCTCGTGAACCCCTTCAATGTGATTGGTGCTGGGCGAAGCTGACTCATACTCAGCCCCATTTTCATGAAAACATCCCAAAATAGGATGTCTACCTAACTTCCATTATCTATCAATATCCTCCGCATCGTGTAGTTTGCTACCAGCATTGTTACTACTAGGGGTGTAACCGGTTCGGTTCGGTCCGGTTTTGGATAAAATCTTGGACATACTGGTTTTGCATTTTTCAAAACCGATTACGCACCGGTTATCCTCCTAAACCGGTACTTTCGATTTTACCGATTTTCGGTCCGATTTTTCAATTTTTTTAAAATGTAAATTTGACATTATTATAATATTAGACTAATAGTATTAATATTAGACTATTAGTATAGCTATATAATACATGATCAATTACATTTTCATTTTTAAAATTAAACTTTTATTTTATAATAACATTATCTTATATATAATTATATTAATAGCATATGATCAAACAAATTACAAATGTTCATATTTAAGATTAATATTTTATGTTATAATTTATAAATTATAATATGAAATTATTTCATATATGATATATAATTATATTATATATATAAAAATTTCACATATAATTATAAATTATATATAAAACTTATATATTAATATATATAATATTTTGTATAATTTTAATTTTTAATAAAACTTAGATATAAAATATTAGTTTTTATATTTTTATTTTATCAACCGGTCCTGTCCGGTTTGGTCCTGTCCGAAAAATCTCAAAACCGGAACTGGACCGATTCCAACCGATTTACGCATTTTAGAAACCGGGTCCGGACCGGACCGGTTCAAAATCGATAAAACCGGTCCGGTCCGGTTCGGACCGGTTTACCGATTTTCCGGTTTAAATTTACACCCCTAGTTACTACCATCCTATCATCGTGTGGGTATGCTACCCCTTGAGAGTCCTCATCGCCAAAAGAAATTGGGTGTGAGGTTTGAACTTGCGCATGCTTGACAAGCTTTACCACACTGTATACTTCCTCATACATTGCCCATCTTGCATAGGCCTTTCTTCTCGACGATGTTGGGCCACCTTTTGCATATCCCCTTGCTATGGTGCGGATCTCTCCCAAGGGCGGATTTTGTTGATCTATATCTTGCATGGGTCGGTGATTCTTTGGTTCTTGTGACCCTCCTTGCCCTCTTAGATGATTCTCTCCTCCTCGGGCTCTCATTTCGTCTAGTTTTACACTCATGTCTTCTGTCTTCTAGACGCTGTGGTACAGAGGCATTTTATGCGACAATGCATTCTAGTTCCTCGTTATTCTTCATCTCTTCAATTTTTTGTTTGAGCATGTGACAGTCCTCGGTTCAGTCACCTTTGAGTCTGTTGCTCAAAGTCTTCCTCACACCTAGTTCCCTTCACCTTGTCATGGTCTTGCTTCCCTTCACCTAGTTCCCTTCCTCGTTTTCCCTCGTATTGATTCTTCCTTGGCCTTAGACTGCTTTCTCGGGCCTTCCTTTGACATACTTTCCTCCTTTTGCCCTGGCCTGGCAATGAGGGTGATCAAGTATTCTCAACGTTTACAAAATCATTCGTCCGATCCGTAAATTCTCGCAAAGTGAATGGGATTTTCTTTGCCAATTTGTTAATAAAAGGATTTCTTGGCCAAATTCCCTCAAACAGGGCCACCAACATGATTTTCTCGTCATGGTCATCAGCGATCATTCTTTCCCTATTGAATCATGCCAAATATGCCTTCAAACTCTCATCCTCCCTTGCTTTACCGTTAATAAGTATGATGTGGGCCGCTTCCGTCAACCATTAGCCATAAACTAGGGGATGAACTGCCTGCCCAGTTCTTCAAAATTCTCAATGGAGCCTTGCTACAGTGCTCAAAACCAACCTCGGGCTACTTCCTTTAACGTCAAAGGAAAATCCCTACATGCAATCTCTCCTAGGAATCCATGGAGAGTCATGTGGGTTTTAAAAATTTTCAAGTGTTCCATCGAGTCCTTGGAACCGTCATATATGTCTGTTGACGAGACCTTGAATTTCAATGGTAGCGGTACTACCATAATCTCCGAGGTGTATAGTAAGTTGGTGTTGGTCAGCAGTTGATCAACTGACGATGAGGTTCCTATCTTCTTGGCCATTTCTTCATATTTATCCATTAGACTGTGTAGATCATGGTGCATCTTTGTTTCCTTGTTCTCCTGAGGGGCTTTACCTGCACCTATGTGTGAGCCTTCATCTCCACCCTGTCAGCCTGACTGGGCGTTGTGTCTTCTCCTGATGGCCCATTCTTTGTCTTGAGAACCTCATTCTTCTTTCGTATCAATTCGACCTCGGTGGTGAGCCTTCCTTCCATGTTCCGCAACGTCTCCTCCTAATCTCTAGTTGCTAGAGAACGAGTGGTGGTTGGCATGTGAAAAGCACACTGATTGTGCAAGATAGCTGACTATCCCACAGACAGTGCCAACTGTTGAGGACATGTTTCACTGCTACGCATTTTCAATCTCCTGCAACCAAATAATAAGAAAGCTAGGGGTTGAAGGGGGGGCCTTCTGATGCCTAAGTCAGTAATAATATGAGTAGTTTTAGAGCCAAGTGTTCCAGATAAGTTTATTAGCGTACCAAGATCCTTTAAATAAGGGGCTTGTCTTCTTGAGATCACCTAGACTATATGTCTTGCCCACTATTTGAAATTTGAATCCCAATTCCTTCTGGCTATCCACTCGTTTTGAATGAGCGAGTATCCTAACAGTCACGCGATAAGTGGGCAGGTGTTCCTCTTAAAAAACTAACCTGAGCCCTATTGGGACAGGGGGTGTTTAGGCCTTGAGTGACTTGTTTGGCCCTCATGGCCCTAGGCCTAGGGTGGCACCCCGCAAGCCCTTAAGGTGGTATTAAAGCCAGTGTTTTAAATTTTGGACTGTATCAGCCAGTACGGCACCAAATATTTCGTTTCTGTAGTGTAGCCGGTACAGAGAAGACTATAGTTTTGTACCGGTCAGAATTTTGGAATATCGGCCTTTACTTTTTTCATCTTTTTTTTTTCATTCCTTCAAACTACAAGCTCATTTTTTGACCCCCTCATTCAAATCAGACTATTTATAATATATATTTATATATAATTTATTCATATATAGATTATTATTTTGGAATATAATTTATATATATTTATACATATATATTTTTATATATAATTTATTTATATATAGACTATTCCGAAACGGTATCGATATTGAAATATCTCGTTTCAATACCTCGACCGAAACGATCATCGGTACGGTATTCAAAACATTGATTAAAGCCCTTCCAAAATCCATAGCTCACTCCCTAAGAATTACATTCCAAACTCTAATTCATTGTAGACTCAAATTGTTTGAATATTAAAAAACAACTCTACTGGACAATGCTACTCCACATTTATATCATCCAGGTGGAGTCAAGATTATGTGAATTTGATGTCAAATAAAACATTGTCCCATTAAAGACACAATGAGATAACTAGTTTTAGTAGATTTTATAGCTTATGCATAACAAGTGATGTTGGATTCATTGTACTTCATTAGCGGAGTTTTACGTATATTTGTACATTTAAATATTATTTCTTGTGGTGGTATTGATTTTTAGGTTATCAATATTATTTGTTGTGGTGGTGGTGTGGCCATAGTGGTATAGCCATAGTGGTATAGTTTGATTTTAAGTATTGCTTGGGTGATGTCATGGATTTTGATAGTCGATTTTGTTGTTTTGAATATTGTTCATTGTTTGGATTTGTGGTGTAGGTTTTGTTTTGATTTTTTTTTCTATTTTTTGTATCATATTTTGACTAGTATGCATTGTTAATTTGTGTTATCTGAAGATTTGACTAAAAAATAACACATTTGAATACCATTAATAGAATATTATTAAACTGTAGTAGAATAAACACGTTCATACCTCTATTATTGCACCAACATAAGATCTTCATCAGGATTGTTCCTCCCTTTTAGCAAACAAAGGAGAAGTAGAAGTTGAAAGAAAATGTAGAAGAAGAGCTTCAAGAGGAAGGAGTGTGAAGGACGAAGAGAAAGAAATAGAAGGTTAAGAAGTGAGCCGGGTATAGAATGAGAGAAATAGAAATTGGAGAAATAATGAACGATAAATATGTTCTATAAAAGGGGGGGGGGGAGGGTGGTATGTGAATCAAAAGTATTAAACGACACATCAATGTCTATTTAAAAATATGTATCATATTTATGGAAAAAAGGTTATAGATAAACTCACAACAATCATAATATTACATGCTGCATGAGCAATAATGCAAATTGCTTACTCCAAAATAAATAACTAGGCACTGGTGAGAGTCATCATAATAGTTGAGTGAAAAAGTAAAGAATATGAAAACAACAAGCATATATGACACCAAAATAAAAATGTTATTAGATCATGGTGTAATGAAGAATCTCATACCTTGATTGTACCGAAAGATCTTCAATGACTGAGAGTTTAACACTTTCGAAAATATCCATCAAAGTATTTTTTTCAAATGTGGAGAACCCTCAAAATCCATAGCCCGCTCCGAAAGAATTACATTCGAAACACTAATTCATTGTATACTCAAAATTTATGAATATTAAAAAACTAACTCTACTCGACATGCTACTCCACATTTGTATCATCAACGTGGAGTCACCAATATGAGAATTTGATGTCAAATAAACCATTGTATTAAATAAATAACGAGAGAAATAAATTTTTTTAAATTTTTAGCAAATGCTTATCAAGTGGTATTGGATTCATTGTACTTCATTAGCGGAGTTTTACGTATATTTATTCATTTAAATATTATTTGTTGTGTTGGTATTATTTTACGGTTATCAATATTAGTTGTTGTAGTGGTGGTGTGGCCATAGTGGTATAGTTTGATTTTATGTGTTGTTTAGGTGGTGGGGATGTCATGGATCTGGGTCGTGGATTTTGTTGTATTGAATATTGTTCATGGTTTGGATTTGTGGTGTTGGTTTTGTCTTTATTTGTTTTCTATTTTTTGTATCATATTTTGACTGGCGTACATTGCTAATTTGAGTTATCAGAAGATTTGACTAAAAAAAAGAACACGTTATTTGAATACTAATAATAGAATATTATTAAACAGAAGTCGAAAAAATAAATTCATACCTGTATTGCACCAACATAAAATCTTCATTGGGAATTTTTCCTCCCTTTCAGCAAACAGAGGAGAAGTAGAAGTTGAAAGAAAAGGTAGAAGAAGGAGTGTGGAGGACGAAGAGAAGAAGTAGACTGTTAAGAAGTGAGCCGGGTAGAGAATGAGAGAAATAGAAATTGTAGAAATAATGATCGATAAATATATTCTATAAAAAAAATGGGGGAGGATGGTATGTGAATCAAAAGTATTAAACGACCCATCAATTTCTATTAAAAAATATGTCTCCTATTTATGGAAAAGGTTATAGATAAACTCACCTCAATCAAAGTATTACGTTCTGCATGAGCAATAATTCAAACTACTTACTCCTAAATATATAATTAGGCACCGATGAGAGTCATCCTTATAGTTGAGTGAAAAAATAAAGAATATGAAAACAACTAGCATAAATGACACTAATATAAGAATATTATTAAATCATGGCATAATAAAGAATCTCGTGCCTTGATTGCACCAAAAGATCTTCAATGAGTGAGAGTTTTAACACTTTTGAAAATATCCATCCAACTATTTTTTTTCGAATGTGGAGAACCCTCAAAATCCATATCCCGCTCCGAAAGAATTACATTCGAAACTCTAATTCTTTGCATAATCAAAATTTATGAATATTAAAAAACTAACTCTACTCGACAATGCTACTCCACATTTGTATCATCAACGTGGAGTCAACAATATAAGAATTTGATGTCAAATAAACCATTGTATTAAAAAAGTAACGAGAGAAATAATTTTTTAATAAATTTTTAGCTAATGCAGTGCAAGTGGTGTTTGGTTCGTTGTACTTCATTGGTGGAGTTTAACGTATATTTATTCATTTAAATATTATTTGTTGCGTTGGTATTGATTTTAAGGTTATCAATATTATTTGTTGCGGTGGTGGTGTGGCCATGGTGGTATAGTTTGATTTTATGTGTTGTTTAGGTGGTGGGGATGTCATGGATCTGGGTGGTGGATTTTGTTGTTTTGAATATTGTTCATGGTTTGGATTTGTGGTGTTGGTTGTCTTTATTTGTTTTCTACTTTTTGTATCATATTTTGACTGGCGTACATTGTTAATTTGAGTTATCAGAAGATTTGACTAAAAAAAAGAACATGCTGTTTGAATACCAATAATAGAATATTATTAAACAGTAGTAGAAAAAATAAATTCATACCAGTATTGCACCAACATAAGATCTTCATTGGGAATTTTTCCTCCCTTTCAACAAACAGAGGAGAAGTAGAAGTTGAAAGAAAAGGTAGAAGGAGTGTGAAGGACGAAGAGAAGAAGTAGAATGTTAAGAAGTGAGCCGGGTGGAGAATGAGAGAAATAGAAATTGTAGAAATAATGATCGATAAATATGTTTTATAAAAAAAAAGGGGAAGGATGGTATGTGAATCAAAAGTATTAAATGACCCATCAATTTCTATTTAAAAATATGTCTCATATTTATGGAAAATGTTATAGATAAACTCACCTCAATCATAGTATTACATTCTGCATGAGCGATATTGCAAACTACTTACTCCAAAATATATAACTAGGCACCAATGAGAGTCATCCTAATAGTTGAGTGAAAAAAGAAAGAATACGAAAACAACTAGCATAAATGACATTAATATAAGAATATTATTAAATCATGGCATAATAAAGAATCTCGTACCTTGATTGCACTGAAAGATCTTCAATAAGTGAGAGTTTAACACTCATGAAAATATCCATCAAAGTAATTTTTTTCGAATGTGGAGAACCCTTAAAATCCATAGCCCGCTCCGAAAGAATTACATTCGAAACTCTAATTCATTGTATACTTAAAATTTATGAATATTAAAAAACTAACTCTACTAACCAATGCAACTCCACATTTGTATCATTAACGTGGAGTCAACAATATGAGAATTTGATGTCAAATAAACCACAGTATTAAAAAAATAACGAGAGAGATCATTTTTTAATAAATCTTTAGCTAATGCTGAGCAAGTGGTATTGGATTCGTTGTACTTCATTGGTGGAGTTTAACGTATATTTATTCATTTAAATATTATTTGTTGCGTTAGTATTGATTTTAAGGTTATCAATATTATTTGTTGTGGTGGTGGTGTGGCCATGGTGGTATAGTTTGATCTTATGAGTTGTTTAGGTGGTGGGGATGTCATGGATCTGGGGGGTGGATTTTGTTGTTTTGAATATTGTTCATGGTTTGGATTTGTGGTGTTGGTTGTCTTTATTTGTTTTCTATTTTTTGTATCATATTTTGACTGGCGTACATTGTTAATTTGAGTTATCATAAGATTTGACTAAAAAAAAGAACACGTTGTTTGAATACCAATAATAGAATATTATTAAATAGTAGTAGAAAAAATAAATTCATACCTGTATTGCACCAACATAAGATCTTCATTGGGAATTTTCCTCCCTTTCAGCAAACAGAGGAGAAGTAGAAGTTGAAAGAAAAGGTAGAGAAGAAGGAGTGTGAAGGACGAAGAAAAGAAGTAGAATGTTAAGAAGTGAGCCGGGTAGAGAATGAGAGAAATAGAAATTATAGAAATAATGATCGATAAATATATTCTATAAAAAAAATGGGGGAGGATGGTATGTGAATCAAAAGTATTAAATGACCCATCAATTTCTATTAAAAAATGTGTCTCACATTTATGGAAAAGGTTATAGATAAACTCACCTCAATCATAGTATTACGTTCTGCATGAGCGATAATGCAAACTGCTTACTCCTAAATATATAATTAGGCACCGATGAGAGTCATCCTAATAGTTAAGTGAAAAAATAAAGAATACAAAAACAACTAACATATATGACACCAATATAAGAATATTATTAAATCATGGCCGAATAAAGAATCTCGTACCTTGGTTGCGCCGAAAGATCTTCAATGAGTGAGAGTTTTAACACTTTTGAAAATATCCATCAAAATTTTTTTCCGAATGTGGAGAACCCTCAAAATCCATAGCCCGCTCCGAAAGAATTACATTCGAAACTCTAATTCTTTGTATACTCAAAATTTATGAATATTAAAAAACTAACTCTACTTGACAATGCTACTCCACATTTGTATCATCAACATGGAGTCAACAATATAAGAATTTGATGTCAAATCAACCATTGTAATAAAAAAAATAATGAGAGAAATAATTTTTTAATGAACTTTTTGCTAATGCAGTGCAAGTGGTGTTTGGTTCGTTGTACTTCATTGGTGGAGTTTAACGTATATTTATTCATTTAAATATTATTTGTCATGTTGGTATTGATTTTAAGGTTATCAATATTATTTGTTGTGGTGGTGGTGTGGCCATGGTGGTATAGTTTGATTTTATGTGTTGTTTAAGTGGTGGGGATGTCATGGATCTGGGTGGTGGATTTTGTTGTTTTGAATATTGTTCATAGTTTGGATTTATGGTGTTTGTTTTGTCTTTATTTGTTTTCTATTTTTTGTATCATATTTTGACTGGCGTACATTGTTAATTTGAGTTATCAGAAGATTTGACTAAAAAAAACAACACGTTATTTGAATAACTAAATAGTAGTCAAAAAAATAAATTCAAACCTGTATTGCACCAACATAAGATTTCATTGGGAATTTTCCTCCCTTTCAGCAAACAGAGGAGAAGTAGAAGTTGAAAGAAAAGGTAGAAGGAGTGTGAAGGACGAAGAGAAGAAGTAGAAGGAGTGTGAAGGACGAAGAGAAGAAGTAGAAGGTTAAGTAGTGAGCCGAGTAGAGAATGAGAGAAATAGAAATTGTAGAAATAATGATCAATAAATATGTTCTTTAAAAAAAATGGAGGAGGATGGTATGTGAATCAAAAGTATTACACGACCCATCAATTTCTATTTAAAAATATGTCTCATATTTATGGAAAAGGTTATAGATAAACTCACCTCAATCATAGTGTTACGTTATGCATGAGGAATAATGCAAACTACTTACTCCAAAATAAATAACTAGGCACCGATGAGAGTCATCCTAATAGTTAAGTGAAAAAATAAAGAATACGAAAACAATTAGCATATATAACACCAATATAAGAATATTATCAAATCATGGCGTAATAAATAATCTCGTACCTTGATTGCACCGAAAGATCTTAAATGAATGAGAGTTTAACACTTTCGAAAATATCCATCAAAGTATTTTTTTCGAATATGGAGAAGAACCCTCAAAATCCATAGCTCGCTCCGTAAGAATTACATTCGAAACTCTAATTCATTGTATACTCAAAATTTATGAATATTAAAAAACTAACTCTACTCGACAATGCTACTCCGCATTTGTATCATCAACGTGGAGTCAACAATATGAGAATTTGATGTCAAATAAACCATTGTATAAAAAAAGTAACGAGAGGAATAATTTTTTAATAAATTTTTAGCTAATGTTGAGCAAGTGGTATTGGATTCGTTGTACTTCATTAGTGGAGTTTTACTTATATTTATTCATTTAAATATTATTTGTTGTGTTGGTATTGATTTTAAGGTTATCAATATTATTTGTTGTGGTGGTGGTGTGGCAATAGTGGTATAGTTTGATTTTATGTGTTGTTTAGGTGGTGGGGATGTCATGGATCTAGGTGGTGGATTTTGTTGTTTTGAATATTGTTCATGGTTTGGATTTGTGGTGTCGGTTTTGTCTTTATTTGTTTTCTTTTGTATCATATTTTGACTAGCATATATTGCTAATTTGAGTTATCAGAAGATAATTTGACTAAAAAAAGAACACATTGTTTGAATACCAATAATAGAATATTATTAAACCGTAGTAGAAAAAATAAATTCGTACCTGTATTGCACCAACATAAGATCTTCATTTGGATTGTTCCTCACTTTCAGCAAACAGAGAAGATGTAGAAGTTGAAAGAAAAGGTAGAAGAAGAGCTTCAAGAAGAAGAAGGGGTGAAAAGGACGAAGAGAAGAAGTGAGCCGAGTAGAGAATGAGAGAAATAGAAATTGGAGAAATAATCAATGATAAATATGTTCAATAAGAAAAAATGGGGGGGGGGGGGGGTATGTGAATCAAAAATTAAACAACCTATCAATGTCTATTTAAAAATATGTATCATATTTACGTAAAAGGTTATAGATAAACTCACCCCGATCATAGTATTACATTCTGCATGAACGATAATGCAAACTACTTACTCCAAAATAAATAACTAGACACTGAGGGGGGGGGGGGTATGTGAATCAAAAATTAAACAACCTATCAATGTCTATTTAAAAATATGTATCATATTTACGTAAAAGGTTATAGATAAACTCACCCCGATCATAGTATTACATTCTGCATGAATGATAATGCAAACTACTTACTCCAAAATAAATAACTAGACACTGATGAGAGTCATCATAATAGTTGAGTGAAAGAATAAAAAATATGAAAACATTAAGCATATATGACACCAATATAAGAATGTTATTAAATCATGGTGTAAAAAAGAATCTCATACCTTGATTGTAGCAAAAGATCTTCAATGAGTGAGAGTTTAACACTCTCAAAAATATCCATCAAAGTATTTTTCCGAAGGTGGAGAACCCACTAAATCCATAGCCCACACCATAAGAATTACATTCCAAACTCTAAATTCATTGTATACTCAAAATTTATGAACATTAAAAAACTAACTCTACTCGACAATGTTACTCCACATTTGTATCATCCGGGTGGACGCAGCAACATTATGCAAAGTCAATGTCAAATAAAACATTGTCAAATTTAAAACATAAGGAGAGGATAATTTTTAGTTGATTTTGTAGCTTATGCTGAGCAGGTGGTGTTGGATTTGTTGTACTTCATTAGTGGTGCTGTTGTTAAGTATATTTGTAGTTTTAAATATTATTTGTGGTGTTGTTGATTTTGAAGCTATAAATATTATTTGTTGTGGTGGTGGTGTGACTATAGTGGTATGCTTTGATTTTGAGTATTGTTTGCGGTGGTGGGGATGCCATGGATCCATGATAATGGATTTTGTTGTCTTGAATTGTTCATGGTTGTGGATTTGTGGTATTGGTTTTGTCTTTGTTTTTCTATTTTATGTACTATCATATTTTGACTGCTGTGCCTTGCTAATTTGAGTTATCAAAGGTTTGACTAGGAAAAGCAACGAGTAGTTTGACACCAATATTAGAAATTTTCAAGCACAATAGAATAAATAAATCCATACCTCTATTGCTCCAACTAAGAATCTTCATCGGGGTTGTTCCTGACCAGCCATTTTCAACGCATAATAAGAATAAACAAATTTCTTTTTTCAAAAACAGCAAAGGAAATAAAGAAACAAGAAGATATAATATGAACCCAAATCATAGTACGTCCTATGTTGCCCCAATCTCGCTTAATAATCATATACAATACTTATTATACAAGAGAAGGTTTCTAGCAAAATTTCAAATTAGAGACGAACTTAAACAGTTTGGAAGGATTTATCCCATCTGAACGTTAATGTCTGTTGCATAAACAGTAGAGAGAAACAAAGAGTCTAGCTCGCCCCACTCAATTACTCCTAATTCAAATAATAGGGTTTTTTTTTTTTTTTTTGGCATTTACAAGCAGCGTAAGTTTAATTTTTTTTTGCATTCCAATGCCCATTGTTAAAAGTCCATCTGATCTCAGCATCTTCTATTTTTCCCGCCAAATCAGAAGGAAAGAAGAAATTCAACTATTTTATCAAAGAAAAAACATATATACAACCCAAAGTAAAAACATTCATATCAAATAATAAAAAGTTTATATCAAATAACCAACAGAAGTATTCAGCCAAACATTCACTTGGTCTTCGTTTCATATTTCTATTAGGAGAAGTGTATTTTTACCTCTTGAATCCACTTAAACAGAGTTGCGACATCCCAGGAGTTCTTATGGATGACAGCTCCAAGGCCTTTTGGAAACACGCGAGGTATGTTGTCGGTAAAACCACCACCTGTGATGTGGGCAATCCCCTTTATCCCACCCTTGCTAATCAAGCCAAGCAACTAATTTGGAAGGAAAGGGGGAAAAAATATTTTTCAGTCTAGATGACAAGACAATATGAAGCATTATAGAGGGAGGGCAATAAGTAACCTGCTTAACATAGATAACCATCAAAGCTTCACCTAATGAAACATCTTCAACAGGAAGTTTGTCCTTCAAAGAAAAGCCACTTCGAGCTAGAACCCTGAGAAGTCACTATACATATCAGCAATTGACATAGATAAACGCTTCACCCATAGTTATAAGAGAGCAAAAACTATTTCATTTGCTCAAGCCTTTTTCATTTGACATATAACAATAATAGAAAAGTGGAAACTTTTGAAAATAACACTACTTTCTTACAAGAGAGAAACCATTAGAGTGAACACCAATGGATGGCAGACCAACAAGGACATCTCCAGCCACAATGTCAATCCCATTAATAACTGAATCTCTTTTTACAATGCCAACCGCAAAACCACTGAGGTCATACTCACCATCAGCATAAAAATCTGGCATCTCTACAGTCTAAAAAGTATGTAAAACCAATCAAGCACATATTAAGAGGCTAAAAAATGCATATTATATTTTATCTAATAGTTCAAACCTCACTTCATATCATACTAGATAAATTTATCCTCCATCCAAATGGGCAATGGCATGTCCAAATCAGTAAATTTCTTGTAAGTTGAACAAGAAGTTTGAACATAGTCAACCACATCTTTAGATTCCAGGGACTATCTCCATTAAAAAAGACTTCTAGGGCTTGACTCTGGTAACCACAGAGCTACAAGAAACACTGGTTATCTCCTGGGGTTACCATAAAAATACTGAACTCACCAGACACTTGCAATATTTTAAAAAGATTGAATTTAAGTACTCTCTGCCGTGGCAACCATTAACTTGAAATGGCCTCTAATAATACGTCACCTTGTTTGCCTAAATAAAATAGCGTTTATTGCATGCTCAGCCAATTCACGGCTAGTAGAACTTTGTTATAAGGCTAAATACACTGTACTCGACATTTCCTTAACCTTCAGCACTATTAACTATTAAACAACGCTAAAACGCTATTAAAAAGAACAATAATTGAGTACCTCGCCTCCTAAAAGAGCACAATCAGATTGTTGGCAACCATCAACAATTCCTTTTATAACCTATATAAGAGCCAAGACAAAGATCAAATCAGCTTATGCTTGAAGTGCACGTACTATTTCAAAGAGCTACACAACCCAGTCAGTGTGTGGCATTTTGTGCACCTTTTCAGCAAGGTCAACATCAAGGTGGCTAGTAGCAAAGTAATCAAGGAAAAATAATGGCTTTGCTCCAGAAGTAACAATGTCGTTGACACTCATCGCAACCTGGAGCAGGCAGAAGTTCATTAGAGAGCTGATCACGGATAACAAAATGATTTAAGTTAACATCAAAGTTTTACCAGGTCAATCCCAATAGTTTCATGGATTCCAGTTTCAAATGTAAGTTTAAGTTTAGTTCCCACGCCATCCGTACCGGCAACAAGGTATGAATCACCTGTCCATGAGAATCCGATTAGAGAACCGGAAACCAAACGATTGATACTCATAAAAACGTTATCTAGCCCAGTCTTTTTCCCCACAGTCCCGAATTTGCACCTCTTGATATAAATAATGAGAAAATAAGAAATTTACATCCCCAGTGGAAAAAATAAAATGAAACAAAATTATAACAAGAGGAAAAAGTCCACCAAAGCCACCGATTCCCGGTGCCATTTTGGCAATTCTACGAACAAGTTCAGAGCCAGCATCTATGTCCACGCCAGCATCCTTGTACGTTAGACTCTCACTGGAACTGTTCTTCGGCATCGAAAGCACGCGGGGAGAAATCCTCGTCCTTCTTGTCACTTTTAAGTTCTCGGAAATCAATAAGGTATTCTCCAAAGGAAATCAAAATGCAGATGCTACGAATAGAGAAAGGTTTAGAACTCAAAAGGGAGTCAGAAACACCTCTGGACTGCTGCAGAGGAAGTTGAGGAACAAGAAATCCCAAAACAGAAACATCAAAAAGAAATAGAGCTTGTACCGTCCCTCTGGGTTCTTGAAGTACGTCTTCAGGCCCGGAGATTGCGCATTTGTCGCGGGTGAAGACAACGTCATGGCCATGGGCGTCGTCGCCACCGATGCCGACGTCATCACCCCGTTTCCATTACCGTTGTACCCGCCGTGCATCATCTTCTCGATTCTTTCCGTCTCTCCGCTCATCTCTCATTGTCTATAATAGTTCATGCTTTGACATTTTCGTAGCGCTCTCTCTCTCTCTGATTCTATTGATTCTTCTTTCGAGTCGCTGTATTTCTCTCTCTACAGAGATGGACTTTTCAATTTTGGAAGAGTATATATTTTAAACAGAGTATACTACTATACAACGGCTGAATAGACATGAAATGAGAAATCCAACCGCTCTTCTCAATAGTTAAATTGAAAATTTTCTAGCCGTTAGCTTTCAGCAATATTAGTAAAATCGGAAGAGAAATGCAAACGGTCCTGTACACTTGTATTCGTTTAAGTTCATAATTTTCTTGGCGATAATATGCTGGCAATTTTTGAACCTTAAACCGCTATTGCCTAGTGTCACAAGACTATGTTGTCTAAAACCAAAAACCTCGTATAATATTTAATCCAAAGATGGAATATTTTGAAACTAGCTAGAATAATTACTGAACAATTCATATTTATAGATTTATATATTTATCTGACAGTTTTCCTCTAAATTTGGTCGAAGGAGAAAATGTATGAGCTCACATATCTCAGCCCGTGTCTCTTGAACATAGAAGACATATTTTTAATGATTTTTTTTAATGTTACCAATAAAAAAAATATGTATTTCTCATATTCCATATCTCAGCCCGTGTCGCTTGAACATATAAGACATATTTTTAATGATTTTTTTTAATGTTACCAATAAAAAAAATATGTATTTCTCATATTCCAAACGTATAAATAAGAGGCAAATTTATGGATACATTGAATGAAATTTCTTTCATCTTAGTTTGAAAAGTAAACTTTGTCCTATTAGAAGTGCAAAGTTGAAATGTAAAATTTCTAATATATTTACTATTTAGAGAGAGCAAGAGCTGGACAAAAGTTGAGTGGAACAGTCCGTGTTTGTATATTATTAGTTTGGGCAGTGCAAATGCTAGAGGGCTGCTAACCGCTCGGCATACCGCTACTCTATTATTTTATTTTATTTTTTCATATTTTTAACAATTTTTTAATATCTTTAATTATTAAAACAATAAAATTATATACAATTTCATTAATAATCACTGTTTTAACCATTTCGTAAAAAATAAAAAACTGAAAAAATTAAAATAATTGAACAGTAACTTTGAGGGGTTCAACTAACATTTTCCTTTTAGTTTAGTATGTATATATATATACACATAAATATATACACATAAATACATACACATAAATGACAGGCTTTTTTTATTAAACCGTTATTTATTTATTTCCTCATAATATATGATCCACGCAAAGGGTTTGATTGGGTAAAAGATATAACTGCATTTGCATGGTCTCCAAAATTCTCTATCATAAAAAAAAAAAAAAAAAAATTAAAGGCACGAATACAGAAAGAAAAAAAGAGATGAAAATATGAATCTAAAGCATGTTTAATTTACAGCGAGATGATAAATTACAGGGTTTTGTTGACGGTGCCCCTAGATTGAAATATCAAGCAACGATGTTACAATGCCGGAGTTCTGGTTCCGTTGTATATTTCACCAACAAACTCAGGCTGTGTTCATGGTGATCAAGAGGGAGAAAAGCTCAATCCGGGGGCACTACCAAATCACAAGCATCAGGCATGGCTCATTCACAGCGTTTTGCACTATTTTTTTTTTTTCCCTTCTGGGTTAATGCACAACGATTAACGTGGAAGGCAATTAAGTGTAAATGATTACCATTAGAAGAACTAATGCCACATATATCTCTATTTACAGCATCAAAAGATTCAAAACGCAAGCGAAGCTCAAGTTGCTACCTAGAATCAGAAGGGACTAAAGGGGAAACAAACTAAGTCCCAAGTGAACACTTCTATTTTTAGAGAAGAAACTGTCAGCAACTGTACCTGTGCATGAAAAGATGAGATAATTCAAACAAACTCATGAGTCACCTATGTAGTAGCTGAGATGATCCAGCCAAGATATGTTGAGATATGTTGGGGCTTTGAACTAACACAAGCAACAGTGATCCCACAATAAAAAGTGCCCATGATGAGATTTGAGCTTTGTCTTCAAATGCCTTTCCTGAAGAATCTAATCTCCAGAACCATTCCCTTTAACATTCATATTCAATACTCTGCAAGACCTCTCTCGATTAAAATCAGAGTCTGGCACACCCATTGAAGAACACTCCTCAATTTGATACTCCCTCTCATCCACCATAGACTTCATATATGGCTCTTCAGTTTCTATATTAGGTACAGGATCTTGTCCTGAACAAAATGCCAGTTCATGAAATGATGGAACAGTAGGCTGTGTTCTCATCACAGATCGCAAGAGTGCAGCTCTCCTCAAGTCAGCTGAATGACATATATCACTAGGTGATGACGGGAACCGACCCTCAGAATCTGAGCCTCGCTGACGAGGCTGTGAACAAGTGACAGTAGCAGGAATGGCACAGCCATGCGAAGGGTGTGAACTAGAGGAAGTTGCGTACGAGAATCCACCAAGAGGTCTTTGATACCTGTATGGAGAGACAGGACTGGTGGGCACACTGTCAGGTTGGGATGAGCAAGTGTTTATGGGGGCCTCACAAAATCGAGTGTCATCCAAGTCTTCTGACATCGGTGAATACTGCAAGGACAGCTCATCCCTAGAACCATACAGAGAACACAATGAAATTCAGTACCATAATAATAATAAAATTTATTTAGAATTACTGAAGATAGTATCTATAGCAAGGAAGCTATATATAAATTTGAAAGCAAGGAGTCTCTCAAAACAAAGTAATTTAGTCACAAGGATGTATTGACCTGATATTCCTTCTGTAGAATCATTGTATAAGGCTTTGTTAAGCCAAAATATCCTTCGGTCCCTTGGAAGCCTATTTGGAAAAGTAAGGTGCCTCCTAAGATTGCCTTCTTTGGGTGGCCAGCAGCTCTTGAAAAAGTTTTGACGTTGGATAGTTTGAGAAAGAGGGGTCTTGTCGTAATGGAATGGTGTTATATGTTTAAGAATGGAGAAACTGTGGACCATCTTTTACTTCACTGTGAGGTGGCAAGAATGTTATGGGCGGAAATCTTTTATAGAACGGACATTGCTTGGGTAATGCCCAAGAGGGTGGTTGATTTATTTGCTTGTTGGCAAAGATGCAGGGCCAATTCACATATTCAGGATATATGGAGGATGATTCCTTTATGTATCATGTGTGCTTATGGATTGAAAGGAATGGCTGAAGTTTTGAAAACAAGGAGCGTTAGCCTCATGAGCTAAGATGTTTCTTCTTCCATACTTTATTTCTTTGGACATCCTCTTATGTACTTAATGGAGCTTGCTTCAATGACTTTCTTGTATCCCTTTCTACCTCGTTTTTATGTAACTAGGTGTAAGCTGTTTGTATACCTACTGTGTATCTGAGTTATGCCTATTTACTTCCATTAATAATTGTTGTCTTTAATTTAAAAAAAAAAAAAATGTAATGAACCGATAATCACAACAAAGATGGTGATGATGTCTCACATCAAAGGATTGTTTCTTTTAGTTTATCTACCCAACCTAGAGTGACAAGGCCGCGATGAATGTCAAATGAGCTCGCAAGCAAAGAGAACACCAAAATCACCGGCAAACGGATTCCATGTGATCTGCTACCACATCTGCAATTACTTGGCTCCACTTTTTTCTCAACTGATTTGAACTCGATTTGCACTTGCGATTGTTTCCATTCAAAACTTAAAAGTACAAAACGATTGGAATATATATTTGGGAAATATCAATCATGGCTTAAAACAAACAGTAAGATACAAACCAAAGACCTACCAAATTCCTTGCGCCCCCATTACCACCAAAGCCAAGGCTAGGGACAAAACCAACTACTTGAAAGTCATTGCGTGGTGAAAACTTTCTTCTACCATAATGCAATGTTTTATTCGTCCAAATCATGAACTTTTTTTTTTGGAACACCAGTAAACCGAAAAGACAATTGATAACTTACCTGGGGTAGAACATGATTTCAGACCTCGCTGGAGATTCCATGATATTCTCAGGGAGTGGGTCTCCAACCGTCAATCCATTCAAACTGGACGCCATTATCTGTGGTAAAATAGAAAAATAAAAAGAAGAATCAAGGACTTGAACAGCAAATTTCAGAGATAAACTAAAGCCAAACCTCTTAAAACCTACCACCCAGCAAACCAAATACACACATAAAATAGAAGCTGATTGTGAAATTTACTTATAAAAAAAAAAAAAAAGATAGATGTGAAATTTGTTAAGCACTCAAACAAACTCTCAACAAAGTGCACGTTTTTTGTAATCGATTTTATTCCAAGAAACCCATAACAGAGATTAGAATTTAGAATTTGGAACACAAACTTTGAAGAATACCCATTTAAGAATTCGAGCCACATTGTCTGCTAAAACCGAAAGCCCGTGGTTGAAAACAATAAAAAAGCTAATTTTCTAAACGTTTATAAACATGCCAAAAACGAATAAAAACATTGTGGGATTATTATATATATTTATATGTAACAGCATAAACAAAACAAAACGAGAAATATATTCGGAGCAAAGAAAAAAAAAAACACCGAACCAAACCTCGCTGAGGTAGCGTTTGTGAGAATGGAGATTGTCGAGGTAAACCTCATCTTCTGGATCTCTAGCTCGCTTTCCGCTGGGCGATGATGTTGACGATGTAGATGCTGCTGAGTTCGAGTCTGAGCCCATTATTGCTTCAATTTCAATCTTACAAATTCGAAACCAAAATAAACGGAGATAACTTTTCTTTTCTTTCGAATATTTTGGAGTTCAGAATTGGGAGTTAGAACATAGATATAAGATATAAAGCAAGATCGAAAAACAAGCAGAAATATTAACCTTCCTCGCACGTGCCTGACCCCCGTGTGGGACTTCCCACAGTGCCACAACCACTTGCTTTATCCTCACAGGCAGCCCGAACCCGAAACACATTTTTCGGGCACTTTCCGCCGGAACAAACAAAACCCTAGATATTCCCCTTCAAGTCTTCATTGCATAATTTGCATTCCCAATTCCTTTCCCCTTCTCCCGCCTACTCCTCTGCTCTCACTCTTTGAACTTCTCTCTCACCATGTCTGCCACCTTTGGAGTTAACACACAGCTATCGCGCTGCGTCCTCCGCTTAATCG
Organism: Cyclocarya paliurus; assembly: GCA_029856935.1. NCBI lineage: Eukaryota > Viridiplantae > Streptophyta > Magnoliopsida > Fagales > Juglandaceae > Cyclocarya > Cyclocarya paliurus. Next base: position 12,888,852 of record CM056949.1, read on the forward strand.
GACCATCCGATCATAGCCCTAGTCCAATCCAATGGCAGTCCACTCTCCCTCGGTTTTCCAATGGATTTCTGTCCTTATCAGCGGCGTCCGAGAACTTAAAAGCGACAAGAAGGACGAGGATTTCTCCCCTCGTGCTTTCGATGCCGAAGAACAGTTCCAGTGAGAGTCTAACGTACAAGGATGCTGGCGTGGACATAGATGCTGGCTCTGAACTTGTTCGTAGAATTGCCAAAATGGCACCGGGAATCGGTGGCTTTGGTGGACTTTTTCCTCTTGGTATAATTTTGTTTCATTTTATTTTTTTCACTGGGGATGTAAGTTTCTTATTTTCTCACTATTTATATCAAGAGGTGCAAATTCGGGACTGTGGGGAAAAAGACTGAGCTTGATAACGTTTTTATGAGTATCTATCTTTTGGTTTCCGGTTCTCCTCTAATCGGATTCTCATGGACAGGTGATTCATACCTTGTTGCCGGTACGGATGGCGTGGGAACTAAACTTAAACTTGCATTTGAAACTGGAATCCATGAAACTATTGGGATTGACCTGGTAAAACTTTGATGCTAACTTAAATCATTTTGTTATCTGTGATCAGCTCTCTAATGAACTTCTGCCTGCTCCAGGTTGCGATGAGTGTCAACGACATTGTTACTTCTGGAGCAAAGCCATTATTTTTCCTTGATTACTTTGCTACTAGCCACCTTGATGTTGACCTTGCTGAAAAGGTGCACAAAATGCCACACACTGTCTGGGTTGTGTAGCTCTTCTGGGTTGTGTAGCTCTTAGAAATAGTACATGTACTTCAATCATAAGCTGATTTGATCTTTGTCTTGGTTCTTATATAGGTTATAAAAGGAATTGTTGATGGTTGCCAACAATCTGATTGTGCTCTTTTAGGAGGCGAGGTACTCAATTATTGTTCTTTTTAATAGCGTTTTAGCGTTGTTTAATAGTTAATAGTGCTGAAGGTTAAGGAAATGTCGAGTACAGTGTATTTAACCTTATAACAAAGTTCTACCTGCCGTGAATTGGCTGAGCATGCAATAAACGCTATTTTATTTAGGCAAACAAGCAGACATATTATTAGAGGCCATTTCAAGTTAATGGTTGCCACGGCAGAGAGTACTTAAATTCAATCTTTTTAAAATATTGCAAGTGTCTGCTGAGTTCAGTATTTATATGGTAACCCCAGGAGTTAACCAGTGTTTCTTGTAGCTCTGTGGTTACCAGAGTAAAGCACTAGAAGTCTTTTTTAATGGGTAAAGATAGTCCCTGGAATCTAAAGATGTTGTTGACTATGTTCAAACTTCTTGTTTGACTTACGAGAAATTTACTGATTTTGGACATGCCATTGCCCATTTGGATGGAGGACAAATTTATGTAGTATGATATGAAGTGAGGTTTGAACTATTAGGTAAAATGTAATATGCATTTTTTAGCCTCTTAATATGTGCTTTATTGGTTTTACATACATTTTAGACTGCAGAGATGCCAGATTTTTATGCTGACGGTGAGTATGACCTCAGTGGTTTTGCGGTTGGCATTGTAAAAGGAGATTCAGTAATTAATGGGAATGACATTGTGGCTGGAGATGTCCTTGTTGGTCTGCCATCCAGTGGTGTTCACTCTAATGGTTTCTCTCTTGTAAGAAAGTTAGTGTTATTTCAAAAGTTTCCACTTTTCTGTTATTGTTATATGTCAAATGAAAAGGCTTGAGCAAATGAAATAGTTTTTGCTGTCTTATAACTATGGGTGAAGTGTTTATCTATGTCAATTGCTGATATGTATAGTGACTTCTCAGGGTTCTAGCTCGTAGTGGCTTTTCTTTGAAGGACAAACTTCCTGGTGAAGATGTTTCATTAGGTGAAGCTTTGATGGCCCCAACTGTTATCTATGTTAAGCAGGTTACTTATTGCCCCTCCCTCTATAATGCTTCATATTGTCTTGTTATCCAGACTGAAAAATGTTTTTTCCCCCTTTCCTTCCAAATTAGTTGCTTGGCTTGATTAGCAAGGGTGGGATAAAGGGGATTGCCCACATCACAGGTGGTGGTTTTACTGACAACATACCTCGCGTGTTTCCAAAAGGCCTTGGAGCTGTCATCCACAAGAACTCCTGGGAAGTCCCAACTCTGTTTAAGTGGATTCAAGAGGTAAAATACATTTCTCCTGATAGAAATATGAGACGAAGACCAAGTGAATGTTTTGGCTGAGTACTTCTGTTGGTTATTTGATATAAACTTTTTATTATTTGATATGAATGTTTTTACTTTGGGTTGTATATATGTTTCTTGATAAAATAGTTGAATTTCTTCTTTCCTTCTGATTAGGCGGGAAAAATAGAAGATGCTGAGATGAGACGAACTTTTAACATGGGCATTGGAATGGTTCTAGTTGTGAGCCAGGAGGCATCTAATAGGATACTTGAGGGTGGAGGTGGGGCTTATAAAGCATACCACATTGGTGAGGTTATAAGTGGTGAAGGTGTGAGCTATCATTGAATTTTGCATCATGTGTTAATTGCAGCAAACACATTTATGCTGTAATTTATGAATTTGAGGGAATGGTGATCTGATAAAGGCTGTTGGTCTATAGAACGTTGTAACTTTAAATGACCAGCATTCTATGATTTTGGTTCAAAGCTTAGCTGTTATTTTTTCTTTTCTCAATACTCGCTTGGGATCTTGTAAAGGAACGGTATATGATCCCTCAAAATGCAAAATTTCATGTGAGAAATTCCTGCTCAGTTTCACTAATCAGCCAAAGCACGAGGAAGTTTAGTCTCGTTTATTTTCACAACTCATATAATCATTACAATTTTTCTAAGTTTTTGCACAAAATAAAATAAACAATTCAAACTTTTTCAAATCTCAAAATAAAAATAATATTAAAAAAATATATTTTAATAATATTTTATTCAAATTTTAACTCTCATTTCAATTCATTTCATCTCATCTGCGGAAACAAACGAGGCAGTATTTATCTTGAGATGTTACTAGTCTTTATCTTGAAGGATTATTGGAGGGTTGCAAATTTTTTTTTTTTATTCAATTATGTGCCTATTATCACCGCAAGAGATAAAATATAACAGGCTCATGGTATTTTCTAGACCCAACCCAACAGGGGGCAACTCATTAGGAGAAAAGAAATAGAGGAAATGAGGAGACAAAAGACTGAGAAGGGTGTCAGGATGAAAATAGAGCAATGGACATACATGTGAGGTAATGTGACATAAATCAAAGGGAAGTGACACAAAGCAGAGAGGTAAGAGATAAAAGGCAAGGGCACATATGACTCTAGGGATTTTGGGCTAGGCTTCTCCTCGAAGGCTTATTCAACCTCACGAAAGGAGATCCAACGACGATATCTCATGCAAAAGATAGATTTTCGAGATCTATTGTACACTGAGGATAAGTGATCATGAGAAATTGTAAAACAAGTTTATTATAGTGGATTCTCCGCTCCCAGAATATGAAGTAACTTTATCCCCAACTCTATGTGCCCACGCTGTAGTTGGGCTATTGTTATACAATGATCATATTTTAAAATATGAAGTAACAAAGCCTTATACAATGATCGTATGAGAAAAATATTGGTTCAATTGTTGCCACGTTTAGATAATGAAATTGTTTTATTTTATCATTGCAATTTTTTAAAATTTTAATACAAAATATAATAAATAATTCAATTTTTTCAAATCTCAAAATAATTATAATTTAAAAATAAAATTCTAATAATATTTTATTCAACTTTTAACTTTTATCTAAAAACTATCTCATCTCATTTCACTATCCCAACCACACCTAATCTCTTTAGACTAAATTAATTTATTTTGAGAGACTCATTGCTTTCAAATTTATATTAGAAAAATTATTCTCATCAGTCACTATTTATCATTCCATACTCTACGTCCTATAAAAAACACTCTTATGTTCTATAAAAAAACACCTCATGTTAACAGTTGTTGATATGTTTTATATTATAGATTCCTGCTATAGATACTATCTTCAGTAATTCTAAATAAATTTTTTTATTATTATGGTACTAAATTTCATTTTGTTCTCTGTATGGTTCTAGGAATGAGCTGTCCTTGCAGTGTTCACCGATGTCAGAAGATCACTAGGATGACACTCGATTTTGGTAGACCCCATAAACACTTGCTCATCCCAACCTGACGGTGTGCCCACCAGTCCTATCTCTCCATACAAGTATCAGAGACCTCTTGGTGGATGCTCGTACGCAACTTCCTCTAGTTCACACCCTTCGCATGGCTGTGCCGTTCCTGCTACTGTCACTTGTTCACAGCCACGTCAAGAGGCCCGATTCCAAGGGTCGGTTCAGTCATCACCAAGTGATATATGACGGGGTGGTGGGTAGTGGGCCCCGCACCCCGACCCATCTGCCTCGCCCTCGCGGGGGGTGCTAGATGTGGGGCAGGGGCCTTTGCCCCGCTTACATGTTATATAAATTAATATAAATATATATATTTATATTTTACAAATTGTGTATATATAAATATATATTACAATTTGTTAGACTTGTTCACAAAATATACACTAGTAAATTTAAAATTATATAATTTAAAAACTAATAGACTACAACTTACATAAAATATGTACTGACAAATTTAAAAATTACATAGTTACAATTATATTTACAAAATTTAAATTTATAATTTGAGTTTAAAAATATATTTTTAATCACTTTTGAACCTAGAAATAATTTTTAAACCTAATAGAATGTAGTCCACTTTTTAAGCAGACATGAGGAGGGGCTGATTGCACCCCGCCCACCAAGGCGGGGGCAAGGGACTGGGGTGAAAACCCCACCCCCCGAGGCGGGGGTGGGTAGCACCCCTTATTATATGTCAGTCAGCTGACTTGAGGAGTGCTGCACTCTTGCGATCAGTGATGAAAACACATCCTACTGGGCCATCATTTCATGAACTGGCATTTTGTTCAGGACAAGATCCTATATCAAATATAGAAACTGAAGAGCCTTATTTTGGTTGAGTGGTGAGGAATTCTTATATATTCTGTGAATAATAATGAATAATAATAAAAATTATGTGAAAAGTAATAATAAAATAATGAATAGTAGTGAGGTATTCTCAGAATACTTAAGAAAACCTCATCACCCAAACTAGGTTAGTCGCTTGTTGTCACAATTAATCTCATCTAATTTCATTTCATCTAATTATTACAATTTTTCTAAATTTTCACATCTAATAACCTCGTTTGTTTTCGCATATGAATTGAATTGAGATAAAAGTTAAAAATTAAATAAAATATTGTTAGAATATATTTTTTTAATATTATTTTTGTTTTGAGATTTGAAAAAGTTGAATTGTTTATTTTATTTTGTGTGAAAAAATGAAAAAGTTGTAATAATTAGATGAGTTGAGTTGAAAGTAATTGTGAAAACAAACAAAACAATTTGGACAATGCTAGCAGGCTGTCCGAGCATACCGCTAGTCTTTTTCTTTTTCTTTTTTGCCTTTCATTGTTTTCAACAATTTTTTAATATCCTTTATCATTAAAAATAAATAAAAATATATATATAATTTCACTAATAGTCACTTCATTAATCATTAAGTAAGAAAATTAAAAAATTAAAATAATTAAACAGTAACTTTGAGAGACTCCATTAACATTTTTCTTTTAATTTAGTGTTATATATATACACACATATATACACATATAACAGGCTTTTTTCGTTAAAAAAAACCGCTACTTATTTATTTCCTCACAATATATGGTCCACGCAAACACTCATCTTTTGTCCACTCTTGCTTTCTCTAAAATATTTTAGAAATTCTACATTTCAACTTTACACTTCGAATAGGACAAAGTTTACTTTCCAAACTAAGATGAAAGAAACTTCATTCAATGTATCCATAAATTTGCCTCTTATACCTTTGGAATATGAGAAATATATTTTTTTTTAGTAACATTAAAAAATGTCTTACATGTTCAAGAGACACGGGCTGAGTCATGTGAGCTCATACATTTTCTCCTTGGACCAAATTTAGAGAAAAAACACCGTCAGATAAATATATAAATCTACAAATATGAATTGTTCAGTAATTATTCTAGCTAGTTTCAAAATATTCCCATCTTTGGGTTAAATATTAAATCCATTATGAGACAGGTGGGACATTACCGTGTATGAAATCTTTGGATCCAATCTTTCACCTCCCGTTGCAGAACTTGTTATTGCTACAGCAGACTTCCAAAGAGATCCTGTTTGCTGGAATATTGATCGTTTGGATTACAAATGAATTGAGATAGTTTATAAATAGTTAAAAATAATATTTTTAGAATAATATTTTTTAATATTATTATTATTTTGAGATTTGAAAAAATTAAATTATTTATTATATTTTGTATGAGAATTTGAGAAAGTAGTTTTGAGATTTGAAAAAGTTAAATTGTTTATTATATTTTGTGTAGAAATTTAGAAAAGTTTATTTTGAAATTTGAAAAAAAATAATTATTATATTTTGTGTAAGAATTTGAAAAAAATGTAATAATAAAAATGAGATGAATTGAGATAGTTTGTGAATCCAAACCACCTCTTAAAATTTGATTATAAGCAGGGTTATTATTTCTGTGTATGATCTCTAACCGCTAACGTTATTTTTGAGTCTGATCGGAGTTGGGGTTGATGCAAAACAGTTGTTCCATGATTATATAGACAGATATCTGCCAATTGTGTCACTTTGCTTTAAGAGTATTCACAGACAGTGCCCTCATAATACTGTTTTTTCTAAAATTTGAGGCTCATTTTACGACATCCGAATCTGGAAAAGGTTTAAGAGATGAAAAGTAGTTTTTTCAATATAAAGAATTATTATTAAATTATTTTTTATTAATATTTTATTCTAATAAATAAAATAAAATTTTCTTCTAATCATTTATATTTTTTTTCATACTCATATTTATTATAGTTTTAAATAATAATTTTAAAAATAATTTAAGTAATTACTAAAATATAAAAAAAAATTAAAATATTATCATACCCAAAAAAAAATATTTTAAATTTTTGTTTAAAATATTCACTAGAGTAATAGTTCAAAACATAAGAAAAAATATTAAGTAGTTAAATTTGTAAATGAAAATAAGAGAAAAAAGTAATAAAGAAAGAATAAAGAAATATTATTTTAATACAATAGAGAAATAATAAGAAATGAGATATAGGAAGTTTTTGAAAGATGAATAAAATTTAAAAAATATTATTATTAATTAAATTATAAAAAATTTTATGAAGAATGAGATGCGAATACTTTAAGTGGTGCAAGTTATACAAAGTTTTTGGTTTTAGGCAACGTAGCCTTGTGACAGGAAATAACGGTTTTATAGAGGAATGAATATTACAAGAGTTATCAATGGAAACTGTAACACACGATTTGTATTAATTCTTCTAAGACTATTTATACAAGGCTATGACTCTATCTAAGGAAATTTACAGATATAATGACTAAAATATTCATCACTAACAAAGTATTAATTATAGAAAATATATGGCATGATTTTCGGTATTACACATAATATTTACTGAAATATTGTCCATTATTCTTGCTTGGTGTCCACTTCTCTTATACGCCCCGCAAGATTAAGCTTCTATCGACAAGACCAATCTTGTTTGTTAGGAATTCTGTACGTTGTCTGGACAATAGTTTTGTCATTAAGTCTACTAGTTGATCTTGAGTGTGCACGTGCCAGACATTGAGAGTTCCCTTTTGAACTAAATCTCGCATAAAGTGTAGATCAATTTGAATATGCTTCATCCTTGAGTGTTGAATTGGATTAAAATTTACATGAGTTGCTCCAAAATTATCACAAAGAAGAGAAGGTAGCATCTTGAGTGGGAAGAGGAGTTCTTGGAAGAGAGTAAGCAGCCACATGGTTTCAGACACTGCATTAGCAAGAGATTGATATTTAGCTTCCGTAGATGAACGAGCAACAGCTCGTTTTTTTTTTGAACTCAATGAGATTGGATTGGAGTCGAGAAATGTAATATATGCTAATGTAGATTTCCGATCATCAATATTTTCAACCCAATCGGCATCACTGTATGTTGTTAAACATGGAGATGTAGATTTTCTATTTGAATGCCATGAAAGATTGTATGTTTGAGATACCAAAGAAGCCTCTTGGTTGTTGTCCAATGAGTTGGCTTGTGCATGAACTGAGACAATTTTTTGACAACAAAAGAAATGTCTAAACGCATTAAGGAGAGATATTGCAAGCTGCCAATGATACGTCGATACTCTGTACTATCAACCACAACAATGCCATCCACCAAATGAAGAGGTGTACTGGTTGACATTGGTGTTGAAACATTCTTTGTACCAATCATGTTTGTATTTTGCAGAATATCACGAACATATTTATGTTGTGATAGGATTAAACCTGCGTGAGTTGGAATTACTTCCACTCCTAGAAAGAAGTGGAGAGAACCCATATTTTTCAAAGAAAATTGATTGCCAAGTTTCTGAATAACAGTGTCCACAAAGAGTTGATCATTTCCCATAATGACAAGATCATTGACATAAACAAGAAAATAACATGTAATAGACTCATGGCGATAGATAAACAATGAAGAATCAACTTTAGAATTTTGGAAATCGAGCTTAATGAGAGTATTTTTCAAAGCTGAATACCATGCCCGAGGGGTTTGTTTGAGGCCATAGATGTCATTTTTTAACCTGCATACATGGTCAGTTTTTGACATATCTTTGAAACTAGGAAGTTGCATCATATAAATAGTTTCAGTCAACTTCCCATGTAAAAAGACATTGTTAACATCCATTTGTCTCAAATCTCATCCATTCATAATTGCCACTGTTAACACTAAACGTATTGTTGCCAGTTTAACAGTGGGACTAAAAGTTTCCTTATAATCAACTCTAGGACTAAAAACTAATTATACCCATCAGCCTTTCTTTTTACCCGAAGCACCCACTTACATCCCACTGGATTATAGTTTTTTAGAGGTGGTACCAAGTCCCATGTGCCATGCCGCATGAGAGCAGTAAGCTTACTGGACATAACATCACGCCATTGAGGGTGAGATATAGCTTGGCTGACACTTGTGGGTTCAAGAGATGGAGGGAGAGGATGTTTTGAAACTGTGTTAAGTTGTTTAGGTTTGAGGATATTGTTCATGGGCCGAGTGGTAATGAGATGGGTTCTAGATGGGGAAATTTCACTATCAACCGAACACATTTGCTCAGAGGATGCATGTGGTGCTATGACATTTAAATTGGAATTTATGGATGGAAAATTCAAATTTAATATTTCGGAACCTAGGGTACCATGTGATTCAATGAAATCATTAGGACAGGGAGATGGGGTGTTACCTGGACAGTAGGTTCCGAGCTTGCTAGTGGTTGGGATTCGCATGTTGGGATGCACGGTTGAACTGGAATAGAGGAAGGCACAATGTGAAGGCATGGGTTCGGCGAAGAAGGAATGAAAGAAGTAGAGGTTGATGAAAGTCTTTCATTCGAGCTTGGGCCATGCGAGTGGATTAAGTTTATTGGGCTTTGCGCTTCATCAAATATGACATGTCGGGATAGGTACAATCGATGGGTGTTGGGATCCATGCATTTATGTGCATTTTGAGTTTGAGAGTATCTAAGAAAAATGAATGGAGTGGACTTGGGTAGTAATTTGTGGGTCTTGTATGGTCTTGTGAGTGGATAGCAAAGACATCCAAATTTTTTTAATTTGCAATAATTGAGTCTTTAACCAAAAAGAGCCTCAAAAGAAGAATTGTTTTGAAGAAGTGGAGTTGGTTGACGATTTATGAGATACGTGACAGTTTGAAAAGCATGAGGCCAATATGAGAGGGGTAGAGAGGCATCATGGAGTAATGTGAGACCTGTTTCCACAATATGATGATGACGTCATTCAGAAACACCATTTTGTTGGGAGCAGTGATGTAGTGACTTATACCATATAAAGACAGGTATTTTTTGAGACTTAGGGTGTGTTTGGACAACGAAAAGTGTTGAGAAGTGTTGTGAATAGTTGTGAGTAGAGATTGGAGTAGATTTGTGGGTCCCATTGAGAGTAGTTTGAGTTGTTTGGATGTATGAAGTATGTTGAGTTGTTGACTTTTGAGTAAGTAGTTGAAAAAGATGTGGGTCCATCAATGATTAATTTTTTTTTAATGATGATGGAATAATGATTTTATTTATATATAATAGTAATAAATATTATAGTGATTTTATTTTTTTATTTTTATATAATAGTGATAAATATTATAGTGATTTTATTTTATGTAATAGTGATAAATATTATAGTTATAATATTATATATATAATAGTGATAAATATTATTGTGATTTTATTTAATAGTTATATAAAATATTAATAAATATTATAGTGAATAGTTGAGGAAGAAGGGACATGGGGTTGTCGAATCATGAACAGAGAGAGAGAGGAAGGCTGTGATGGAGTTTGTCTGCACGTGCTACATAAACAATAATTATATGCTATTCCTGACATGTAAATAGTAGGAGTGTAAAAAGAGTGTTGAATGGATTGAAAATACTTTATTTGGATGTAGAGATATCTTCAATCGTACGAGAGTAGCTTGAAGTAGTTGAGAACTTTTCAATGTCCAAACATAGCCTTAAGAAATTCGCCACCATTGTCAGAGTACAAACTTTTTATTTTTGACTTAAACCAAGTTTCAATAAGATTTTTGAATCATGGAAAAATGGTAAATACACATGACTTTGTAGCCATTGGATAAAACCACATGTATTTTGTGTAATGATCAACAAGAATAAGGTAATACCGAGAGCCATCCAAACTAGTGTAGTGAGCAGGTCCCCAAATATCGGTGTAAATTATTTCAATTGGAGAATGACTTTGAAAACTTGTAGAACCAAATGGTTGTTGATATGCTTTATTAATAGAACAAGAAGTACATGAAGATGACAATTTATTTATAATAAACAAAAGAGAAAAGAGATTGACAAGATTTTGAACAAGTTTAATTGATGGATGTCCAGGAAGCTTGTGCCACCCATCAATTGAGGTTCGTTCATGCACATTAGCAACTATTTTTGGAGAAGAAAAAGCCACCATTGAGTTTGGAAACATGTAGACGCCATTTTAACACGCTCCTCTTAATAGGATCGCCCCCGCTAGTCGTTCCTTCACAAGAAAATAAAATGGATGAAACTCAACAAAAACATTATTTTGTTTTGTCAAATGATGAACAGAAATAAAATTCTTGTGAATATTGGAGATGCAAAGTGTTTCATGTAGATGAAAATTGTTTTTGGGTGTAGATAAGGCCAATGAACCAATGTGTGAGACAGTCAAACATGTACCATCATTAGGAACAACTTCGCCAGTGCCATTAAATTCAAAGTGAATGGATAAATTTGTAAGATCACTAGTAATATTATGAAAAGCTGCATAATCAATAAGCTATATATTTTCTTGAGCATTATATGTTGCAGCGCAATTTACAGTCATATCATGTGACTACAACGGTGGACAATTCTTAGCCATGTGGCCCATTTGATCACAAAATTGGCACTTGGGCTAGTAGCGCCATTGATTGGAATTGGAACAACCCGAGTTGTTGTTGTTGAGTCGCTGGTCACGGCCCATTGACTCATTGGGCGAGCGAGATTGGCCCTGAGGGCATGAAGACCCATTGGCCTTATGAAAGCCTTTCGATTGTTGTGCTCCTGGAAAACCAGATTTCCTGGTTGTGAAATTCGCAACAGCAACGAGCTGTTGGGTAGCAGCTTCCATTCTCCTTAAGTAGCTCACATACCCAACAAGCAAGTCGTGGAGCTCTTCAAAAGCAAGTGATTTTTCTCTTACCCGAATAGGTGTCGCTATTTCTCGAAAATCAGAACCTAAGCCATTGAGGACATATAGGGTTAGATCATCTTCAAAGATTGGATGATCAATGAGGGCTATCTCATTAGCCAAGACATTAACCGCATAGAGGTAATCTGGAATCCTTCGATTCCCACGTTGGATCAAGATCAGTTCTTCCTTGAGTTGCATTGCTTTTGTATGCAATCGACTTGCATACATATTTGTTAATTTCTTCCATGCCTTATGAGAGGTTTTGGCTATGGCAATGAGTGACGTAATAGTTGTGGATGTGGAGGCAAGGATAGCACTGAGGATTAGCTTATTGTTTAACCCGGTGAGTTTTTTGGGCAATAAATAATGGGGTACCATTGGGAGACGGATACTGGGAAACACCATTGACATAATCTATGAGATCATAGCCAATTAGAAGTGCTTCAAATTGAGCTCATCATTAGGGAAAGATTGAGGGTGTGAGTTTCTCATTGATTTGAGTTGTAATATTGAAAACAACAAGAGGATTTTGATGGAAGAAGGTGGCTGAGTCTTTGGATTTGTGGAAGACGTTTCTGGAAATGGGATCCAAATCTTGTTAGAGGAATGGTCTCCTGATACCATTTAGAGGAATGAATATTACAAGAGTTAACAATGGGAACTGTAACACACGATTTGTATTGATTCTTCTAAGACTTTTTATACAAGGCTATGATTCTATCTAAAATATACAGACATTATGACTAAAATATTCATCAGTTATAGAGTATTAATTCCAGAAAATATATGGCAAGATTTTCGGTATTACGTAGAATATTTACTGAAATATTGTCCATTATTCTTGCCTTGTGTCAACTTCCCTTATTGGTTTAAGCTTCCGTACTACTCAACTTAAAATTACCAGCATATTAAACGCCAAGAAAATATTGAACTTCAACGAATACAAGTGTATAGGGCCGTTTGCATTTCTCTTCCGATTTTACTAATACTGCTGAAAGCTAACGGCTAGAAAATTTCAATTTCACTACAGAGAACAGCGGATGGATTTCTCATTGATTTCATGTCTATTTAGCCGTTGTATACTCTTTTAAAATATATACTCCTCCAAAATTGAAAAGTCCATCTCTGTAGAGAGAGAAATACAGCGACTCGAAAGAAAAATCAATAGAATCAGAGAGAGAGAGAGAGAGAGAGAGCGCTACGAAAATGTCAGAGCATGAAATATTATAGACAATGAGAGATGAGCGGAGAGACGGAAAGAATCGAGAAGATGATGCACAGCGGGTACAACGGTTATGGAAACGGGGTGATGACGTCGGCATCGGCGGCGACGACGCCCATGGCCATGACGTTGTCTTCATCGGCGACAAATGCGCAATCTCGGGGCCTGAAGACGTACTTCAAGAACCCAGAGGGACGGTACAAGCTCTATTTCTTTCTGATTTCTGTTTTGGGATTTCTTGTTCCTCTGCAGCAGTCCAGAGGTGTTTCTGACTCCCTTTTGAATTCTAAACCTATCTCTATTCGTAGCATCTGCATTTTGATTTCCTTTGGAGAATACCTTATTGATTTCCGAGAACTTAAAAGTGACAAGAAGGACGAGGATTTCTCCCCGCGTGCTTTCGATGCCGAAGAACAGTTCCAGTGAGAGTCTAACGTACAAGGATGCTGGCGTGGACATAGATGCTGGCTCTGAACTTGTTCGTAGAATTGCCAAAATGGCACCGGGAATCGGTGGCTTTGGTGAACTTTTTCCTCTTGGTATAATTTTGTTTCATTTTATTTTTTTCACTGGTGATGTAAGTTTCTTATTTTCTCATTATTTATATCAAGAGGTGCAAATTCGGGACTGTGGGGAAAAAGACTGGGCTTGATAACGTTTTTATGAGTATCTATCGTTTGGTTTCCGGTTCTCTAATCGGATTCTCATGGACAGGTGATTCATATCTTGTTGCCGGTACGGATAGCGTGGGAACTAAACTTAAACTTGCATTTGAAACTGGAATCCATGAAACTATTGGGATTGACCTGGTAAAACTTTGATGTTAGCTTAAATCATTTTGTTATCTGTGATCAGCTCTCTAATGAAGTTCTGCCTGCTCCAGGTTGCGATGAGTGTCAACGACATTGTTACTTCTGGAGCAAAGCCATTATTTTTCCTTGATTACTTTGCTACTAGCCACCTTGATGTTGACCTTGCTGAACAGGTGCACAAAATTCCACACACTGTCCGGGTTGTGTAGCTCTTTGAAATAGTACATGTACTTCAATCATAAGCTGATTTGATCTTTGTCTTGGTTCTTATTTAGGAGGCGAGGTACTCAATTATTGTTCTTTTTAATAGCGTTTCAGCGTTGTTTAATAGTTAATAGTGCTGAAGGTTAAGGAAATGTCGAGTACAGTGTATTTATCCTTATAACAAAGTTCTACCTGCCGTGAATTGGCTGAGCATGCAATAAACGCTATTTTATTTAGGCAAACAAGCTGACGTATTATTAGAGGCCATTTCAAGTTAACAGTTGCCACGGCCGAGAGTACTTAAAATTCAATCTTTTCTTTTTAAAATATTGTAAGTGTCTGGTGAGTTCAGTATTTTTTTGGTAACCCCAGGAGTTAACCAGTGTATCTGGTAGCTCTGTGGTTACCAGAGTCAAGCACTAGAAGTCTTTTTTAATGGGTAAAGATAGTCCCTGGAATCTAAAGATGTGGTTGACTATGTTCAAACTTCTTGTTCGACTTGCGAGAAATTTACTGATTTGGACGTGCCATTGCCCATTCGGATGGAGGACAAATTTATGTAGTATGATATGAAGTGAGGTTTGACCTATTAGATAAAATATAATATACATTTTTTAGCCTCTTAATATGTGCTTTATTGGTTTTACATACTTTTTAGACTGCAGAGATGCCCCATTTTTATACCGACGGTGAGTTTGACCTCAGTGGTTTTGCGGTTGGCATTGTAAAAAGAGATTCAGTAATTAATGGGAATGACATTGTGGCTGGAGATGTCCTTGTTGGTCTGCCATCCAGTGGTGTTCACTCCAATGGTTCCTCTCTTGTAAGAAAGTTAGTGTTATTTTCATAAGTTTCCACTTTCTGTTATTGTTATATGTCAAATGAAAAGGCTTCAGCAAATGAAATAGTTTTGCTCTCTGATGACTATGGGTGAAGCGTTTATCTATGTCAATTGCTGATATGTATAGTGACTTCTCAGGGTTCTAGCTCGTAGTGGCTTTTCTTTGAAGGACAAACTTCCAGGTGAAGATGTGTCATTAGGTGAAGCTTTGATGGCCCCATTTGTTATCTATGTTAAGCAGGTTCCTTATTGCCCTCCCTCCATAATGCTTCATATTGTCTTGTTATCTAGACTGAAAAATGCTTTTTCCTCCTTTCCCTCCAAGTTAGTTGCTTGGCTTGATTAGCAAGGGTGGGATGAAGGGGATTGCCCACATCACAGGTGGTGGTTTTACTGACAACATACCTCGCGTGTTTCCAGAGTTTTGCTACACAACCTCCTACTATTCATCCACACTCCACACTCCACATTTTTAAATATTTTTTAATATTTTTTTTAAATTTTTTTTTGAATTTTTTTTTTAAATATTTCAAATTTTTTATTTACTATTCATATAAAAATTATTTAATAAAAAAAATTAAAAAAAAATTTTAAAAAAAGATGGAGTGTGGAGTGTTGGGAGGTTGGGAAGATTTATTGAAAAAGAAAAATTCCCAAGTATTCAACAGAATATCAAGGAGGCTGATGTTCGAATTAGGAGTAATAATTGAGTGGGGCGAGCTAGACTCTCAGTTTCTCTCTACTGTTTATACAACAGATATTAACGTTTTGATGTGATAAATCCTTCTAAAAACTGTTTAAGTTCGTCTCTAATTTGAAATTCTGCTAGAAACCCTCCCTCGTATAATAAATATTGTATATGCCATTCAGCGAGATTGGGGCAACATAGGACGTAACATGATTTGGGTTCGTATGATATCTTCTTGTTTCTTTATTTCCTTTGCTGTTTTCGAAAAAAGAAATTTGTTTATTCTTATTATGCGTTGAAAATGGCTGGTCAGGAACAACCCCTGATGAAGATTATTCTTGAAGCAATAGAGGTATGAATTTATTTATTCAATTATGCTTGAATAATTTCTAATATTGGTATCAAACAAAGAGTTCATTTTCTCAGTCAAACCTTCTGATGACTCAAATTAGCAATGCACACTAGTCAAAATATGATAGTACATAAAATAGAAAATTAAAGACAACCAAATCCACAAATCCACAACCATGAACTATTTTCAAGACAACAAAATCCACTACCATGGATCCATGGCATCCCTACCACTGCAAACAATACTCAAAATCAAAACATACCACTATAATCACACCACCACCACAACAAATAATATTTAAAGTTTCAAAATCAACAACACCACAAATAATATTTAAAATTACAAATATACTTAACAACTCCACTAATGAAGTACAACAAATCATCTACTAAAAATTATTCTCTCGTTATGTTTTTAACGTGACAATATTTTATTTGACATCAACTTCACAAATGTTCTAGGATGATACAAATGAGAATTAGCATTGTCTAGTAGAGTTAGTTTGTTAATATTCCTACAAATGAGAATTAGCATTGTCTAGTAGAGTTAGTTTGTTAATATTCCTACAATTTGAGTATACAATGAATTAGAGGTTGCAATATAATTCTTATGAAGCGGGCTTTGGATTTCGTGGGTTCTCCACCGTTGGTAAAATAGAGTGGATATTTTGCCAAAAGTGTGAAAATCTCTTGTTGAAGATCTTTTGGTGCAATCAAGGTACGCAATTCTTTATTACGCCATGATTTAATAATATTCATTCTATTAGTGTCATATAGAGACTATACTAGTTGTTTTCGTATTCTTTACTTTTTCACTCAACTATTATGATGACTCTCACTGGTGCCTAGGTATTTTATTTTGAGTAAACAATTTGCATTATCACTCATGCAAAATATAATACTATAGGATTGAGGTGAGTTTATCTATAACCCTTTTTGAATAGACATTGCGGGATGGTTTAATACTTTTGATTCACATGCCACCCACCCCCTTCTTTTTATAGAATATATTTATTTTTTATTATTTCTCCAATATCTATTTCTCTCATTCTCTCTCCGGCTCACTTCTTAACCTCTACTTCTTCTTTTCATCCTTTTCACTTCTTCTACTTCTTCTTCTTCTTCTTTCAACTTCTATTGGTGCCATAGAGATATAAATTTATTTATTCTACTACGTTTTAATAATATTCTATTATTGATATCAAACAACGCATTCTTTTTTTAGTTAAAAATTCTGATAACTTAAATTAGCAACGCAGATTAGTCAAAATATGATACAAAAAATAGAAGGAAAATAAAGACAAAGCCAACACCACAAATCCAAACCATGAACAATATTAAAAAACAACAAATTCCACTACCATGGATCCATGGCACCGAAACAATACTCAAAATCAAACTATACCACTATGGCCAGCCACACCACCACCACAACAAATAATATTTAAAACTACAAATATACTTAAAAACACCACTAAAACTATGCATAAGCTAAAATCTACTAAAACTAGTTATCTCGTTATGTCTTTAATGTGACAATATTTTATTTGACACCGAATTCACATGATGTTGGCTCCACTTGGATGATACAAATGACAAGTATAGCATTGCCTAGTGGAGTAAGTTTTTTAATACTTATACAATGAATTAGAGGTTGGAATGTAATTCTTATGGAGCGGATTATGGATTTAGTGAGTTCTCCACCATCAGAAAAATACTTTGAATGGATATTGTCAAAAGTGCATCAAAAGTGTTTGGTGCAATCAAGGTATGAGATTTTTTATTACGTCATGATTTAATAATATTCTCATATTGGTGTCATACTATGCAAGTTGTTTTCGTATTTTTTACTTTTTAACTCAACTATTATGATGACTCTCACTTGTTGCCTAGGTATATTTATTTTGGAGTAACCAATTTGTTTCATCTCTTATGCAGAATATAATACTATGATTGATGTGAGTTTATCTAGAACCTTTTACATAAATATGATACATATTTTTTAATAAACAATTCTGAGTCGTTTAATACTTTTGATTCACATAACACCCCTCCCCCATTTTTTTTATAGAACATATTTATTGTTGATTATTTCTCCAATTTCCAGCTCTCATTCTCTACCAGGCTTACTTCTTAACCTTCTCTACTCTTCTCTTCGACCTTTTCTCACTCATTCTCCTCCTCCTCATCTCTTTGCTCAAAGCGAGGAACGATCCCGATGAAGATCTTCTGTTGGTGCAATAAAGGTACGAATTTATTTATTCTACTATACTTTAATAATATTCTATATTATTGGATTGGTATTCAAATAACGCATTCTGTTTTTTAGTCAAATAGAAGATTACTCAAATTAGCAATGTACACAAGTCAAAATATGAGACAAAAAATAAATAAATAAATAAAGATAAAACCAACACCACAAATCCAAACCATGAACAATATTCAAAACAACAAAAATCTACTACCCAATCCATGGCATCCCCACCATCCAAACAATACTTAAAATCAAACTGTACCACTATTGCCACACCATTGCCACACCAAAAAATATTGATAACTTCAAAATCAGTATATACCAACACCATACAAATAATATTAAAATGTACAAATATATGTAAAACTCCACTAATGAAATACAATGAATCCAACAGGTCACCAGCTACAAATGTATTGAAAACTTATTTCTCTCGTTATTTTTTTAATGGGACAATTTGACGTCAAATTCAGATAATGTTGACTCCACCTAGATGATACAAATGTGGAGTAGCATTGTCTAGTAGAGTTAGTTTTTTACTGGATTATCCACCATTGGAAAAAATACTTTGATGGATATTTTCTAAAGTGTTACTCTTTCACTCATTGAAGATCTTTCGGCATAATCAAGGTATGAGATTCTTTACTACGCCATGATTTAATAACATTATTATATTGGTGTCATATACGTAAAACTCCACTAACGAAATACAACGAATCCAACATGACCACAGGCTACAAATCTATTGAAAACTTATTTCTCTCGTTATTTTTTCAATGTGACAATGTTTCATGTTGACTCCACCTAGATGATACAAATGTGGAGTAGCATTGTCTAGTAGAGTTAGTTTTTTACTGGGTTATCCACTATCGGAAAAAAAATACTTTGATGGATATTTTCGAAAGTGTTACTCTTTCACTCATTGAAGATCTTTCGGCGCAATCAAGGTATGAGATTCTTTGCTACGCCATGATTTAATAACATTATTATATTGGTGTCATATATAGAGTATTCTTTACTTTTTCACTCAACTATTATGATGACTCTCACCGGTGCCTAGTTATTTATTTTGGAGTAAGCAATTTGCATTATCGCTCATGCAGAATGTAATACTATGATTGTGGTGAGTTTATCTATAACCTTTTACATAAATATGATACATATTTTTAAATAGATATTGATGGGTCGTTTAATACTTTTGATTCTTTTTTTTATAGAACATATTTATCAATGATTATTTCTCCAATTTCTATTACTCTCATTCTCTACCCAGCTCACTTCTACTTCTTTTCTCTTCGTCGTTTTCACTCCTTCTTCTTAAAGCTCTGCTTCTACCTTTTCTTTCAACTTCTACTTCTCCTCGCTTTGCTAAAAGGGAGGAACAATCCCCGGATGAAGATCTTATGTTGGTTCAATAGAGGTATGAACTATATTTTAATAATATATTCTATTATTGGTATTCATACAACGTGTTCTTTTTTTAGTCAAACCTACTGATAACTCAAATTAGCAATGTACTACACCAATCAAAATATGATACAAAAAATAGAAAAAAAAAAAAAAAAAGAATAAACCAACACCCCAAATCCAAACCATGAACTATTCAATCAAAACAACAAAATCCACTACCCAGATCCATGACATTCCCACCACCTGAACAATACTTAAAATCAAACTATACCACTATGGGCATACCACCACCACAACAAATAATATTGCTAACCTCAAAATCGATACCAACACAACAAATAATATTTAAATGTACAAAATATACATAAAATTCCGCAAATGAAGTACAACAAATCCAACACCACTTGCTTAGCATTAGTTACAAATCTATTAAAAAATTATTTCTCTTGTTATTTTTTTAATGTGACAATGTTTTATTTGACATCAAATTCACATAATGTTGACTCCACCTGGATGATACAAATGTGGAGTAGCATTGTGCAGTAGAGTTAGTCTTTTAATATTCATACAATTTTAGTATACAATGAATTAGAATTTGGAATGTAACTCTTATGGAGTGGGCTATGGATTTACTGGGTTCTCCACCATCGGAAAAAAAATACTTTGATGAATTTTCGAAAGTGTTAAACTCTCACTCATTGTAGATCTTTTGGTGCAATCAAGGGATGAGATTCTTTATTACGCCATGATTTAATAACATTCTTATATTGGTGTCATACATGTTAGTTGTTTTCATATTATTTTCTTTTTCACTCAACTATTATGATGACTCTCACCGGTGCCTAGTTATTAATTTTTGAGTAAGCAGTTTGCATTATCGCTCAGGCAGAATGTAATACTGTGTTTGATGTGAGTTTCTCTATAACCTTTTACATAAATATAATACATATTTTTAAATAGGCATTGATGGGTCATTTAATACTTTTGATTCAGATACCACCCTCCCCCATTTTTTTTACAAAACATGTTTATCGTTGATTATTTCTCCAATTTCTATTTCTCTCATTCTTTACCCGGTGCAATTCTTAACCCTCTACTTCTTCTTCTCTTTGTCCTTCCTCTTCATTTTTCTCTTTGCCTCTTCCTCTTCATTTTTCTCTTATCCTCCTCCTCTTTCTTCTTAGTCTTCCTCTTCCTCTTCTTTTACTTTTTCTTTCTAGTTCTACTTCTCCTCTCTTTCATGAAAGGATAGAACAATCCTTATGAAGATTTTCTGTTGATACAATAGAGGTATGAACTTATTTATTCTACTATGCTTTTATAATATTCTATTTTTGGTATCAAACAACGCGTTCTTTTTTTAGTCAAATATTCTGATGACTTAAATTAGCAATTGACACCAGTCAAAATATGACATGGAAAATATATAAAAAAAAATACAAACAAAACCAACACCACAAATCGAAACCATGAAGAGTATTTCAAAACAATAAAATCCATGGCACCACCACCCAAACAATTACTCAAAATTAAACTATATCACTGTGACCACACATCACCACCACAACAAATAATATTGATAGCTTCAAAATCAAAACTAACACCACAAATAATATAAAAGCTAGAAAATATTCTTAAAACTCTACTAATGAAGTACAACGAATCCAACACCACTTGCTTTGCATAAGTTACAATCTACAAAAACTAATTATCTTGTTATGTGTCTTTAATGTGACAATGTTTTATTTGACCAAATTCACATAATGTTGACTCCACATAATGTTAGCATAGTCTAGTAGAGTTAGTTTATTAATATTCCTACAATTAGAGAGTATACAATGAAATTAGAGGTTGCGGTTTAATTCTTATAGAGTGGGCTATGGATTTAGTGGGTTTTGCACTATTGGAAAAAATACTTAGAGTGGATATTGCCAAAAGTGTGAAACTCTCGTTTAAGATTTTTCGCTGTAATCAAGGTATGAGAGATTCTTTATCACGCCAAGATTTGATAATATTCTTATATTGGTTTCGTATAGACTATTCTAGTTTGCATATTCTTGACTTTTTCTCTCAACTATTATGATGACTCTCACTTGTGCCTAGGTATTTATTTGGAGTAAGCAGTTTGTATTATGCTGAGGTGAGTTTATCTATAAGCGTTCACATAAATATGGTTCATATTTTTTTAAATATACATTGCTTAGGAGGTCAAAATGGCCATGACATTTTCTTTACCCGCAAGGGCTAGCAATTTCACATTACTTTTAAAGATAACAAGCTAAGGCATTTGGTACTTTTGATTCACATGACACCCTCCCCCATTTAGTTTATAGAACATTCTTATCGTTGATTATTTCTCCAACTTCTATTTCTCTCATTCTCTCTACGGCTCACTTCTTGACCTCCTACTTTTTCCCTTCATCATTTTCACTCGATTTCTCTTCTCCTCATCTTCCTCTGCCTCTTCCTCTTCCTATTCGTTTTTCTCTCCTCCTCCTTCTCTTTCTTCTTTGTCATCCTCTTCCTCTTCCTCTCCTTCTTCTACTTTTTCTTTCTACTTCTACTTCTCCTCTATCTCCTGAAAGGATGAAACAATCCCGATAAAGATCTTATGTTGATGCACTAGAGGTATGAACTTATTTATTCTATTATGCTTTAATAATATTCTATTTTTGGTATCAAACAACGCGTTCTTTTTTTAGCCAAATTTTCTGATGACTCAAATTAGCAATGCACATAGTCAAAATATGACTCAAAAAATAGAAAAAAAAAAAAAAAGACAGACAAAACCAACACCACAATCAAAACCATGAAGAGTATTCAAAACAACAAAATCCATTACCATGGATTGCCAACATCCACCACCGTAAACAATACTTAAAATCAAAGCATACTATGGCCACACCATCACCATCACTACCATAACAAATAATATTCATAACTTCAAAATCAACACCAAAACACCACAAATCCTTTCAAAAAATACGTAAGAAATAATATTAAAATGTACAAATATATGTAAAACTCCACTAATGAAATACAACGAATCCAACACCACTAACCTACAAATCTACTAAAAACTTATTCGCTCGTTATTTTTTTAACGTGACAATGTTTTATTTGACATCGAATTCACATATTGAGGAGTAACATTGTCTAGAGTAGAGTTAGTTTTTTTATATTCATAAAATTTGGAGTATACAAAGAATTAGAGGTTGTAATGTAATTCTTGTGGAGCGGGCTATGGACTTCGTGGGGTCTCTCCACCGTCGAGAAAAATACTTTGCGTGGATATTGCTAAAAATGTTTAACTCTCACTCAATGAAGATCTTTCGGTGTAATTAACGTATGAGATTCTTTATTATGTCATGATTTAATAACATTCCTACATTGGTGTCATATACTATGCAAGTTATTTTCGTATGCTTTACTTTTTCACTCAACTATTATGATGACTCTCACTTATGTCGAGGTATTTATTTTGGAGTAACTAGTTTGCTTTATCTATCACTCATGCAGAATATAATACTATGATTGATGTGAGTTTATCTATAACTTTTTACATGAATATAATACATATTTTTAAATAGACACTGCTGGATCGTTTAATACTTTTGATTCACACACCACCCTCCCTCATTGTTTCTCCAATTTCTATTTCTCTCATTCTCTCCATAGCTCACGCACTTCTTCTTCTTCTTCTTCTTCTTCCCTTCTCTTTGCTAAAAGGGAGGAACAATCCCGATGAAGATCTTTTGTTGGTGCAATTGAGGTATAAATTTGTTTATTCTACTATGCTTTAATAATATTCTATTATTGGTATCAAACAATGCATTCTATTTTTTTAGCCAAATCTTATGATAACTCAAATTAGCAATGCACACCAAATTAGTCAAATCTATAATACTATGATTGAGGTGTGAGACTCTCTCGTTGAAGATCTTTCGATGCAATCAAGGTATGTGATCCTTTACTACGTCATGATTTAATAATATTTTTATATTGGTGTCATATAGATTATGCTAGTTGTTTTCATATTGTTTACGTTTTCACTCAATATGATAACCCTCACCGGTGACTAGTTATTTATTTTGAAGTAAGCAGCAGTTTGCATTATCACTCATCTCAGATATATAATATTATAATTTAGGTGAGTTTATCTATATAACCTTTTACATAAATATGATAAATATTTTTAAATAGACATTGCTGAGTAAATTTAATACTTTTGATTCACATACCACCCTCCCCACTTGTTCCTCTTCTTCTTCTTTCAACTTCAACTTCTCTCCTCTCTTACTGAAAGGGTGGAATAATCCCGATGAAAATCTTCTATTGGTACAATAGAGGTATGAATTTATTTATTCTACTATACTTTAATAATATACTATTATTGGTATCAAACAACGCATTTTTTTTAGTCAAATCTTCTGATGACTCAAATTTACAATGCACACCAATCAAAATAAGATACCAAAAATAGAAAAAACCAACACCACAAATCCAAACCATAAACAACATTCAAAACAACAAAATCCATTACCATGATCCATGGCGTCCCTACCACTGTAAACAGTACTTAAAATCCAAGTATACCATTATGGCCACACCACCACCACCACAAATAATATTCATAGCTTCAACAACATCAATGACAAATTTCATAAAAAAGCACCACAAATAATATTTACATATACAAAATATACGTGTAAGGGGATTTCCCCCCACTTTAAAACCATTAGGCTTTGACCTAATACCCTAAGGCCCAAACTGTAAGGAAAAGTAAACGATGATGGCTGATAGGATGGATAGGCAGAACATCGACAGACCACTGAAGGTAAAGCAAAATGGGAAACCACGTCGAATTAATAGCACCATTACCCGAGCTACACACCACATCAATGACGCCGTCGCAGAGGCACATTGCATTAAAAGATTCTGACAGAAGGAACAACAAAAAGAAACGAACTCGATGGGGGCATACACGATCTATCCCCACCCAGACTCCCGGTATAAATAGCAACTTCCAGGTACGAGAAACTCTCTTTGAGCCCCAAGGCCGCCCTCTCCTAGTTGCCTTCTTCTTTATTTTCGCAGGCCCAACTCGAAAAATCTAAGTTGTTGGAACCTAACTCAAAGGTGTATGAAACATGACGTTAATAGTGGTGTCGTCTGTGAGATTCTTATAGATCTTGCGTGTATTTCGTATGCCTACTACAACCCGTTTTAGACAACTTAGAAGCTCATTAATAGTGCTGACGAGCATGGAAGCTGACCAATGAGAAAGCCAAACTCCTAAGATTGAAGGAGACGCCACGGAAGAGAAGGGGAACATACCAAGGAAGGGATGCCTCCGAGTGGCGAGGTGAGCGCGGTGTGCCCTATGGTGGACAACTGCACCTTGCCACCACCTCCCAACTATGCCCCAGCCAAATGTGAAGTCTGAGGTGAGTAGAGGCTTGGAAAGGTGGAACCATACGATCCGTTGGAGTTTGTCTCCCTAAATCCAGATCAACCAGAAGCCATGGCAATGATCGATAACAAACTAACTAACAAGAACCCTAGAAGAAAAGGTGTTAGAGGAGAACATAGGAGCAATTGGGTAGTCGATCTGAAGATTTGGTGGGGGCGTGCTAGGTCTTAGAAGGACTTTGTGGCTCGACCAAGGCCGAGGCAGGCCATGACCTCAATCCTAAGTATCTCGTCCAGGGTCGCAGTAGGACGATGACCCTTGTCACCACCCACGGGCCCCATATGGAGTGAACATGAAATCTGTGCCGATTGGCCTGGCCAATAGGGAACTCTCATCCCTTGCCGGACAGAAAGAAGAATAGATGACTCCAGCCCCCGCGACGATATATTGCAGCTCCAACCGAACCAACGCCTGGATTGGTTTGAAGCCATAAATGTGAGTGAGGAAGAACTCAGCGCCACTATGAGATCCGGGTAGTCAGCCCT
Source organism: Cyclocarya paliurus (assembly GCA_029856935.1). NCBI lineage: Eukaryota > Viridiplantae > Streptophyta > Magnoliopsida > Fagales > Juglandaceae > Cyclocarya > Cyclocarya paliurus. Next base: position 12,914,439 of record CM056949.1, read on the forward strand.
GACCTCCTCCAACACACAACGCCAGATGACACAGCACGACACAAGGATCCTCCATGCACTGGGAGGGAGTTGAGCAGGCACCAACTCAAAAAAATCCAGCACTTCTTGCACTGGACGATAAAAGGGTAACTTGAGGCTGCAAGAGAACATGGCGAAGTACACCGCAACCCTGTAGGCATAACCCTCAAAATCTACTGTCCCTTCGGTAGGAGGAGGCACCTCGAGTTCCACCATCAAAGGAACCCCATAGGTCTTCCTCAACAACTCCACTTCAATGGAAGTAACTTCCGAACGCCACGAGAAACCAACAAACTCCTTTAGAACAGTGTCACCTTAATCGTTTGTGGCACGGGCAATGTCAGAAGGTCTAGCCAATCCAGAAGTGAGGATTTCTTGGGAGCCATTAACAACTAGAAGGAAAGAAGAGAAATCAGAGGGAACAATATAAGGAGAAGTGTTTGAAAGCGAAAAAAGAACACATGATACCCAGCAAATGAAAGGAGAGAATTGACAAAGTAACCCATTGCTAAAAAGGAAGGGGCCTTATATAGGCAAGCCTAACGGTTGTTATCACGAGGCAGTAGGAACCCACATGCTTCACTGAGTACCAAAATTCCACGATCGCTGTGATTCCAACAAAACGTATCCAATGATGCAATGTGGGAAATAAATAACAGCCTGACGCAAGAAATGACAAAAGGATTGAAGGGGCACCATTTAATGCAGAACAGAATCGTCAAAATATAGTCATGCAAGTTGGAGATGAACTGCTGTCAAATATAGTGTAAAGACAAAAAGGCCACTCAAATATAGCTGGGGAGCAGAAGTGCAACACGTGTGAGCACTGAGACGTGTGAGCACTGAGAAATCAGTGACCCTCGTCATGGGAAAGAAAAGGCCGCATAGTCACAGTCACAAAAGTTGATTAATTAAGGAAGGAAAGGTGGAATTACCCTTGGACTGGAATTTGTAGGGTAACTAAACTATAAGGGGACTTCCCCCCACTTCAAAAGTCCACTGGGCTTCGACCCGATACCCTGCCTTAAGGCCCAAACTTGCCCATGAAGTAAGTCGTCTGCCAGGAAAAATTAAATGATGATGGGTGATGGGACGGACATACCTAACATCGCTCGGTCACGCTCCACTCATGGGGACTTGTACATGGCAACATAGGAAAGACAGAGAACCCTTGATCCTCTCTAACATGGGAACATCGACGAACCACCAAAGGTAAAGCAAATCGAGGAATCATGCCGCATTAATGGCACCACTACCCGAGCTACAAGCTACATTACTACGCTTAGACTCCTGGTATAAATAACAACTCTCAAGTACGAGAAACTCTTTATGAGCCTTAGACTCTCTCACTTATTTACAAACTTCCAAGACACTTTACTAACTTTAGCATCAGAGACTCTCCGGCCCCAAGGTCGCCCTCTCCCAGTTGGTTTATTCTCTATTTTCGCAAGCCCAAATTGCTAGAACCTGGTCCAAAGATGTACAAAACACCACGTTAACAATACGTAAAACTCTACTAATGAAATACAATGAATCTGACACTACATACTCAACTTTAGATACAAATCTATTAAAAACTTATTTCTCATGTTATTTTTTTAATGTTACAATGTTTTATTTGACATCAAATTCATATAATATTGACTCCACCTAGATGATACAAATGTGGCGTAGCATTGTCTAGTAGAGTTAGTTTGTTAATATTTATAAAATTTGAGTATACAATGAATTAGAGGTTGTAATGTAATTCTTATGGAGCGGCTGTGGATTTAGTGGGTTCCCCACCATCAGAAAAAATACTTAAGAGTGAATATTGCCAAAAGTGTGAAACTCTCTTGTTGGAGATCTTTCAGTGCAATCAAGATATGAGGTTCTTAATTACACCAAGATTTGATAATATTCTTATATTAGTGTCATATAAACTATGCTAGTTATTTTCACATTCTTTACTTTAACACTCAATTCTGATGACTCTCACCTGTACCTAAGTATTTATTTTGACGTAAGTATTCTGCATTATCAGTCATGCAGAATACAATACATAGTTGAGGTGAGTTTATCTATAACCTGTTATATAAATATGGTACGTATTTTTAAATAGACACTGCTTAGGCAATCAAATGACTATAGCACTTCATTTGCCCGCAAGGACTAGCAATTTCACATTACTTTTAATGGTAACAAGCTGAGTCGTATAATACTTTTGATTCACATGTCACCCTCCCCCATTTTCTTTATAGAATATATTTATAATTGATTATTTCTTTAATTTCTATTCTCTCATTCTCTCCACGGTTCACTTCTTAACGTCCTACTTTTTCTCTTCATCATTTTCACTCACTTCGACTTCTCCTCATCTTCATCTTCATTTTTCTCTTCTCCTCCTCCTCCTCCTCCTCATCTTTTTCTTAGTCCTCATCTTCCTATTTCTCTTCAGCTTCTTCCTCTTCTTTCCACTTCTACTTCTTCTTTCTTTGTTGAAATGGTGTGAAAGAGGTATGAATTTATTTATTCTAGTATACTTTAATATTATTCTAATATTGGTATCAAACAATGTGTTCTTATTTTAGTCAAATCTTCTGATGACTCAAATTAGCAATGCACACTAGTCAAAATATGATACGTAAAATAGAAAAAAAACACAAACAAAACCAACACCACAAATTCACAACCATGAACAATATTTAAAACAACAAAATTCACTACCATGGATCCATGGCATCCACACCACCGCAAACAATACTTAAAATCCAAATATTGGTCTATGGCCACATCACCACTACAACAAATAATATTAATAGCTTCAAAATCAACACCAACACAACAAATAATATTTAAAGATGCAAATATAAGTAAAACTCCACTAATGAAGTACAAGGAATCCAACACCATCTGCTCAACATAAGCTACATCTCTATTAAAAACTTATTCTCTCGTTATTTCTTTAATGTGACAATATTTTATTTGACATTAAATTCCCATAATGTTTACTCCACTTGGATGATACAAATGAGGAGTAGCATTGTCTAGTAGAGTTAGCTTTTTAATATTTATACAATTTGAGAATATAATCAATTAGAGGTTATAATGTAATTCTTATGGAGCGGGCTATGGACTTAATGGGTTCTCCACCGTCGAAAAAATTATTTAGATTGGATATTATTGCCAAAGGTGTGAAACTCTCTTGTTGAAGATCTTTTGATGCAATCAAAGTATGCGATTCTTTATTACGTCATGATTTAATAATATTCTTATATTGGTGTCATATAGAGCATGCTACTTGTTTTTGTATTCTTTACTTTCTCACACAACTATTATGATGACTCTCACCTGTGCTTAGGCATTTATTTTGGAGTAAGCAGTTTGCATTATTGCTTATGCAGAATATAATACTATGATTGAGATGAGTTTATCTATCTATTACCTTTTATATAAAATATGACACATAAAATTAGACACTGCTTAGGAGGTCAAAATGGCTATAGCTTTCTATTCGCCTGCCAGCGCAGGCGATTTCACATTACTTTTAAAGGTAACAAGTTGGGTCATTTAATGCTTTGATTCACATGCCACCCTCCCCCATTTTCTTTATAGACATACTTATAGTTGATTATTTCTCCAATTTCTATTTCTCTCATTCTCTCCACGACTCACTTCTTAACCTCCTATTTTTTCTCTTCGTCATTTTCACTCGCTTCCTCTTTTCCTCATCTTCCTCTTGGTTTTCTTCTTCTTTTTCACATCCTCCTCTTCTTCTTCTATTCCTTTTCTTCTTCCTATTTTGCTTCTTCTTCCTATTCCTCTTCTTCTTCCTCTTCTTTTTCTTTTTTTGCTGAAAGGGTGGAACAATCCCAATGAAGATCTTTTGTTGGTGCAAGAGAGGTATGTATTTATTTATTCTACTATCCTTTAATAATATTCTAATATTGGGTATCAAACAACGTGTTCTTATTTTTTGTCAAATCTTCTGATGACTCAAATTAGCAATGCATACCAGTCAGATATATGATACATAAAATAGAAAAAAAAAATATAGACAAAATTAACACCACAAATCCACAACTATGAATAATATTCAAAACAATAAAATCTACTACCATGGATCCATGGCATTCCCACCACCGCAAACAATACTTAAAATTCAAGTATTGGTCTATGGCCACACCACCACCACAACAAATAATATTCATATCTTCAAGTTCAACAACCAAACACAACTAAAAGAGACGTTTCTATTTAACTGTCATAACGAACTCCCCCACAGCTACTTCTATTGTGTCTTGCACCTCCTCGTGCGTTCTTCCATCCTCTCTTATTCATCAATGACCATCTTTTATGTTGTTTAAGGGGTACTCTCTTTTTATTTACAATTGGCAAACTTACCAAATTCTGCAGATTGAGCCTCCGACTAAAACCCACATTTTGTTGGTTCTTACAAGCTGCTGGGTTTCTTAAACTTTTGCCAATTGGCGATACCTCCATTTGTAGACCCAAGTCTTGGGTTACCGTCCTACCATTCTTGAACACGCTAGACTGGCTGTTGCTCCAGTCTATTTAAGGATGAATATGGCTTCTAAGGTCCAAGCTGTAAGCTTTCTAAAACCTTTGTCTCATCATACATGTGTTCTCTTCCTCAGTCTCTAAACCATTCTTCTTCCAATGAAAGTCTTGCTTCCAAATGTCCAAGCCACGACCATTATAACCTAGGCCCAACTCCTCAAACAGTCTAGGGATTGCGTTCTTAGGTTGATAACTGAGAAGGGGTGAAAACATTTTATAGGAATTTGATTATGGGAAGCCAAGGGGGCCCATGGAAGTTGGTCACTTATAGAATCCCATTTTGTATCTTTTGATCTCTTTTCTTGGCTTCTCCTTTGGGGGATTGCCTGAATTGTGTTGACAACCAATGCAATGGGTGCATGTATGTTTTCTTTACACTGCTTCTTGGAAGGATGAAAACCCCCTAGGCCCAGAGGGCTAAGCTCAACTGGAAATAAGAAGCCCATCTCTCGACCTAGGGGTCTATTTAGCCCAAAGCCCCATGGGAAACAAGAGGCTCATCTCACGACCAAAGGATCAAGCAGGCTCGGCCAAGAACCCTTCAAAGTGATAAAAAGGGGGATCGATAAAAATGATGAAGCCCCGAAAAAGAGTTGACAAAGGCAGGCACTGCTTGTGTAGACCGAGAGGTCGCCAGCAAGACTGTTAGAGACCCACATTGCATTAGTTACCTTTCTCTGGTACACAACATCACAGTGATTGTGCCAAGCACGCCCTAGGCACTCATGAGTTGCGTCTACTGAAGGACGTGTGGGAGAAGTAACCATCACCTGTGCTCTCTGAGAGTGGAAAAGGCAGATGCCGCCAACACAGGGTGGGAAGTCACCAACGTCTTTGTGAGAGACCCACGCTGCATTAGTTACCCTGATCCTATACGCTACATTGCATTAAATGCCTTAAGCGGCTGGAGCATGAGGATGATAAGACTTTACCCTGAAGATAGGTACGAGATGTTCCCTCATGACCAATATAAGCAGACCACTAGGTACATACTAACTCAGGCAATAATCGTCTATAAGAATTCCAATCAAGAAAATCGACTTAGGCATCGAAGGGTCCCCTAATCACCCCCGAGCCTTTCTTTGAATTTGCATTGGTGCAGGTCAGCAATCCACCCACTAGCTATCTGAGGAGATATTGCGGTACGTACGAAACACGTCCAAAACAGTGGCACCGTCTGAGAGATCTTCTTTCCTAGCCAACTAATGTGTTCTTCATACACCAGTGGCAACCTTGAGGAAACTTAGAGCCTAAAAGGTTCATCAGGAACCATGGACACGCTAATAACGTAGAAAGATGAATTGGTGAAAAAATTGACGGTGCAGGTGGAAGCATTGCAGAAAGAAAATGAGGGTTTACAAGACAGCCCCCTTAGACCGACGAAGGACAAGAGCCAAGCTACAATTAGGAGGAGGAGTCACGTAGAGTAATAATGGAAGACGGCGAGGGAGATAGAAAAAGAACAACATGAACTCCAGGAGCTCTAAAATAAATACCAAGAAATGATAAGGAGAGTAGGAACATCCTTCTTCGTGGACCAAATGCTAGCCAGCACCGGCCTGCCTTACATTGCGAGCGTGATGGCACTGCTACTGCCTTCAAAATTCAAAGTACCTCAGATAGACCGGTATGATGGGCCTAAGGACCCTTTGGAGCATTTGGACACTTTTAGGGCACACTTATCTACAAGAGTTCCCGAGAGAGGTCAACTGCTGTGTGTTTCTCTTGACCCTGAAGGTGTGACATGGGCCTAGTTTGCATCCCTGGCACCGAACTCCATTTGCCATTCCGAGGATCTATCACGACTTTTCCTCACATAATTCATGGCCAGTAGTAAGAGGTGGTGGCTCACGGTCTACCTCTTGACAATTAAACAACATGAGGAAGAGAGCTTGAAGTCCTATCTGTTCAGATTTAGCAAAGAGCAAATGACGACAGATGACCAAGATGAGAAGATCACACTTGCAGCCCTCTTGGGAGGCATTTGGCCTTGAAGCCCATTCATAGAGGAGTTGGCGTGTAGGACGCCTGAGACGTTGAGGCAGTTCATGGACCAGGCTAACGAAATTTCCTATCTGGGAAGCAAAAGCATGAGGATGAGAACCTTGCTACTGCTATTTTCACCGAACTACAACCCACAGCGCAAGGGAGTGTAAGACTTTATATGGAAGGAGGGGGAATCATCGTGGACAAATAGGCAGGATTGACGAGGTAGATAAGATAGTGGATGGGGACGGGATGACCAACGAAGAAGAATGAAAGAGAGCTCAAGAAGGTAGGAAGGGTGGGGGACTTGGCGAGGCCGATTGCGAACACCCCCACGACAAGGTTCTCCCCTAGGAGAGATCAAAACTATCATAGGAGGATTTGTCGAGGGAGGGCTAACATCTTCCAATAGAAAGGCGCATGTGAGGAGAGTGCGCTTTTAGGAAATATATGTGGCAGAGCATTGACCTAGAAGGGAGAGCAAGGTGACCTCGATGATCACATTTGGAGAAGCTAACGAGGTAGGGGTCATCCACCCACATGATGACGCACTAGTGGTCACCGTGTTGGTTGCCAATTTCACCTTGCACAAAATCCTTGTTGATAATGGTAGTTCGGTTGACATACTTTTTTGGGAGGCCTTTTGCCGCATGGGTATTGATCCTGCTCGTCTGTGGCCGGCGCCCATACCACTTAGGGGCTTCACGGGAGATGTCATCCAACCCATGGGTGTCATCACCTTGTCAGTATTGGTGGGAGAACACCCTACATTTCTTCCATCATGGTAGACTTTCTAGTAGTAAAGTCACATGCATCCTACAATTCCATCCTAGGGCGCCCAATGTTGAACAAATTAAGGGCAGTAACGTCAACCCATCATTTGAAGATGAAGTTTCCTACCGCAATGGTAGTAGGGGAAGTCAGAGAAGAATATGTATTGTCTTGAGAGTGTTGGCCTGAGAGTGTTATATGCAAGAGCTAAAGCCCACTAAAATGGGTATTCATGTGGTAGAGCCCGCTACCAAAGGTGAGGTTGTCTCCATGCCTCTCCAACCATCCCTGCAGGAATAAGAAGCCAAGAATGAACAAACATTGGTGTGAGTGGAACTAGGCGAGCTGCTCGAGTTGATCAATCTGTTTGAAGATCGACAGGGGATCATGGTCAAGATAGGTATCAGCTTAGAACCAAAGATGCGATAGAGTATGGGGTAGTTGCTGACAGGGCATCTGGATGTGTTCGCATGGAGTCATGAGGATGCAGTATAGACATTGTCATCATCCATCATAACTCTTGTGTGGATCCTAAAGCAACATAAGTCAGACAAAAGTGTCGGAGTTTTAGTATCGAAAAATGCACCACCATCACACAAAAGGTAGACTGGCTTCTAGCCGCTGGATTCATTCGAGAAGCTTATTACCCAAAGTGGCTATCCAATGTTGTGTTGGTGAAGAATTCCAGTGAAAAGTGGAGGATGTGCGTAAACTTCATTAATTTAAACAAAGCTCACCCTAATGATAGATTTCCCTACCATGAATAGATCTGATCGTTGACTCCACGACAGGTCATCAGATGTTGAGTTTCATGAACGTATATTCAGGGTACAACTAGATTCGTTTGAACCCTGACAATGAAGAAAAAACTTCATCCATTACTGATAAAGGCCTCTATAGCTACAAAGTTATACCGTTCAGCTTAAAGAATGTGGAGGCCACCTATCAGCGATTGGTGAATCGAATGTTTAAGGAGCAGATGGGCCGCAACATGGAGGTATATGTGGATGACCTACTTGTCAAAAGTAAAACCCCCTCGCGTGGCCCAGGGACCTCGAAGGTCACTAAGTCTGGGACTTGGAAGGTGGAGGATAGTGAAGACAAGGATTCCAAAGTAACGTCCGAACGCCAATTGTGCTCGATGAAGAACTGGGCCACCATATGAGCCTCAGGAGGGTCCAAGCACCTGAGGATCTTAGGTTGAATGACCTTCTTAAAAGCCATGGGAATTGAGAGAAAAGGCATAGGAGAAAGGAAGAAGAAGGAAAGGAGAATGAGAGTCTTGAGCAAGAAGAACAAAGATCTTAAAGGGCAGAAATCACGGTAAAAGGAGAAAAGTAAGCACGACATCTTGAGAAAGAAGGATCGGCTCGAATCTCTTGAAGCATGCAATTCAAAGCGACTTGGGGGAAACCAAACTACATTCCTAGCGAAGTCTGAGAAACTAAATTGGTTGGTCAAAAGTAAGTGACTCCAGAATAATAATAAATAAATAATAAAAGGGAGGGAAATGAAAAGGAAAAGTCAATAGTTGAGTTCCCATCGAACAAGTTCAATGAGAATTGGCGGGGTAATGGAAGGGATGAAAACCCCCTTAGCCCACCAACTAGAAATAAGAAGCCCATCTCTCGGCCCAGGGGTCTATTCGACCCAAAATCCCATGGGAAACAAAAGGCTCATCTCACGGCCCAAGGATCTTGCCAGCCCAGCCAAGAACCCCTCGAAGTGATAAAAATGGGGATTGATAAAAATGATGAGGCCCCGACAAAGAGTTGACAAGCACCGCCTATGTAAACTGAGAGGTTGCCAGTAAGATTGTCAGAGACTCACACTGCATTAGTTACCTTTCTCTGGTAAGCAACATCACAGTGATTGCGCAAGGCATGCACATGCACTCATGAGTTGCGGTTGCTGAAGGACGTGAAGGAGAAGTAACCATCACCTGCGCCCTGAGAGTGGAAAGGCAGGCGCTACCAACACAAGCTAAGAAGTCGCCAACGTCTTTGTCAAAAACCCACGCCGGTATACTATGTTGCATTAGTTACCCATCTCTGGTACACTATGTAGCATTAAATGCCTTAGGCGGGTAAAGCATGAGGATGATAGGACTGCACCCTAACGATGGGTGCGAGATGTTCCCCATGACCAGTATAAAAGCAGACCACCAAGTACATACTAACTCAGGCAATAATCTTCTATAAGAATTTTGATCAAGAAAATTGACTTAGGCATCAGAGGATCCATTGACCACTTTCGAGCCTTTCTTTGAATTTATGTTGGTGCAGGTCAGCAGTCCACCCCCAGTTGTCCAAGGAGACTTTGTAATACGTATAAAACACGTATAAAACACTTCTCATTCCGAGACTTGTTTCTGTAGGAAATTGTGTTTGCAAGAAGTAAGCGATAAAAACAACAACAGTACGAGATGTGTTTTCAGATGAGATGAGATGAATTGAGATTCAAGTTTAAAATTGAATAAAATATTGTTAAAATATATTTATTTAATATTATTATTATTTTGAGATTTAAAAAAATTGAATTATTATTTTATTTTGTGTAAGAATTTAGAAAAGTTGTAATGATTAAAAAATAGAAAAATCTTTGCATTAGCTCCTGTATATGGGCGCACACCTTACCCCTGAGCTGGCAAACTGGGTTCACTAACAAGTGAACTGGTTCCCCTCTCTAGCCCCCACCCCTCCCCAATCCTAGTGCCATCTCCTCTCCTCTCTCCCCTCTCCTCTTCTCAAGCTTCCTTCTCTACGAATAGCTCCCCGCTAGAATCAAGCTACCTTGCATGAATCAAGACGATTTCCTCGTGCACAAGTCAGCCAACTTCCTTTCTCAAGCCGATCTCCTGTGTGCCTCTCTCCTACCATCTTTACTCCTCGGGGCTCGTCTCTCTGTGATTCTAGGGCATAGCCATGCGTACTTCTCTCTCTCTCTCTCTCACTTCCTCCCATTTTTACCTCTCCCTCTTTACTCCATCTCTTTATTTCTCTGGGATTTTAGGGCAAACATGGAAGGCCATTCTGCGGAAGAGAACCCGTATCAAAGTCCAAATCTGCACCATGATAATATCATTTTCCATCCAAAGAATCTTCTATTCAATTTGTTTCTATAATTTCATTACGTATTTTCTGTGTCTGTGTTGGGGTTACGAAAAGGATGTTGTGATCGTGTATTTTGTTCCATTGTTAGTTGGTCTAGTCAATGTGAGTCTTTTGTTTCTCTTTGTCGATTTCACTTCTTCGAGTTTGAAGATTCGACTGGAACCCATTTCCTCGCTTTTATAGGTACAAGAAAAAAGTTAATCTTTTCTTCTATTCCAGTTCTGTAGAGTTCACTAATTTGAATATTTCAAGATTTTTTTTGTTCATATTGGGTTTCTCTAACTCAAGACAAAACAAGAATTGAGCTTTGGATTGTAAGAAAATCATCGGTTTACTTTTTCTTTGTAGAGATTTTGAAACAGATAATGGTTGTTGGAAATTGGGTTTTATCTCCAGTTTATGAGATAAGCTAACTCCAATGCTGGTGCATAGCCTTAGAAGTAATGATTAGAGCTTGAATTATCTTTTGAAGCTCGATGATTGAAAGCTTCAGTTTTTGTACTACGAGAGATAGTGGGGTTTGCTTGCATATTTTAAGCAGATCCTTCAATTAAAATATTGTGAAGATCCTTAAAACATTGTTGTGCATTCCCTCATGTCATCTTGAATGCACTTTCATTCTCCGAAAACAATGAATTGGTAGTAGGAGGTTCACTCATTTCGCGTAGAAAGGCAATTCATGCTTTCATCCTTTAATTGAAACTAATGTTTATGTTTCTGAACTATATGTTAAAGAGTCATTTCAGAAAGAGGGCTCTCAGATACATCTACCCTCTAGGCATGGCATTATGACATTCCATTAGTTTTCTTATAGTCTGATATATGGTCAGTGCATGGAATCTTGGTCTTCTATACCTATTTGACATAATTATGCCTGCTAAAGATGGATAAAATCACAGGGCAATGAATGATTCCAGCTTTTTTCTATGAAATATTGGGTTGCTTTAATTTGGACCTGAAATCAAAGAGACAAAATTAAAAGATGGATAAAAAGTTGCTTTAATTTGGACCTAAAATCAATTACCAATACCTAAATCTTCTAATTGGTGTATCTTGCCATTTGGTGTAATTAACTATTACAATTGATATCATAATACTGACCAATTTGGTGGTGTGGTTTGAAAGCACCACTAAAGATGTCGCTTACATTGAAAAATCCCGGAAGTAAGTTTTTCCCTTGGCCAAAGTATAATGCGATAAAACAACTTATCATGTTAAATATTGATTTTGATTTTGCGGAGTCTACTTTATCATGTTAATTAAATGTTCTTACTGTGTGCAGGGAGAAGCGAGATGTGAGTTTATCATTTGGGAGGATATACGTCATTTGCTAAAGAGGAATATTTGTAGAAGAAAGAATGTAGTTTGGAAGAGGTGGGATGACGTGTTGCAACGTGAGTATGAAGTTTAGAAAAGGGAAGGAGAGAGAGAGAGAGAAATCTTCAGATGGAAAATCGAAAATTATTGTGTTTGTACTGGGTTGTATCAATTGTAATACTTTTGCATGGTTCGGATAAATTTAAGATCTATTTTGTATGGATCAAATGTAATGGTACAATCCACCCACTATGTTTTCTGTTAACACTTGGACATTAATTAACTTTTGATGTTTTGGTGCTTTTTTCACTAGCAAAATTAATTTTAAGCATTAATTAGTTTAATTTGTAACCATTAGTTTAATCTTTTGTTTCCTTGCTTGATTTTTATGGTTCCCTCATGGCTCATGCTTTAATCAATGTCCATATGCACGAAAATCCGAAACAAGTGTCATGGACCCCATCGATGGATTAAGACTTCTTGCAAAGAGTGAATCCTAGAACATGCAATGTTTATCACAAATTCAATGATGGGATTCTGCCATTGTACATTACTTCGTAGCATAACGACAGGAAGGTTGTGTTTGTCACCACTGAATATCATAAGTGGTGGAAACATTTCAACCTTCAGCTAGAAACTACTAACTAACGTCCACTTTCAATATAATTAGTTGGAAATCAAGCTAGAAATGCATAACAACATGCTCATATAATAACCATTACATATAATTAGCTGCACCAACCATCCACATAATAGTACACAAGGTTACAACATCTACAAAATAAAATAGGCCAACTTACAGCAAGTGTTTGCACACAAAACTCCTAGCCTACAATCTACACAAGCAACACCAAGTGTATCTCCACAATATATAAGGTTGAACCATCTCCAACACAACATATACAAGCCAAAAAGTGATTGGTTACATATAAGGCGGAACGATCTCCATGACTTCAGCATGTCTTCACCAACTTGTTTCACAACACATCTCCATGACTTTGCAAAATCTCCATGGAGTTACACAACATCAATATGATCACGGGATGTCACCCAATGTCGATTCATCATCAAATATTTTCCTGCAAGTCTAGATCCCAAGACAACCAAACAAATATTAGAAAGGATGTTGGAGGGTTGTTTCAACTCGCCTCAGAAACAAAAGAAATACAAACAAGATTTCATGATCATATGATTGGTCTGGTATTACACAAAGAATAATGAAGAATCAATCCATGGTCCAGTTCTTCTATGTAATGATCAACTCCAACAAAACTTAATAGCTAAAATCATCTATGGGAAGGATCACAAGAATAAAGCCATACTTTGTGTAGAAATAATTAAACCAAAATAAGATTTCTCTGAAAAAACTATTCACAAGATCATATTAGGCGCCAAGTGAAGAGAGGGGAGTTGAAGCTTAGATCTCAGAAACAAAAGAAATAGAAATAACAGTCACAATCAATTAATTGATTAAGTATAAGGACATCTAGTACCCCCATTTAATGGCAAAAGTTGTCTGCACTATATTTTCTTGAAGTTCGTAGCAACATTTATTATGAAACAAAGTGACCATACAATTAGAAACACAATGACTTCACACACTCAAAAATAATAAAGGAATAGAATGTAACAAAAACATTCATTGACAACTAAAATGAAAAGCACAGAAATAATTGAGAATAACAAGGATGTCTTGCAAGAGGGGTAAAGAGACATTTTACCTCTGAAGACTTCTCTTTAGGATCCTCTAAAGATCTTGATACCTATGTTTACAACATTTAAACCAACATACCAGACCAAAAGCAAACCAAGTTGGTATCCAATGTCTCCATCAAAGTCTATGAAATATTTTTAAAAAGAATGAATTGGAAAAGAAAAAATGGATTTCAAGAAAGCAAAATAAAAAATGCATACAAAATCAAATAAGACATATTTTGATGCCCATTCTCAAGCACTGATGCCCTGGGAGAAAAACCTTCTTCGGATCCTTCAGGGACAGGTGATGGGGGATTTGCAATAATGTAAATGACCCTCAACTTGAACTTTTTGACAGCCTTGCCATCATCTTTGCTAAACTACAAGAGCAATACACCACGTCTGCATTCATGGAATAAAAAAAAAAAACTATAAAACACACAACAACCAGAAACAATAGCTGCAACAAAATCAACACACCATATTCAAGGCATTGCCGAAGCAATGCCACAGCTTTATCCACAATCTTTCTAGCGATGGGCCGAAAGCACCCCATCAAAGGAATTGTATAGTTTGGATTCAGAAAAATCTTTGCCAGGAAATTGACAACTTCCTCTTCAGTCAACGTATATCCCTATCCAAACCCAAATGCAAAACACCCATTGAAATTGATATGTTCAATTAGTTCTCCGTTAGTTTCTCTCAAACAAAAGGTATATATGAACAAAACCTTCTATTTCCATATTTCAAAATGTTCTAATTCACAGCAACAACAACAAAACTAAATTTACTTACTTAAACTCCAACTTAGTTATATGCAACACTTAATCCAAACCAAATTCGAGTATTTCATCGTCTTATTTTCGTTACCAAACACCGCTTGAGGAATCAAAAGAAAATTCTTGCAAGAGTTCCAATTTTTTAAATTTAATTTTCTCATAAACCAAACAAAGACAATACCTTTTTTACGACATAATCAAACTGAGGAAAAGATATAAGCTTTGGCACCGAGAAATAAATCTTTCCAATGAGGATTGAAGATTGAAACTCCCATCCATGGCCATCTCTTATACTATCAAGCCCGTTCCCAGGGAGGGAGAGATAAGGGGAGATGGAACCCCGATACTTACCAGTGTGGTGAGCGATGACGGAAGTGAGGGATAGAGGCATTGCCCAACAGAGAGGGCAACGACGTGGGTGAGAGAAAGATAGGGAGGGGGGAACTTTACAGCTATAGAGCGCCGGGCGGAGAGGAGCGTATGACAAGAAAGGGTTTTGGGGATGGTAGACGGAGGAGCGTCGACGCCAACACTGTTGACGTCGTGGGGTGCCGCTGGGAAAAGGAAGCTGACGTGGGTCCTAGTGAGGGAGGAGGATGGGCGCGGGATATGAGCCAAAATTCGAATGGCTTTTAGAAATGTAAAACCCACGATGGAAAATGTGCGTTTTGCTTGGAAAAAAAAAAACCATGTGAGGAGTACAACGGCTGATGAGCTACATTAATCTTAGATAATATGAGAAGAAATGTGTTGTGAAAACACAAGGCCTTAGACCCATAACAAAACCTCTAGAAGGTAGAAACATATATCTCCTTGCGTTTGTACTGAAATAGCAAAATCCTAAACCGTGTAATGGAAATTTTAGAGTTACGGATTTTAATATCCTGCCAAGAAGTTACTTCAAAAATTTAAACACCCTAATATTACCTTTACATTTTTTTTTCTTTTTGGTATCAGATAGTGAATAAGAATGGGTACGTGTGAAAAACAAAATCGTTGAACCGATAAACCAGACTCAACCGGATTGAACCGGTGGGTTTGGTCTAGTCTAATCCGGTACCAGTTCCATTTTTCTTAAAACCGGTCAAAATTGGTTTAGTTTCGATTTTCCTTTTTCTAACACTAAAGTGAACCGGTTCATATATATTAATTTTTTATATTGTATAAAATATTTTTTATATGATTTTTTATATTATATATAATTTTGTATATAATTATATTTAAAATAATTTTGTATTATATGATAAATTATAATTAATATAATATTAAATTTGAAAATCTTATATAAATAATTATATATTATCACTATAATCTATTGTATTAGTAGTTATACTAATACTATATCACTATATATTATAATATACTATAATACAATTATAATATATGTTATAATATACTACAATATATTATCACTATATTATAATATATAGTATATATATATATAATAATATACCGAAAAAACTGAATTGAATTGGATTAGAACCTGTAAAATCGAAAGTATTGGTTTAGAATGTAACTAGTGCGGTATCGATTATTCAAATCTCAAAACTGATATATACCTGTTCGATTCTAAAATATATCCAAAACCGAACTGAACTAGACCAATTATACTACTAAGAATGGGTACCTAATCTTGGTTGAATTTTCTCCAATCGATGCCTCTCGTGGAGAACGACTTCTCTTGGTCTCGCAGAGCCAAAAGGGTTTAATTTCTGCTTCTGATGCGCCCCAGCTTGGGCCTTTTCTTCGTCCTTCTCTACTTCATCTGCCCAAGACGGTACAGAGACATACTTGCTCTCTCTTCCCATCTTCATCTCCTCCGTCTTTGGTAACAGCTACATAGCAGTTCGAATTTCAAACTTTTAACTGCATATTCAAACCGCTAAACTTTAATCATTAAAAATAAGAGGTGGTTTGTGGTCTTTGGCTGTGACAGAATCTTTATGAAGTACGAATACGAAGCTGCCACCTGTATCACAAAATCTCGGCCCAGTTGAGCTGCTTATTTACTGAATAGATATACAATTATTTTTATAACTTTATATATAACTATGTTTTATACTTATGAGGTTTTTATATAATAATTTATAAAAAATAAAATAATTTTACATAAATGTATTTCATTTTAAAATATGATTGTATAAAAAATTGTAAAAATAATTGTACATTTATTATTACTCATTCACGAATAGGCTCAATGATGTAGCTAAATCCGTGGGCCCATTTTTTTTCCAAGTAGAAAATTGCTATTAATGTGGTTTCTATCGATGAATTATTTTATTTTTAAATTTATATGTAGAGTACATTATCTTTTATCATTTAAAATTTATCTTTCCTTAAGAAAGATAAAGCCAATTGCTTGGTCAATGGAGGTGAAAAGGGCTGAAAATGTAACGCCCCGACTCCCACATACAGAAAATCTCAGAAATCGTAATATCAGGATGAAAACAACACGAGTTACACATCTCAACGATAAGTGCCAAATATATGTACAAGCAACTGTGTATAATAAAAATAAGCAGCGGATAATAAATAAATCAACTAAGTACCAGAATTTTATTTAATACCAATATCCAAATACAAAACTATTTTTAAAACAAAAACCAATGTCCCATAAAAGTAATACAAGATTGAAAAAATACAAACACGAGTGATCCCAGATCACTCATCCGGTGGAGCCAGATCCTCAGGCTCGGCATCTGCATCATCATCAACAAAATCTGCGAAACCATTAAATGGTACCGCAGGTAAGTTATAATCCAACCAATCCTGAGATAAAAACACATTTATGCAACCAACCATGCACGCATATGATGCAATATGCATGAAATCCAAAAATATATCATTTTTCCTGAAAATGAATATTTTTCCAACACACACCAAAATCTCATTTTGGCTCAAAACATTTCCCCCATTTTTCTAGAAGATGGCCCAAAACATTAAACATCATTTTTCCAGAAAATGACTCACACAAAATCATTTATCCACACACGCTATTTTTCCAGAAAATAACAATTTATCCATTAATCCATTTATATATATCCGTATCCGTATGCACCATAATCTCCCCTAGGGACCATCCGCACACCCTGACTTCATAACGAGCGATGCCCAGTTCCGCACCCAGTGCGTTCGTGGCCAGACATCCTCTAGCCCCCGCCAGCAGAGGGGCCAAGGAGTCGGCACGAAACTCGTTCGATCTCGTTGTTGCCCGACGACAACCCAGGGGACGTCACTCAGTATATTCCACTCCCGAGTGACCAGAGGAGCTCCACCGAGATAATGCTCTATCTAAGTTTGGGGTTGTGATACACACGCACCCAAAAATTCATTCCATACATGAAAACTCAGTTTTCAAATATCTACATAAACATGAATGCAATTACTCGAAAACCCATTTTTCATTTACAAACATGATCGTGCGTGCGCATGCAATGAACCAGACACAACCTCAATATCCAACAACCAACCAAATCACAATATAACCAATTACATAAATAACTCCATCCTCCAATCCATCCGACCCCCGTACTCATCGAACTCAGTTCGGAATAACCAACCAGAATACAGTGAAATGAGTTAGTGCAAAAATATATTTAAATCTCAAAAGATATTTGGAAAAATACTTACAGCGCTATATAGTAATTTTTGGAGGATCACGGATGAGTTGGAAGCCACAAAACAGCAACAGAACAGTGTAAAATACACTGTGTCGTGGGTCTCAAAAATTCACTTTTGAATAGAGTCAAATCAAAATTCGAAATTGATAGAGTAGGGCCTAGGGAGGTCAGTGAAGTTAGTGGTGGTGGCCTTTGGTCGTGGGTGGCGGCGAAAGGGCCAATTTAAGGCAAAAAATGCACAAATCAGAGATGTTGACAATGCGGCTTCACCAGTAACGGATCAGAGCTAGGGTTGGGTCCATTGAGTTGCTAGGAGGTAGAGGAAGATGTGGTGAAGAGATGGTGGCCGAAGGTGGCCGAACGGCGGCGCTAGAGCCCAAAAATCGTGCGGCTTTAGACAGTGAGTGCGGGCAAACGGCGGCGCGGGGGAGGCTGGAAATGGAGGGTAGGGTCGCCAGTGTCTGGGGAAGCTTTTGGGCCGGGTGGTGATGACCATGGTGGCATGCGGCGATGGCTAGGGTGGAGAGACGAAAACGCACGGGGAGAGAGAGAGAGAGACGAGAGAGGGGTTGCTGCGCTGGAGGAGAGAGATACCGAGAGGAAATAAGAGAAGAAAAAGAAAGAAAAGAAAAGGAGGAAGATAAAAAATAGAGGGAAAGAAATAAGGTCCAATCCTCACATCTTGGGTCACAAAAATGATCCAATGAAATTGATTTTAAAACAATAAACTAAATAAAATAATTCAAACGTAGTGAAAAACTTAAATAAACCAACAATAATTTTAAAACTCATAAACAATTTAATTTAAATGTAAAATAGTAATTAATATTAAGAAAGCATATTAAAAATAATTTTCACAACTTAAAATATTATAAAATAATATAATAAAACTTCCATAATTTTAAAACAAGAGAATCAATATTTAAATTAATTAAAATAATTATTTATTAAAAATACACTAAATTACGAGATGTTACAAAAGAAAAAAAAAACACATTTTGGAAAGGGAACCATCATTGAAACTTTGAAGATTAGGAATAAAAAAATAGAATATTTTTATAACATTTTTTACAACACATGATGTAAAATGAGGATATTTTTGTAAAAGAGTATTACTTTTATATGATAGTTTCTCTAAATTTAAAACATTATTGTAAAATAAATTAAAAAAAATATTACGTGTTTATCATTTTTTTTTAAAGTAGATACATTTCCTTCAGCACGTTAACCAAAGTTAAGATTGGCGGACAAGAGGAACTTGATCCCAAAAATGGACCATTCATATGACAAAACTCTCTCCTGGAAAAGAAAAATCAGATCAACATAGTGGAGGTATATCATCTATGTGTGGGCATTACGCGTGTCTTCCTCGAACAAGTGGTATTGTACCTAGTTTCAACAAAGAAAGCATAATTCTATGCATAATAAATCTTTGAAACCCAGGAGAAGATATTGCTTTTACAAGAAGATATTTTTGCTTGCCTTGTGCTTTAATTGAAACCCGGACACACTAGCAATGAAACACATGGCAGTTTGATGGCAATGTTAATTCCTTAGAGCTGTTGTTGACTGCTTCGTGTGGATTTTTGAGCTCATCTTAGTTAGATTTTATTTTAAATCTATCTTAATATTTAAATATATAATTTTTAAATTATTAAATATTATTTAATTTAAAATTTCTTTACACATAAAATCTATAATATTTTTCAATTCAATATCTCTTTATCACATGGGACTCATAACTTTTTTCAACTTCTCATCTTAACATCTAAACTCATCTTAGTTGGATTCCATAAAACTCATTTAACCATCTCAACTCATTATTATTTATAAAAAATTCAATTTATCTCAACTCAACTCAATATCTAAACAGAATCTAATTATCTTAATTAGCACGTATTGTTTAATGGATAAATTTGTCGACCAATCTCAATCTCTATTTTTAATTATATATTTTATTTGTACGAGATCATATTAAATTGATTTTACCAAAAGATAATACACTTTTGGGAAAAGAAACGGTGGCAACAATAAATAAGGCCGATAGGCTAGTTGAAACCATACAAACCATAGTACTTTAGATCTCTTCCTGGACCACGTTTACTGTGCAAAATACGAGAGCGACTTCACCACCAAAAAGCTACAAGTCGTGGCTCGAGCGGTCTACGCTTTCTCCGAAGTCCACCTTTCCCGCTCGGCCATTGACACAAACAATACATCTTCAGTTACAAACCCGCACAACCGGAGAAAGAGAGAGAAAATGAAGTACGTATTGGTGACGGGAGGAGTGGTGAGTGGGCTGGGCAAAGGCGTCACTGCCAGCAGCATAGGCGTCGTCCTCAAAGCCTGCGGACTTCGCGTTACCTCCATAAAAATTGGTACTTTTTATTTCCCCATCGCTTCTATATTGCTTTTGGTTTTCTTGGGTTAAACGTTTATTTTGGTTTAAACAATGTTTGGCAATGTATTTGTGAATTTTGGAGTCGTTGGTTTTATGACTTTCATATTTTCTTTCAAGTGGGATATGCTTGGATTCAACTTGGTTAAGCTGATTTTTTCTATTGTGTCTCTGCGTTTCTTATTGCAACTTCATAGTTTACTTTTGGTTAATTGCTTTTAATCTCAAATGAGTAGCTTTTTATGCTGGAACTTGGTTTTTCTTTATGGGTCTGCATGTGGATAGCTTCTATTTATAAACGTACTCACATAAACGTATGTGTTTGTGTCCCCCTACTTGTTGTAAGTTGTAATGGAGCATGTAGGATAAAAAACTTAGAAAATTCTATGAGCAATTCTATGTTTTCTTTTGCATCTAAGTTTCGGCAATTGATCGGTTGCAGATCCTTACTTGAACACTGATGCTGGTACCATGTCTCCCTTTGAACATGGGGAGGTTTTTGTTCTTGACGATGGTGGAGAGGTTTGTTTTCTTTTTTATTTATTTAATAAGATCTAATTTAATGCCTATTAGTTCATAAAGTATGAAATATAATTACTGGTTATATATATTCAGGGAGTATTATTATGTATGTGGGAGATAAAAAATTAATCAATCCATTATTTGGTTCTCTCTCAAAAGGTTGATTTGGACCTGGGAAATTATGAGCGATTCCTAGATGTAACGCTTACAAGAGATAACAACATTACTACGGGAAAGATATATCAGGTCCTAATTTATTTGATGTAGTGCCAGATCTTTTAACTTTATTTTAAGTTCAATGAGCATCTTAAAATAGCCCTGTTTCTCCATTCAATCAGTCTGTCCTTGAGAAGGAACGGCGAGGTGATTACCTTGGGAAGACTGTTCAGGTGGGATACGTCAACTCAATAGGCCTCTTATTACACTTGCACGGGGAGATAACTGTGCACTGAACTTTACCATGTTTGAGTGGATTCCAGGTGGTACCACACATCACAGATGCCATTAAGAATTGGATTGAAGCGGTTGCTGTCATTCCTGTCGATGGACAAGAAGGTCCAGCAGATGTTTGTGTGATAGAGTTGGGAGGGACTGTAGGTATGAGCTATTCAAAACAAGCAGGCATCTAGTGTGTTGAAAATTATCTCTATGTTTTACTTTACCTGCAAGAGATAATGGTAGTTTATCTTTTGAATAGGTGACATCGAATCAATGCCATTCATCGAGGCTCTGCGACAATTGTCCTTTTCAGTTGGTAAGGTTGGTTTTGTTTTGGGTTCCACCAAAGAAAAATATGCCTTGCAGGGTCAAATCTAAGGGTGGGTGCCCCCCCCCCCCCCAAAAAAAATTTTAAATAGCCTCTTTAATCAACAATCTATCATAGTCATGTTTTAAGAAATATATATATTTAGGTTTATGCTAAACTTTAAAATCAATCTAATTTCTACATTGCTTTTTCTAGTTCTTAGCTTGTAATTAGGTGTTTTCTCTTGTATACTCTATGTGTACTTGGGCTATGCCTAATTACGTGGATTAATAAACTTCTTTTTACCCATAAAAGAACTTTAAAATCTAACATCAAATCTTATAACGAAATGTGTTTCTTCAAAAAACTCATAAATTTGGCTGTTGAATTGAAGTAAATATATATACACTAGAGTTGAATGCTAAAATGGTTTGTATGGTTTACTTAGGTAGATTGATCCATGACTCTAAAATCAAACTTTTTTACTCTAGATTTCACCACTTGTCAAATCAGTCACCACACCACTATTTCATTAGTAAACAATTAGAAACATCACTTTAGCAACAATAATTGTTTGAAAGTGTTATTGGCGTGCTACATGTAAAACAAAAAATGAAAAAACATCTTTAAAATAAAAATGTACTTTGGAAAAAAATAAAAAATAAAAAATCTGCAAAAAAGTGGAGGGCCCACAGATTTTTTTTATTAGTGAATAGGATTTTATTGATCATAAGAGTAGGCAAGAGTCCAAGTACATAGGCTCCTGAGATGGCCATGCCATCACCCACCCACTGGTGGGGAAGAGATCGTAGCTGGGGTGGAGGGGGACTCTCACCCATCCTCCTAGACTGTTCCACCTCCTCGTGAGGGTGTGGAGGGGCTACTATAGCCCCTCCCCCTTAGTTTTTTTTTTTAGTTCATTTGAAATTAAATTTTTTGATTTTGAATTTTTATTGTTTTAAAAAGTACTTTTTAAAAAAATTAAAAAATATTTTTTTAAGCTTACATGAGACGCATAGGTGGCCTCTTAAATGACAAGCATTGAACAATCAATGGTGCTGACATGTTTTTTCTAACTGTTATACTAATGAAGTACGGATGGACTGATTTGATCAATGTTGAGAATTGGTGTAGCAAAACATTCAACTTTAGAGATTAGAGACCATGAAGCATACCACAAGGACTACTTTACTATTCAACCACATATTTTTGGAAACGCCCATAGCGTGTAGTTAACCCTCTTTTCTTTTTCTTTTTTGGTAAGTAATGAATCATGATTCTTACTTATAAGTTATAATAAAAAATAAAAAAAATCTTCATTGAAAATCGCAAAAGGCGCTTTACCCATTGAATGCACAGGAAGTATACAAAAGAGAAGCCTGTCTAGAAGAAGATACATATACAAGAATGTCATGTTGATCTAACTCATTAAAGTCCATGGAAAAGATCCAAGATAATACTTATCAAAAAAAAAAAAAGAGAGAGATCCAAGATAAAAAGAGTAATGATAAAAAATGTTTTGAGCTCTCCCATGTCCTTTTGTGATCCTTAAAGTTATGTCATTCATATCCTTCCAAATGCACCAAGTGTGGCAAGTAGGAATTATCTTCCACATCGCTGCAATTTAAGGATAGTCACCTAATCCTCTCCAGGGATAAAATAGATACACAACTTGTGGGCATGACCAAGCCAATTTAATCGGACTAAAAAAGCTACTCCACGTTGCACTTGCAGTCTCACAATGAAGTAGTAGATGATCAATTGATTCCCCACGCCTCTTGCACATACAACACCAACTGATGACCACGATGTCTCTTAAAATTTCCATGGTTAGAATCTTCCCTACAGATGTCCAAGCATAGTAACCATCTTTTCCACGCATTACTTTCTCTATTTTCTCTTAAATTCCTTTAAAGGCGTTCCTTGTGAACATTGAACACATTAAATCTTTTGGTTAAAAGGAGAAAATCATTATCTATAATTTATGTTATTTTACTACTATAAAAGTGAGCCATATATCCTTAAACTGATGATGCTCTTTTTAAAAAATAATAATAATAATCTTGAATTAAGTTAATAATTTTTGTATGATATATATATGGCACAATATACATTATGAACAAAAAAATGAATTATTGACACCATGATGCCCTGATACATTATGAGCATTACAGTCTAGTCAAATACATTTAGTTTGGACTTAAAACAACATTGCATCCAATTGGTGCTCAAAATTGGTATAACAAAATTTTCCCAGTGTTCACCTTATTGCTCTTGGGTTGTGAATTTTCATCATGTTCAGAAAGAATCATGCTAATTTTATTTCCTTTATCAGGTCACGATAACTTCTGTCTTGTTCATGTGAGCTTGATACCAGTACTGGGCGTTGTTGGAGAACAAGTAATACTCCATAATCCCTTTATGAGATTTGCAAAGTTTTAGTTGTGCCATGTATTGATTGTAAATGTGGACATCAAAGCTGAGTATATTTCCTGAAATTAGGATATTGCGTTCTTTGGAATTGTAGTTCCCCCCTTCTCTTTACTGTGAGTAAAATATGACTCTCTATCTGTGTTTTGTTGTGCAGAAAACGAAACCGACGCAACATAGCGTCCGGGAACTTAGAGCACTAGGTTTGACTCCTCACCTTTTAGCATGTCGCTCTGCTCAGGTATATCTTTTTAACTACTTGGAAACTCCATGCTCATGAGGGAATAAATTATTGGGACAAATCTAACCCTAAAATCATCTAACAAGAGAGAAGGAAAAATGAACTTTAGCTTGAAAACCTTTTCAGTCGATCGATGTAAAGCTTGCTTGCAAACTTCATCTTAGTGGGGTGGGTTTATCATGACAGTTTTTGGAAGGCTTAGTGCATGCCTAAGTTATATATTCCATTTTTCGGTTGTGATTTTCTTGATAGTTATTTTGTTTTATCAGTTTACTATGTGACCGAAGTTGCTATTAATCTGGTTCTTTTAAATTCTGATTTTTTGATATGTAGTATTCTAAGATTTTATTAATAAATGCAAAGGGTGCAGTCCAAATACACTGGAAGTATACAAGAGGGGTACCTAAATAGAAACCATCTTTTATATTGCTGCAATCTTTGGGTCACCGTGTAACCCTCTCGAATTAGCAAAGAGGTTTGCTAACCTTTTGGACATAATCCAAGCCAACCCAAATCAACTGGAAAGTCATTCCACAAGGCTGTCAATCTTGCAATGGAGTAAAAAAATGGTCTACAGATTTCCTGCGTGCATGTAATGTATAATTGAAGCTGTTCTTAAAACATTAAAATAGTCTCAGTAACAGGCGTTTTGAATTTCCTTAGTTATTTTTAATTCATACTTGAGCAGTCATTGATGTTAATTGTGGTTTGACATTGAAATAGTCTCAGAAACAGGTGTTTTGAATGCCCTCATTTATTTTTTTGTTTGTACTTGAGCAGCCATTGATCTGAATTGTGATTTAAGTGCTTAGTTGTCATCGTCATATTCTTTAAATGTAAGGTTGACTATGTTGCAGCCTTTGTTGGAGAGTACAAAGGAGAAACTTTCACAGTTTTGCCATGTTCCTGTAAGTTGCTGAAGTTTGCTCAGTGGATCTTTCAAAAGAACTCTATTTTTGTTTGCATTGTCCTTATGGTCTCTTGCAGGCTGGTAATATTCTCAATATCCATGATGTTCCAAACATTTGGCATGTCCCTCTCTTACTTAAGGTGGGTTCGATACAGTTCTTTAATTCCACTTAGTCATTGCTGGTTCTAGTATATATCATCTAACGCTGTTGTATAATTAGACATTTATTGCTTTTTCAGAACCAAAATGCTCATCACTCAATTCTAAAGCAGCTAAACTTACTCGAGTAAGTTTTTATTCTCTTTCCCCACCCCCTAAGCCTCCTCTCCTCCTACTGTCAAAAGTTTTTCAAATGTGTAATGAAATCATGGGAAACTATATGTTTGATTCTTGACCAACTCAGACTTTTAGTTGATTCACTGAGACATATTATATCTATGAACTTTTAACGGTAGAACTTTTCAACTCTGCAAATTAAATGCACCATCAATTTAGAAGCAATATACTTAATGCTCAAAGATTGATTACTATAACTTGTTATTAAAGTTCTGTTTCAGCCTGGCTGCACCTCCTGCTTTACAAGACTGGACCAGGATTTCCGAGACATTTGACAATCTCACTGAATCTGTTAGTATTATCACGATTAGAGTAATGCTTTCTTTGAATACTTCTGTCTTGTCCATGGCAAATTATAACCTTCTGATGCTTGCAGGTGAGAATTGCTTTGGTTGGGAAATATGTTGACCTAGCAGATTCGTATCTTTCTGTTGTGAAGGTGTGATACTAACATTTCTTCCATGCTTGATTTGAGTTGGAGGGTGGACTTATTATATGCAGAGCTTGCAATGTTAACTATTGATAGTGATGTATTACAGCAATAAGATATTTTTCTGAAATTTAATATCCTAGTAGCTCATACAGCCTGGTTTGGTTTCACAAATCTTTCAAACCATCTTATCTCAACATCCAAACACCATTCAAACACAGCCATTTTTTAAAGGGATTTACTATGCATCAACCACTATTCACTCTCACACCTCACACCTCACACCTATAGTTTTTTCATAGGGTGTGGAGATGTTTTTCATAGGATATGGAGGTGTTTTTCGTAAGGTGTGGGGTGTGGAGTGGTGAATAGTGGCCGATGAGAAGAATTTTTTTTTTTTTTAAATTCAAATTTTCAACTTTTTTATCTAATCATTACAATTTCTCAAACTTCCAAACAAAACACACAAAACAATTCAACTTTTTCAAATCTTAAAATAAAAATTATATTAAGAAATTATATTCTAACCCTCTTTTTAACTTTATAATTTTTTTCTTCAACTTTTTCTCTCCTTTCCCAATACCCCATAAAAATCTTAACTCAAACCATTTCATTACTATTCACAGATTTCTCATCTCATCTATATAACCAAATAAGGCCTTAGTCTTGTTAATTTGTTTTTACCCACATAATATGCACTGCTTGTTAACAATAATGTGGATTCAACCATAGCACAAGAATGGTGCATCATCCACATATTAATTGCTTTATGGTTAATCTGATCAAATAATTACTGAACCTTCTCAACGCTTTTTTTTTTTTTTTTAATTTTTTAATTTTGGTTCCTGTCTTCGATACAATTATGGCTCTATACTGATTCCTCTACATGTTTTTTTATTAACTATGATGTTCTGGGGAATGAAAGCCATATTGTTTTCTTGTAATTGCATATGATTGTCAAGCTGATTGAAAAAATTGGATGTGTGCTCTTATTGACTTCCCAGTTTAAAACTCTAAAGTCTATAAATATTATTTCCATCATGTTGACTACCCTTATTTTTTTGCCTAATTTCTTGCAGGCCCTTTTGCATGCCTGCATCGCGTGTTCTTTGAAGCCATCAATGGATTGGATTGCAGCTTCTGACCTTGAAGAGGATAGTGCTAAATTGGTACTCATCCCTTAGAAGTTGCATTTATAGAGGCTTTTGTTTTATGTAAAAATTTGGTATTTCTTAAAAATTTGTGTTCCTCATACAGACTCCAGGAGCACATGCTACTGCATGGGAGACTTTGAGGGTAAGCTCTGCTTTGAATGGTTGTTATTATTTTTAACATTCTCGGTTTTCCTTTTAGCATGCCACACCTCTTTCTCTAATTCAAGATTGTGGTTTTGTTCATTCTCCTTAAAATAGTAAGATTGAAATATGCAAATACAGCTAAAGATTGCCCTGTCCTGGTTTAGATATTTCCAAATCATCCCTGTTAGGAATAGGTGGGTCTTGGTCTGGATTTCAGGTGAAGTTGCTCTCCATGGCATGGGGTTTGATGGCAGAACCTTGTTCTCCGTCATCATTAGCCAGTCTTAGAAGAGCAATGGGGCTTCCAGAATATCTCATCCCAGTGATCCCACATTGTAGATTGGCTTCACCCTGGTTCTTGGCTAAGGAAGGTTGATTCAGATTATCAAAAATGGTATAGGACAAGTAGATCCCACAATGTGATCTAGGCTGACATGATAGTAACATAGTACGTTTTTTATAAGTAAGATAACATTTTATCAATAGAAGTAAATAGGCATAGTCCAAGTACGCGAGAGGTATACAAACTACATACACCTAGTACGTGAAAAGGAGCTAGAAAGGGATGCAAGATTGAAGCAAGCTCTTTTAAGTACACAAGAGGATGCCCAAAGAAATAAAGTATGGAAGAAGAAACTTCTTAGCTCATCCGGAGAACGCTCCTTTTTTTCAAAACTTTGATCATTCATTTCAATCCATAAGCACCACATGATATATAGAGGGTCATCCTTCATACAGCCTCAATATGTGAATTGGCCATGCATCTTTGCCAACATGCAAGTAAATCGACCACCCTCTTAGGCATTACCCGAGCAATGCCCGTTCTATGAAAGATTTCCGCCCATAACATTTTGGCCACCTCACAATGAAGTAAAAGATGGTCCACCAATTCTTCATTCTTCTTACACTTATAACACCATTCCATTATGACTAGACCCCTCTTTCTCAGATTATCCAACGCCAAAACTTTCCCAAGACCTACTATCCACCCAAAGAAGGCACCTTAGTTTTCATATAGGTTTTCAATGGAACGAAGTATTATTTTGGCTTGAAAAAGCCTTATACAATGACTGAACAGGAAACTTCCGGTTCCCAATCTTCATCCACAACAATCTTAAGTGGTTACTTTTCTTATTCCTTTTAAAATTGTCACGCCCCGTACCCTGGGGTGAATCTTTTAACCTGAAATCCACAAAATGTAAAACTCAGATACAATAATTCTCCAAAATCAAATTTCTCAAAAATCCTTCAAAGAAAATAAACTCTGACACTACTGCATATTCTCTAAAATCTCACAGATCCACTAATGCCATTTTCCGTTTATCTCACCATTCTCTTATAATCTTGTGACATGCTATCTATTCCAACTGTCACAATCATCAAGGTCATCTGCAAAAAATGATGGAGATAAATCCCCCAACTCAATAAATAGCGAACTTATACTAGTGTGTAAATATGAGCCAGTTATAGAATGTAAAACAAAATAGTCTAAAAAATAACAATGGTATTTCAGAAGCATTTCATTACAAGAATAATATAGGCAAAAGACCTTAGGCACAAGCATGTTGAAACAACATCAGAAACAAAACAAAAACAGAGGTCATGTTTACCCCCGTGGCAAGGTTGTGCATATTTGTGGTTGGCCAAGTAGAACAGAAACCACTTTGTCTCCAAAATGAGTGCCCTCAGAACAAGGGCAATGTTTACTCTCGTGGTAGGGTTGTGCACATCTGCAGTTAGCCAAGCAGAACATAAATTACTTTGTCACCAAAGTTATTGCACTTAGAACAAAGACCATGTTTACCCCTGTGGCAGTGTTGTGCATATCTATGATTAGCCAAACAAAATATAAATTATTTTGTCACCAAAGTGAGTGCACTCAAAATAGAGGCCACAATTTTACACCTGTGTCAAGGTAAAAAAAAAAGGCCATCATTTTGCACCTGTTGCAAGGTCAAAACAAAGGCCACATGATATACTCGGGGCAAGGCCATTAGAGGCCACAATTATAACCTGTGGCAAGGTCTATAACCAAAGCAAAATAGAATCTTATGCCTTAGGGTTTTTAGTTACATTGCAATAACAAAACAATATACTGAACATATAATATCATATAATCAGGAAAAAAAAGAAAGTTCAGACTTCATATTCACATTTTATGTGGTAGAGAACCAGAGTATAAAAATTGTTTATGTGTACACCAGTCATGATAAAAGTCTCATTTTATTTCTAGGATAAAGAGTGGTGTAGAAAATAACTAAGGTTGTTTTCATAACAAAAATATGCAATTTTTTCATAAAATCAACCTCAGTCTGGTTTTGGAGTCTAGCATAGAGCACCGTTTACCTGACTTTTGCAATGTCCTATCTAAGCTTTGAACTCAAACAGTAGCAGTATCACAACCTAATTCCAAAAAATATCACTCCATATTAGTAACTCATACCAGTATAGAACCAACCTATCTACCAAAATTCTATAACCCAAACCATAGCTCAATAAGTGCCAAAATCCATGAGCCCAAAAACAGCCCATAAACAAATAGTCCATCATGGCACCTTGGTTTTTTATGACCCAAGCACAACGTCTGAAAATACTACTACACCAATAGCTTAGAAGCCCATTCTCATTGGATTTGCTTAAATCCCATTCCAACACACACCACATTTACATTCATACTGTCGACACGTCAAAACACCAACTCACATTTTACAACCATTCCTTTCTCCGACCATGACATTACCATCAAGGAACCTTCCAAACATCAACCAAGCCTTGAAATCACCCGATTCCAAAACAATTACACAATTATAGACAATTTCGATTTCTAGTAGAACAAAAACCATTTGAACCACGAAAATATAGTCTTACCCAACTCGGAGTGGTGGTCTGTTTGATTTCGGGGGTGAGGTGGCGTTGCAAAGAGGGTTGTGCCAATGAAACAAAAGTAAGCTGGGTTTAGGAGAGAAACCATGTGAGGGAGAGAGAGGAGCCATAACACTTAATTTGACGTAGCAAGGCGGTGCGGCTTGACATGGCACTAGTCACGGTGATTAGCTCAAGGAGAGAGAGAGAGAGAGAGACCGAGACAAAGAGACAGAGGTTGAGAGGCTCACAAGCGGTTGCGTGCAATGTTATGAGTGTCGATGACGTGGTGTGGAGGTGCAACTGAGAGAGTGCAGGGCGTAGGGCGTATAACAAAGGGTCGGGGGGACGATGGCTTGGTGCGGTGAGCTCTGTGGCACGAGGCTTGGGCAGCGGCAGCATGTGGTGGAGATGGCTGCTATGACGCAGTAAAGCCAAGCCGAGTTGTGTAGTGATGAGAGAGAGCAGTCAGAATGGGGGAAAGAGTGTGTGCATTGGAAAGATGAAACGGAGGGAGAGAAAGGCCAAGGGGCTTACTGGTCTGGCCTCAGGGTCGAACGACGAGGAGGATGGCTGCAGCGGTGCAGCCATAGATGCGAGTTGAAATCCTAGAAAGGGAGGGGTGAATGCACGGGGGAGGGGGAGAGAGAAAGAAAGGTTTTTAGGGCTTACTCAAAACAACACCGTTTTGGGGTTCTTTTTTCTTAAAAGTACTATAACCACAAAAAGGTTTCACAGAAGTAAATTCACAAATTAACATGACTTCATGTGATACATTAGATCTACTTTACAATAAAAGTAACTTTACAATCTGACGTACCATATCAAGCCACGTCAGTTTGTGGATTTACTTTTGTGAAATTATTTATGGCCAAAGCATTTATCCTTTTTTTAGACCGAACGGTCTAGGCTTGGGCTTTAGAAATGGGTAGGCTTCTCAAACAGGCTTGGGCCTTATCTGGTTATGACAAAAACATCATTTGCTTGTAAGCATTTTGGGGTTGTAGCATTGCAACCAAATTTTATAGTATTGCATGTGAAAAAATGAGGAAAGGAGGGTTGTTACATTGAAATGGAACTGGTTTTGACAAAACTTGCTCTTTCAGAATGCTGCATGTGTCTTGGTTCCTGGTGGATTCGGAGATCGTGGTGTTAGAGGTATGATATTGGCTGCAAAGTATGCTAGAGAGAATAGTGTTCCCTTTCTTGGGATTTGCTTGGGCATGCAGATTTCTGTCATTGAGTTTGCTAGATCTGTAAGTGGCCTTTCTTTCGTTATATTTCCTATCATTTTATGGTTTGTATGAACCCTACTTTAATTACTTGGTTCTAGGTTTTGGGTCTGGAAAGCGCAAACAGCACAGAGTTCGATGATCAGACACCAAATCCAGTTGTAATTTTCATGCCTGAGGTACGAGCATTTATTATGAAGTTGTTTAATTGCCTTTCATGATGCATACCCTGCATTTATTCTGCGATTATTATCATTTCATGTCTGCTCTAGGGTTCAAGAACTCATATGGGAAGCACAATGAGACTTGGATCTCGAAGAACACTATTCCAGACCCCTGATTGTATTACTTCAAAACTGTAAGTAATTTTTGTAACCGATCATTTCTGAAAATACCAAAAAGTAGCTGTAACATACTTACACTAATTGATAGCTATATGAGCTCTATGAAAATGCCCATTGTTTTCCTTATGTGTCAATCCCTTGACTATGATTTTATGTACGCATCAGGTTGTCTGCAAGGACAAACAATTAAAGGTGGCCTGTTCAGTAGTCATAGACAAGTGTTAGTGATAGAATGGTATCGATTTATGAACTAATAAATGTACTGGCGGTTTAGTTGACAAGTATGGATTTTAATGAAAATAATGATCAATTTATCTGGAACTGGGTTAGTCTATTGCTGCACTAATAGTCCTTAATATCCTCCTGGTGAGCTACTTCACTGCTACTGCATTTATTTGGCGACATTAGGACCTGTGTTAATAAAACATTGATTCAGCAGTACCTATTCTCTTTGCTTTCTGGTACCCATTTTTCTGCTGCTTTTCAACCAATAATTCTGCTATTTTTGGAAATAGTACTGCCTGTATATTCTATAAATAAGAGTACTTTGTTGTTAGCATCCACTGTCATGTGCATGTATGTTTATATTTCTTCGTAATTGCTAGGTACCATAATTCAGAGTATGTGGAGGAACGGCATCGGCACAGATATGAGGTTACTTTTCAAATCTGATTGCAGTGGGAAAACATGATGCTGGGCTTCATTTTCCTCTAAATATAGTGGCATGGTATTATATTTTAGCAATTGCCTGGTGCAGGTGAATCCTGAAGTTATTGGAACTCTAGAAGAAGCTGGCCTCAAATTTGTTGGGAAAGATGATAGTGGAAGGCGGATGGAGGTGGGTTTTACTGCTAAGTGATAACTAGATGGGCTCAAACATGCTTGAAATCGGGGATTCCTCGTTATCGATTTAATTATGACTGCCTTAGTCCGACTATTTATCCTATTTTAAGAGAGTTTTTTTTTTCTTTGGTAGTGGTCATTTACTTCTGTCATGGATTGTAGCTCATGGGCTTGCTTACCCCCCCCCCCCCCCGGTTTCCTCTCTCCTCTTTGATTAAGATTGAGCTTATCTAATTGACTGTGTCTGCAGAGAAGTCAAGTAATTTTTTATTCTTATTTTTGCTTCCAAATTATATTGAATTTTAAACTTCCGTTTTTTCTGTGTCATGCAGATTTTAGAGCTTCCACATCATCCCTTCTATGTAGGAGTACAATTTCATCCAGAATTCAAATCACGGCCTGGGAGGCCCTCATCTCTATTTTTAGGTATTCAATGGTCAACAAATGGGCCTTGCATATCTTATTAGCTACTCTTCTGAGCGCCATGTATATAACCTGATCTGCTGGATCGCCTTATCAACATCCATTCAAGTCCACTAGGAAAGAACTTGATGGTCTAGGACTTAAGGAAAGACATGGTCCTAAATTGAGCAGAACAGCCACAAAGAGTTTGTATGACCAACTGCCACTTATTATTTGGCTAAGGTTTTGTTGGCTTGTAAATTAGCATATTGGTACAAGTTTATTTCCAAGCTGTTGCCCATAAATGTATATAAATTTGTTTCATGAAAAGATCCATTCTGGTTTAATGTGTCCAGGATTGATTTCTTGTAGTGGATATTCTTGGTTCTACACCCACACTTATGGTGCTATTATTTTATTGGCTCGTTTGGTCATGTCACATTTATCATTGTAAGTGAACTCACAGTTGGTGGTGCAATATGGAGACTCACCCCCTTTTGAACAAAATAGAGTAGAACTGCAATTATTCCTTTATAGGAAACGGGTAGAATTTTACTTATCAAAAAAGAAAGCTGGTGGAATTATATAGATGCTATCTTCCATTGTGCTCCTTGCATTTTTCTTGTACTATGAATACATGTTCTACATCTAGAGTCCAATCTGTTAAAAATGCCCATGGAGTTTTCAAATATCTTCAATTTAACTTTTTGCCTTTTCAATGTAGGTCTTGTATTGGCCGCAAGAGGACAGTTAGAAGTATATCTGGACAGGCATCAAAATGGAACTTGATTTGCGCTTGTCCCACTCTTCTTATCTTCCAGATCATTCTTTCAAGGTGGTCTAGTTTTCAAGATGCAGAAATTTTAGGAAATACTTAAGTTTGCAACTTGCCCTGTTTTTTTGCTGCATTGTGTCCCCTGCTTCTTTTGGGATGGGTAGTAAATTTATTTCTAGTGTTGGGCCCAAACCCATGTTGCAGAAGTAGCACGTTGGGTTAGGACATTTTTCTCTGGTTTTTTTGGCACTTTATGCGCATGCTTTTATGCATGTGAACTTGTGAGATTGTGCAGGATATAAACATGTACTAGAAGATGGGGTCAGTCATTTTATCATCTGACTGGTCTGTATATTGGAATCTGGTTGGAGATGGATTTCACATACATTTTCATATAAACATGCCGAGCCATCTTGAGCTCAGGTTGGGACCGAGCCATCCTAAACTGTGCTCAATTGCATTTTAGATTTTTTAGGTATGCCATGTTATGGGACAAATTCTTGGTATGGTTCCACAAGGCACATTCAACAGCTATGATTTGTGGGTGTGCGAGTTTGCCTCTGGGTCTAACTAGTGTGTAATGCCACCTGATTAATATATATGGCTTTTACACGCCATTTGATTTCTAAACTTACATAAATGTGTCTAACCTCCTAATGCAGGAAAAGGAATTGATGCTTTCTGGCGGATTATCATGAAGGTTTCCGACGCCCGATATGATTTCCTGCTGCATCATGAAGTTTTGTTTTGCTGTACCATGGCAATGATAATTGCTTGTCAACATTGAGTTTTTGCGAAAGCCAAACATAGTTATCGTGTTACTTTTTGGTTTTAGACTCCTTCTCTCACTGTCTAATGGCCAGTAACACGCCCTTTTGATTGAAAAGACCAAGTAGGACGCAGATGTTTAATTCAAAACTTTTCCCGTAGGAGCTCTTATATCTCATTGTGCAATTTATGATCTTCCACGATTTGGAAACTGTTGCCAATAGAGATCTTTGGATGTATGAAAGTATATATATAGTGTGACTTTGTGGCATATTATGAGCAAATTGAGTTTATGCAATTGTATTTCAGAGCGAAATTGATTTACTTTATTCCAATCTTTGCCAAAAGTATCTTTGAGACTGTCTAAATTTCCAATTTTACAAGGTGAAGTTCATGCTTCATTCTTCAATAAATCTTGCAATGAATTACTCTGCCTTTTTTTAATAAAATGCCATCTGAATGATGTTAACTAGTCTCCAATTTTTAACCTTTGGAATTTCCCAGGAATTCCAGTTGTTAAATACTCGGCATAAGTACTAACGAAAGGGCAGATTGATGTCAAAACATTTGAATGCATAGCTTGTAAGCGTTATGAGCTGTAAAAGCACCTGACTTTGTTTTATTTTTGAACAAGCTTTCTAGGATTTTGTTTCATTCATCTTTGTTTGATTGTTTCTAATCATATTTCTGCGACACTTTGGCCTCTGATTTTTCACTCTGTACTACTTAACGAGAAGAAAAAAGAAATCCATATTCACATAAAAAGCAAGTTCGTTCTATGAATCAAAAACTGAATTTCCTTATTTATTAACTTGTAAACAATCAAACCCTGTTGAAACCTTTCTCGTAATTACAAAAATGCCGGAATGTCTAATCTCTTTCAATGAATATCATAAGAACTGCGAGAAAAAAAGCCGGTACCAAGAAAGAGTAGTGAAACTTGATTAAGAACAGATGAAGCAAAATTCTTCACGAACGACGATCGATTAACCTGTTTCTGTATTTTGCGTCTCATTGTACTGCAAATATGAAATCTGTCTCTGCAGTTTCATTTGCGCATAGAATTTAGCAATGAACTCTTCAGCTCTCAAATCAATCCCATCTTCCTCGCACGTAACCATTTCTTGACAACCCCCAAAGCCATCTTCTTGAACTTCTTCTTCTTCTTCATCTCCGCCATTTAGGAAACTCTTCCTCCCACCATCATAGCCATTAACATCATCATCAATATCACCATCAAAATCATAATCGAAATCAACTTGTGGGGTAATGCACGGAATGTTAGGCAGGTGGAACCGCATGGAGGCCGGGCGGTGCATTTTGACATGGAAAATGGGGGTCTTGTCGAAGGAGAGCTCGCGCTCTCCATAATGTATTTGATCGTGGCGAGCACTCTGACCAATGCTCCGAATATATTTGGGCAGAAGGCGAAGTTCTATCATGAGACGGCGTTTGAACACACCGCCCTTTCGTGCCCATAACAATGCCAAACGCAAGATGTTCCATGCTCTGCGAGCAATATCACTCTTCTTCTTGGGCATTTTAAGCTTGCTAGCTAGCTATATAGCTCTTATGTATATTGCTTCCAGCCCAAAGCCGAAAGAGCAGCAGCCGTAGTTATATAGTAATACTATTGTATGGAAATAAAAGGAGATCAAGTACTTTGAGAGAGTGCCTTTTTGCTTGATGAAAGATTTGGGAAGAGGAAAGCTTTTGTGTTTTGAGCTGGTTGTTATCAGATGATGATTAATGAGAGGATGTAGTGTTATTTATATGTGTTTAAAATCCTTGTACGCGGTGTGTCAGAAAGAGAGAGACAAAGAGAGGGGTGGAGTGGGGTTGTTTGGTGTGGAAATGTGAACTGTGGGCGGTGGAAGTACCTCGAGGAGGACGCGGGGAAGTCAAGCTGGAGATCATGCAATGTGTTTCCAAATGTGCCCCTTGCTTTATAGAATTGTTTCTGCTGGCCTCTAGGATCGACCCAACCAAAGAGTAAAATATTAATGTTGTGTCAAATGATTTTGGCTATGTGGTCATGCATATTTTGGATGATCACTTTTTGCATGCTTTCTTAGCTGTACTACTTTATATCTGATGAGCAAATTAACTTGCCAGATCATTTAGGGAATTACCTTTTTAATTAGGAGATGTTATATATATAATATGTGAAATGAAAACTGATGAATTATGATCAAGAAAAATGAAATAGAGATCAGTAAAGCTGGGAATAAAAAATAATTTAGTCAAGGGATTCACACGTGAAGCTTCCTCTGATCTAAGTTTTAAATTGAGGGTAAAGTTCTAAGAAAGCACTACAGATGGCTTGCAAGAAAGGGACATACTTAAAAAGCAAGCTGTTTTGTTGTTACTTTCAAGCAAACTCGATCGTTGACAGAATTAAACCCGGCCCTCATGATCTGTCCGTTAGAATATTAAACGAGGACTGTACATGATGTATGCTGCATTATCTTGTGAGAGTTTTCAAATTGTTACTGTTTCTCGCTAGCTGCTTCATCCTAGCTAGCCAGGGGGGTATTCGTAAAATAATAATGCTAGCTCTTTAGTCTTTGTTTATAGAAAGGAAATATATATATATATATGAAAGCTAGCCGTTCAGAATAGTCATGATTCTAGTTTTACATTAGAATTAATGAGGAAACAGATGGGGGAGAAAGGGGCCGCACCTACATGAAATCAACACAACGTTAGTTGGGTTTTAGTTGGAATATATTTAAATGGGTTTTTGCTTTTTTTTTAGATATAAAAAAAAAAAAATAGCCTAGCATGCAAAAGACAAAATTGCAATATATATATATATATATATATGGGAATTGGGAGGAGATCATGTTGATTTGTTCTTTTGAAAGGGACTTGCAGTCGCATATGGTTAATTGCCTGGATGTCTCCTAAACCGTGTCTCTGGAGAGAGAGAGAGAGAGAGAGATATAACAAGTAAATATATGATTTGTTTATCTTTTTTATGTTTAAAAATCATATGCGAATAAATATATATAGATATATATGTATAAATATAATAAGGTTGACGAAATATTTTCTTAGCTCTATAAAAAAAAAAAGGAGAAATATTTTCTTAGCTAATAATTTTTAAAGACTTAATAATGTATTGAGCAATAATTAGACAGAGAAGTTGACGAGCTAAATTAAGGTCAATGAGTCTCTCAACATAGCCATTAATGTGTTTGCATGAACTGACTCGGATACCACTCAGACTTGCTACTCTCTTGTTGATCTGAGTTGATCATCAGAATAATGATATATATGCTGATTGCTGGCCCAACTTACAGCTTGTTCTAGCCTACGAAGCTTAATTCATGGTTCTAAGACGTTCTAACGACATGCATTGGTCTAACAGTAGCACCCTATATATTACTTGATTTGATTTGAATTCACGCTAGGAGATCATGGAGATCATTGAGATTATAATTAGAAGTAATAATTAACTAAGACACAGCATTCAATTTTCATAATGTTAATCCTGCTCTCGTGCTTTTCATTATTCAAAGGTATGATCAAAATGATGTTGGAATTGTCGTTGTCAGCTGGAGATTGTTAAAATTTTTGGTGTTTTCTTAGAAGTCAAAGCTTAATTCCTTTCTAATTGAACAATTTCAGGGATACCATGTGAAAAACGATGGGTCTGTCATATAGACTCAGATCGGCAACTTGGAGTGAACTGGCTAGCTGTACAGCCCGTCGATTGCAGGATGGACCATCCTCGCAGGGGTAAAAAATAAGAGAGTTGAGGTGGGGATTTTGTTTTGGTTTTTGAGTAAATCTATTACAAAGCAAAAGGGGACCATTTGGTACAAGCTAGCTAGGGCTTAAGGGACTCAGAAATTAAAAGAAAGGGTAAAATTAAGAGGTGGTTAGGAATGAGATGAATGCAAATAATGTCTTCCAATGACATTTTTGGCCGGAGCGGCCCATTAATTTGGCTGCATTGTACACATTAAAATTGGCACATTTTATGGACTTTAGGAGGCTACATCTTTTAACATCTAAAGAATGTCTTTTGTTATGGGAGCAATCTTTCCGTCTGATTTAAGACTCTCGATTTTAAGAGAATCGCGTTCAATGATTAGATCCTTTATACCTAACTTTGTTGCTTCATTCAGTACTGTCAAATGAGTCATGTCGTTTTAGCTTCTGATCGGTCCCTGCAGTTTAGGATCATTTGGGTGGCTCATGAAGGAGGAGTCTACCCTCCCTAATTACTACATCGAAGTT
This sequence comes from Cyclocarya paliurus, assembly GCA_029856935.1. NCBI lineage: Eukaryota > Viridiplantae > Streptophyta > Magnoliopsida > Fagales > Juglandaceae > Cyclocarya > Cyclocarya paliurus. The sequence continues at coordinate 12,953,082 of CM056949.1, forward strand.
GACTTTTATTTCTTTTTACTTTTTACGGGGACACGATCCATGCATGAAGGGTTCTATATATTTTCTTTCTTGTATTTGAGACTTGATTGCCAAGCATCCTTGATTTGTGTTCTCCGTGTTGGAAGAGGAGGACTTGTATAATTGTCGTGCTACCTTTAATTTCAATACTTGTGTGGCCCCCACATGCATTGCAACTTGATATTCTTCATGCCAGAAGTAACGCTGATTTTGAAAGAAGAAAGTTCCAGAGTTTAAAAACCTACCAGCTATTGAAGGTCAAACAAAGCCGAAGTAGCTGGCAGCCAACGCTGCTCTGAAAGCTACCCGCGGGGGGAAACATCCTTTTTGTTCACCCCATAATCAAACGATCAACAACTATAAGAACAAATTAAACTGATATGGGGTAACTTTATCTAGCAGGTTGTGCCAAGACAATGGATATGAATATGTTGATCTGTAACAAGAAAAGGTCGAGACTTTGTTTTGGGAGTCTAGGGTTCCTACGGGGAACAGAAAGGAAGGCGGAGAAGTGGGATTTGAACCTAGGGCATGCCTGAAGTACTTTAGTTTTTATTCAAAGTCAAAAACTTTAAATCTTTACTTGCCTTTTATATTTAGGCTCTGTTTAGATAGTGAAAGTGATTAATTTCATCTCATCTCATCTCATCATTATAACTTTTTAAAATTCTCACACAAAATATAATAAATAATTCAACATTTTCAAATCCTAAAACAATAATAATATTAAAAAATAATATTATAGCAATATTTTATTCAACTTTCATCTAAAATCATTTTATTTCATCTCACTATCCAAACTGCACCTTAGTCTACAGATGAAATTTCCTTAGTTTATTTCTTTTAGCTAGGTCTTGTTGTTCAACCATTGTGTTCGTTATGTAGGAAGGGACACAATAGTGATATTTGTACCAAAGAACATTGTAGGAATCATCTGGAATCTAATATAAAAAACCATATTTTTTTTCTCTAGCCTGTCTTCTTTGGAGGCGCTACCCTCAAAGAGAACAATCCTATTTTATGTAATTTTTTCCTTAATAACCTGGTGTGTTACAAAGTGGTATTAGAGAGACTGATTTCTGTGCTATACAGCATGACAGAGGGTACAAAATTAAATCAACTGCAAAATGGGCTAAATGCCCTAAAGAAATCTACTGACTCACAACATTAGAAGCTAGAATCACAATATCAGAACCTAGAGGCAGAGATGCTAGGCTTAAAAAGGAAAGTCGAATCAATAGTCCATCAACTCGCATCTTTAACAGTGAAGTTGCAAAGAAAAATCAAAATGGGAGCAATGCAGAGTCCTCTTTTGATCTGCAGAACATACACATCACAACATTTAGGACTCAGAAAGGGAACTACGAGTTTCTACTAATGGCGTTTGGGTTGACTAACACCCTCTCCACATTTCAAAGCCTAATGAACGAGGTATTTTCGCCCTCAATTGAGAAAGTTCATTCTAGTTTTCTTTGACGATATTTTGGTCTACAATAAAAACAGCTTTTGGAGAATGAAAATCACTTACAACTAACCCTAGAAATTTTGAGATAACACAAGTTATATGCAAAGCAGTTCAAGTGTTTCTTTGGCTACAGCGAAATCTCGTATTCGGGACACTTAATATCGGTTGGAGGAGTCTGGGAAGACCCAGAAAAGCTTAGAGCCATGAAGGAGTGGCCACTCCTAAGTTCCCTAAAGGCCTTGAGAGGATTTTTGGGCCTAACAGGGTACTACCATAGATTCATTCCAGATTACGGAGGGATTGCAGTACCGCTAACCAGAATGCTAAAAAGAATAACTTTGTGTGGAGTGAGGAGGCCAAGGAGGCTTTCCATCGGCTAAAAAAGGCTATTACTCAACCTCTTGTGTTGGCATTTCCTAATCTTTTGATGTCATTCACCATTAAGTGTGATGCATAGGGGAATACTATTGGGGCCATCTTGATGCAACAAGGCAGACCCATAGCCTTTTAAAGTCAAGTATTGAAGGGAAGGTCACTAATTTTATCCACTCACTAGAAGGAACTTTACACTCTAGTTTTAGCCATCAATAAATGAAGGTCGTACTTCTTGCGACAAGCCTTTATGGTCATAACAAACCAGCAAAACTTGAAGCACTTATTAGACTAAAAAATATAAACCCCTATGCAGCAAAAATGGGTTTCTAAGCTGCTTAGTTATAACTTTGTGGTGGAGTACAAAAAGAGGTCCGAGAATAGGGTGGAAAACAAATAGGAGGGGACCGATCTCCTTTCCCCCCATAGAATGGGTGGATGATTTAAAGGCTGCCTACACTAAGGATGAAAAATTGTAAAGGGTTATCAAGCTATGCTTGGAGGAAAGACTGAGCTTGGATTACACCTTGAGAAATAGACTGTTGTTGTATAAAAGGAGACTATACATTCCTAATGATGAAAATTTTAAAACCAAGACATTAGAACTTATCCACAATACCCCCCGGGGGGGGGGGGGGCATTCAGGTTATGATAAGTCTCTACAAAAAGTGAAGAAATGTTTTTATTGACTTGGATTAAAAAAGGATTTGAAGGAATTCATCAAGTGTTGCGATCTGTCTCAAAGAGTTAAAGCATACAACACTACACCTAGTGAGCTGTTACAACCCCTACCCATTCCTTCCCAACCGTTGACTCATATAACCATGGACTCCATAGAGGGGTTGCCCGAGTCTAAGGGATTTAATAGAATATGAGTGGTAGTGGACAAACTCATCGAGTTCAGGCACTTCACAGCCCTTAAACACCCTTATACTGCCAAGGATATAGTCGACCTCTTCCTCAAACATATTTTTAAGTTGCATGGCTTACCTTTGTCTATTATTTCAAGAGAGATAGCACTTTCACAAGTCATTTTTTACAGAAGTTATTTACATTGCAGGGAGTACAAATGTCCCTATGCACAAACTCCTCAAACTTATGGGTAATTAGAGGCTATGAATAAGCTTGAAAACTACCTAAGGTGTTTTATTGAGGACAGACCAAGTGACTGGGTTCTATAGCTACCACTAGCAGAGTGGTGGCACAACACAACCCCCAATCTATCTACTAGACTCTTTCCATTCGAGGCATTATATGGATATCAACCACCAAGGTTTGTGAGTCACATACCAGGCACTGCAAGGCTAAAGGCACAGGAAAGAAATCTAAGATCCCGAGACCCAATTTCTCAGCTGTTGAAGGATAACCTGCAAAAAGTATAAAACCGAATGAAAATGAATGCTGATCTGAAGAGGAACCAGCAAGAATTCAAAATTGGGGAGTTGGGTATTTCTGAAATTACAACCCTACAAGTAGACCCTTGTGGTACATCGCAAGAATCTTAAACTAGCACCAAGATTTTTTGGGTCTTTCCGAGTTTTACAAAATATAGGGGAGGTTGCTTATTGGCTAGATCTACAGGAAGGCTCTCGGATTCACCCAACATTCCACATCTCACAACTCAAGAGGAAGGTCAGAAGAAACATTATTTATGGTTCCAATGCTGCCACCAGTCGATGATTAGGGGATCCTTCATCCTAAGCCCGAAGCATGGTGAAGGCTGGGAACAAAGCTCAAGTTGAGCTATTGGTAAAGTAGTAGAGGCAATCGAAGGAAGAGGCTACATGGGAACCCTATTCAAGGTTGAAGGATGCCTTTCCTTACCTTGTGGGTAAGGTGTTTTGAAGGAGGAAGCCATGTAACAAGCCCAGGTCGAGACTTTGTTTTGAGAGCCTAGGGTTGCAACAGGAACAGAAAGGCAAGATGCTTCAAGAATGGGGATCTAAACCCAAGGTACGCATGAAGTACTTTTTATTTTTAGTCAAAGTCAAATAGTTTAAGCCTTTACTTACCTTTTGTATTTAGTATGCAGATGGGTTTTTCTTCATGGGCCAACATCTAGATTATGTTATGTTTTGGGTTATGTAGTGGGTCGGTCTAGTAGTAGCCAAGCCTTTGGTTTTTTTCTTTTAGTTGGGTCTTATTTTTTGGCCACAGTGTTTGGCCCAGGGCCTTATGTAGGAAGGGACACAGTAGTGATGTTTGTACTAAGGAACACTTTGTAAAAATCATTTGGAATCTAATATAAAAAATCCTAACTTTTTTCTCTAGCCTATCTTCTTTGAAGGTGCTCCATTCGAAGAAAGAAACCCTATTTTTTGTAATGTCTTCCCTATTTACCTAGTGTGTTACATGATCACTAGCAGTTTTATATATTAGAACAATATTCTAAAATTTGAACCAAAATTATTTAAGAAAACTATATCTTTTAATCCTTGCCCTTCTAGCTAGCTCCTAGCTAAGATATATATATTAAAAAAAATACACTAACATACTCATGATGATTTTATTGGATGGAAGTCTTAAAGTGTGTGCTTTAAAGTGGAATAGGCCAAATTCAAAGAGTAGAAAAGAAGAAGATCAGTACAGTGCATGGAAATTATATGGGCCGGTATGCATCTGATCTAGATCTCCTATTAAAAAGGAAAAGATCTAAATATTTAAAGTTAATAGTACTGAGACAAATAGCAATTTTACTATTCCATATTCACCATTAATGGTGATCTCTAATTGAAAAATGATAGAAAATAAAATATAATGGAAAAGAAGAATGGTAAAAGAATGATATTATCTTCTTTTCTATTATTATTTTACTTTTTTTTTTTTTTATCATAGTATCAAAACTCTTGGCTAAAGAACTTTTTTTTAAGTTCTTCTGCTAGTTTTACTTCTTACAAAATTTGTATCGTTGTTTAACTATGTTTCGTCTCAAATCCATGCATTTAGAGTGTCCTTATTAGTTGTGAACCTATTTTCTTGGATTTTGGTTTATTGTGAGCATTGTTTGAAGCCACATGATCATTTTTGGCCTCTTGATTTTGATCATATAGTTGACCAAGGTCATATATAGTCCATTGTTGGCTCAATCTCTCGGCCTACTATTAGTCATTTGTTGGCTTTGGCCCATTATCAACCCATTGTTAGACATAGCTTCAAATTTGATGTTCCAGATGCTAGTTACTTCATCACCAGTTGGACATTTTCATCATCTAATTGGCAATCAATCAACAAATATGGAGGCTATTAGAAGGACACAATTTCTGGAATTCTTCCTTGTATTGTATTGTGCTAGACTAGAGATTTTATACAGAGTTTGTACAATATTCTAGAGAATTAGAAAGGAATAAAAACAATTACAACTTGAGATAAAAATGGAAAGAAAAATGTCTACAATTCCTTTGCAGTAGCACTTGATTTCTCTGCAGTGATGTTTGTTGAGGCATCAGTGGAGTCTATGTTAATACGCCCCCTCGAGTCCAAGGGTGTATCAATAACTTTGAGACTCGATCTAAGTTTGAAGAATCTGTCTGCAACTAATGGTTTGGTGAAAATATCAGCTAGTTAATCTTTAAAGCTGACAAAAGAGATGTTCAAAGACTTAGCAGCAACTCGAGCTTTGACGAAGTGAAAATCAATCTTCATATGTTTCATTCTTGAGTGAAAAACTGGGTTGGTAGCTAAGTGACTCCAATGTTATCACACCATAATGTTGGAGCATGACTAAGAGGTAACCCAAGTTCTAAAATAAGTGTTTGAAGCCAAATGATCTCAGCTGCTAAAGAGGCTACAGATTTGCACTCTACTTTAGTACTGGACCTTGCAACAGTTCGTTGCTTTTTGGAGCTCCAAGAAATCAGGTGTTTACCCAAGTAAATGCAATACCTGCCTGTAGACTGTCTGTCATCTGGACATCCAGCCCAATCCGCATTCGAATAGGCATACAATTGGAAGGAAGATTGAGAAGAGAAGAAAAAGTCCATGATTGATTGCTTTCAGGTAACGCAGTATGCGTTTCACAGCAACCCAGTGAGGTAATTTAGGTGTGTGCATGAACTGGCACACCTTATTTACTGCATAAAAGATGTCGGGTCTTGAGAGAGACAGATATTGTAATCCTCCAACTATGCTTCTATACATGGTAACATCATCAAAACTAGGAGAGGCCATATTAGAGACTTTAAAGATGCAGCCATGGGTGAAGTGACAGATTTGGCATGTAACATATTACTTCGGGTAAGGAGATCTTTAATGTATTTTCGTTGGGACAACAGCAAACCATTACTCAATTGAGTAATTTCCAACCCAAGAAAATACGAGAGAGGTCCAAGATCCTTTACAGGAAAGGCCAAGCTTAAATATCTAATAAAGGTGTCAATTGACGTAGGTTTGGAAGCAGTGATAATGAAGTCATCAACATACACCAACAAGTAGATGTGCAGATCACCATGATTAAGTATAAATAAGGAAGCATTAGATTAAGAAGCCACAAATCCATAGTCTAATAACCATGAGCTCAATTGGGCAAACCAGGCCCTAAGGGCATGTTTTAGGCCGTAAATGGCCTTATGTAGCTTACAAATGTAATCAGGAAACTAAGGATTGATAAATCCTTGAGGTTGATACATGTATACCTGATCTGTGAGTGTTCCATGAAGGAATGCATTCTAATTGTCGAGCTGTCGGAGTGGCCATCCACGAGCAACAACTAGTGGCAGGATAAGTCTGATTGTAGGGGCTTTGACCACGGGACTAAAGGTCTCATGAAAATCGAGACCATGCTTGTGGTAGCCTTTGGCTACAAGCCTTGCTTTTCTCCTTTCAACAGACCCATCAGCATGAAGCTTTGTTTTGTATACCCACCTGTAACCAAGGACATTGATGGAAGGGTTAGGAGGGACTAAGGACTAGGTCTTATTTTGGATTAAAGCTTGGTTTTCCTAAGACATAGCAGCACGCCATGTCGAGTGTTTAGAAGCCTCTATATAGCTGGTAGGAGATTCAGGTGGATAGACTGTAGTAGTGAGCCACGTCCGAGAAGGGAACGGGATTGTGCCATCCAATCAAACGCGAGGTCTAGATGAGTTGGTCTGTGCACATGTGATGATGGGAGAGCGGGGTGGAACGAGGATAAGCGTGGGATTTGCAAAAGGTGCTAGGGAATTAGGGATTTGGTCGTGCGAAGGAGAAATTGGGGAAGAAGAAGCAGGATTGGGCTGTTGAGAGGAGTGTTGGGTAGTGTTGTTGGGTCTGGGCCGAGAAGAGAATGGAGTGGATTAAGAAGAGGCAAGGCAACGTGAGTTGAATGTGGGTTATGAGAAGTGGCAACTGGGCTGGGCTGAGAAATAGAGTAAGGAAAATTGGCCTCATGAAACAGTACATCATGGGAGTAGTAAAAACGATGAGTTTTTAAATCTATGCACTTATATCCTTTGTCTGTGGAACTATAACCTAAAAAGAGACATGGGGATGATCAATAATTTAGTTTGTGTTGATTGTAAGGCTGCAGATTTGGGAAGCATTAGCAAGCAAAAACCTTAAGAAAGTTATAATTTGGATCATGATGATAAATTTGATAAAATGGAGATTTATTTTTTAGAGTTGACGTAGGAAAACGATTTATGAGATAAATAGTTGTTTCAAAAGCATTAACCCAAAAGGTGAAAGGGAGAGATGCTTGGGCCAAGAGTGCAAGCCCAGTGTCGACTATGTGCCGATGTTTCCTCTCAACAAGCCCATTTTGTTGATGGGGTATGTGACAGGAAAAACAATGATGGATTCCAAATTTTTGACAAAATAGCGTAAGAGTTTTGAATTCACCACCCCCATCGGTTTGAAGAGTGATGAATTTAATATTTAAAAGACGTTCAACATATGGCAAAAAAATTAAGAAAATATGTGAGACATCTGATTTTGCTTTTAAAGGATAAAACCAAGTGTACCGAGTGAATTGATCTACAAAAGAAAGATAATATTTAAACCCTTATCTAGAAACAGAGTGGGCTGGACCCCATACATCAGCACAGACTAACTCAAGAGGTTTAGTTGAATGGGCTTTTGTTGAAATAAATGGAAGCTGATGAGACAAACAGGTTGAGGATGACCCAACCTGCGGTGCCATTGAGACAAAAAGGTTTTCTCGCCTAGATGAGTTGATGGAGAAGGAGGAGAGGAGGAAGAGGGCTTCAAGGATGGAAAAACATAGAACCCGTCACAGAGTGGTCCAGTAAGGAGGGTCTGCCCTGTCAAAATGTCATTCAAAGAAAGAAAAAAAAAAAATGCATGAAATTCAAAGTAATAGGAGTTATCACTACAGAATTTGGAGACAGAGATAAGATTCTTAGTGATGTTAGGAACGTGAAGCAAATTTTGACGTAAAAAGGAAAAGGAGGTAGAAGATAAGGAAGAGGCACCCGTGTTCTGTATTGGAAGACCCGATCTGTCCCCTACAAGAACTTGATCACTACCGCAGTATGGTTCTGAAGAGAGGTTTAGATTGTTGAAGTCATGTGTTATATGGTGGGTTGCAGCTGAATCTCGATACCAGGTGGACTCCATGAAGTTGCTTGGTGTGGTGTAGTTGGTGGAGAAGGATGTGGGTGCTGCAAATTGGTAGCTATGATCAAAACGATGGAAACATTGTAATGTCACATGTCCTGCCTTCCCACAAACCTGACAAGTTGGGCATTGTGTGGGTGTTGAGGTATTCTGCACTGTTGGTGAGAAGCTATGACCACCATGAGAATGATAACTAGACCTTCCTCTGCCATTGTGACCACACCCATCACGGGACTAATTACAACCACGTCCACTTGTATTGGTGAAATTAGCATATGGTTCAACAAAAAAGGGTGTACGTGTGTTGTGAGCAAGGTGACTTTCATGTACCAGCAATAACTGGTATAGTTCATTGGAGGAGATTGGCTTAACTCGTGTTGTCACAGAAGTGATAAAAGAGTCATAAGATGAGCCAAGGCCAATGAGAAGTTAGGTAACAAAATCTGGGTTAGGTAATGGGGAACCAGTGGCTGCAAGAATATCAGCTACAGACCTCACTTTACCAAAGTAATCAGTAATACTTTGGTCACCATGGGTAAGATTGGCTAATTGAAAATGAATTTGAAACTGTTTGGCTTGAGAGTGAGATGTAAATAGGGAGGGGAGGAAAAGTCAGAGTTCACATGAAGTGTTTGAGGAAAGGACATGGCCAATGACTGACTCTGAAAGAGAAGAGAATAGAATGCTAAGAACAGATTGATCAATACGCTTCCAAGAGGAATACGCTGGATTAGGTGCAGTAGAATCTGGAAGAGATGCCGAAGGAGAGGCAAGTGTGCCATCAACATACTGATATAAATCTTGGCCACGGAGATAAGCAGAAATTTGGACTTTCCATAATGGATAGTTATCGATAGTAAGTTTAGTAGTGACGAGATGAGAGAAGGAAGACATGGTTGTAGAGGGAGGAGAGGGAAGGGGAGTAGAGATGGCCATGGATTAGATTTGCAAGGACTATAAGTCTCGAGCTCTGATACCATATTAGAAGGACATAATTTCTGGAATTCTTCCTTGTATTGTATTGTGCTAGTGTAGAGATTTTATACAAAGTTTGTACAACATTCTAAAAAATCAGAAAGGAATAAAAACAGTTACAACTTGAGACAAAAATGGAAATAAAAATGTCTACGGTTCCTCTGCAGTAGCACTTGATTTCTCTGCAGTGATGTTTGTTGAGACATCAGTGGAGTCTATTTAATAAAGGCTACACTCAAATTTCAAATTCAAGATTTTAAAATTCTCCACTTTAAAGAGGATGATGGAGATAATATCAAATCAAGAATCCTAATTTGATTTTCATAATTATCAGATTACTTGATTTGATATAATCTTGATTTAATTTTCATAATAATTAAGAGTTTACCTTATCTTATCTCTATGTAATTCCCTATAAATAGGAAACAATATTGCTTTGTATTCAACAAAAATTTATAATAAGAAAAGAGGTAGCCTTCAAAGTGATCTCTCTCCCTCGTTCTCCTCCTTCTCTTTTCTTTCTTTCAATTTCTTTTATATTCAGTTTCTATCACAAAAAAAAAGACATTATTGATAAAAAAAAAAATAGTAATACAAGTACTAAATATCCCAAAAATAGCCAAAACATCTATTAGAATGATGCGAAAATTTTCCAATACTGTTAAGCAGTTCTTTTGAGATTAATGGGATATCCAAGTCTTTCATATCACATGTGCATATATATATGGAGTTTTTATCAAACATCTTTCTGTATTTTCCTGGAAAGTCAATCCTTGATGAATATATTAGGCCCAAGATGTACCGGGTCCAGTCCACCACAAAGTTTCGAAGCAGGAGGGAAAATACATGGCAAGAGTTGAGAGAGAAAGACAAGTTAGACACACAAAAGGTGAGGTGACGTAAAGTTGTCATTCCTCACCGCTAAGGACCTAATAAAAAGTGGATTTGATCAATGAGAAAATGGTGGAGAGATTTTCTTTAACCTCACAACAAGAGACTCCAAATGGATCATCTTCTCTAGGCAAAAAGGAGTCACCGACCCTCATTTGTACAGTGAGGTACGAGAGACCATGATAGACTGTAAAATACTCTCATAATAATATATTTTTCCTCCAAACAACTCATAAACATAGGCTCTGTGTCAAACCATATAAATCATTGTGTCTCTTTTTTTATTTATATTTCCTATATTATTTTTAATATTTACTATCACGGATGTACGTATACCGGCCCTATGTATACCAATCCCCCCAATTTTTTTAAAAAATTTAAAATATCTCATAGTTTTTAATCATAATTATATAAATATAGAAGACGCTCCCCAAAAAATTTATAATCTCCATAAGCTCTTCAAAAGGTTTAAGATTTTAATATACCTAGAAATGCCTCTCTAATTTTTTTTCCTATAGTCCCAAGATTTTGTATAGTTTCTATATACTATCTATTTTTAAGGATGTAGCCTCACCAAAATTAAACTAAAACTAGGTTTATAAGAAATAATAAACTTATTAATATGGATCCAGATTAAGTTTTTTGTTATACAATATTAGAATTCTTAATATGGAATCCAAAGTGAAAATACAAGAAGATTTATTTAAGGTTAATGATTTATATGAAAAATAGTTAAAAGGTTTTATCCTCTAAACTTCATTGAGCAAGAAAAAATTTATTTAAAATCTCAATTAAAGCATTGTATACTTAGATTATGTTTGGGGGCAAGATGAAAAATCTCATCTTAATTCCATCTCATCTAATCATTACATCTTTTTCAAATCTCTATACAAAATATAATAAACAATTCAACATTTTCAAATTCTACTTTAACCTTTTCAAATCCCAAAACAATAATAATATTAAAAAATAATATTTTAAACTTTCATTTTAACACTATTCATAAAATTTTTAAAAATTCTCATCTTATCTCATCTACCAAGCATAACTATTTTTAAAAATAATGTGACATGAAAATATCTAGATTTTATATGAAACTTGATAAACTAACTTACATACTAGAATAAAATATGACGTTTTAAAATATCACTTGATAGTTTTTACGAAGAAAATAAATTCAAAATATTTCATTATAAAAATAATAATAGATGAATATTATTACATGAAACATTATTTTCAGAAATCTAAAATGTTTATTAAGCTGTGTTTTTATAATTTTATTTCTACGTGTATGTAGCAAATTATAGAAATCTAATTTTATATATATTTATATTTTTATGATTTTTTATTTTTTTTTATTTTATATAAATGTGTTATACGGTAGAAAGTGACCCCTAAAAAAATTGTTGGTTCCGCTAGTATACGCGGGACACCATACCAACGTCTTAAACCGCCATCGTAGGCTTTAGATCATATAATCGAGGCCGCGCCGGCCACTTCGATGATCGGGAAGGGCTCTTTCTCCCGTTACTGTTACTGGACGATTTTTTGTCTCATAAGAGAGTTTGGCCAGGAATCTGCTTTCATCTGTTTTCTGTAGTGGTTACACAGTACTTTGTCCTCCAACTAGCTAGGTTTGAAGCCTACAAACTTGGTGACTTCCAAGGAAGAAGAAGAAGACCATGAATACGTGGCTGCCATTGTTAGACGAATTGATCTGTAAAAAATATTAATGAAGCTGTTACCTAATTGACAATATTTATGCGTATACGCGAGTACGGATCGTTGTCACCGATCGATAATAATGATATACAAATATATACATGCATGGGACGGCCTGCAGTACTGGTCAAACAAATCGCAATATGAAACTAATTATTAGAAGGTGTAAATTGGTGGCGGAGCCTACTCCAAATATAGAATGGCAATGATGCAAATGATGGTCATGCAGGTTGCATGGACGCATGTCTCGGGGCCATTCCCATGTGTGTCCTTATTTTTATTCCTTTTCAATTCTAAATTATAGATCTAAAAGCTGTTGGCAAAAATGTTAGGTAGAGATCAGAAAGAGAGAGAGAGAGGACCAGTTCAAACGAATTTAATTATGGCACATAAATGAATGGCAGAGAGAGAGAGAGGACCAATATTCAAATTCTTGAGAAATTTATGTGGCACAGAAATGATGTAAATTGCGTACATGTACTCCCCGAAGCAAGACCCTAGCTTGTACCTATTTCTTTGCCTGAAACACCGCCCAATAATTAATTTGCTTCTTAATATATGGTTACGTACAACGCTGCCAACCCATAATTGAAACTTAATTTCAAGAATATTCCCTGTTTACATATATATACCCGTTTCCTTCTAACTATAAGCTTCTTATAATTCTACTCTAATGATTCACTAGTCTTTGCTACATCGATACTAACCCTTAAAATCGTTGCAGTTGTAATATTTTTAAGATGGTTCCTTTGATTTCATTTCATGATGATCACTACATGTACATGATCATTGTCCTTTTCAAGGTAATATTTAAGGTAGATAACAACCAACATAATTAAGGTTTTCGAAAAACATCTCATCTCATCTCAATTTCATCATTACACTTTTTTAAATTTCAATATAAAATAAAATAAACAATTCAACTTTTTTAAATTCATCTCATCTTCTCTCACCTAATCATTAAAACTTTCTCAAATTTTAATACAAAATAAAATAAACAATTCAATTTTTTAAAATTTCAAAACAAAAATAATATTAAAAAATATATTCTAATAATACTTTTTTTTATTTTTTTATTTTAATCTCAACTTATCTCATCTCATCTCATCATTTTATCTCTGAAAACAAACGAGGTAAGATATACACGTGCAAAATATGGAATATTGAAGCTTCAAAACTACATGAGTAAACTTGTTAGTTCTTGGCATGCACAAGATTAATAACTTCTTAATTTACATGAGATCAACTCGGTTGGGTTGCGTACCTCGTGATCTTGACTCACGATGCATGGATATATTGCTAGTTTTTTAGCAAGGTAACTCTTAATATATATTCATGATAATTTATACGTTGCTACAAAAAGTAATGGACCCTTAACGATGTATTTCAATTAAATTCTAAGATGACTCCTTCGATTTCATTTTTATGATCACATCAACACCCTTGTCAAGCGAAGAAAAACAAACCAACAGGACATATATATCATGTATGTATGCATGGCGCGGCCAGCTAGCTAGCTTGATCATCAAGGTCTAAAATCACAATAAACTTGTCAGTGCAAGCTTGGGCACATGGTGGAGGCGGCCTCGTGAATTAAGCAATTTCCTAAGCCCTATGATACCAATTTTAAGTCTGAATTATTGGTGCAGATGCAGATATTTTGATTGACCGATTGAGTTCTGATCACCAATTGGTTTTTGTTTCCCTACTCTGAATCACTTACAACCATAATGCTGCACATATTTTTGTCATTCCGCCAAATATATACATGCCAGACTGTAATTTTTTCTTTCTTTTTTTTTTTTTTTTTTTTTGGGTTATTGGCCCATTTAATCTATGGCATCTAACGTCCATCGAGCTTTCTGCTCTCTTCTACGCAGTTTTTCCACTCAAACAATGGAAGAGCCTAAACCTTATACAATTTATCATGCCTATTATATGTTGCAATTCCTAGCAAACAAATTAATATTACGCTATTTGTCTATGTCTTGATATAAATAGCGCTTGCTTCTGAGTTTCCCACAAAGGTTCTCTCCGCGTCTACCCCTGCTCTTCGCAGGGTAGCGACCCTAACAAATATTATTCACAGCGAAGAGTACCCTTTCTCATCACGTACCCTTTTCCTAATGGAAATGAATCCCGCAGACACCATCATCGGCGTCGAGAATGATACTAAAGATCAGGATCCTATCCCTGATCAGAACAGCATCAAGAAGGCTCCCGACTGTGCGGGTCAGAAAAAGAAGCGCGGTGCAGTGCAACTTCTTAAAGCAGCATCGTTTATACTGCGCAGGCCTAAGAAGACGAAATCCTTTCGCACCAGCTCGCATGATCACAGAAACCAGGTCCAGGAGGCCCGGTCATCCATGCCATCGTCCCCAATGGCGCCCGAACAATCAGATCAGGATGTCCGGTACTCCCCCGCATCTCGTTCTGGCTACAGCTCCTCTTCGTGTTCTGAAGTCAGTGCGAGCCGGTACGCGTCCGCGGTTAACCTGCAGGAGCTGGATCGGATCGAGGATAATGACGATGGTGATGATGAGGCTTACGCCGACTGTGGCGGGGACGAGATGATTGACGCGAAGGCCGACGAGTTCATTGCTCAGTTCTACAAACAGATAAGGCTCCAACGCATGGACTCGGTTGATCGTCGTTACCATGATATGAATCAGAGGTCAATTGGTTAATTGAAGGGTGAAGACAAAGAGTTAACGTGTGTGGTTATATATAATGCCTGAAAGTCTGCTACTTCTCAAAATTCTCGTGCATGCATGCATCATCTTTTTTCCCCCGTCCAATTCAATTTTCATATTTTTATCTTCTGTCTTTCATGGTAAAATTAGACCAAAAGTTGGCCAAAGAGTTCGGTTTGTTTGAACGGGTGAAGATGGAAGTAGATGCAGATATGACAACGACGAGAATTTGAAGAGAGGAATGGAGATGTTTGATGAACTAGAAATTGAAGGAAATAAAATCAAGCTTTTTCTATTCTCTTAGTTATAATGTCCTTTTTGTGCTACTAGGTGTTAATTCCATCGATGTCTAGGTTGATATTGGATTAATTAATTCATGACTTGTATCCGGTCTGTCGATTAATTTTATATATAGATTTGCTTAATTTGTGAGTTTCTGGGGGAAATTATAGTAGTTTTTCATGTTCCTTTCTTTCTCCAGCATTCTTTTAAATTGGCAATGCATGCATGCATCAGAGAAGGATGCACCGTGCACGGAGGGGCCCTTGTATATTCTATATATATAAATATATATATATATATATATATTAGCCCGCAGGCATAGAGAAATTGCCCCCCATGCATCCATTGATGATGTAACATTACGAGTAATTAAATGCAATACATGTCTTATGTTTTCCTCTGATCTTTTCTGAGGTCATGACAATCGAATTCATAACCTTTTCTCAAGCTAGTTCCTCGATCGAGATGATCAGCATATATATCAGAAAGGAGGCAAAGCGAGGAGAAAACAACAGATCAGAATATATATATATATATATATATAATCAAGCCAATATATATATATAAATATCTTATAGTTTGAAAAATAAAACTCGATCCGTACGTCTTCTCGTGACATATAGATGATGATCATATACTCACAGCACATGATCTCAAGCAAATTGCCCATAAATCTGAAGCACATGATCGTGACCGTACGTCAATTGGTTGGTTTAAGAATCGACGTTTTGGCTACACATTAATTAATTAGCACCATCACTTGATATCTATTTCCAAATGCTAAACAATATTAATTTGGCTGCATTGATGAAATTATCTTGCCTTGAATTTATATGCAATATAATTATATATATATATATATATATAGAAAATTTTACATATTACAATCTCATCATACTACAATGAAAGCTTGCCTTCAAGTTCTTTATAAAAATAAAAAATGATGTAATTAAAGATGATAAAAGTATCACATTTTATATAATTGGATGAAAGTAAAATGAGAGTATAAATTACAGCAGATCGATCACATGGTATACCTAATGATCAAAAAGAAGAATAAGAATATTAATGGTATATATATAATTAGCTAACATATAGTACCATAGTATTTGTAATTTTTTACGTTACGTTACGTTACGTTACGATGGAGATGGTTGATTGTGGAAGCAAAGCTAATTAAAATCTTTTAAATATAGAATAGACTGTCACAGCTGTCTTTTAACAAAAGGCCGCTATATAGCCAATGAGCTGGGCCGCTACTTAGCTAGCTTTCCCGGAAATTATACTCCGCAGTCCACATCCATAAAACAAGTTAATTCTCACTCTAATTATAGTAGCTGGAATATTTGGAATATTAGTGAGAAAAGCCAGCTTCCTCAACGACCAAACATGAATAATGAATTAGAAAACAAACAAGGACAAAAGATATTGTACATGATGATGCGTGATCCGTAATTCATGTACATATATATATATATATATATATATATATATAAATTCCAGGAGCTTGATTCCAATTATCATAACCATTCAGCTGTACAAGTGCATGAAGATTGAACCATATTCCTTCATTTTAGAATTAAGAGATCAGGACTATATTATATACTATATCATATAAATATATATATATATTATTTAATTAAGCGTAATTTCATACGATCAGATATTTGAAACCAATATCTAGAAGTACTAATTGCTTAGAGCTTGATTCTTGTGATCACCTACTATTTAGCTGTAAAATGAAGACAACAGGTACCTTATTCTTTCATTTTAGAGTTATAACTGAAAGTAACATATATAATTTATTGTGGGTTGGGTAAGATGGCTACCTAGCTACAATAGATTAGCTAGCTAGTTGGAACACAACGACGGTCATTAAGATTAGTAAGGTTGTTCATCCAGATCAAGATCCGAATTTGGATATCCGGCTATACCCAAGTCCATATTTAGATATCAATGCAATTTAGGTACCTGCCTGGATTAGTCTGGTTACCCGACCTTACACGAGTATCCTGTTACCCGGGTTATAACCACAACGATAGAAAAAGTGAGTAATTAAATATCTCTATAATAATTATATATATTGATGCATTAGGTCACAATTAGG
Organism: Cyclocarya paliurus; assembly: GCA_029856935.1. NCBI lineage: Eukaryota > Viridiplantae > Streptophyta > Magnoliopsida > Fagales > Juglandaceae > Cyclocarya > Cyclocarya paliurus. The sequence goes on from CM056949.1 coordinate 12,970,162, forward strand.
GGTGGCAATATGTAATACGACTCGTTAACCCAACACGAATACGACATGATAAAAGTGGATTATGGTTTAACCTTAACAGGATGATAACGGGTCATTCCGTTTTGACTCATTATGACCAGTTAAGAAAATTAAAGTTACAATTATGCTCTTATACCTAAAAATAAAATTGTTGAGATTTTAATTTTGATATTTTTATTGTTTTGATTGTAATTTTGGACTTGTAGTTAGTTTTATATTTTTTTATAGTTATTGTGATTTTAACATTTACATAAAATTATATTAAGCTTAATTAGATCAAATGGGTTAATTTCGAATTTGTTCAACCAATTTATGTAAACAGGTCAAAACGGGTTGACATAACACAACCTGCTATGTTAATGGGTCGTGTTAGGGTATGACATTTTGATACGATAAGTTTAACGGATCGGATTTGAATTGACCTATATAGTATAATATATATGTTTTGACACGACCCGTTAACACAATTTGACACCCCTGACTCACAATCATCACCAAGTTCACAGGTAATGAAAATATGAAATTGTATTACATGCGATGCGAGGCTGTCCGAAAGAGAAAAAACTAAAAATTATGGATAATGAAAAGTATTCGTAATATGATATCAGTTCAACTACTCCATGATTGGTCCAAAACAAAAGGAGTTGGAACTGCTGTGTACGCTTTAGCTAGGATGCGTACACACAACACACTAATATTTTGAATACCATACAGGATGCCGTACCGATCAAGACACTGGAACGAAATATTTCGATATTGATATCATTTCGTGTACCGTTTCGGAATAGTCGATATATAAATAAATTATATATATATAAATTATATTTCAAAATAATAGTCTATATATGAATAATTTATATATAAATACATAGATATATAAATTATAAATAATTTAATCTGAATTGAGAGTCAAAAAATGAATTTATAGTTTGAAAAAATTAAAGAAAAAAATTAAAGACCGAAATATCGACCGGTACGATCGGTACCGGCCGGTATTTCGACCGGTACGAAACGCATAACATACCTGTATCGGACCGATGGCCGGTACGAAAAATTTCAACTATACCGATCGATACGGTACAATATTCAAAACATTACAACACACAACTCCTTGGTTGGCAGGTTGTGCGCTTTAAGCCCATTTTCCCCCCTCTCTTGAATTACTTGTGCATACAGAAGCCATGTGCTATCCTAATATAGTAATTTTCTATCCTTTATATAATTATTTAAATGAAATAAAATATTTTTTTTATTAAAAAAAATTCTTTATCACTATCTCACACTTCATACTCTATAAAAAATATTTTCATATTTTATAAAAAATTATAAATAAAAAATATAAAAATAAATAATGATTGATAGATAACCTTCATACATCCAAAGAGCCAGATGCCACTCTTTCTGAATTTAATATATTCCCATTATGAAAAAATAAATAAGAAAAGAAAAAGAATGTTGAACTTTCTTTTGGAAAAAAAAAAATGGACAGAATAAAGGAGGATCCCACTAGATCCTGCCACATCAGAATCCGGGACCACCAGACTATGGGTCTAGTAAGACGTGGCATGATCTACGCCGTCCGATCGTTAATAGAATTTAGTACCCATCTCCATGGACGATCTGAGAGCACTTGTTCTTGACCCAACGTAGCCCTTTCCTCAACGAAGCCTTGACCTTCCCTTCGACCGTATAAACCTTATACATGGCGATCCTCTTCTTCCTCTTCCTTTCGGGGTCGCTGAAGCCCCACGGCTTCGACGCCGGCTGACTCGGTCGAGTCACTCTGCGCGGAAGTGGTGGCAGATCCGACGAGCCAGGCCGAGTCGCGTAGACCTGGTTGGAACCGAACCCCTTTCCACTCACCACCTCGAGCCTCCGGTCACCTCCTACGTACCGATAATCCGATCCGAAACTATCCATTTTGGGAAAACGGAGCTTGGGTCGTGCAAGATGGAGGAGAGAAATGCGGAGTCACAGGGTTTTTAATGGGGCGCAGGCGAAGTTAGGGTTTCGAGGAGTGAGGGGTATGCTTGCAAAACAGTAAATGTATGGAGGAGAAAACCGAAAATTCGGAATGTTATTTAATTGCGGATTCCAGAGGTCGCAGAGCTCGAGGGTACTTGCTTGGATTAAAGAAAGAAAGGACTTCATGTTAGCTGTAAAAAGCATGATGTTTTTGGCTGTGGACACATCGGTTCCCGGATCCTTTGTTTATTCCTTTGCTTTTTGGGTGCCAAGTTAACAGCTTTTTGTTCTATATTTTTTCCTTTAGGGTCACCAAATTCTTTGCACTTGATCCGAGAGGAAAAAGTTTAGGGGGAAAAAAAGGTTAGTTCAATTTTCCCTATGCAAAAAGATATGGATTTGATATGGGAAATTTTCGCCCTTTCAAGTTTCATGCCCACGGATCAACGCAAAGATTTTGATTCCCTAACGTTGTCTATCACCCTCTTCATGCAATGTAGATTTATGTTTTATTTTTCATATCAAAAATTGTATGTGTTATTACGTATTCTTATATATTGATTAATTGTGTCATTTTTTTAATATAAAATAATTTTTTTAATTAATTATATTAATAAAACACATTAAAAATACATAAAAGTAATTGTATGTAAGAAAAGCCCATAACAAAAATCGCAATATATTGAACATTATTTTTTTGTCCCCGCGTTTGCCTCACCTTAAAATATTTAAGGTCGCACGGGCCGGCGGGTATGGGCATTTTCTATCTCTTTTAGTTGTATTAGTGGGTTGTTTTTTAGCGTTTCGGGTTTGTCCACACTTCAGTTAAACTCGTGTTTCCAAACAAACAATTACCAGTAGTAGTACTGTCTGATTCACCCATCTTTTTGGTAACAATGTATCAACGCATTCCGTTCAGCTTCCATCAGTAAGTTAGACTTTCTTTGAGTTTGATATGTTGATTCTTTATTTCTACCACGTCCATATATGGGTTCTGAGTTTAAACAAACATCTTCAGTTAAATAATTGTCCATCTTGCTGCTTTTCCTTTCTTTTCTTTTCTTTTTCTTTTTTTTTTTCTTTTTTTTTATGGGAAGTGTCAATTGTTAATAGGTCTGTGCACATGATGTCGTGCGGAGGAAATTCATTAGGATCACATGTATATATGCCAAGTTCCATAACAATTTATAATTAGCATATTGATCAATGCAGACAATTGACACTAAGCCCCACTAACCCCCCCCCCCCCTTCTTTTTTTAATTTTTAATTTAGTATAGACATATATTCTCTAGTCTAGAAGCTTTTTGGTTTGCTTTATTACCCAAATAATTAAGATGGATGCATGGTAGCAATTAGCAAAGAAAAATTATTTTGGGCATCATAGTTGTACATGATCGTCCATCGTTGTGGAACGACCTTGTGGCCTGCGAGCGCAAATCTAGTGTCCCTGATCCCCCCCCCCCCCCTCCGGCCACATATACAAGCCTATACGAGCAGCTCCAAAAATGAAATATGTCATTGAATTTTCACAAGTACTAAATATAGTGGCTCTTACTGTCAACAAAAAAGGCAAAATCTCTCTTATAACCATCATTTCGATCGTCAAGTCCATATACTCTCATTAACGACAATACTGATCTACTTTCATGGTTTAATTATGAAGATCAATCAATTCATTGAAGAGTGGCCAATTAGCCAAACTTAGACATGAATTGGCATGTTCCCAGATCCGTTTACCACGTAGGTTGCAGTTTCTCGTATATCTGGAGTACTGTACCTAGGGTGGAAATCAAAGCACGCCAAATTCAAGTAATCATTAAAACAGGAAAAAAAATATTTGGACTTTAACGTTTGAGTTACAACTATGTCGTGAGATATTATTGGAATTAAAGTACTGATCCGTTGAGATAAACTGTTTATCATTATGTTATAAATACTAGGTTTTCCAAATAGGTTGTCCGTTACATGTAAAACCAGTAAATGAACGCATCCTTTTTATTGCTGAAAGTCCACTCAACATTTATCGATCGACAATTCTATACTTTTACGTATATATAGTTCCAGATGCTATATATATTCCAGTTGTCTCTTTGATGATCGATTCCCCTGATCAACGCATCGATCTACGTGATTTGCCCATTAAAGCACACACCATACTAATTTAATAGCAAGGAAGAAGGAAAAGTAAACTAGACGTACAGCTCAAATGGCCCTTTTTTTTATTGGAATTTATAATTAGCTCTTGTTTGCCAACCTTCAAATGGGAACTTCAAATGTAAATCTTAAAAAGACTATTTCGAAAAGAGATGATCAGGTTCCACGCATGCATGCAATACGGTCCATAAAATCTAGCTATTTTAATTACCAGAAGAAGACAACTTTAGATGAAGATCAACACCTACCTCCCCTTCTGGCAACTTACCTGAGAGTTCAGCAAACGACTGCTCATTAGCACAAATCTGCACAGGGGTTGTCACGAAGAAACGAGAAGGAAATGACGAAATAGTCAAAGGCTGCCGTGATAGATAAAAATTTGGATGTGCCTGCTGTAACCCTGAGTCGAAGCTAGCTGCAGCAGCAGGATTGCGAACGAGTCTTCTTGAATAAATCGACGGAACTGTTGATGATCTCACGGCGTGCGAGCTTAGAATTGGTGCAGCAGCTGCTATAGACTTTCCACTCTGAAATTGGGAACGCCTCGCTCTTTGACGCTCTCGCTTGTGTGCATTTTGGTGGCCACCTAATGCTTGGGAGTTAGCAAAAGCTCGCCGGCAAAATTGACACATGAATTTGGTGTGTTTCAGATCTCCGAAATGTTCTCTCTTGACTTCTAGTTCTTGGTGTTGCGTTAATGGAAAACCGAATAGTTTCAGTGTCGAAGTGCGGTTTTCATCGGACATAGTATTAGTGGATTTCAATTTGCCTGCTGGAGTACTCGAGCTTTCAGCTGCCATGCAAAGAGAGAGAGTTTACAATCTGACATGCATGTTAAAGGAAAGGGAAATCCCCCTCTATATTTATATATAGAGAATGGATTTAAAACTCAGACTTTATTTATCTTTTAAAACAAATCGAATTAGCTAGCTTTTAGCCTTATCGTTAACAGTGAACAGTACAGAGAGGTAATACATGTGCTCTGAGATTCTCTCTGAACTCCTTTTTTTTTCCCCCGCAGGTTGTCATCACAAAAGTTTGATATTGATAAGTTGTAGACTTGTGCATGCAAACTTTTCTGTCGCGGTACAATGCATGGTCAATCGGTGACTCGGTCCTTCCCTTGGATTCTACCGTGCATACATTGGCCAATGGCTAATTGCTAGTATATATGCAATATATATCTTTTACGTTCACGTGGAGCTAAGCAGATGATCCTGACGACGGATGACGGTGAAATTTCATTTCATTAAAAACAACCCGCGCGCCCGAGAAGAAAGGAAAACTTAGGTCATTGTACGTCCATTGCATGCATGATTTAATCTAAAAGGTAGCTGCTGCATGCGCTTGTTTCTGATTATAATTAGCAGATAATTTGTTCCAGCATCTAATATAAGTACACGCGTTCGTTCGTCCCATGATGTCTTTTAACAATGACTCGGTGCGGTTTCCCTAGCTAGCTCCTTAATATCACAATTACCTAGTCAATGCACAGAGATTGGATCATCTAGGATATATATGTTCCCAATCAATATCATGTATGCATGTGTACGTGTTGGTTAATTGTAAAGTTGTTCGTAAGACCAATTACATGATCCGTTTGCGGAGAAATTAAGAAGCAGATATTCCCTTCTGTTTTGTTTTGTTTTGATCTCCTCTTGTATGGGTTTATTATATCTTACATAATTATACGTTTAGGTTTTCTAAAATGGTTCAAATTTATTTTTTAAATTGGTATTTATTAGTTTCAAGGGAAAGTACCGTTTTCGTTCGTCACGCCACCTGTTTCCATTAATTTTTATATATCCGTCTCAAATTAATATATATATATATATATCTATATATATATTGTACCATATCAATAGAAATAAGATAGAAATTAAATGTTATGTTTTGAGACAAGAAAGAAGCAGATGGAAAAGTGCTGATCATTTCGACAACTATCAGATTCAAGCAGGTGGTGTTAAAAATCTCAATTAGTTGATATATTTAATTTAGTAAAGCATTATTGATCTTTATCATTAATTTTGTCATTTCAATCATTGATATTTATGTTTTAAATTCTTTTTATTTATATAATTTACATATAATTATTTAAAATATATGAGATAATTAATATATGCTGTTTAATTGTTAATATATCTAAATAAAATGATTATGATATAGATGTTATTATATATATATATTTTATGTATTCTGCTGTACATACTTTTCAAGAATATACTTCTTTTATTTGAGATGACAGCCTAACTATAGCCCTGATCTCATACCATAGCAACTTGCAAGTAAGTGTAGGGGCATATATACGGGCCCAGAGAAAAAGGCAGGAAAAGTGAAGGTGGACAAGGAAAAGATGGAAGAAGCAAATAAACCTCGAAAGGAATCCGAAGATTGCAGTGAGTAGTGGTAGGATGTCTAGGCATCTGAGGAGGATATAAATCATTTCTTTTTGTACTTTGCAGGGCATCGTTGTCATCTCAAGGCATCACGCGTCGGCTGATGATAAGCTTATCGGTGGGATCGGGTGTCGGCCACTGAGGTGTGCATGGACATGCTGACGCCCCCCTTGCTCTTGTGGTGGGTTTCGATGATGATCACAGTGCCTCCCATTAATTATCCTTGCGACTTTGATCGATTCACACTGATCTCTCTCTCTCTAAAACATTAGCTCCAAGTGTGATCTTGGTGAATCTATTCGTTGAGATAAGTTCCTGTACGGAAGTAAGTCGTTGATCGATAGGAAAGAAAGTAGAGAAATAATGGAGAGAAAGGACTATTGTTTTTTTATTATTTTATTTTAAGTATTTTGAGTTTTATTTATGGAGTATTCTTTGTTTGAATTTGTATGTTCTTTAATATTAGGATAAAGGAGTAATATTAAATATAATCGAATGTAAATTTTACATATTTTTATTAAAAGAAGTGGATTATAAATTTAAGATCATATGAAAATTTATTTTTTTAATATTGAAATACTTCACTTTTTTTAATAGAATTGCACAAAACTTACATATTGGATAGCATCTAACGTTACTCTAATCTAAAATATATAAAGATATACTGATATACATACGAAACTAATCAAGACAAGCATTAGAGATGGATACAATTTATATTGGATATCATATATAGCAACCAACTCCTTTGTTTGAGGAAAGACACTAACCTAATTATCTTCTTGATGGCCGACTTAAAACGCACTCGCCTAACACTTTTAATCTGTGTATATGAAGAGACAAGCAACCGCACCTACATTGGAAGACTTAGTGACCAAGTGGTACATGTGCCCATATTAGCTAGAAACTTATAAACACCATGTCCTTGGACCTTCAACATCGATCCGACTTGCGTGGGCATAAACAATATGATCCAATCCGAGTTGAGAGTTTTACTTAAAAAATAACTTGAGATGTCTAAGACCTAATCGAAGTCGCATCATGGATCTATGAGAGATTGACACGTAACACAATAGTCCACTTATACATTGCGTCACCAACCTGCAGCTTGGGACATGACTTTTTCTTTTTCCTTATATTTTGAGAAAGGATAATAAGTGTTGGGCTTGAATGGAGGATGGAAGTCATCCCTTTCGTTTCTTTCACTTTTGTGTCCAACCAGAGATAAGAAAGAATGTCTACATTATGAATATCGTTTTCCTTCCATTGTACTAGATCTCATTTTTCCTCCATCCATATTAGAGGCACTAAATCTTTCCAATTCATTTCCTAAACATTAGTATTGGCTTCATCAAAAGTCAATGCATCTTTAAAATTTGAAAAAATGTAGATAAAATCATATACATTAGCTTCATCAAAATATAAAAATTTAAACTTTAAGCTATAGTAATTTTAAGTACATCTTCAAAATGAATATTTTAATTTGAAGATGTATTGTTCATCATCAAAAGGAATATTTTAATTATTATAAAAACTAAAACCAACTTCTTTTCTGCGTAAAACGTGTACAGTAATATAATAGTTTGTTCTTTAAATAATAACCCAATTAAATTCGTATAGGGTTAATACTATAAGGTTATAGCTACAGTAATTTTTATTTGTTATAATAATATAATATAATATCATTAGCTAAAAAATCCGATGCTCCCATCTAATTCCAAGCTAGCAAAAAAGTTGTCGATACTATCTTGGATGCCTTCTGTTTAATGTTTGTAATCGTTGGGCTTCTTTTGGTTAGTATTGTAATTGCAAAATATAAAATATATATATATTATTTTAAAAGTAATATTATATTATTATTTTGATGAATCTAATGACTAATTCAATGTGGGATTATGAATAAAGAGATTTTGAAATTATGAAAAATATATACTTTTCATTAAATTTTGAATATGACTTTGATGAAACCAATATCAATGCTTCATTATCATTGTAGGCTTTTCTTTAATTTGTTGTCGCTTTCATTACTACGTACACTAAATCATAGCTATATATTGAAACTATATATAACATGAGAAGAAAAGAATTACGTATGTTAACCTTTGATTAATTGACATTAAACTTTCCTTCACTCTGACCAATTACCAGTATGGGAATATATATATTTTATATGTAGGTAGGTTTTTTTTTTTTACTAAGTATTTATATATGGAGGTGATTTGGACGTTAATTACTAAAGATTGGCTATCTAAGAGCTAACTACCTAGGCTAAGGGCTCATTTGGGAAGTTAGATGAGATGATAATTTTACAAATAATAGTAAGATAGTTTATAAATAGTAGTGATATAGTTTGAATCGAATATTTTTTTGGGTTTTGAGAAATAAGAGAAAAAAAGCTGAACAAAAAATATTATAAAGTCAAAATATTGTTAGAATATAGTTTTATAATATTATTTTATTTAAGAATTTGAAAAAGTTGATTTTTTTTTCTTTTTTTAAAAATTTGATAAAGTTGTAATGATTAGTTTAAAAATTTTGTATTTGAATTATATTTAAAAAGAAAATATGATGAGATGAGATGAAAATTTTAAAATAAAATCTATTTCCAAACAAACTCTAAAATAGAAGAAAATAATAGGCACTCTGGATTTGTATGTGTTCAAAGAACCTGATCGAAGCACCTACGTACGTCGTCATAAATTGTTCGTTGGGTAAGTTTTTCTTTTTACAAAAGAAAAATTATTATTAGTAGACTCTACACGAAAATAAAATAATTCTATTTTTTTAAAAAGACAATTATAAAAATTCCTTGATTCATCTAAAACTTTTTTAATTACTGTAATTACAAAAAAAAATCATAAATTCTTAGCATTTTAAGTAGACGAAATAAAATTTCAAAGTACTTTTCGATATAATTGGGTGCGGAAGACAACGCTGGCTTCGCCACTGAATGGGGGACACTTCTAGGGCTGTGCCCATGTGCGCTCTTACTTCAGCCAGCAATGCTAGCCTTCCGTAAAATAATTTAGACGACTTTGGGAAATTCTTGTACACTGAAACAGGCAAAGCTCTGCCCCCACCACTCTTTATTAATGGTGTCCAATCGTACGTTGTTCCCATCCTGCATTGTTTGGAGTCCGGCAGTCGGACAAAAACCCATTGAGTAGCTAATTCATAATTCGCCCTGCGAGGGTATCATGATGATAACCATATTGCCACTAACACGCATTTCAACTACATTTGTTTTTAACAGAGATGATCATCGTCATCGCTAAATCATCATCATGTATTGCATGCCCATATTTAAGAGTATTAGTATTGATCTATGTATATTTATATGTAAAATCATATTTGCATAATGACTCAATTAAAAAACATAAGCATTGACTTATGAATATGCATAAATTTAACTAATAGTGAACAGTTGTTATCCAAATTTAAATAATAAATATTCACTCTATTAAACATATTTTAATTGTTATTTTTCTCTCAATCTTTTCCTTTTCTCTCTCCCTCAACAACATAACAAATCTTCACATACACATTTATTTTATTATTATAATATATTATATTTTTTATTATTGTATTTGTATTATTAATGTCAAATGTATATAGTAGATGTTAATTACAAAATATATATAAAAATTTTGATTTTAGAAAAAAATTAATAATAATAATAAAATAATATTTGTTATTATTTAGGATATGTTTGGGAGGTGAGATGAGAATTTTGTGTTTTGTTTTAAAGTTTAAAATATTATTTTTTAGTTTTAAGATTTGAAAAAGTTAAATTGAAATTTGAAAAAGTTGTATTGGGATTTGAAAAAGTTGAATTGTTTATTATATTTTATATAGGAATTTGAAAAGGTTGTAATGATGAGATGAGATGAGATGAAAATTTTGAAGAAGATAAAACATCCAAGCATAACCTTAATCTCAAATATGCCTAAGCTAATGTGGGAGTTTTGCTTGAATGACAAAGTGGTTATGTGAAAGAGATAATTTTACATATACATATGCATAAACCAATACTAATGCTTTAAGTATGTCATATATTTAATGTGGATCGATGTTGTCTAGGATATCGATCGGGACCTTAAAGTACTCAAATTGACCCATGCACCTTAGAGTGTTCTTTTACTTTCTTCTTTTTTTTTTTGTGGGTTTTGGCCTATTCTTATCTCTATTGTGTTCTTTTACTTTCGCTTCAGCTTCAGAAAAAGCTCCATCGATTGAAAGAAAGCTTCTGTACTGGGGGAACTTCCGATTCAGACGGTGACTTTTGCCCTTTTCCATCGCAGCTCCAAGCATGGAATTAAGTGTAATGGGTCATGTCCCTAGTGCATCTTTTGAAGGGCGTAATGGATTGCATATATGCCCTAGCTAGCTATTGCTTGATCAATAAATCTTTCCAACCTCTCAACACTCCACGCTTCATCTTTTTTTAAAAAAAATTTTTAATTTTTTTTATTAAATAATTTTTATATGAATAGTAAATAAAAAATTTGAAATATTTTAAAAAAAATAAATTCAAAAAAAATTTAAAAAAAAATATTAAAAAATATAGAATGTGAAGTATGGATAAATAGTAAGAAATTATATAGCAAAACCCTTGCTTGATATTGTACTACCATCGTGAGTTTGCTTGATGAACCTTTCACGCAAAAGCGCAACCCGGCCATAAATCATAATGTGCTCTGTCCCCAGGATTTGCAATCCTGAGTTGCAGATCTTGTTTTCCCCTATCCGCCAAAACAATCAGAAGCTGGTGCAAATGTGTCGGATACCATGCACTTTAATATTGTACGATGCATGGCATGATGCCAATTGCCAAGGATATAAATATATATATATATAAATGCGTACTATATATATATAATACAATACGGCTACTTAGAAATTAGACCCAAACCACGAGCTAGTGACTTTTGAGTGATATTTTGAGGTACCACCTGGGATTCAAGAGTCGTACTAGGATCATATCCTCCGCTGGATACTGTCATTTTCACTTCTTGCTCACTGACATGAGGTGACTCAATTCGAACGAAACAACCTAGCTAGCTGATCTATACATAATGGGTGACCATGTGAGTTCCTGGGCTACTGCTACTGTATTTTGTAACTTTTTTTTTTTTTATATATATTTTAAATATTTTAAATATTTTTTAAAAAAATAAAAATTTATAACATTATTAAAAATATTTTTTTAATTATTAAATAAAAAATAAAAAAATGAATAAAAATTCAACAACCCTCCAACAGAAACTCTAAAGCTGGGTTTGAATAACGAAGTATTCTTAATTATTTTCAACTATTTTCGTACGGCTAAAAAAACTTCACATGCCAAATGCAATTGTTACACTTTTGAGTGGTTTTCAAACACTTCGGGCACAGTATTTCACTATGAGCCGAGAGAGAGTTGCGATCATGCAAATTCCAGTGTGCGACAGAGAGGGAGAGGAAGGTTCGTGGTGGCTTGGTTTGAGAGAGGTGGTCGCCGGTGTGAGGTGGTGGAGATGCGGTGGCCTGGGTGGCCACGTACGGCGGTGAAAGTGTACAAAAGTGTACAATTATTATATTTATAGGACTCACATCTTTTTCAACCACCTATTTAAAAGTCAACAACTTAACATACTTCATACATCTAAATAACTCAAAACACTTTCAATGAAACCCATAAATTCACTCTAATCTTTACTTATAACTATTCACAACACTTCTCACCATCTAAATTAGACCTAACTGTAAAAGCAACCTTTTCTATATAATAATATGGGGAGTGGCATGAGCAATATATATTTCAATAGGAGGTTGCTCCCTCCACAAAGAAATCAAATTATTTTTACTTATACTTTTACTATTTTTTTACACTATTTAGATTTTTTTTTAAAAAAAATTTACATATTTATTTAAAAATACTAAGAGCACTAGCATTGGCTTGGCCAAATGCATCTCTAAATTTTAGCCAATATCACACCTTTTTATATTTGCCTATTCTATTTACATTCAATCCCTACATTAGATTAGCTATTTACTCTTTATATAATAATAAAATATTATTAAATTAATAATTTATTTATTTAATTTATTTGTATCACATTTTATAATTCTATAAATTGAATATTAATAATAATTATATTTTAATTAAATTAATATTAAAAAATTTATATTTTTAAAAATCATTTAATGTTAATAATAAAAAATATTAATTAAACTTATCTAAATTTCTTAATTACAAACCAAATAGTATTTTTATTGGAGTGAGAAACTAATATTTTAATATTTTTTTGAAGTGAGAAATTAATATTTTAATATTTGGTGAATCAATAGTGATTCTTCATTTTTGGTCAATCACTATAGTAAAAATCTATTTTATTTTAGATTTGACCAATTCAATATAAAATGTTTCTAATATATATTATTTAAATTTTAATTAAATTTTAATTAATTTTTAATTTTGACCAAATCAATACAAGTGTTTTTAAGTAAAAAAAAAATTAAAAAAAATTTCGGGGACGAAAAGCATTTCCCATTTCAATCACTCATCATTATCTCGAAACGCGCGTGATTAGTTTATGAAACGTTTATTGAGATCAGAAAAGATAACATTATTGCGGCTGTGCCTAGCAGATACTTTCTGTAAAATTATGATTACCAACGGTACACAACATCTCGGAATTGTCGAATCCTTGAAGATTTCCTAGCTGCCCTGTCGGAAGGGACTTATGCCTCTGTACAAGAATGATGTTATTATGCTTTTTAATTTATTTATTTTATTGTTATTATTTAGATATTTAATTTTTTTAATAATTAAGAAAATAATTATTAATATATCTGTATTTTTTATTTTTAAAAAATATTTAAATATATTTTAAAAACATATATAATTTATACTGAATATCACAATGAGCTCATCTACAGACAACGGAGTAGTACCGCTCCTCATGTAATACATATAAATGACGCAGCAATAACACCATTTTGAATGGCTATGGATTTCTCATCTGTTGTACGTAGGTCAAGCTAGCAGTAGTATTAGCTAGCTTGTTGATCAAGTTGGTGCGCACATCTTGTCACTAGGTAAACACTTTGTTGCGATAAAATATATAGGATCGTGAATAGTTTGAGATTTTCAGATGTTGTGATCATGAAAGAGAGTACGTCAGATGACGCCTATCCATGCATCCCACTTGTGTTAAGGATCGAAGAAATTGCAGAAATATTGAAAACCAAATTATCAAACTCACGACATTGTTATCTGGAGTACAATATGCAATCTGATCTCATTGGTCGGCGTTCTTATTTTTCAGGTTTTTTTATTTCTGAGTAACTTGTAAATTTCCAGCAATAAGAATTATATGATTGATCCTGATGTAAATTTCAGACCCAGTACTGATCCCCCACACTAATAATTCATGTCATGACATCGGTACTAGGTACACCGTACACTACTATATGTAGATTAATCTAGATAGCTAGAGCCTTGTGTCTTCGCTTTTTGAATGATATGATGTTTTTAGTAATTCTCAAGGGAGCATGCATCATGTTCGTAACTCGTAACTGCACGCCATCATTCAGAAGTACTGGTGTTGGGTCGAAGACAAATAGTGGGCGTCTTCCAATGAAGCCTTTGTATAATGTGAAGAAATTGTATTTATTGTGAGTTGTGACTTTTGCTTATTTTGGCTACTTAATTAGTTAGAAAAATGATAAAAACAGTCATTTTTCACAACACTTTAAATAATAATATCTTAAAAGAATGGATATTTTTATAAAATATCTTATAAAATTAACATCATTTTATAAAAATATCTTTATTTTATAATATGTGTTATAAAATATATTGTGTAAGTATCATTATTCAGTTAATTATGACAATGACAATTATCTAAGAAGGTAAGGTTTTGGGAATGTACTGTTAAAGATGCCTGCCTTGATCATCATATAATATATGAGTAATTCTATTCCTAAGCCCATTTAGTCTCCAACACCACACACCAGCTGAGCTGGATTTTTTTTTTTAACAAAACGATTCGTTTTGAAGACTCACTCTCCAAGTTTTCCACCTTCTTCCCCAAATCTTCCCTTCGTATTCACCCCTCCGCCATTTCCTTACCAAACCCAACTGAACAATGCAGCAGATTCAGTTATTTTCAATAAATTTCAGTTTGTTTGCCCAGATCGCATCCAATGACACATAAATTTGACCAATCCTCCTATTACTTCACCCTAGCTTTTACATAATGAATCAAATCAGAATGAACATACAGGAAAAAAAAATGCTACATTCAAAAGCAAGATCGAAAGAGAAATGCTTAATCTTTTAGGCAACTTATTATAATCCCTGGACTCCATCTACTTAGCAATATCTGAAGCAAATGTTTGCATCAATCAAAAATCGACTATTACCAATTAAAAAAGAAAGAAGATGACATTTGCTTCGGAGGATGGTGTTGATGGGCTTTTCTCAAAGGATGGTGTCGACTGGAAAAGGGGAATCAGCTGGGTTAGGGAGGGAGTGTTTCTCAGATCTCTTGGTGTATGTCTTGAGGGGTGTCTACGGGTTTGTCATAGTCGGCAGAGGGATGGAGGGAGGGATTTCGTGGGTTTTTCTCAGATTTCTCGAGGGGTATTGACGGGGAAAAAAGATTCGGTTTTGAAAGGGGGGAGAGGGATTCGGTATTGGGAAAGGGGAGAAGAAGGATTCGGCAGAAGGAATGGGTAGATTAGAGTTGACAGGGGAGTGGTTTTGGAAGGGGGGAGAGGGATTTGCAGAGGAGGGGGGAGACGAAGGATTCGGCAAGGAGAGGGGACAACGAAGAGGGATTAGACCGTTTTTAAGAAACCGGGTTCGCCAGCTCAGTTGGTGTGTGGTGTTGGAGACTAAACCGGCCTAAGAGTAGAATTACTCATAATATATATGTTAAAAAGATATTAGTTCGGGCTTGATTGGATTTGTTATATATAAACAAAAATTATTCTTATCAGTCACTATTCACCACCTTACATTTCATATCCTATGAAAAATATTCCTATATTCTATGAAAAACATCCACACATTTTATAAAAAAGCTATAAATGTGAGGAGTGAAAATAAATAGTAACTGATGCATAATAAATCTCATATATTAAACTCGTGATAATTACTACCTAGGAGTGAGATTTGGTCTTTCATGCTCATATTTACGTATTCTAACATAAATACAGTTAATGAAAACATATATATATATACATATATATAATATGTACGTTTTTTTATGTCTTCCGATCTCGGTTATGGTTTGAACAGCAAACTCTATTTTTTTTTTTATCAGCAATTTATGGTCTTTTATTATATGAACATTAATTAATCTAAGGTATACAAGGTGGGAGTTAATTAGGAGACTCAAGTGCTGATCAATAGCCATAAAAATATTAAAAGGACGTAAAATTAAGAAAAATTAGGATGGACGTCAAAGTGGTCTCGATCCTATATTTTCTTAGCCAATTGATAGATTGCTCTATATTAATGGCCAATAGAGGAACCATCTTGAGATTAGTTTGTGTTGGCAATCCAATTAGAGAATTTTTTAAAATCTCTACATGAATAACCACCATGGCATGATACGGTGGCCACAGTAGATCACTGACTAGCAATTGCTTTGAGCCAATATATATGGTTGAGGGAGTCTCCATCTCCATAACTTTGGATTTGGGAGCACGTGTTGAAGATGGCTCTTAATTGAGATAAAGAGACAGCCAAAGGACTCATTGCTGAATGCGGCGTCACGTGAAATTACGCGCTTCTATTAAGGTTATGTGTGGTGTGGATATTGTGCTGAGTATGTTAAATATATGAGAGTCATTGAAATCATGATGGTGATTTGCGGGCAACAATATCGAATCTCCCTTCAAATTGTCTCAACAAAAGGGATAACAGCATGTAAATAAAGTTGTTGATCGAGCATATTGTAAATAAGATAGATAGAGGAGAAACCTTGTTGAATTAACATTTCAAGTGCTGATGTTGACACTTGGGGTGCATAATGTAAGACTTTTTGCTGGATTCGTGATAAGTTTTGGTGGATCAAGGGTGGGGATCGAATACTAGAGTTGAACAACGCATGGTAGAAGATAAAGGCTGCCGGCCAACAATTGATTAATTTGTTACCAACAAGTTAAAAATGATGGATATGGAGACGAAAGAAAATGGAGGAAGGAGATGAGTTGCAAGCCAAATGGAGAGAAAGATGGATAAAACAGCACAGATGATTAAGATGATCAGTAATTATTAAATAGTTCTGAAGAACATATATATGGTATTCCTGTTCTATCACAAGATATCATATTATTAAAAATTGGTGCTTAAAAAATAATTTAATAACATAACAGTCTATATTAAGATGAAAGTGTCGCGATCATACAGAACAGAAGTATCTAATAATTTTTCAATGAAGATGACATAATCTAGGGATAACAATGTACATTCCCTGGTCATCAAGACATCATGTGGGTGAGATTTTATCTGGTTTATTATGAAAACCAGAAACAGATGTGGCAGAGAGGCATCAAAATATCATCTGGGTCCAACAATTCGAGGTCGAAGCTGAGAGAGGTTCAGTTTCAACGAAGGGATTTCATAGTTAGCAGGTATGATCATGACTTGGGTGCAAAAACTGGATCTTTTGAACCCTCGCCAGATGTCCAACCAACTCAATGCATACATTTTAGCCCAACACTCTCTACGCACATATTCCAGCCCCGTTGGGCAGGTTTTGTTCTCTCTCTCTCTTGTGCTTGAGTATTGTCTGGATCATGAGAAAACCTGAAAAGTTAAAACCCCCATATCTGTTTGGGCCAAGTACTTCCAAATTTTTACTGCGTAGCTTTTGTGGTCCAATAAATTATAAAACCATTGGGCAAACTCATTATCAGCTTGTGCGTTTTATCTTTGCACATCACAGCCTCATAAATGTAGGAAAGATAATAAATAACATAGGTATGTGAATGACCCTTTTCATTCAGAAAATCGTAATCTGTTTTGGAACTGTTTAGAGCTTATAAGTTTCTGATATTGACAGAATGAAGCAGGGAAGGGAGCAAAAGCAAGTTGGGGTTTGGGAACTAGTATATAGATCATGTTAGAAATAATATCAAATCAAACTGGATTGAATAGAAAATCATTAGACCTTGTTAAAGAAGATCATAACAATTTTGTATTGAATAGAAACTGCATCTCTTGAAATCTAACTGGAAAGTGGAAACTCATCAATACCATATTTTGACATGCTGCATGTATGTTACATGGATAAATTCTTTTTTTGTAGCCTTGGAAAATTAAGAATCAAAGTGGAAAAAAACCAACTTCTCTTTTGGAGTACAATTTCATCATTTTCTTGAGAGAACATTAATGTGTGCCTGTTACTGTTACAAAAACCGAGGTAAAGAGTCTTAGAATCATGCAGAGGGGTAAACAACCATGTATAAAAGCAGAAATAAAAATAACTTTTGTAGGGAAAGTGACCCCCTGAGATCCCTAACATGACTAAAGAACTATCTTTTCCGTCTATTTGTGCATGACGAACATTCATGGATTTTATGAATGGAAAGACCCCAGAAACAAGATTGACTAGCCAGAATGTGTGGCTTAAGGAAGTATGATTTGGGCCCTTGGATACTTAACATGTTCATTTTCTGCTGGATTGATGTAACACTCCAATCCCATGAGTTGATAGATGCTCATCTGCAACAGTTTCGAGTGCTCAATCTCTTCCTGGTAACTTTGTGGAGCAGGTTGGGGACATCTATTTTAGCTGGAAAGAATTGTTTTGAATGGTCCATCTTTGCCTTGTGTTGAAGATTTGATCAACTGTAATTCGTGGAGTTTCTTTGCCATTCTAGTTGAGTATGGTGATCACATAATTCTTGAATTTTGAAGTCTCTGGAGCTTAGAGAACTCTACTCATTGTGTACTTGATTTTTTCAATTTTTTTCTCAACTCAATAAATGATCAGCCTTGTTGATTCCATTGTCTGCTTTTGTAAACTGAGCTGGTAGGCTTATGTTTCACTTTCCAATGCTAAGTCTCTTTAGGGATTTGGGAGTGTTTTGAACCGTATCATTTATAAAGCACTGTAAATAGTTAAAGAGGATTTTGTTGTTTTCCATTTGTAAGAAGAGAACTGTCAACGTGTGCATTGTAACAAAGAGACCAAGTTCGTGCAGAACAGAATGTAAGAGTTGAAGACTATAAAGACGAAGTCCCAGAATAAAAGAGAATTTCACAAGATTGCATTGAACATAAGGAAGTGACTATTATACATCTAATTCTGAACAACCAGTACATTCAATCCAGTACACCTCAAACAGAGAGCATAGTTCTACTTTCCTGCTGTACTCTGGTCATCAGCCAATGATACTTTGCTTAGCCTACTTGGTAATGTCCTAATATCAGTGGTTCTAACATTTCTGCTTCCGGTGCGGCGGCTGCTCGGATTATGAAGTGCTCTGTGTGCAAGTGCTTTTCCAAAGTAGGATGTTGCTGGTCGTTTACTGTTTGCTGATTGTTCAGTTGAACTGTCTCCGATGCTGCTACTCTTGGTATTTGAAATCTCAGCATTTGCCTTCTCTGCAGCCATTATTTCTGTCTTACTTTCAACCTAATGATTGGAAGGAGCTTTTGGGAGGGAGGGAGGGAGGGAGGGAGAAGGCAATGCAAGAAGCAATGTAGACATGGCGTGTGGCTAGCTTTATATAGTCTTGAAAAGAAACTCGATTGGGTGGGTATAACTCTTCTATGAGTTTGAGGCTGTAAATAGTGTTGAAATTTAAATCAGACCAAGGGAACCTTGAGTTAAAGTTGTTAACAGCCGAAAGAGACTACTCATTAGCTTTTTCACCAACTTAGGAGTTATATGTGTCTTTGATATGAAGAAATCAAATATACCAAAGTAGAAAATCCATTGATTTGTTCTGTTAAGGACACCTTTGATTTATTTTAGTCGATATTTAGATTATTACCACTTGTCCTTTTTGCCAAGGCAAGAATAACGACCCTTAATATTGTGTAAGCAGAGGTTAAACATGAAGATTCGATTCCTTTATCAGGGAGAGAATTATCATTTTATCAGAAACAGTGGGGATTTCCAATCACTAGTAGCCAATACTCTCTATTGATTGGAGTTCCTAAAGTAGCTCTTTCAAATGATATGATTTTAAATCAAGTACATATAATAAGCTCGAGGTCCTAGGATAGGCAAGAATGCACCCCTCTTTCCAGCTAAACTGATGTACAAAATTATGACTTTTACCCTTCAAATATATTAGAACCTAACACCTGATTTTTCCCTTGTCACTTCAAGAGTTCAATCTTTTTCTTCATCTCTATCACACCCACTAGTGAAATTACCAAAGTCTTCGTCTTCTTGACAAAGTTATCATGGTAAACATACTAGAAACTGGTATGAGATAATGACTAAATGAGTCTCAATATGAACGATCTCTTAACTTTTGGACAAACTAAAATTTGTGCTTCCCACAATGAATGCCGAAAGCTGCTGTCCTGAACTTTTCCTTGCTATTGTCCTCTGTTATACTGTTGAAGAAAACGACATAAATATTGGAACAATCTTCAGTCTTATCTCTGTCACAGTAACCTTTTTAGAAACAAAGTGGATTCCCCCAAGGATAGGTAAGAATGCACCTATCTCTTCTTTTTTCTACCTTTCTTTTTTGGAAAAAAATAACCAAATACTTTTCTGGAGAGCATTGTCATGACCCTTCCAAGCTGTCCCAACAACGTCAAGGAACTCATAGGGAGAACCACACATACCCAAAAAAAAATGCAGTGTTGATCCTCAGTAGCACTGCTAATGCTGGAGGGGAGGAGCTCCCCACATACGCACCGTGCAAACAGGGAACTTTCAAACACGAGTCACAGAGAAGAGTAGGTGATTTTCGGATCATAATTTCCTGCAATTTTTTGCGTCAATACTTTGTACATATCGTGTCTTTCTTTCTCCACATTGGAAAAAAAATTTGAGTAAAAAAAATTGTCTTTCTTTGGGGGTATTCGGTCTTACGAGGGGTTGTGGTTTTATAACACTCCCAAGGATTTCAGTCTTACTCGGTCTTGTAGTCAATGTATCGGTAAATCTGTTCCATGGAGCACATCTACACAGGAAAGAGGTCAATAAAGTTGCTCACGGTCCAGCTATAAAGGGTTGTAATTTGTCGGACGAAAATACAATCTGATGTTTATGATTTATCTTCGGCTCTTTTTTATAACTATGACATGTACTCTATCTCGGTCTCTCCCTTGGTTTTTCTTTCATTCATGTCCCTTACTTACCCAAAACAAAAAAGTCCTCATCATGAATCTCTCTCTTTAATTATTATTGGCTCGTCCTGAATGAAAGAAAGAACAGTGTTACTGTCGCAAAAAAATTTTATAAAAATAAACTCTCAAGTTTACATAACTTTATATGTTAAATTTATTAACTCGTCTTGAAATAAAAGTGTTATCACCACAAATAAACTCACGAATTAACATAACTTCATATGATATATTAGATTTACTTTACAATAAAAATAATTTTATAACTTAACATATCACATTAAATCACGTTAATTTGTAAAATTATTTTTGTGCTGAACTAAAATATAGACTTCTGACATTCTTATCTTATTAAGAGATGGTACCATTACAAATTAATATTTATTTAACTAACTTAAATGTCAACCTTTTACGATAGGATAAGGTACCATGTTATCCATAATTCGGGAGTATCTAATAATTCTCTTCCCTCGTCTCTATCCCAAATATATCTTTACAGATGTAATGTGTAAGTAATGCTGGATACAAGTCTAAAGTGTACAAAACTTACTCAAATCCTTTATAAAAAAAGTGATCCCACTAAAAAGATAATATTCTTTTTTTATACTTTTTCAGACCTACTTTTTCTTCACAGATGTTTGAACGGACTCTTCCTTCAAATTTCGAAGACTTCCTTCCGTGACACTCTAGGAAAGAGTGGCAGCCTCCAATATCTGCTACAATCGCTGAGTGTTAATAAATAGTTAGGAACTTCAGCTTGTGGTCAGTCGGCTGACACCAAAGCCGAAACAAGACGATGCTTGAAAAATTCGAAAGGCTGATGCAGAATGGAAAAAATTGTCATTCACAGGGAGGGTACAATATATACGCTATTCCTTTACAGTTTTACATATATGCCTTTCATGTGGAGGAAACCTGCAACGAGGCCCCAAAATAAAATTTCGAGTAATACAAACGCCAAGGTACCCCACTTTCTGGAATGAAGCATGGCCTGCAATAACAATTCCGTGCCATCCACCTGAATGTCACATTCAGTTCAAACTATTAGTCTATCAACCAGATAATGTGCCAAATCAACCTATAAATCAATTATGCTTGCACAAGGCCCCCCATTTATCTACTAAGATTTACTAAATGACACTTCACTGCTAATGAAGGAAACTTCAGTAATATTGTTTGTCCACCTTTACACATCTAGCATGTCATACAAACCAACTTCACAAGCAAGAACATTAAAAAAAAAAAAAATGTTTACGTTAATGTAACTAAATTTCAACTAGTAGCTTCTTTATACAATGACAGACGGTGGAGTGGGGTGTCGTGGGGGGGTTCTTTTTCCGGTTCAATAAATACTTTGGCCTTGTCTAAACTTACTGGCACAGGTAAAGGTTTGTCTTACAAAATTTACCAGGTTGTTTTTAGGTGAGCGCCAATAGAAACCTTGCAGAGCTGCCGGGAAAAGGTCACAAGCAGCCAAAGCGTATACAATGAGAGCATTCATCCCCATCCATTCTAGTAGCATTGTAGGCTTTCTGTAAAGTTTGACATCAACCTGTATTTGAAGAGTTTAATTATCAGAGAGGGAGATATGGTTCAATTAAACATGCAAACTTTTTTGTTTTCTGGGATGTCATAGTAAAATAAACTTGGGCCAATTTTATATCATGGGCATACCAGGTTATTAAGCAGGAAATACTATCTATAAGCATGAACTCACTATGTAAAAGATACTGGTTAGGAACAAGCCTGATGTGCCTGCTGTGATGCACATATAGCTCAACGTATAGAGCGGTTTACAGAAAGGAACACCTGATATACCTTACAGCCATTACTTGGAGGAAAAGAAATAAATTCTTAAAAAGCTAAAAAATGTGAAACAGATCGTTGTAACAACAATATACCTAGAAACTCCAAAACATATCCTGCAATTAGTAGAGGGAGCGATAACATAGTCCACAAAAATACCCTCTGCATGTGGCACTGCAGCAAAAAGATCACTATATCGTTAACTAAAACCTATCAAAGTACCACCTTATGCTGAGAAAAATGTGAATAAAAGGTATGTCTTATTTTACATATGCATACATGTTAAGAAGCAACAACAATCATTGTACCTTAAAATGTAAAAGTATGTGCCCAAACTGCAATCCCACAAAACATGTGATTGCTGCCATTAATGAACTGAAAATTTGTAAAACAAAACAAATGAGCAACTTGGCATGAGAACCTATCAATGGGGATGATAATCAATGACCCTATTACATCTTCAGTGCATTCCGTGCTCAGAAAATTGGAATAGAGAAAGTTGATTTTATTATAACTACAGAGAAAGTTGTTAATGAGCATTTAGATATAAACTATGCATCTAAGTGCTTTCTCCTATGTATATAAACGACAAGATTGCACGAGTGAACAGTAGCAATAAAAAGGACAAGAGAAACAGAAAGAAGAAATGCAGTCATCCAACCTTAAGATGCCCTCTGGATCAAATGGTGCAAGGCACCAGCCAGGTGAATTTGGAGGCAGAGGTCCATAGTCAGGAGAATTAACACTGCATTCCTGAGAGGAAAACATAGATTAAGATTTAAGATTCATTGCATGATCAAAGACTAGAAAGTACTGATAGGAAGTTCAAGAAAGCAGTTATCACTGATGAACTAATCTAATAACCTTCGTTCTTCTATACACAGGATGTTGATAAAGATGATGTTCACCAATAAGAATTCGATCGATGAAGCCAACTGCATTACAAGAAGGCTCAAGACTGCCCCTCACCTCACAATGAACCTATTGAGCAATGTATTTTTCAAATTAGTTCTACTCAAGAATAACCAAAACAAAAAGTTCCATTCAATGTAAAGGAAGAGAAGAAACACAGAAGACATTAACCATTAGCTTATCCGCAAACATGAGGAAGCATAGTAGAGAACATTGTCTCCATAAGATAGCATATGTATTTCCTTTACCTATTCAGTAAAAGTATGGTTTCCATATATTATGTTATCATTCCATTATATCACCAGTTACATGTCCTCACAGCATAGATCTCATTCCTACGAAGAAAAAACATAGCATTTGATGAATAAGGCCTAAAGAACTGCTGAAGTATCACCTTCAGATTCAACAGCACACAGTCAAAGTTGCCGGCTCTTCTGTGGCATTTTTACTTGATATCACACTCTTATTGCAAATTGGAAAATAAAATTTCCAGCCAAAAGGAAAACAAGAGCAAATGAATCTGGGAGGATATAATAGTTCATCTGATAGCAATAACAATTAACGTAGTCATAGCATTTCAATCAGATTCATTGTTATGTTTTAGGAATGAGAAGCATGAGACAAGATGTGAATAAAAGCTGAAACGTCCCCCTCTCCCAATGTCAAAAACAAAAGAAGAAAATTTAACAGCAACGATAAAATGTCCAACACATAAAGCAGGAAGGAAGAGGGGACGGGGGGAGGGGTTCAAATGAACATCTCAAACTCACAGCTTATTAAGATTATAAATAAAATTGAAGGAAAAAAAAACAACTCACTTGTGTGAAAGAGTATCAACATGTAACCCCAAAGGCTCACGCAAATACATAAAAGTGGATGGAAGCCTATAAAGAAAATGTTTTATCCATAGAAAAATGCATCCAGTAATTAATACTGACAACCAATCAAGATTGCCAATGAAAACTTCAAAAAATTGTATGCTTCAACTCACAATTTGAGAACCAGATGCATAAGCAGAATAATTCATGCTCGAAGCTTCATATTCCCAGTTTGGTACATAGAGGCCATATAGCAAGCACATGTAAATTGAGCATAGCAAGACAGCAAATATCCTGCATGGTTAACCAAAAACTAGCACTTGAAATATCAAATGCAAGACAAGAAACATATTATTTTGTGAAAATCTTGTCACTGAAGAAGCCTAAAACATATATAACCAAATTAAAAAATATCTTTCTGACACGAGCGTATGTAGGTCATTTCCTGTTAGATCGTTTATTATGTTTCATCATAAAAATATGGATCAGTTTGGTATTGATCTTTCATCTCCTCAAACCCCATGACTTGTGTTCTCATGTTGTTCAGTAGTACCGCTCGATGACACCTCAATTGCAGTCCTGTTTAAGTTTTGAATTGCTTTTCCACTTCAACACACGTGCCCTAGGACTTTTCTTCAGGTATCAAACCACCCCGGGCATCTCCATAGCACTGCCCTAGTCACAATTTTGAAAACTCTTCTCTAAATTTAACCCTCCTGTTTCCATCTACAATTCTTTAGTCCAAACCTATTGGTATGGTCGCATCTCTATTAGAAATTCAGTAAAGAAGCACACTCTTAGGGGCCGTTTGGATGGAAGGAGAGTTGAGATGAATTGAGATGGTTTGTGAATAGTAGAATAAGATATTTTATGAATATTATTTTTTAATATTATTATTATTTTAAGATTTGAAAAAATTAAATTATTTATTATATTTTGGGTAGGAATTTAAGAATGTTGTTTTGGGATTTGAAAAAGTAAGAATGTTTATTATATTTTAGTGTGGGAATTTGAGAAGATCTTTTTGAGATTTGAAAAAAGAAAATATTATTATATTTTGTATAGGAATTTAGAAAAGTTGTAATGATGAAGATGAGATGAGTTGAGATGGGTTTTGAAAGCAAACAACCCCTTAAAGTGTTTGTAGGGTCAGTTCAATAAATCTCAACAGTACCTTGCACGTGAAAAAACATGACTATAAGTGAAGTTATACGTTCTATTTGAACTAACCACTGAATGTAGTATTTCCTCACAAAAGCCACTGGTGACTCAACCGTGATCCTGTTAACTAGCCAGATCTCCGACATTGAAGCCAACAGATATCCAATTGATATCCTCTGTAAATAGATAAACACATTTTCAATATGCATGTTAGCTTAAAAAGTCTAACTTGTAGAGCTTTTTCCTTTTTTTTTTTTTTTTTTTTTTGTAATAAGAGAATTTATTGACAAATAATAGGCATAGCCCAAGTACACAGGAAGTATACAAGAGAAAACACCTAAATACAAGCTAACTAGAATAGGCTAAGAAAACTTGTAAAACTAAGCATAATGGGACTTTCATCAGTTATGAATTTATCAGCCCTAAAAGAACAAATGAGCTATTGAGTATAACTACTTCGTCTTGGATTAATCATGTAAACCTGACATTATATTCAATGTAGTGTGAGAGATAATACATAAGTACATCAAGCTTCTGCTCCGGGAACAGACAAACATTACGATGGTTAACTGCATACCAGTTTAATGGCCTCTCCTTAACTAATTGACTTGTACCATGCCGTAGGAAATGTACATGTAATAAGGAGCCATATCACCAACTCTTGAAGGAAGACACCACATAGCAAATAATTCGACGAGCAACTTAGAATTTTCCAGCATACAGTTGCACCTATTAGAGTGCTTTCTTGTTACAGACCAACATTATCAACCCCACATATTAAGAAGTCTGGACTATATGATCAACAACAGAAAATTTTCCAGCTATTTTTGTAAAACCAATATGTCTCGTAGTTAATATTGTAAAGGAAGCATTGCAACATAGTATCGAGGAGGAGGAGCTGTACTGGGAACAGTAGCAAGGTTCTTATGAAAATTGTAGTATCAAAAGGTGGATCAGTGCTTTCAGTTGGCATCCTTGCCTTGCTTCTGATTAATGTAAGTTAGAAATGCGACAAAAAGACTTATATATATATAAACACTTTGCTAAGATTGGCATATCGTGGATAACACCTAGCATAGCACCTGACTCAAACTGTTGAACCTTGATCATGGTCATTGAAAAAACAAATTCAAAGCTCTGGATCTAGGAAGTGATTTATGATTTATGGAAAATAATGCAGAATACAAGATCAACTAGATGATTTATCACATGTTTGCAGAAAGCTATGCAGGTAATAGTGTGCCTGGAAGCACTCATAACACAGTGAGGCACTGTTATAAGTCCACTTAATAATGGGGAGACCAGTCGAGTAAAACCTTTCCCTAGACTTTAAATCTCAACTTTTTCAGTTTTCACATTGGCTTGCAAACATGCCAGAACAAACCATGCCCACATCTAGATCAGCACTGTGGAGGCATTCTGAAGACAGCAAGTGTCAGTAATCTGTCAAGGGCAGAACAGAGTTTCACAAAGTATTATTTATCCCAACTGCTAAGTATCAAGTGGCGCAACACAAAAATGATAAGACCAAAGCAGATGAGCCACAAGGAAACAATGCTTGGTAGATGTTTGAACCCTTATTAATAATGAATTAACCATGCAGAGAACAATTAAACTAATATACCTGATAACTGAAGAATGTTACCTGTAAAACACCTAGCCAACGTATCTTGTCCACATCAACTCCAAATGTTAAATGGTTACGACCATGGAAATACCCACCTAGGAGAATATTCCATAAAGAAATAGAGAATAAATATTTATTCATCGTATGTTTGGGTAAGTAAAAGTACATATAACCTGGTAGTCCTTCAGTAATCTATTACATTAGGTCATTGAGAATTTGGATTCACAACTTCTAAATTATACCATTGAAATAGACTGAGAATATGAGTTTTGTCGAGTCTAATCTCACAGTAACTAGTTAGTGCCAGAGTATACAAATTTGATCGTGACTGGTTTAGTCTTACATCAAGTTCTAATCAGCATACATAGTAGCTTATATAATAACTTGAGCTAAAGCCATATGCTTAAGCTTTTGGGTTAAGGTGACATTCCAACATTTTGAATCTAGGCCTACCTGGAGACCTCCAAAAGGTAGGAAAGGAACTTACCTTGCAAAAACAGCCCCAAGAGAAAGAGTTTAATTGTTCTTAGCATGACTTTCTTCATAGCAGTTGTTTTGCTAGAAATGTTCTGCAAGGGTACCGCCACAGACAATAAGGAGAGACAAATTACACATCTTTTCAAAACATTTGGTTCTTGACGTCAGATATAAGAATTTAGAGTGCACAAGTTGTCATTTAAGCTACATCTTGTCAGCTCGTGTTAATTGTGCATATTGATAGTCAAAACAGTAATAGTTTCAAGTACACAACTCTTCCCCAAAAGAATATAAGAAAATAATTATGAAAATTAACACACGAACAAACTATAACACCTGTAGTCAAAGGGCGATAATAGGTTCAAAATTTTAATAAAACATAGACCATGCGGGGTAAAAATATCATCAGGTCGAAGTAACCATGACCATACGGAATCCTCTTATACCTTGAATGCAAGACCAATAGAGACTCCAACACCAAAGAGGAAAAATGGCATCACGAAATCCGCAAGCGTCACACCAAACCATGGAGAGTGATTTATGGAAGGGAATGCTCCTCCAGCATCATCGACTAAAATCATTAACTGCATTAAACATTAAAAAAATAGTATTAACATGCTCTAGATTTCCAGGAAACTTCACAGTTTGAGTTCTTATTATGCAAACTGGACCGCTACATTTACTGCCACTGTATTAAATTTCCCGTGATTCATCATATTACAATGAGTTTTACAAGTAAAATCTAAACTATTTACTACTTAAATAATTCTTCGTATCGAGGTCACTTTATGCTAAAAACCCCATTCGAAATCAGATATTTTCCTTAGCCAACTAGTTCACGTACTATTTTTAAAGTACTCTGAATCTATCAATTTTCTATAATTAAGCTATCTGTAAACGCGCAGCGTCTTTTTCGAATGCTCAAATCTACAGAGAACTTAGAAACTCAAAAAAGTATTCCACCCGAACGAAATCATAGAAAATTGACAGAAAGAGTAAGAAGTACTGCGTGTACGTACCGCGACGGTGAGGCCCCGGAAGACGTCGAGAGAGGCGAGCCGTTGATTGGAATTGGCGGGACTGGGAGTGGATGCATCTGGGCCGTCGGACTGGATGATGCCGTCTTCGTGGAGAAGAGGTTCGCGTTGTTCTTCTGCCATGTCTATGAGCGTGGACCTATTTTCTCCGAGTCTACCAGGCTCCATCGATGGAGCTCTGAAGTCTTGTTAAAACGATCGGTAAGTATTGTTTACCAGTAATGCAGCAGCACTAATGCCATACGCTCGCACGTGAGTGTAGTATTTAATTTTTTCTTTTTTGGGTTATCTATTCACTTTTATAAATAATTATTAAATAGAATTTTGCTACACAATCTTCATCACACTCTACACTCCACATTTTTTTAAATTTTTTAATTTTTAAAATTTTTTTTTGAATTTATTATTTTTAAACTAATTTAAATTTTCTATTCACTATTTATATAATAAATATTTGATAAAAAATTTTAAAAAATGTGGTGTGTGGAGTGTGGGTGAACAGTAGGAGATTGTGAAGAATTTTTATATTAAATAATATCGTTTATTTTTCCCTTTTCTCGTAACGTATAGTTGGGAGTAACGAATCATATATTACAATCATTTTTAAAATTCTTTTATACAACCTTATTTTAAATTGAGGTTTTGTAAAATGATATTATTTTTATAAGTTACTTTATAAAAATTCCTCTCATTTAGAATAAAGTCGTGTAAAAAGTTTTGAAAGTAGTTGTATGTGTATTATTGTTCAAAATTAAAATACTAATATTCAAGTCAAGGATATAAGGTTCAGGTTTTAGCCTTATTAGTTACGAAAATAGTTGTATGTGTATTAGGCTACGCTTGGTTCTTTGATCGAATTCAGCTAGTTCGGTTTAAATTTAGACCTCTTCTAACATTTAAACACCTTATTTTCAAGTCACTAAACTCATCTCAATTCAAAACACTTTTATACGTGAGACTCACAACCCTTTTCAATTCAACACTTCTTTACACGTGGGACTTACAACCTTTTTCAATTTTATAAACTCATCTTAATATTTAAACACATCTAAACTTATCTTAGGTAGGCTCCACAGACCTCGCTCCACAATCTCAACTCACTACTATTTATAAAGAACTCAATTCAGCTCAACATTGCTCAACATCCAAACGTAGCTTTAATCAAGGTTTTATAGTGTTGTCTGAATCTTATGACAGATGGAAGAAAGATGCATATATAAAACACATTCACAAGTTACCAACATTTATTGTCTAATGTTACTTAATAAATGTCTTAAAAAAATGTTAGACAATAAAAGTTGGAAGACCTATCTCATTAAATTGAAGTAAAAAGATTATATTATATTAAATTAATGAGTTGTGTCCAAATAAAGTTTGAATATCCAAGTTTTTAAATAATCATACTGATTAATACTCAGTTCATTAAATTTTCAGAGTTGATTAACGTAGATTGTAAAGTGGACCCTCCTTAAAGAATTGGACTGAATCACATGAACATTAGGTATTCAAATTCAAAGAGTTGGTCTAAATAACATGAATCTTGGTTGATCCAGAAATAATAAAGGAAAGAAAGAGGGCGGTTCCCGTTAGGAAGCAGATAAAAAAAGGTGTTGAATTGGCAAAAACAGATCAAGGGTAAGTAATTTTGACACTATATTTTGGCATTGCGGACCTGGATTTTTTACCCCAAAGAAGAAGTATAGGATTTTAACAAGATTCATAATTGGTTACATTCTGAGGAGAGCATTAAAGCAGAACTCACGTGCATGCCTTCCTGGTCTGTCCAGTATACACCTAGATTATCCAATTGTATTGCTCATTGTTTAGCAAAGGATGCATTAAAACTCTCTGAGGAGAGCATTACTCTGGAGGGTGTCCCTCCTTATATCCAACATTTGCTTTCTTAATGATGAAAGTTTGATTACTCAAAAAAAAAAAGAATTGGTTACATTCTTCGGTCACAAACCTCAATATGAGCTGTCATAGCCATTGGTGCATTGCTTATGGTTGCAGAGTAGAATTTAAATGGAGGGACAGTTAAAACTCCAAATATTAAGTGGAGGCATGGCGGCAGCCAGACTAGAATTGGTGGTTTCCATGATCTTTGTTCCAGCTACAATGACACACCGCCAACCCACTTTGCAGGACTTGTGCAGCACCTTGTGGCTTTGTCTGGTGAACGGTCTGCTGGCATGACAAGAACAGCATGCTCTATACAAATACTCTACTGGCTTCACTTCAACTGCGGCATCAACCAATATGGAAACCAGATGTTCAAGTAGATTGTCTGCACCCCCTCATTCACCCTCTCTGAATGAGGATGCTATTGAGTACTATTTGCATTTCGTTATGATGGTGAGCAAACCTTTCTGGTTTTGACCTTTTAAAGGTTATTGAAAAAAAAAATTGGTGATGCTTTTGCCGAAAACCAATATCCAGAACAAGATGTTAAAGTTTATGCATGTTTATACTGCCTCAATCAAAATCACCAAAAGCATCCTATGTATCAGAAGGATGAAGTTTGAGACACCCTGTAGCCTCTGAAAGCTCACCAAGTTTTTGCGCAGCAGCAGCTAAAGTAGTGTCACTCTTACAGAAAGCAAATCTGATGTATCTCTCCTGGTAGCTAAACTCTTCCTGAGAAATTTTCTTTGTGGATAAATTTGTATGAAAAAATCCACGACCTGGAACAGCCACCACTCCTGCCTGCTTTATCAATTCTTTAACATACTCTACCTGAAAGGAATAATTTGTCGCTTATTCAATTGGGAAGAATAAACAAAGCAAGGAAACTTAATTTACTGCTTATAATGGACTAAATGGAACCTTGAGCAAACAAAAAGAAGGAAAGTAAGCCAATGTTGTAATTTTTGAAGATGACTACACCACCAAAGTGAAAAAGAACTCACATCCGAGAGCAGGCAACTTTCAGGTATCTCTGCAAATAAAAAGATTGAACCCTGAGGCTTAAACTCAATCTTAAAGCCAATCCCAGCAAGCAACTTGACAATGTAATCTCTTTTGGATTCATAATCCTGAGCACAGCAGAGATATTATCATGATGAATGGCAGTGACGACGTCACATTTTCAGTTACATAATATAAATGAGCAAAGGCTGTGAACTTCACAATACTAGATTAAGGTAAAAAAAAATTGCTTCTCCTACTCTTTTCAATGATTCAAAGTATTCGGGGGGGCTTCTCAAAGCAGTCAAGGCTGCTTCCTGAAAAGGTGCTGGAGCAGAATCTGTAATTTTAACATGAATGTTTCTGATTGCAGAGGCAATGAAAGCTGGAGCAATTGCCCATCCAACCCTCCAACCTGAAAGCAACATACCAACAGTGGAACAAAGTGATTCTGAAGAGCAACCAGCTAGTGCAACAACTCAGCACCAAGCAGAAATGGAACATTTGGCAACTATAAGAGCAGACAAGAAAAATGAGTAAAAATATAATAATAAAAACCAAAACAAAAAACAAAAAGAATGAAGAAGATTTAGATTGGCATTTTCCACCCCAAGGAAATCTATATTACAAGCTTTTGGGATGCCAGCTTTAACCTGTGACGCTAAAAGTTTTAGACAAGGAAGATGTAATAATAGTCCGCTCTTGCATTCCTGAAAATGAGGCAAGGGATACGTGTTTCTCATTTTCAAATGTTATGTGTTCATATACCTGCAAAGGCATCAAAACAGAAATAAGATATTCTTTTTAGATATTAGATAGAGTGCATCATCTTTCCTGTTTGTCAGAAATTTCAGCCATAAAGCATGCTAGTACATATTTAAAGCCAATAATGAATGGAGATTTCACTTTGCTAAGGAAACTAACCCAAAAGGGAAAAATTACAGTTCAAATTAACTATTATGGCTGGTTGAGTGTGATAGACAGAACAATGACAAGCCATCATGAGAGGTAATATCTTAACATTTCTAAGTTCCTATTTTTAATAGCGACTCATGTTCTGCTTCCTCTCACTGCTATAGGACTGGAAAAACATCTTGCTATTAAGTTAAAAAATTAAAAATATTCAGCAAAAGTACCCCATTATTGTTTCTATTGGACCCTGAGCTGCCAATCCACATAAAACCAAATAACTTTAGGGAAAATACAGCTAAGTCTTTTACAACTATTTAACATCACACCCACAACCAAATGGTGCAGGGAACAGTATTGGGGACAAATCCCAGCATTTTTCAGCCACAATCACATCACACCAATCCAAATGTAATAGTCGACACAAAATCAAAAGTTATGGCTTGATCCAGTTCTATGGTAAGGACTCTGTGCTCTTCGAATATTTTGTTCATTACATCTTGTTACTAAGGTTAGAAACAGCATGACACATTCTTCACCCCTCCTCCCCCAAAAAAGTCCAGTAATCAACTATAAAATGAGACAAAAAGCTTAGAAAAATTTAACTGTATTTTATACATTAAAAGACCTTGAGAGTATATGTAATGCCACGTGATAATTATCTACCCATCCAATCATTGTTAAGTCTGATAGGAAAAGGATTGTCATACTTCATCTGTTATCGCTAGGCAATTCCATGTGCGGCATACTCCAGCAATAGTTTCCAGTTCATCTTTGCTGAAAACTTTTCCAGTTGGATTCTGAGGACTGTGAAACTTTGCATTAGTACATATCTATGTCATAATGCAAGAAAAACCAGTACTTTGGTTATGAGGGATAGATTCCAAAGATTGATGAGGGAACGACTTGCCACATTTCTTTTATGAAAAAAAAAACTCTATTGCTTTTAGACCATTTACTTTGTAGTTTGTAATCATCAATATTTCACAACAATTTTTCTTTGAAAGAATATAGATGTCATGACCCAACTCTGCAGTGTTAATTTCCTCATCAACAGAGAGAATATAGTAATAACAAATAAAATTTCCAGATCTTGTACTTATCAAAAAAAAGTTCCAGATCTTGTGTCAAATGGGCAAAATTGTTTGGAGTTGTCCACACAAATAATTGTCCTACAGCAATCCTAGGTGGAAAGATATAAGGTGAGTCTAACAGATACATGTCCACTCAAACACTTGTCCTACAGCAATCATAGGTGGAAAGATATTAGGTGAGTCTAACAGATACACCCATGAAAATATAATGGCCAAGAGACTAACCTAAAAACAAATTATCATGTTAGTTTTTCTTCTTTTTAATTTATAAAACAAAAGGATGCATTCTATATTTCTAACTTAATCTATATTTCCATTGATTATTGTCTTTTTTAATAAGAATTTCCATTGATTAATCTGACTTTTGGAAAAAGGCTTCCCAGAGCAAGCACGTTTTGTTACCAGAACTCAATTTTCTTTTCCCCTCAACGGAATTCACTAACCTGTTCAATACAATAGCCTTTGTTCTCCCAGTGACAGACTGCAGGAGTTTGTTGGGATCTAAGGTCCAATGAGGAGGGTCAAGTGCCACAAATACCTGCCATTTCATTTTCCCCCAATAAATAACTGAGAACTGGAAATTAACTGTTTGGCATCCATCAGAACTAAATTAATATAGAATAAAGACTCCAAGCCCTTGGTTATTGACAATAAGAAGCATACCGGGATTCCTCCAGCCATGGTAATACATCCTTCGTATGTCTCATATGAAGGGTCAAAAAGTACAACTTCATCACCTCGATCAATTACTTTCCATATATAGCAGTAAACAGAATTACTCTCGAGTACGAAGAGCTAAAAATGCAATTAAAACATTAGTATGAATTAATGAGAGACGAAAAAAGCTTACTTGCAAACACTGTTGCTGCAAATGCCTCTGTTTGGCCACAGCAAATGGCTATATCAGTAAGAGGGTTCACATCTAAACCATGCATTTTCTTTGCCATCGTTGCCAAGTGGTCACATAGTCCTTGCACGTGCCTTACGTTGCCACATTAATCTCCATTAATTAATTTAATTTCAAAAGATATCAAAACACCAAGAGAAACAAGTGTAGTTTATGTGCTGGTAGCCATATGCCTACTGTCATTATTGAAACCCTTCTATGCTCTGAAAAACTAATAAGGCCATGTTTGGTTCTAAAAAATGCAGAGAGTATTTGAGAATTTTGATTTTTTTAAGAAAAGAAAAAAATGCAGAGAATATTTAAAAGGGAATTTAAAAAAAAAAATTCTGACTAACCAAACATGGCCTTAGATTTGCCTAACAAAGTAATTAATAACCTAAGCAGAGCTAATACGTTCCTTTGGATTTGGGAGTAGGCATCCCATATTTATTTTCAGCTTCGTACGGCATTCGAAAATTCAAAAATTCTATAAAAAGTTCTATAAAAAGTTCTATAAATTCTTTACTGTCACTACCTCTTAGAAATTTAGTAACGTGGGTACAATTGTAGTGAATGACAAGAAAATGTGCACGGCTTATTAAATTCAGGAGGAATAAGGTCATGCAAATTATATGTCAAACCCAAATGAGGTATCAACAAAATTATCTTAATTTCCTGAAGAAACTAATGGTAGTTGATAATGAAGACGTTGCAGTGTTGGACACCAACCTGTACTGGTTGAAATCGGAATTAATGGCGGAAACGGCTGCGGTTTTTATATGAGCAGGTGCAGGGAAGTCTGGGAAGCCTTCTGCGAGGTTGATGGCGCTGCATCGTTGAGCAAGATGTGAGAGTTCTTGAATGGGTGATGGAGTAAAACTCTTCGCCACAGTTGATAGTTTCTCCTCCATTGCTCTGTTTCTACTTGTTGAGTTCACGAACGACGACTCATGTCTTATAGACGCGCCACCGATGATTTTTTAATAACACATCAATACTGTTAAATTATTCCCTTCTTAAAAACGAGGGACCTTTTAAAGAAAGGAAAATCATATAATAATATAATTAGGAAATAGCAAAAACTGCAATTACTGCACTGGTATCGATCCTAGCATCCATGTTGCCTTGTTGATCTGACGGTCATTAATAACCTTTGAACCAATTACGGCCCCTGCAGCTATAACATAACTAAAAATACAAAAGCCACTAAATATAGTTTCATAAAGTCGATTAAAGGTGGAATCCAGATTTCGATTCCTATAATTATTAACCGAATTTTATGTTCTAAATTGAGAAAAATAGATACATAAAATAAAATAGATTTTTTGGTGAATTTATCGAATAGTATTAAATATTCAATAAATACTATAAAATTAACTTCTTCTATCTATCTTTACCTCACTAAAATCTCAATTCGTGAGACATTGATATAATTTCTACAATAACTATTTTTTTAAGGTCAAAATGACTCTTTCTTCCATCTGCATTTCATAAGCGTGAAACAATTTAAAGCTAGTTGAGAGCTGAAGAAAGGAATATGAGATTCTCTTGTATTCGAGCTGAACTTTTACTGAGAGAAATGTATAGTATTTATATACAAACGAGTGAAGTGAATGTAAAAATAGTTACTAACTGGTAACTAAGTGACTCATTAGTTCTTTAACTAGTTCCCTACCAATTACAATGCAAACTCAACTCAAATTAAAAGTTACAATTTTATTTGTAATAGCCCTCAAGATGAATGGTATATATTATCAACATTCATCTTGGACAAGAGGCAATGAAAAAGAGCAAATCCAAGGAGTTTAGTAAATAAATCAGCAAGTTGATGACTGGAAGAAACGTGCATGTAAGGTTTGAAGAACTCCAGCTTGAATTTTCTCTCTAATTAAGTGACAGTCCAACTCAATATGTTTTGTTATCTCATGTAACACAAGGTTAGCTGCAATGTGAATGGCAGCTCGGTTGTCATATAAGAGTAAAGAAGCATTAGGATGTTGTTGATGCATATATGAAAGTAAGGATTGTAGCCGGGTCAATTCACAAACAGCATATGCCATAGACTTATATCCAGCTTCTATAGAAGACCTTCACACTATCTTTTGCTTTTTGGATTTTCAAGATATGATAGAATCGCCAAAGAATATGCAATAACCAAATGTGGATCTCCTTGTATCTGAGCAACTAGCCTAATCTGAGTCAGCAAAGGCTTTGAGATGGATTTGAGAAGATTCTAAGAAGAAAAGATCATGCCCTGGTGCTAGTTTAATGTACTTTAAGATCCTAAGGGTTGCTTGCATACGTGGAACTCTAGGAGAATCAAGGAACTTACTCAAATAATATATTGGATATATATAATGTATGGTCTTGAATTAGTGAGGTAGAGTAATCTACCAATAAGTCTCTTGTAACAAGAAACATCTTCAAGAAATTCACCATCATTCTTTGATAACTTGCAGTGAGAGTCCATTGGGAAATTAACATGTTTACAACCCAGCAAACCAGCATCTGAAATTATTTCTAAAGCATACTTATGTTAACATAAAGAAATGCCTTTTTTAGATCGAGCAATTGTCATGCCCAGAAAATACTTGACAGAACCTAAGTCATTTAACTTGAAATGTGCATTCAACGAGGATTTAATGGACTATAGAGCATCCAAATCACTACTGGCAAATAGTATGTTATCAACATACACCAATAATGCAACAAAAGAATCATCTTTCTCTCTTGTAAATAGAGAATAATCTGACTTGTATTGTAAAACCCAAGTTCAACAAAGATGTAGTGAACTTTGAGTTCTACTGTTGATAAGTTTGCTTCAAGTCATACAAAGATTTTTGCAATTTGTGAACTTTTGTGTCCCCTACTTTAGATGCCCAGGAGGTGGTTTCATGTATACTGTTTCTTCCAAATTTTCATATAAAAAAGAATTGTTAACATCTAAATATATCAGATGTCAATTATAAATGGCTGCTAAGGATAAAGAAGAACAAATTGTTACCATTTTTGCAATAAAAGAGAAAGTTTCTAGATAGTCCAGGCCTTTCCTTTGAGTATAACTCTTGGCAACTAATCTAACTTTATGTCTCTCAATAGATCCATCAGCATTAAACTTGGTCTTATAAACTCATTTGCAACCAATTGGAATTTTGTTGGGTTGTAGGTCACCAAGAATCCATGTATTATTTGACTCTAAAGCAAGTAATTCATTAGATATAGCATTTCTCCAATGAGAGTGCATAACAATTTGATGGTAGTATTCGGGTTCTATATTAGATGAGATAGAAACATTGAAGGCATGATGAGAAGGAGATAAATTTTTGTAAGACAGGAAATCATAAATGTTGTATTTATTACTTGATTGTATAGATGTTGAGCATGTAGAAGATGTTGCAGGAGTAAAGGCTGCTAGATTGCAATGGTAATGTTGCAAGTAACCAGGAGTTTTGTGCTGTCTTGTGGACTTTTGAAGACGAGGAAAGTGATTGATATCTTGAAGGGAAGGAACATTTGGATTTGATGAAGCAAATGAAGAATTTGAGGGAGAATTTTGAGACATGGAAGAAGGATTATCTGTAGGAGACTTAAGAGAGGAATCTGGAATAGGATTAGCAATACAAAATTAGATGGTAAAGAAGAATGAAATTTAGTTGTATGATTTTGAATAGAAATATGGTTTCATGAAATATAACATCTCGAGACACAAAAAGAATTTTAGAATCAAGATCAAATAATTTGTATCCCTTTGTTGCAAATGGATAACCTACAAAGACACTTTTTCTTGCTTGAGGTGAGAATTTTGATTTGTTTTGTGTTAAAGTGGAGACATAACACAAACAACCAAAGACATTTAAATAACTATATGAATGAATATTTTCATAAAGAATTTGATGTGGTGATCTATCACTTAGAACGTGAGAAGGAATGAGATTGATTATGTGAGTTGTTGTTAAAACACACTCACCACAAAATTTCAAAGGAATATTGGATTGGAATTTTAAAGCCCTTGCTACATTGAGAAAGTGTTGATGTTTCTTTCAACAATTGAGTTTTATTTAGAGGTTTCAACACAAGAAGTTTGATGTATAATACCCTTAGAATAGAAAAAAAAAATCCTTCATATTAAATTCTAAACCATTGTTAGTCCTTGCAGATTGTATTTTTGTTGGAAATTGAGTAAGGATTAGATTATAAAATCCTATAAGAATGGATTTCACTTCAGATTTGGATTTCAATAGATACACCTAAGTTGATCTTGAGTGATCATCAACAATGGTTAGGATGTACTTGAAATCATCATGAGTAGACATTGAAAAAGGGCCCCATATATCACTTTGAACCAAATGAAATATTTATATGAATGAGTTGGAAATGATAGACGTTTCTATTTTGCCAAAGGGCATACAGTACAATGATTATCATGTACAACTTTATTTTGAAGAAAAATGTTTAGAATGGATTTAGCAAGAACAAGTAACCAAAATGATAATAGATGACCTAACCAATTATGCCAAAGTCTAGAATTCAAATCAAATACATAATTGATACTTGGAAATGCAGCGGGGTTACTGACTGCACTCACTGAAGGTTGTTGCAGAACATATAATCAAGCTGCTCTTCTACCATTCCCAATCATCTTCCATGGGGTAAGACCCTGAATATAAAAAATATCAAGCATGAAAATAAAACAACAATTCTGATTAGAAGTTAGCTTAGTAACCGAAAGAAGATTATACGAGAAACTTGGTACACATAATACATCATGTATCTATGATCCAAGTGCCACAAACCGACAGAATATAGAGATTCAATTCTGTTGGATGAGAAATTTGAAAGAATGTTGTTGTATTATCATGATAATAAAAATTAATTTTACCAGAAAAAGTAGGTAAAATATTTGGACTAGAGACATTGGTTGTTTGATGAATGGCATTTTGTGCATCGGATGGTTGTTGGCAGATCAAAGTAATTAATTGTTGATACTCTTCTTGAGAGAAGCATAGAATTCAGAACCTTAAGGGGTTGATTTGTTGATGAAACTCTTCCCATTTGCTTGAAGTTGGAATTTTGCTTGAAATTTAGAAGGTATCCACGTAATTTATAGCACTTATCTACCGTGTGATTTGTCATACCACAATGAGTGCATTAAACTTTTTCCTTTCTATATTGCTACCTTTCGAGTTTCGACCTTGAGTTCTCAGGACTTCGTTTTAAATTTTCAACCTTTTTGTTTATAAAAGCCACTGTTTCTACCCCAATTCTAATCATAGATCCAACTTCTCTTTGTTTCTCTTCTTGAATCACTAAAGAAAAACTTTAGTGATTGGTGGTAATGGATCCATCAATAAAATTTGCCCTTTGATATGAGAAAATTCCTCATTTAATCCCATAAGAAATATGATGATATGTTGACACTATTGATACTCCAAAAACATGCGTGCAGCACCACGACTACAATTTCTATGTGCTCCACATGTGCAATTAGGTATTTGATTATAGTTCAACAACTCATCCCATAAATACTTGAATTTTCAATACTCACTGTGGTTTGATCTTGAGTCAGGGAAGAAAGCTATTTCTACAACTGGAGGATTCTTGGTCCATTTTCTTGGTAAAACTGATTTTGCAAGTCTTCCAACATCTCTCTTATTGTTTTCACATAAATGATAGTTTCTCCAATATCCTTAAACACCAAATTCAAGATCCACGAAAGTACCATACTATTACAACGTTCCCATACATAAAAAAAGGGTATGTGTCCATTGATGAACCTTATCTTATTCTTGCCTTTCAAAGCCATCTCCATCGATCTACACCAACTGTGATAATTCTCTTGTAAGCACATTGGACACCAGTATAGACCCAGACGAATCTCCATTTTGTGAATGAAATGGATGTGAATCTTCAACATTCAACAAAACAAAGGCTATGGAAGCCATTTCGTAATGGACAACATAAGCGAAATCCTAAGCTATCCGCTCTGATAACATGAAACAATTTAGGAAAATCTTGAAAAATTAAGAAATGAATATGTGATTCTCTTGCATTTGAACTAAACTTTTACAAAGATGAATGTACAATATTTATACACAAAACAAATAAAGTGAAGTAAAGGTATAAATAGTAACTAACTGGTAACTAAGTAACTAACTAGTTCTTTAACTAGTTCTCTATCAGTTACAATGCTAACTCAGCTTAGATTAAAATTTACAATTTTATCTGTAATAAAACTTAATATTATGCACATCAACACTCATAGAATTATGACATTGTAGTTGATATTCATGGTAGACAATAAATGTCAACATTAATATAAAGAAAACTCTTTAAACTATATTATCATCCTACTATTATCTTACTATAATGTGATGATAATGTCCATCAATTTTTGATTTTTCTAAAATAAGAAATGATCAAAACGTGATAAAAAGTGTCACGGTGTACATAGTGAGATAAAATGCAAGACGAGTATATTTTGTAGCATTACTCTTAATTAGGGGTTCCACTTGCCCTATACAAACAAGTAGCTATCCATTTGGCACCCTGTCCTCGCCTGAGCAGGGTGACTAAATCGACCCCCACACTTCGTCCCTGCTCATATCTCTTATTGTTCACACCTGCTTGTCAAATGAGCAAATTGATGCCACCACAATCCAATCATCTCGTCCAACAACAGATTCTTCACAACAAATTACATAAAATCAAAGTAATAGCACAAAACCAACAATAAAATCTCTTATTTTGTGCATAGATCTTCCGATATATACATAAAAACATAAATCCACAGTCCTGATCATGACCCATAAACCCATGGATGTGGCCGTCAGTCATAAAGCTCACATATCCATGGTCGTAGTTGTAGGTTTTTAACTTACAAATTCATGGCGGCCACTATTGTCATATTTTTATAGATTAAAGCTTAGTCGTAACCCACGATAACTCCTTGACCATGAGTGGAGAAGAAGTAGCAGGCTGAGAGGAGAAGATAAAGGAATCAAAGAATAGGAAGAGAAAGAATAATAAGAAAGAAAGAATAGGAAGTATATTAAGTGAATAGTGAGCTATGAGAGGAAGGAGAAGAATGTAAGATAAGAGAAGGAAGAGATAAGAAAGGATGACGAGTTGGAGGAGAAAATGAGATAAGAGTGAAAAGGAAGTGTATTTATATATAGGTATATATATATAAATAAATAAATTATAAGAGTGGGATATCCCGCCCATATATGTGTTTTCTAGTTAAGAACCCATCCACACTCGGGGTGGGTGGGTTGTTAGCCCTTCCCCTTGCGGGATAGATAGATTGGGTAAGTGGTCTGGGTTGCAAGGGTCCATGCCTAGCCCTACTCTTAATAAAAGGTTTCAGCTTCTCAAATAAGATAATTCCATGTAGGATGACTCTCTTGGAAAGGTGACACTCTAGGTGGAGCCTCACCCCACTTAGGGTTGCAACTCTTGTGGAGCCGTGTAATTGGGCTCACATTGGTCCCTAGGCCTCGCTTGGTTATATAGATAAGATGAGATAAAAGTTAGAAGTTAAATAAAATATTATTAGAATATATTTTTTAATATTATTTTTATTTTAAAATTTGAAAAAGTTAAACTATTTATTGTATTTTATTTAGAAGTTTGAAAAAATTGTAATAATGAGATAAGATGAGATGGTCTGTGAAAATAAACCAGGCTTAGGGGATGTTTAGAAGTAGTTTTTATATGATCTCATCTCATCTCATCTCATTTCTTTCTCAAATATTACTCAAATATAAAAACTTTCAAACTAATCATTGTAACTTTCACAAACTTCCAAACTTTCAAACAAAAAATAATTTAACTTTTTCAAATATTTAAACAAAAATAATATTAAAAAATAATACTATAACCATATTTTAACTTCATAATATTTTTTATTTAACTTGTTCTCTCTCATTTTCTAAAACCTTATAAAACATTAATGCTACATTTGGGTAGTGAGGTGATATAAGATAATTTGTAAATAATAATGAAAAAATAATCATAAAATATTGAATAATAATAAATAATAATAAAAAGTAGTGCAAAGTAGGTGAAAAGTAATGATAAAACTATCTCACTACTATTCACAAATTATCTTACTATTGTTTACAAAATTCTCATCTTATCTTCCTCTCCAAGCATTCCCTTAGTCTTATTTTTATTTTCGTAACTTTGGTTTTAGTTTTCTTTTTCCTATTTTTATTTTTGCAATTTTTTTTTGTATTTTTGCATTTATAATTTATGCTATTTTTACATGCTAGCATTGTATAAGTTAGTCCATATCAGTAAAATTAAAAAATAAGTATCACTCCGACAATGTTAAACGTTTTTTAGGTCTATTGCCATTCCCAATCTCAATTTTAAAATTAGTTTTCTTTATAAGTTTCAACTTTCAAGTCTTTGACCAAAAACTTGGAAGAACACAAAAGCTTCATGAATCATACCGTTAAAAAAAAAATCTGTCAGGTGAGGTGACCCCCTATCTTTCAAATTCGAATTAGTGGCGGTTCCGTAAATAACATGCAAATCCAGTTCCAGTTTCGCACGGGCTTACTGCCATCCGCCCTGGATCCCATTTGAATTAAAATCCCTCGCACCCTCCCTTTCCTTTCACTTTTTCATCGCCTCTTCTTCCTTTTTCTCAGTCCAACCTAATCTCCTATTCTATCAGTAGAGAGAGCTAAGGAGCCATGTCTCTGAGGCCGAGCGCGAGGACCGATGTCCGCAGGAACCGGTACAAGGTGGCCGTGGACGCGGAGGAAGGTCGTCGTCGGAGGGAGGACACCATGGTCGAGATTCGAAAGAACCGAAGAGAAGAGAGTTTGCAGAAGAAGCGTAGAGAAGGACTCGCGACCCAGCAAATGCCTTCCTCTCTCACCACCACTCCCACCTCCGAAAATGAGGTATTCAATTCTTCCCCATCTTCTTTTTTGGTTATGAATATAAGTGAAGGCATTTTGTCGATTTCGTGCGATTTTATTATCTTATTTCAAATTTGTTTGTTGACTTTCTGTTGAATTGCGTGCATCTCCGGCCAATGTTAGGTGTTTCTTGTGGAGATACCGTCTTAACCCAAAACCTTAAGGCTTATGCGTTTTGGTTCAATTGTTTTATTAACCACCTAAGTTTGATGTTTCTATTTGATGCGGGATATTTATTCAGGCCTTCATCTCAATAACATTGAAACTGAAGCCACGAATGCTTAAGTCTGAATTGATTCTTTGAAATCGAAACGATTTTGTTACCTAAATAACGGCAAATAACAGCACCTATAGTTTTCCTCTTTTTTTTTTTTTTTCAAAGTAGTTCAAACTAAAGGAGCCAATGTGTTGGGTTTGTTAATTTAAAGCAGTTAGAAACTCTACAAGCAATGGTTACTGGCGTTTGGTCAGAGGACAAGAACTTGCAGCTTGAGGCAACCACTCATTTTCGAAAGCTGCTGTCAATTGGTAAATCTTTTTACGTTGCATACAGTTGTGTGGTTCAGAGGTTTTATTAGTCGGTTGCTTCTCTTACTTTGAATATTTCATCAGAACGCAGTCCACCAATTAACGAAGTTATTCAATCTGGTGTTGTTCCCCGCTTTGTTGAGTTCCTTGGGAGAGATGAGTTCTCACAGCTTCA
Organism: Cyclocarya paliurus; assembly: GCA_029856935.1. NCBI lineage: Eukaryota > Viridiplantae > Streptophyta > Magnoliopsida > Fagales > Juglandaceae > Cyclocarya > Cyclocarya paliurus. Next base: position 13,014,280 of record CM056949.1, read on the forward strand.
GGTTTATTATGTAGCATTCATGTTATTTGTTTTAGCAGTAAGGTCATTTCTGTTAAATATGTCATTTCAAATTTGTTAATTTTCTTCTTCGATGGTCCTTTGTATTCTATAGTTTGAGGCAGCTTGGGCCCTCACAAACATTGCTTCTGGTACTTCGGAAAACACCAGGGTTGTAATTGATCATGGAGCCATTCCAATATTCATCAAACTTCTAGGATCCCCAAGTGATGATGTTCGCGAACAGGTGTATATTTCAAATTGGCATTATGTTTGTGTTTATTTTACTTTATTTTGGTTTTGATTTTTAAAAAGCTTTTCTATGCTAACTCATTATGTCTGAATTAGATATCATTTGGTGGCTGATAATTCCCCTTTGGGTTGTAGGCTGTTTGGGCGTTAGGAAATGTGGCTGGTGACTCACCTAAATGCCGTGATCTTGTCCTTAGTCATGGGGTCTTAATGCCCTTGTTGGCACAGTTTAATGATCTTGCAAAACTTTCTATGTTGAGAAATGCGACGTGGACGTTATCAAACTTCTGTCGGGGCAAGCCACCGCCTTCATTTGACCAGGTTGTTCACTTAAGCTGAGCCATTAGTTTGCATGCATCTTCTTCTTTTTTTTTTTTTTCTTTTATTTGTCAGAATATTTGGTCTTGATATGCTTTTGAATCTCAATGTACAGACAAAGCCTGCTATCCCAGCTCTAGAACGTCTTATACATTCAAATGATGAAGAAGTCCTCACTGATGCGTGCTGGGCACTATCGTATCTTTCAGATGGCACCAATGATAAAATCCAAGCAGTTATTGACGCAGGTGTCTGCCCCCGACTCATTGAACTACTACTGTGAGTGTTGGACTTTATTTGACTAGTTGAATTAATTTTCGATTTTTGGAGTTGGAATCCTGTTTTATTTTTTCTTATAGATTTGTAATGCTTTGAAAATCCTCTTTGTTTAGTCATCCCTCTCCAACAGTCCTCATTCCTGCCCTTCGCACAGTTGGAAATATTGTCACTGGAGATGATATGCAAACTCAGGTATGCGCTACTAAAATTTTCCATCCTTTTCTTTAATCATCTCTCTTTCAAATCTTATTTGATTATTCTGTGCTCTTGATTTATAATTGGATGAGATCCATCACTAGTAAATGAGGTAACTAGTTGCATTAACATTATATCAATCTGCATATTGTTGCAGGCCAATAGATCTGTAAAACTCTCTGATGTTTTACTGACTTTTGTGAAAAATATTAAAATGAGTCAAACTTATACATGATAGTATATTTTATCTTGGGTTATCAGATATCATCGGAATTGCTGGACATGTTCTTTAAAACTGTTGTTTATAGCTGTCTGTGTTTCCATCTGTAGAGAAATGTGCTCGACCATATTCTGCCCCCTATCTTTCCCACGGTGGGAGCATATACTTGGCACAGCACTTTTGTGTTAATTGGATCTCTCACTTCTTTTTAGTGGTAATTTACACATACACCCAAGGGATCTTGAACTCAAAATTGCTTTGACTTACCATTGGGAGAGAGATTGTTACAGCTACAATTATTTGGGACTAGTGAAAGAGGTGTTGTACTGCCATCATTTTTGTTGGGATTGTAATTATATCAGCATGAATAACCAGTTGGGGAGTTATTCATTATAGGAAATATGGTGTCTTTGGAATTTTGGAAATGCCATTCATTGCATCCTGAGCAGGTATTAAATAAATCAACCTTTTCCTTCAGTTTATAATAAATCATCAAGCTCTTCCTCGCCTTCTGAACCTGTTGACGCAAAATTATAAGAAGAGCATCAAGAAGGAAGCTTGCTGGACCATCTCAAACATCACAGCTGGAAACATAAATCAGATACAGGTGAGCAAGTAAATTCATCTGTGACAAATGCATAAACTAATTAGAGTGTTGTCTTGTTATTGTTGATATCCTTATTTTGTTTGATAATCAATTGATAGTTTTATTATGAAAAGAAGGATTTGATAATAATCTTAATATTACAGCGGTGACAATTTTTCTTTTTAATCTGTTGCAACTTGCAAATTTGGTTTTGAGGCAAGGTTTTAAACTACTTGCAGGCTGTAATTGAGGCAGGTATCATTGGCCCCCTACTCCAACTACTTCAGAATGCAGAGTTCGAGATCAAGAAAGAAGCTGCTTGGGCACTTTCAAATGCTACATCAGGTGGTGCCCATGATCAAATCAAGTATTATTTCTTTCCCTGCCATCCATTTTTGTTCTGCTTAAATGGTTGTATGAGATTTGAGTGTTTGATTATATTTATATCTGGTAGGTACTTTGTGAACCAGGGGTGCATTAAGCCATTGTGTGATCTCCTGATTTGTCCAGACCCAAGGATAGTCACAGTTTGCTTGGAAGCACTTGAGAACATTCTAAAGGTTGGGGAAGCAGAGAAGAATGTGAATGGCACAGATGGAAACTTGTATGCTCAATTGATTGATGACGCTGATGGGTTAGATAAGATTGAAAACCTGCAGACTCATGACAACAATGAAATATATGAGAAGGCAGTAAAGATTCTTGAGACATATTGGACTGGGGATGATGATGAGCCTTTGCCCCCAGGTGATGCTGCCCAATCTGGCTTCGGGTTTGGAGTGAATGAACTTTCTGTTCCTTCTGGCGGATTTAACTTCTCTTGAAGGTATGCACTCTTAACATCTCAACTACTATTGTGCTACACATTCAGCAGGTGACTGAAGTAACATGCCTTGCACATAGGATACTTAAGGGTTCGGATGTGTGGTCTTCACCCATAGTTTTGGTTGTATTTTGGGCCAAATTGCTTTTGTGTGTACAGTATTTTGTTCGACCTATCACTGGAACTGGAGCAAGGGATGCCTTCAAAATTATACCATATGGACATGAGTAACATGTGATAAGATGATTGTCGAACACATACTATCACCACTAATTTTAATGAAGAGGACCTTGTTGTGTTTTCTAGGGTAATGCAAAAGCGGTATGTTAGTGTAATTACTACAATGTGCAGTAAAACACAAGAAATAGAAACAATTTCTGGTTGTAGTCAGCACAGTGTAGCTGATTGCAGCAGTTGGTCACTTAGGTTAAGTCAGTTTCCGTCAGAAATTAGCCATTTAGGTAGGTTTTACTGGATAGGATGAAGATACCCGGAAACCACCTGATTGGAAATTGGTTGGCATCTGTCAGTTTCTTTTGATTTGCAGGTGTTTTTTTTCCCGAGCTGGGGGATTTTTGTTGGTAAAAAGAGAAAAAATGTATTCAGATGGAATTTGGGGAAAATATCACTAAATTAGGCCCATGCTTCGAGTTGTTTAAACTGACTATGGTTTGGTCCCACTTAAACTGACCGGACCAACACGTTATTACCTAAAAATTCAAATTTACAATCATCGGTACTGGTCCTAAATCTCTTTGGTTTTCTTTATCGGTTAGGGTTAGGGTCAGGATTTGGTAAATGAAGAAAAGGGGCTGGAGATGATTAAAGCGTTGGTGGTCTGGTGATGGTCATGCCTTGTTGGTCTTGTTTGGTACAGATCAGGTGGTGATGTTTTGCTACTACTATTGAGATGTGCATTTAGACCTCTGCTTTCCTGGTCTCCCAAAAATTGTGTTTTGGAATATGGGTTAGATGGTGTTCGTGTCAGGCTACAAAGAGCTAAACCTTTAGGTCTATATGGTCCAAACTGGGCTATATTGACATAATGAGCCCAAGTGGGTCGAACACAAATCGAAATTCTGGCCCAACTCACTGCCAAACCAAAACTGATTTACAGTGATCAGTTTTGGTTTGGTTTCTACCATGAGATGAATTAGGTTCAATGTCCGGATTCTGACTGTCGCAATCTGGTGAACATCGATTGTGTCTGTGCTCACTCCTACTGCCAGAAGTTTTAAAACTGAATCTATTTTTTTCTTATAGTGAGCTATTATTAGTTCATTGATTCATATGTCACGACTCTTTGCTATTGCTGAAAATCTGCAGGGCTGGCTGGGCATTGAATGGATCCTGCAGGCTGCAGTCATGGTACGTGACATCAAATATTTTTGGATGTTGGGTGGTGACTAGGGTGTCTACTTGCCCGTGGACCTATCACCTATTGATGCCATGGTTCAGACTAAGATATGCGTGAACTCTGAGAATTCAAGCAATCGCAGGAGGAAACCAACTAATCAATATAGCATTCCCTTTAATCAGAGAAATATCAGAAAGAAAACAAAGATATTTATTTCTCTATTATTACCTTTTTTACTTCTTTTTCAGGCCCTATTTTGATGATGATGGGTTTTTTTCTTTTCATTCTGGGAAGAAAGATTTCTTCGTGGGTACTTTTTTTTTTTAGCATGAGCGAAATTTTTTGTTCGTTGCGTTACTTTCAGAAGCTGAACTTCATGTTTTGTTATGTCATTTACTTAAGACTTTAATTACCTTAGGATATTTACTGTCACAAATGTCTTTCCGTTTTCATTCTCCATTCTCTGCTGTCGAGTGTAGAGTTTTGTTTCATCTGAATCTTAGAACTCGAGGATTGAGATTTGTGATATTGCTATACTCCCTACCTCATAATCTCAATCAAAGCTGTAATTTTTGTCATTATGTTGTAATTAGGGTCTCTAGGCAAAAAGAAAACACCGAAGTACAGCTTTCAAAGAATTTACGGGGTAGAGAGAAAGTGGCGTTGGATTGGGTCCCATGATCCCATCTACATGTGGATCTCTTTTGAGTTTTTCAAATTCGCCTTCCCTCCTAAAGGCACCATGCTATTGGCCGTTGTACCGGTAGGTGACCTTAGGGATTTTTTTTTTTCCCGAAGTTACTATGGTGAACGTATGACGGAAATGTACATTATACACGAGAAAATTTTAGTTGGTGCAAATGAATTAACAGGGGAGCCCGCAAAATTTGAACTTATAAATGTAAAAAGGTAAATGTTTTAATCACAAGAAGATCTAACAAAATATAATAAACAATTCAAATTTTTTATTTAATTATTATAATTTTTTTAAATTTATACATAAAATATAATAAACAATTCAATCTTTTCAAATATCAAAATAATAATAATATTTTAACAATATTTAATTTTTAACTTTTATCTTAACTCACTATACAAACCTCTCATTAAATTATAAAACTATTTTTGTTATAAAATAAATTTAACGTATCACACGAGATCATATTAATTTATAAATTTACTTTTATAAAAAAAAATTATGAGGTGTAGTATTTCTTATAAGGGTGCGGCTACTCTGTCGCCCCAAATTGACTACTGAGCTTACCGCCTAATGTAAAAAAGTTTTTTTTTATTTATTTTACTTTTCACATTTTTTTAACATATTTAAATATATTTAAAAAATAAAAAAAAATACATCAATATATTTAAAATCACTTTCTTAATGACTAAGTAAAAAAAAAATTTGCCTAAGTGGTACACTGGGGGCGGCAGACAAGCTTTATACTTCTTATAAAGTTTACTTATAAAGTTTATAGGGAGTGAGAACAACAGGGTACCCTAGGGAATGAACTTGCTGTTCCTTCATGGTACGCTCCTACCTCTGAATATGGTTTGCGATGCGTGTTCACGTAGAGGTGAGAGGCAGGGTTCTGTTCCGAGAAATGGAATAGGAACTGAACCCGTACTTTTGGTCGTGATTTATACCAATTATTTTCATGTCCACATGCTCTTAATTATACACAGTACAAACGGAACTGTTTGGAGATTCCATTCATCGTACGCAAGTATGTGTTTGGACAGTGGTACTTCATTGTGGAGTAATAATGGAACTTCTGTAAATGGATGTACATTGTAATTATTTGATTCAAATATTTTCTAATAATAAATAATTTTGCATATTATAAAGTTATCTTATTCTTATTTTACAGTAACGAGTTAACATTATTCATCAAATGTTAAATTTATTTAAGAATAAAAGAAGAAATAGAATAATTGTATGGTTATATCGTTACTCTTTTATAATTACGAATGACATAAACACATCGTTTGAATTTTAATGTATTTCATACTGAATTCCACTTGTAAAGTCTGTAAATCTTGTCTGTCTAGTGTCTAGTCCAAGTTATAGAAAACATTTTCATAAAAAATAATTGTAGAAGACTAAAGGCTTGTTTGGAAAGTGAGATGATTTTCAGAATTTATAATTTCATTTTTAAATATCATTAAAATATAAATATTTTTTAATTTTTAATTTTAATTTTTTCATCTAATTATTATAATTTTTCTAAACTTTCAAATAAAACACAAAAAAAAAATACCAATTTTTTAAATTTCAAAACAAAAATAATATTAAAAAATTATTATCAAATAATATTTTAACTTTATAACATTCTTATTCGATTTTTTCCTCTCATTCATCAAAATTCAATATCTTCACTCAAACAATTTTAATATTATTTACAAATAATTTCACTACTATTCAAATAATTATCTTCTAATCTTACTTTCTAAACAAGCTCTAAATTTCCAGGTCATAGGTCTTTTTTGAGAAATATATTCATAAAGAGATTTTATAAAAATAAATCTACAAAAAGATCCTATAAAATAAATTCACATACTAATATGTTTTATTGGATATATTAAATCTATTTTATAATCAAAATAGTTTTACAATATATCATATATAAAATTGTGGATTTAATTTTTAGTAGTCTAACTTAAAAGATTTCTCCTCTTTTTTATTTTTATTTTTTGATAAGAGGGTGGGATTCGAACCCAGGTTTTATTAGCTCTTGCATAAAGATTTCTCTTCATAAATGTCCTAAGAAGACGCCATTTTGTCACTGCTGCTGCATCACTCGCAGTCAAAGTAGATGGTAATTGGACTGTATTTTTTTTTTTTTTTTGAGGGGAAATTGGACTGTATTGGAATCAAGTGAATTGGTAAAATTGCAGTAGCTCTTTTAAATTCTGGGTGGACGTTTGTGTTATACAAATGATTGGAAGAAGACAAGTAACGATACGTTTCCAAACTACCGCAACTTCATCTTTTAACGTTGGAGGTGTTCTGTATTCAGTATTTTATCAACTTTACCACGTGGGTACTTCCGTAAAAACGAATCTGATCCAGGAATCCTTTTCCCAGTACACGAAAGAGCCGGGAAGCAGCTCTTTTCAGAGTGGCCAACCCGTGAATAGAACTGTACTCTATTGGGGCTACAAAATCATGAGTCTTTTTGTCTGTGCGTAGTCCCTTCAAGTTTCCGTGCAACAGTGGAATCAAGAACAAGAACCAAACTGTTCATATACAGGCTCTTGAAATCCACGACTTGGTCACCATTTTTTGCTACAATTCTAGAGTTTCAGAGAAAGAGATAATGAAAAGCCGGCTATATTGCTGTGATGAAGAAGACGAGAATGAGGTGTCCAGAACGGTTCATTGTTGGTGGCGTTCGGCTGCCAAGTTTGACGAATGTCTTAAGCTCAAGCTCGACCTCCCAAACATTTCAAGCCTAACTCCTAGGCTTAAAGTGCTGAGGGAGATGGAAAGGTTGGCTTTGATTGCAACTGAAGGGCTGAACGAGCTTCGGCACAAGCTGCTCACGTACCGTTCCGGTGACTTTTGGGTGCCGACGGGAGGGATCAAGAAGGAGGAGATGGAGATTCCCCAAGCCAATACGATTCTCTTGGTGGGTTTTACTGGTTCTGGCAAAAGCTCGCTTGTGAACCTTATGTACAGTGTTCTTGGGCGTTCTGGCCTCATACCCTTTACTCAAACGTCACAGGGTAAGCAACATTTGTATAAGCTCTAACTTAACCCTATAATCTGCATTTTAGTGTCAACGGTTTACCCTGTAGAATTGAAATGTTCTAATTCAGAGAACGGACAGTGGTAAAAGGCTAAAATAAAGCTATATTGAAGTATTATCCTGTTTTCTGTTGCAGGAAGTTCTTCCAAGTACTCCACTCTGTTAATGGAAGAGCATAATGTGCTGAGGTCTATGCAGAGTGGGTTTTGCGTCTATGATTCGAGGGGCTTTGATTATGATCAATTGCACGAAAATCTTGAAGAATTGTCCAGTTGGATGACTGAAGGCGTCCATCATAATCAGCTATGCTTAAGGTTGGGAGATGATGCATTGACCGAAGAGGACATTGAAAATTTAACCTCGAAATCATCTGCAAAATTTGTGAAGAGAAGAGTGAACTATGCAATGGTGGTGGCTAACATAGCAGAGATCTATAAAGCTGCAAAAGCAGCTGATTTCAAGCCACTGAAGGCCATCAGAGAACTCTTCTGCTGTCCTGTTTTAAGAAAATCCAGTAAGCAGGCTTCTATGACTTCAAAAAAAAAAAAGTTTCATTTTAAGTACTTTGTCAACTAAGGCAACGAAGCAAGATTACTGACCTCCTACAATGGTTCCCATTTGATTGAACATCATAACAATTTTTATGTTGAATCACAGAAATAAGTTGCACAGTAAGCATTGTTCGTAGTTCTATTCAAAAGAGCACAACAGGAGAGCGAGTCAGTAAAACATAATTGTCTTACTGATTTAGTGAAGTTTGCTCTCTGTTTGTCAATCCAATCTTTCAGCTTGCATTACAGATATCTGTCACACCGCTGTAATGTTTGATTCATTAAAATCTTTAAAGATTTTATTTCTTGTTCAATCTATATTCTCAATCATGACTAAATTGTATGCATTCCATTCTCCTACATGAAGAGGATTGTGACCCTATAATCAAATGATTTTTGCCTATGAAATTTAATTCATAATCAAAAATCTTATTTCTATTGCTCAAGAACTTCTGTTTTGAGTCCTTAAGTGCTTAATTACTCTTTTAGGGGACATAAATTTTGGAAGTATGCCATGTGCTACAGTCATAAGTAGATTCACATAGCAGTAATATAATCCATGTGGGTTCGATTGTGGCTGCAGATGAGAACCCTCTCTTGATCTTGACACATGGTGACATGTTATCAACCGAGGAGAGGATTGAGGGCCGCCTGAAGATATGCGAATGGCTAGGTATATCAGAGACCACTGGGGTGTATGACATTGTGTGTCTCACACAGTATGGATATCTAGCAGAAGAATCAGACCCTGTCACGGCCTATGCCTTATCTGAAGCTGTTTATAGAGCATTACTTATATCAGATAGGGGACACTGTCCAAAGAAAGATACCTGGGACTGGGCAGTGCTCGTATTGTCATGGATTATGTGCTTCTTTGGTACTTTCTTCGCTTTCCTTGCCAATCTTTGCACCAAACTTGGGCAGAGGGATAAATTGAAGTACTTGTGAAGGATTATGGTAGCTGGAGATTCTTTTGCGATTTGGTGTTAGAGGACTAGCTGAGTTTTGAGATTGGCTAGCACGATGACTTGATGCATATGTAAATATAATATTGAAATACAATATGTAAGTCTGGTTTACCTTCTGTCTGACAACATGAGTCAATGTGTTCATATTGCTTGTAATGAATAAACCATTGTATTTGAATAAAAATGGTGAGGCTGTTCCTGCCAATTTTTATTAATACTCTCTCTCTCTCTCTCTCTCTGATTAAAAGAAAATTAATTAACGGTTATATTAACTGCTGCGTTTAATTTTTATCTTCTTTTAATCTTAGACTAACTCTATAGGCTACTGGTAGAATAAAAGTGATTTATTCTAAATGTCAGGAGTCTAGAGATTGTCAAACACCGATGAACACATTGATAACATCAAAATGATAATTAGGTTAGCGGTCTGTGTATAAGGAGAGAATATTAAGGCTCTGTGAATGATGTTTTTTATTTTCAAGGCAGTAAGGATTTTCATTTCTGGCCTTACTAAACCTTCAAAATTGTGTATAAGTGTTTGTATAGGGTAGGGATTTAATTAGGTCCCATAGAGACAGACTGTAAAATCATTTCTGCTGCATTCTTGCTCGAGCCAAGGTGAAGAGCACTGGTCGAGTGAGATTCCTAGAACGTGTTGGCTTGAGCCAATGTCAAGCCAAACTTTCACCTTTTGGTTTGATCAATTTTTACACTTTTCTAATCCAATCTCGAATCAAACTCGAGACTAAAATGACACCCTTTTTTGATATATTTTCAAGCTCATGAAACCTTTTGCTGAGATCGTTTTCAACTGAAGCCTTTGAATATTTCTAGGGGTTGAAATTTAGATTTAGCAGAATTTTGTTGATTGCAACCATTTCGCTTTTTCATGAGTATTGTTAACTGAATATGTTCTTATTTCCTTATCCATATCTAAGAACTGATTGATTAGCAGAAACTTTTGGGCATTGTAATGATGACACTTAGCAGCAAGAGATGTTTCACAAGCTAAGCAATGAAATGATGAACTCTTTACATGATTAAAAGCTGCTTCATTAAACTAGATGTTAAAGCTCTTCAAAACTTATTTCAACCTTTCCATTATTGATTTCTTCCAAGACTCTGACAGCAGGCCATGCAGGAACACTACTTTCTATAATTTCCATCAAGATGGCTATATCAGTAGAAGCTTTAGCATTAATATCTCAAAATCTGATTTCGTGAAGCACGTTTCACAACGACCTGGTCTAGCTAGGTGAGAAGCCAAGGCTAAGAAATATCTTCATTTTTTCTCGTAGAATCGAGCTCAATGAACTCGAACCAGCTTCTATAATATGAGAAACGCGTTGCTTGTACAGCTAGGCACGACTAGCTCATTTGGTTGCATGGTTGGCTAAGACAAAAAAAAATGTTTTGTTTGAAGGAGGCATAAAATTTAAGAATAAACTCTCAATAATTTTAATCAAGAGTGGTGCTATAGATGCGAAGAGATTTAGGGCCCATTTGATTGCTGAACTCCATTCAGCTCAGCTGAGTTCGGTTCACTTTTAGCCTTATTTCAACATCCAAACACATGATTTACATCCCCACTTACTCAGTTCCCTTTATGATTGTAGTTGATGTAACTACAGAAATAATCTCTCTCCCTCTACTCAGAGATTTCTGACACACGAGTAAATTCAAGTCTCAAAACTCCTCCATCTAATATTTCTCTCTTCGTCTCTCCTACCTATCCTTCTTCTTTCCCAACCCGTTGGACATTCCAACAAACAAATCCTTCCCACTGTCATAATGTTGGATGCAAAACTTCCCAACTTGTACAAGGACAATGTATACATGCAAGAACATATATTTCAGTCCCGAAAATGCTTGTATTTCAATGCGTTTGATGAAAAACCGAAATACCCAAACTTCCCCAACCCGTCAAATTACAAATACCTAATTTCTAACAATGTGCAAAATAGAAGAGGAATTAAAGAGGATAGGCTTATCTTGAGTAGAAGAGGATTTCGCTATACTTCTAAGTGGAATGACGCACGCTCGTGATGAGAAATGGATGGAAAAATGGAAATGGAGAAAACGTACAGAGGAGGAACATGGGATGAAGGCAACGAGATTGGAAATAACCAACTCGCTCAGGCGGGTTTTAAATGCAACAAGCGAAATTATTCCCGCCTCATGCACCCGCTCGAGCGAGTCCTCACTGCTTGGCGCTAACTATGAGCGAGTGCTAAGTCCATTGGACATTTTAAGGGTTTTAATTTCCTCTGGCAATTGTTGGTATTTTTTTACTAGTAATGAAGTAATATGTAAATCAATAATAGAATAAAATGTGGCCATCAGCCATACGATTAGTCATTATTCAATTTTATTTTTATAAATTTGGAGTAATTAAATTTTGCTTTTATAGTGGGTGGAATATTTTGTTTTTTTGTTTTTTTAATTTTTTTACATGTATAGAGGAAAATAATGTTTGATTTAGCTTCTTTATTAGTAAAGGAAATAATAAAATAATAATTCAATCATTATAATAAGAGCAGTGCTACTTTACCGCTCAGAATAGACCGCTCAGAGTGACCGCTAGGCTAAAATGTCTTTTTCATTTTTTTTAAAATTTTTTATCATTTTAAAATTTTTTAAAGAAATATTAAAATATATCAATACACTAATAGTCACTTCCTTAACTATTAAGCAAAAAAAAATTAAAATAGATGAGGTGTCAAAATGAGGGGGAAAGTTTAATTGGCAAAGTAGCATTTTTCTTGCAATAACTTTCTAATCATTGGTGAGTCTTATACATTTGTCAACTTTCTATAAAAAGTATTAAAATCATCTTGACATCCAAACACATCTAAACTCATTTTAGATAGATTCCACATAACTCCCTTCGCTATTCAACTCATTATTATCTATAAAAAACTAAACTCAGCTCAATATCCAAATGCAACCTTAATGAGGTTGATACAAAACATGCATTTATTATTATTATTATTGTTCACCTCATTGTTTGCCGGGTTTTTATCATTTCTTTTTATTCAATAATGCAAGTCAATAAAAAGTCTAGCTACCTAGATTTTTCTTTTTTTGACATTATATTGAAGAATGGAGGTGAATTTGGAATTCCTCAAAGTCAGGGGCCTTATAGCTCAACAATGGAATTTCTCAAAGCTGGGGGCAAAACCATCAGCATAGTATGTAGGCATAAAGAAGCAAAAGAACAACATATAAAACAACTTACAATTTGAGGAGACTCCCAACTCCAAGTAGCAATTCAAGCAGTTGAACAATCTCAAATAAATAAATAAATAATCAGATTCCTATTACAATCATTCGATAGCTGGAATATTTGAAAAATATATCGAAACTACCATTTGTGCGCATTCTAAAGCGCAATGGACAACTCTCAGTAATATTTATATAGAAACATTCCCTTATCTTAATTTTTCCGTACCTGCATTGGGATCCCTTCTCTCTCTCTCTCGTGAAACCCTCACCCTTCTCTCTAAAACTTTCCAAACTCCAAATCTAACGTGAGGGGAAGGGAGTTTCGGCTCCTTCCCCCTCCGCTCTGTCTAGTTTATTTTCAAGTTATTTTTTGTTGTTGGGTTTTTGTTTTTGTCAAGCCAAATAAGGGAGGATCGCCGTTCGAGTCGTTCCGGCCGTCGACCGTCTACACGCGCCTCACCGGCATGACGCCCAGCCGCCGATCTTCAAGTCTATCAAATCCAACGTCCATCGGAGTGGCACGTAGCCCGCACGCGCGGGATGAAGTTTCGGATCTAGCCGGCGCGTGGCCATCACACACCACTTAGGAGGCCTTTGCCGACGTCACGCTCGGCTTCGGTGCAACCTCTGACTCCGGGACTTCAAAGTTTAATCGACGGTTTTCCTCCCAATGTGAACAGTATCCGCACGCAACACTGCCGACTCTTGTGCACCTCTTGTGCACTGTTCATCCATTTTTTGATTTTGGCTTTTCCGTTTTAGTATTTTTTTCTTTCCAGTATTTGGTTTGTTTAGTTTCTTTGGTTTGTTGTAGTATTGTTGACCCGAGTGAGGTGCGGAGCTTTTGGATTGGACGTAATCCGGGGTAAGAGCTGTTCGAGAGTGGTGAGCGATATTACGTCTGGTCATCGCACGACCGAGCTGTTGTGGTCCGTGCTTTAGTTGGGTACTCACTCAGTCTAGGCTTGAGATGCCGATACTTGCGGTGGGCGTGTCATCCGGAGTCTCACCAGTGCTTGTGGTCTTTTTGTTGTGAATGTGTTTAGTTGTAATTTTTTCAGTTTATTTTAGTTTTTAATGTAGTAGAAATAGGCTATTGGATTTAATATCCATAGTTGTGTCCCTAACTCATTCTTCTTGAGATGATTGAGAGGGCCTGTAAGTTCTGGTTTACAGAACGCTTTATCTGTTCTGAGAAAGTTTTAGAAGTTAAGACAATGTCTGTCACAAAGCAATTTGTGTGTGGGGAAGTCCCAAAGCTGTTGCGTTAGATTGGCTTAAAGTGTTTGGATTCTCCATATACTGATCGGTCAATATTTGTAATTTCGGATCATTAATGAAATGTGACTATTTTCATAAATAAAAAAAATAATTTCCGTACCTGCTTGATTTTTATAATGATAAAATCCTCCATTTATAGACTTTGGAGACTGTAAACTCGTTTAGTTATAATGTATGTACTACTTGTCTAAAAAGAAAAAAGAAAAACCATCAATCATTTGGGAATTATTGGTGGAATCAGATTAAAAAAGAGTAGCTCTCATATAAATTATGTACATGCTTAGTTCGTTTTGTTCTGTCTGGAGTATATGGACCACACTACAGAAAATGGGTGACTCAGAGAAATTCATTTTGGCGTTTCTTTATTTCGTTTGGACTTTAGGGCAAATAGCGATAAATCAAGGGCTTTTGTCTGATCTCCGCATGATATAGGCCAGAACAATTACAAATGACCTCACCTTGTTCTTTCAACTCTCTCTCTCTCTCTGTTCAACCCTCTTCCCAAAACAAGACTTTAATCTGGTTTACGGGTTACCCAATTTATTTTTTTAAATATTAAGAAGCCTCTTTATTTGTTTGGTCAAATATATTTTTAAAATCTAGTCAATATCACTTTTTTATTTATTTATTCTATTTAAATTCAATCTCCATATTAGATTAGTCATTCACTCTCTATATAATAATAACATATTATTAAATTAAAAATTTTTTTATTTAATTTATTTGTATCACATTTTATAATTCTATCAATTTAATATTAATAATAATTATATTCTAATTAAATTAATATTAAAAAAATCATATTTTCAAAGGTCATTTAATGTTAATAACAAAAAATATTTGATTAAACTCATCTAAAATTCTATCTAAATTTCTTAACTACAAACCAAATAGTATTTTTATTGAAGTGAGAAATTAATATTTTAATGTTTGCTTGGAGTGAAAAATTAGTATTTTAATATTTTGTGAATCAATAGTAGTTCTCTATCTTTAACCAACTTTGTAGCAGAAATCCATCTTATTTTAAATTTAGCCAATCTAATGTGCAGTATTTTTTATATCAATTATCTAAATTTTAACTAAATTTTTCATTTAGTCAAGTCAATATGGATGCTAAGAAATACAAAAATCCCAACTTCTTACTATTCTAGCTCCCTCTCTCTCTTCTTCTTTTTTGGGAGCATCTCATACCATCTACATGCAGAACAGGTTTCAGGTCCACATGAACCAGCAAAAATGCTTTTCTTGCTTCTGATTCTTATACACTATTTTGCATAGTCTTCACGTGCATAGTACGCTTTGACTCTCTTATAAGCATTCTCAATAGTTGATGTATTATAAAAGAAATATAAATTATTTAAAGAATTGCTTAAAAAAAAGAGTTTCATTCGACTATGTAAAGGAAATGTAAAATACAATTAGATACAGTAACCCGCTACATATAGCATATACTGTTCATCTTATAAATATTTTATTATTATTTATATTTCCTTGACTCTATCATCTTTTTTTACTTTGATTTTTATCATATAAGCAAATTCTTTTTATTGTTCATTATTTAAAACACATCTATTTCATTTTCTTCTAAAAGATATATTGGAAATATTTTTTAACCAATTTTTTCATATTTTGATTTTATTTTTAATTTTTTTTTTGCTTATGTATTTTTATTTTGTGTGTATAGGACTGAATTATATTACATTGTATATAAAAATATATTGTAAGTATTAAAAACTATATAGATATTGTAAACTTATTAGTAGAATGGAAATATTTAAAAAGAATAAAAAAGATTCTTTAAATAATTTGAAAAAAAAATTGATAAATTGATGTATGATATATTATAAAAATCGTTATATAAAATAAAAAAATTGAAATTTTGTAATATATTTTAAAAAATAAGAGAAAGCCATTTGACCATTTCAGTAGGCAGAAGTTGCAAAATACTTTTTTTTTTTTTTTTTGGGCTTTTTGTAAAATGGGTAGTAAGCAAAATGAAGGGTTTGAGGCTCTGAGCTGTAAAATAGTGCAAAACTATGGTTGCTGCTTGGGCTGCAACCATATTATTAACATATTATTTATTATTATTATTATTATTTTAAAATTTAAAAAAATTAAATTATTTATTATATTTTAAATAAAAATTTAAAAAAATTATAATGATGAAATAAAACTCTCAAATATTACTAAAAAGAAACGGAGATCCTTAATGGGCACCCAAGAAGCAACTTCTCCATGCTTCTACAAGACATGGGATTTTGCTAGAACAAGAATCTCCATGCTTCTAGTTGCATACCACTTCCACCACCAACCCCACAAATAAGAATCATCACACGGTGACACACAAGGTACACCAAGGCACTATAAACTCCTTCCACGTCAAGACCTTTACTGTACACGTGTCTCTCTCCAGAAAGTACCTAATTACTCTCTTTTTTCCTTTTCTCGTTCCTTTGTTTCGTCTCTGTTCCAATTAGGCAGCCATAAAAAAAACCCAACGAATTTGGTGGATCATTAACAGAACAGAAAAGCCAAAATGCAATCGAGGGTAGCGGCCAAAATGCAACGATGGGTTCTCTCTCTAGCCCATAACCAAGCTCTCCGCAGAGGACTTTCATCCGCCCGATCGGCCGGTCGCACCGCTGACCCTGATATTCATTCCGGAGAAGTCGAAGCTGGACCTGATGTATATTACAGAAAAAACGAAGTAAGACTCTGATATACTGTAACATCGTAAGCCGAGCTTCAAAATTGAAAACTTGTAAAGTTTGAAGATTTACTGATATGCTGATATAATATGAAAATCGCAGGGTCAAGGAAGTCATGTGGTGGATGGTGATGATGCGGCCAAGCAAGAATTAGAACACAAAGCCCATAAAGAAGCCGGGCCATTGAAGCCTCCAAGAACACCTTTTGCTTCTTCTCCGAGGCTGGAAATCACTGAGGTTTCACCCCAACCCCCGGACCCCGTTGTTCAGCAAAAGCGTAGCCATGCAACTACAAGCGTAGAAGATGCCAGTTGCGAAGGATTTGACGGCACGCCATGGCCAAAAGACAAGGAAAAAGAGCAGAGAAACAGGAACGAACAGGTGGATGATGACAGGGAATACTTCAAGCATCACAAGGCCTCGCCGTTGTCGGAGATCAAAGTAGTCGATACGAGGAAGCCATTGACGAGGGCAACTGATGGGACAGCGGATGCCGACAAGGCTAACGATCATGGCGCAGACGTGATTGGGTGGAGGCCTGAGCAGCTCGACACGGCGGAGGAGGCGCTTAGGAGGGCCGTCGAGACATTTAGGCAGAATGCTATGCGTGGGGATCCGGAAACGTATCCCCATTCCAGGGTTCTTAGAGAGCTTCGTGGTGAATGGTTTTGACATGAATTGCACCTCGTATGTATGCGATCGACTCTTATATATGTGTAAATTGGTAGTTTGCTAGCTGAAAAAAGGAAGGATTTTGCCAATATTAATAAAAACGAAAACGCTGAATGCAATTAAATCAAAGAAATATTTCAGCCAGAAATGTTCAGTACTGGCGGCCGAATAAAGAGATCTGCTATCATATATGAAATCCTAAAGTCCATCATTAGTACTGATGGAGAAATACATGCAAAGCGTTCCGGACACTGGGTAAAAACGTGGTACGTACGTCCATCTTCGCATGGAGTTATTTAACGATCTAGGTGCATGTACGCGCGCGGAATTAAACAGTACTAATGAAGCTCATGATCCATCCATGCTGATTATTGATTGAAATCCCTAGTTTAAAAAGTATTTTCTGAACTTTTTAAGTCAGATTTTGGGCCGGGGAGATCTATGAAGTATGATCTAGAGGAGGTGCGTGATCATGCAAGTGTGGCCACTATTAAATGAGAGTAAGGATTTTATCTTATCTAAAGACTCGCATTGGAAAATATTACATTGAAATGTGGTATAAAGATCTATATACTATATGTAATCACTATCTCATGATGATCGATCTATCAATTATATATAGTCACTAAAATTAGGTCGATTTTCAGCTTAGATGTGATAGAATGAGACAAAATGATAATTCTAGAATACTCGTTGTATTGTATTCACTAGGCTACGAAATACAAGGTGCCTTAGGCAATTTATATAGGCATTTAGTACAGCAGGTATGCGCTGGAAAATAATAGAAAAGCAAATAAGTTTGTTACAACAGAATTGCAAAACAGAATTCTTGAAGCCTCTAGAGCAGTTGATGTGGATTACTGTAGCTTAGTATTTTTCAATTGTGCATTATCTTGGTTAAGGTTAATACGCCCTCTTGAGTCTAATGGAGTGTCTATCACAGTAAGACTCGATTTGAGAAGTGAGAAACGATTAGCAACCAAAGGTTTGGTGAGTATATTTGCTAGTTGGTCTTTGTTGCAGCAGAATTGAACCTGGAGAGTCTTTGTAGCAACTCTATCTCGTACAAGGTGAAAGTCCACATCCATATGCTTGGTACGTGAGTGATATACAGGATATGAGGTCAAGAATGTTGCACCTAAGTTATCACACCATAAAATAGAGGGCTGGGAAAGAGAGAAACCAAGTTCCTTGATCAAAGTTTGCAACCATATGAGCTATGCAATTGTGTTGGCCAAAGACTTGTACTCGGGCTCAGTACTTGAATGAGCAACAGTGTGTTGTTTTCGTGAGCTCCAAGAAATAAGATGCTTACCTAGAAAAGATACAAAATCCTCTTGTAGATCTTCTATCATCTGGACAGCCTGCCTAGTCGGCATCGGAATATGCATGAAGTGTAAAATCAGAATGTTTTGAGAGAAATAATCCATGATTAATGGTGGACTTTAGGTAACGAAGTATTCTCTTCACTGTTGTCCAATGGGTATTTTTTGGTTCATGCATGAATTGGCATACTTTGACAACAACAAAGGAGACATCTAATCTGGTTAAGGATAAGTATTGTAGGCTGCCAACAATACTTTAAAATGAGTGACATTCTTGAAGGAAGGTAACTCAAATTTTGAGAGTTTGGTTGATCTAGACATGGGTGAGGATATGAAATTTTCACCAAGCATATTTTTTTTCTTTAACAAATCAGAAATGTATTTTCTTTGAGAAATCAGCAAGCCATCATCAAGATAATCAAGTTCTAATTCCAGAAAATAAGACAATTTCCCTAAATCTCTAACAGGAAAGGCGCTTGACCAAGAGATGCAATCAGACTGTCAACAACAATTAAGGAAGAAGAAGTGATGATCATGTCATCCACATACACCAAAATAAAGATGCAACGATCACTTTTGTGCAAAATAAAGAGTGAGAGATCACCCTTTGAAGCCGAAAAGCCATAGTTGATGAGCCGTGAGCTTAATTCAGAGAACCAAGCTCTAGGAGATTGCTTAAGGCCATAAATTGCCTTATTTAGTTTGCACACAAAATTGGGCTGTATAGGATTAGTGAATCCTTGCGGCTATTGCATATAAACTGTCTCACTAAGATTACCATGAAGGAAGACATTATGTATATCAATTTGTCTAAGACACTACCCATGTGCAATAGCAATCGATAGAACTAGTCGAATAGTTGAGGGTTTTAACATTGGGTTGAAAGTTTCGGTATAGTCAATATCGAGTTTAGGTGGAAGCCCTTTGCTACAAGTCTTGCCTTTCTCCTTTCAATAGAGCCATCAGGACGTAATTTTGTGCGGAACACCCACTTGCAACCAACGAGATTAGAAACAGAAGGGGGGGGACAAGGGTCTAGGTGTTGCTTTTAATAAGGGCTTCAAATTCTTTTGACATTGCAACTTGCCATTCAAGGAATTTAGATGCAGTAGAAATAGAAGAAGGCTCATCTGATACAGTGGCAATGGAAATGAAGCATTGTCGAGATGGATATGGAACTGTACCATCGGTGAGATGGCGAGGTCTTGATGAGTTCGTTTGAGACCGAGTGATGATGGGTGAACGGGGAGGAAGTAAGAGGGGAGAAGTCTAAGGTGGTGGAAGACTACGATTTTGGAAGCAAGGAGAATATTAGGGATTTTAGAGGATGACGACTGCAGATTTTGAAAAGAAGATGAAGTAGAAATGGGTTGGATTTGACCAAGAGATAGTGGAATAATGGGCCTAAGGGGTCACGAGTGAGATGGATTAGAAGTGGGACTTGAGGGGCCAGGTGGATGAAGAAGAATTGGGCCAAGAATAGAGGGAAGAAAACACGAAAGCGAAGTAATTTGTGGACTGGGGTTACTGATAGGATGAACGAAGCTGGGCTTTTTGTAGGAAAAATTATTTTCATTGAAAATAACATCCCGTGAAATATAAAGACGATTGTGGTGCTGGTCAAGACACTTGTACCCTTTGTGAGAAGAGCTATAGCCAAGGAATAGACACGAAGTTGAACGAAAACTCATTTTATGTCGATTATATGGTCAGAGATTAGGCCAATATTCACAACCAAAAATTTTAAAAAAGTCTAATCTGGAGGTTTGTGATAGACCATGAAATAAGGGGACCGATTTTGTAATACTGGAGTGGGAAGCAAATTGATAAGGTATGTGGCAATTTCA
Source organism: Cyclocarya paliurus (assembly GCA_029856935.1). NCBI lineage: Eukaryota > Viridiplantae > Streptophyta > Magnoliopsida > Fagales > Juglandaceae > Cyclocarya > Cyclocarya paliurus. The sequence continues at coordinate 13,034,633 of CM056949.1, forward strand.
AAAGCATTATCCCAAAATGATAAGGGAAGAGATGCGTGGGCTAAGAGTGTAAGGCCAGTCTCGACTATATGTTTGTATTTTCGTTCAATAAGACCATTTTCGTGATATGTATGGGGACATGAAAATCGGTGTATGTGGCTGGGTTAATTTTTTTAATAGAGTTAACTGCAATGGGAAGCATTTTGGGTGGAACAATCTGTGTTCCATCAACAAATGAGTAGAGATCTTGGCCTCTTAGGTTGGTTGATATTTGCACCTTCCAAAGTAGGAAATTTTCATTGTTGAGTTTTAGAGTAACTAAATGAGAGAAGGAGGGAATAGAGGTGGAATGTTTATGGTTTCAGCCATGGTAAGAGAGGATCAAAGAGACTACTAGTTTAACAACTCTGATACCATGATAGAAAGAACTAAAAAAGATAATTCTCATAATACTCATTGTATTGTATTCACTAGGCTACGAAATATAAGGTGCCTTAGACAGTTTGTATAGGCATTTAGTACAACAGGTATGCGCTGGAAAATAACAGAAAAGGGAATAAGTTTGTTACAACAGAATTGCAAAACAGAATTCTTGAAGCTTCTAGAGTAGCTGATGTGGATTACTGCAGCTTGGTATTTTTCAATTGTGCATCAGCTTGGTTAAGGTTAATAAGATGTGGTGTTTATACCCAGAAAAAATATATACATCGATGAGTATTAAGAGATCAGTTTTTTGATGAAGTAAAATGGAATCTCATGGTGAAGAAAAAGAGAGAATAAAAACAACGATAAGGCATAAGATCAATATCATTATCATGTACTGATCAATCAGTACTGGGCATACTTTTTCTTCAATCTTTTAGCTAGCTGCCTGGCTATGTGTGCGTGAGATTCTTCTTCAATCTAGGTTTAAGGGAGAGCACAAAATTAGGTCGGATTTCACCATCGAGATTGAAGGGAAAATACAAAAGCTGAAGAAACATTGAAAATGGAAGCTTATGCAATTAGTACCTGGCCGAGGGCCGCAAAACACACTAACTTTTATCATGTTATGTTGTTTGGTACCTGGTTCTCGTTTGTTGCTTTTTTGGATAGGCTGACTAGTTGTTTTTTGGATTTCATTATGGTTTCAAAACAACTATATGACATAATTAGGTCATTTATTCACGTTATTTTATAAATCAAAAATTCTATATACAGTCACTTTTGAGTACTTTTTGTACACTCTATTAATTAATGTAATTGGTTGCATCACTTTTATTAATAGAAAATAATTATTTTAACCAATCACATCAATAGAATATCTAAAAAATATGTGAAAATAACTATATATAACAGATCGATGTCTTTACAAATTAAGCAACAAATAGACCCCCTAACATTAACTTCCTCCCCCCCCTCTCTCTCTCTCTCTCTCTCTCTCTCTCTCTCTCTCTCTCTCTCTCTCTCTCTCTCTCTCTCTCTCTCAATCAGCAATCCACCACACTTTGGAGTAGATTATTTGCACCCATGCATGCACAAGGAGTGAGTGGTCGCCAAGCACGTCCTCATGTGTATATAGTACTAATTATATTGAGTAGATATTGCATGGATTGGATCGTGACTGGCTACCCACACTACTACTACCTCTCATCATGCATGTTGGCTCGCAAATTCGCAATGGAAAACATTTGTGAGTTGGCCGCCGTCTAGTACCTCTCATAGGGCCGTCATGTGTAGCTCGCGGCCACCATGCACATGCATAAAGGTGGCATGTGGCCACCCATTTGTCAATATATGCAATCTAGAGATTAATGCCAGGTTTGGTTATATAAATAAGATTATGAAATGAGATAAAAGTTAAAAGTTGAATAAAATATTGTTAGAATATAATTTTTATTTTGAGAAGATTTAAAATTTTTACATAAATTTGAATTATTTATTATATTTTATGTAAAAATTTTAAAAAATTTTAATTATTATATTAGATGGAATGACATAGTTTGGTAACTTTAATTTGTGTAACCAAACCAGTGAATTTAAGAGCTAGCATGACAAAATTATTGTTTCCTATTCCACTTTAATTTGTTAGTCTTCGTTTTTTTATTTCAATTTATTGTCGGCGCCAATACTATTATATATTAAGAGTTTTGTTATGTAGAAGCAAGGTTGCATACCAATCTGCGTATTAATATTGTTACTTTCATATTCTAAATTCAAATTAGCACTGTTTTTAATAAAGTTTACTTTCTGACTAATCATATTGAATGTATGTACGTATTAGTGTGCATAATCGCTTACAACTAAATTTTTTTATATATTAACGATCATTAATATATTTTGTTTATTAAATATTGTTTATCTGTGATTATAAATATGTGCTAAAATGTACTTTGTTAATAATTTTTCTAGACTAATAATTATGCGCTGGAATGTACATTGAAGGGTATAATATTAAATTAACTGGTTTATTGAAGTAATTGAGAGAGAGGTATTCATGGGTGGGAATGAATGAATGGGTTTTCCTGATCTTCTTTCATTTTTTTAATAATTTTAATTTGTAGTTCCGAGTTTCGACGCTTTTATAATGTACGGTTGGGACTGAATATATATAATATATTATATATATAGTATATGAAATTCGGTTTTTTTGGGAAATCCGTTTGGTCGAGTGACTAATTAATGTGAAGGTTTTAATTTAAAGCCAAAGCTTTTAGACTTAAATTAATAAATTAAAATATATAGACCAGATCCAGTATTAACGAGCAATTTGCAACTTTTATTTCTGGGTTTTAGAATGAGTTGTTTTTTACTAATGCACTTGCAAAATTGTATAATTCCCCCGCGCCGGAGATGATCATAAAGTTAATTTCCTGCTCAAGTTTAGCACGAAACAAACGTTTAAGAGTAATTTTATATACAATTGTAAAGTGTATAAATGTTGCATAATTATTTTAAAAAATAGTGAGGTTCACTAGTAAAAAATTATTTTTTTCATATAAATTTTATGTTTTATTAACTTTTTTTAAAATAATTATGCAACGGTGACATAATTTACGATTACAAATAGATTTTCTCAACAATATTAATCGAGCCTTCCTGATCTAGCTGCTGCATGCATGGGGTGAAAAATCATGGAAAATGTGGATGAAATTGGGACAATCAACATCATCTTTGCTTCTTCTTCTTGTTTTTTTCTTTTTTTTTTTGTTGGTATTATTTTGGTTCATTTTGTTTGTTACGTGGATGATAGTAGAATAAAAGATAAAACACCGACAAATGGTGCGGTCACCAATACACTACATGCATATTCCTATCTCCTCGCACTCGATCCCCTCTCAACCAAATCACCATTGTCTTTATATATATTAATTCCTCTCCTCAAGTATTATACCCTCCTCCCTCACTCTCTGAAATTTGATATATGAAACAGTCTCCAACATAGGGAATATTGCAAACCCTAAACAATGACGTTACTCTCACTGTTCACTCTCCTCCTCCTCATCTTGCACTCCAACTTCTCCTTAGCCACGTCAACCACGACGACTAATGTTACGGCAGGAGCAGCAACAAGAGTGTCCAAAGATGAAATATCATGCTCAATGTGCATTGAATGTGAACACCCATGCCCTCTGCCATCACCACCACCGCCAGTGGTTGAGTACCCGCCTCCACCTTCTCCACCACCACCTTCTTCTCCGCAACCGCCAGTCATCCCGGAATGCCCACCACCACCCAAGCCTCCATGTCCTGACAATTGCGAGTACCCTCCTCCATTAATGCCACCATCAGATGGGCCGCCATATCCTAAACCTTTTCCACCATACCCTTACTACCCTCCTCCATTGCGGCCACCATCAGATGGGCCACCTTTTCCACCATACCCTTACTACCCTCCTGAATTATATGACCATTCTGTCCATTTGAAAGCGCAGCCAGTTTTCATCTCCTTTGCTGTCTTCCTTGCTTTTCTCTGCTTGTTCTAGCTAGCTAGATGCTTAACTTTAATTTCACGTGGTAATTGTGCCTCGGTGGCTCTCAGCTTTCTCTTGTAATTCTTTGTCAGTACGTTGATATAGATCTACGCTTAGGTAATTTCTCTAGAAATAACTGTGATCTATTTGGCATTCTGGCCTGCTTCTAATGATGCCAGGCTAGCTAACTTCCCGGAGCTATAGGAGAAGGAAAGAAAGAAACAACGTCGCTAATTGATTGAAGAAATCTCTCCGGCCGGCTCCCTCGATCGCTACTTAATTTGTAATGCTATGCATGTACGTTATTATCTTCTTTTATGCCGAAAAATAAATTATTAATTTGTTCCATGTGGTGTTTTTCTTCGACTATTTTTTTTTTTAAATTTATTTTGGATCATCTAGGCTGTTAATTATGGTAATCAATTAGAAGCTACGAACGTACGTTTAAATATCTGGAATAGATAAACTCTTTTGTGATTTCTGAAGTAGCCTGCCGGCCGGCAGTCTCAAACGTCCGTCGTTCTCTCAATATTACTTAATTCATATCTATATAAATATTGTACTGACCTTCCATCAAATATCTACGCCCTCGGTACTGTTACTATAATTTCTATGATAACATGCATTAATTACTAAAGTTGAAAAATCTTAACACGTTCTTAATTTTTTTTTTAAAAAGGTGATAAATTTCACACTTGCTAATGAGGAGATAAAGCAACCATATATAATGAATGGAGGTCAGAGAAAGGATATAATGTATGGAAGACGTCGAATGGGGCTCGATCTTGGTGTGCATGGTACATTTGTGTACTTACTCATCATGTGGGTCACCACCAAAGTTGCTGGATTTGGCAGCTCTTCTAGTTTCTAAATTAATTAAATAATATATATTGATTGTGGGGATACATAATAACATATACATGACTCGGCCTGCGGCTTGAATAATAATAATATATTACAATACTGCCAATTGCAAACAAACGAATTAACATGCATTCAGGTTCACTTAATTATTTTGTGATGATCAGTTTCATGTCTAAGTACTACGCTAGTATCGATCGAAGCAAATTAATAATATTGCCACCACCTAATTAGAATTTGATGCAGATCATGAGTACTGCTCATCAGATCTTTTAACAAAACATATTATAAATGTCGGAAGATGCATGGATGATCAGCAATTAAGTGAGACGTTTGACGACTTTCGAGCTTAATTCTTTAATTTGAAGTACTTAACATATATGGTTAGAAAATATTGGCATTTCTAGAGATAAAATGTGACAGTTTAGGAGTTGATGATCTATATTAGTCGATGCCCTCGCCAAGCAAATTTTTTACTAATAAAGTTGATAACTTTACAACTAATTTACAACTCTACATGAAATGGAGGGTAGTATTTTTGTAATATTAAAATTTATTTTTAATGGAGTGGTATGATTTCATTGATTATTTGAAGATGAGTTATGAAATAGTCGTAGGTATATATATATCATTACTCTTTTCCCATTAGTAATCTCATCTCCTTATAAAACTTATAGAGAGATTTGACAATATGATGTAGCACGCGGTCTAATATTTTGTAATATGGCTTTATAGACCAAACATTTCTCTTCTCTCATATGATGTTACTAAAACGATTAATCTTTAATACTTTTATTGATATGACATTCTATGATAAGGAAATAGTTTTTAAATTGTATTTATTATTCCTTACTGTTTTGGAAATGGGATAAAGACTGCTCGGTCCAATACCATTGGATACTCAGTCGGATAATGTTCCATTTGACATTCTCTATGATACGTTAATTTCGTTTTTAAACTATATCTCTTATTTTTAGGTAGCCCACGAAAACACGATCATGAACAAAGGGCCACCACTTCCAAAGTCCAACCAACGCAAATTAAAATGCGAGACTTTTGCGAGATGGCCGGCCCACTTCTACAGCTTCAAACATACCGAACAACCGCCAAAACATATCCAAAATTCAAATTCAAATACCCCTCCTTTACCATTACCATTACCATTTACCACCCTTCATATTCAAATTCCCTCTCTTTAAACTCACAAACACACTCAAAACACCGGCACACACACACAGTCAGCCTCTCTCCAAGCAAGTCTCCTGAAGATCCTTTCAGAAAAATGGCGAAAGCAACGGTTGCTGTTGCAAATAAGGACAAAGCCCTTCATCCCCCTTACTTTGAGGTCCTTCAGTTTTCCAGTCATCTTTACTCTTTCTCTGTTTCTTCTTCTTCTTCTTCTTCTTCATCTTCTTTTGTTTTGTTTTTGGTTTTTTTTAAATGTTATCTTTTCGGTTTTTTGGCAGATGATAAGCGAGGCCATACTCACTCTGAAGGACCGGACCGGCTCGAGCCAGCAAGCAATAGCGAAGTTCGCAGAGGAGAAGTACAAGAAAGTATTGCCACCCAACTTCAAGAAAGTCCTCTCTGTTCAGTTAAAGAGGTTTGTCAAGTCTGAGAGGCTTGTGAAAATTAAGAACTCCTTCAAGGTCTCCTCCACCGAGAAGGTCAAGCTGGCGGTCAAAGAGAAAGAGACCCACAAAAAGAAGGATAACAGCACGAAGACCAGGAGGGCCGTAACCCCCAAGAAGATTGCAGAGAAGAAGGGTGTGAAGACCAAGAGGCTCAGTCAGGTTAAGACCCCGGAGAAGAACCCTAAGAAGATTAAGAAGAAGAGCTTGACGCCAATAAAGAGGAAGGCTCCAAAGCCACAGGGTTCGTCAAGGCCGGCCAAAAAGTCTAGGAACTAGGAAATGTACCGCACTGGTTATCTCCATTAATTAACTGTATTTGTAGCTGTGGTATTAATTATGGTAGAATATGTTACTATTTAATTTTGCCGCTTCTTGCGTAGATAATGTGGTACTGCAAAGAATGCTTGTTGATATGGTTGCCTTTTCTATTTCCAGTTTTTTATTTTATGTTTGGATAAACTTTTTCTTCTTCTTAACTATGCTTAAAGTTGTTTTTTTTTTCTTTTATGCCGGTTGTGTGTTGATGGGTGTAATCTTGAGGAGTTTTCTGTTTTCTAATAACAGTGCTGAGGGACTATAGATTGGAGATTTGATTTTAAATTTAATAACAGTGCTGAGGGATTCAAGGTCTTAGTTTTAATTCTTCCCCTTTCACCGAATCGATGAAAGAGATGTTCATCTGTCTCGATTGAGTGTTTTCTGGGGGAAAGTGGGCCATCTGGATTCTGGGTTGTCAATTAGCCTAAAAGCACGTACTATGGTCCACAGAAAAGAGTCGAAGATCTCCAACCAATTACTGGAAGACCGAGTGAGAGATTGTGTGTGAGAACGGAATTTAATTGAAGGACAGTTTAGGAGGCACCGAAAGAATGCGTTGAATATGAAAATGACTCCGGGAGAAAGGAGATTCTCATTTCTCAGTTCTTGTTGTTTGGTATTTTTCATATTAAATACTCAAAGAAAATGACTTGTATTTGAGTGGAACTTTGAGATTAAACACCAATGGAAAGCTGCCATTTGGTTTCTAAGAAGAATAATATATAGAACCTGGGAATAGTCTTTCTTCAGATCTTGACATTAATAAGCACCTCTACTCGAACCACCTCTAATCTGGATAAGTGGTGCATTTACATTCTGACTGCCAAATAACATAACTCGGTTAATACTTCTACTACAACACCATTTACAATCTTTTAAGACTTTCAGCACAAGTAGAGTATTACAATGTTATGATCTCATTCTCGAGTTTAACTTTAAACACCAAGTGGTATGAAAGCAGAGATCATCACGTCATAAGATCAAGTTACAGAGGAGTGACTTATTAGCTGTATTAAAATGTCTTGTACTATGTATGAGTGTGGTATGAAGTCATTGAATACCAATAATTGTGTGAAGCCGCTTAAAAAAAATGGTTACGATCAGGTCAATAGTGATAGAATTAGATTATGTTTGGAAGGTGAGATGAGAATTTTGTGTTTTGTTTTAAAGTTTAAAATATTATTTTTTAGTTTTAAGATTTAAAAAAGTTAAATTGAGATTTGAAAAAGTTGTATTGGGATTTGAAAAAGTTGAATTGTTTATTATATTTTATATAGGAATTTAAAATGGTTGTAATGATGAGATGAGATAAGATAAAAATTTTGTATAAAATAGAACATCCAAACATGTTTGGAAGTTTCATCTTCAATAAAATTCTCATCTCATCTCATCTCATCATTACAACCTTTTCAAATTCCTATATAAAATATAATAAATAATTCAATTTTTTCAAATCCCAATACAACTTTTTCAAATTTCAATTTAACTTTTTCAAATCTCAAAACTAAAAAATAATATTTTAAACTTTAAAACAAAACACAAAATTCTCATCTTACCTTCCAAACACAAAAGTCTCTAACAATTCTCGAGATTTTATATCAATGATAGCGTCTTTAATATACAACCAAAGGTTGGATACAATATTTGTTAGAACAGTTAGGTAATCATTTTAACCACAAGCCGAGCACAATCTATCTCACTGTTATAAGATAATCATCACAATAACCCGAATGGAAGAAATTTATTAATTTTAAAAAATAATAATAGAAAGAAAGAAAGAAAGAGAAGGCAGCTGTATTCCCAAATTGGTGTGGGCCGTGGGGTAATAGGCTGAGCGAAAGGCCGACAGCAATCGGGGCATTTGCCCATTTTCCTTTGAAATAATCGATTACAGAACACATACGATAAAACCATCGTACTTGCTTCGCGTGTATGCAACCAAGCATCCTGAACTTGAGACTGTAGATGCGTAAGCAGTGTGTCCTTCTCGCCACAAAAATTAATTGTTGGATTTTGCACCACACTTCACACATCATTTTTTTTAATATTTTTTAATATTTTTAAAATTTTTTTTTAAAATTTATTCTTTTTAAACTATTTCAAAAATTTTATTCACTATTTATATAATAAATATTTAATAAAAAAATATAGTGTGTAGATGAATAGTAAGAAATTGTGAAGATTTCTTGAAATTAATATACTCGTATACTGTAAAGTTGATTCCTTACTAAACCAATATATGTATATATTATAAATAAATAAGTTGCAAGAGTATATTATAGTATAAAAATGCCTTCTATTTAAAATAAATTTGTAAAAAATTTATAGAAATAGTTATGTTTCTATATTTACTTACTCATATATTTATAATTTTTTTATTGAATGAGTTATATGTAAATACAAAATTATTATTGATTATTAAACTAAGCAACTTGTATAAAAGTTTGGATCGTACAAATTTGTATAAACTCAAATAACTTCATATTTATTATTTTTATAGTATTATCTCTATATTTGTAATGAAAATATTTTAAAGATTATATATCAAGTTCCTAATATTAAACATATTACTTAAATAATTATAAATATAATCATTGACATATGAACATATAAGCTTTATAAATATATTAGCAAAATTTATTTTTTTATTTGTCAAGATTTATAAATAAAATTATAAATAATCTATTTTAATTATATATAAATAAATAAAAGCTCGTGAACTTACTCAAACTCACGCGATTATTAAACAAGCAACTCTACAAGCCCGTGAACATAAAATGCAACTCGATTAAAAACTCAAATTCGACTCGTATTTGAATAAAAATTAAGCGAACAAGATTTGACCAATCACTATTCTCTCCAACGCAACTTATTTCACACCTTCTTATTTATAATTATTGGTTTGAAAATAGATAGTTCCAAAAATTAGATTGAGAAATCTATAGCTATATATAAGATGCCCACGACTTCCAACAGATGAGCGATGGTTTATAATTGGTGGGAGCACCCTATTTCCCTAGCTACTTTGACCATGATCAACTTACTAATTTCAATTCACATTCTTTGGATATATATATTTATGTTTACAAATTAAATGTCATTAAAAGTTTGTTAGGAATGAATAGCTTTGACTCGCAATATATATTGTGACCGGCAAGATCAATTACATTATTGTAGTTATGTTATATATAGTCACTTTTACATATTTTTTGTACATTTTACTGATGTAATTGTTCAAAGTAATTATTGTATATTAAAAATAAGGTAGTGAAGCCAATCACATAGAGTTTTTGTATTCAATTAATAATTTACCCTCTCTACCCCTAACGATACTCTCATTTTATATGTAAATATATATGTATGCATGTGCATGGCCTTCGGATAACAGCAACTCCTTAAGCGGGACAGGATCAGACAAAGAAAGAAAAGGCTTTGATATAAATATATATAGATATATATTACTATATTTACGAGTGAAAGGTTTAATTTTATGAACATGGCTTGGTTTGGATGGATAGAAGTAATGATATCCAGAGTGGAAAAGAATGTATCGATCTGATGAGGAAGTCACGATCCTGCCCAAAGAAAAGACATCCACCCACTTGATAAAAAAGTCTACTGCCTATTATTAAGAATAGGGTATCCCCACTCAGTGAGCATCCAAAGCAATCAATTCTGGTCTTCATATTAATGCTTTTTAAGTACTTATTCTTCTTTCTTCTGTTTGAATTATCATATATATGGATCATTCGTGTCACCACAAAATTAAAGTCTTTTAATTATCTGATTAATTTTAATATATATAAATACATTATATAAATTTTATAATATTTAATATTATCCATATACAATCTCATAAGAGAAGTATAATAATCATAAAGAAATCATATTAATATATAAATTGATATTACTATTTTATAATAAGCGGTTTGCTGTGAGAAAGACATTAAAGGTTTTCCAATGAAAGTATTGATGCGCGTCATGTCGCTCTCTCGCCGTCTACCTACCCAAACAAGTCATGAAAAACACCTCAACACCCACTTAGATCCAAAGTCATACCACCAATCATTATGTTCTCTTTCAAGTTCGCATCTCATGTCCCTAAATATTTCACCCTCTCATCTGGCCTGTTTCGGACTGTAAACGTTAAATATTACACCTATCTATCTATTAGAAATAAATAATTTAATTATTTATAATTATCGTAAATCAGATCATAATACGTGTGACCTAACAACATTAATAATCACTCAATACTATTATTATATATTATGTTAAACATTTCATATGGATTCATCTCTGCGAAAAGAAAATTATTTATTGTCAATAGATATGTAATCTCAGAAATAAAGGAAAAATGCAATATTTACGTCAAGCATAATCTAATTAATTAATATTACTTCATACAACGCAGTTCACGTGTGTGTATATATATATATAATTAAATTATATATAATTTTATTTTGAGTGAAATTTAGGATGATAAAAGAGAGAAAAATGTGATCAGGCCGGTGATCGTGATCAACTTGCAATATACATAAATTATGTTAAAAAATATAATCTATAATGATATTAAATAAAATTAATTTCGTGTTTGGCGCGTGCCATGTTCAACCTTATTAATAAGGACAGCGACATCCGTGAGAAATGCAGGTACGTATTAGCTTCTGCTATTTATGATCACCACCACCCCACCACCCCCTGATCCCCCTCCAACGTTACATGATACATAAATCCACTAATGAATATATATATATATATATATATATATATATATTATCATCATATACGCATATGCATACATACATAATATACATATATATGTATATTTTCTATAATATTCATGCCTGCATTTATTTATATACCGAATTTGTCAACCAGCTTCAATCTCTCACCAGCCTCTCTTTCTCTCTGTAGCTAGCTCTGTCCACCACAGGCGTGTGTTTTCTATCAAAGAGAGAGAAAGGCAAAGAAAACAGCACCAACAATGGAAGGTGTCTCTGCCAGCACGTACAAGAGGTTGAGAGGATACTGGAAGAGGAGAGGCTACGAGAGGTTAAGTGGGTCGACTGGCCAGAGGCGGAGGACGCGAGCGGAGCAGCTGGGTTCCGCCCGAGGAAGATCACGGTTCTGGCGGATCAAGATCACGCCCAAGGTCCGAGTCCGGAGAGTGCCTTCGCCCAAGAGCTTCTTCGTGCGTCTTCGAGACTGGTACGTCAACCTGATGCTCAGATTCGCCAACTCGCCACTGTGCAGTGCCGGCGCCGGATACGGAGGGGCCGTTTCTTGGGATGGGATCGGTGGCCTCCCGGGACGCTCACTCAAGGAGTACGACGAGAAGGTGATCGTCGAGATATACAAATCCATGGTTATGGCGCAGGGCCATCTGGTGCCTCGCGATGCTGCAAAACTTTGCTCGCAGCGGTAATTTTATTGTATTTTTCCTCCTTAAATTATATGAATAATCATATTGTAATTGTTGGTCGCAAAAAACTCATTTTTCGCTTTTCTATAATTTTTGTGTTTTAGTGAAGTTTATATATATTGACAAGTAGTAGTGATCGATCAATTTAATAGAAATGATGACAAAGTCACAATTTCTCGATCTAATGTTTCGTTAAATCATCTATCGTTTCAAACGTTAGTTTGAATCTAGAATTAATAGCAACTTCTTGGGAAGATTTAATATATATTTGCTTTCAAAACATACAGCACTGCGTCGAGCATTGGTTGAGCTTTATTGCTTCAACGATATATGTAATATATAGAGCAAGTGTTGGGTCTAAATAAGCTCTATGGACGACGAATGAGCCTCCAGCGAGAGAACTCGAGTACAGTATAGCTGGTGAGGAAACGCTAACAGACGACCAAAGACGTGGTCACGAGGATCTACAAGGGACAAGCCGACTAAAGGATAAACTTAATCGTATTCTGTCAAGGATGGAACCTGTAATCATACTCGACCCAAAATCATCGCCGATCAAATCATGCATTCAAAAACTAAGATTCGAGTAAATAAGTCCGGACGGAATACTCGGGCCGAAAGGACGCAATTAACAGTAGAATCATGCTCGGAAGGGAATATACTATACGGGTCAGCTTCTCATTCTAAAATGTGTCACCAGCAGGTATGCTCCAGAAAATCTTTCTCAGGTCTATGTCATCAATAGATCAAGACTAACTTAAGCATGATCAGAAGTATCTTCCACTGGGTTCTGATTAGACTTTGTTCTGACTGTAGGTTTGTTGAGCATGTAGAAGGCATCGTCGAAAATTAATGCATCAATAAGAAAGTCTTTGGATTGTTGACCATATATATGAAATTATATTTTATATACATATATATTTATGAGAAGCCAAAACTGTGATCAAAGAAAGTATTAGAAATGTTACTTTGTCCCGTTATTTTGGTCACTCATTTTGACATTTTTTATATTTTAATTAAAAAGAAAATAATTATTAGCGTATTGATATATTTTTTTATTTTTTAAAAATAATAAAAAATATAAATTAAAAATAAAATAAAATAATAAATTTAGTCAAGCGGTCTACTTGCGAAAGAGTAACCCGACTCTATCCGAAAAGTCGGTGGTTTAAATATTAAGAATCGTCAACTTGTTGTACGTACAAATTAAAGCTAGAACATAAAAGAAAGAATATAATATGGTATTAATTTGTAGAAGGTGAGTTTAACGAATAATAAATATTGCCTTATATACGAGCTGTGACCCGATTGTAAACTTGCAGTATTACTTTAGTTATAATGAATTAGCTAGTGGCCTGGACCCCTGGCGGTGGGATTGTGTGGGATCTGAGCCATCTTAGGATGACCATATTGATCATCGGGAGGGAATCTTTTCATGCATGTGTTAGCTGCAGAAAAGCCATGCATGCAAATGCGTGCAGACGAAGTAGCTAATTATAAATTTCTGCATTTTTCATGCACGATTTATCCGGACAGCTAGCTAGCGTTGACGCCAGATTTCATTCGGATTTCATTGGGCTCATCACTTAATTGTTGCATACTCCCTATTTTCCGCTGAGCATAAACGTATCTTAATCTTTTTTCTTTTTTTTTATAAATATATTACAGAACATGACTTGTACCTGTCCCCCCATATAATTTCTTTTGAGAAACTTGTTGCTTAGACCTTTTACTCCCTAGCTAGCATTATAATTTCTTGAGAAACTGAACCCCTGTTTTGCTTGCTGGCCGGACTGTAGTATGGGGTTTTTTGCGAGAGCAAACTCGTTGGAGAGAGAGACGAGACAGAGAGAGAGGACTCTTAATTATTTCCAATTTGGGACCAACATTAGCACTTTAAACAGGTTCATTAGGCATGCATGCATGCATTTTAACCAACTATTCAAGCTTTATATAATTGCTACGCATTAGAATCGAACCACCAAAAGTAGTACCTATATTATTTATAGATATATATATCCTAGATTGTAAAGAGTCAAGAACCCATGACCAAAAATCAAGTACTACATGCATATATAAGCAGGAATGAAGGTTTAGTGAAAAGTAAAAATAAAACATAATTACCTGGTTAATTACCAGATAATTATCCAGTAATATAAGATCGACCTCTCTAAATCTTGATCCTGCATGGAATCACGTTCAACTCAGGCAAAGAGAGTACTAGCAGAACCAGAGTATGCAACTCTCTAGCTACCTGCTTCTTCAGAGCTAGCTAGTCCCGTTACAGATTAATTTCTAACTCGATTCTTTTATAAAACATGCACATGATCCATAGCCTAGAGTACTGATCTCCACATAAGAGTATCACTAGGACGGTAGTTCTAATTAATTTTGGAGGTCAGATACTATATATATATGTGAGATATACACTATATATAGAGAGAGAGAGTTAAATGGTCTCTTGATCGTCTTTGCTAATTTGTTGTTCAACATGGAATATTTATGTAAAAATTTATTCCTTAACTGTAGTAAAGTTCCGATGGCCTTTAATTTACTTCTTTAACTTTAATATGGAGAGGTTACTATTTTTAATGTTTTAAATTGTTTTAAGCACCATGGCTAGGTCGACCCAGCTTCATGAATCAACTTAAAAAACAAGTTTCAGGTATATATATGCCGTGTGTGTGTGATATCGGTACTGGATTTAAAGGATTATCCAACAACTGCATTCATGCAAAAGTTTCCGATGCATGCATTTCGTTCTACTTACATGATGTTTAAATAATGTACATCAGCTGTCGTTAGCTAACTCATAAAATTAAGAAACTATTTTGTTCATAAAATCGAGAAACAATTTTATTTGTTAATATTTTCTACTTGAAGATAGAATAATATTGAGCATATCTATTTCGAGTTCACTAAAGTTAAAGAACACGTATATACGGCCTTTTCTATTATACAATGGTAATTTAACAATAATAATCATGTTCCCGCTTGAATAGAATATCGAATTCATGTGCAAGTCGTCATCATGTTCGTATTTAATCATGGCCCATACATATATATACATATATCTATGCAATTCTCCTATATATATACGTAGCCAATCAATTTGTAGGGCTCGGCTCCGTCGTCTTATATATATCATGTGTAGTCCCTATAGTACTGTTTAATTCGAACAAACGATACCTAACAATATTCTTCCTATACAAAAGTCTAATGACCATCTGAAAAGACTGAAATAGAGTAATGACCATTAATGCATGGCCCTCCATTCCGATACCTCTCGCTCGCTTTCTCTCTCTGTCTCTCTCTCTAAATGTAAATAAAAGAAGTAAGAAGTGGGGTACAATATATGCCCACAAATTAATTAAGATCTAGACATGATCAGCCATCAAAAGAAGAGTCAAAAGTCTTGAGCATGTTTAAGATATAATCAAGGCGACTGGACTCCGAGTCATGAGTGGGCTCGCAGTTGTAAATTTTGTCATGCGACTACTTATTTTTCTAATTAGAAGTACGGCTAGCTTTAATTTTCTAGTGTACGTTGGATTATTGCATGCCTAGTTTATGCAGATTGATACAAAACAACGACGGACCACCGAAGTTTCTTGGAATTACATATGTGTGTGTGTTGGTGTCGGTCATAATACATTACAATACAGCAGCCACATCACCAACTTAATCTAGGGAAGAATGGGGGGAGGAGGATGAGGAGTACTGGAGCCGTCTATGAAGTGAAAGAGTTCTTGGCCATGGAGATAGGGAATTATTTGTACACGCCAGAGTAATTAGTAATTATCGGAACCAAGCTTGATAGAGACAACGTGAGAGAAGTTGCTGGGGAGTTGGAAGGTGGAGGAGTCTGAGAGTTCTTTTCCAGAAGATGAACTTTCGACAACCATTGGAGAAAATCAGTAAGCAGACAGAAGGAAGAAAAAAAAAAGGGGGGGGGGGGACGTTAGTCAATTCCATGTACAAGAGTGTACATATATACAAAATAATCCTAACAACTTTCACCTAGGAATATTCTTGAGCACCTGTTGTGCATTATAGAAACAATTACATTTTGGCAGAGTTTGTTACAAGGGTGTCGGCCATAATACATTACAGTACATCAACCATACCAGGGTAGGCTAGGGGTGATTTCGGTCCAGTCCGATCGGTCTATTCAGTCTGGACCATATCCAAAATGGGTCATTCAACCAATCTAAATCTGATTTTTTTTTTTTTGCACAAATTCAATTATTTTCAGCCCATTTCAAATTTTGTACATTTTTTAGCTTAAAAAAAAAAAACTTAATCTTGAAAAATACAATGATAAAAGAAAACTGATCTATATAAAAAACTAGAAAAACCAAAAAAAAAAATAATAATACAAAAGTTATTACAAATTACAATCCAAAACATAACAACTTAACGTATAATGGGTACATGGCATGAAGACCATATTTTCCAACAATATAAGGATGTTCCTGCACAAAGAGAGAGAAAGAGAGGAATCAGTCTTAATGAAACTCCATGTTTATCCATTCATTTGTTTTCTTAAAAATCCAAGTCTTTTCATAATCATACTATCACACCATATCAAAATAAAACGAAAAATAAGTAAACATCAGGATTTGTTATGGTATATAAACTCATTGTACTTGCCACTTCTATTGTAAAGATACAAAGAATTTATAATGAAGGTATATCAAACTATATGTGGTTTCATTACAATCAAAGGGAAAGTAACATTAATTCATAATTGATCATAAAAATACTGAATTACCAACAATCTTTTCACCTCTTTAGTCATTAACATTGGGTGTAGGGCCAGTAAGTATTGAATTTGACGCCTCCAAAGAATCAGCAAAGTTCGGGTCCCCAACAAGTTTTATCCATAAAAATTTAAAATAAAACAAGTTAAATAAAGTTACATAACATAGAAGATAAAACAAAATAAACCACAAAAGCTATCAAATGTAATTTTATTACATACCCATATCCAGCTGCTTTTCAAATTCTTTCACTTTATCCATTAAAGTCCTAAGGTTTATTGGAATAGAAGAAGAACGAAATCAATTTTGTGCACATATGAGATCCTCAACACTTATTGGATTTAAACTATTTCGAAAAGGGTCAAGTACACAACCCGTAGTGCTAAATGTAGATTTAGAGGCCGCAGTAGATACCGATATTGCAAGTACATCGCATGCAACTTTTGAAAGTACACGATGTCTAGCTGAATTCACCTTCCACCAAATTAGAAGGTCAAAACTATCATCTTGATCCTTACATCTTTCAATTAGATATCTATCAACCCTGACTTACTTTTAAAACTGTCTTCTGATTGAAACTGTTGCTTAAATTGGGTCATCAAATGTACCTTCCTACTTGTCATCTTGTCAACTGAAGGAGCTACATCTTCATGTGAGGAACTTGTGCACTGAGGAGAATGTCCTTCTTTATTTTCTCTGTATGCCTCATACATGTAGATAAATGCATTTCTCACCTTCCAGCTGAAATCAATTTTTTTTGCATGATCATGTGTATACATTTGTCCCAACCCAAAATCAAGATATCGCATCTTGTAGCGAGGATCAAGAAGAACGCCAACATAGAGCAACATATTTTGATTTTCCAAGTTCTCTCAATACCTGTCAAACTTTCTCTTCATAATTGTGGCCATTAACCCTACCACGGGCTTTCGTTCTTCACACTCTATGTTAATGACATCTTTAATAGTAATCAACTCCAAAAGAAAAAAAAACATTAGAAGTTACATATTAACCCCTCGAGAAGCGTAAAGTTGCATCATGAAATAATTGAAAAAACATCACAAATAACTTTACCTTCTCCCAATCGGATGCATTGGGAGACCCTAACTTCTTTGACTTTCTCCTATTCACTACATGGTCTACATCTTCATCATCGACATCATCATCATCCTCATCTCTAATACTACCAAGGAAGTACGGATCTTCTTCCTCCAACCAATCAAAAGTCTTTCTAAATTTTGAAGCCCTCTCCAACATAAGATAGGTGGAGTTCCACCTAGTCGATACATCTAGGCAAACTTGGCTTTTGAATTGAATCTCTTCCAACTCCACATATTTCTTAAATGTACTCCACCTTTGAGAGGAGGTTTTAACATACTTCACAACACCCCTCACATTCGCAATAGACTCATCATATTCTTTCTACCCCTCACGAACGATTAAGTTCAAAATGTGGGCACAACATCGAACATGCAAGAATTCATGTTCTAAGACCGTGTCTCTCCTATACTTGATTTTTTTTCCAAATAAGAAACGACCTTATTATTAGAACTTGCATTATCAAGAGTGAGTGCAAGTATTTTTGGTCACCCTCAATCATACAAACACATCTCTATGCCCTTACCAAATGTATCACCCTTGTGACTTTCAACCAAATAAAAAGAAAAAGTCATCTTGTGTAACTTCTAATCATCATCAATAAAATGTACTTTGAGACATATATAGTTTAGGTTTTGCACGGATGTCCATATATCTGTGGTGAGGGAAATTCTCTGCCCTCGAAGAGCATTTCTCAACTTTTCTTTTTCCTTCAAAAATAAATTAAAACAATCATTGGCAACAATCATATGGGATGCAATCCCTACCCACTTAGGGCAAACCACAAATATAAACATCCTGAAACCCTCCCATTCAGCATGCCTAAAGGGCAACTCATCAAGAATAATCATCTTTGGTAAGGCTTGTCGGCAAGACTCAACACTAAATGCAATAGGCACAAGTCCCCCACTACCATTTCCTCCCTCCACCTTCCAACATAGAGTCGTCTGGGATTTATCTGTCTTCTTAAACGGACATTTCTTACATTGATGCTCAATATGATACTTCATGTTTTTCATACCATTGGTCTTCGTATCACATGCATATGAAGCACCACAATAATGATATGCAGTCCTAGGTTTACTTGGATCACCCTTTGGTATGATTGTAAAGTGATTCCAAACAAAAGATCTAACTTTACCTCTTTGTGACCCACCAACTAATTTATCACTTACATTGGGTGGGGGTGGGGGTGGGGGCATGTCTTGTGTTGACTCTTGCACATCATTTGTAGAAGACTCCATCTACAAAAATGGAGTGATCATATTAAAGCTAATTGGTAAAGAATTCTCACTTGTGAGAGAAAAAAGAATTTCTGCACTTAGGAGAGAAAAAAATATGATAATATTCTTCCAATAAAATCAAACCAAGCATCAAGATTCAAGCATAAACAATTTTAGTAAATAGCCTCCATGCAAATGAAGTTGAATCATCCAAGAGATATTCCAACACAGATATTGAACTTAACAACAAAATGCATAAAACAAATGCACACACATATATACAAACATGCAAACATATAATCATCATACAAATTCAGCCTCC
The DNA here is from genome assembly GCA_029856935.1 of Cyclocarya paliurus. Classification (NCBI taxonomy): domain Eukaryota; kingdom Viridiplantae; phylum Streptophyta; class Magnoliopsida; order Fagales; family Juglandaceae; genus Cyclocarya; species Cyclocarya paliurus. Next base: position 13,054,209 of record CM056949.1, read on the forward strand.
CCAAAGCCAGAATTCTAGTTCCGTGCCACTGACTATGCAAATTATCATAGAGACCCATATGAAGGATGGAGAAAGAGAAGAAAAATAAAGAGAGTCATAATCTTGATACTGAAATTTTCATCTAAACTTGACCCAAAAAGAATACACTATGACATTCAAGGGCAATTTGGCAAAGGCAGTCTTAAAAATTACAATGTATCTCGAAATATACAATAACATTAAACAAGTCCCAATTGGCTAGATCTTTCTATGAATATTATAGGTTTTGGCCTTTGAGAAAACAGAAGCAAATAGTTTTTTATTCTGAGCCAAAAGAGGATCCTCTTTGATGGGATCTTAGAATATAAATTCATAAAGCAACAATGCAAAGTAGAGTTGCACACTAGCCTCTAGATATTTTGGAAGGAGAAGTGATACACAAAGAGATTTGTGGCTACATGACCATTTGACTAAAGGATTCTCTTCTGGAAATGCTCTAAAAGGATATCCGATTAAAGAGTTCTCTCACAACAGGGCAACTTCCAATAACAGAAAATAGGTATAAATGCATAAACATATATAAGCTCCCTTCCTTCATAGTTTCAAGTATTGATTATCAAATTTGAAGTCGAAAAAGGTTATGATTACTTCAGGCAAAGACTGTACTTCCACATACATTTTTCATCCCCAAGAGAATTTATCCCAACGAGTAAAAACAAGAGGAGAAAAACAAGTTGTAAACAACAGAACAAATTCTCAACTATAATATTCCTAAATAACAATGATGTTAATCTTTGATTTCGATTTATTTCCTACATTTTCACAGCAACCATGTAGATCTTGGAGAAAAAATTGAACAAATCAGGGAGAGAGAGAGATAGAGAGTACCGACTACCGAGTGGCTACAAGTCTGGTGCGACAGAGGAGACGGAGGGTGATCGTGGCGCTTAGGGTTTTTGCGGGAGGGGAATTGGGGAATCTTGAAAATGGAAATGAATCGGACAGGGGGAGAACAAAGACTAGGTTATTACATAAAATGGCACTATTTGGTTCGAAATTGGACCCAACAACGCTATTTCAGGGACGTTAAATTGAAAAAAAAATAACGAGGTTGCGTTGTTTCACGCAACCCAATTATTTTTTTGGCCTGTAGTGACTAAAATGGCATCGTTTAGGTCCAATTTTGTACCAAACGGTGTCATTTCTGGGAAGGCAGCTCACATGTATTTTTTTTGTAATTCTTTTATCTTTTTGGCACATAAATGAATTTAAAAAATTATTTAAATTAGTAAAATTAAAATTAAATAAACTATTTAATATGGATTATTTAATTAACTCATGAAAAAAATAATTAATGATAATTATATTTATGATATTAAATATTAATTGTTAATTTGTTACTAACTTAGAATATGTCAATGACTCAAATTCAATGTATTATAAATATTATAATTTATGATTCTATGAATCTATGATTAATAAATTTGTAATACGATTAATAAATCATTGTATTAACCTGTAAGCCTATTAGGTATATATAGTTATAACTTATAGTGATATTAATACTATACTATTATACATATATTATGCTATAATCCTATAACTCTTATAATATATTATACTATTATAGTGTTACTATTACTACTACATATAGGCTTATAGTGTGTGTGTGTGTGTATATATATCATAATGATATAGTGATACTAATACTATATATTATATAATAATACATTGATATAAATTATTACTAATACTATTATTACTATATACTATATTAATAATTTAATTGTGATATTAATACTATATAATAATATATGGTCATAGTCTCATAGACTCATAGTGATATGGTCATTAGTCATAGACTTATAGTGATATTAATAATTTAATACTATATATAGGTAGTAGACTTATAAACTTATAGTGATTTAGTTATAATTTATAATTATAGTTATACACTATAGTGATTTAGTTTAGTTATTATTATATTGATGGTGTTAATTATTACTTTATTACTAACTTAAAATATGTTAATGCATAATGAGCCATTGAGCCATATACAACTTTTAACATTTTGTATATGAAGCGATAAATATAAATAATTTAATTATCCATACATATTATATCCATAATTGAGAAAGATACATACTTAACATACTATTATGAATAAGCATAAAATATTTAATTATACATACTATTATAAATTTATAAATTATACATATATTATAATTTAGACTATAACTCTTAATACTTAATAGTATTAGTAATACATTAAAGAATATATTAATACATTGATTCTAAATATATATAGTTATAGACTTATAGTGATTAGTTATTATGAATCATGATTAGTATAACTATATAATAGTATTAGTATAAAGTATTAGACTATTAATAATATAGTATAGCTATATATTAATAATATTAGTATAAGTATAACTGTATAACTATAGTCTATACTTAATTATAATATAGTATAATTATATATTATTTAGTGATAGGATTAGGTTAGATGAAAATTATATAATTAATTATATATATATATATATAAATTATAAAAAAAAAAATTTATTTACATTCGGTCTGGTCCGAAAAACCCCTGGACAATGGACCAGACCAAATGAACTCGGTCCTATAAAATTCAGACCGAGACCGATCGGGACTAGTTCCAGTTCAATCGGTTTTTCAGATCCAGACTGCCCGATTCTCACCCCTAGGGTAGGCACTAACCTAGTCTAGGTAATTCCAAATAATCTTCTTGAGAGGCATCTGACGTGGTAGACTTTTTTGAGCCAGCTGAGGTGGTAGAGCTTTTGGGAGAAGCAGATGAGGTGGTGGATAATGTAGACAGCTCAATAGTGTGTGTGTGTCTAATTATAATATTAATTTGTGAATCGATATATTTATCTTATATCTAGGGAAGGGCCAAGAACAAGAAAATATGTAAAAAGGGGAAAAAAACAAAAAAAATCAGGAGGAAGAAAAAATCAGGGTGTTTAATTTTAATATTTTATTCATGTGATTGATTCCCTTATAAATAAATAAAAAATTATTTTCATTAGTCACTATTTACCACCCCACACCTTATGAAAAACACTCACACACCCTATAAAATAACTATAGATGTGGAATGTGAGAGTGAATAGTAACTAATGCATAGTAAATTCTAGAAATAAAATATCGTACTACAAAATGATCATACAAGTGATCAATACAATTAATAAAAACATATATATATCCTCTTCAAGCAGCTTAATTTGTTTACTGCAGTATATATAATAATTATAATAGTTTATATATTGAGATTATGTATCATTAATTAGAGGGTTTGACATCTTCTCGTAATTGAGTACCAATACATTACATACATACACCCTATCTTAATTAAAACTCTATTCTATATTGAGGATATTTTTGTAAAATTTGAAGTTAAAAGCAACTTAACTTTAATCAAATCACGTTAATTTATAAATTTATTTTTATAAGATCAAACATATCTCTTGTTTAAATACAATAAAATGATTCACATATTATGTGTATCTCTTTGTCAATCGTAGAAATTAGAAAATCAAAGTCATATTGCTTGTTGCTTCTTTAATGAAACTTCAAGCATAGGGCTTCTTCTTTGGACCTCACTTATTAAAACTTATCGGGTTATTACAATATTAGGTATGGGCCGTATGGCAGGGCTATGGTCCAAAACGAAAATTCATTGATTGGGTGTGAATTGGGCTGTTAAAAGGATGGTATATATGGGCCCAAGAAAATATCTCAATATTAAGCCGGACGTATCAGAAAATAAAAATAAAAATAATAAACTGCGTTTTCTTCCCAAGTTAGAAGTTGAAGAAAATTAAAATAAATAAATAAATAAAACTAAGAAAAGGACATCACTAGCTTGTAAAGGACATCATCTGTGTGTGTGTGTGAGACATAACTAAGTAAGGCACAAAATAATAAAGGGATCATTGACTGCGACATAATCCCTAAAAAAAAGGTAGATTATTGGCTTGTAAAAAGTGGGCAAAGTGGCTTCTTTATGTAATTAACACCATACCTGAGATTTATAAATAAATAAAAACATCATACCTAAGCAAACTATAGGGCCAACTACGTTTTACTTGTAAATTATGTGACTCATCAACAAAAGATTACGTGTATATATATAGATTAGAGGAATTCTATACATCAGCCACTATTCACTTTCATATTTTATACAAATTTGTTTTTCTTAAGATATAGGAGTGTTTTTCATAAAGTGTGGAGTGGGAAATAGTGAATAGTGACTAATGAGAATATTTTTTTTTTATAGATTATAGAATATAGAATTTGGAGTTGATAATGATCAATTAATTTGTTAGTTAAGCTGTCAATCTCATTTTCTAGTTTCCTATCAACTGAGCGTGTCCATCACGGACTTGGCCGTGATATTTTGTAATTTATATTTTTTTAATGTAGTTTCACTTTGACATATATAATTAGATAGATGAATATTGACACAAAAAATGCAAGATTAATGTACCTAGAGCTACCTTGATCATGAGTTGTTAGAGCCCTAATTAACTAAACTAAATTAAGCTTAATTAATTTGTCTCCATCCACGAGGTCTTAAGACTTACTTTTCAACCAATCCCAAAAACTTCATTCTAATCCAAGTACAAGATCAGCATATACTTTCCCCCTGTTAAATATTGCAGCTAGCTAGGTTGCGTAGGTGGGAAGGAAAAGGATTTTTATAAAATGGATATGTTTTTCTATATATATATATATATAAAGTCAAATAAGAATAATTTGGGGACTCCATTTATTTGGCTTTGTTGAGCAAATCAGCGGTTGAAGTTGATTCAAAAAGCCAATCGATCAGCTTCTGATCATGTCATGATCTTTAATTACCCACCTCCCATGCATATTTGATCTCTAGCTAATTTCCAGAAGAAGTCACGGGCTGTATGCACTGGTAGTGGTAAGAGTTTTTATGCACGTGTTGTACGTGTAAAAAGTTAAAATATCCACCGTCCACCATGCATGCACAGTATAATTGCACGTGATCTATTACTGGTCAATGATTCATAACCCTCTATATTTGCCGAGAAAAATAAAAAAATTCTGTCACATGTAACAGTACTACAAGAGCTAGCAACAGTACTCTACACTTCTTTTGTTTTTCTTTATTACTGTTCCTCCTAATGCACTAAAAGTTGATGAAGCATAAGCCACGACCTCTTACAATACTATTCATTCAAAAAATACACAAATTAATGCCAATTATCAGTGTTGACGTATATGCAGCGACTCATTATACTCAGCATCTATATACCACACATTATACTTGATTTTTTATATTTTTATTTATTTATTTTTTGTTTTATTATTGTTAAACTAAATGAATTCTTCTATTTATTATCTATACACCACATATTTAATAAATAAATAAAAATTATATATAATATAAGAATGATGAGTAGAATTTTTCATATGCCAAGTGATCAAAAAGGTTCTTAATTAATCCCATTTTAAATGCATAATTACCGATGATCAGTACTTTCTCCTCGGAATCATTAGTTTTGTTTCCTTATCATATTTTGGCTTTCAATTGGCGATTTGTCGAGCAACTTGTTTTTGTTTATTATATATATTTTTGACAAGTTATTAAGTAGTCTGAAGATACAGAAGAGATACTAAATACTCTTGCATTAATTATCACAACATATAATATCATTATAAAACTTTCATCACATAATGATCATCTATTTTTAATAAAATAGCGTATCATGTGAAATGTTAGAGAGTACCATGTGCATACTCGATCTATCATAGGGTTTTGTCATACAGAAATGTTTTGGATCCCTCATTTGGGTCTTGAATGGTTTTTTTTTTACTTAGTGAGTAAAGAAGTGTTTTTTAATGATACTGTAAATTTTTTATTTTTTTAAAAAATGCTTATGATGATTAAAAAAATACATGAAAAAAAAAGAAAAGAAAAATAAAATACACCATTTGGAACACTTCTTCGATCCACTTTTGTGATGGTTGTAGCATAGCTCTTTGTCATATCATTAAAAAATAGCATAAATTAAGTTTTAATGAAATGACATCATGTGATAACGTGAGACTATCATGCACCCACACTCCGAATTTCTTTAATAATTACTCTATTTTTGGGTTTTAATCACTCAATTCAAAACATAGTAATCTACCTACAAGGATGTTTGTAAACAATTTTCATCTTATTCTATTTCATCTCATCTCATTTAATTTCTTTCTCAAATATCATTTAAATTATACAAACGCTTTCAAATTAATCATTACAACTTTTCTAAATTTTCAAACAAAAAATAATTCAACTTGTTCAAATCCTAAAACAAAAATTATATTCTAACAATATTTTAATTTTTATAATTGTTTTGTTCAAATTTTTCTTTCTCCTTTTTCAAAACCTAATAAATACTTAACGATCAAACTATCCTACTACTATTTACAAACTATCTTACTACTATTTATAAAATTCTCATCTCATCTCATTCTCCAAGCATTCGAACATCATATGATTGATAATATTTTGTTTCATAATCAAATAATGATATAATATCTTGTGATAGGGTGGAAGTGCTGATATATATTTATATATATATGAGTAAATTCTATATACAATTTTAAGGTGTGCAAGTTCCATATACTTCTTTTGAAATATCATATAAATATATATATACATATATATATATATATATATATATATCCTCTTTTTTCAAAAGAAGTCATGTACGGAGCTTGATTAAAAATATCATTTATATATTATATACTTAGACTGCCGGATAATGACACTAGCTTTTAAGTTTTGATCACTAAATTTAAAAATATTTAGGCCGAAGTTTATATAAATTCATGACTTTTTAAATGAAAAACCCACAACGTTAATTTAAACATCTTTTGCTATTAAGCCATGCACGTTATACGTTCCTACCAGTTTAATTGATTTACATAAATTATTAATATTGAGTCATCACTAAGCAAAAAATATATGATCCACCTTGTAAATGGAGATTTCTTAATTAATATATATTTTCCTCAAACTTATTTAGTTTGCTAGAGACAAAATTACAAACATATATATTAATGCATACTATTATTATTTCTGTCACTCTGAATAAAGGAGTTTGCTATACGAAGATAACGAATAGACATCCCTCGATTGATAAGTGCGTGCATGCATGTTAATATTCAATGACGCGTTATGTTCAACGTATTTGTCAATAATCCCTTAATATTCAATACAAAATCTCTATAGTCGTACGTTTATCTTACCATACTTAATCCATATAACTGAAAGTGGAATCATTAACTAGTTCTGCACGTATTCATTGAACAGTTTAATTTACAGTATAATCCGTACAGTAGAACCAATAAAAACAAGAGAGAATTATTTGAGGCAAATGAATGAATGATCGTCATCTAGCTTCCTTGGCTAATCAAAGGTGATTGATTCAGCAGTCTAGAAAGCTATAAATTGTTTTGAATTGTCTGAAATGATGGCCTGAAAACAATTGCAGAGATGAGAAGAGATGTAATAATTGAGATTGAAATGAAAAGATTTTGTGTCCAAACTGAGCAGGCGATCGAGGAAGAGTAGACTTCTAATTAGAATGTACATACAGCCTTATTATATATTATTAATCAATCATCAGTGCGATGCGTGCTCAGGTGGATAATGAAGGCTCGAGGAGGGCTGGTGATCACGCCAACGGCAAGATTAAAAGCAGGAAGAAAATGTCAGCGATCGACTGATCAGTTGCATGTATGTAATGAAATTATTAAAGACTCCGGTATTTGAAAAAGAGATTTTGACGCAGCAAGTTGGAGTCAAATATATACGCGGCTTGCAGGAGTGCTACAACGGCTACTACTCTCTAACGTCTCTAATCTCACCCAACTAACACGTAACTTGAATTTGTCGCTGCTTATTATTTTATTAATGATATTACTAAATTCGTCCTAGCAATTTGTCCAAAATCTGTTTTTAATACTTTAAAGAGGCAACTTGGATTATGACTTAATTAATTAATATCATCGTCGGAGGTATAGCTTACTCTCGTCAAAGTGTGTTTTATATCCTTGTTTGGATTGACAAAGTATTTTAATTTAATTATTTTATCTTATCTTTATAATTTTTTTAATTTTTACATAAAATATAATAAAAAATTTAATTTTTTTAAATATTAAAATAAAAATAATATTTTATTTAATTTTTAATTTTAATTGCACCTACGATCCAAACCGTTTAAGAAATCATGAGTTTGAGTTTTGACGGATACGATATTATTGAAAGAAAAATTATAAGATCGTTTTGTGTTGATTTCATATATTCTAGGAGATGAGATGATATGAGATGAGAATTTTATTTATTATATTTTGTATTGTGATTTAAAAAAATTATAATAATGAGATGAGATGAGATGAATTGTTTATTATATTTATATGTGATTTGAAAAAGTTATAATGATGAGATGAGATGAGATGAAAATTTTGTGTGAGATGAAACTTCCAAACCTATCCTTACCCTATCTTTTTACCATTATGTGTTGACAAAATGCTTACAGTCTTTTACGTGATTCTCGTGTAATTGACTCTTATGAATTTATCTAGACACCTCTATATATGTTCTAACAAATTATAACGCCGTGATTATGGTCGACCCTAAAAAAGGGAAAAAACTAACATCCTTTCTAGATTTGTTCAATCATGCTAAAGAAAGATAATAAGTTATATATTAAAAAAAATGATATTTGTAGTTATAGAATGCACAAGCAACACGTAATTTTTTTGAAAAAAAAATAAGTAAATACAAAATTTAATAAAAAAAAATATATATTTATTTTAATAGTAGGCTCCACTCTTTTTCAAAATTATTATGCGGTACTTGTACATTGCACGTATTACAAGAAAAATAAACATTTGTGACGAATTATTTGCGACGTGAATGATTATTTACGACGAAACTGATTCATTTTAGTAAGAAATATTTATTTTCGTAAGAAATAATTAACTACAAATAAGTAATTTTCTTATAGTGATGATTATATGTAGCATTAATTTTAATTTACTAAAAGGATCCTAATTTAGTAAGTTAGAGTAGCGTGGTCGACCACCAATTGATCAAAACAAATCGTGTGAGAATAGAGGACTCAATTTTAAATCCAAATTGGGTGAAGAGTAGTAACCAAGATCTACATACCAACAAGTACTTTGAGGTGCATGTATTGTTCGTTGAGCACTCACATGCATCTTGTATACAAAGCACACATTCATGAATCATACAGCTGTTGGATGCATGATTGGAGAGCTAGGAGCGATGCATGTAAGGTGACATAATGCGCCGCATTTCGGTTCATTTTCTTGGTTTTGATAGACAACGTGACATTTATACGTGGTGAGAAATGATATTTATAGTCATAGAGTGCGTAAGCATCGTGCATTCTTTTTAAAAAAATAAATAAATTTTAGATTTATATAAAAAAATAATTTTTTTAATGATAGATCTCGTTCTTTTTCAAAAATAGTGTGCGGTGCTTACACAATCCATAATTATATCTAACATTGCTCATACATTATTATTTGAGAAATATCATTAATCATTTTGGATTTTCTTTTTTCAACCATATCCATAAATCCGTTAGATTTTAAATCACTTTTGAAATTGTTTAAAGTTCACCACATCAACCGACACAATCTTAGAATGTGTAAGAATTGCATATTAAAAAAAATTTGAAATCTGAAGTTGTAAAATGTGCAAGTCTAGTACATTCCATTTTAAAAAAATGAATAAATCCAGAACTTATAAAAAAAATATATTTTTAATGGTTTACTCTATTTTTTTTAAAGTGCACACTTAAAACTATATATAGCATTATTTTTAAAAAGAGTTGGATCCACTATTAAAAAATTAAAATTTTCATATGAGCCTACCCATATTTATTTATTATTTTTTAAAAAAAATGTGCGCAACTTACACACTTAAAGACTATATATATATTAGAGTAATGTTACATACAATCGTAGAGTATGTAAATACTGTGCAATTGTTTTGAAAATAAGTGGAATTTACTATTAAAAAATAAATTTTTTTCTATAAATCTCATATTTATTCACTTTTTTTTTAAATTATGCGATATTTACGCATTGCACGATTACAAATATCATTTCATATATATTAACTCCTAATACTGGTTGTCACTTTTGAAACATGTGTTTCATTATTATTATCATCTCGTGATATTGAAAACGACAATAACATTTTCACCGACTAATACGCATGCAACTCGACTTATAAAAAAGGTATATAACATCTTTCCATCTTATTTATGTTTGCTCTACTTCTAATTTTACATATTAAATGAAATATTTATGCGTTCATTATATAACAAAAGTGTAAATATAAAAACACGACTTTTTTCATATTACTTTATTGTAATTGAAATACATTTTAATAAAATAAGTTATATAATACTTATTAAGTGGGGCAACATGTGACCAAACTCGTAAACTCAATACGAATACAACACGAAGTTAACAAGTTTGGATTTAATATAGGATTGACCCATTAAAATATAATTAATAAACCGATCGAGCTGCTTAAATTTTATTTTAAAATTATAATTTTATTACTTAAGAGTTTCTCAATATGCTTATATTTTTATTGCTGAATTTGTAATTCCTGAACGCCTATATTTGTTATTGTTGGGTTTGTAATATTGATTTTATTATAAGTTAAAATCTCAAAAGTATTGATTTTTTTATTAGGAAGTAGTTTTTTTTTTTTAGATATCGTGATTACTAATAAATATATTTTTTTTAATTTTTATGTGAAATTATATTAATTGGGTCAAATGGATTATACGGGTTAGTATAACTCATTTACACTAAATTAGTTGAAATGAGTCGTGTGGTACTGATCAATTTTTAATTAATTATTAAACGGATCCAAACAGATGACACAATACGACCCGTAATTTAAATGAGTCGTGTTAAGTTTTAAAGGTCTGTTTGGGATTGCAATAGGAGTCTTAAAAAGTGATTAAATAGTCCTAAAAGTTATTTAATGAAAAAAATAACTTGTTTTGGTGTTACATAACAAAACACTTTTAGGTTATGTTTGGTAACTAAGATGAGATACAAAATTCTCATCTCATCTCATCTCATCATTACAATTTTTTCAAATTCATACATAAAATATAATAAATAATTCAACTTTTTCAAATCTCAATTCAATTTTTTCAAATCCCAAAACAATAATACTATTAAAAAATAATATTTTAAACTTTCATCTAAAACTAAAAATTCTCATCTTACCATCCAAGCATAACCTTAATCTCAAATAAGTTAAAAAGTAAGTTTACTTTCCTCAAACATGTTTTTCTAGATAATACATAACATAATTCAGATTTTGAAAAGACTGTCAATAAATGAAAATATCCATACAATTTTTAGATAATTACAATTTTTAAACTTTCAAGGATATGATCATAATTTTTAAAAATTCAAATGATCGTAATTTCTATGTCAAAAAGTAATTTTTTTAATTTGTTTACAAATAAATGTAATATGCTTGAGAGTGCTTCAAACATATAATTATTAAATAGTAAATAACTTTTTAATAGTATAATTTATTACTTAAATTATATGCTATAAGTTTTAAAATTATAAGTTATATTTTTTACTACAATCTCAAATATGCAATAAAGGTCTAGCGTGTTTAGTTTAACGGATCCTATTCAGATAAACTCATATAATCAAATATTCACGACTTGACACGATATAGAATTCACAAATACAAATAGTAGTTACAAATTGATTATTATTTAATAAACAAAATTATATGAAAAAAATTATTATTTTATAAACAAAAACATATGAAAAATAATAATAATTTTTTTCATAGTCACTATTCACTATTTCACATCCCACACCTTATAAAAATACCACACAACTTATGAAAAAAAATTATTAGATATGAAATGTGAAAATAGATAGTGATTGGTGTATAACATTTATTAAAAAATAAAAAACAGTTTGTAAAAACTCTGATTCTGAGCTTAATCGTAAGGCCAATGCTAAATCGGGCTCCACTTTTTTCTGCCCGATTGGGCATTTTAATTTTTTTTTAGTTTTTATTTTACTTAACGATTAAGAAAATATTGTTAAATATTATTGTGAATTTTTTTTATTTTTTTAAAATATTTAAAAGTGTTAAAAAATGATGTGAAAAAAAGAAACCACAAATTTTTTAAAGTTTTTTTTTTACATAATTTTTTAACACTTTTAAATATTTTTAAAAAATAAAAAAATTCATAATAATATTTAATAATATTTTTTTTAACCACTAAATAAAAAAAATAAAAAATAAAATAAAATATCCGATCGGGCAAAAAAGGAGGGAAGCCCAAATGGGCTCCTAGCAATTTTCTAATCGTAAAGACGAGCAATACATAGCTGGGCGATCTCAGATGAAGGCTATTTAAATTCCCCAAGATCGATGAAATATGGTGGAGGCCAGGCTGTTGAGGGTAAAGAGTAAGATGTGTACGGACTTTCTATGGTACCAAACGAGGAACACGCTGCACTAAGCAAACCAACAAAAAAAAAAAAAAAAAATTCATTAATTATTATTCACTACACTTCACATTTTATAAAAATTATTCATATATTTTATAAATAAAAATAAATTATAAATTTAATTTCTAAAAATAAATAATAACTAATGACTAGAATTTCACATTAAAAAAATTTAAAAAATAAAATAGCCTTGTATTTATTTTTATTTTTATTTAAAAATCAGAAATCATAAAAAGCATAAAGCAGCAACAGCTGGAATTTGCGCAGCACCGTACGCCCTCGCCTGCAAGTATGCAACCTCCCTTCAATGGAGATTTGACATCACCGGCACAGGCTAAAATAATATCGTTCCACGTGGCACAAGTCCACTCGCTTGACCTAAAACAACAGATGGTCTCCACCACATCTCTGACTCTGACGCACACACCCCACTGGCTGCCTTCTCTGGTGTTTTCTGATATATCTTACTGGATTTTTCCCCTCAAATGCCTCGTATTTCGTGTAATAAAGTTAGTTTAATTTTTTTTATAAGATTACATGTTAAATTCGATCGCTAAACGACAGGACATGGAACGGATGGGGTCCACAGATTCCTAGGTGTGATGTAAATAAAATTAATATAAAAATAATTTATACACAATATTTTTCATAATATATTTTACGATAATATATTAAATAAGAGTTAATTTTATAAAATATTTATAAAAATAATATTATTTTTTAAAATATCTTAATTTTTATAAGATTATTATAAAATATATTGTAAAAATGTGTTATGTATATTAATACTCTATTAATTTGGGATATCTAAATATAGATTATACGTTCATTATATTGAATTGTTATTTAGAAGATAAATATGTATAAATATGGAATGAAAAATCTAATATATTCTTTGGACTTAAGATAATATTAAATTATAAATTTATATTTTTTTGTCTAATTAATAAATATTTAATTTCAAATTTTGAAGTTATTTTGATTTTGATTTTGGTTAATTTGTATATTTATTTTTTATATAATAATTTAGATTTTTCACGCCTGACAGATTTATTTATGGATTCTGATGCGGCCATCAAATTGTCAATTCAAAAATAATTGGACCTCACGTCCTCTTTGGTTGTTTCCTTTTGCTTAATTTAGTAACTGTGTGCAGATGGATTAGAAATGTTTCGTTTGCTGTTTTCGTTTAATTTTCAAGTTGCTTGCATGTCGGGTGACCAAAATAATGCGGTTCCAGGACGATACGCCGTGTTGTACCGTTTTGTTTTGGTCAGGGTTGCATTAGACACAAGATCTTTCAACGATACGACCAATTATTTATAAAAAAAGGATATTATTATTTATAGAAAACGTGCTATTTTTTTTTAAAATATAATAATAAATTAGATATTTATATTTATATTAATAAATTAATTTTTTAATAATAAACTTTTCTTTTTTTAAAAATAATATGCGATGTTTATGCAATCTGTATTTAATATTATTCTTATTTATATATTTGTTGAATACTGAAAAATCATATACTTATTTCTTAAACAGTAAATATTTATTTAATCTTGATAGGGTAAAAAAAAACCAATAAATAAGATTGTGATATTGTAGGTTCGGTGATTTTAAAAGGAAAAATATCAGTGTTTTGGGGCTCACGTCTTGTCTTGGGAACTTATCATTTAAGTGATTTGAATTTTAATGTGAGTTGAATTTAGATGATAAAATATTATTTTTTAATATTATTATTATTTTAAATTTTAAAAAATTGAATTGTTTATTATATTTTATGTTAAAATTTAAAAAAATTATAATATTGAATGAGATGATTTGAGTTTGATTTGATAACCAAACGAAACTGCTTTATAGCTTTACAGCTAAATTAGAGAGGAATCCTTGCTAGCTGTTTATGAACCTTTACGCCAATCTTGGCTGAACAAAATAATGTAGTTCATGGGAGAACATGGTGGGGTGTACCATTAAGTTTTTGGGATCATTCTATATAGTGGAAGATCTGTCTTTTTTTAAGATAATCACATACTAATTAAATTTGTATTTATTAATAAGTACAATAGATACGTACCTTTTAAATAAACTACCTGTTTTAAAATATTTAGATCTTTTTGTTAGAGTGATTTCCAGCTAATATTGTTTTTATTGAACAGACTATAGATGTTCCTTTGTGTTTTTGTGTTTTTTTGGCTTGAGCAAACGACTACTGTCAGTTTTGATCAAAGTTCTATAATACAAACAGGTAATGCATTTTATAACCAAGTTAAATTAATTAATTGATTTTTAGAAGTTTTTTTTTTTTTTAAATGAAAAGACATTCCTCTTATGTTTATATTTTTCTTCCAGCTTCAGCATTTGGACTTTAATGATTTCGACTGATTTTAATTCTCATTTTACTTTCTTATCATCGATTCTATTTGGAAAATACGTCACTGTTTGAGTAATATTTAAAGTGAAATGTATATTTAATAATCAGAAAATTTTCATTTTAAGTGATAATATATAATTATATATATATATGGAACAATGCTACACCCACAAAAGGTGTAGCACGAGAAAAGTGACTGAAAAAGTCATTTGGTCTTTTTTTTTTCATACATTTTTTAAATTTTCTTAAATATTTTTAAAAAAAATCATAGTATCATTAAAAAATATTTACTTAATTATTAAGTACAATTGAGACACATTGTTGGACACCAAGTAATTTTCATTAATATATATAATATATGAATAAATCTTGGTATCAGTCCCTGTTTCGGAGCACACAATACACACCTTACGTGTTCCACGTAAAATGACCAAAAAAATCCCAACAACAAAACCCATTCTCTCTCACCCTCCCTCTACCCCGTGTCGCCCGAGGCCCCCATTCCTGCCTCTCGCCCATCCTCTCCCCCACCCCCACCACCCGCCGGTGTCGGCATCCTCTCTCCTACCCAGCATCGGTATCCTCTCCCCCACCCCCACTCGGCGTTGGTATCCTCTCCTCCACCCCACCCGCAACCTGTGTCGGTATCCTCTCCCCCACCCATACCTCTGTAGGCCAAATGAGTGGCATGGCTGAGCATGGAGGGCTGAGGGAGGTGTGGTGGAGCTTCTGGTGGCTGAGGGAGGCTCGAGGTGGTGGCTGGAGCCGTGGGTGGCAGCGTACGGCTCGGTGGCACTGCATAACCCGTATGGGTGAAACCCATTTCAAGAAAGAGAGGGAGAGGGCTGCCGTGCTCGAAGGGGCTAGGGGGAGGTCAATGGGCTCGGTGGTGCTCGACGATGGGGCTGGAGGCTGACGACGGCGGCGTTAGCAGCGGCAAACCGTTAGGAGAACCCATTTCGGGTTTCTCGTGGGGCGTTACACATGGGGGTTTCCGTCGAGCACGGGGCACTGCAGGTGGCTGGAGGTTGCCGGCACGAGGGGGAGTCGATGGTGGTGGGCAGCTGCACTGCAGGTGGCGCACGGCGGAGCTGGGTGAGGCAGTGAGTCGAGAGGGCGAATCCAGTGGGGGAGAGGGAAACGGGTGAGGAGGGGAAAACAGGATCTAAAAAATATATATATATGGACACGTCAAGTGTGCTGCGGATCAGCCGTGAACATGGGCTGATCCGTAGCACTTCTCATAATATATATGAGTATTTCTAAAAGTTAGGTCATGTTTGGGGGCAAAGATGAGAAATCTCATCTCATCTCATTATTACATCTTTTTTAAATCCTCATACAAAATATAATAAACAATTTAACTTTTTCAAATCCCAAAACAATAATAATATTAAAAAATAATATTTTAACTTTCATTTTAACACTATTCAATTTGTTTTTAGAAATTCTCATCTTATCTCATCTACCAAGCAGTTCAGTTCATTGCTCACATTAACAATATGAACAAACACAATAAATTTATTTAAACGAATAAGAGAACAACAAACTAGCTGATAGAGAAATAAATTATTTCCCCCTAGGATGTGAAATCTAGAATTAGAAAATAAAAGATGTAATTACTCACTATTCTTTTAACAATCATAAAACTAATCAATTTATAAAACTTTTACATTTATTTTTTAACAAATCTACGAAATAAAGAGCAATTTGTATAATTAAAATTCATTTATAATAAAGTACTGCAATGACATTTGTTATTTGTAAGATAAATGTTTTAGTTATAAAAAGATTCTATAAACTAATATAATTTGATGTGATACGATAGATTGTAAAATTATTTTTATTGTAAAGTAAATCTAAAGTATTATATGAAACTACGTTAATTTGTAAGTTTAATTTTGTGAGATTTTTTATGATTGTAGCACTTTTCATTGGAAAACCATCTCTTATATTTTGTTTATATATAAACTATTCATTTTGTTGTCTTGTTCCTTGCATAATAAAAAAGGATAGGAGATTGCAATTGGGATAACTTTCCTGACTGAGTGTGATTATATCATTATAGTAGCACTCTATCATCTGGAAACTGGATAGGAAAGGCCTAAACGACAAAGGCTCTCTCAATTCAGGATTGAACCATAGCTTAGACCCCATTCTTATTAGAGAATTCAATGAATCTTTAGGCAGCTAAATCTAATAGTTCAAGGTAAATCTACATTCATATTCGAATATAAAACTTGGTATTTGTCAAAGCACTTGAAAAAATAACTCAATAATCGTTGAGTCACCGCCTTTAATAGTATAAATAAATCATTCTAAGACTATATTAAAAGATGATGAAT
Organism: Cyclocarya paliurus; assembly: GCA_029856935.1. NCBI lineage: Eukaryota > Viridiplantae > Streptophyta > Magnoliopsida > Fagales > Juglandaceae > Cyclocarya > Cyclocarya paliurus. Next base: position 13,071,507 of record CM056949.1, read on the forward strand.
GGTAGATAATTAAAACAATGGAAAATAATATTTTTCTTTAGGAAAATGGAAGACAAAAATAATATAACACTTTTTACCTACATAATTTTCAAATTTGGAAAAAAAAAATACTCCATATATATTAGAAAAACAAGACAAACACCAAGAAAAACAACTTTAAATACAAAATGATAGTATCAACTTTAAATACAATTGTTTCCAAGATATCTCCTTTTAAGTAGCTCGAAATTATTGTTAGCTCAGCTTCTATAATCAGGTTATGGTCGTTTCAGAAATCAAAGAAATGAAGTAAAATAAAATAAAATAATCGGTTATACTTTTCAAAGAAATTGACAAGCCAAACTAAAAATGCCATTTTATCCTATCAGAAATTCAGAATATCTCCCACTACTATTAATACAGATTGTGAAAAGCTAAAATATACCAGATCGAAAATAGTTTCAAGATCCAGCCCATTAAAAGGTCGTCATTAGAACATAAACATATGAGAGAAGGAAATTGGACAAGAAGGGAATAAGGGACGAGGGTATCAGGAGTGAGGGTGAGGGTATTAGGAGAAAGTAGAAAATGAATAAAGGGTCAGACACGCAAAACAGACATCCCTTACCACTACCGAAGGGCACGCAAGCAGAGGGTCAGATAAAAGAGACAAGGAATCTATGGTTTTGGGGGACTCTTTGACGACTTCTAACCTTTTAGTTCTTCTTCAACTTATTTTTCAACCCGAGAGTTCTAAAGAAAACTTATTCTCCAGCAAATAGATATACAACTCCCATTATACAGAAATAAATGAGAGGTTATGAAAGACTTTAAACAAGCTTATTAAAATAGAATCTCCACTCCTCAAACTCTTGTGGACGTAGGCCTAGTGCCGAACTACGTAAATTTATGTATTTCTCTATTCTTATTTTCTCTACATTTAAATATTGTTTAACGCCATTGATGTACGCACTGGCACCTTACAACCGCACTGAACCACTGCCTGGGGCTCCACACATCACCGTTAGAGATCCAACCCATCTCAACGCGTCTCGGAAATGGACCTTTCTTCCTTTCTAGACTATACATTTTTTGACGTTAACACAAATATTATCTAAATATCTTTTTTCTTTTTGAAAAATTCCAACATATTAATCAAATATTAAAAAAAGGAAAAAAGAAAAAAAAACCAAAAATCATTATCACACACCCACCACAAAAATGAAAGCCATAAGCACAGTCTCACTGCGTTCATAATTTCCCCCAAAAAGCCAAAAGCAAGAACAAGTTCACAAGGGATGTGTGTGCATTATTATCATTTTATCTTTTTTGGTGTAAAAACAATCATGGGATGGCCAACTTCAAAGCTCTTCTTGATAAGCTTACATGATGACGGAGATATATTACTCATCTCTCTATCACCCTTTTCTTAAGGGCCAACAAAATGGGGTACCAACCCAGTCGGGCGGGTGGGTATTGATCCCGGACCATGTCCGATTCAACAAAACCGTGATCCGGGATTGACCCGGTCAGTAAAAGGGCAACCCACCGCCCACACCGAAACTAGGGAATGAGTGACGTGTACAACCTTCCAAGTGCAGTAAGATTGATGTTGGGGACGCAATCGTCATTCTGATAGAAGACAAGGACAGCTGGTCTGTTACTTTCCTGGCTCTGCCTCTGTCACCATATATAATATATATTATTACATAAGTGAATATATATTTATCCTAAATACCCTTGAATTTTTTTTATAATTCGCGTTAGGCCGGGGATTCTATGGTGGAAAACGCAAACAAAAGCTGGAAAAGAAAGCTCCTCTCTCCCTCTTCCCCAGTCTCTCTATCTCTCTGCTTGTACAGCTGCCTCCTCGTTCACCTTTCACAAAGAGGAGAGGAGGAGAAGACAGTGTGAGGGAGGAGAAGAGGGGGGAGTAGAGACTGCTGGTGGCGCATTGTAGCAGAGCGCACTGGTTTGGTTGGATTCTCCTTCTTCATTTATTCTAATTTCTCTCCCTGGGGCGTTCGCTTCTTTCCCACGGCAACCTTACTTCGATTGATTGACGAAGGAACATAAATCGAATCAAAGAGCTTTTTCGTTCTCCCCCTCTCGCTGCATATTTGTAAATCTCCTGTTTTGGATAGATTAAACTCTGGCTGACCTTAAAGGAACCCTAGCGTTCCTATCCTCGATTCTAGACGATCGGTTCGATTTCGGGTCCAAGAAAAAGAAGCGTAGAGGGATTTACACGGTGAGGATGCTCTGGATTATGAGGTTTTCTGGCTTCTTCTCCGCCGCAATGGTCATGATCGTCCTCTCTCCTTCTCTGCAGTCCTTCCCTCCAGCGGAAGCCATCCGGTCTTCCCACCTTGACAGCTACCTCCGTTTACCGGTTCAAGTGTCGCCATCCGATAACCTCAGCCGGTTTTCGTTCCGAAAAGCCTCCGCATTTCGCAATGCCGATGAATGCCGCTCTGTTATTTCGGAAAGCTCCGGCGAAACCAGCGTCTGCGATCCCAGTTTGGTTCATGTGGCGATTACACTCGACGTCGAGTACCTCCGCGGCTCAATCGCCGCTGTCCATTCGATTCTTCAGCACTCGCTGTGCCCAGAGAGTATCTTCTTCCACTTCCTGGTCTCGGAGACGAATCTTGAAACCTTGGTGAGATCCACTTTCCCTCACTTGAAGTTCAAGGTGTATTACTTCGATCCGGAGATTGTACGGGGCCTAATCTCGACCTCGGTGAGGCAAGCACTCGAGCAGCCGCTGAATTACGCGAGGAATTACCTGGCGGATCTGCTCGAGCCCTGCGTGCGGAGAGTGATATACCTGGACTCTGATCTAGTCGTTGTTGACGACATCTCCAAGCTATGGACGACGAGTTTGGGTTCCAGAACAATCGGAGCCCCGGAGTACTGCCACGCAAATTTCAGCAAGTATTTCACGGTGGGGTTCTGGTCGGAACGGCGGTTTAACGGCGTTTTTTATGGACGGAAGCCGTGTTACTTCAACACCGGCGTGATGGTCATAGATCTGGCCAAGTGGAGGCGGGTCGGGTACACGAGGAGGATCGAGAGGTGGATGGAGATCCAGAAGAGCGAGCGGATCTACGAGCTCGGGTCCCTGCCGCCATTCCTGCTGGTATTCGCTGGACACGTGGCGCCCATAGAGCACCGGTGGAACCAGCACGGCTTAGGTGGCGACAACGTGAGGGGCAGCTGTCGTGACCTCCACCCAGGTCCGGTTAGCCTGCTACATTGGTCCGGTAGCGGTAAGCCCTGGCTCAGGCTCGACTCCAAGCAACCGTGCCCACTCGACGCTCTATGGGCACCCTACGACATGTACGGGCTCTCCCACTGAAAAAAAAAAACACGAGATGGGATTCTCACCGGTAAATTCCCTCCAGGACTGTTTTTTTTTTTTTTTTATATCTCATTATTTTGTGTTTATTTTCACTGTCACCTCTACTGTTCGGATTTTCTTCGTCTTCTTCTTCTTTGATTTTCCTTTATTATAATTATTAACTCATTTATCAGGCAATTTGTATTCTATTTATTCTATTCTATTACGTACCCCTGCCTCTGAAAATAAAGGAAAAAAAAGGATATTGAATTTGTTATTGTATAATATCTATAATAAAATCAGATTTTATTTATGGTTGTAGTTGTTTAATTCTTGTAGACTCAGTTGATTACAGCCTTTACAGGCCCAAACAAGAGACCGTGTCAAAGAACTCGATGAAAAGCTGTCCTGCAGTGGAGGCTGACATTACACGTGGTAGTGGACAGACTAAAATGACCCAATTGCACTTTTAATATTCATTAAATTACTGGACCCACTAATCGGAAAACAAGTTGTTTTAAAAGAGCGTCTCCGGCTGGTGGCTGTCTGTATTGTTCCTGGGAATTCCCTCTTTGTAGGTTGCACGCGCTGTCTTCCCTTTCATTACAAGTACGTTGTAGCCTACTGGTTGGGGTTCCGGATGGCATTGAACACGTTCAAAAACTCCACTTTTTAGTGTGTGGGTACACTTTTCAATAAGTGTGGCCCCAGGGCTGCAGCCCATTATTTTTGCATTTTTTTTTTCCCCCAATTTTGATTGGCAACGAAGAAAGTGTTAAGTTAGAGGAGGGGGAAAAACAAAGAGAGAACGATTATGTAAACGTTTGATAGAGGGAATGTAACTACGATTGTTCTTTTGAAGTTGCCCATTTCCTTAATAAAATGTGGCTCTCTAGAGTGTGTCCTTGGGTGGTGGCAGCAGGGAATATGCTAAAATAAGGCAAAATAGGCAATTGAAGGACATATATATTTATATATAATATGCATAGGTATATATTCTTAAGGCTCTAATGGCCACGAGCTGTATGAGGAGAGGAGGGGAGCATGTGCGCTTCGGTGGCAGCGGGGACGGAATACTTGTGAGCTATCGTCCCAGTCCCAGTCCCAGCTGTGCCCCTTTGCTCACTTCGCTGGCAATCCTTATTCCCTAACTTTTTTCGCAATTTGGATAGGTATCGCATGTTGTATTTAATATTGGTAATTATAAAGAGCATAAAGTGATAATCCAAAAAGATTATCCAATAATAGTTGATAAAGTTAAGAGGGTTGAAGTTGAATAAAATAAAAAGCTAATGGGACCCAGATGTCACTGTTGCGTATGAAGTGCCCAGAGTGGGGAGAAAAGGGTTGGGAACGGATTCCTTCGGCCCTGGCATACCACGTGGATCGTGGGCCTAGAGTCTCGTAGAATCAGGGGTTTACATGTGGTCAGTCCGATCTATCCTCAGATTGTTTCTGTATTGATCTTCCATTGAGTTTAAGCTTAAAATATGTGGTGGCTTTATTAAATTTAGTTTTAATATATTGTGAATTGTTTGTTTCTGGGTTGCTTGCACCGTTTGAATAAGAAAAAAATGATTGGGACTTTGCAACCGAAGCTTTTGGGTAGGGGGGAAGAGGGGGCCTACACTATTTGGGTGGTGAAATCATGAAAAATATCAAATCCGACATTGAAAGATTTGCTGTCACAATTAATTTAATCTTGTGTGCTGATGCAATTTTGTTGTTTTTTTCTTAATCGTTTTTTGGTATGGCTGATTGCATACATCAAAGGTGAAGATGGTTCTACTTCTAGAAGAGGGAGATGGGCATTTGAACGCGGCCGACCGACAGACAGACAAGCCAGGCGTTTCCGTTTCATGGTCCCGACACCGGAATAACCTGCGGCGCATTAGCATTTTGCATTAATGTAGGTGTTGGTGTCACAAAAAAAAAATGGGTTTGTAAATGGAAGAATGAGGCTTATCCAAAATGGAGTGGTTAATATGCACGAGAAAGAGTGTAGGAGAGATTAGATTCTTTTCCCCGCTCTCAAATTGATACGTATATGTATTTGTTTTGGGTAGGAGAGGGTAGGTTCTTCATGTGGATGGAATTGACCGGGCTTCGTTCAAACGTGATTTGCATTTTTTTAAAGAAGTCTTTCTTCATGGTAACATGTTGATAATAAACAAAATGATTCATTGCATTATAAAATGCCAAAAAAAAATAAAAAATATTAAGAGTTTCAGTAGTCATGTCATCTGTTATTATAAGATAATTTGAAAGATCATGTCAAATAATATTAATTTTAAAGATTTGTAATACTTGGTCTTTTTTTTCTTTTCTCGATAACATTTTGTTTTTCCCTTTATATCTATTTTATTACAATTAGAAATTAAGAAAAGGCTTATGTTTAAACAACTCATCAAACAGGTTATAACCAGAGTTGAAAAATAGAATAAGATCAAAATTAAAAAGGGTTCCGGTCTTCAACAGAAACAGAAGCCGAGCCTCCACGTAGAAAAGGGTGGATCATGTGGGAGTGTTTTTAATTATTTGTATTATATTTTTGACCATGCGTAAAATATACTTTTTTTCATCCCCTATAATTTCAAAACGTGAGGCAGAGATTTATACCTAGCATACAATGTCTGTAATAAAATCATGGTGTTAATTAACTGGAGAAACGTCAAGGTGGGCTCCTGCAGAGTTGCAAATATCCATTCCCCATTTGAGCTTTCTTGGTCCAAAAAATATCTAACAAGAGGTTGTAGAATGCGAGGGAAGGAAAGGAACAAAATGAAGAAAAAGAAAGGCAAAGCACACATATAGGCCGAAAAGAGGCTGAGGCCATGGGAACCTTTACAGCTAGAAATCTGCCGGTATATTAATCTGAGGTTGAGGGTGAGGGACCATTAGCAGTCTTTTGGTCTACCACAATAAATCTCTCTCTAAAATGCATGTATCTTTAACTTATTAGGGTGTCCTACATTAGAAAGGATGCTTGCCCCAACCAGAAAATCTAAGGGCAGATCTCTGCTTCTGCTCCTTTTGTGTGGGACTTAAACGTACCTATCTGTACCCCAAAACTCATGTGGCTCGGACCAGATATACCTGAAATATACTTTAGAATGTGCTATGAACTTGGACTCATTCGACTTACTAGATTCCAATGCTTATTATTTAAGCATGCAAATTACTGTAGTTGAAGGCCATAGGCAGGACTTGGCTGCTGTAGACCTTGTATTTCTGCAACTGTACCAGCTTCGGACGACGGATGTAATGAGAGGTAGGGTAGCTGTCCTCAGATACTAAGACAGGATATGAGTTAGGTGCAAATTTGAAAGCCCTTAAAGTTCTTCCTGGTGCTAGCCAAGTAATGTGATTAGTTATGCAGAACTAGCATCATTGAACTCTATCAAAACTCCCCAAGCTTGGTATTAGCATCAAATACCATTCAATTGACATCCACACATTTGCTAAATGAGGACAGAAATTAATGCAAAACTGATACTGGGATAGGATGGATACAACCAAAATGATAAAGATTGGAAATAAACATCAAGCACGTTAGAACAAAAAACACATGCATGATGCATCTCCTTGCTAATCTTGCTCCGTTACAACAACGTCACGTATCATGATAGTGATCAGGGGGACCATCTGAAAACTCTACTTAACAATATGTAAGTCTGGACTTTAAAGAGAGAGTTCATACCATACGGCGAGCTGCACAAATTTATTTATTCAAACATGCAACATTTATTATATGCCAAGTTCTGAGTGTTTGATTTTATTGTCCATCCTTGGATACGTATAGCAGACTGCATTTTCTGTTGGAATTTGAGTCTGTGGATCCTAATAATTATGTCGGAATGACTGCTGACATACGGCATGTGCAAAATACATGCTAAAATGAGCATAATAGCAAGACCTGGATTAAAATGCAGCATGGAGAGGCTTGTGAAATCTGCCATGAAGAACCGAAGTTGGCATGCATTTGAAAAGACAGATAGTGTTGGCATTTTTCTCATTGGCAAACGTTTTAGAATAAGATGGATCGATAATGCTTTAATGCTTTTGTCTGGAAGCAGAAGAATCTTATCTTCTTAGCGTGTCCTCGTTCTGCCATTTGGATTCAGTCAAGATCGATTTTTCAAAATTAATAAAACCACCCAAATACAGAAACTAATACCAGTTGCCCCAAGACAATGGACAGGACAAAGTTTGATCCATATCTTTATTGGCGAGTTTAAAAAAATGGTTCATAATTGGATGATTGGGAACGAATTTGAGACTTCCACTTGGGAAGAGTCGGAAGACTTTGTTAAGGGTTTTACCAATGGAACTACATAAGTAAGAATGTTAGGCTGGAGTGGAACCTTGCAGGTAGAAATCCCACAAGCCTGGTTTTTGAAAAAATACTTCGAGTTGCCTGTCCTGGGTCCAATCTCGGGTCAAAAAGTGTCTGTATTTAGCTTTCGTAAGAGCCGAAGGATGAGGAAAACATGGTAAATATGGTAAAACTTCATTTGAAACTTAAGATGGACCACTGCATATCTTTGCTGATTGGCTAGATCTAACCAATATCAGAGCACAAATAAGATAAAAGAATGCCCCTGATATGAAACATGTTTTACTTCAGTTGGTAGGTAATGGAGTGTGAGCAGAAACTGTTGGGAATATTTTGAATAATAAATTATCTATGTGTAAATGTTTTGTAAACTAGAGAATATATAAAATAATAATAACAAATTAAAAAAAGAAAACTTGATGTTAAGGCACGTTGTGATGGACGCTTTCTTTAGAGTAGATTCTGCTGCCTCCAAATTTAAACATGCACTAGACTTCTTGATAGTCTACTCCTAATATACAATAACGTCGATGTAAAAGAGATTCTCCAACCCGATATAAAATAACCAAAATCCAAAGAAAGAAATACAAAAAGAATGAGCAAGTATTTTTCTAATTTTTGTAAAGAATTTGGAGTGAATAAATTTGTGGTTGGGGTTTACCATTTATAGAGAATGAAATGACACTTATGAATAGTCACAACTGAAATAAAATGACACTTGTGAAAAGTCACAACTCATTTAAATGAAATGGTACTTGTGAAAAGTCACAACTTATATAAATAAAAGGGTATTTATGAAAAGTTACAACTAAAATAAAGGAGCACTTTTGAGAAGTCACAACTTCAAATTTCAAATATTAGAGATTACATTGAAAATGTTTCCAATTCACCGAAGGACACAACCCTTTGTTTGGTTGACAAGCAGTTAAGACTCCTATCACCAAGAGGCATGCATTGATTCAATTTACCACGATACATTTCATTTAAATCTAGACAACCGAATTGATACATTCAACAATGGTAATGGTTCACAATATTTTTTACTTAACATTAAAAATTTTAATCATTTTTAAGTTTAAAAACCAACAATCCCCCAGCTGATTAAAATATTTTAAAAGATAAAATAGAATAAAATTTTCTTTTGACTAAGTACTATGCATCAATAGAGGTAACTTGATACTTTGAACGTCTACCTAGTATTAGCTGGTTTCCATCTGAAAGATCCATTGTGAACCAAGTCTTGAATCAAAATATTTTAACTTATGTTTTTCTACACCACAGATATAGTATGACATACATCAGGTTCCTTTCAAGGTGGTGCATAGAGGTCTTTCACTGTATCTTGGATTCATGAGCGCTTTAGTGAATAGCCCAATTACCATAGACTGCGGTCTCATTATCACACTCACATAGGTGAGTCCTCTAAGGATACCTACAATTCAATACCTTGCCTTATTATTGGACTCATTCAAAACATTTCGTTTTTTCTTTACCACTGCATTTGTATCACTCATACCCTAGGGATGAACCTATAATAATATTTTAATAGTGTTATTCAGTCACTCAAATAGATTGTTCTTCCCATTGAACCTTCTTCTTGGAATCTTCAGTCAGGAAGGTTGGGTTGCTGCTACCAGTGACCTAATTAATGGGTTCAATCCCATCCCCTTGATGTATGTTTAACCTTCGATTTTGTCAGTCCATTCGTCAAAGAATTCGCTAGGTTATCTTCTGACTTTAAATATTCCAAAGTCAGGTATCCATGCTTTATCAGTTATCTTATCGTAGAATGTTTGATACTCAAAATGTCTTATCTTATAATTAAAGTATTTATTATCAAAAACACTTATCACAACCTGATTGTCACAAACAATAAAAATAGTTGGCATTGATTTTTTAACTAGTGGAATTTCTGATAATAAATTCTTAAAACGCTTTACCTCATGTCCGATAGTATCTAAGGCTATGAATTCAGTCTCCATAGTAGATCGTGAAATCACAGTTTGTTTAGAAAATCTCCAAGCTACAGCTGCTTCACCGAGAGTGAAAATATATCCACTCGCTCCCTTACGATCTACTGTGTCAGTTATCTAACTAGCATATTTGTATACTTATAAAACAATGGGATGCCTAGAATAATGGATGCCATATGTCATGGATCCTCTCCAATATTTAAGAATTTTGTGCAATGCCTTCCAATGAGAATCATTAGGCCTACTAGCACATGAAATATCAGGTATAGTAGAATTAGCAATATAGAGTAATGTACCAATAATCTGGGAACATCTCGGTTGTGACACAAGATCTCCAAGATTCTTACTTAATTGCAAATAAGGATCAAGATGAGTACTAATAGGTTTGCATTCGAATCTCTTAAACTTTTTAAGAATGTTTTCAATATTGATTTATGCTAATACCATAACAAGATCTCATTAATTTAATACTAAGAATTACTTGTGCATCTCCCATGTCTTTCATGTCAAAATTCTTAGATAGAAAGTTTTTAACATCAAGAACAATATCTATATTAGTATCAAAGATGAGAATATCATTAACGTAAAGACATAGCATTACGCATGAACCATAAACTATTTTAGTGTATAAACACTTATAAGATTCATTTATCTTGAAATAATAAGATAAAATTATTTCATCAAATTTTTGGTGCCATTGTTTAGGGGTTTGCTTTAAACCATAAAGAAATTTAATAAGTTTACAAACTTTTATTTCTTGTCCTAGAACCACAAACTCCTCTGGTTGATCTATGTATATCTATTCTTCTAGATTGCCATTAAGAAATGCGGTTTTTATGTCCATTTGGTAGCCCTGAAGTTTATGGATCGCTGCTAGAGCAATTAGAACACGAATTGGGTTTATTCTAGTAACAGGAGAATACGTATCAAAATAATCTATACCCTCTCTTTGTGTAAAACCCTTTTCAACTAACTTAGTTTTAAATTTATCAATAGTACCATCAGGTCTCATTTTCTTTTTAAAAATTCACTTACATCCAATGGTATTATATCCAGGAGGAAAATCACATAAGTTCCAGGTACCATTAGTCTTAAGAGATTCCATCTAATTATTTATTGCTTCTTTCTAGAAAGTAGAATCAATGGAAAACATGGCATCCTTGAAAGTCAATGGGTTTCCTCCATAGAATAAGTATAAAAATAATATCCAAAATCTTTTTCCTTTCTCACTTGTTTTCATTTTTCAAGTTCATTTTCTAATCCAGATGCACTCTTAGGATTAGATATAATGGTAGGTTGACTATTGGTGAAAGGAAAACTTACTACGGGTAAAAATCTTTCTGATTTATTTCAAAAGGAAATAGATTTTTAGAAAATGTTGCATTCCTAGACTTCATGATGGTTTTGGGATCAGTATCTTGGACTTTTGATTTGATAATTAAAAACCTATATGTAGAACTATGTCTAGCATGCCCAATGAATACTAAATCTATTGTGTTGAGACCTAATTTCATTTTCTTAATCTTTGGAACGATAACCTTTGCAAAACAACCCCAAACTCTAAAAAAATTAATATTGGATATTCTACCATTCCAGAGTTCATACGGTCTTTTTAGATCCTTTAAATGATACTCTATTCGAAATAAAACAAGATGCAAGTATTACTTCCTCCCACCATTGCTCAGGTAGACTGGAACTAGAGAGCATGCATTTAACCATATCTACCAATGTTCTATTTTTTCTTTCAGAAACACAATTAGGTTGAGGAGAATATGGAGCAATTTCCTCATATATAATACCATTCTCTTTACAATATTGAACCAATTAATTGGAAGAGTACTCCTCTATTAAACCTGATAATTTTAATCTCTCTCTCCAATTGATTTTTAACTTCAATTTTATAGACAACAAATTAACTAAAAGATTCATCCTTTGTTTTCATCAAGTAAACATAATAAAATTTGGACATATCATCTATAAAAGTAATGAAGTATTTATTACTACTTTTAGAGGAGACACCATTTGAATAGTAACCATTACTATGAATTAATTAAAGTCGTGACGAATTTCTTATAACTTATTTTAATGACTTTCTAGACTATTTCGATTGAATACATATTAAATATTTTTCATCCAAATCAACAATAACTTTAGGAATAATTTCTAAATCCATCATTCTTTTAACATTATAATAATTAACATGACCTAATCTAGTATGTCATATTGAAGAGCAACATGTAAAAAATACAAATTTATTATTAGAATCAAATTTGTCTACTATATTGTTTTGAATATTTATTACATACAAACCATGACTCATATGACATTTCTCCATAAATTACCTATATTTCGTTACAATAACTTTATTGGATTGAAATAACAAATGTAGTCTACCCCCTAAGTAAAGATTCATTAATTAGGTTCTTCCTCACCTCTGGCACGTAAAACACTTCTTCTAATGGAAGAATATTTCTATATGTTAGTTTGAGTTCAATTTTTCCTACTCCAAATACTTGTACAGAGGTGGAGTTAACCATCGTCACTTTCATGTCGCTTGTATCCTAATTTGTTGAAAAGATATTACGGTTAGAAGTGACATGTACATTAGCTCCTGTGTCTACTATCTAATCAATAGCACTACAAGCTAGATAAACTTGGAGACTTATGGTTACATACCCTTCATCGGTTCTAACAGAATCAGTCCAAGAAAGCAGCATATGAGCCTGTGGCTTAGGCGATCTTGGTTGTTCATTATCTTGGTTTTTCCTTTTCTTGTAGCAACAATTTTTGGCCAAGTGACCCGGTTTGTTACTTATCATCTTTGTTGATATAGGACTTTAGTTTCAAATTGTTCCCATAACTAGTTTTATCCTTATTGAATTTGGACTTTAGGTGTAATTGGTTCTTATGTGTTATATAGCCTTCTACAATATTTGCTTTAAACTTGAAATCAGAAACCAATGGTGGGACAAGATCATTTTTCAAGTGTTGTTATTGGATCCTAATGGCAGAGATCAAGGTTATCTTCAATCTTATGTTAAAGAGATAGGTCAAAAATCTTTCATGAAAGAGGCAACTTGTATATTGTATAAATAACTTGGAGACGCTCGGTAATACCCATTCTCCGTTGGCCCAATTCATGGTAAATAATAGTTAACTCACGGGCTTGCTCTACCACAGATTTGGAATCATCAATCTTAAAGCCAATAAATTGACTTGCGGTGTACTTATCAATTCCGGCATCTTGTATACTATAATTCTTATCAAGAGCAATCTAATTATCTTTAACATATATAAAGTGTAGGTAAACATAAAAAAGTGTATCACTTAAATGATTTAAAATCCTGCATCTATACAAATTATATTTTTCTGCATATGTTTGCAATTCAATAGTATGTGCGAGCTCATGTAAATCATCAGAAGAATGATTATTTTCAATAACAAAATATAATCTAAGTATTGTAAGAAAGATTTTTATTTTTGCCAACACTTAAAATTGACTCTTTTAAATTTATCGGGTGCAATAAGTTCATTTGAAGTCATGGTGGCAACCAATGAATTAAAATACACATCTAGTTTAATAAAGATAATTTTTACTCTAAGATTGTTGGGAATATTTTGAATAATAAATTATCTATGTGCAAAAGCTTTGTAAATTAGAGAATGTGTAAAATAACAAGAACAAATTAGAAAGAGAGAACCCGGTATTAAGGCATGTTATGATGGATGCTTTCCTTAGAGTAAATTTTGCCGCCTCTAAATTTAAACATGCACTAGGTTTCTTGACAGTCTACTCCCAAGACATGACAACATCGGTTCTCGTTAATCTTCTTATCGGTGAACACAAAAAGAGATCCTCAAACCCGATATAAAATAGCCAAAACCTAAAGAAAGAAAGACGAAAAGAAGGAGCAAGTGTTTTTTTAATTTTTGTAGAGAATTTGGAGTGAATAAATTTGTGGGTGTGGTTCCCTTTTTATAGAGAATGAAATAACACTTGTGAAAAGTCACAACTGGAATGAAATGACACTTGTAAAAAGTCACAACATATAAATAAAATGGTATTTATGAAAAATTACAACTTATATAAATGAAATGATATTTGTAAAAAGTCACAACTAAAATGAATGAGTTCTTTTGAGAAGTCACAACTTCTCAAATATTAGAGAATACATTAAAATATTTCTAATTCACTAAATGATACAACATTTTATTTGGTTGGCAAGCAGTTAAGACTCATATCGTCAAGAGACATACATTAGTTCACATTAAATACTTAACATTAAATATTTTAATCATTTTTAAGTTTAAAAACCAATAGAAACCACACTACAAAACTACAAGCAAAACTGTAATAACAATAAACGGCCAAAATTATTTACAGTAATGAATACATTTTCAGTAAAGCCACTACTAACTGCACAATAAAAAATGTCATGGAAAAAAGTTCCTCCGAGTATATGTTTTCGAAATACCATTAGCACGATCCTTAGTCAGGTAATCTATTATCAAGTTAACCAATTGGGTAAACATGGCTAAACTTCATAGATGGACTCACTTTGACAACAACTTATTCATCCCAAACAACAAAAAGATCCCAATGCATCATACCATTGTAAGAGTTTTATTTAAACTCTATGTCCCACATACCTATCTTGATAGAGTTTGGAATAATTCAAAACTTATCAGTTAATAGATGAGTTATAATGGGATAAGAAAACTTCTAAGAGATAAGATTAACTCTATATCTCTAATTACAGTCATACACAAAGTTTTAGATTTCTTGATGGCCAGAAGTCTATAAATAGCACTGAGGGGTTAAAGGGTTCTCACTTACAACATTAGAGTGCCTCTAGCCATCGGGAGACACTTGTGAGGCTAAGTTGGTAGGGTGATCCTTCTCTCATAGTCAGATTAATTTCTTCATCAAACATTTAGAGAAAGGTACGTGTTTAATTATCATTATTTTATTATTGTGGATCCTAGAAAATCAAAGATCCAGTTAGTAATGTTCATGTTAAAATATTTAACATGTGGTATTTGAACTTTAGGTTATAGATTTTTTATGATCTTAATAAAATATACTGTGAATATATATTTTGCATGTATCTATAATTTTATCGTGTTGCAAAAGATTGAAAATACTGTCTTTTGAATCTGACAATTAAATTCACGATGATGTTTTAAAACATCTATTCTGTGTTTGTCTTTTATGAAAGACCACGCACTGACATAATGCATGTGTTACTAAAAAGTTTCTAATATCGTGTTGTGCCTCTGCTTGGTCTTCCCTTTGATGTATGGGTTTTTTACACTATTATGTGTTTTTGTTTTGCGTATTGTAATGGGGCAAGACAGTTAAGGTATGTCTGTAGAGAAGAACCATGTGAGTCGCCAAAATGTGATTGTGTAGCCCGTGTATTGTGTAGTTGTTAGGTGTGGGGTAGAGCGCCGTGGTGGCCAGTAGCCCAACACGGCTGTAAAGGAGGTGACCGAGCGGCACAATGGGGCTGTAAAGTCTCAAATGGGTACCGCCCCTGCCTGTTTAAGGTCCCATCGGCTCAGGGGAGGTCGGAGCCGCAAGGAGGCTAAGAACCTCCTCGCCGATGTCCCTGTAATGGCGACAGAGGGATCTAAAGCCCACTGCCACGATGGTTCTAAGGTAACAAAAAAAAAAAGAAAAAAAGATAGGAACGTGACCTGAAGGTCACCGGTGGAAGGAGGACGGAGACTTCTTGTGATCTTCTCCTCATTGGCGACGGGACACAGCCGCACAGCTTAAGGACTGGGGGAAGGTTGTGCGGCAGTCGAAGGTTGAAGATGAAGATGAGGGTTTTCTTTTTCTTCCAACCATAAGGGTCGTGGGCCGGGCCGTGGGGCTCTAGCCCAGAAAGAAATAAAACAAAAAACAAAAGGGCCTACTAGGCTACTGTTGTGGCCCCAAAAAAAAAAAAGGGACGAAGGGGTTGCTGGGCCGGGCCCTAGGTTCTGGCCCAGTCTGAGAGAAAAAGAACTAGCAGGCAGGCTACTATTGTGGCCCAGCCCGAAGAAGAAAAAAAAAACTGAAATTTTATTTGTCTTTTATATACATGTTATTATTGGTACATACATGTATTAAATTAAATTTTATGCATGTTATTATTATTAAGTACATGTATTAAATTTTATGTACATGTTATTATTATTAAATACATGTATGAATTATTTGTTTTGGCTCTTATTATCATGCCATGTATATTTGTTTATCTAATATTGGGCAAATGGTTTATATCAAAATTAAAAAAAAGATTGGTTGCCTAAAGGTACAAGATTTTCTTAATTTTGATGAAAAATCATTAAACTCCATAGTAAGGTGCATAAAGTTGGAGTGAATAATTTGTGTGTCAAGATCTACTCCCAAATGAGGGTCTTGATGATACTGCTAGTTCATCCATTCAAGTAAAAATTGGGGTGAACAATTTGTATGTCAGAGTTTACTCCTAAAGGAGAATTCTGGTGATACAGCTAGTTCATCCGTATAATTTAAAATTAGAGGGAACACTTTGTATGTCAGAGTTTACTCCCAAAGGAGAATTCTGGTGATACAGCTAGTTCATCCATATAATTTAAAACTAGAGTGAACACTTTGTATATCAAAGTTTACTCCCAAAGGAGAATTCTGTTGATACAGCTAGTTCATCCATATAATTTAAAACTGGAGGGAACACTTTGTGTATCAGAGTTTACTCCTAAATGAGAATTCTGATAATACAATTAGTTCATCCATAGAATTTAATACTGGTGAGAAAACTTTGTGTATCAAGATTTGAGGAGGGTCTTGATGACACTACTAGTTCATCCATAATTGTTTAAATTCTGATTATAGTTTGTTAGTGTCGAACTCAAAGCATTAATGTGATTAAAATGCTTTTCTTGCGGTAAGTATACGAATATTTCTACAAAGGTTTTCTGTACAGAATGGATTTTAGTTTAGAGAAACATTATCATGTCAAATTTACAATAAGAGTTTTTTTTTTTTTTTTTTGCCTTGGCTTATCCTTTTTAAGTCTTAAACATCAATTGTTATTGAGAATAGTGATAAGGGTTAGAAAAGCACAATGTTTAAGAATATTGGATTAATTTCTATATATCAAATTAAAGAAATTTCTTAGTTTTATATATAATGGTTTAATTGAGAGACATTATTATTTCATTAAAGTAATGATATATGAAAAAGTTGGTAGCATGTTTGTTAGCTAAATACAAATTTCTTTTGCTAATTTATATGAAAATATCATTTGTATTTTTTGGAAAATGAGAAAACTGATGGTGATAATGAAAATATAAGAATTGTGAGACATGAAGGTTTATATGCCGTAAGCATGAGACATGATTTGAAGGGAAGAGTAAACCGTTTTTTTTTTTCCTGTATAAGTTTCGAATAAGATCTTATACATTTATATATTTTTTTAGATTGAACTTGAGTGCAAATGTTCATATGTATTATATCTATATAAGTTTCAAATCAAACTCTATAAATGTTAATACTTATTTTAGTGATTGAACTCGAGTACAAATGTTCAGATTTTAAATTGTTTCAAAATGCCATTTATGCTTGTTCCATTTTTCTTCCAATAAAATTTTTATTTGCCTTTATAATAGTGCTTTTGTTAAAAAAATTTCATTTTCACTCATGAGGCATATATTGAAACCAAGTGAAAAATGATTTATGAAATTATTTTACAATTTGTGGCATAAAACTTAAAACATAATTTGTGACATAAAAGTTTGGAGAATATTTCCAAGAAAAGTTGTAGAGATTAGTAAATAAAATATTTTCCGCATTTAGATTTTTCTAATCTCAGGATGTGTATTGATTTATATAAAAAGAAAACAAATCAAACATATTAAGAAAAGATGATACAAGAAATAGAGAGTTTATTGAGATAATGCATATAGACGCATGTAAACCTTTTATCTATAATGTCTGATAGAATTTCATAGATGATTTTTATGGTATGAATGTATATATTTGTTACATGAGAAGTCTCAAATCATTAGAAATTCTTGAGGTACTTCTCATGGGAAGGAAATGCAGTTACGTAGAAATATGAAAATCATTGAATTGGATTGAAGTAGTGAGTGCCAGGAAAAAATATTATGAGTTAGGTCAAAATCCTGACCTATTTTGTTAACTTCTTGAAAACATGTGTAGTAAAATTATTAAAGATAATAGTATATTATGTTCCCATTAAGTAGTCTCAAAGACCTTAAAATTGTGGAACTTGATTTAAGGCATATACATATATTAATAGTCAATCTGAAGTAAGATTTTACAATTCAAATGAAAGAATGTTGGATCTTATAATAGTTAATGGGTACATTATTGATTACTCAGGGAGATCCAAATGATTTAGGTTGTATTGCCTCTATTCATAGTTTAAATTTTGAGAAAATTGAAATGTCAGATTCCTTATGGTTGGCAAAATCAGTAGGAGTATAGAAACTAGAGATGTGATTGTTATGAAGTTCATTCTTGTACTTCAAAAATGCTTATAGTTTACTTTATGATTATCTTAATGATAACATGGAATAACAAGTAAATGATCATCTACCTCATCAAAGAAATACCATTGAAGAACTGGCCATGGAGACATTAGAACAGGTAACCTCATGTTATCTTCTTGATTTGATTTTGGTTTGGTTACGTGGTGTATTTTCAAAATTTGAGTTTGACATAGAAATAAATGAAGATTCACATATGTTTTCATAAGAGTGATTGAAATCTATGAATCAATGTAAAGTCTGTAATTTCGTCTAAATTGTCTGAAATGTATAAAAGTCGAATGTTAATGAGTGTTGGAGACAAAACCCTGACTTTAAAGGTAATGTTGAACGATATTGAATCAGACTTGTAATTAAGGATTTCACTCAGAAATGAGCATTAATTAGAAAGATATTTCTAATAAATCTGAAAGAACTCATTAAGAATCACTGTAACATTAGTAGCTCATTATGGTCTAGAGTTACATCAAAGAAATGCGAAAATAATTGTAGAGTGAAAATCTGAAATCTACAAAAAATGAATAAAATGATTACTTTGAAAAATTGGTATTTGAAATTTGATAATACCAATACTATTTTGGAATTAAGAAAAACATTGTTAATGTATATACCTGTAAGTCAGTGGGAGTATACTTGTATTTATGGTCATGCATGTATATGACTTTTGGCAATTATGAATTCTGGTTTATATTATGTCATTAAAGTTATGTTTCTAAGGAACTTTAAAAATGAAATTATGAATGAGATATTTTTTGTAATTGAGATTGAATCTTAATACCAAGATGATGACTGTTAGGATTGTCTCAGTATAATTGCATAGAGTTTTTGAAGATTTTACATGAGGAATTTTTATTCAATAGATGCTTTGAAAATAAAATGTGACATGCTCAATATTTTACAGTGTCCTCTAATGATTACGTTGTTAAATTTTTTTTGTATATGATTGTTATAATAAAACTGATGATTGCACAAATCTGTATAAGGTTAAATGTCAGTTTTCAGTTGACATTCTTGATTGTTGTAAAGTAACACAAGTATGTTTGACAGAAAAGTATGCAAAGTTATTTGCAAGAAATTAAAGATTATATTGTTGCTTTAAGAAGAACTGATACTCTTAAGGTAACTGGATATTCAGACTCTATTTTGTGGGATTACTCTAATGATGAAAAATACAATTATGGTTATGTATTTTGCTATCTAATAGAGTTGTTTTATGAAAAAGTATGAGGCAAATCTCTTACTGCTTCATATGCAATAGGGACTGAGTTTGTGGTATGCTTTGAGGCCACAATGTATGGTATTTAACTGAGAAAATTTATCTTAGGACTTGAAATTGTCGACCTATAGCCAAGTTGCTAAAAAAGTATTGTAAGAATTCCTTAGAATATTTTTTCCAAATGATAAGTATTTAATGAAAATTTAAATACATAAGTGTTAAGGAGAAAGTACAGAAACAAACAAATCCATAATAATAGTGTATTAATGATTATACTTCAAGAGACATGTTGAAAAGATAAGTCATATGCTTATACCCATGATGCGAACATGTTAAAGAGATAATTGATATGTTGAGTATTTTGTTATTGGAAATTGAAAGATATCTATTATGGTTGTTTCTGTTTTCTTGTCTTTCCACTTTATATGTACATTAAATGGTGTGAATGAATGATGACAAGATAATGTCTACAATAGACATAAATTGAAACCCAAGACATTACAGTATTAGCTGTAATTATCCCAACTAAAGATCGTGTTAAATTAAGTTACTGGTGTTGTGATACATGGAAGGAAATTTGTTGATCATATAACAGAGGATAACCATGACTCGAATTAGTAGCTGGTTTAACATTGATATTACGGAACTCATGAAATGTATTTTGAGTTATGAAAGTTTCAGAAAATGAATTTTGCGCAGTATGGTTAATTTCCTGTAATAAACCCATGAATGGAAAATATTATGTATGAGCGTATGGGCCAAATGAGAGAATGTAAGAGTTTCATTTAAACTCTATGTCCCACACACTCATCTTGATAGAGTTTGGAATAATTCAAAACTTATCAATTAATAGATGAATTATAATGGGATAAGGAAACTCTTAAGAGATAAGATTAACTCTATATCTCTAATCACAGTCAAATAAAAAATTTTAGATTTCTTGATGGCCAGAAATCTATAAATAGCACTAAGGGGTTAAAGGGTTCTCACCTACAGTATTAGAGTGCCTCTAGCAATCGGGAGACACTTGTGAGGCTAAGTTGCTAGGGTAATCCTTCTCTCATAGTCAGATTAATTTCTTCATCAAACAGTTGGAGAAAAGTACGTGTTTAATTATCATTGTTTTATTATTATGGATCATAGAAAATCAAAGATCTAATTATTAATGTTCATGTTAAAATATTTAACAACCATAACCAGTAAGTTAACCAATAACAACTGAGGAATCAGACTCCAATTCTGCATAAAAAGCGTTTAATCTTAATGCAAAGCTCCAATCCATTTAAAACAGCTTTAATTTCAAACTTTCTATTGGATCCCCAGCCAATGGAGATGAGAAACCAGCCAAAAAAGATCCAGCAGAATCCCTTCTTATGCTACCTCCTCTACCACATACTTGGGTTGTCTAGAATGTGAACCTTTGGCTGGTCACGAGAATCTACAAAACTCTCATCTACCATCACTAACGGCTCCATTTAACATTTGACCAGGTACTTGTTCACCTAAAATAAGCAAATACAGAGATAGCGGATCTCTCTACCTCATACCATGAAAACTTCTGTAAGTATCATGCATCATGATAGAAAATTAAGGGGAAGAGAAACATGTAACCAAATCGATCCAATGACTAGAAAAACCAAAAGCCACCATAAAACTTCTAGAAAAGCTCCACTCCAGCCTATCATAAGGTTTATTTGGGGAACTATGTAAACTTGCTGTTATATAAAACGTAGGACTATGTGTTGACACAAGCTGCATATAACTCTAATGTGAGGGGAACCAACACAAAGCATACCATAATTAGACGCTCAGGACCTATATTGCACTAGCAGGATTTGCAGATTGAACGTGGCAATCCTGTCATCCTAAGGTTGACTAATCGGGAGGAATTGCTGACTCTAAATTCAAGTCATTAATCTGTGCTGCAAAATTTCCACCTCTGTTCCGTAGTCCTGTTTTGGTTAGAGGTGAGCTATTGTAGCGCTGTCACGAGCTTATTAGTCCAATAAGCGAAGGTCTAAATTAAATTAAAGACAGGCCAATGGCGTCTGGGCCGAATGGCACTACCTGGTCTTTCCTTTTTGGGTAGGGATTCGATTTCTCTCTGGGGTAAGAGGGCCCTCTTCAAAAATTTTGCTTATGAGAGTAACGACGAGAGCGAGATGGTTGGGTGCGGAGGAGATTACATGAAAGGGAGATTCTCGTAATGGGAATGCTTCCCACAATGCATGAAGTAAGATACATATCCAAGAGATCATCTTTCCCCCACACCATATGTATGGCCAAGTTTTTCCCCTGTCATCTCGGCTTCTCTTCCTTGCTCAACACCCTACACGACCCGAGTAAAAGTTTTATCTCCACAAACGCCGCCAAAACCGCCTATAAACTTAGCGACTCCGTCTCTGAGTTCAAACAAGATTACGCCAACCTCTGTTTCAAAGGACACATAAAAGAAGCGTTTGAGCGGTACAAATCAGAGATATTTTCAGAGCCTTCTCTCTTGTCTAATCTAATCCAAGCATGCATACCCCAAAAGTCACTTTCTTTAGGAAAACAGCTCCATTCTATGATAATTACATCCGGTTGTTACTCGGACAAGTTTGTTTCCAATCACCTCCTTAACATGTACTCCAAGATCGGGGATTTACAAACGGCTGTGACACTGTTTGAGCACATGTACAAGAGAAATATAATGTCTTGTAACATTTTGATTAATGGCTATGTGCAAAGTGGTGATCTGGAGAGTGCCCAGAAGGTGTTTGATGAGATGCCTGATAGAAACATCGCGACATGGAATGCAATGATTGCAGGTCTGACCCAATTCGAGTTTAATGAGCAGAGTATGAGTTTCTTTTCAGAAATGCATCAGTTGGGGTTTTTGCCTGATGAGTTCGCTCTGGGAAGTGTGCTCAGGAGCTGTGCAGGGTTGAGAGGTTTGCATGCAGGGTGGCAGATTCATGCTTATGTGGTGAAATGTGGGTTTGAGTTCAATTTGGTTGTTGGGAGCTCTTTGGCTCATATGTATATGAAATCTGGAAGCTTGGAAGGAGGAGAAAAAGTGATTAAGTTGATGCCAATTCGCAATGTGATTGCTTGGAATACGCTTATTGCAGGGAAAGCTCAAAACGGGTATCCCGAGGAAGTGCTGGATCAGTATAACATGATGAAAATTGCAGGTTTTAGACCCGATAAGATTACATTTGTGAGTGTCCTCAGCTCATGCTCGGAACTGGCAACACTTGGACAGGGTCAGCAAATTCATGCCGAAGCAATCAAAGCTGGGGCTTGTTCGGTAGTTGCTGTGATTAGTTCGTTAATTAGCATGTATTCAAGATGTGGGTGTCTGGAAGACTCCCTGAAGGCTTTCTTGGAATGTGAACACACGGATGTTGTGTTGTGGAGTTCTATGATTGCTGCTTATGGTTTCCATGGGCGAGGAGATGAAGCCATTGAGCTGTTTGAATACATGGAGCAGGAAGAGATAGAGGCAAATGAGGTTACTTTCTTGAGCTTGCTTTATGCTTGTAGCCACTGTGGTCTGAAAGAGAAAGGAATTGAGTTCTTTGACAAGATGGTGAAAAAATATGCCGTGGAGCCTAGACTAGAACACTATACATGTATGGTTGACCTACTTGGTCGGTCTGGCTGTTTGGAGGAAGCAGAGGCCATGATAAGATCAATGCCCGTAAAAGCAGATGTAATCATATGGAAAACTTTGCTATCTGCCTGCAAAATCCACAAGAAAGCAGACATGGCAAAAAGGATTGCAGAGGAAGTTATTAGGCTTTATCCTCAAGATTCAGCTCCTTACGTGCTACTCTCAAACATCCATGCTTCTGCTAAAAGGTGGCAGGATGTTTCTGAGGTAAGGAAAGCCATGAGAGATAGGATGGTGAAGAAGGAACCAGGTATAAGTTGGCTGGAAGTGAAGAATGCAGTTCACCAGTTTTGCATTGGTGACAAAACCCATCCGAAATCAGCGGAGATTGATTTGTATTTGAAAGAACTAACATCAGAGATGAAGTTGCGTGGTTATGTGCCTGATACAGCAGCTGTTTTGCATGACATGGACAATGAGGAGAAAGAATACAACTTGGCGCATCACAGTGAGAAATTGGCAGTTGCATTTGCTCTAATGAACACTCCCGCAGGTGTGCCAATACGGGTGATGAAGAACTTGCGTGTATGCAGTGATTGCCATGTTGCAATAAAGTACATATCGGAAATAAGAAACCGAGAAATTATTGTACGAGATGCCAGTAGATTTCACCATTTCAAAAACGGGAAATGTTCTTGTGGAGATTACTGGTAAGAGGAGATACCGTAGTTTCCTTGACAGGATTACTTTTAATGCGTCTCATTTTTCCTTAGACAATTTATCAGCTAGAAATTGTATATTCCTCCTCATTTCTTTCGTTTTTCTCAGAGGGGTCAAATTGTAACTTTCTTCTCATACATTTTTTGTAACAGAAACCACTCCATTCATTAGTGGAAGAGAGAAATTTGATTTATATGGACCTTGAAAAGAAACTTCCTACATCTAATAGGCATAACTTATGGATTGATTTGCTTCACTGTCTACAAAGTTTGGATTTTAACAACATTGTAAGCCTAAATAAAGATTTGGTTTTTAACAAAATTGTTGGCCAGCAGCAGCTTTCACTTTCTTATAAAATCTTTTACGATTCTCTAACCTTTTGTTTGGACGCCTTTTTCTTTCAGATTAAATCATTCTTGCCTTACATTTTGATTTTCTTTCACCACTTTGTTCAATGCAGATCACGCCCTGATTTAATTGTATGCTTTATTCACTTATTTGTTTGTCAAGTTTGTTGAGGTATTTCTGGTACCGTAGCATCTAAAGAATGTTTCAGGACATTTTTATACCTCGGCATTTGAGAGTATTTGATAAGTTTTTTGCGAGTTTTTATTTTTTCTAAGTAGAAACTGTGGGAAAACAACATTGAGGGAATCTCTGTCCATTGGGCACGGTGGGGGTCAAAACCGTCTTATTTCTTTTCCCCTAAATTAACCTAGGACGAAGTGATAAAAAATGGGGTGATAATTTGTGGAAGGAAAATAGATTTAGCCCTGTTTTTATTCTGATATGAACCACAACACTTCTTACACCAGACCAAATTTTTACAACCTAACAACATAACGTCGCAAGGCATACAAGTCCAAAAGGGATGTAATGGCAAACAAGTATTAAGATTCGCTTCATTATCATAATTCAAAATCTTTGGAGAAGTTTTTATGAGATTCTAGATGCAGCAAAATAAGTAATGCTCTTTTTTTATTTTAAATTTTATGCGATTGGACATAACAAAATCAGGAATAAAAAACAACAATTATGTTAGGAAAGAGTTCCAAAGTTATGAACAACTTTCTATCAATTTAAGTTAGTAAGAGCCTCATCCGCTTCCCTAAACGTCCATATTTTCTAAATTTTGAAAAAAAAATTGGGGGAAACTGAAATTC
The DNA here is from genome assembly GCA_029856935.1 of Cyclocarya paliurus. Taxonomy (NCBI): domain Eukaryota; kingdom Viridiplantae; phylum Streptophyta; class Magnoliopsida; order Fagales; family Juglandaceae; genus Cyclocarya; species Cyclocarya paliurus. Next base: position 13,096,379 of record CM056949.1, read on the forward strand.
TTCCTCCCATATGGATCCCTAAATTAGGGATCCCATTTTGGGTTGGTATAGTGGTTCTCCAAATATTGGGAACCACAGTGCATCCTCCCAACTTCTTTGTTTAATCTTTCTTGTTGTTGGTTCCGTGTGAAACTCTCTTTCGATGTCATCGTTTGTATTGGCCATCTCTCACACTTTTTTCCACCATTGATAGTAGCCCCTCCGATCAGCTTCTATATGTAAGTCTCTGCCTTTCTCTCTCACACAAATGGAACACACACTCTCAAACTCTTAGTTTCTACCATGGCTTTCATCTGAGATAAATTCCAGTTTCAAATCCCTACTTTGCATTATGCATTCATTGGATCTTTGTGAGATGAAAATTGAAAACCCTATATGCAGATTGACGGTGGGATTTGGTATCTCGCATCTCTCTTTCTGTGAGCTTCTCTAGGGTTTCACCAACTAAGATTTTTTTATAGATTTGAAAAAAAATGTAGGGCAAATCCATTCGGTGAGCTTCTTTGATTTATACTTTGTGTATTTTCTGTGATTTTGAGATGTGGCTCTGAGATTCTTTTGGAAGTTGTTGCTGTGTTTTGGTTGCTATTGTAATTTTCGTGCTCTTGTTGTTCTTTGTGATTTTAGCCATTGTCATTCTATGTTGATTGGATTGGAGCTGAGCCACTATGATTCAAATGTATGTTGTGAATTTAGCCCCTGCTTGTGTTGATTCTAAGAAGGATGGAAGTCTATTGTTGTGTCTCTATAATTCAATGTAATTTTATTCAATTTCATTTTTGGTGATTCTGTTGTTTTAAGTTATATGTGATTTTACCCATTGTCATTCTATATTGGTTGGATTGGATTTGAGCCACTATCATTCAAACCTATACTGTGAATGGAGCCTCGACTTTGTTAATTCTGTGAGGGATGGAAGTCTATTGATGTGCCTTTATAATTGAATGTAGTTTTATTCAATTGTGGTGATTCTATTGTTCTAAGTTATCTATGATTTTACCCACTGTCATTCTATGTTGTTTGAATTAGATTTGAGCCAATGATATTGAAAACTATGTTGTGATACTTATGTGTTGATTCTGTGATGGAAATGTAGCTGTTTTCATGCCTTTGTGATTTGACGAATCATTGTTGTGATATTTGAATATTAAAAAATCTGTTCATGTGATTTTTGGACAATATCTTGAGCTGGGATATTTTATTGTTTATAAATATCATTTGTGATCTCTTCTACACCTGCTTTGTGTTGTTTATTTATCCGGTTTTTGTTGTTTATTGCTTCTCTCATTAGTATTTGGTTCTACTTTTATCCTTTGCAGCTTTTAGTATTGATTTAGGGCTCTTGTTGGGGCTGCATCTCTAGCGTAAGGTTGTGATGATGGTTCTAATTACTATTCTATATGTAAAATCACAAGTGCTGTCAATGGGGCTTGATTGGTATGGCTAGGTAATCCTAACTAGGGGTGGGCAGCAGGACTCCGCCCCGCATCTAGGCCCTTAGCGAGGCAGGGGGCAGGGAGGGCCCGGGCCCAACCCTGCCCCTCACTTATATATTTTTATTATATAAATATATATTTATATATTTATCTTATATATTTATAAATATTTATTATTTGTACTAGATATAAATATAGTAATATGTATTAAGTAGAACTTTTATTTAATATTTTGTCTAAGTTATAGTGTAGTAGGGTGACCATTTTATAGATTATCAACGTCATACAAAAGTTTCATATTGTTTAAGTGTGAGACTTGTATTATGAAGACAATTTATAAAAGAGTCACCTTATTACACTACAACTTGCACAAAATATGCACTGAAAAATTTAAAAATTACATAGTTTTTAAATTATAATCATATTTACAAATTTAAAATTATAATTTGGGTCAAAAAATGTATTTTTGATCACTTTTGGACCTAGAAATACTTTTTGGACATAGTGGACTGTCCAGAGATGCAGTGCGGGAGTGAAAACCCCACCCCGGCCCATGCGAGGCAAGGGGTAGGTAAGGAGGGGGCTAGCTCGCACCGTATGGTGCGGGTAACACCCCTAATCCTGACTTAGATGACCACATTTTTATTGTGGTAGTTTTCACAAAAGTAATCGGGATTGAAGGTTTTTTCGATATTCGAGCTTGGGCTCATGTCTTATGCATGCTGTAAATAAAAAAAAAACCATTTTGAGCCCTATGGAAAAAAATTTAAATACTTGGCTAATATTTGAGGTTAAATGTTGCAAATTTAATTATGCTATTTTTCAAGGAAGCGGATGATGCTGCTCTGATTCATTTAGCATGTGTGTTGTTTGTTTATTTATTAGTATTATTTTTTAACATGCTGTATTAAGCATGTCTGTAATTCTGTTTTAACATGGTCTATTATTCAATTAGCATGCATGCATGTTCATTTATGTTTGAAGTTTGGATTAGTTTCTTATGTCACCTATTTTGATGTGATATATCTTTGTTGAACATCCTTTCATGGACATATACCTAAAAACTTGTTATTTTGGCTGTTCTAGTTTGATTTTGGCATGCTGCTCAATATTGTTTGCATCATTATTTTGATATTTCTTGGTGTTTTGTTGTGATTTAGTCATATTATTCAGTTTTCTTTGTTGGATTAGTTTCTTCTTTAGGTTTATTTTCCTGGGTTGTGATGATAATAAAGTTGTGTGGGAATACAGAAAATTTGGCACATACTCCATGGCAAGGTAACCCAAACGGCCAATCACTACTTGCAATTGATTGTTGCAGCCATTTGAAAATGTTGCCACTTCTTATATGTTACAATTCATTTCGTGAGCTGGTTAGCAAAATTGCTTCTCTATTGTTCTTGAGTTTCTAACATGTTTATCAATTGTTGTGTGTCTAGAATTTGTTAAAGATGGATTCTGGACATATGTACTTCACGACCCTCCTCAGTCAGGACCCTTACATTGATCACACTTATATTAGTCAAACTCAACAATCTCCTATGAAAATTGATGATTCTTCACCCCCACCTCAAATAAAGCCTCTCTCTGGAGAGAGAAAAAAAAAACCATGGTGCGAACTTCACCCAAGATGAAAACAAGTTATTTGTCTCGACATAGCTGAATACCAACGTAGATGCTAGCTAGGGTACGACAAAAAACACGCCCAACTTTGAGATAAAATTAGTCAATAATTTAATGAGTATAAACAAAGTACAACTGAACGGGGTGTTGGGTCCTTAATATATTGATGGTTAGCCATTCAGGAGGTGACTAACAAATTTTGTGTAAAATTGGCACAGCCAAAGGATGAATCAAAGTGGCATGATCGAACAAGATAAGGTATAACCACCTATTACTAATAGCTTTTTGCATCATCTATTTTTATACAATTTCTGCTTGATTTATATTTGGTAATTATTTTATGTTTATCTCTTTAATTGCAAGTTTGAGAAAGCGAAGATCATGTACCAATCGTTGGAAAATACCTTCTTTCAGTTTAAGCGTTGTTGGCACCTATTGAAGGACCAACCCAAATGGATTCAGCGTTGCACAAAGGAAGGTCTAAAGTGAAAGCCGACGATGTCCCTGACCCCGACTTGTACCTCAATTGTATTTGTAGATTCAATAAATGATATCAAGGTGGAGAATGTTCTGGACAATGATGTCTTCGAATTGGAGAGGTTAGTGGGAAGGAAAGTTGAGAAAGCAAAATGTAAGGCTCAATGCAGGCCATCAGAGGACATTGTTCAATTGAGCAAGATGAAATATACTCTTCTCAAGGAGTTATGCGCTCAGGAGAAAGAGTTTTTTTGTCTCAACGTTGAGAAGATGCAATATGATCATAAGAGAGAGGGACATAAAATACCACAAGAGGACAAGAGACTGAGGTTGGAGTCCGAGAGACTAGAATTCACCCGGTTACAAGCGGAGAGTGAGCTATAGGAGAGAAAGGAGCGAATCATACTGATCGATGTGACTACCTTCCTAGACTACAACGGGCATATTTCCAGCAATTTCAGGAAATCGGGGCAAGATGCTGAGAATAAGTGACTTAGTTTTTTTATATAATTTATTTTTTTATTGATACATTCTCCAATTTGTATAATTTTGACAACATTAGTCAGTGAGTTTGCATCATTGGTTAGCTATTATTATTAAATAACTTGGATGTTTGTATGTTATACTTTATAACTCTGGTAGTATTAATTCTGGAAGCTTAAAGTTTTCGACAATAATTTTGTGCACGGATGGAAGATGATAAATAAAACATCACAACTCGTTAAAATATTAAAGATAATGAATATTTTACAATTTTACTTGGCATGTTCTTGAAGAGAACATTTTTTAGAGAATGGAAGTTGAACAAGCAGGAATATCTAGTCACTACTAATAACATATTAAATTATAGTGGATTGCAGCTATTTTACTTTTAGGAATATAATTTCCATTGATGCTCAATTAGGTCTAATTAGAGCTGATGATGTGTTGAAGTGTCTTTAATTTCATGATAACACTGAACGAATTCCATAAGTTCGGTTGTAGGATTGCGTGACAATTGAGGAAGATCATCATCAACTTGATTATACTCGAACTCGTGACCCTGATTATCATCATGCTCATCTTCGATAATCATGTTATCATTGTTATGTAGAATAACATATGCTTTCATTATATTTGTTAAATTCCTGATTTTGAACATTGAGCAGGTCCACGAATGATTGCAAAGCACAATTGAAGGACCCCAAATGCACGCTCTACATCATTTCTTGCTAATTCAAATGTTGTTGCAGAATATTTCTTCAATTCTCTTGTGAATATGGAACAGTCTTAACAAATGTTGACCACTTTGGATAAATACCATCAGCAAGGTAGTACCTTATAGTATAATTATTGACATTGATTGAGTAATTTACTAAAGGAGCACACCTTTGAGCAAGTTCAGTGAAAATAAAAGATCTCTCTAGAACATTAATATCGTTATGTGAATCGGGTAATCCAAAAAATGCATGTCATATCCAAAGATCATACGGAGCAATCACTTCTAGTATAATAGTTGGTTTACGACAGTGGCCAGAGCACATACCTTTCCAGATAACAAGATAATTTTTTCACTTCCCATACATGCAATCAATGCTTCCTATCATCCTAAAAATCCACGTTGTTTACCAATAGCTAGCAATTGAGCAATATTTGTGGTATTTAGAAATCACTAATATTCATTAGAAAAAATATTTGCGATTGTGGTTACAAATTTTTTTAGGCTCTCCATTGCGGTATTTTCTTCAATCTGTATGTATTCATCCATAAAATCAATAGTTACTCCATAGACAAGCATTCTAAGTACAGCGGTTATCTTTTGCAAGGAAGATAAATTGAGTCTTCTAGCATTATTTCTTCTTTAGATGAAGTATGACTCGTAAGCCTCTACCATATGTTGAATAAAAAGAAATAGAGGATGACTTATACGAAATCTTTTTCAAAATATATTCGAGGGATATATTAGTGCTTCTGAAAAATAGTCGCGAAATAGCACTTTATGCCCTTGAATATGATTGCGTTGAATATACTTACGACGTTGGCGATTGCGACAATGAGTTGATGTTGATCTGTTATCGTCAATAAGAATAACCGCTAACTTATCTTTAAATGATAAGTTAAGCAGCAATTTGCGAAAGAACGAGCGAATCATTTATGAAGTAGTGGAAAATGAGGTCAGAATGAAATTTCTCTTCAGATGAGATGAGATTTAGTTTGTTGAAGATGTGAATGGAACCAAAAGTCCTCTTATTTGTACACAAAAATTTTACCATTTGAAAAATATGGTTGTTAGGAAAAAGTTCAAAATCATTACCGTTAGGTATAGGACAACAAATATTACCATTAGAGAAAGGATAAAAAATATTATTGTTTATGCAGACAAAATATTTTACTGTTGGACAAATGACAAAATATTACCGTTGCAACTATGAGAATATATGTTACTGTTGGACAAAGAACAAAAAATATTACCGTTGCCACTCAGATGTGATGTATTACCATTAGACAAAAGATAAAAAATATTACCGTTATATGTAAATCAACATGCTACCATCAGACAAAGGACAAAATATCACCTCTACATCTCGGACAAAACCATAATCTTCATTTTTATTTATTCGTTACAAATATCATCACATTAGAAAATGCACATATTTTAAAAAATTATTTTTAATACCGTAACAATAACAAACTATTATTGTACCTGAAAATAAAATAAAATAATCGGATTTGTGTTTACAAAATTAGGTAGAAGGTAATAGTTGAAAATAGAAGGAAAAAGATAAAAAAGTTAGTAATTAAGTTTGTAAATGAAAGTGAGAGAAAAAAAAAATAATAGAGAGAGAATAGAGAAACATCATTTAATAGATAAATAATAGGAAATGAGATGTAAAATATTTTTAAAAGATGAGTAAAATTAAAAAAAAAAAATTAAGAAGTGTTTTTTAGCCAAAGGATAACTTGCAAGGAACCCAATGTGAATGCTCTAAGAGTTCTAACTTCTAAGTTGTGTATGCGTAGCGTGCCTCTGTTTACGAAAGAAAGCAGCAACCAATCATATCAATTGAAGTAAACAGTTTCGATTTGCATCTGTTTCCGAAGTCATTTGAATATGCCTTTGCCTTTTCATTCATTTGAAATCTTTGCATCAAGAATTTGGCAGAGAGATGTCCTCACAAGGTGAGTGATACACCCAACATTTGTATTCCAGAGGCCTTGTGAAAAGTGTAACCCAGCTCCCTCTCACAACCTACTTCTCAATGTACAAGTTAGTAAGCTCCGATCTGTTCGAATTTCTCTCTGACAATCAAAGAGATTCAGGATAGGTAACTCTGGCTGTTTCACAAGCTTTGCAATCAGTTTACATGGTTTTTCCCCCTCTTATCAACACGTGACAGCACATTGTCTGGCGGGAGAGACCATCATCATCATCATCATCACAAGAGTATTTCCTTGAGTATGAGGAGGACTATCATTACAAAGCACATGATAACAAGCACCGTTGCACATCTCACCATTCCACCTTTCTGCTGCGTTCTTTCTGCCTGAAATTCCAAGATACGCAACATGACCATTCTAAATAGATATACTCCTAAAATGATATGTAAAGTCAATAGCGAGTAACCATATTCTATGAGAGAGAGAGAGAGAGAACCTTCTGGAGCTGTTTGAGACCCTCCTCAACTGATACAGCAACAGTCTGAATATTGTAGTCTATCCGATCAACAATTGTTCCCTGCTAGAGGATATGGACTTCATTAGTCATCCTGTTTTGCCAAGTTTGTCCATGATATAATAAAAGTGATGTAGCTTTGACCTGGTCTATCACAAGAACTGAAAGGTCCTTCATGATTTGAGCAAGCTCGTTCACTGATTGCATAACCTATAAATGAACAGTTTTTAATTTCAAAAGGAACACGAAGGGTTTCCTGAAGGAAATAGATCTCACACATTCACTTACCTGGTTGATCTCTCTTTCTCTTTCCACTGTGAAATGCTCACTCTTTTTCAGCCTATGCATTTGGTGCTCATTCAAACTCTGGATTCATCAAAAATCAACCATATCAAAGAGAGACAAATTGGTTTAATCTAAACCCCAACCCTAATCCACCCAAACGATAGGAAAAGGAAAATAAGAGGGGAATTAAATCTCAGGAACAAGTAATAGATTCAGTCACAGCATACCATAAAACAAGGTTACAAACAGACCCAACTTAATTCAACTATGAACAAAAAGTGTGAGAATTTTCTATCATAACATCAGATTCATTCTAAAGAGGGATTTTCCACTCAAAAGCGTTGAAGAAAAGAAGAAGAAAAAAATACCCATGCTATTGAAATTAATCTTGAAGGGAAGGATGTTAAAAAGATTCATTTCAGAGGGAGAAATTTCCCATATCAGAGTAGATCCTACAGAAAGTTAGATAAAGAGGAAACAACATACCATGTCATCAAATTCATCATCTTCTAATCTGGATTTATTTCCACTGAAGTTCATTTCCAAATCAACACCCTCAGGTCCCTGCAACACAAATATGAATGACCAAGTATAAAACAAATATAAAAATTACTAGAGAATAACATGAGCCAACCATTTTCCTTTTTATTTGTTAATTTTTTATAAAGAAAAAAAATTATGGGAAGCTCCGAGGGTGCTACCCCAAGTACACAGGAAAAATCAGCAACTAATTCTGGTGCTACTTTGTGCATCAAATAGTCAATTGAAAACTAGAGATAAAGTTTACACAAAAGACCAACCGCACACAGCCTCAACAAAAGAAGAGAATTTGGATGAATTCCAAGCAAGCAGCCAAGGATAGTTAAGCATAGTGAACATTTTTCAATAGGTTGATTAATATTTGTTATGCAAGGTAAATGTTTGTAATACACAAACCTCTTTCTGCTTCTGCAGACGTTTCAAATATGTTGACTGTTTTCTTCGCAGGTCCATGGAAAGGTTCTGAAGGTCTGTTGCAAGAGAACGCTGTCAGAAGAATATTCAGGAGTCAATCAATTGGGGAAAAACCACCAAATGTCACCAAGAAACCTAGTAAAAATTTTATTGAAACTAGCAAAAGGATAGGCAACTTGACCATATGAGAATTATACTTAAGACATAAATACCAATTGAGCTACAAACCAAGGGCGATTGAAAAAATGCATATATATTGGAGACAATGGAACCAAATAAGGAGAATAGAGTAGGGTCCTTCAAAGAGAGAAACACTCCCAAATAGGAGAAGAATCTCAGTTTAAAATGTGTACACGTTGAAGTGAATGATTGAAAGTAAAAACAAGTTTTGAATTAAACCACAACACCAAATGCATTACACTGCAGCAGCAAAACATGATTCCCTCATATGAAAAAGTATTTTTTTTAAATATCATACCTGGGAAAAATCAAATCAATCTGTTCCATTAATGTTACATATTACTCAACTTTTGCAGCAACTTTTACCAATCAAAAACCTATAAAAAACACTTTTACTTCAAATACAAATAATTCCAGCAACATTTTACTAAAGAAATAACAGAAACCAAAGAGAGAGTACATTTTAAACAACATGGAATCAAAGTTGCAGGAAAAAAAATGTGAACTTCTCAGCGGAGGATCCTGGCACTCTAAAACCTACCTGTACATTTTTCCTAACATTTGAGTCCTCAGCAGACCCACTGGCAGAAAGTTTCTGTAATCTCTTTCCCGACCTCCTCAATATGTCTGTAATCTCTAGGGTAAGAGCCTCAATCAAACGTTGATCTTCTTTTCCATCTCCAAATGAGGGCATTAAAGCCTTGGCATGAGCCTTGGTTAACTCAGCCATTTTGACCCGGGCACGTTGTATATTTGCAGCCACTTCTTCAGAATCATCCACCCAAGCTGGTGGTAGACCCACAGTAAATGCATCCCTACTGCACCAAGGATACAAGTTTCACGATCAGGAATATTTACAAATTTTCAAAACATACACTCGAGTGTTGTGATCTTGAATATGGCTTTTCCAAGGAAAAATATCCAAGTCAGATTCATGTCATATGGACTAACATGCTGAAGGCACCTCAAACAGTCAAAAGGGGAATGGGGAGGCCACAAGATCTAACATGCACAAATCTATACCGTTACACATCCAGAAACTACAAGAACAAAAGAAGATGCGCTGAGAGAGAGAGAGAGAAGAAATAAACCACACAATATGAAAAAGACTAGGAAACCAGGCGTTGAGCATGCAAACATAAGAGTCCTTGAGTGGATGATGTAGACACTCTAGGAGCTCCCACCACTCTCCCTTAACTCAACCGTTCCAGCCAATACCTTTCCAAATTCCACACCAGATGGAGCCACCATTCAACCAAAATGACTTGCTTTGTTTTCTTAAAATTACGTAGTGAAAGGTACTTAACCTCCATCAAATGCTTATGATCTCAGTGCAAAATGTCATAATTTACTCTGTTATATGCAATACTTTTCCAACTTGGATGCATTTTGCATGCATAGGCATGAATACTTTATTCATAAAAATACAGCAAAACACAAAATATCGCTAAGTTTTAGCCAACCAGAACTCAGTACTTGTGCAACTTCTCAAACTTATTGCAAACACGAGCCGTCGAGCATAGAGGACACCCCCCCCCCCCCCCTCCCCACTCATATGTCCCTATGGAAAGCTAAACATCCACTCCACTGACACTTAGACAACTATCCAGCGTTATTTTCACTACAGATCATAAAAAAGAATATTATTGTTTGGCGGAATATAGTCAAGTTGATCTTCTTTCAAACACCAACAGAATCAATCAGAAACAAAGAGTCGACTTTTCCTTTCTGTTCTTTCCCACCAGACAGAGAAGATAAAGAAAATGAAAAATGAAACCAAAACAAAAGGTTCAAAAGAAGAAGAAGACGTAAAGAGAAGCGTACCTTGAAGGACCGGGATCTTCAGTACTAAGAGGAGCATAAGAAGACCGATTAGAATTAAGAAGGGAAGCCATTTCGATAACTGGACCACCCGAACCGGACGCCGAAGAAGACAACGGAGCTCGCACGCTCTTCACGGCGTCTCTGTGCTTTTTGTAAATCACGGTACGATTCCTCGTCGCCATTGAAAAACAAATACGGAATCCAGAATTGAAAACAGAAACCTAGGAATCGGAATTCAAAAACTCGATCTTCTGGATTTAGAAATTGAGGGTTGAGGCTTCTTCGTTTGGTTGTCAAGCCAAACTCATCTCATTTCACTCATTATTACAATTTTTTCAAATTTCAACATAAAATATAATAAACAATTCAATTTTTTCAAATCTCAAAACATTAATAATATTAAAAAATAATATTTTAATAATATTTTATTATCTAAACTCAACTCAACTCAACTCATTTCAACATCCAAACGCACAAGTAATCTTTAGGAATTGGACGATAAATAGAATTTTTTTTCTTTCGGAAACCAAAACGCTCTGCTCGTTGGCATAACAACTGGGCTCGTAATCTTGTGGGTCTTGGGCCTCAAATCAAATTCGAGCTTGGGTTTTCCAACTGGGCAGGAAAATTCCCGGAAGAGAAAACAGAAGCCGACAAAACAAAAAACCATAAGACGATAATAACCCCGGTTCGGACACATATCACATGAACTAAAGTATGTAATAGGTAAAATATAAACATTTTGGGGGCCAAAGAAGTCCAGAAGGTTTTAATCCGGAATCATCGTTCTGTGGTCGTTGAGGGTAGTTTACGAGAATAAGGGAGAGTCCGAGGTCTATTTGTGAGTAGGAATTCGTGCATGCTAAGAATCCAATCCAAGCAACACCACACCTACAATCCCGAAAGTCCTTTTGGTATCTTCCTGGGTATTTCACTTGGTCCGAACCTGCTTAAGAAACACCCGATAAATAGCGCTTAGAGGAGCTTGGTATGCTATTTTCTCTGCAAAACCAACAATTCTTGTCAGCTGATTCAAGCACCAGCTGAACATTTTTCCAAGTTTTTCTAGAGTGAAATTCTATGGAGGATGATGCATGGAGCTTTGGTTTTTCTACTTCTTCAAGGGCCTACCGATCAACTAGTAAGTCTCAACCCTTGTTCAGCTTCAAAGTTTCGATCTTTGATTTTTCTTTTCCCCTTTTTATTTCTTCTTTTAGGTGTGGGATTTTGATTGTGCTAAAAAATGGTGGGCTAATTGTGTTGGGTGTTGAAGCAGATCTTTGTATAGATTGGGAGGAGGTTGAAGCGGACGATGATTTAAAAGCAGAATATCCGTGCCCATTTTGTCCAGAGGATTTTGATTTGGTTGGGTTGTGCTGCCATATTGACGAGGAGCATCCTATAGAAGCAAATTATGGGGTACGTACTTCTTATCTAAGTTTGTTGTTGTAAATTGGGAGTGTGGCAAACGCATTCTCATGCTAATTATTTCAAGAAGCTTTCTTTTCTTTGGGTCTTTTTAATACTCTTTTATTCTTCATTATGCCTTTGCTGTTTCAGATGCAGGATGAAACATCTCTTGTATATTATAACTGTTGATATTACTCTTGTTTGTATTTTTTACTTTTGCCAATGGATTGTGCACTCGAGTAACCGAGAAGCCATGTCTATCCAGATTTATTTCACTAACTGAGCAAAGTGATATGTCCCAACTATACGAAGTCTAGTTCTATGAATCCATTATTGCAGTTTAGGTTTGATGCTTTGTGAACTTTGCAGGCCATGGTATTTTCATCATTCTTCCTCTGCACATGCTTTTTCAGGCTGCATCAGATGCTTGCAAACTCTAATCTACATTGAACATGTTTAAATAAACTGAGAGAAAGCTTATTCAAGTTGACCTTTAGTCCAAACCCCAAGCTCCTCACTAAGGCATTAGGCATATATTATCCTTATGTTGCTTATACTATGGGAATGTCATTTCTTCACTGCAACTTTGCTTCCATATAGCATTTGGTGGCGCCTTATATCTCAGAAGTTTCCTTAATTTTGCTTGCCACTCAAAGATCTAGAATCATTTCTGACCAACAAATGTGAGTCTTATTGACTTGAGCTACATTAGACTTTAGCTTTGCAGATATGTCATGACTGTATGTTGTCACTGTTAGCTCTTGTACTCGTGAATTTACTAAAAACTATTCCTACTGTTGAAAATGCCATCCCCTAATACTGGTATCATTAGACCTTTGCCTTAATATGACCCTCAGTTCTTCTATAGCAGAAAGAAGAAACAGTAAGGCTTAGTGCTCAACTTCCCTAAGAGGAGTCAACCTAGACATGTCATCATGTATTATCTCATAAATCTCTTTTATTTTTTGCACATGTGTGTCTGCTTCGTATTTACTTATAAATCTCGAAATGAAAAACTTATGTATTTACACAATGATATTTCTCTGTAATATTGGTGCAATTCTATATGTTTAGTATTTCTCAGGAATGGATTAATCAACGTAAATATGACTGTGAAATCTATTGATAGTTCATTTCTTAGCAGTTGCAGTATATGGATAACTTATAATATAGTAGTTTTGAGCAAAATGAGAAGCTTTCTCAATAGTCTTTCTGAACTCCACTTATGCTTGACAAATTTCACATGTTTATAATCAGCATTACTTTTTTTGCAGGTATGTCCTGTTTGTGCTACAAAAGTGGGTATGAATATGGTTGGGCACATAACGACACAGCATGGGAACTTTTTTAAGATATCCTTTATTTTCCTATTCAACTTCAGAATTCATCTACCGATCAAGCCTTGATAGATTTACCAGCCATTCTTTATATTACAGAGTGTTTTCTCATCATTTTCCTTCTCTATAGTTTTGAACTGCTTATCTCCTATTTAATATTTGTTAATATGCTGGGATGAAAGTTAAAATTATTGTCTGGTTTCCTTGACTTGAGATTACAATTGGCACAAGTTGAAACTCTGTAAAGGTGAGTCTTATTCAACTTTTTCTTCTTCAAGAAAGGAATTTCAGAATGGACATTTCCAATCTCTTCTTGCTGGGTCATCCCCTGTGGTTTCTACCTCTAAGATGGCACCTGATTCATTGCTGTCATTTCTTTACAATGGGCCTGCTGCTGTCAAGTCTGAAAGTGTGCAGCCTGATTCTTCAACTGAATTAAGCATGGAAGATGAAAATTCTGATGAGTCAAGGTTAGTATGGTCATAATCCCACTACTCATTGACTGGTTGAATGCATTTTTTTAATGCAATTATGCAATTGCATTTGGTTGTTAATTTCAAATGCAACGATGCAATTTGAATGATATTTAATGGAAGCCTACAGCAGAAAGCCTTCAAGAATTAAACATGCTTTATACCCATAAAAAAAAAAATTAAACATGCTTTATACGCACGCTTGTGTCTCAGCCCAGAATGAAGTCATAATTGTGTTACTCTGTAAGATTGCAAGTGTACTCACGAATGAATGACCTACATAATTGCGTTTCTGTGTGTGTGTGAGCCCTGTATGAAGTCGTAATTGCGCTACTTTGTAAGATTCCAAGTGTACTCACAAATGACCTACTGTTTACTTTTCTGGATTGACATGTGAGTGCAATATTTTTCACTGTTTCCTTATTTCACATTAAATTCGTTAATGCCGTTGCAGCATCTTTGGACGATGTTTGCTAAAACGTGCAACTGGTTCTAACTAACCGGTCTTCCTGTGCTGTACAAAAAACTAATGATGCTATTGTGGTTGCAGAAATTTTCAAGTTCCTTTATCAGACAAGGAAAAAGAGGAGAAGGCAAGGAGATGCGAGTTTGTACAGGGCCTGTTCTTGTCCACCATCTTTGATGACAGCTTATGAATGGGATACAATATAGTGTTTGTTGCCAGTTTCCCTAAGTTTAAGAGAGATGTTTATCATCCATGCTGTTTGTTCAATATTCTGGTACCTTTGATAGAAAGAGCCAAGTTAGACATAGGGAATTCAATGTAATGCACGTTGTTAGTCAAATGTAATTAGCAAGGCCCGCATGGACCCAGACTCTCTTTTCACGTATCTCAAAGGTTTAAGTGCTAGTGAAAATATTTACAGTGAAATTCCTGCAATGTCTTGCAGTATCTTGTGGCCATGAGTTTTGAAGACGAACCTCTCCCACCTTTTTCTTTTCAAGATACGATTTATTTATTTTTTGAACATCTCGTACTTTTGTCGAGGAAAACCGTGAGTACGAAACTTGAAGCACTGTGAAACATTCGAGGTTCACCTACACATCATTCCTTAATCTTTTCCTATATCTATTCGATATAGTATATTGTCTAAGTACAGAGAAAAGACCAAAAGCCAAAAACTTTCTCTGTTTGGGAATATTTTGGTGCTTCCTGGGGTACTTTTTAACTAATTCGAAGCTTCAATTGCAATTATGTCAGCTTTTCATAATCCAGTACTTCATCTTCTTCGGTGTTAAGAATGGAATTCTATATTTTGGAAAGTACGATTTACAGTGTAAGAACGAGTAAAATATATAGGTACATGCCTAGCTCTTCTATGGTAACTATTAAAAAGGAAATAATTACAATTAAATGACAAATTTCCTAATATCAAGAGTTGGCAAGGTTTGTGAGATTTGATTCTGTCAATATTTTCTCTCAAGTTGGTGCATGGAGATCCGTAATGCCCAACTTGCATAGAAAGTGATGGAGAAGATCCTATCTCAAGGCTTTGGTGAAGATGTCTACGACTTGTTCATGAGAGGAGGTGTGAACAGCTGTAAGAAGGCCTGCCCGAATTTTATCACGAACAATGTGACAATCGATCTCAATGTGTTTGGTGCGCTCGTGAAAGACAGGATTGTGAACGATGTGTAGAGCGGATTGGTTGTCACAATATTGGCTAATAAGCTCATAATGAGAGACACCAAGATCAGTGAGGAGCAATTTCAGCCAGGTGAGTTTGCAAGTAGTGACTGCCATGGCGCGATATTTAGCCTCAGCGGAGGAGCGTGCTATTGTCGTATGTTTTTTTGTGCGCCAAGAAATGGGACTCGTGCCGAGCTGAATGAAAAAACCTGTGGTGGATCGTCGGGTAGAAAGACAGTTGGCCCAATCAGAGTTGGTGTAAGCGGTAACATGTAAATCACTGGATGAGGAGAAGAAAATGCCTTGACCTGGGCTGCCTTTGAGATAGCGAAGAACGCGAATGGCAGCTTGCATGTGGGAATCTCGAGGAGCATGCATGAACTGACTAAGAATATTCACTACAAAAACAATAGCAAGACGAGTTATAATTAGATAGATGAGACGGCCAACCAGTCGTCGAGTTATAGTCGATAGGCGCTAGGGTCGGTGAGAAGAGTGCCATCACGGAAGTAGTCCGAGCACTAAGTTGGCCACTGTCAGTCAGGATATCAAGTGTGTATTTGTGTTGGTTGAGGAAGATGGCTTTCTGAGAGCAAGCAACTTCAAGACCAAGAAAGTATTTGAGGGAACCGAGATCTTTGGTTTTGAAATGTGTAGAGAAAATGCTCATGAAAACATCAATCTGGGAGATGTCGTTGCCAACAACTAAGATGTCATCAACATAGACGAGGACAAGAGTGATGCAGGTGGGAGTGATAAGAGTAAATAAGGAGTGGTCGGCTTGAGACTGAGTGAAACCTACATCAAGAAGCATAGTGGTTAGTTTAAAAAACTAATTATGGGAGGCTTGCTTGAGACCGTAGAGGGATTTTCGGAACCGACACACACGAGTCTCCCCCTTAGGGCAATATCCAGGTGGCAGAGTCATACAAACCTCTTCATCAAGATCACCGTGTAGAAAAATATTGTTGACATCAAGTTAGTGAATGACTCAACTTTTGGTGGCAGCGACGACCAGTAAGCAGCGTACAATGGTCATCTTGGCAACTGGAGCAAAAGTTTCATGGTAGTCAAGTCCTTCAACCTGAGTATAACCTTTGGCAACTAACCCAGTTTTATACCTCTCGACAGAGCCGTCGCCCTTGAGTTTAGTTTTGAAAATCCATTTACGGCCAATGGGTCGTGGTGGGCCCATAACCCACAGGTCCAAGCATCGTAACCTGGCTTTGATACCATGTTAAGAATGGAATTCTATATTTCTGGAAAGTATGATTCACAATGTAAGAACGAGTAAAATATATAGGTACATGCCTAACCCTTCTATGGTAACTATTAAAAAGGAAATAATTATAATTAAATGACAAATTTGCTAATATCAAGAGATGGCAAGGTTTGTGGGATTTGATTCTGTCAATATTCTTTGATGTTTTTTTACTTTAGACGTGCAAGAACATGCAGAATTCAGAGGTGACACTAGTATCTCCCCTGAGTTCAGTCCATGAAACCTTTTGATGTCTACTGCAGTAGTCTTTAGACGTGCAAGAACACACGATCTCAATTGCAGTAGTCTTGGAAGAATTCAGATGCAGATGTACTGTATCTCCACCAAGAACAAGACGGCTATGGTGTTTAAAAAGTGGTTTCTGTTTATATCCATTTGTTGTTCTTTTGCTGAGAGTTTCTACTTTATGATGACCATGACTAAGAAAATTGCCAGTCTAGTCACTAAGAAAATTCGCGTATTCTCATGATTTGGCAAAATACATTACAAAGAACTTCCAGAAATCCTACTCCTGTAGCTGAGGGCGAAGTTTCCTCACTAACCATTTTTTTCGTAATTTAACATCCAATGCTAGAAAAGTTTTTGCCTTCTTTTCGTCCTCCAGGAAATCACAGGCATCCAATATAAAATCTTCATCCATGTCTGGTAAAGCTTGAACTGCTTCAATCACATTCTCTATTGGGATGGAGTTTGAGATCTCATCATCTTTCTTCTTATCTGATAGAGAAGAAACCGCACTAGCCATTTCACGAAGAGCACTAACCATGCTCCCATCTCTGTGGCAGGACTTTTTAAATTGACCGGAATCTGACCAGTTTTCCAACTGACGCTTGTTCCTCTGGTCTGTGTGTGGGGATTCCTGCTCATCACCAACTTGGTCTTCGCTGGAAACAGATGTAGGTGGAGATTGAGAAGTACTTGACACTCTTCCTATCTTGACTTGGTCAACTTCATTTTGCAGCTCTAAACCGAGAAAGCAGTCTCTTTCGTCGGCATTTGGATCACATATAACACACAAATCTTTATAGTATGGCACTGGTCGAGTCATGAATTGTCGTGCATCGGTATGTGCCTACATGATATCATACCAAAGTAAGGCATCATTAAAACTATATTCGGGGGCTTTTCTATGTCAACAAATGATTAATTTCTTTTGACTTGTTTCCCCTGGTCATTGGAGTAGTTGGACAGATCCATTGTACAAAAATTATTCATCAAATTCGTTCTTTCAAGGATGAAACAAAACTATTTTCAGATATTGACTTTTGATATTGGACTTAATCCTAAATGTCATGTGAAGTTCATTTCAAACCACCTTTGTCGTATATAAGGTAAAGCAATATTGACAAAATGATCAATTCATGCTAAGACAAGTTGGTTACATGTTTAAGAAAAAGCCACATGAGAGCAGATTATTACCTTGATATAATCTTGCCAGACATAGTCATCAGCAATCACCATTTGCCGTGTATCATCCCATGCAAAACCATCCAAGTCAAGAAGGTTTTTAATGACATTATATTGCCTTCGCAAAGTTTTATAGCGATTCTTTAGAATATCCATGCCATAGTCAAAGCCAAATTTAGTATTAAAAGATGCAATCATCTCCATCCATGCTTGTTTGCTGAATACACCATCAACCTGGTTTCCTTTCTGCACTTGATCTAGCATAAGGTCAATAAAATAACGGTCCATCGGTGGCTGCCAGTAAGTCCTGGACCGGCTACCCATCGTGGTTCCACTTATATTTGGCAAAGGTAGTGGATCATCATCTACTTTTTCTGATATAGAGATTCCATAATCTTCATCAATCAGGATTTCAGGAAGAGCCACTGCAGCTACTTCGCTAGCATCTGTTGGCTGTGTGGCTGAGTTTGTTCCATTCTCACAGGTAGGTAATGTTAATTCTGGCACACTGTTACCTGATTAATCCATCATCAATGTAGCACCAGATTATAGACCACTCAAGAAGTCAGCTGTTCTGGATCCTGATATTTATTTGCAAAGTAGGATCAAGGCTAGATTAGTCACCTTTTTGTTCAGAGGTTGCATTTCCAGAGGTTGCATTTCCATATATCGTGCATAAATCACTGTAATATGGAATGCTTTTGATTCTGAATGAACGAGCATCTGGGTGTACCTGTAAGTAAAGACTGTAAAGACTCCAGAAATACATACATAACAAGCATAGAGAACATATCAAAGAATTAAATACTGCACCTTGATATAATCATCCCAGATATTGTTATCAGCTGTCACCATTCGACGCTTTTCATCCCAACTAAAACCCCTCTGGTCAAGGAGATTCTTTACAGCCTTGTACAGATTCCTCAGTGTTTTGTGACGATTTTTCAGAACATCTTTTTCATACTGAAATTTAAATCTTGCATTGAACAATGAGGTCATATGCTTCCATGCTCTTTTGCTGAATAAATGATCATCAAATCTATTTCCTTTGCCAACCTGCTCTAGCATGAGGTCAATGAAATACCGATCCATTTCAGGGGTCCAAATTGTCCTCAAGCGATCACTAGCATTTCGAGCCCGGATACCCATACTTCTACAATACAGGAAAAGGCATCAGTAATTTCTAAGAACCTATGGTACCAAGAGATCCGCATTGCTCACATTTCATTCATAAACCATGCATCTCTTCCATAATATTTTTAAAATTTATGCTATTTAGAAGAGCTCGCATCAGAAAGGTATTTGAGGCCAGTTCCAGAACTCGTAGCAAGTCCCCCAACTTCCCAGAGAATTCCTAGAAATGATATGTATAGCAGACTGAAATCATTTGTTTTCCATGTCTTGTCCAAACATCCCTCAAGGCTTGAGACCCTTTCATCACTTAAGTTACTGCATTCTTGCTTCATACCACGCCTAATAATGACGGTTTACTCTTCAATTTGCAAAAATAAAACCAGCAAGTAAGGCCTCCTAACCACAATCATTCTCTCTTGCTCTCGACTTAACTAATAACATATAAAAAAAAAAAAATCACAACCGCTCAAAGGCTCTCTTCATATAAACTCTTTCCATTAGTATCAAAAGGGAAAAAACTGTACATTTCCATGAATCAATTAAATAAACAAATGTGTAAGGTTTCTTTCTTCTTCTTCTTTTTTACATAAATGGACATTGCAGAACCAAATTACAGATACGCAGAAGGCGAAAATAACAGATAACGTGAATTAATATCACAGATTGAACAGAGTAGATGACATACAACGAAACCAAATGAATTCGAGGATGATAAATTAATTCACGGACAGATAAAGCGAAATGCCATTGGTAGTGATGATAAGGAGAAACCCGCACTAAAAGACTGGAGAATCGCCTTGACCTTGGTGTCGACAGGGAAGATCAGGGACAGGTCCAAATGCGATTCTGAAAGTTTAGGGATAGGGTTTTCCAGGACAGGGTTGAAGCTGCATCGCTGCTGGAACACTACGCTAAACCCGATTTCAACATCTAACCTCCATAGGGTTAGCCAAACTTTTATAGGGCTAGAATTTATCTGTTACGGGAGCGTCTGACAGTCCAATCAGCATCGAGGACTTTCGTAGAACAGCCCGCATCGTGGAATTATAAGATCCAACTTAGACCGCAAGTCTGAAAATAATAATAGTCTCAGGTGTCAAGGAAACTGTAAAAGTCCAGTTTCCTTGGGCTCAAATTCATGGGCTTGTTTTAGGTTTGGATCCGGATCAGGTCTCCATTAACATCGGCCCAGCTTAGATTACTGGTACCATAATTTTTTTTAAAAAAGCAATCATACTTTTCATCATTAATTTTATCATTCTTAATTGCATCAATTAATATACCACATTTTAAATATCTCTATAAATTAATCGCTTAAATAAAAAAACCTAATTATAATATAATATATTAATGAATATAAATAAAAATGACAATATTCAAACTGAAAAAGAAGTTTTTTTTTTTTTTTTAAATATGAGTGAATTAATTGCATTATAAAAAATACATCATTAGAAGTCAAGGGAATCTAACAATATGCTTCTTTTTCTTTTCTTCCATCCTATCTCTCTCTTTTCTTTGTAACTCACCATATTTTATATTTATAGTTAATGATCCTATAGATTGGGGTATGACACTACGGCTGAATGTTTGTGAACGGTACTAAAATCTTAGTGCAGACATTTGGAAAGCTGCGTACTGGCATGGATTATAAATGACAGTATTAGATTTCCGAAAGTTTCATCAATATTGCCGAATGTTGGTCCAAAAATCAGTGATGGGATCAGTGAACCACAATATACTGGATACCGGGCTCATTTGAATAATAAGATGAGATGAAATAATTTTAAATAAGTTGAATAAAATTTTATTAGAATATTTGTTTTTAATATATATATATATTTTTTTTTTGGATTTGAAAAAGTTGTGATAAGATGAAACCGTCTGTATCCAAACAAGGCCTTAGTCATGAGCCCCCAGTCCCCAAACCCAACAAAAAACAAGTGAGGCAATCTGATTGCAGTGTGTAGTTCACATCCCAGTTTCTCATGCCCTGCTCAAATACAATAAACAGCTGTCTAACCAGCCCTTTGTGCACCTGCAGACTAGAACAAAATCTAGTTGCATGACCAAGTTCCTTTTGCTCACTTCATGTGACTCGTGCGTCTCTGCCTTTTTTATCTTCCAACCTCTTATGGACTGTTCTGCTTCTGAGGAGAAACTTACGTTGTTCTAAGGATGACAACACTAAAAATCAAGCCGCTACTTAGGATCCTTTTTTCAAGGCATTTATATTCTATCACATCTCATTCTGGAAATACAACTTGAACTTCTATGCCCATATGGAAGAACATTTGAAGTCAAGCCCCCCATCATCTCCATTGTGAGCTGTGGGAAACAAAGAACTGGAAATCAGGAAGATTAACCTGCAACTGCTGGAGCCAAATTTCAGCAGCCTGCAATAGAGAGTTTGCTTGCTGACATTCATTGGCTCCACTAGGAGTAAAAATTGAACCTCTCAACTTATATGAAGCAAGGCCAAAAGGGGGCAGGGAAATCTTTGATCATGGCTCAATCCCATCGACCTTCCTTCCACTTGAAGCATGAAACTTTGATTGATTTTTGCCTGCACCTGTTAGATATGGATTAGCAAAAAAATCATAATGCAACTGATATTCATATATAGAGAGAAAGAGAGATACTTCTGGAGTGTGTCGATAAGGAATGGAAGGTTAGAAAGATGCAGCCAGATTTTGCAGTGTTGGACCTACAGGTATTCTATATATCGGATACCTAGATCCACATTTAAATTCATTAAGTAGGTATACTAAACGACTCGATCACTATGCCAAACTCTTGCAATTAAATTTGTAGGAAAAAGAACATACCAAGCCACAGAAACCCAACTTGCAGGCAGAAGATCATAACTCCTGTACAACTGCAGCTGTGGAAATTGAGATGCCAGATTTGAAACCTGTGGGTAGGGGTGGGGACGGGCAAAGTAAGATCCAACAAGCACTCAAGTCGGGACAAAGAAAATGGATGACTACAAAGACCAATCCATGAATCTCAAATAAAATGGACTTACCTTATCATATAAAGGTTGGCGATGGTGCGGTTGTTCTTGTTCAAAATATTCAAATACAGGGAGCTCGGGTGAGCTGTAAACCTCTGGTTCATCATTGGATGAACTATTGGCAGGTTTATCTCTCAATGTTAGCTCCCTCATTCTCTGAGAGTTTAAGGAGATGAGATTATGCTTACCCCAAGCTCCATCAACAACATTTTTAGATTGCCTTTCTGCCTCACAGTCACTGCTGCCAGCACAAAGAGAGACTCAGCATCACTGTCCTCACCAGGCCTCCTGGTAAAACTTCTAAATAAACATCCACAAGATATTGTCCACACATCTTTCTTTCTTTTTATAAGTAATCAAGCTATTGTATTCATATAAATAGGCAGAGCCCAGGTACACTGGAAGTATACTTGAAAAAAAACGCCTAACTAGAGGTTACAATAGAAAGAAGAAGATCATGGACCCTAAGTCCGTTACAAACTATAGCCCCCGCCCATAAGAACAAAGACTTAAAAAAGAAAACTTTAATTTCCTCCAAAATTCTCTCTTGGTCATCAAAACATCTAGCATTTCTTTCACTCCAAATACACCAGCACAAGCATATTGGTACCAGTCTCCAAATTGCTGCTACCTGAGAATCTCCATATAGTCATCTCCAGCTCGCGAGGAAATCTACCAATCTACCAGGCATAACCCAGGACAAACTAGCTCTTGAGAAAAAATCATCTCATATAACCTTAGCCACCTCGCAGGGTAAAAGCAGGTGGTCAACTGACTCACCATGCTTCTTACACATGCAACACCAATCTAGGACAATCACCCGTCGTTTCCTCAAATTGTCTGTGGTAAGAATCTTTTCCAAAGCTGCTGTCCATACAAAGAAAGCTGCTTTTGAAAGAGCTTTTGTCTTCCATATGCTCTTCCACGGGAACATATAGACATTCTGGAGTTCGAGAGTTTATGGTAAAAGGAACTGACAGAGAAGATACCTTTCTTAGAGTGATTCCAATACATCTTATCACCAGGAATACTTGTAGAATATAACATCGCAAAAAATTCCGTAATAGACTCCAACTCCCAATCATGAGCTGCCCTAATGAAATCAATATTCTATTGAGAGGTACCATTAGAAAAGACCAACAGATCAGCAATCAATGCCTCCTTTACTCTAGCAAGCGCGAAAATGGCATGGAAGGTATCACGTAGGCACAAGCTACCGCACCATATATCACACCAGAAACGAACTTGCGACCCATCACCTACAACAAAATGTTCATGACCCCGAAAGGATCCCCAAAGGCTCCTAATGTTTTTCCACAAACCCACCCCATGAGTGCCTCGTACCTCATTCGAGCACCATCCTCCCCAAGCTTCCCCAAACTGAGAATCTATGACAGACTTCCATAAGGCCTCCCTTTCATTTTGGTATCTCCACAACCACTTACCCAACAGAGCTTGATTGAATTTCATTAAATGTCGAATCTCCAAGCCTCACCCAGAAATTGGGGTACAAATAGTTGACCAATTAACCAAATGAAATTTAAACTCTTTCCCCAATCCACTTCATAAGAAATCCCTTTGTAGCTTCTCAATGCGGTTAGCCATCTTTAACGGAAGCGGAAACAAAGACAAAAAGTAGGTGGGTAAGTTAGAAAGAGTGTTTTTAATCAAAGTCAACCTACCTCCTTTTGACAAATCTAGCCTCTTCCACGCAGCCAATTTGCACTCCACCCTTTCTACTACCTCATTCCAAATCCTTTCAGATTTAAAAGAGGCACCCAATGGTAAGCCAAGATACTTCATAGGAAGCGAAGATATCTTGCATCCCAGGGTAGTAGCTAAAAACTCCACATCGGGGGCAGCCCCCACAGGCACTATTTCTGACTTTGCGAGATTGATACTCAAACCTGATACAACCGTAAAGCAAAGGAGAAGCGCCCTCAAATCTTGGACTTGTCTAAGGTGTGGCCCACAGAAAATAATCTTGTCCACACATCTTACAACTCTCATTTACCAAGATAAATACTAATTACTTCTATATGAAGCATATGATAACAAGTACTGGCATACAAATAGAAATACACTGCCGGTATCAATATTATCAAACAATAATTTCCCAGATGTTTATGAGGCCTGACACAGACATGAATAATGATATTTATTGCATTCTGAACTACCATGTCAAGGAAACTTGAAAATTAAATATTCTAGATAAAAAATTAGCATGTCCTTTGAAAATATTCATGTTAATCCAGCATGCAGTAGCTAAAAAAAGGTGTGCTAGCTCATCATTCCCACAGAGAATAATATCTATATATGCAATTGCTAAATCCTGAAGCTATGAAGGTAAAAAAAAAAATAAATAAGTACTGGATTAGCCCTCCAAGAGCCAAATAACTAAAGGCTCAAATAATCGATACATATGAATAAGCAAGTGCTAGAACTACAAAAATGAAAGGCTTAGAATGTACATGACTGATCACAAAAGTAAAAGAACCTAACCCCTAGTCCCATGAACAGAACATTTAACCACAAAGAATGCGGACAGGTAGCTCTAACTGCAAGACCTTGTCTGCTGGTTGGCCCTCACATGATATCAGTCCATTGCCAACAGCCCCAGTCCGATTTTCAGATATAGGTTTAAGTAAAACTAGCTAGTCTCTGAGGAGGAGCTTATCAATTGCTTCCAATCTTCCATACAATTTAATCATACTTTTTCTGATAGTTCCTATATTATAAGTTTATACTAAGGTTAATACTACTGTCACAGTCCTTATCAAAAGAAAAATTGAACCTTTTTAAGGATGAATGAAGTGCCAAGAAAAAAAAAAACGAATGAGGTACCCCTGGTTTTCATTTAGCTATTTTGAAAGAAGAGTCCGTTACTCAGTATATACTTCAACATGCAACAAAATCACCAGGACAAAAAGCAACAAAACAATAAACTAATAGTGTTTTTATCACTTTACTAATTATGTATGTCAAGTGACCACCAAGGATGGTGGCTTAATGACCCTTGGGTTACTCCCATGTGATATTTCATGTACTAGGTCAAGAGTTCAAATCCAAATATGACTCCCCTTAGACTATTAGTATTAGCCGTCAAAAGATTCATTGAATTCCATAATGGAAATGGGATCTAGGCTATACTCAAACTTGACTTGAGGAAGTGTCTGTGACTTCCTGCCATCTAGGCCCCTTCTGTCCAGTTCCCAGCTAGTAGGATGCTACAATGATCATGCCTAGGTAGGGAGGCCATCTCCGGTTGCCTCCTCCTACCCTTTTCCCTATTAGAAAAAACTGTCAGTGGATCAAATCAACTAAAATGGAGATAAGAAACAACATGCAAGAACAAGATAATGGCTCCTTTAGCAATTATGGATTGTCCATATGGTCACTCTTCAAACTGTAATAGATTCCCAATATCAGGAGGAAGCCTACCCTAAGTGGCTGAGTTAACACAATCTAGGCTGGTTAAGCATGAGGAAGGGGCTTGGTAGATGGTAGCGACAATATTTGAGATCAACACAAACTTACAGAGTGCTCAGCAACAATAATATCAATTAAAGACCGGAACAAGCAACTATAACGGAAGCAGACCAACCTTTGTTAGAAGTGGACAGCAATATGTGCATAGAGACAGGTGGAGAGAGCAGGCATTTAATCAAGGGCTAATTAACATAGGCAAAGACAATGAATAAAAGCTCACCTCAGCCTATGTGGATCTATGTACAATTGTATGCCCGACAAAAATGGAACATAGTACTGCTTGACAGAGTTGCTGCCATTCAATAATAGCGGCACTCCCACTCCATACACACTCCACTCTCTGAATGATTCCCAAAGATCACCAAGACTAAAAAATGGGTGTCCATCAGCTTCACAAGCTCTCCATCCCCTCACTCTTGTCTGTAGACTCAAAAAGTTGACAATTAAAACATACACAATGAGGGTAGTTGCTGAGAAACCACAGAATATCTTTTGTACTTAAAACTACTGTACATCTTAGATCTTCCTTTATCTACAACCTAAGAAATAAAAGCCCCGACAAAAACAGACGAACTCAGCTAGTTGACTTAGCTTTTAAAATTTTATCCAGAAACACAAGGGGAAAAAAAAATCCTAAAGGGTATCTAATCAAAGAAAGAAGTAAAACATAATTACAACTATGGTGACCATGATGGTTTGTTTCACTTCGTTTCCTCAATGAAACCAATGTACATCAAATCCGATAAAAACTTTCACTAGTGGTGGAACCCCCACCCACACCACCCCCCCAAGGCTCGCAGCTCCCATATTCAAAAATAAATAAATAAATAACAACAGATCAGCACTAAAAACTACTTGAGATAACTAGTAGGCCGTCTCTAACCCAAATGAGGTCAAAATTTTCGCCTATTAGACCCTGAAACAAAATGAAATACTAGATTAGTTTCAAAGCATTTGATTTTTGAACCAAACTCAACACATCTCAAACTAACCATTGATGAGACTCGCTACTTTTTCAACTTCTTATAAAAAAGTTAAACTCATCTCAACCTACTTCATACATTTTTAACCTAAAAAGTTAAACTCATTTCAATCTAAAAAAGTTAAACTCATCTCAATGGGACTCACAAAATACTGCTATTAGCAATTCAACTCAACTCATCTCAACATCCAAAGATAGCCAAATTTATTGCTTGTGCAATCAACCAAATGTACTGTATTGCAAAACCTACAGGTCGTAATCTATGACAAATGTAGGCCAAGGTATGCAACTAACAATTTCAATTCTTAATATTTACTACCTTAACTATTTAAGCCCGACTCCTAAACTAAATATTTGACTTGGTAGAATTGAAATTTTATCTTTTTCAAAACGCCAAAAAAAATCTTTGAAGAAACATATACAAGATAAGTGATATACCCAATTAAAATCGTTAATTTGGAATCTCAAATAACTGAATTCTTTCACTTTCTTAGCATAGAAACAGACGCATAAAGTTGTAAATTACCTCGTAGAGCAACAGAGCAGGGACAACGGGAGTGAACGATTCCATAAGCCGATCCAAATTGGTCAAGTCGGTCTTTCTCGGGGAAGATGACGAGCATGTAGAGTTGGGCCTGGACCATGTCGACACTTCCGAGTCAGTCAGGATATCCGGGTCGCTCGAGTCCACTCTGGTCTCCGACTTCACCGCCCTCTGCAACTGGTGCTGTCTCCGAACCGGCGGAGGGTTGTAGAACCGGTCCGAAACGTGGGTCCGGGTCACTGCGAAGCCACCCGAGTTGGGCATCACCATAAATTACACTAACTTCAGGGATCAAAAGGATAGTGACGTACGATCAGAAGAGATTTCGTGTGCTCAATTTATCCGGAACAAAAACAGTATTTTGTGGGGGGTTTTAGGGGATAATGTCCGATGATTTAGAGAGAGAAAACGAGGTTAGACTACACAGTTAGAGCGTGATCGGAGGACTTGGGAGAGGAGTTAAAACTTAAGAGAGAACATGACTTTCTTTGCTATTTTCCCTCTCTCTCTGTTTTTTGTTTTTTTCCTTTTTCGCATAAGGATCTATCAAATGGCGAAATTGGACCATAGTTCCATTTAGAGTAGTCTTCGTTTGGATCATCAACCCAACTCAACTCAACTCAATTCATCATTACAATTTTTTCAAATTTCAATACAAAATATAATAAACAATTCAACTTTTTCAAATTTTAAAATAATAATAATACTAAAAAATAATATTTTAACAATATTTTATCATCTCAACTTAACTCAACTCAACTCAGTTCAACATTCAAACGTAGCCTAAAACAGTTGGGGAAGAATTTTTTCGTGCAGTATGAAATGATAAATAGTAACTTATGAAAAGAATTTTTTGTGAAATATATATATATCTCTATAAAAGGATTAGACGGGTGGGTTTGGATGTTGAAGTGAGTTGAGTTGAGATGAGTTGAGATGATAAAATACTGTTAGAATATTATTTTTTAATATTAAAGTTGTTTTGGGATTTGAAAAAGTAGAATTGTTTATTATATTTTGTATTGGGATTTGAAAAATGTGTAATGATGAGTTGAGATGAGTTGAACTGAGTTGAGGATCCAAACGAAGCCTTAGCCTAACTTTTTTGGACAAAAAAATATGTTCAATCCACAAAATTATTGGTTTGGAAAAATCATTATTAGAATTTAATGAATAATTAGTTTTATTTCAAGAGATTTTGAAAAGAATGTAATTACAAGAGTGATAATTCACCTCTAAGATGAGTTAATTTTTCTTTTATTTTAAGCTATAATCTTATTTTCACAGTCAATTACTTTGGAGCTTGATAACATATGCTCTCTCTCAAATAAGGAATATTCTAAAATAATTATTCTATTTATAAGATAATGCGGAGTGAAAGGTATACATTTCACAGTTCCCTCTTTTCTATTGCAAAATCTGATTTAGAAAATGTATTTAAAATTAAAATTCTTTTTATTAAATTAAATTCCGACCACATATGTTATATCGAGAGAAATAGTACTAATTGAAAATATAATATTTTTTATCATAAAATACAGTGCTTTTATTATATCCCAATTCTCATCTCTCATGTTCATACGCTGTCTTTTCAACAGTTTTCACAACTTAATAATTATAGAAATATAAATATACAAGTGGCAGCAATATATGTTTTGAGTGGTGCTATTCTGTCGCATGAATAGCACCGCTCTTGAGTAGCAATGTTTTATTTAACCGTCAGTTATTTTTTATTTATTTTTATTTTTTATTTTTATTTTTTTAATATATTTAAATATTTTTAAAAAATAAAAAAATATATCAATACACTTAAAATTATTTCCTTCATCATTAAGTTAAAAAAAAAAATTACCGAATGGTACATTTGGGGCAGCATAGTAGATTTTTTTATATATTTTTAGAATGATGCTAGGATGTCTTTTTAAATATGTTCCTAAGAGCATCTTTAGTATATTTTGATTTGATTTTTAATGTTAGAGAAACACACAAATTTATTACTGGTAATTTTTTAAAAACATTTTAAAAAAATAATATATATATATATACACACACTAAGGACACTTTTAAAAGCACATTTCGAGATCAACCAAGCATTTTCCATTTATTTAACCTTCACGATTTTTCCAGCGGCAATAATACAAGGGTACTCAGCCCCTCACTTAGCGCAAGTGTAATCTTTCAAATATACCTAGGCCTTGTTTGGATTTAAAAAAAATTTCAATTCATTTTATCTAATCTCATTTAATTATTATAATTTTTTAAAACTTTCAAACAATATATAATAAATAATTCAATTTTTTCAAATTTTAAAATAAAAATTATATTCTAACAATATTTTATTCTACTTTTAACTTTTATTTTATCTCAAATCACTATCCAAATCTTTCTATAGTATATCTTGATTTTTTGTTAATTATTATAAAAATATATAAATGCACTAGTAATAATTTATTTAAATATTTAGAATAATAAAATAAAATATATCAACGATAACTTCAACCTACAGTTGAAAGAATTACTAGCATTTCTTATAATGCATAATGATATAAGTACAATTTTTTTATAATTTTTTATATAATGAGAGTATTTATATAAATAATATTATTTTTATAAATTATTTTTATAAAAATACCTTTCATTTAAAATATAGTTATACAAAAAATTGTAAAAAGTGCTGTTCATTTTCCTTCCTATAATACAGAGCTGCCGTCGAATTTGTCAAAGATATTCTGCGATGATGACTATAATATTAATAATAATTAAAAATAAATCACGTGACAACAGAAAGTCAAGAAAAGGGGAAGACATCATTGATATTTGATCATGCCAAACAAGGGCAAATCTGTCCGTTAATGTTTTTATTTTATTTTATTAAAATAATATTAAATACAGTCGTGATTTATATAAGCGTCGCATAATCTTTTTTTAAAAAGAATGAAGTATATTATTAAAAAATTAATTTTTTTCCTATGAGTCTCATATTTACTTACTTTCTTCAAATAGATTATACAGTACTTGCGCACTCTACGACTGCAAATATCATTTTTTTTTAAATGAAATTGTCATCATTCATTCACCAAATAAACTTACATCCATAACCAGATATATTATGGGATGTCCTCATATCAAATATGACATCATAAACCAAAATAATACATTTAGAGTTCCACCAGTATACTATTTCTTTTTGTGACTGGTCTAGTCTTCACTATTATTGATACTCTCTATAGACGAACGCTTAAAAGACAACACTATCTGTTTAAAAAGAGACTCAATCTCACTATTCATATAAAGATATGACTCAACTTCTACAGACAAACATCAAAGAGACGAATCTTTTTTATTATTATTTTAATTAACAATAAGGAACTAAAAATGAAAGTAATAAGATAGATGTGAAAAATGAAATATTACACTTTGGACCAACTCCAGTAGACTTCAAAATCTGTAACGACCCATGAAGGCAACACATTTGTCTCTTTTCAGCCACAAAAGTCAAATTTGAAAGATCTGATAGTGGTGAGTCAAGCGATTTTGTGCATATGTCGAGTAGAGCTACTGGAAGGGGTGGCGCATAAAGATCACGCGCAGATGTGGGCGGTGCATGAGGACCACGCACAGTGATTTTTACAAAACCACCACTTTTCTCAAAACGACTTTCGATCTGTGAATCTGTTTGTGCTGCGCATGTCTCTCAAGAGTTAGAAAAATATAGATCTATCTTTTTGGCTAAAAAGAAAAAAAAACTAAATAAAAAAAATATTAATAGAAAATATAGATAGGGAATGAGAGAGAGGAGAAGGAAACTGAGGCCTCCTCCATTTCGTATTTCGACGGGAATCAAATCTGGAATCCTTAATTTTGGAGGGGGAGGAGGGGTTTTTCTTTCAATGGGGACCGAAGAAAGTACACCTGCTTTTGATTTTGAACAGTCGTGATTGTGATTTTCCTTAAGAAGCTATAATTAAAGTTGTGGTCGCACTCTATTTGAAAAAAATATAAATATGTGACTTATATTAAGATTTATTTTTAATAATAAATTTTATTTTTAAAAAAATGCATAAAATTTAAACATTCTAAGACTATATAACATTACTATTTTTTTCCCATAAAAAAATATTACATATTTTTTTATTATCATTTTGGCATGGCTTAAACTTTTTGAATGAGGAAAATGTTTTTTTTTACTGTGTTACATTTTTTATTCGTCGTTGGAAGCTATGAAGTATTACTATTATTTTTTTTAGAAAAGCTATGCAGTATTATTGAAGTATAAGACGCGATGTCCTTGTTTTCTCACAGAATTATATGATATAATAATTACTTGTTAACAGTTACATCTATTGATATAATTATTTTAGATAAGTTCGTATATAAATTATTTAAAGAAAATTTATTTAAAATATGTACACCAATATGCATGATTATAAGTGATAAAAATATGAATGAACAATATTATTTCTTGCGAAAATAATCACACCCTTAAAAACAGTATGTAATGGTTTGTCCATTGATGCTTGTCCTGATTGTTTTGATTGTTAAAAATATGGACAACAAAACTCTTTATTTTGGAAAAAAAAATATGAATAAGTTATTATCTTAAATAATATCATTAGTAATCTCCTAACTTCAAATGTCTTGATTAAAAAAAAAAAAAGTATGCGCCATATGGTGTTTTGAATCTTGATAATGTCAAGGATTATGAAGTTTTGATATAATCAACATGAAAGTCTGTCATATGATATGTAAATCGCGCATTCAATTTGAAAAGCATAGGATCTACCATTAAGAAAATGATTTTTTCATGTTGATCGTAGATTTACCTATTTTTTTTAAACAAGTGTTCGAGGCTTACACACTTAAGACTACAAATATTATTTCTATCTATTTATGGGTCATATCTAAATATCAAAATTTTATGAAATTTATTGATTCAAGAGTTTATCATGTAGATATTTGACAAAATCTACGACAAAATATTTTTATAATCTGAAGATATCCTATAAGTTGTAATTAAACCTCTCAATCTAACTGGATGAGATTCAACATTTTGTGTTACAAGCGTGATAATTATGTGTAGTAATGGTATCATAATTTATAAACATTATTGAAATCCAAGGGGTTTAATTATAGAATAACATAACAATGATAGAGAATCGATATTGGAATAGGATCCATAGAATTTATGTCCTAAAGAGTTAAAAGAAAAATAAACATATAATATATATTTTACAACATTCATTTATATTTGTGTATTAAATGTTTTATATATAGCTAATGTTCTAAGTCTTTCCAAAACAATAGCTCTAATCCACTTGTAAATAGAATTAAATTTACAGAAATATTATATATTTTCTCTCTTAAAATTTGTCTTACCAATTATGTAAGTGTACCAAAGGGGTGGGCAGTGAGGGCCTGCATCCCGCTACCCAGCCCCCATTTGCCCCCTGTATGGGCGGGGTGCCTTGTCAATAAGAATCTCACATTGTTTAAGTAGACACATGTATTGTTTTGACCTCCTATATAAAAACCACATTTACTATACTACAACTTGCACAAAATATGCACTAACAAATTTAAAAACTATATTTTTAGTTTTTAAATTATGGTCATATTTACAAGTTTAAATTTACAATTTGGGTAAAAAAAAATGTTTTTGTCACTTTTGGGTACAAGAATAATTTTTGGGTCTTATGGGTACAAGAATAATTTTTGGGTCTTAGTTAACACTTGCAGTGTACTAAAATGATCTTTTCGGTAAGTCGCTGCCGTCCGCCACCCTCTTCACCCTTTGTTGCTTTCGGTTTACTAGTTTCTCTCTCTCACTGCATTGAACCCCCATGTCAGAGAACCACCTAGTTGCACGCTGTGACCCCCCATTAGTCGCCTGAACCGCTGCACGTCAACTCTTCCCTCGGTGAGTTGCGACTCTGCCTCGCGTGCCTCTCGCCGTTGCCTCTGCTCTCTTCACAATATCTGTTGCTTAGGCTTTGTTTTAAGTTGCTGCACGCAGACGTTTGAGTTCACACAAATACCCTTAGCCTCTAACACCTTGCCGTATAGTTTGCTTTTGCATTTCACTGAAGATCATTTTAGTAATATGCGTTTGGTTTCGGTTTCAGTACACTACAAGTGTTAACTAAGTTTTCTTGACTCTTGACCGAGCCTTCTATTTTTATGAACTTCCTATAAGATTTTAAATGGGCTTTGGGCCTTAAGCCATTTGGCCGAGAGTCTGAGTTCCCACATGGGCTTAAGTTTTTAATTGTTGATAGGTTGGGCTTAATATTTTAAGTTATGTTTAATTTTATTAAATAAATATATTAGTCATAGGCTCTTTTTATAATAAAGTGTTGAAGGAATTTAAAATATTTTTAAAGTATACTATCAAGCCCAATATTTTGTTAATATTCATTTATATATTTAATATAAGTTTAATAAGAAATTATTATGGATACCTTAAATAGAAAAATTAAGGAATATGTTAAGAATATTATATAATATAATATTTATTAGATTTCTTATAAGGTTGAATAATTATGTTAAGAAATGAAACCTATTTCAATAATTGAGGTTTTTATGACTTATTAAAAATAGCCCAAGTATTCTATTAAATTATAATATATTATTTGTATTTTTAAAATTTCTGGATTTATTGATTATGGCGTTAAACAAAAAATTTATTTGACTATCTTCTAGATTATGAATTTAATTAAGTAGGTTATTAGTACATGTTGTTTCTAGACAGATTTAATGATAGTTAATATTGCGTATAGGTGACGAGCTACGAAGTGAGATTCAAGAAGAAGCGCAGCGAGGTAAGTAATTTGATCACAAATTAGGATTATTATAGTTCAACTTATATTTAATTATTATTCAAGCCAGTTCATTGACAGCCTTTGTTTAAGCACCACTCATGTCATATGCAAACATGTCATCCAGCATAGCATATGATCATATCATTCTGCATCATGTTCAAACTCAGAAATTATAATTATGTATGTATTATGTTATGCATCTCATGGGCATAAGACACGTAAGCTATCTTCAGTTCAAGTGTAAGATAAGATAAGATCAGTTAGTTAGATGGCCATTCAGATGCATGGTACCAATGCAGTTCAGATTAGGGTGGATGTGCAAGCCACGGACTCAAGCGTGGTTCATCATAGTATGCCAGAATACTATCAGCAGCTCTCCTCGCGGCTGCGGGATGTGAGGCCGGTGCACAATCTCGCACACATGGTTAAGTGTGTTTAGCTAGTCAGTTCAATCAATTTAGTTAAATTAGTTAGTTAATTCAAATAAATCAGTCATGCATAATCATCAGTATGATCAGTCATGAAATTTAAGTTCTCAGCATGAAAACTTTTATAAAAACCTTATATTTAATATGTTAACGTTGTGATGGATTTCTTACTGAGTATTCGACTCATTTTCGTTTGTTTTCATGTTTTTAACCACCCAGGTGATGATGATGATTACGAGCAGGCATGTCATGATTAGAAGGAGCAGTTATTTTAGTTTCAGACCTTCTATAAATAAATTTATTTTATTACTTTTATGACATGACTTTTATTCAGTTTATTCATTTAAGTTTTTGAATACATTTTTATCAGACAAAGTTTTATGAAATAAATCACAAATTATTTTTATTTAATATGAGATCTTTTGCCGGGTTTATTTTATAAAAAACACGTGACACTCCTAGCTTACGGGAATGGGGTGTTACAGTCAACCCCGTCGTGACCCCCGCCCATGCGGGTATCACCCCTAGCATAGTATCTAATTTATATAAAATTTAATTGAAATAATTGATTTATAAAATTATTTAAAATGTACCAAAAATTTAGAATGACATTATTCTTTAATATTATATAGCTATTGATAGATAAGATAATGATGAAAGTGGTCAAGTTGGAATTATATATAGAAGAATATCGAAAAAATAAGTCACAAATTGATGAAATTATTATAAAATTATAAAATAGATTTAATATATCATATTTAGTGATATCAAAATATAAATTTAGTTTTATGAGATTTTTTCTTAACCTCGTGCTTCTCTTACGTGACCACTATGTTTAATACAATATCTTGGCTCATTTAGGTGTGATTTGGATAGTAAGATGAGATGTGATGATTTTAAATAAAAGTAAAAATTTGAATAAAATATTATTATAATATTATTTTTTAATCTCATTAATTGTTTTAAATTTAAAAAAGTTAAAATTTTATTATATTCTATATAAAAATTTAAAAAAATTATAATAATAAAATAAAATAAAATGAGATAAAATACTTTCACTACCTAAACTAGCCTTAATATTTTCCACCAGCATTAATCATTAAGCGAATGACCTTAATAATGCTGAGTACAAAAACCAAAAAGTCCAAACCTTCTCCACCAGAATATCCGCATGCCTGCATAGTAAGTAAATAAATAAATAATGAATTGCACGTTTCAGTGCACGCCTATAATTGTTCTTTGTCTCACAAGATAAAGGCATTCAAAGTTTTATTCGACCATTGGTATTATAATAGATAAATATTAATGCAAGTCTAAATTTTAATTATATGCCAGAAAAAAACTCCACATTAGACTAGCCAATGCTCCAAAAATCAAGATTTAAGCTACAGTAAAAACAGAAGGCTAGCCAACATTGGCGAGTCATTGTTTGCATACCAAATACTATTTTATGATTTTCAGACCCTCGTTATTTTCTCTCTCTTCAGCCCACATATACCCTCATCTTCCTCTATTTTTCTTCCTTTTGCCAATTCTCTCCCTCTTCTCCCTGTTTTTCTTCCTCAATCGATTCTCTCCCTCTTCTCTCCATTTTCTCCCTCGATCAAAATCTTGAATAGGGTGGTTTTGATGAGAGATAATCACTTGATTTTGAAGGTGAGGTTTGATAAATCTGGTGTTGACAATTCCTTGAATGACGAGAAATGGATAGAGTGATTCAGCCTCCTCTGGTAAATTTTATATCAACCTTTATTGCTTATTTTTGCTCTATTTTACATCAATTTTTTTCTTTTCATTTATGGTGGAATCAAATGGTGACTTGGGCTATGCTTTCTTTCCTTCTTACTCTTTGAAATTACTTTTGTCTTGTGATTGAGTATAAGTTTGCGTTTCTTGGTTGTTCTTGTTGTTTAATTTTGTTCCAACTCAAGGATATGATTGTTGAGGTGCTCAGTTGATCATTTGGCCTGTTTTGGATCAGAATGGCTAAATCGATTCAATTGTTTTGGCTGTTGATGGTTTGGAACCTTTTAATTATCCTGCTACAATTGAAG
Organism: Cyclocarya paliurus; assembly: GCA_029856935.1. Classification (NCBI taxonomy): domain Eukaryota; kingdom Viridiplantae; phylum Streptophyta; class Magnoliopsida; order Fagales; family Juglandaceae; genus Cyclocarya; species Cyclocarya paliurus. The sequence goes on from CM056949.1 coordinate 13,132,832, forward strand.
TCACATTGATGTATAGTTTTTTCCTATCTACATATTTGCAAGGGCTTGCATTTATAGAATTCATTCTGCCTTTATTTTGTTTGTGATTCTACATGCAACAGCGGTGCGAATTCTTTTATTACTTTGCCTTGTTTATAATTACCACAAAAGGTAAATTTTTAAGCTTTCAGATGCAGGAGCTTGTCTTGTTTTTACAGCAAGCTTGCAGAATGGTGTTATCTGTCTAAACTCACTAATATTCCAATGTCCTATTTTTGAACTGTCATTTTGAATGAACTATGCAGTGACTGAGGTGGAGAAGAATGCATATTGTAATGGGAACTGTGGCAAGGGTGGTTGCGTTTGTAGAGTTTGTTTCCAGTGGCAAGGGTGGTTGTTCTGTTTCATATACCAAAGAGTATATGTTGTTCTATTTCATAAACCAAAGATGTGTAGAATTCGAACTAGAGAAGAAGAAGTTGGATGATGTGCATTTTATGTATGATCTAGTGCTCAGACCCTTGATTTTTTCTTGTTATTTATAGGGTTTCATTAGCTCGAATGAAAGTTGTTGTGCATGAAGCAGTACTGCATTCAAATTATAAAGTTGTAATATGTAGGAAAAAATGAGTAAGGAGATAATTATTATACGTTTTTTTTTTCTTTTTAGCTTTGATTTATATGCATTATATTTATTAATTAATGCATGAAGTGTTGTAAAATATATAAAAAAAATGTAAAATATTATTAAAATATATAATATTATATTACTATTTTGACTTTAATATAGCTAGTCCAATGTGGATTCATCTAACCAAAATTTAACCCTATAGCCAAAACTTGAAATTCTAGCCAAACTTTAGACTTGGCAATAGCTAGCCATTGCCAATGCTCTGACTACTTTACTCGATGTGATGCACTAGACATTAATATGTCGCCTTACTTCCGATTGAATACTTATTTTTTATTTAATCCATCTCGATATTGATTATTATGATTTATGTTGTCTAATTTATGAGTTAAATAGTTAAATTGAATAGTAATATTATATATAATTTTAAGATGCTTAAGTCTCTTATATTTATTTTGAAAAAATTAGGATACATTAAGAAAAGATTAGTTTTTTAACTTGGATTTCAATTTTTTTCTATTTTTCTTAAAGGTAGTGCACGAAATTTACATTCTTCAAAACTTTATAAATCATTTATCTAAATTAAAAGCAAGGGATTCTTAATAAACTATAATTAAAATGTAATCTTCTCGATTTTAAATGACAAAAATTATGTTATATATTACGTGACACTGTTCCCTTGGGGGTTATAATGTTAAAAAATTCTATGGACAATGGCCCCTGCGTCCCCGCCACGGAATCGGTTCCCATGTGGCAAGTAAAAACGACGATGTTTCTTTTCTTCTTCGTAGCTCTCAGCAACGATGCCGTTTTGTTTATTTTTTGTTTCCCTTCATTCCCCTTTCCCATTCGATTTCCCTACCCGCCCTCAATTTCTTTCCCCCTTTCCAAACCCCATTCGTTTCCTCATTCGATTCCTTCTTCCCCCCAAATCCCCTTCAACGTGATCCTTGCTGTTCATCATCGTGAAAACCATCACTCTCTCTTCGGTGCAACACAAGTTTAATATCCCATCCATGAAGTTCAGTACTCTCGACAAACTCACACTTGTCAATTTCTCTGTCAGTAACCGATCGAGGTCCTCCATGACGATGATGGACTTGCTCATTGTCTGTAACAAAAGCAAATTCAGATTCGAATCATTCAAAACTTTGGAGAGATCGATAACATAAATATCGTAGGATATGAAATTCACCATGGCAGCCACGAGGCTTGATTTTCCAGTTTCGGACGTGCCATATAAGAGAAAGCTTCACTTCCAAACACGGCCAAGATGGTGATAATACTGTTTGGATTTGATGAAGGATTCGAGATCGTACTTCACCTTGTTTTTGAGGTCGTCTTCCATGGCGATGGTATCAAAGGTGGAAAGGTGTGTAAAGGGAGCGGATCTCCACCTTCCATCACCACCCCCATTGCGATGATGATGGTGGTGGTGATCGTCGTCGTTGTCGTGCTTGATCTTCATGTACAACTTTAGGTTTCATTGTTTTCTCAGCTCAATTTCATTAGCCACAGAGTGGATGTGCTGGAGATACGGCCAGAGGATTCTGCACTTGTCTGCCTTTTGGACTTTCAGCACAAAGCTTCTGTAGGCAAACTCTGGAACTTGATGAAGCTCGAGAGAAGACGATCTTCAGGCCAAGACGAGGAGAAGACGAAGCTCATGCATTTGCAACTCGAGGACGAAGCTAACGACGTTTATTTTCATTTCCTGCTTTTGATTTTGTTTCCATTTTTTTTTTAAATAAGGCAGCTGCCAAATCAGCCGCAAGGTCATGGCGGGGATGCATGTGGTTGTCCATAGAATTTCTGTATAAATGTTACACCCACAATATAAAAAGGCAAAGCAATTTGATTGATATTGTTTCTACATTGGGTTTCGTGACAATCACTAATAGATGCATCGATGCCATTTTTAAAAGAATAATGCTAGAGTTACTATTGGGGGCTTCTGCTGGACTCTAACATGTGTTTTTTAATTATTTTTTTATATAGAGTTTTTTAACAATTTTAAATATTTTAAAAAATAAAAAAGTCACAATATCATTAAAAAATATTTTTTTTACTTTCTGGTTAAGTAAGTGTTTTTTAATGATGTTTTACAATTATTTTATTTTTTAAAAATATTTAAAAGTATTAAAAAAATCTACGTAAAAAATAACTTTAAAAAAGACACATGAAAAAACACATGCTAGAGCTAGCGGAAATCCCAAGCGATCGCTCTAACATTGTCCTTTTTTAAATTGATTTTTTTTCAATATATTTAATCTAAAGATATGTTTGGATGCTAATATCACTTCAATTCATTTTAAATTAATTATTGATTGAATTCATTAATTTTTTATAAAAAATTAAACTCATCTCAACGTATTTTATACATTCAAACATATAGCTCAATTTATTTACATTAAAAAACATTTTAATGAGACTCACAAAACATTATTATTCACATATTAACTCAAATTATTCGACATATCCTAGAAAGAGTTACTATGATACCAGAAACAAGCGAAAGGACCAGATAACTGGATAACTGGAAATGGACTAGATAACTGGAGGACCAGATAATTGGAAATATCAGAGATATAAACAAGGAAATAGATAGAGTATGCACAGTTAATAAGGCGGCGAAGCCGACCAATGCATGAATGCGTATAATGCAAAAATAGATAAGGTATGAAAATAACATTTGTATTCAAAATAATATAATCAAGATACAAGTTGGAATAAGGAACACATGTGTGGAGGTAAGAAATGAAAGAAGAAGAGAAGGAAGGTGATGGGAGGATACCTTGAGAGAGAGAGAGAGAGAGAGAGTGGAAAAATAAGTGCTGCCTTAGACTGAGGCCAGGCTTCCCTTTTATAGGAGAATGGAGCACTGTTACAACAGTAAAATGAAAACAATACATTGAAACAGTAAAATCAAAAAGTCGGTCATGAACAGTACTTCATGAACAGTAAAACGTGAACAGTACTTTTATTACTCATCACTTGGTAGATCAGTAGAACAGTTGCTGATGTCATTCTCCTACTCAGCGTTGATTGCTGGGGAGTTGAACATCATGTAGCGGAGAACAATTGCTGATGTTATCATCCTACTCAGCGTTGATCGCGAGGGAATCGAACATCACATGGTAGAGAACAGTTGCTGATGTCATCATCCTACTCAGCGTTGATCGCGGGAGAATCTTGAATCGGCATGAAATAATGGAAAATTAATCATCATCGGATAGTCTTAGAATGTCATACTCTGCATCATGTCCAAAAATGTTATAATAGGGATCATCAATCGAAGCCTCATAAGATGCTTTTGATTTTTCTTCATCAGAATTATCTTGTTCTAGAGACTTCTTGAGCAAATTCATCAAATCCTTTTTATTAAGTCCATCAAGAACATTTTTCTTTTTAGACTTGGAGGATTTGTCAGATTTTGTAGATGAAGCAGTTGCCTTCCCATTTTGTGAGGTAGAAGATGAAACAGGGGCCTGGATTTGGGGAAATCCAGTTGAAGCAAGTGAAGTAAGAGAATTATAAGGGATTGCTGAAAACTTCTCTCTGTCTTGTAGATCAGGAGCAATTTGTGGGAAATCTCTGATTACATAGTCAATAATGTTTTGGGTATAGGCGAACCTATCCCACCATTTTGTAAAAAAATATCGGACCAGTATTTCACCATTCTTCTCATAACTCCATTTCATTATCCAAGGGATTTTATACTTTTGGCAAAAATGGAGATCAAAAGGAAATTTTGATTGATGCTTATCCAATTTGGAAATAATGGCATTGGTAAAACATTTGAATGTCTTAATAAGCTCATTAGGAAAATTCTCTAGAATAGGTCCAAATTGGTCCCACTATTGAAGGAACCAAAAAGGAGGTTTTCCATTGAATTTTTTTATCAAAATTAAAAAACCATGAATGACTCATATCAGGAACTTAGTGAAGCATGAAACGAAACCAAGTTTTAATATAATCATGCTAATTGAAAACAATATTAGAATCACCAAGTCTTTTTGAAAAAAATGGGTTGATGCCCCATTCTTCTTCTGAAATGAAAGAGAGAATATAAGCATTGTGGTAGATTAGTTTGGTTTTATCATAAAGGAGTTTTATGATAAAGGAGTTGGTTTGGATCAGAATATTAAAATAGAATTGGAGATTTTTTGCAGAATTTTCTGGGATCTAATGGAAACCAGTGGGAAAATAAGATGAAGTAATTTTGAAAGGGTCATTTTGTTTAGATCTGTTTGGTTTAATGTAAAACAGGTTAACAGAACAACATTTTTGAATATATGGAGTCTTGGATTTGGGAAGCCTATATGGGGTGGAAGCAGGTGCTAGAGCGACAGCTTTAGCATAGAGATCATGATCAGTTGAAAGGGTTAAAGCATATGAAACAGGTTGGGTGATTTTGCCTAGGGTGGTAAACCTATTGGCAATCTCAAGGGAGGAAACATGTTCATTCTTGGTAAATCGTTTATCAGGAATGGGGGGCAGGTAAAGTAGACATTAGAGTTGAGTTTTTATTCTTTCCTTTTTTCTTGTCCATGGTTGGGGGTTCTGCAAGAATTCACGAGTAAAGAAATCATGAATGGAATTTTCAGAACCTAAAATATATTCAATATCAAAATCGAAAACATTTAAAATAGCTTGCCAACATGCAAAAATATGTTTTGATGCAATGTTTTGAACATCTTTTTCTAATACATATTTAGCACTTTTGCAGTCAATCCTTAATAAGAATTTCTTATTAAGTAAATCACTTTGAAATTTAGAAATGCATAGTACTATAGATAGTATTTCTTTTTTAATAGTACTATAATTATTCTGTACGGGGTTCCAGGTTCCGGAATGGAAGCGAACTATTTGTTCAGGAGAACCTGGTGAAACAGTTTGTTTCAGAATGCCACCATAACCAATGTCAGAAGTGGTTACACGTATGGATACCAATTTTATTAATTATACTGCAAATATCACCATAGGTGTAATTATCATATTAAGAAATTCCAAAATATTAGTAAGTTCATCTTTGACTTTATGAGCAAATAAACGAGGTAATTCATCAATGAATTTTTCTTTCCAGTAAGACTTCTGAGTATTGTCAAGAAGCATTACTCTGAAAATAAAAACATCTTGATATCAACTATAATCAGACATTGTATGGCATCGTAAATTATTCAAATAATCAGAAATACGATTGGTGATGTTGGAGAGAGTACCAATGAAATGTTTAATAATAGTGTAAATCAAATTATTAACACCATCAGGATGAGTCCTCCCAATAGTTTCATAAAAAATAAGCAACCCTTCTTCATTACACTTTACAGCGTTTTGAATGGTTGTTTTAGTGTCATCAGTGAGATATTTATCTCACCAATTACGCAAAATACAGAATCGTTGGTTAAAATCAAAACAATATCGGGTTGTTGAATATTGTTTTTAGTATAAGCATTAGCAACTAAAGGCATTTTACTCATGATATTGAGGATTTCTTGTTCAGATAATCCGTCAATATTCCATTCGTAAATTTTATCAGCAGAATAAGAAAATTGAGTTTGAAAAACTTTTTCTTCGAATCCTAAATCAGCAGGAGTAGGCTTGGAATACCAATTCTTCATCAGGCTCATTGGCTTGGGTCATTTTGAAGAAAATCTGACAATTTCAGATTTTAAATTAAAGTCACGAAATGTTTTTTCAAGCAAATCAATCTCTTTGACTATAGAAGATTCATCATTAGATGATTCTTCTGTAGTTTCAATAAGAACAATTTATGACTCATTGCCGTTTAGGGCACTAATAGAAAGTTGTTTTTTCTTAAGATAAAAAAACATTTGATTAATTTTATTTAAAATTTTGGCATGGATATCTTTAAAATGAATTTTTGGCTAATTTTGAGATAAAATAATTAAGAGTTTTTCAACGATTTTTAAAATGAATTTTGACTGATCTCTAGGAGTAGACCAAAAGATTTTCAATATTTTTAAACAAATCGGGTCAATTCAATTTTCCGTACGGCACAAATATGTTATAAATAGATTTAAAAAAATATAAAAATGATTAATTTATAATTGATTTGCCCTTGGAGGGTCCCATTTGTGGCGACCCGTACGTACTCCGGCCGGAGGCCCCCTTCTTGTCTCGAAAGAGAAAAGAAGAAAGCCCAAGCCTGACGTTCGCTTTCCTCACCCGCATCGCCCCTAACCAATCAAATTTATCTTTTTCACTCTTGAATGAATATTCATCCTCCTCCTCCCAAATTCTCTCATGGCCGATTACTGTTCTCGGCTTCATCCGACTGCAGCATCTTAAAGATTTAAGATCTCCGCCCCCTCTTCAAAGCGCTAACTCGGACCGGTACGACTTGCACCCCCCCTCCCCCCCCTCCGCCCGTCTTGGCCATGCCACTCTTGTTTTCTGCGATACACCGCCTCTACATAGAGGACTTCTGTGTCTCCGTGCGTCGAACTCAATCCTCCGCGAATTCTCGAGATTCTCGTCAGGGATTCCAAGATGTCTGCCGCTCATCATGGCCCTAGTCCCAGGGGTGTCCTCTGCAACGCCGGTGCCGGCGCCGCTGCCGGTACCTCAGATTTTTTCCTCGTACCTTTTTTCGGTTCTTTTTTTTTGTGCTGAAGTTACAACGAGAGAGAGAGAGAGAGAGAGAGAGAGAGATTGTGTGCGCACAGTGCTCGTAGAAATACTTGTTTTGACTTGGTCAAAAAATGTCGAAAGCTCGAGTTTTTCCCCTTTACTGTTATTATTTTCCGAGTCAAAATTTTTGGATTTTGTTGTATTAAGCTGTTTGGTGCTGAAATTTTGGCGTAGGGATCATTGCTGCAACGTTCGTGTGTCCGTTAGATGTGATAAAGACTAGGTTTCAGGTTCATGGGCTGCCTCAGCTCGCCAATAGCACTGCTAAAGGTATGCCCGTTTACAGCGGGACTTGTAGTGAGTTTAGCGGTTACAAGGTGCACATTATTGTTGTATGAACTTAATTGAGCATCTGGGGAGATGTCTAAGATGGAGTTTATATTATGGGATTATTTTCTTACCTATAAAACAAATGGGGTTATTTTGTTTGATTTCGTTTGGTGATTCAGGTAGTCTTATTGTCGGTAGTTTGGAACAAATATTTCACAAGGAGGGGTTGCGAGGTATGTACCGCGGGCTCTCTCCCACTGTACTGGCTTTACTTCCGAACTGGGCGGTGAGTGCTCTTTAGCTTTGTGGAATACTTTTTATGTTTTTTTTTTGTTCTCGGGCGTGTTATTAGAAAATTTTGATGAAATCATATATCTATGAATTATGAAATTGTATGATCTAGACAAATGACACCTACAATTCGGGAAGCATTGTCCTCTGGTGGCACATATTTTTCACTCAGTACCACATGGAACTATCGCTACACCATCTACAGGAGAGCCATGTATCCCAACTGGTTCAAAGTTATAACAACTTGGTTAAAGTTACATTTTCCCCCATTTTAAATTGATAATAGTAGTACTTATAAAAACACTATAATAGTAATAGTAAGCAGAGTGGTCTCTAGTAGTAACTTCAATGCGACTATGGAATGAATTGAACTTAGGATAGAGAATGATTTGGTCATATAAATAAAAGATTTTCCATGCATGACTAGTTTGTCTTAGTTTTGTGTTTGATAATAGCTTTTGTGGGACATGGGTTATTCAAGCTGTCATGTTTGCTACCTGCATTCTCAATTTCTCTACGTTGGATAATTATCTTCCTTCATATAACTACAATTTATTTGTTCGACCTAATTGTATCGTTTGCAGGTTTATTTTACGATTTATGATCAGCTGAAAAGCTTCCTTTCTTCTGATGGTTAGTCTGTGACCTATTTCTTCCCTACATATAATTAAGGATAATTTCCATGTTAGTTTCAGTCCTTGAAGTTATTACCTTAACCCCTAGGGGTTGGCTCAAGTGGTAAAGGCCTTGGGCTTGGGGGTATGCTCCCCTCAGGTCCAAGGTTCAAATCCCCTTGGGTGCAAACAATCTCTAGGGGCCACACCCCCTAGTGAAAAGTTAGCGATTTAACTAGTTCCTTGAACTTCCGAGGGTGCGGTGCACGGGACTGGGGTTTACTCAGCAAGGGTGGGTCTGAAGGGCCCTGCCTTGGAGAGGTTCCCCGACATAAAAAAAAAAAAAAAAAGGTTATTACCTTGTTGTACCTTCATATAAAGTGTTTATTGATGTTTAGCTTTGTTCCATCTGTAGATGAGAGTCATCATCTTTCAATTGGTGCTAACATGGTAGCTGCTTCTGGCGCTGGAGCTGCAACAACCATTGCTACAAATCCTCTTTGGGTTGTGAAGACAAGACTTCAAGTATGTCTCTCAAGTACCATATTCCTTTGTTCCATACGATCTAATTAATGTTATCACATTTCATTGGGGTGTAGCCCAGTGCTCAAAGGGTGGGCTTGGGATGAGCTATAATAGAGTCTGACATCTTGAGCTCGATTCTGCATTAGGAATTCCTCTGGACAGGATTGTGTATCTGACTATCCGGAGTTTACTCCCCAAGGGTGAATTTGAAGAACCCTACCTCAGTGAGGTTCCTCTTCATACAAAAAAACTAAGGTTGCCACATATAATGAAAACAAGACACAAGGATCCAGTCATTTATGATCTTAATTAGGACATGTGGCAGTAGGACTCCTAATGAAGTTTCATATGATCATCTCACTCATGGAAAAAATGTTTCTTCTAATCACCTCTAATTTTGTACAACTTGTTGTTTTACTGTATGGATTATAGGTATCTCTCAAATTGTTAATGATTTGAGTAATTGGAATTTTAGGATTCTTGTAACACCATAGTCCCTCAAAGGGAATATGAATAATTGACATAGGGTTGGTTGGTTATAAAGGTAGTCATGGGCGCTAAGTCCCACACGGCCTACTTACTAAGTAAGATTGAGATTGAGAAGTGATTATTGGGAAGCTGCAAAATGAGTAGTTTTTTGGGGATTATAGCGCATATGTGGCTGGCACTTCTTTGGACTGTTACATATGGTATAAGAGCCACTTAGTAAGGCTGGCCATGTGAAACTAGATCATTGTGTAACTCTGATGAGGATGTCAGGATTTTGAGAGAGGGGGTTTGTAATACCTCAGTCCCACATGGGGAATATGAATAAACCTACATAGAGTGGTTAGGTTATAAAGGTAGTCATGGGTGCTAAGTTCTGCATTGGCTGCTTACTAGATGAAGTTAGTGGTGTAAGTTTGGATGATTTTCTACACCCTATGTACTTGGGCTAAGACTTCGCATTATTTAATAAAATTTGTATTACCTATCAAGAAAAAGGAAGTAGATGATTTTTGGCTATATTGAAGGAAGTAGACTGTACCTCGGTGCAGTTATATTTTTGGCAGAGACATCTCAATCATGATGTTTATAAATTTTTTTCATGAATGGTGATCTGTGGAAGCTCTACTTTCTCACTAAATGGGAAAAAATAAAATAAAATTCTCAGTTTCTTCATCATTGTCACACTTTTATCATTTCATACTTGTAATCCTATTTTTTTTTTTTTTTCTCTGAGCTACTTATGGTTCTGTATAATACTACCGCATACTCATTTTTAGTGCACTCTGTTTTTTTTTTTTTAAAAGAAAAAGAAAAAGAAAAAGAAAAAGAAACTTAGCATGTACATAAGATGATAAAGCTTCAAGCATCATTTTGTCTCTTGTTCTTTGTAGACTCAAGGAATGAGACCTGGTGTGGTACCATATAGGAGTACGCTGTCTGCGTTGAGGAGAATAGCTCACGAGGAAGGCATTCGTGGTTTGTATAGGTTTGTAGCTTGTATCATTAATGTACCTTATTACTGATCACATTTTTGTTGTGGAAATGATTTAGTTGTGCTTATGTTATTGTTTTTAACAGTGGTCTTGTGCCTGCTTTGGCTGGTATCAGTCATGTTGCAATACAATTTCCAACATATGAGAAAATAAAGTTGTACTTGGCCAATCGAGGTTATTTTCTTCCTGATTTTAGCTCTCCTTGAACTTTTTAGGAAACACCTTTTTAGTCTCATCCAAATAACAGAATTTTCTTATTTATTACACAAAAAGAATTCATTTATTTTTAATGTGATTGTATCAGCTAATACTACTATGGATAAACTAAGTGCACGCGATGTTGCTGTTGCCTCATCAGTCTCCAAAATATTTGCTTCCACGTTGACATATCCACATGAGGTACGAAATTAAATAATGTCACAGTATGATAACAACTATTTGCATGGTCAATAGGTAGAAATTTATTTCCTTGAGTAATACTGTTTACCACACAAGTAAATATATATATATATATATATATATATATGGCTTATGCAAGTGATAGGGTGAAATGCTATCGATAAAAAAAAAAAAAAAACAAGTGATAGGGTGAAATGCCATTATACTTATTTTTTCAGAAGTTGCAAATCTGATCATGCTCCTTTTCCTCAGGTATCTCCTGAAAAGGAGGACAATGCTGTTTCCTAATTTTGGTAAAAATAATGGCTCACCCTCTGTAAATTATGACAATCATCCTTGTTTTCTTACCTGGAAGGAAATCTATATTGACTCTCTGAATAGAATAAGATTTTTATACCATCTTTTCTAATTTTTTGGTTAGTTACTATCTTTCTAATTTTAATTGTTCATATTGTCATCTAAAGCATTGAGGAGGATATTTTCTCATACCTATTCGATCGTGGTATGGCTTAAATTCCTAGGACCTGATCATGGATAGGATAATATTTGTCAAATATTCTGTTCTTAAACTGACTTGGGTTTGGTACAACATTCTGTTATCGTACCAATTTCAATTTAGGGTTTACTACAGTTCCTTTTCTAGATGTACTACCACATCAGCAGACTAATTTTGATTCTCATTCATATTTTGCAGGTGGTACGCTCAAGGCTTCAAGAGCAGGGTCACCACTCGGAGAAGCGGTACTCAGGTGTAACTGATTGCATTAAGAAAGTATTTCAACAAGAAGGCCTCCCTGGTTTTTACCGTGGGTGCGCTACCAACCTGCTGAGAACGACCCCAGCTGCTGTAATCACATTTACCAGCTTTGAGATGATTCACCGTTTTCTTGTCAATCTTTTCCCTCCTGATTCACAACCTCACACATTGTGAAGATGAATCAACCGAATCAAGGATTTAAAGAAGAAACTTGCATTACTGCAAGCACCTCCCAACCACCTCCCAACAGCCAACTTAAATGCTCTCATCGTCAATGCAGTTGTTGATTTATTTGTGTATCTTAATTGATTTTGGTAGTTTTGAGCCACATTTAAAGATGTTTCGGTTTTCTTTACCTATTCAAACTTAGGGATTATTCTGTTTATACAGACAGTGATTATGATGAAAAATGTTACAATGTAGTTCAATCAATACAATAATTTCCTGGGCACTGCTGAATAATCAGGAACTGACCATGTACCATGTTTGAAATATTTGTCAATTGGATGCCATTGTAATTTACTACATATTGTTAAATGGGCATCGACACTGAAATGTGCAAGTAGTCTTTTTCTTGTATCTTAAAGAAGTTGGGTCCCATTTTATTTCTTATTTTACCCCTTGTTCCTTGTAGTCATGAGTTGCACAAGTGTTGTGCACATCTTTTAAAAAGGAATCGGATTCATTACTGAAAAAAAAGATTTATTATGAGTCACTATTAACTCTTACACTTTATACTTATAGTTTTTTCATAGGGTGTGTGGGTGTTTTTATAGGATATGAATGTGTTTTTCATAGGATGTGGGTGTCAGATGGTGAATAGTAGTTGATGATCTTCATCTACCCTATTTTTTCATTAAAAAATTAGTTTTTTCATGATTTTCATCTACCCTACGGCCCTACGTGAAGCTGCCCAACTCTCATTACTTTCCCGAACGTCAGAGGTGTTATGAGAAGAGTTTCCATTTTCGTAGTTTTTTCTTTCCCCAACAGAAGTTTCTGGTATTTAATATTTGACATGCCACAGGCTCTAAAGTTGTCATGTGTCCTGTAGAAAGCAACATGCTTTTAGTGATCAATCTTGACCATTACAAAAGGAAGTGGAGACCATAGCCTGGATGTTCATTAGGGGTGTCCAAGTGAAAAAGTAATGTGGCGTCGTTCATGGCAAGCGTAACCAGGGTGTGATCGCTTCGCACCAACAATACGCGTCCAATAAAGATTCTTACCAATTTCTTGACTGATTTGAACAGTGCGATGCAGAACAAATAGACATAATATTAGATGGTTCAATTATGGAAATAGACGAATCATGTAGAGCCTACGGACCAATTTCTTGGAGACTGCTTGAGGCGACTTATTTGAAATACAACGCACCCCTCGAGCACAAGCGAGAATTGCTTGATGCACATACGACGCCCACTCAAACGACATTGCGATTAATTCTAGTCCTAAGTTTCTAACTATTTTTCAAGTCCTTGTACGATCCAATTAGGACCTTACCTACGTAAAAAACATCATGTACGACACTTTCTTTGATGGAGAGCTAGACCACAAAGGAAGTCCTTATTTCAATTTTTTTTTTTAAGAGAAAACCTTATTTGTAAAGAATGGCATTTTATGGGAGAAATCTACTTTGAGATGGATGTCATGGGTTTTGATCCATTGCATTCGAGATGGATGTCATGCATCATGCAAACGCTGCGCACTCTATTTAAAGAAGAGTGAGGTTCAACATTAAAAAATTAATAATATTGACATTAGACACCATTAGAGTCATGCATTTGTATACAAAGAAAACGAGAATGATGTGAATTAAAATGGAAATCTACATATATATATATATATATATATATATATATATATATGACCTTAAAACCACATTTCTTTTTTTTTTCTTTAAAAACAAAAAAAAGAAAACTCAAACAATAATTGGTTAACCTTCAAAACCATAGACTGAATCCTGATTATTAGAAAAATCTTGTATCTTTCCATCCCAATGCCAGCCTTAAGTGTATGGAAAAATAAAGGAGATGGAGCCCATTATTTGACAGCGCAATGGTGTAGAAAAAGGGTTTGTAGACGAAGACAACTTAAAAGGGCGAGTCTCATAACCTTCTTTAAGAGCAATTTTTCCCCTTTTCTCCGGTTGGACAACGATGTTTAATGTTGTTTTAGAAACAGCATTTGATTGTTAGTTCGAATCCATTATCCAAGACATCACTCAGACACATGGGGCTGAATAAAGTAGTGTCATATCTCAATTTTTGTACTGAAAATCTCACTTTTTCTTTTAAAAGTAGCTTAAAAAACTAACGGAGGGGGGCAAAACTAGAGCTCGAGATCTTAATTTTCTGTTGTGGGTGGGTTTGTGTTGTCAACAAAATATTAGAAACAAAGATATTGCAACAAGTACGGAGTATAATTTGAAGGCATGGGTGGGAGGGGAATGTGAGGCGCAAAAGGACTATCCTGTCAACCCTCATCATAGTTTGGTCGGCTCAAAAGCACAGAGCCACCAAAAGATGCTGGAGTGGAATGCTTTCATGATTTACTGGGAATACTTTTCCCCACCCCAGAAATAAAGAAGAACAAACCTATGATGATATTTCTACTCTCCCTGTTTTTGTTTATTTATCCACAACTTTTAATTATCCTCATTAATTAAAACCAAACCAAACCCAAATCTTCCAACAACAGGCACTTGGTTGAGAGCTCAAAAAACCAGGATCTAACTACTGGGAAGTTTGGTCTCTTAACAAACCCTTTGAATCTTTCTTGTAAATAAAGGCTTGGTTGGTTTTCCTAATGTACCAAATTTTTGTTAGATTTGCCCACAAATCTATAGCTTTTGTATGTGTGATTAATAGGGCCGGCTGGTGTTTGCTATTTTGCTTTCCAGGAGGGGCTATGATGTGTATTTTGCTGATATGATCTTTCCTTTCTGGACAGCCAAAATAATTACTTTTTATCTTCTTGCCAGAAATGACAATGATTACAATGATGAGCTTAAACTTTGTTAACATCATGGGAATTTTATAGTCATTTTACATTGAGGCCATATCCTCTTTCCAAAGTTACCATCCAGAAAGTCAGTCACTTGTTAATGGTGCTTGTTTCTTCTGCAGGGGATGATGATCCACTTGCCAAAGCAACAAAAGGTGCTGCAGACTGTAAATTACTTGGGCTTTTGGAGGCCCTCGTGAGGAAAGGATAAAAAAAGAAAAAGAAAAGAAAAGAAAAGAAAAATTCTCAGCCCCCACCAAAAAGAAAGTGAAGAATAAGGAAGGAGGGCCAAAAATCAGGAGCACATTAAATTTTATTACTGATATAGTGCCCACTTGTGAAGATGCCTAAGGGAAAAGCTTCATACCTGCCTATGTTTCTTCGATTAAACTCCATAAACAATTGCATTAAATTAAATGTTGACGAGGTTTGTGTTTTTCACCAGTATGATTGCTTCAATGATACCTTTTACCTGGGAATTTTCTCTTGCTTTGGTTAGAAACCACCTCATACCCTCAAAAGCCCTTGGTTATTTTGCCAAGCAGAAAGTTTACATCAGGGCCATGTTGGTATTTTTGTGAATCCTGCTGCTGCTGTCTCCTCTTTGATAAGATAATGACGCATGTGCTTCCCATCTTATGATGTGGCTCACCATCTTCAAGGCACGAGTCTGAACAATGCCTGCACCAGAAAGTGATGTGAACCTTACATAAATAGGGATTTTTCATGAATATAATCATGTTATGGGCAGCATCACCCTCCCTCCTGGGCTCACACAACTTCACTTTTTAGGCGCTGAAATAATTACTGTGACAGATGAGTTTCCGTGAATTGGCATTTGCAATTATAATCCAACAATTAAACTAACTACCTTTACTTGCAACTTTAGGAATGATTAGTAGTTTCTGCATGTGCCAGCCATGTCTGTACCATTCTAAAATGCTCTGGAATTGCCCCCAATTTGTGACCTGTTGCCCATTTCGCTTACATAACATAATCCCCTCAGCTTTTCCATTTACAGTTCATTTATGTGGAGCCTTTTCCATCCAGAAAAAAATTGTGGAGCTTTTTTCCTTTTTTCTATTATCCAGAATTTACCCATTTTGGTCATTTTTAAGTATGTGGGAGAGCATATTTCTTATCCACAGTAATGTTATTCTTCATTTTATATATGTCATTTTTAGTTACATCTACATCGACTGATGTGATAGATTTTTAGTAACTTTATAAGTTAACAATTGAATAAAAAAATCATTTCAAATATGACATATCAACTATGGTATGAGTTTTTTAACCATATTTGTGTGATCAAACTATGGCAAGTGACAAAACCCCTAAGGGCCTAACCCCACCTTTTTTAACTAGGAAATAGGATTTATTATTTAGAATTAACATATTTTATTCTTAAACAGATATGTAGAGCACCTATAATAAAATACTTATATGATATATAATTTGATTTAAAAGATAAATTTTAAAAATTAAATTATAAATCAAATCTTATGATTTAATAGATACGAGTTTTGCGTGCCAACTTGAAATATAGAATTTACCCAATCAGCAAAAAGCCTCTATCCTAATTGGCATAATTCTTAACTTTCAAAATGAAGTTCTGAGTAACTTCCTTTCACCATATTATGTTTAAAAAAAAAAAAAAAAAAATTAACCAACCAAGTTTTGGTTCCACGCGCTTCAGATGCCAGTGGTTCTGTGAAAATTGAGCGGGTCTTCTGCTACTTGCAAAGCCTGTAACACGTCTTCCGGCGATTGTTAACAAAAAAAAAAAATCTAACAAAAGAAAAACAAGAGGCAGTTTCACGCCACGTGGTCGGCTATAGTTGGTGGTCAGTGGGTCTGGACTCGCGTTTTGTAATAGAGAAATGCTTGCCAAGTGCCTGTGACGTGAAGACGCTCCACGTGGGCCTTAGGTAGTATCCGAGCCTCGTAGCTGTGGTGCCGAACCAACTATTTGAATTTTTTGAACGTTGAAGTCAAGCCACTCAACATCTTAATTGACGGATGTGCCCCTCCATCGTTCGGCATCGTTGGGAATTGAAATTTTGAAAAAACAAATGGTTTGATAAATCGTCCTTTTCTTTTTTTTGTTTTTTTATGCAGTGATGGTATAGATCATATTCTTCTAATTATGACATATTTAATAAGGTCCTGCTAGGGACACCTAATATGGATATTGAAAAGTGTATCGAATATGGTATTTTTTTTCAGAATAATGTTAAGTATAAATTTTAAATAGATAAATTTTTATATAAATTTTTTTTATAAAAAAGTGAATTCCATTAATACATAATAATTTTTTTTTATACTTTTTTGAGGTGAAGTCTATTTTTTTTTATAAGGATTTGTATGGAGTTTGTATAAATATTTTTTTAAAAATATACGTGTGTACTTTTAAAAAAATTATTAAGAAATACACACAAATGCTTAAAAAAAATAATGATCGGTATATTTTTTTCAGTACCCATCTTCAGTGCACTGAGCATTTTCCATTTAATAATTTTTCAACTTTAAGACAGTTAAATGTGGGTGGTTGTCTACTTGTTTTATAAATTTTATAAAGAATTCATTCCATTAAGTCATATGCACATATTTTCTTGAGAGGACCAACTTTTTTAATACACAAACCAACTTTATTAATTTGTGTATTTTTAAATATATGATCATTCTCTCCAATCCAATTTAGAAAGAAAACTAAATTCCATTATAAATTAGAAATCTTACCTTAATTTGTTTGAATAAGAAAAGACTTTTTATAAGAAAAAAATACAGTCTCGTTTATTTTCGCATATGAGATGAGATCAGTTGAAATAAAAGTTGAAAATCGAATAAAATATTATAAGAATATATTTTTATAATATTATTTTTATTTTAGGATTTGAAAAAATTGAATTATTTATTTTATTTTGTACGAAAATTTAAAAAAATTGTAATAATTAGATGAGATGAGATAGGATGAATTAAAAAGTTTTGTAAAAACAAACAAGTTGTTTTTCAAACTCTCTCACTCGAATCTGTATTTTTACATGCAAAACATATTCTTACGAGTTTTACTACACACAAGCCGGTGTCTTAACGCACCACTTGTTATGGGACTAATTAATTTAAACTAAAAAATAATTCAAAACATCAATTATTTCTTTAAATCATTGATGTGGAACATTTTTACGTCAGCATGTATTGGGTGTATAAAAAATAAGGCTTACAAATAGATCTTTTGTATTCTTATACATGTATCCAAATCTGGCAATTCCCAATAATATCATGTCTAAATCTGATCTAAAATAGCTAATGAAAAGCTACTTTATTTATTTTAGTTAATAATTTTTGAAATATACTCTATATCAAGTTACCTATTCTTTCTTTATATTATTTAAATATTCTATCTAAAAAATAATGTAATTGTGAAAGAAATAAGGAAGAGAAAAAAAGAGAAACAAATAATAAATTTTTTTTACATAGATAAATAATGCTTATCCAAATATAGAGAATCACTAAAGAACAAATCATGCATTTCCCATTAACTTTACATCATAAGCCGATGGAAATCATTCATTGTTAGAAATTTAATTTGCAGTTGTATGTAAAATAGGTAAACCATTCATGAGAATAGAAAGATGTGCAATATATATATAAAGAAAAGATGCTGAGGGCATGTCAGTTCTGTTTTTGTAGCACATCCTTGATCTCAACAGATTATCAGCTATGGTTGGTCCATATATAGTGAAGGAAAAAGATTCAAAGTATATCTTACTTGGAACACAAGGCCATGGCCTCCTATTTATGTTATTAATTATAGTTAATTCCATCGTTATCAGCTTAGAGAAGCCCATGGTGGGTCGGTAACTGTTTTCAACAACCATTCCCACTAGCACCTAGCTCATGACTCATGAGATGGACATGTTGCCTAACATGAATTAATGGTGGGACATTTAAGTAAGAAATATTAGATGATTTTCATGAACTTGCTTGCTTTCAACCTTTCTTCTCTCTTTCTTTCCTTTTTACTTGCTGAAGACTCTGCTACTATGTGGCAAAATTTCCTATATGCATGGGTTTTCGTGGCTTTGAAACTTTACCAACATCTTTATTAATGCTGATGCAAAGCAAGTTTATGGAAGGATATGATGGGTGTGTGTTTGGTACTTCTTCAATCTTATATATTCAAAAATCTCTTGTATTGATGTATAGTATTTAAGATTGAAAACAAAGGCTTGATTCCCAATATAAGAAGTTCTTGTGATTGCAGATTTTAGATCCCTTGAAGCTCCTGGACTGTGAAACCCACAATTTAGAACAAATCCTCTTTTTTTTTGGCGTCACCCCTCTTTGATTTGTCATGTTTAATTGGACATAGAGTAATGATATTATGTCCCTTAATTTATACCACTCATTTTGTCCTCTTGATGTGACATCATAATGTGATACCACGTGACTTATTAAAAAAAAAAAAAAACTATAACCACAAACATAAAAAGGTAGATAGAATTTAGGACTTCAGTGTTCTTTTTTTTTTATTAATATTTTTAGGTGCTATTTTGTTTTGAATATATATATATATTTTTAAAAGCAACGTGACACCATTAAGGAGACAAAATGAATGATATATAAATTAGAGGGTACAGTAGCTAGCATTACACAAATCCTAAATCATCTGCCCGAAATTAGAGGATATATTGATAACCCCCTTGCTTGCACACTTGCCCATATTAGCAAGAGATACGAGAGATAAATGAGAAGTAGGAGTAGTTTTATATAAATCATGCATTCATCAATTGAGAGGTCAAGTATATAATATAACGCTACAAAAAGGTAGCTTAGCTAGTAAAATTTTGTCGGCATTATGTTTTTCTGCATTAGTAGTCATAATGCCTTATATGGAGATCAGATCAAAAGCTTAGGTTTAATTAGAGAAAATGCACAGATATTAAGAGAGATACATACGCATTAAATTGTCCCATTAATCAGCCAGCCTATATGATCCATGCCATTGAAAAACCACATTGCATGCATGGGAGGGACATCAACCCTAGCTACTACTCAGAATCATTAACAGATTGTTTACTGATCATCTCAATGTTCTACAAGTATAAGGTTTATGGAGAGGTACCCTACCATATAATATATGAATTGATTTAGGATATAATGAACAATATTATTTGGAGGCTGTAGTTTGTCGTTAGTGTCATCCTCAAGCCATTGTAGGACGTTCGTGGCCGTGGGGCCAGTGTTCCTGCTTAGTTTGAATTATAACATGACTAAAAGAGGGCCTACTGATTTGAAATATGATCATATATATATATATATATATATATATATATATGTGCATGTTGATTAATGTGGAAACTACACAAAACGAAGTGGACAAATCCACCCAACTTGATCATGTTCTAAAAGAATTCAAATATTCAACAAAAGTTTTGAATGGCTTTCTAGAACCCTAAATGGAGGGATTTTTTTCAGATTCAATACAAATTTTCAGATCATAATGCAGTGTATCTCTTACATATACAAAGTCATGGCCACGTTTCTTTTATCATAAATGGATTTATATGTGACATAACCATGTGCTTATGTAAATTGCACCAGTCATTTAGGTTGTAGTACTTTGAATACATGATTTATCATAAAAGAGAAATTTATTTAAGTTTCAATCGTATTTCTTGGGAAAAGATAATTTAAAAATCAGATAACTGTAACAATGACAAGAAAGATGATAATATTAATACAATGACGATGAGCGTATAATATTATAATGTTGATTGTCTAAAAAATAGTAACAATAATTAATTAATACACCCAAGGTAACAATAACGCGGGCAATATAAAAAGTAATGATAATTCTAGAAAGAATTATAATATTGAGATGATTTGTAAAATCACACATTTTTACATAAATTTTAAACTTGAGATCCATGTTTAAAAAAAAATGCTACTTAAAATATTTATGAAAATTCTGAATTCATATATTTTGTGAATGGATTTCTAAATGCTATTAAATACCATCAATTCTTTGAAACCATTTATTTTTTGTTAGTTTTTATTTGATTTCTAATAATAGACTTCTTGTAATACTTTGAGAATATAATTTTTTTTTATGAGTAATACTAGATACAGTTTTAAAGTGTCTAAATTCTGCACACTCATTTGAAATATTTATTTTTCATATTGGTCTCAAATTTCTCCTACATTTTTAAAAGGGAATGTTGCCACTACTTGCACATGACTATATAAATCATTTTCCAATTTTTATATACATTGAGAGTGATTGATAAATAATTCATTTTAGGAAAATATTACTCTTTTTAACTCTCCATAAATCATAATCAATCACATTTAATTAATATTACTCATTTTAAACGATTTCATTCCAAACAATTAAGATCCCGTTTGGATAGTGAGATGAAATGATATAGTTTTAGATAAAAATTAAATAAAATATTATTAAAATAATAATTTTAATATTATTATTATTTTGAGATTTAAAAAAATTAAATTAAATTATATATTTTATATAAAATTTAAAAAAAAAATTATAATGATGCGTTGGATGAAAGTCTTTATGTATCAAACGGTGCCTAAATTTGACTTGCTCAGTGTAATTTAAGAGCACAAGTAGCAGAAGTAAGCGGATCCAACTCCAAGTCCACGCCAAATTACGTTAAACCCAACCAAAATCACCGCACAACAAATCTTAAAACTCTGTTGTAAATCCGATTCCCCACATACGCACTCTTCAGTGACCGTTAACATCACATTCCAACCATTTTTAACCACCTCTTGTCCGACTTTTCACTCTATACTCCCAACTGCACGTAGAAACACGCGCATCGCAGTTTGGGATTGCGAGACGGAGAGGCTCGAGAGACAGGTTCGGGAAAGGAGGCAGCTTTGGAGAAAGACAGAGTATAAAGGAAGGAAGAGTGAGGAGTGAAGAAGAAAGCACCCTCCCTCCACTTTTCCTTTTTGTAGAGAGAGAGAGAAAAGGAAAGAGGAAAGCAAAAGCTCTAATGGAGAATGTGACTCCTGTGTGTTCTCTGTATTGTATGATGAATTGGTAACAAAGATAACTCCCACCACGATCACCAACCAAACCTTCATACCTTTCAGATCTTCAGAAAACCTCCCAAAAGATCCCGTCGTTTAGTTAATGCTGCTGGTTTTTTCTTCTGGGATTTGCAAGGGATTTTATTAGGCAGTTTCTGATATGATGGCAGCGACGGCGGAGGGGGCATTGTCGTTTTCCGTGGCGGAGGTGGTGGAAGATGTGCTCCAACAGCACGGGAACCGTCTCAGAGGTCTTGATCTTGAGTCTAGAAAAGCTGAGGAAGTTGGTACACCTTCTTCTTTTTTGTCTTCGTATTTCCATTTTAGTTTTTCTGGCATCCGAACGGTGAAAGAAAGATCACTAATTTTGGAACTAGAGTTGCTGTGCGGTGTTCTAAGATTATGTTGGAGATGATGAGTGAATTTCACTGATCAGTTGTTTTGTTTGAGAATTGGTAGCCTTGAGAAGAAACGAAGCGGCGGGGTGGCTGAGAAAGATGGTGGGAGTAGTAGCGGCCAAGGATTTGCCGGCGGAGCCTTCGGAGGAAGAGTTCAGGCTTGGATTGAGAAGTGGGATTATTCTCTGCAATGTTCTCAATAAGGTTCACCCTGGAGCTGTACCCAAGGTGTCATCCTCATCCTCATTCCAATTTCGGGACCTTTTTTATGTTGATATTGTTTTTAAATATGGAATAATTACGTAGTTTAATTGTTTTCAGGTGGTGGAAAGTCCATGTGATTCTGCTCTGGTTCCTGATGGAGCGGCATTGTCAGCATTTCAATACTTTGAGAATGCGAGAAACTTCCTAGTGGCTGTGCAGGAAATGGGAATTCCTACTTTCGAGGCATCTGATCTCGAACAAGTATGTATTCGGATTGGGATCATCTGAATTTCTTAGGATATTCACGGTGCAATTGTTAAAATACTAAAGATTACTTTAAATTAACTAATTTGGATTTTCCTATCAAGTGCACAATTCAGCGAGAGACGATGAATTAAGAACTTTAGTACCCTTGTTTTTTGTTAACTTAATATATATGTTACTTTCCACCTATTTTTCACATACATCAGATGCTTTGGATTGAACAACTATTGTGCTAGGGTAAAACTTTTTGGTAGGGAGGATCTTACAGGTAAATTTGGCATAAAAACATCTATTGAATTTCAGGGTGGGAAGTCTGCAAGGGTTGTGAATTGTGTTCTGGCGCTTAAATCCTACAGTGAATGGAAACAGAGGGGGGGAAATGGGGTGTGGAAATTTGGTGGAAATGTGAAACCAGCCGTGTCTGCCAAATCTTTTCTGAGGAAAAATTCAGAGCCATTCATGAATTCCTTGTCAAGGAACTCCTCAATGGGCGAAAAATCTTTGAATATGCTGTCCTCTGACCTTGAGTCTAATAAAATGGTTGGTAACCTTAACTTTTCTTTTTACACACAGTGTGTGTGTGTAAGTTGACTAGTTGATTGAAGCCTGGATTTTATTAATTCATTCATGTTACCTGCAGCCTGCTAACTGCTCCTTGAGTATGCTTGTTCGTGCGGTTCTATTAGATAAGAAGCCTGAAGAAGTTCCAACGGTAAGGATTAAAGTACTAGCTAACAATTTGCTGATCAAGCTGGGGCTTAGTATAAATTTTATCGTGTAATACAGCGTGCAAATATGGACTATGAATCTACTATGGTTAAATTTTTGGTGATTTTACCAATTATATCTGTACCATACAATTCCAACTTGAAAAATGTGTCCTGAGCATCCTGAAGGGATTAGCTTGATCAAGCTGACTGTCCTTTATCTTGTGAGACTAATGAATCTAAATACTATTGTTACCTTCCACCACTACTTTGAGATTGCAATAGTTGTTACTTATACTGCTGTTACTTTTTATTTGTGAGATAATATTGCTCCTTTGCATGAAACAGTTGGTCGAATCTGTGCTAAATAAGGTTGTGGAGGAGTTTGAGCATCGCATTTCAAGCCAATTAGAACTGGTATGTTAATATGGACTATGAGACCAATTATGCATTTGCATGTGCTTTGAAAATTTCCAATGGTTTGAATATTCGTGAATTCCTTGTATCCTTGGCAATCATGCCTATTTGTTGCTCTTGTATATGTCCCGTGTACTTGAGCCATGCCCATTCCTCATCACTAAAATCTTTATTTACTGATAAAAAAGATGTGCTTTGAAATTCAACATGAGATGAGGGATTAGTGCATATTCCAAATCAGCAAAACTGAGATGAGGGATTAGTGCATATTCCAAATCAGCAAAACTTGGTTTCTTGGATCCTCAATGAGTTTTTTCCCCTATTTTCCTCTATAAGATATATATATATATATATATATATATATATATATATATTTTTATCAATCTACATTTTTGACTGGGTATTTATTCGTAACCCATAGATGACAACAACTCCAAAAGACATGGCTGCTTCTCACAGCAACAAATCTTTATTGAAATTTGCTTCTGGTGATAAAAAGGTGATACATTAATTCTTACCTTCTGCACAGGTACCTAAGGATTAATATGCACTAGTGAATCTATAGAAAAAGCGGATTGCTGATATTTTCTTTTGGGTTGCTGTGATGTTTTAGACTGAAAGTAAAAATGAAAAGGTGACAAAGAAAGAGGTTATCCAGAAAACCTACATTTCTGATGAGAAATCAAAAGGGCAACTCCTGAAACAGAAAATGGCATTTGATCAACAGCAGAGAGACATTCAAGTACAAAAACTGCTATTTTCATTGCTTTTCAGTTTCCCTTAACTGCTTAGCTTATTAATGCTAATCTGTGTTATATATATATATATATATAGGAACTGAAGCATACTCTTCACACTACAAAAGCTGGGATGCAATTTATGCAAATGAAGTTTCATGAGGAGTTCCACAATCTCGGTACGATTCGGGAAAATAATTTTCGTTTTATGTTGTTTCTTTTCCTTTCTTTCTGGAAGAGTTTTTGAGAAGAAAAATTTGTCTTGTTTCTTTGTAGGCATGCACATTGATGGTCTGGCTCATGCTGCTTCTGGTTATCATAGAGTTCTTGAGGAAAATCGCAAGCTATACAATCAAGTGCAAGATCTCAAGGGTAAGAAGATCAATTCTAGCCTCCTTGGGGTAAAGGAAAAAGAAAAATCATTGACTGCCTAGGTTTAAGTCCTCAAAATGGATTAAATGGTCTTTTTGTATCAGGAAGTATTAGGGTTTACTGTCGAGTAAGACCCTTCCTCCCGGGACAATCAAATCATTTCAGCAATGTGGATTTTATAGAAGATGGAAGTATCACTATCAGTACTCCATCGAAGCATGGGAAAGGCCAGAAGTCTTTCAGCTTCAACAAGGTCTTTGGGCCATCTGCAACCCAAGGTTGATGAGGTTTTTAATTAGATACTTTTCAGATTTTATGATCATAACATTGCTTTAACTCTTTTGTCTCCTGATTTATTGCAGCGGAGGTCTTCTCTGATATGCAGCCTTTGATTCGGTCTGTTCTTGATGGTTACAATGTTTGCATATTTGCGTATGGTCAAACTGGATCGGGAAAAACTTACACTATGGTAGGTTAGGTTTAGCTTAATCCCAAAAGATATGAAACAATGTTTTCAATGATGTTTGTTTGCAAAGCTCTGCAAATGTGGCTAACTTTTGTTGTTTATATGTCCAGACTGGACCTAAAGATCTTACAGAGAAACACCAAGGAGTAAATTATCGGGCTTTGGGCGATTTGTTTTATATAGCAAATCAAAGAAAAGACACTTTCTCCTATGATGTTTCTGTTCAGATGATCGAGATCTATAATGAGCAAGTTAGGGATCTCCTTATCATTGATGGAACAAACAAAAGATATCCTTTATAGGTTATTTGTTTTTGTTACCATCAAGTTTTTTAAGTATAAGTTGATGAGCTTTCTGCTTATAGAGATGGTCAGAGTAGGTTGAGAGCTCTGAATATCATTTCAACGTTTGGACTTACTGTTATTTTAGTTCAATGCTGTGAAATATTTTCACAAACCTCAAATTTTCAAATTGGATTAAAAATCATGTTAAAATGTCCAGGGTTTCAGAATTTTTTTTAAGTTTATAAACTTTGTTCTTTGCCAGTCTTACTCTCACCCCTCCCATCAACTAGCTTTCCTTAATTGTGGCTACATTAGAAATTCGTAATAGTTCTCATAATGGACTTAGTGTACCAGATGCAAACCTTGTGCCAGTGTCATCGACATCTGATGTTATTGATCTGATGAACCTTGGACAAAAGAATCGTGCAGTGGGTGCAACAGCCTTAAATGATCGTAGTAGTCGCTCTCATAGGTAGGAACATAGTTCTCTATGTAATTAATTATATTGATGGTTCTATGGAATATCTTTAGTTAGGCTGATTTGTTTCCTCTAATAAATTGTCAATTTGCAGTTGTTTGACTGTTCATGTTCAAGGAAGAAACTTGACATCTGGAACTATTCTTCGTGGATGCATGCATCTGGTTGATCTGGCAGGAAGTGAGAGGGTAAACAAATCTGAAGTGACGGGAGATAGACTCAAAGAAGCGCAGCATATAAACAGATCTCTTTCAGCATTGGGTGATGTGATATCTTCCCTTGCCCAAAAGAATCTGCATGTTCCATATAGAAATAGCAAACTCACACAGCTGCTCCAAGATTCACTTGGTAAGGTTAAATTTACACATTTCTTCAAGAGTATAGTGGAACTATATCCTGAGATTTTGGAAAGATCCTTAGTAGGGTTTTGGGGTTATAATAACATTTTCAGGAGGGCAGGCCAAGACACTGATGTTTGTTCACATAAGCCCTGAGCCTGATGCTACTGGAGAAACAATAAGTACACTTAAATTTGCTGAGAGAGTTGCCACTGTTGAACTTGGTGCTGCCAGAGTAAACAAAGATAGCACAGATGTTAAGGAGCTAAAAGAACAGGTTTTACATTCTGTCATTTGTATAGTTCTCATAATAGTAATTTCAAGGACTTTCATACCAGTGTTCTATTAATCTTTTGAATTCTTCTTCAGATTGCCTGTCTTAAGGCAGCACTGGCAAGGAAAGAGGGGGAGTCAGAGCACATGCAAAACTCCATATCTGGAAGCTCTGAAAAATACAGGACCAAACCTAGTGAGTTATCACCATTTCAATCTAAAAAGCATGATGCCGGTTTTTTGGGAGACCAGAACAGCTGCCGGCAACCAATGGGTGATGTTGGCAATATCGAGGTAAATCATGTTGCCTGATCATGAATTGATAGATATTTTTCATTTCCATAATAGTAGTGACCAGTATGTATATGAAACACTTTTTTTTTAGTTAGTTAATTTATATCTTGTAATGTAGATAATATTAGTGATTGAAGTGCTGATGTGATTTCAATAGAGTATGATAGAAGGATTTATCACCATTAGACTGGCATATTTCCATCTTGTTTTAGATCCTGGCATAAACTTGTCCAGTTATTTTATTTCATTTTTAACCAAAATGTGAAATCAGAAAAATGATTCCGCAGGTCCATAACAAATCTGCACTGAGGCAAAAGACAACAAGTTTTGATCTTGATGAGCTATTAGCGAACTCCCCACCCTGGCCTCCTGTGAATAGTCATGGCCAGACCTATGGGGAGGATGACAAAGAAATGGGCTCCGGTGAGTGGGTTGATAAAGTCATGGTAAACAAGCATGATGTAAGCAAAGTTGAAAACCCTTTGGGAAGTTGGTCAACAGATAATGGGGACTTAACTGATGTATTTTATCAGAAATATCTCCCAGATTCTTCCAAAATTTACCCACATCAATCCTACAACATGTTTATGGGAGGCAACCAGTTCAGTGTCACTAGTACCGATGAAATGGATGATCTTGATGCTGCCACCAGTGATTCTTCAGAGCCAGATTTGCTTTGGCAATTCAACCACACAAAACTTACAGCCATGACCAATGGAATTGGGGCAAAACCCAAGAAACCCAATCTAAAGACATCAAAAAGCCCAGAACTAAGGTAATACAAAGTTGATCAGTTGTTGATATATACTACACCTCCATTCTAAATATTGTCTACCAGGTAAATTTACATACTTTTTTGACGAGTTGTTTAAAATTTGCAGCAAGAATGGCAATGCTTCCCTAGGCCCTTCCCCTTCACGGAAACAATCAAATGGGGTAGGTGCCCATCTGCAGCGGAGTGGGAGACAGCCAGCTTCAGCTGATATGAAACGCAAAGCTGGGAATAGAAAATAGAAACTTGGACAGGGTTGGTCGGCCGATTTCTGATTTTTTTTTATTCATTTCTTTGAATTTGTTGGAGAGAGGGAGACAGAGGTTTTACTATATTCTTCTTTTATTTTTATTTTTATTGTAATCTTACATAGTAAAATGCAGCAATAATTCCAGTTGCTTGTAATTGTATACTGATGAGTTCATTAGATGTGTACTTCCTGTGTGGATTGGATGACTGATGTTTTCTGTTTTACACTTTACAGAGCCCAAAGTCCTCTATTCTTTAGTTGTTAATGGAACATAAAATTCAAAAATCACATATCAATCTCAACTAAACAAGGATTGCCATTGCAGTGGACCAGAGTTTCTGGGTTATATTGTACCTCCTTGCCACAAGCTCTCTCAATGTATCCAATATGTGCTCTTTTTAAAAAGAGTGCTGCTAGGGTGCCGCGACTGCTCCCCAGCAATGACCGTTAGGTGTGCCTCTAGGTAAAATTTTACTTTTTACTTTTTATGTAATTTTTCCTATTCATATTTTTTTTTTGTATTTTTAAATATTTTTAAAAAATTATTAATACACTAATAGCCACTTCCTTAATCAGTAAATAAAAAAAAAATGTAAAGAAAAATTAAATGCATGAATAGTCAAAATGAGGGGGTTAAATGGAGCATCATGCATTATTCTCTTAAAAAACTAACATTCGCCGCCCCTGACAATTTATTGAAGCATAAGTGACAAAAAATAAAGTTAATAATTTCACATTAATTGCTTTTTTAAGCATTGTATCATCGTCATTTTACAAACTAATGTATCATGAATCAAAAGTTAAAAAAGTATATTGTGAAGGGAGTTATTCCCTAGATTAGATCCAAGTCCAGGCCTAGGCCTAAACCCAGACATGGGAAACGGGCCAGCCCTTGGGTATACTGAAAGGGAATAAGTAGATAAAAACATACGACAAGGAAGATAGTCTGGAAACCACTAACCAGTAAACAGATAAGCTCACCGACTGAAAATATCGCTACCCAGAAGTAACAGACAGGGAAACTCAAGAAAGAAGGAATATCGTATTCAATGCGACCCAAAAATATCCAGGCAGTTCACACCGAGCATTAATGGAGCTTAGGGAAGAAGGCTTGCCGTATTCAATGTGACCCAGAGTTCGGACTACATACGGCAAGCCTAAGATGCCTTATAGCTCGGCAAGTAGGCGGCATAAACAATCTCCTACAGAGTAACATTCTACTACCGTGAAGACCCGGTCGGTAAGTATAAATAAACGCCACTCTCGACCAACAAAAGGGTGATTTTTCTGTAAACTTCTGTGAACTTCTACACACATATTTATCATTATTCTCTCTTCATCTCCTACATAGAGACTGACTTAAGCTTCGGAGGCTCAATGGACCCTGAGGTCCCCCTTTCTTCCCTGTGCAGGTCATTACCCGAGCATTGCTAGCACTGAGTCACCCAGGCACGCGAAATACGATATCAACAATGGCGTCGTCTGTGGGATCTCTGTTG
Organism: Cyclocarya paliurus; assembly: GCA_029856935.1. NCBI lineage: Eukaryota > Viridiplantae > Streptophyta > Magnoliopsida > Fagales > Juglandaceae > Cyclocarya > Cyclocarya paliurus. The sequence goes on from CM056949.1 coordinate 13,162,254, forward strand.
TCCCATAAATATCATGTTTTTCGTATGCTAGTGACAACTCGCTCTTAGAGCTCGCAATAGGAAGAAACAAGATTCGAAACAATGGAAGGAAGATTCAATGAGCAGGCTACAATCATATAGAAACTTATGAATGACATGGAGGACCTTCATCACGAAAATGATGTCTTACAATGGGGTGACAAGGAACTGAAGGGAGATCAACAGAGCCATCACTTCAAAATCCGCCACCCTTTCGACGCAGTAGCAACAGAGGAAGAACGACGTTGGGTGGACCTCCGAATCCAAATCCTCCAAAACAAGTGCGAGGAGATGGCTAAGCAGATAGGTCTGCCATCAACAGTGGATCAACTCCTCGCCAACGCTGAGTTACCATACATCGCCGAAGTTATGGCAATACCTCTACTCCCTAGGTTCAAAGTACCACAGATGGACGTATATGATGGGTCAAAAGACCCTTTGGAACATCTGAAAACTTTTAAAGCCCATATGACCCTGTACGGTTTCTCGAGTGAGATCGCTTGCAGGACATTTCCCCTTACGTTGAAGGGAGTAGCACGAGCTTGGCTCAGGTTTTTACGACTTAAAACTATTGCAAGCTTCAACGAGTTGACCTGTCTCTTCTTAACTCAGTTCATAGCTAGCCGAAAGAAAAGGAGACCTGTTGCCTATCTCCTAACAGTAACGTAGAGGGACAATGAGAGTCTTAAATTGTACCTCTCTTACTTTAACAAAGAATGCATGAAAACAGATGACCAAGAAGAGGAAATCATCTAGGCAGCGTTATTGGGAGGAGTCTGGCCTCACAACCCTTTCATGACAGAAATTGCTTGGTTTCATAAATGCTGAAGACACACTCTGAGCATTAACGGCTCCCAGACGGACCGAAATGGAGAGAGCAAACAAAAAGGCGATGGACCAAAGCAAAATGTCAGTTCAAGAAAAGGATAAGAAAAGATTAGGCGCCCGGTAAGGACCGACTGCATAGAAGTCATGTTGCCCAGACAATAGCAAGCAAAATACTATGCACTTAAGTGCAGAGTAGCACACAAGCACTGCACCCCAAGTGCACAGTACTCGGGAATGGTGAATGAAGATTCCTCCAGATAAGTATTCTTGATTTTTTGAATTTTTACATTCACAAAAAAAGGAACACCGCAAAGAAAATAGGCGAAGAAATCCTTGCCCAAGCGAGTGAAGATCCTCCAGGCTAGTAAAGATCCCCCAAATTCACAAAAAGAAGAATACGGCGAAGAACATAGGTGACCTCACTTTGCTCCGGATCTCACTTAAGTGCCCAGTACACCTACTCGAGCAACCACTGCTTGGAAACAACCACTCGGGAGTCATCTACACGGGAAGCACCTTCACCTCATCTGCATGGGAAGGCTACTCCCGCTCGGGAGTCATCTACATGGGAAGGCCACTCCCACTCGAGAGTCATCTACACGGGAAGCACCTTCACCTCATCTGCATGGGAAGACCACTCCCGCTCGGGAGTCATCTACACGAAAAGCACCTCACTTTGCACAGGAGTTACCCGCTTGGTATCTCATGATCTGCTTGGTAGCTCCTCTACTCCAGCTTGGGAGTCATCCACATGGGAAGCACCTTCACCTCATCTGCATGGGAAAGCTACTCCCGCTCAAGAGTCATCTATACTAGACAACACCTGCACGATAGCCCGTTAGCTCGGGAAGTCACCTTTACTCGGGATGCACCTCTACGACTCGAGAAAACACAGCTCGCTACCTCACTTTGCTTGGACCCACCTACACGAAAATCACAGTAAACAGAAGCAGACAGATTTTTAGTCAAGGCAAAAAGACTGACCACAGTAACTAAAAACTCTCCGATTTGTCTCTCTCAAAATTCATAAGAATTCTGTTTCTACTAATGAAGTTATTTCCTGTGACTTGAAATGAAAAACGCCTGCAATATGGGCCATCTGGGACCCGCTCGGGCAACCAATACAGAAATTTTCTAGATGGGAAAGGTCAAGGACCGGCCCAACCGTCATAACAAATCAACAGGTAGGAAAGGTCAAGGACCACCCGACCATACATAAATTTGCAACCGCCCAGTCGCCAGGTGGGAAAGGTCAAGGACTGCCTAATCGCCAAAGTGGGAAAGGTCACGGACCGCCCAGTCGCCAGGTGGGAAAGGTCAAGAACCGCCCGACTATATAGAAATTTGCCAAGTGGGAAAGGTCAAAGACCGCCCAGTCGTTATGCGGGAAAGGTCAAGGACCGCCCAGTCGCCAGGTGGGAAAGGTCAAGGACCTCCCAGTCACCAAGCAAGAAAGGTCAAGGACCGCTCAACCATGTAAATATTCTCCAAGTGGGAAAGGTCAATGACCGCCTAGTCGCTAGGCGGGAAAGGTCAAGGACCGCTCGACCATACAGATATTCGTCAATTCGTGAAATTCAAGCCCAGTCTCTTGATTGGCCACGAGGTATTGACTAAGGACCAGATCTTTGAGCTTTGCCCATATACTAGCCACTCGGAACACAAGTCCCTCGGCTTGTCGAGCCTCGTGCAAGGTTGCTACTTGAGATGCATTGGCTAAGGATCAGAACCTCTACACTTTGTCTTGAACAAACAGCTAGTCGAAACACAAGTCAATCCCTAGGTTGGACTTGTCGGCTTTCGCGGGGTACAAGCCCAGTCTCTTGATTGGCCATAGGGTATTGGCTAAGGACCACAGCCTTGAGCTTTGCCCATATACTAGCCACTCGAAACACAAGTCCCTCGATTTGTCGAGCCTCGTGCAAAGTTGCTACCTACAATGCATTGGCTAAGGATCAGGGCCTCTGAGCTCTGCCCTGAACAACAGCCAATCGAAACACAAGCCAATCCTTAGATTGGACTTACCGGCCTTCGCGGGGTACAAGCCCAATCCCTTGACTGGCCACAAAGGAAATGAAAACGCCAGGAGAAAGCAGAAATCATACAGCTAGGTACACAAAATTATTTAATTAATCATACAGCCCAGCCTTTGCAGGGTACAAACCCAGTCACTTGATTGGCCATAAAAAAAGCAGAAGGAAAAGCGGCAAAACAAAAGAGAAATGCAACTCAGTAAAGCACCATGTGCAAAGACTCCTCACAGCTTGGACTCGACAAAACTTGGTTCGTACCAGTCACCAACAGTACTCGGGCAAGATTTGGACTATTCTTTCAGGCTCGCCCGGACTCCCCCAGCAGGCTTTCCCTAAAGGGCACTCCCAACGGTTCGAGCTTCGCGCTCGCCTCATCTCCCGCCAAGTCAAGCTTCACGCTCACCTTATACACGGTCGAGTACCTCTCCCGCCAAGTTCAAGCTTTGCGCTTGCCTTGTATGCGGTCGAGTATCTCTCCCACCAGGTTCGAGCTTTGCGCTTGCCTCATCTCCTGCCAGAAATATGAAAGAAAAGAAAAACTGAGGAAATCGAAACAGAAAAGTTGAGGAAATAGGAACATAAAAGCTGAGGAAATAGGAATGAAAAGAAAAGTTGAGGAAATAGGAACACAATAAATTTTCTTTATAATTTCCAGCCCCAAAATGGTGCTAAAAATTCGCGGGGTACTATGAAGGTAGATATTCCTTGGGTTGGATCCAAATCTAGGCTCAGGCCTAGGCCCAAACCCAAACATGGGAAACGGGCCAGGCCTTGGGTATACTGAAGGAGAATAAGTAGATAGGAACATACAACAAGAAAGACAGTCTATAAACCACTAACCAGTAAACAAATGAGCTCGCCGACTGGAGATATCGCTACCCAGAAGTGATAGATAGGGAAACTTAAGAAAGAAAGAATATTGCATTCAATGCGACCTAAGAATATCCAGACAGTTCACACTGAGCATTAATGAAGCTTAGGAAATAAGGCTCACTACATTCAATGCAACCCAGAGTTCGAACTACATACGGCAAGCCTAAGATGCCTTATAGCTCGGCGAGTAGGCAGCATGAACAATCTCCTATAGAGTAACATTCCACTACCGTGAAGACTCGGTTGGTAAGTATAAATAAACACCACCCTCAACCAACAAAATGATGATTTTTTGGTAAACTTTTGTGAACTTCTATGCACATATTCATCATTATTCTCTTTTCATCTCCTACATAGAGACTGACTTAAGCTTCAGAGGCTCAATGGACCCCGAGGTCCCCCTTCTTCCCTGTGCAGGTCATTACCCAAGCACTGTTAGCGCTGAGTCACTTAGGCACGCGAAATACGACATTAACATATATATATATATATTTATATATAAGGCTAAAAGGGATGAAATCAAGAATCACTTAGTTGTGCATAAATCAAGGACATCAACCCATGATGATAGCAATCCTCTCAAGATATCTCAGCAATCTTCTTAGTCAACTAGTGTATATTCTTTGGAAGTAAATCTCTTGACCCGGGTCAAATAAACATATCAGGGACTTGAGTTCAAGCTTGTGCCCCAGTCCATCAAGAACATCAAGTTCATTCAAGGCAATGGTGGTGTTGGTAGCATCAAGCAAACCAACTTCCCCAAGGGTAATGTGTTACTTCAGCACCATGAATTCTCTTAAATAATTAAATAATTAATTGGGTGTTGGTAGCATCAAGCAAACCAACTTCCCCAAGGGTAATGTGTTACTTCAGCACCATGAATTCTCTTAAATAATTAATTGGTATCAAAGAGTATTTCACACCATGGAAAGCAAGCAACGGAAATTAATTGCATCTTGTGGCTTAATAATATGAATATGTTTGCTGCAGGGAGTCACTTCAAATACTTCACAAGATCGACGACCTTGATGCAGACAACCTTGTGTTCAAGTACACTTTGATTGAAGGAGACGTGTTGGGTGACAAGCTGGAATCGATTTCTTAAAATATTGACATTGGCTTCATTAAAATTTAGTCAAATATAAAATATAATAAATTTTATCTAGTCAAAGAGATAAGTGGGAAGTTTTGAGTTACCGTAAGAGAACCGCTTGGGAGCGGTCGGGCTGCTACTTTGGCTTTAACAGCCTTTAATGAGAATCTGCCACATCAGCAACTCTACTCAAAGTATAATGAAGCTTATCACACTAGATCAATTAGAGAGCCCTTATCCCACCGGGTGGAAGATGAATCCTTTTGCAGTCCTCTATCGTTCAACCAAATGAAATAGGATGTATAAAAATCCAGAAAAACAATACGATGTGAACTCTGAATGTGAATCCTCCAGAAAAATCCAGAAATCTGATATAAACCCAGAAATAACCAGATTTCACACTTCTGATATAAAAACCCAGAAAAATTAAAAAATAGAAAAAAATACGATGTATAAAAAAGCTTGGTGAATCCTCCGAGGTATGATCTTGCCATGGCTATTTAATTCATAGACGGTGGTTGAAAGTAATAAATGCGTTCATATGTTCTCTCCATTGCAGTAATTTCACTAACTACAGCCAAAAAATGGGTAAAACTGCACAGCCGATGGCCAATAAAAATAATAATAATAATTAAAGAGAAAGTTGAGAGAGAGAGAGAGGAATACGGTAGGTTACATTCAGAGGGTTGTGATGATTAACCACTGCTAGTCTTCAAAATCCGTTTCTTCATCACCGTCCTCGTTGTTTTCCGCATATCTCCAACCATCCTCAACATTGTCCTCGTAGCTGCTTTCTTTGAGCGGCTATGGTTTTTTCATTACATTCACAGGGATAGCTAATGGAATCGAACCTTTACACTGCAACTTTGGGAGGAGGCAACTTCAAGTTGAGTTTGAACTTTGGGCCTACTGCTTTGTTGGAAGCTATAGGGGGACAAAGAGATTTGAAGGTGAGAGGGGGAGATCTGAGTGTGGCAGGAGAGCTTGGTTTTCTGCGGTGCAGATCCATTGTACTTTAAATGAAATGTTTACGTGGCATCAATTATTGGAAGGTTGCTTTTTTGTAGAAATCGGTCCGACCGGTTGTAAGATATTCCCTTACAAGTTAGGGATGTATTTTTTTAAATTTAAAGTGTTATTATTTATCTATTAAATTTATTTTTTATTTATTTTTAATCTTTAATAATTTTTTTTATTCATGTTTAATCTCTAACTGTCTTGTAATAATAATGTAAGAATCAAATTAAATTATTAATTAACATATAATTAGTATAATTATAAAATATGAAAAAAAAATAAAAATATTATTATTTAAAAAATAATATTATATTATTATTTAAATAAATTCAATAACTAATCTAATGTGGAGTTAAATGAAATTTTATATTTATAGAAAAAATATATTTTTTATTAAAATTTAAAAATAAATTTGATGAATCTAATACTAAGGCTTCGTTTGGTTCATTAACCAAACTCATCTCATCTCACTCATCATTACAATTTTTTCAAATCCCAACACAAAATATAATAAACAATTCAACTTTTTCAAATTTCAAAACAATAAAAATATTCAAAAATAATATTTTAACAATATTTTATTATCTAAACTCAACTCAACTCAACTCATTTCAACAACCAAACGCACCCTAATACTCTTACGAGGCGAAGATGGAGGCATCCGGCTCAGGTAGCGTGTACAAGATGACAAGCCACTATCACACAAAGGGTGAGTTCGTGATCAAGGAAGAGGATATCAAGGATGGCAAAGACAAGGCCAAGGGGTTGTCGAGGAATACCTCCTTGCCAATCCCAATGTCTATGCTTAAATTTTGTTTCCTGCCTGCCGAGTCCCTACCCCCGTGTTATATCTTCCTTCTTTTTTTCTTTTTTTTTTGTCCTATATGTTTCTTGGCAGAATGCCCTTTGCTTGGTAATAAGAAGCCTGGTATGGACTGGACTAATGATGCTGTATTGTTGGCTTTCGCTTGAGATGCATGTAACAGATCATAAATGAATAAAGTAGCTTTCAATTCCCTTTTTTTCCAAATTACCAAGATATAAATAAATAATAAAATTTACAATTTTTTATCAATTTAATCTTTTAAAATAAGTGATTACCTCGCATGATATCAGAACAAAGATCCTAGTTTGAACCCTAAGAACTTGTTTAGAGAGTGAGATAAGATGAGAATTTTGTAAATAGTAGTAAAATAATGTGTGAATAATAGTGAGATAGATTGAGTTGAGTATTTTTCAAATTTTGAAAAATGAGAGAAAAAAATTGAATAGAAAATATTATAAAATTAAAATATTGTTAGAATATAATTTTTGTTTGAAAATTTGAAAAAATTGAATTATTTTTATTTTTTGTTTGAAAGTTTGGAAAAATTGTAATGATTAGTTTGAAAAAATTTTAATAATTAATTTGAAAATTTTGTATTTAAATTATGTTTGGGAAGGAGATGATATGAGAATTTTAAGATGAGATTATTTCCAAACAAGCCCTTATTCTACATGACTCTATTCCATTTAATTAAATATTCCATGTAACACGTGAAAAAGAATGTTAAAATAATGGTAGTCAAAACAAAAGAAGGCGATGCTGAGCTCAAACAATACTTCAAAATTAAGACTAGTTTGGACATTGAAGTATTCTTAGATATTTTCTTCTTAAATATCACTCAAATATAAAAAAAAAAATAATAATAATTCAATTTAAACTAAATGAGAAGAAAAAAATAATGCTAATTTTAAAGAGAGATTTTTTAAGTATTTTTTTCTAATTTCTTTTTTTAAAGGAGGGGTAGATTTCAATTTTTAATTTTTGGTAAACCTAAGCATCATCTAAAAGAAAACATGTGTGGGGGATAAAATATAAAGCCCATGGCTAGACTTAGCCCACTAGGCCAAACTAGAGGACAAAATAAAGAGGAGGGGAGTGAGAGAGAAGAGAGGACCATGGGTTAAGAGTATAAGAGAAATGTGTCAGAAAAGTAAGAAAATGAAGGCATGCTCAAACCCGCAAAGGGACCAGTCACATCCTGGCAGGCAAGTACGCGCAATGGGGAGTTAGATAAAAGCAAAGGGCCAGAGGACCAACAGACGATCTCTTCTTCTTCTTCTTCTTCAACCTCTTGAGGAAGATATTTTCTCCAGTAAGAAGATCTTCAGCTTTCTTTATACAGTAAGAAATAAGAGGCCATGAGAAAGACATTTAAGGTAATGGACGTACGCATCAGCACCGTACAGTCGTATCGACACACTGCTTAAAGCTTCAAATAATAGTGATTAAGATTCAAGTCGGAAATGACTATTTATTTACTTTCGGCCATTATGCGATTTTCCCCATAACAACATGTTTCTTGGGCATCTATGTCGGTTGCACGTGATTGATGGGCTGACTATCAGAAAACAAAAATGATAAATGCAATCGCTTGGGGCAACCGGCATGTCCACGTCACCCGTTTTATTTTTCTAGCTCTACTAAGTACAACCGAGGTGCTAAACCGAGAGATAATCGGCAGTACGTGAAACTTACGTGGAATTATAAAAGAAAAATAAAGCTGAAAAACAAAAAGTAAAAGACATATTTTTTATCGTTATCTTCTTCACCTCAAATCCCTCTCTTCCCTCTATTCTCTCTTCACGTTGCTACTTTGTTTCTCACAACGCAACATGGACGATGTCATAGTTCTATACCCCTGTGCAGGTAGAAGCCACCTGACTGCAGTAGAGCTTGGCAAGCTCATACTCCTCTGTCGGATTCAATCTTCGAGAAACAACCGAAGTTATCTTCCAAACTCCATGGCGCCGAAACCGATTACCAGTACCAGACGCCTGGTACCCAACTCTGTCGGTCTTCATGTTGGCGATCAGTCTCGTGGTCACCGCCTCCTTCTTCATTTATGAAGCATGCTCTTCTAGGCAGAACCGAAGTCTTACCAACGAGCTTATCACAGGAGCAGTGGCTTCTATCTTCCTGGGTTTTGGTTCTTTGTTCTTGCTACTTGCTTCTAGTGTTTACGTCTGACTTTTTTTTTACTATTGGACAGAATGAGCCTTTTTTTTTGGTTGATGGAAATTGCCTTCATTCCAAAAACTACAAAATATAATTAACTAACAATTTCAAAATCACATTCTCCATGTAAAACTAATTCTGCTTGAGAAAATCTCATTATGCCCAATAGTAAAAAAATAGTCAGACGTAAACACCAGAAGCAAGTAGCAAGAACAAGGAACCAAACCCAGGAAGACAGAAGCCACTGCTCCTGTGATAAGCTCCTTGGTAAGACTTTGGTTCTGCCTAGAAGAGGTTGCTTCATAAATGAAGAAGGAGGCGGTGACCACGAGACCGATCACAAGCATGAAGACCGACAGAGTTAGGTACCATGCGTCTGGTACTGGTAATCGGTTTCGGCGCCATGGAGTTTGGAAGACAACTTCGATTGTTTCTCACAGATTGGATCTGACAGAGGAGTATGAGCTTGCCAAGCTCTACTGCAGTCAGGTGGCTTCTGCTTGCATAGGGGTATAGAACTATGGCATCATCCATGTTGCGTTGTGAGAAACAACATAGTAACATGAAGAGATAATGGAGGGAAGAGAGGGATTTGAGGTGAAGAAGATAAAGATAAAAAATGTCTTTTATTTTTTATTTTTCGGCTTTATTTCTCTTTTATAATTTCACGTAAGTTTCATGTACGGCTGGTTATCTCTCGGTTTCGCACCTCGGTTGTACCTAGGGTTTTGCTATTCATCTTCCCTACACTCCACACTCCACACTTTTTAATATTTTTAAATATTTTTTAAAATTTTTTTTTGAATTTATTTTTTTAAAACTATTTATAATTTTTTATTCACTATTCATATAAAAATATATTTGATAAAAAAAATTAAAAAAAAATGAAGTGTGGAGTGTGATGTGAATAGTAGAAAGTTGAGTAAAATTTTTAATTGTACCTAATAGAGCTGATCAGAAAATGACAAAATGTGTGCAAGTACACTTTGAATAAAGGAAACGTGCATTCGACTCTGCCCAGTTTCTAGACCAATATGCTAGCAGCTTGGACTTTGGGTTAAGAAAGGGGTCCCACAGCTTGGAATGTGCCACCCGGACTGGATTCAGCCGCCAGGAAAGGGAAAAATGTGCAGCTGGATTCCACTTCTCACATCTTTATACGCAATAAATTCTGCAGATGACCATCCTCATCTTCAGTAAAACACACACTCGAGTCTCGACCCAACTTTGTTCTCAACTACCAGAAAAGATCATGGGCGTCATAAGTTTTCTACAAGAGTTTGAGTCACCAATTGATCCGGACAGATTATTCAAGGCCTTGATATTGGATTCATGCAATCTTTGCCCCAAGCTTCTGCCTCAGTCCATTAAGAGCATTGACATTATAGAAGGAGATGGAGGTGTTGGAAGCATCAAACAGATTAACTTCGCCCAAGGTTAGTAACATCTACTGCTATATATTTTTTAACTAATTCCTGTTACGTTTAATTTATCTGTAATAATATAATTATGCGCGCAGGGCCAGGCATTCATTTCAAATATGCAAAGTACCGGGTTGATGAGCTGGATATGGAGAATTTCCAGTGCAGGTACACTATAACTGAAGGAGATGTGTTGGGAGAGAAGCTCAAATCAATCGAATACGAGGTGAAGTTTGTGGCTAATCATGAGGATCATGGAGGCTGCATTTGTAAGATGTTGAGTGAGTATTATTCAGATCAAGAACTTGAGTTCAAGGTTGAAGATATAGAGTTTGGCAAAGAAAGAGCAACAGAGATGTACAAAGTCGTGGAGGCTTACCTCTTGACAAATCCACTCTCTTATCTTTAATTGGATACTACAGATGGTCGTTCTGTACAACTCGTAGTCCAAAGTCTGTCACCGGGTACTATAATAAGTACTTTTAATAATAATTTTTAAATTTTATATAACATACTGCATGCGTTTGTTTTTTAGTATTTTTTTTTTAAATTCTATTTATCATCTCTACACATTACATATTATATTTTATTAAATATATAATATATAGACGATGAATAAAAGAATTCAATTAATTAATTTAAAAAAATAAAATAAAATAGAAAATATAATATATAGTATATAGATATCATGAGTAGCAAAATTTTATATATATATTTTTTTTGTATACATACTTTTCGGCTGTATATTGTAATTGTATCGAGGAGAATGGGAAGAGCAAAAGTCAATTTTGTATATTTTGAATGAAATGAGATAAGATTAAAGTTAAAAAATTGAATAAAAAATTGTTAAAATATATTTTTTAATATTATACTTATTTTAGAATTTAAAAAAGTTGAATTGTTTATTTTATTTTGTATGAAAATTTGAAAAAATTGTAATGATGGAATGTGAGGTTTTCAAAATTTTCAAAATTTTAGGTTTTAGTCTTGAAAACAAACAAGGCATCAGTGGCTCTCTTAGCTCCCTTCTTCTTTTTTCATATTCGAGAAGTGTGTTATATAATTAAAAGAAATTTTATAGTAATAAATTTATAAATTGATGTGAATTTATATAATTTTTTTTATTTATTTTATAATTTTTTTTTTCATAATTTAGCGTATTTTGTCAAACTAACGTTAGTTTGTGAGTTTCTTTGTGTACAATCTCATTTAAGTTAAAGTATTTCTCCTTTCAATTTGGTAGATAAGAATTTATCTAACTACCAAATAGCAAGCTCACGTTATGCTTTCTCAATAAATATTTTCGGGGCTGAAAATTCTTGCGACTCTAGGTTTTTAATAGATTTTATGAACATGTTTCGGATTTTTTTACATGGTCTACCGTTCATCACTAGGTAATCAATGATAGCAAGGAAACAATGATTGGCTTTTTCTAGAGGGCCTGTGGGGATCAAATTAGGGTAATTTTTTTCTTTTTTGTGGGATATATGTATAAAATAGATCTCAAAATATTTATTAAACATTTAATATTGTTCAAGAAATTCTTGCTATCGTTTTTGTAAATGCAAGGGCTAGGACTAGGTGACTAGATGGATAAAGTTTATTTGATGTTTGTATAAGTTGGATGAATGTAAAACACCTTGATTCTATCTGTAAACATTTGTAGTATATCTAGAAATTATTAGATAATATTTTATATAAGTCAAGAGTGTATGTATCCGAATGATAAGGAGTCTGGGATTATCCTGTGAAGAATTTGAATGGAAATTACATCTGTTAATAAGACTTAGTGCCAGGTGCCAACAGACGTATCAACAAAGTTTTTCGGAGTAGAGTCCTTCTGTTAGTAGGTCCTATTGCAAATCAAATTCCTACCAAAATCATTCCGTCAGAAGAGTCCTACTACAAATCAATTATTGATCAAAATATTTATGATTGAGACTCTGACTGGATGATGACCTTTTGATGATTATTCTCAGAACTTGAAGAGATTGAGGAGAGATCCAAGTGTTTGAGTGTGAGAAAACTCACTAGAGAATTTTCTATTTTCTTGTTCCTCATTCTCTCATTAAGTGCATGCTTACTCCATGTTGGAAATTGATTGATCGAGTTCAGCTACTAAAGTTCCAATAGAGAAGTCAATACTTAAAGATCTCCAGAGGTTATGACTATTACTATGGTAGAGGCAAACATGTCGTTTTTCGGGTCAAGAAAGAAAATCAATTAGCAAAGGTTTTATAATTGAGAATTATTTCTAATTAGTTTTCAAATAATAAAATTGATTTTTCTAGATTTAGTTGCCCCGTAGGGTTTTACCTTTGAGAAGTTCTTCAAAAGGTTTTCCTTCGTAACCAAATTTGGTATAACGCACTTTATTTATTTTATATATTTGATTGATTAGTGATCAAATATTTGATTGATTATCAAATTATTTCATTATTGATCACTAATCAATTTGTTGATTGAATTGGTAGAACGTGATAATACAATACAGAGGTACTTGAGTAATTTTAGTTTTTATTTTGTCTAAAATTATAAAGAGTGGTTTGGATAACAAAGTCTTCCCAAGTCATCCCATTTAGGGGTGTTAAAAAAAAAACTATAAACCGGTTGAACAGGAACGAACTCGAACCAAAGGTTCGGTGCGGTTTGTAAGTAGTCCAGTGTGGTACCGGTTCTTAAAAATAGAAATCGATCCTAAATCAGTGCAGTTCGATTTTCATATTTTGAAAATCAATTTAAACCGAATCGGACTGGTATATATATTTATAATTTTTATATTATATATAATTTTTTATATTATATTATATATACTATATGTTAAATTGTTTATTAATATAACATGAAATTCTAATCTTATTATTCAAGTCTATTGTTCTTATAACATAAAATTAAAATAACATGTCATATAATTATAACATAAAAGTAATCTTATAATTTTTTAATATAACATTTGATATAATGACTCACTCAAAATTGAGCAGCACAAAGGCTATCCCAAGTGCAGAAGCATGTCGTGTAATACTTAAGAATAAATTCCTAAATCGTCTCCTCAGGGAAAGTGCTTAAAAATCAAACTCGTATAAAATGGTGAAAATAGTTACAATGAGAGAATAAAAATAAAAGTGATGAAATGTACAATGAATATGGGAGTGCAATGGAAATAAAATTTTACTAGTCATGGATTAGATTCATGTTGTTGGTTTTGAGTGGATGATTAAAAATAAGAAATTAAAATGCAATACAGTAAATTAAAATTGCTGAAAATTAAATCACTGAAATGTAAAGGAACAATAAAATTAAATGACATAAAAGTAAATTGCAAAAATTAAAGGTGCAGGAAAATTAAATGACAGTAATTTAAATTTGCAGGAAATTAAAAGTGCGAGAAAATTAAAAGACAGTAATTTAAATTGCAAGAAATTACAATTGCAAGAAAAGTAAATGACAGTAATTTAAATTGCAAGAAATTAAAAGTGCGAGAAAATTAAATGACAGTAATTTAAATTTCAAGAAATTAAAAGTGTGAGGAAATTAAATGACATAAATTTGAAATTAAATAAAAATAGGAATTGTAAGGAATAAACTTGATGTTTGGAAATGGAGACTGCTTTCTCCAACCCAAAAATCTGAACTTCCAATTAAAGTAAATTCTCAAAAATAAAATGGACTCTCAACATTTATCAAAGAGGATTGAAAATTTACTCACTAAACAAACTCAGAACTGGAAATAAAGACTTAATAAAAATAAAATTTACTGAATCATAAACTAAAACTGACTAATGAATAAATTACATGAAATTAAAAACTGAACTCAAAAAAATAAAAACTGACTACAAACTCACTCACTATTTTTCTCTGAATTCTAACTCTCATTTAACACTGAAATCTCCTCCCCCTAACAGTCCGTTTACGAGCTCTTAAATAGGCTTCAAAAGCCCCTGCGTTACTTGTTTCGTCCGTGATGCCAGCTCCTTATGTCTCCCACTCAGAAAGTTCATATGCGCTGTATCCGTGCGTCCAAATGGAAGGTCCCAGCTGTTCGCTTGAGTGTCCATCGCTGGCCTTTCGGCGTTACTGCACTTGGCTTTTATTCACTTATTTCTTTCTTGCCCCGCGTGTGTCCGCATTCATCTATATATTATATATATGTATATATATTTTTTCTTTTTCTTTTCTTTTCTTGCTTTCCTGCATCTTCTTCCTACCTCTGGCATGCTGCAACATTTACTGAGAGAGAGAGAACTGAAACTGAGACGTAGAGAGAACAGCCGAGTTGCAGTAGTGGCTTCGTAGTTCTCGGCAATGTTGCACAGGAGAAGGTTACGATATGCATGGGGCTTCGGTCGTGGCGCTGGGCTTCACTGGGCGGTGGAGACTTGATCTTCGGCGTCGTCTGTTGCTGCTGGAAGTGGAGGTGCGTCGCTGCAGGATGTCTATGGTGATGGTGCAGCAAGGCACTAGAGTTGGCCGGGTATGGTGCCATGTAGGTGCAGTGCTGCTGCGTGGAGTGGTGTTGTTGTGCTTTTAGTGTTTCTGTGGATGTGCGGCAATGTAAGAGATAGCTCACGGTGGTGGCTCGAAGCTGCTGGGCACGGCAGAACTGTAATGTGAAGATGCAGGCGTGAGGTTGAAGACGAGACGAACGACATGTAGTTTTTGTCAAAAGATAAAAACGACATGTCGTTTAGGCAACAAAGTCTTTTAATCCAAATGAAAAACGACAAGTCGTTTTTCCGTGCAGGAAAAACGACATGTCGTTTAGATAACCTGAAAAATGAAAATAAAAATAAAATAAAAATAAAAAAATAAAATAAAATAAAATAAAATAAAATAAAGTAAAATAAAACTTAGACAAGCAAAAATAAATAATAATCAAAGAAAATAAAATAAAATTAGACAAAAGGTGGGAAATAAAATATTAAAAGTGTTATGCAAATTAATAAATATTGCTTAATTAAATCACAAGCTATAAAATTAAGCATAAACTATGCTTTTAATCAATTTAAATCATCACTTGGATTTATGCCTCTTAATCAATTTTTCCATCTAAAACCAATGATAAAATAATAAAATAATTAAAAATATATTGATTTTAAATGTATAAAATATGCAATAATGCAACTCAATCATATAACATATAAATTTTAATCTTTTTTTTAATAGGCATAAAATTTTAATCTTAAACATAAACATTAATATTAAGTTATTAATATAAAATTACTTTTGATATATATATATATATATATATAATGTATTTATACTATAATATAAATAGACTAATAGTTTAGTATATATGAATATCATATTATAACTAACATAGATAATTTATAAAACTGGAAAAACTGGTTTTGATTGTGAATCGGTCCGGTATCGGATCTTAAATTTTCAAAATTGGTGTATAACGGTTCAGTTATAAAAAAAGATACAAAACCAGACCAAACCGGATTGATTACACCTAATTCTCATCTCATCTCATCTCAATATTTAAACACCACATATACAAACACTTTTCAATTCCAAACCTTCAACATCTTCATCTCATTAATCATTACCTAATCATTTTCATCTAAATGTCTTATAAATTGCCTTAAGCTCACTACAAGAATATAGGGATTTTGCGACCAATTCATTTTTGTCCCTACAGAATGATGCTAAAACTCATTTTTTTGTGATCTCGAACTTGGAAAATCAGCAGAGGTAGGCCCATGCGACTTTTGTTCTCTCCTTTTTTAGAAGTGATTAATACTGCTTGGTCTTGGATCCATAATTCGACATGTTTGATTTTCGTCATCCATTGCAACTTTCGTTTGGTTTTGCAACTGTAATTGATTTCCCTGCTTATTGTGCACTCATATATTAATTGATGTGATGCTTTTCTCATTCCTTGTTCATCATAAGTCTTTTTGCTTCTGTCAGTTTTGCATGTATTATGCAATTTCTGGACTTATTTTTCCTTGTTTTGATTACTTTGCAAATTACTCTTAAGTGATTGTGCTTGTTTGGGAGGAAAATGAACACAAACAACTAGTTCTATAGAGTGTCTTGAAGTCAATTCAACTCTTCACATTATTATTTCTAAAGTTTTTCTTTTATGCAAGATTTTCATTTTTAATTACATTTTAACATTTTACCCTTTGTTTGTTATGTCCATTGTGGATTTAGTTCGGTTTGGCAATAGTTGGAGTAGGATGAGGTGGATGAATCATAATACTAACATAAGATTCTGGTTTACATAAAACCCAATGTCCAGTTGGATATTTTGTAATTAATTGGAGCTGCATCTTAGATTGATTATCACCATCCTATTGTGAGAATGCATATCTATTATTTTTTTTTTTTTGGCCTGTCCATCACAATTATAATGTTTGAGTATATTGGTCTTTTGTACATTTTGGAGTTTGGAATATAGTTTTTCTTTTTATGGCTAAACAAAATTACACTACATTCTAAGTATCTTTATTTTTTATTTGTGAAGAATAGGCATTCTCATTTTACCATCTAACATTTCTAAATGTGTTAATATTGGTGATTGTAAGATATCTGGTATGAAAAGCCATGATGTCAACATATTCATGCAAAGGCTACTGCTAGTTGCAATTGGTGGCTAAAGAAGTGCTTTTTTTAGGTAATTATGTACACGAACATATAAGAAAGAAGTAGTGAAGTGTCTTGAGACTGACATTATCCTTATTCTTTGCAAGATGAAAATGATATTTCTAGCAAACTTTTTTGACGTAATGGTCCACCTAGCTGACCATTTGGCCCATGAATTGTTGCTTACAGGACCCGTTCATGTAGAATGCTTGACATTCTCCTCTATATATCTGCACGATGTATTAACTAAGTTCACTCATGAGGATTGGAACGTTGATGTTGGTATGCAAACATCCGAAATAGCTTCCACGTCAGTTTTCTCCCAGAATGCGCCCACTCAGGAATTCAATTTCCATCCAATTATAGAAGAAACTATTTAAGACTATTAGATGATATGTCCTTAATAATTGTATTGAGATTGTCCAATACTTGAAGTAGGAACCTGCAACCATAGTCATTAATTTAGTAAACATTATTTCTTAAAGATCATTGTGGTCCCGTCAAATTTAACAAAAATGTATTTTATTTTTTGTAGGGAGCACTACAACATTTTGAAGGACCATCGCATTTTTAATATTGAAAGGATGCATGAAGTTGAATTTTCGAGGTAGTTTAGAAAACGTGTAAGCTTGCATTATATCTACCATGTAGTATTTATGACAATCCATTTTATATTGCTTGACATGTACTTTTATTCTCTTCTGTTTAATATTTTAGATTCAAGTGTTGCATGCTAGGAACCTTGACCAAGCTTATGATGATCTTTATGTAATAGCTTATGGGCTTGACCCTTGGGTGACATCATATGCTGATTGTATAATGAACGATATAAGATTTCATGTAAAGCATTGTGAAATAATTTGTAGGACAAAATAGTGGTGCTAGTTATAATTGTATACCAATCAACTATAGTAGATTTCTATGGTGTTTTAAATGAGATATTGGAGTTGCGGTACATGGGATGGTGGCAAGTTTGCTTGGTTAGCTGCGATTGGTTTGATGTTGGTGATAGCATTCGAGGTGTACATGTCAGTGAGCATGTTACAAGTGTCAATATGTCCCAAATTTGGTATAAGGATGAGCCCTTTGTATTGGCATATCAAGCATCACAAGTTTTTTACCTCAGAGACACAAATTTGGGTGGATCTTGGCACACTGTGCAAAAGGTCACATATAGGAATGTCTATGATGTTCTCTCATTGGAATTACATGATGACAGAGATGATTCTAGTGAGGGCGATGTATATCAAGAGGAACAGTCATCCAATGTTTACAGGGAGGTCGACATCGACCACAATGGCCTTGAGTCCCCATGGATAAGGCCAGATGTTCAACCATAGACCGTTCCTGCTGGTACAAATTCTGAGGGAAGTAATGACCATCTTGATGATCAGGCATTTATCAATGACATAATAGAGGATTTAGAAGCTGACTGCAATGATACCATGTCCATTGCTTCCACTGATTCAGACTCAATTGATGGTTATATCGATCGTAGAGACCGAGGATGACACCACTGATGATGATAACTGCACACCAAGTCCAAATGAAGGTATGGTCACAAAAGGGAATTTTTTACATTGTATTATGTTGATTATGCATCATATTATACACCACACTGTTTAAATATCTCAAGTATTTTTGCCTGTATTATACATACTTCATTATCTGGAAAAGACCTTTTCTTGCATAGGAAAGTTTACTTTTAAATGTTGTTACTGATATGTTTATAATTATTAACATTGGCTGAATGTTTCTATGTATGTTGCTCACTTATTCTTAAATTAGTAGAGTGAACGCTTCATTCAAGTTTCTGTGGTGACAATACCACAATAAAAGTTACACTGAGTTAGTCAAAATAACTTATCTAAGCTCTCAGGATAAGAGAAAGCTATGGTTTAGGTACTATTCTTTGAAATTTGCAAATATATTTTCTCGTTTAGTTTATCTCTTCTAGATGCCCTACACTTTATGATTGATTGCAATTCATAGCAAATAAGATCATACCAAATAATAACCAGTCTTCTGTCACAAAAAACAAGACACTATATAAAAAGGTGGATGGTTTAGTTATCCTACTTGTGAAGAGGCAGAGAAGAAATGAGACTAATAAATTTTATATTACTACATAATGTCTTATAGCATTTGAAGCACCTGATTGTGGTTAATTTATACTAGAAGATATTTGCGCATTGAGATTTGTTGCTGACAATTGCACAAGGGCTTGTGGTTTTGGGGGTATATAAATGACAATGGGGTGGTAAGTTGTGAGGGAAATGTACTCATCAATTTAAGTTCATTAATTAATTAATGTAGTTTTTGTCCAATGGATCATATCATAGTCTTTCCTATGTATTTTGGAAAAATTACACAATTCTTATTTGAAGGGTATATTTTAAGCAGCAAATTTTTGTAATTGAATATGTTGTGTCCATTGTTAACTTTATATGGTGTCATTTAATAGTGAACAATTCAAGCTTATTGTTTTAGTGGGTTTTTATGATCCATTTGAAAAAAAATTGCATTAGTTAGAATACAAGAAGTGAACAAAGAGGGTTTGTGATTCTTTGTGTTTGCTGGTATAGTATAGTATAGTCAGTTGCTTATGTTGTTTATTCATCTGATCGAAATAGTCTGATAAATTGCTCATATAGGATGGTTGGAAGGTAGGGAATATGATGAATAAGCCCCTTCTGATCAGATTTTATTTTCGGGCATCCATCAATGCTAGTAGTCACTTTGAGGAGTTAACGGATGAGAATTTTGAAGACCATGGAATCATATTATTTTCTTGCATGCTGCTGCAAAATTTATTAACTGCATTTTGATATTGTGTGCCCTAGCACTGCAAAATAAGTACATTAAAAGAAAACAAACCGTGATTTTTATAGAAAATCATGTATTACAGAACACTGTCCATAACCAAAGCTGAATAAAAAAGACACAAACTAGACCTGGACTTCACAGGGGCCTTTATTTGTGGGTTTTTTTTTACATTGGGTATGTTTGGCATTACAATATTGAAGCACTTGATTGTTGAGCCCTTTGTTGCATATGCTTTAGAGCATTGGCAATGGCCTAGCTATTGCCAAATTCAAGTCCAAATTTTGCCTTTTGTTGAATTAAAATTCCTACATTGAACTAGCCAAAGCCATATTTCTTAACTTTGAGCTACAGTAAATTTCTCCTCCTAGCCATGTTTGGAGATATACTATTCAAGGATCAAATAAATATTTTATTATTCCTCCCTCTTTTCTCTCTCTTTCTCTCATATTTTATTAAAATTTCTTTTTATTTAATTTTAAGGAGATAATTATTATACGTTTTTTTTTTTTCCTTTTGGTTTTGATTCATATGTATTATATTTATTAATTAATATAAGGAGTGTATTTGTAAAATATAAAAAAAAATTGTAAAATATTATTAAAATATATAATATTATATTATTATTTTGACTTTAATATGGCTAGTCCAATGTGGATTCACCTAGCCAAAGTTTAACTCTATAGCCAAAACTTGAAATTTTAGCTAAATTTTAGACTTGACAATGGCTAGACCATTGCCAATGCTCTTATTGCTTTTGTTAAAAAGGCAACTAGGTATTACTTACAAACATAGGGGTAGAATAAGCATGCTTTATGTCTACATTACTTGGCAAAGGTGAATGAAGCATGTAATAAACTGAATTTAGATTGCTTGCATAAGCATGATAATCTATGAAATTATTCTTGTTTTCGAATAAGTATAATGACTTTATGAATGTAGCTCAACCACTCAAGGGTAAACTTGATTGTCAAAAATGATGCGAAGTATAAGAATGGGAGTACGTCGATGAGGGGGAGCCTACAGGGGCTTCGCGCACAGGGGAGTTACACAAAACTCCCAATCAGGACCAATGCATGGACTAAGATTAAGAGACGACAACCACCCCTCATTCGATGACTCAACCCAACCACTAGATGTGGTATATGATACCGAGTTTCCAAATCGGATGGAAACGATAGGTATATAACGATTCATTTCTACATGATAGAAAATCTTATAAATATCCATGTCTACTTTTTTATTCAGCATACAAAACATGCTACTTGGTGTGCTATTGTTATTGGAATCAATATATATTGAACTTTTAGAAACAGTAAGAAACATGGTCGTGGCCAGGCAAAGAGCAATAAATTTGACATGTTGCGATAGGTTGGACAGATTCCTTTGATGATCAAGGAGGGGAACACTAAAGTCTCATGCGAGAATACAAGTATATTTAGTGGCCAGGTCACATGGATAGCGAAAACCATATTGACATGAGTTACCAACATTGGAGTGATGTCCCTAAAACTGAAAAAGAGGAGCTGTGTAATCGCAGTTGAGTAATGAAGACATTAATTATGCAGTCTTGGGTTTTTAAGATGTAATTATTTTAACGAGTATATCTAACATATTTTTGTTGTGTTTAGGCTGATTTCCTCTTACAATGGAAAAAGGAAAACCATCGGAAGACGGTTACAGATCAACTATGAAGGAGATTCAACTCTCTCCACTATGACTTACATAAAATATGCATTGATTATGGAAGTCATAAACTGGCACTAGCAAGAGGCATCGAGTTGGTGGATGAAGCGGTTTGAAGAAAATTATGCATTAGATGGCGGAGCAAGGAGTTTAAGGTAATGATTTGAACTTGCTTTAATATAATTCTACTTTTTCAAGCATTGCTAAATACAAGGCAGCAATTGGTCTTGTTCACAAGTTTGTGGCAACTGTGTTTGCATGTGTGATTTTTGTTTAATCGTGTTGCATTGAATTTCTGGACAAGGCCTTGTCATTGTAAAATAAGGCGAATAGAGAACAACAGTGTACTAACTATACCGCTTGTAGGAAGTCGCTTGTTCAGATATTAGAAGAAAAGGTAACAACTATGTGCTTATTCCATTTAAGTAATGAAAATATATTAATGACTTGTGGCCAATACAAATTCTAAAACCCCTATAACTGGTCCTATGAGTATTTATTTTATAGGATGTTGCAGTGGGCGAGTATAACAAATTTGGTAGATTTTTTTAAAGAGACCTGATAGTCGAGGAAGAAAGGAAAGTTTGTGACGGGTCTGATTGAAGATCTTCATGTGAGTAACATTAAACACGAAAGCAAGTTGTACTCATTTTTGTTGTAATTAATTGAATCATGGTTTTGTAATCTGACAATTTCCTCTACATTTTTTATTAATGTGAAAGAATCAAATGGTGGAAAAACTGAATGCAATGGAACCGGAGGCTCATTCTAAGGAGGCAGCGGTGGCCAGCTTCAGGGATGTTGTTGGCAAAAGACTTGGATATGCAGGGGGTTTGGGAGAGACTTCCATGACCGAATCAACACATACAATGCAAAGTGGGAAAAATGCAGGTGCATTGTTACAAGATGTGCAGTATTATAAGAACCAGTTCAATGAACTAAAAGAAATGTGAGGGAATTTTTGCAAACGCAAGCCAAATTCGATAAATTCATAACATACTCGATGTCATAGTAATGTTACCAGGGAGACTCAGGGAGCTGAGTAATTGTGGTAAACATAACTTTTTTTGGCTTTTTGAATTTTGATGGGCAACGAGATACTTTATTTTGGTAGCTGCTGGGATATATCATTTTAGTGGGTTTCTGGAAGCATGGTTGGGTGCACTCAATATCTTGAAAGATGATAATTGATTATTAGCATTTTTTGTTGAAAGATCCTTTTGTAGTGATACAACTCTGATGAACCGAATAAAGGGGCAATGTTGGTTTTGTGACCAGAGTTTGGATATTTATTTTGTGGCTTCACTCTGTTGGATGGGGTTGAAATAGGCTCTTCTTATCAGCACCAGATGGCATGGAACTCTTATGAAGAGGAAAATTTCTAGCATAGTTCTTAGGCAGCTACATAGCCTTTTTTTAGGGGCCACACACCATAAACAGGTACTTTTCCTCTTCTGATTAATTCGTATGCATAATAGGTTGCAGTGATGAGGATTTAGGGATGGTTATTTATAAAAACTGCACATATGGTTTGCTAATTGTTTATTGTTGTATATATAATAATTTTCTAAGATTAGTACATGTTAAATTGTGGGTTTGGGATATTGCAATAAACACAAAATACTACTTTGAGGCAAGACTAGTTTAAAAGAGTATTGTAGATTACAATGATACATAGATTTGCAAACTTAAGTTGGTGTTTTTAGTAATGTCCTTATTGAATATTAAGAGTGGTTTAGTCATTTGCTCTTCTGAAGGTATTCCAGCTAAAGGGTTTTGACAACATGATTTACAATCAGTAGAAAGTAAAAAATGATGTTATCATTGATTTTTATGAATAAAAAAATTAGGCAACAGAGTCTCAGGTATATCAATAGAACCTAGAATAATTTGTTTAGTTTGGGAACTAATAAGTAATGAAAAAAGGAAAGTAACTGATTCAGTGTTCACAAAATAAACTTCACTTACGCATGATAATGGGGGTGGCTTTTTTTTTTTTTGGCACTTCATAAGAGTTTACATGTTTAACCACTGGTTTTTTAGGTTTTCCTATACTTGGACATTATTTGCATTGGTTGTGGAATTAACTATCTGTGGAGATTTCATAAATACATGTATATAGGATATCAGTTAAATAACTTAATACATGTTTGATTACTATTCTTTTAAACTAAGCTTAAGATTACTCCATTTTTTTAATTGTAAGAAGAAATAGAAGCAAAAAAATGTACCAAAGCAATCACCAAGATGATGAGTGATGGGAAAGAGATGGGATCCAAGGAACTTGGGCAAATTCTGACCATGCTTCAATCAAGAAACGACAGGAGTGTAGTCTGCCACATATGTAATGTACATATATAGAACATATTGAAGTTGTTTGTATGATATACCACACAAATCCTGTGCACAAGAACACTAAGAAGTTGCTTGATTTGGAGTGTGTTTAGGTACATGACATTTATATATGTTGGTACTTTACTTGACTAATGTATATGTAGAAAAAAGCACTTCTCAACATGCTTTATGTGCATATGTAGATCAAATGGACTCTAAATGAAATGAAAGTCTTTTTAATTAGTAGATATGGGATCTGTGTACAATCTTATATATGTAATGAATTATCAGGAATAACTCAAATAATTAGACAAGATTTTTAGTCATGAGCTTACCATGGGAATCTTGCCAGAATTGTTCCACATGTGATTTTGATAATCAAATCATGATTTGAGGTTGAAGAATTTTTCATTATCAATTTGACTCAATGTAAAAATAAAACTAACAAACTAATGTTTATTTAAGCTCATTTTTGGAATATGAAATCTTCATAAAGTAGCAAATTATTTCAAAAATACGTTTTCTTTCTCGAGCATAAATCCAGTGCTCTTTAATATCATTCGCGGCCAATAATTTTGTACAAAATTTTTTGCGTCCAACGATTTGCGAGAGGTCCAGGTTATTTGCATCAATTGTGGTGATCGCCAGAAATGGTAGTAGCACAACTAGCGTCCAAAGTATTTGTGAGCGCAAGTAAATAAGCTTATTCTGTCAAATTAACTGGTATTTGCGACAACCAATAGCGACGCAAAAAGATTGTTTATTTGGGCCAAGAAATTCATTGGAGTGACAGAATACATGTGCTGCGAATTGTTTATTCATTTGCGGTGCTATTTGCTTTTTGCAACGATATAAACTGGTCGCAAATAAGACTATTCCCGACCATAGGAATGGGTTTTTGCATCGACTCGGCATTTTAGCGGTGACAAATTATGCCGCAAATGTTTATTTTTGCAACGATATTGCATTTTGACGTGAAAGATAGCTTTGAGATGCAGTATTACTGTCCCTCTTGCATCGCCGCTAAAAACTATTTGTGATGCTTTATAGACTTTTTGTAGCAATTTCTAGTGATGCAAAACGTGATTTTTCTTGGAAAAGAACTTTAATTTCATAATATATTATAATTGGGCCATAAAGGGAAAGAAACGAAGGTTTTTGGCCTTATAATTTCAACATCTAGAAAGTCTCCTATCCTCCATTGCCAATATCATATGGAAATCTGAAATCAGAAATGAAACAAACTTAATAGTCTATATTTCTTGATTGAATTAATGTAACTCTGCATGTGTACATTCAAATACTTCTAGAGGTCAAGTTCTATGTTCTACATATCAAGTACTTGATGTTCCTTTAGATATGAATTAGTCCGCCCACATAGAATTCAAACCTTGCTAAAATACAACCCTCCAGGTTGGCTGCTTACTAAAATATTTTCAGTATTCACATGACTACTGGCTCAAACTCTAACCTATATATACAGCTTTTGTTCTTCTCCATGTCCACAACAACTCTCACACATCAACCTCCTATTGATCCTTTAGTCTTTATCCTTTTGAAACTATTTCCATTTTCATATCCAAGATCAACATATATATGGGTGTCACCAGCATTACCGAGGAGTTTGCTTGTCCGGTGCCGCCGGCAAGGATGTTTAAGGCCTTGATCCTCGACTCCCACAATCTCGTTCCTAAGCTCATGCCTTAGGCAATCAAGAGCGTTGATATCATTCATGGCATGGAGGGGCAGGAAGCATCAAGCAAATCAATTTTGTTGAAGGTCAGCAACATTAAATCACCACCCTTAACATCATCTTGATTATGTTGGTGTTTAATGAGTGATAATATTCCTAACATGGAGCGATGAAAACAAATAAATAAATGGCTGATATAACATTGTTGGGTCCAAACCCATAGAATTGAGTTTTTAGGGTAAAGCAGCACTGTACCAACATATTGTATCAAGATGAATGCTATACATCAACCACTATTCACTTCCATACTCTACACTTGCAGTTTTTTTTTTCCATAGGGTGTAAGGATGTGGGGTGTGGGGTAGTAAAAAGTGGCTAATGAGAAGAATTTTTCTTGTATCAAAGTGTTTATTTTGAAGTCTCCTTCTTATATCCTCATTTGCCTTATTATAACTTTTACATTGTTCGAAGAACCCTAGATGCTCTCGGAGTAAGGTATTGCCAACAAGGACATTCTAGTGCATTGTAGATTTGACACTATTGGAAGGATTTCAAAACTTTAAACATGCTTTTGAATATTATGCAGGTACTCATTTCAAGTACATGAAGCACAAGATTGACACCCTTGACACACAGAATTTTCTGTGCAAGTATGCTTTGATTGAAGGGGAAGTGTTGTCGGACAAGATCGAGTCCATTACATATGAGGTTAAGTTTGAGACCTCTTCAAATGGAGAGTGTGTTTGCAAGATGACAAGTGAGTACCACACATCTGGTGACTTCTCCATAAAGGAAGAAGAAATCGAGGGTGGCAAAGAAAGAGAGCAATGGCCATGTACAAGGTTGTTGAAGCATACCTCTTGGAAAACACCACTGCCTATGCTTAAAGAGTCATTCCCTTAAGCTGTCTTCAAGCTTTTATATATGTGCTCATGTTTTTTAGTTTTGTTTTGTCTTTTATTGTTTTTCCGGATTTTTGCTACTTCCTCTTTCTTTTTTTAACATTTCTCTTGCATCCTATATAATGTGTGGAAAACTGTCGTCCACTTCAATAAATTCCTCAATTGGATCAATATCAGGATTCCCTGATTGTTGTATTTGAACTTGTTACAAGTCTATGTCAAATGTTCTCTGTTATCTTGATATGTAGCGATATTACCACTTGAATCCGAAGTTTACTACATGATTTCTATCAACCTGCTCACAATTTATATTCTCATGTTTCCTCCTAATGCCTGGTCTTCACCTTAGTTAACATTCACAAAGATTAGACTTGATCTTAATTAACACCAGCAAATATAGAAATTGGCTATGGTTACATTTTGAGGGGAGGGGAAAGAAATCTCAAACGTTTATGCTCAAAGACACCAGTGTCTATGTCAAATGTTTGATGAAAATGAGTCATGCAAGTTACATCTTTTCCTTTTGCATAGAGTTTTGGTATTAGTAATTAGCAACACAGCATTTATGGGCTTCACACCAATCCGACCCGACCCCTAATAACCCTAGCTAGTTAGGGTTTCGCCATATATTTATATATATATTGTACTTTGAGTTCTTCTTCTTGTAAGCTGGTGTATAAAGCACAAATTCCATGACGTTAATATGACAATACTTGATTTGTAAGAGATTTAAATTTTAAATTTCTCTGGCAAATCAAGGATTGCCATGTTAACTGTATTCGACTTTCAAGAGAATAAAATCATCTGCAGCTCCGTAGACATAGGCACGTTGCCGAACCACGTAAATCTTGTATTTGTGTATGATTGATTTCGTTTATCTTCACTTTTTCTCTTAATTGTTCCCAATGAGATTAAGGGATGGTTACTTCAAATGTCAGTGTAAAATGAGGCAAGACCAGCCATTTGCAGCAAGTCATTTGAATTATAGACAATAAATTAAAAAGAGTGCACCGTCATGTTTAACTTAGAAGAAACAGTTGGCTCTTTCTGCAATAAAAGTAGTCCTCTGACCACGCAACATCCAAAATGAAATATATAAACAACATATAACCTGTATGGTAGCTAAATCTATCAAAACAGGGAAAGATATATATCGAAAGCAAATTATATCTGAATTGTACTATCTGAAATTCTCTTCTACTTGAAGAAAGAAGGCAACGCGCAGATGATCGGGAGTGACATCATTTAAGGAAAATTCTAGTGCAAGACTAGGAATTTTCGATTAAAGTAGCAAAAAGATGAAGACTGATAGCCGAAATTTATTTGAACGTGCATTTTCCATCTGAATTTAAGAATGAAAGAAGCTTTTAGTACTTCATGTACAGATAACAGAACAAACAATTGTAGTTATAGGTGATTATATCACAAAACAGAAGAATAGGTATGTGGATATAAGAGAAGAAAGCAAGCTGAGGAGGAAGAATTCGAAAATGAGTCCTGGAGATCTGTACATGGTTCAGGAGACACAAACTCAGAGATACCCATCACATTGGAACAATACCATGAGGGAGAAAATCTTGAATTGGTGGAGAATGTAATATTAGAAAGACAGATTGATGCGAAAGGTGACTCGTGGATTCCAGAAAATTTTCCAGCAATTGTGATATTTGCACCAACCATATTCCTAAAGGTGATGCCTCTAACAACTGGAAGAGCACTAGAATCATATTTTTCATCAGGATGAGAGCCAGATTGACCTGTTACACTGATTGCCAAGTGAATATACTCTAACTCTACACCTGAGAAAAGGATGTTCTTCATATAACCACCTCTGCCTTTTTTTGTCTTTAGTTCAACTCCAATGAAAGAGTCTCGTAGATGCAGCTGTTCCACAAGTATGTTGGAGATGCCTCCAGACATCTCACTGCCAAAAGCAATGCCAGAGCCCGAAGAAGACTGAAGGTGAACACCTCTGATGTGGACATTTGTGGTTGGTTGGCCATATGAGATTCCATATTCATCCCAACCACTCTTAAGCACAATTGCATCATAACCCATGCTAATGTTGCAGTTCTGTATGCAAACACTCTCGGAAGAATCTGAGAATTGCAATATATACATTACATATTTTCCAGCTAAAGAACTTTCCCTCGAAACAACGTTACTTGGGAGAAAAGAAAATATGTCAAGTAGGAAGCTATCCATTTCATGATGGGGAAATCTACAATCAAGACAGTAAGACAAGTAATATAGATAACTGGTCTGTAACCAAAGATGTTTTTTGACAAACCTGGGACTATACCACAAGTGTAAGGAGATTCTGGTGGAGCATGAGCAGTTATATTTTCAACTAGCACATTGCTGCATGTTATCCACATACAAACACACATCAGTTGAGGAAATTCTGCTATACTAGAAATTTTGTAGAAATGGGACAAGAATACAAGAAATGAGATGTGAGTCAAATAAGACAGTAGTTTAGCCAAGCAAGAAGTACCTGCAATACACTGGATGGATGCTCCAAGCAGGAGAATTTAAGAAGGTTAAATTTGAAATAATTACATCATCAGAGTCAATAAATTCCACCAGATGTGGTCGGCTATGATTTAGGGAATGAAAACTAAACTGATTCCACCAGACAGAACCCTGGCCATCAATTGTTCCGTTATCACCTGTTCAATTATCAAAAGGCAAGCAAATTATCTTTTATACGAGGAAGGCAGTAGTAAGGTGCCTAGTTAACAGACAAACTGATAATGAGAAATCCTTGCCTGTTATCACCACATCATTTAAATTCTGCCCATTAATCAAGCTACGATATCTGCCACCTGGAAACTCGATACCTCGACCATAAGATGGGAGAGGATCTACAATATCCCAGTGAATGTAATCCTGCAAAAGCTATAAAAAGTTAGAATTATGGTCACTGCACCACCAGTTCATAACCAAGTACATAATGCACGTGTCGTAGGGTCCAAAGACTCTCACAACACTGCTAAGAAACGTTCTTTAATACTCTTGTTTTTGCTTTTCTTAAGAGGAAAATTCACTGAAAAATGTAAGCTGAAGTGAAATGAGAACCTGGGATCCAAGAACGGTGGCACCTCTTTCAAGGAAGAGAGTGAGATGGCTAGTAAGGTTAAAACTTCCAGTCAGCCACCTCCCTGCAGGAACATAAAGCTGCGCGCCACCCTTGTCAGCAAAGGACTTGAGATAGAAAATGGCATTTTGGAAGGCAACTGTGTTCAATGTTTTCCCGTCTCCGACTGCCCCAAATTCCAAGATGGACACACTGTGCGGTCTGGGATCCAAAGATCTCTTGTAAGTGCATTGTCCATTATTTCCCTCACCATCAAGTTCGATAGCAACGCTTAATGCCAAAAGCAAAAGCAGAGCCACCTGGGCTGAAAAGACGTGAAGAAAAAAGAAAAGGTTTACGACCAGTTTTGCAAAACAGGCACTCAACCCAAAGAAGTGTTCCTATATATATATATATATATGAGCCTTGCGGCTATATCATTTGAGAAATGCAATTGGGCATGAGCACCACGTCATTGGGGTGGACTCAGAGGACCACCACGATAGTAACCTTGGAGGCTGGGACGATAATATGCAGTATATGCATATGGAGTCAACATTCTGAAAGTTACGACATGGTGAAAGAGACTCCTAGAAGTAAAATATATATGATATTATGGTGGAATAACATGCAACACCTTAGAACCTGATCTTGTGAATAGAACTAGTCCGTATTTCACAATTTAGGCAAATCGGAATTGGTTTTGGACCAAATCTGTATAGGTGAAAACATTTCAAGAAATTCGACACGAAATGATACTGGTGGAAGAACTTATGGAAGTTTTGGAAAAAAGATCTTAAAGGACACCGGCTTCGAGACACAAATATTTTCATCTGACATCGCAAAGATGTAAGACTAGAAATGATAGAGACTAGAGTATAAAAATGAAGAATTGAATGCATTGTGAATCAAAAACTAATGGCAAAAGATTCACAGGGTCATAGAAATACCACAAAAAAGAAAAACAAGAAAAAAAAAAAGTGAATTCAATAGCACTGAAAAAAGATCACTCTTACTATCAAACACCGGCAATAGCCATATCAGATTCAACCGAGCAATCACAGAAATAATAAAATAATTAAAACCCTTAATAAAATCAGCCCCACTTCGGGATTTCATACAACCAATGAAAGTAAATGAATCGAACAACATATCCCACAATGCCAACGTACTTACTAGCCTCTTCATTGGGTCTCTTCCCCTTCCCTCAACACCAGCCATTGGAACACACGGCACCAAGTCACAGAAAATCAAGAACCCCAATGAGAGAAGAGCAGCGTGCAGTAAAGAAGAAGGAGAACGAGCAGCAAGAAGTAAGAATAGAAACTCAGAAAGAAGAAGAAGAAACAGAGAAGCCTTTATTTATATAATGCCAATCGAGTACGTGAAACAAAAAAACAAACGAACGGTGGGTGCGGTACAAGGAAAGCGACAGCTATAAAGAAAAGCCAGCTCTTCATTAACATTTTTACGTATCCTATAACCATGTAAAAGCAAATTCCACGCATCTAACTTGGAAAGCGTTATTGGCCCTGAATATTAAAAACTTGGAAAGCCTGATTTGAATAATATTTTCCTATATCCAAACTCCAATTAATTTATAAATAATATTAAATATAATCATAGATGTTGTAAATGTTGCACATTTAAAAAAAAATTAAAAAAATATATAATTCACTATTAAAAAATTAATTTTTTTATAAAAATTTTATATTTATTTAAAAAAGAATGGGTGAGATTCGCCCATATCCTAACTCCCATTAGTTTATCATTATTTCCATAATCCCCCATTGAAACCACATCTTGCCGACACAACACTAATCGGCAAAACAGAGCTCCACTCACATTTATCTAAAATTATTGTCGTAGGTAGGAAGAAAATAACAGGACTCTATAATATTTAATATCATCGATTAAATTCATAGTATCTGTTTTATATGCTTAATTTATAACTTTTTAAAAAAAAATTATAATAATTATTTATTATGTTTAAGTTTTGAGGTCAATAATTTGATGTCACGTAACAAAATATTAAGAAAAAAAATAATAATAAATAATAAATAGAATTTTTCTTCGAGAGTCGAGGTTTTTGCTGCAATCAAGGAAATAAACTGGGTGGAATCATGTGCATGTGGGTGCACAGTTTGGGAAACACGGGACCCACGATAATGATGCGTGGAAAATGCTAGCCTGTCGTCAATTGTAGTCGCCATACCAGAGGTAAAGTTAGGGGCTTAAGGGTTTCATTTGTGGGTCCCACCCCACTCGTCCTTTGTCTCCGCTGTCTGCTTGTCTCGTACGGTCGTCTTCTATTGATTGAATTGATGCCCGTACCCTTGACTATTCAAGCAACGGTCCCCAATTGCTGTTACGTACACGACGTCGTACTAAACATGCTTATTGCTTACTATATTCGTTACGGCGACGTGCAATTTAGGGGTTCATTTGTTGGTCTTTGTAAATAAAATATAGACATACCATTTTTTTTATATAATTAAGTTATAAATAAGGGCCATTTTTATAAAATAATTTATAAAAATAATATCACTTTACATAAATATTCTCATTTTAAAATGTAATTATATAAAAAATTGTAAAAAAAAAATTATACATGTATCATTATTCCTAATTATTCATATGTAAATTGGAAGGACCCACGGGGAATTCACTCTTAACGTTATGCTCTTTGTTTTCTCATTTGCTGCTTCCACAGGGAGAGCAAGGAGCTCTTTTCCCTCCATATGCTTCCTTAATTTTCGTCTCTATGATTATAACTCTTGTTCCTTTTTTCAAGTCTTTACTCTTTGGCATCTGTCATTTCCTGCTAAATGGGTTCAATGGACCCAACACGACCTGAAGCCACGCCTGGGCTCCTTGAGAGCCTTGGTTTAGAGGCTTACCCTAGCAAGATTCTATGGTAGGTGTTGGACATATATTCCCATCACAAGCGATGAAAGAATAATGGGAGACCAATAGTGAGATTAAATACATGTAGTAGGCGAAAAAAATATAACAGAAGGCCAATGATATGATCACAAGAAGTTCATGTGAACTCATTTAGATAGTAAGATAAAATGAGATAAATTGAGATGATCTGTAAATAGTAATAAGATTATTAGTTGAAATTAAATGAGATGAAGTGTTTCATCTTACCTTTGTATCCAAACGGGTTTAAGCTAAATGAAACGTACCGCTTGGGACCACATAGTAAAGCTCTTAAGTCCTTATGATGCACTCTCTTCTTAATAATACGCACCATCAACTATATAATGAATTGCACCATATGAGACACATCGTTTTTTATAAACACATTTCTAGATACGTATTATAAAGGGATTTCACTTGAATAAGAAAATATAACTTCTCTCTAACTTCTCTTAGCTATAAATAATATTGATAGTAAAGTCAAAAGTCTATCTCTAATTTACTTTCTTGCACATTGAGTATACTTTATTTAGAATCTAAATTAAAATTTGATAGTTTTTACTCGGCAGGGCCTCCCGGTGAAGCTTCATGTTCTTGTCTATCTATGGGTACCATAATAGAATAGAAGTTTGGTCTTGGCATCGATAACTGCTCTCTTTAAAGAAATGTAATTCCGTAAAACTAAAAGATTAGCTTCTCTTCTCCTCTAATAGGTTATTTTTCTTCCTCACCTTTCTCCACATTGTTTTTTTAGATTGACACTTCCTCATCATTAATAGCTAAGTCCTTTCCATATATGCTCTTCGCCACCACCCCACCAAGTGCTTGACCAATATGCACATGCGTCTCATTCGATGGTGGCACCTTTGGCAGATTCTTCATCCTTCTTGCTCTGCATCATTAACATGACGATGGTACGCCCACAACGGCTAAGCCTATCTTAATCGCCAATATTTTTATTTTATTTTATTTTATTTTATTTTTATTAAATATGTAGTATATAGATGATGAGTAGAAGAACTGAATTAATTTTAAAAAAATAAAATTAAAAAAATAAAAATAATTAAAAAATAAAAATAAATATAGTGTATTACATGTATGGATGATGAGTAATAAAACTCTTTACCTATTTATTTCCTATCAATTCCACTAAGTAAACATGGACCGCCACATATCAAATCTCGACCACTCCCTATGATACAACAATCAATTTACACCTAAAAAAAAAACACCAACAATACGATTTGCAACTTAAGCATGGCTCTAGGCGTAACGCGGTCCTTGCTCTCAACATCACTGTTGCCATCTACAATGTTCAAACTCGTTAAGGCAAAGTTTGTTTTCTTTGGGCCTTCGGCTCATATTTAAAACATCAATTAGGTGATGCTAAGCATTTTCCATACATCTTGCTATGTTGTATGCAAGCGAAACCATCTCCACCCTCTGTGATTTTGTGTTATATAATTGACATATGATAATTACCGGAGGAAAAAAAAAAAAAAAGGACCCGAATGTCCATCAGATCTTGAAGCATTATTAAGTGACACT
Source organism: Cyclocarya paliurus (assembly GCA_029856935.1). Lineage (NCBI taxonomy): Eukaryota > Viridiplantae > Streptophyta > Magnoliopsida > Fagales > Juglandaceae > Cyclocarya > Cyclocarya paliurus. The sequence goes on from CM056949.1 coordinate 13,196,125, forward strand.
GTTGTACGTGCAAAGCAGTACGTTACTGGACTCCATAAAGGTGTGACGTGTCGTGGGAAGACCGAAGAATGCAGGGTCCCCTGTCAACCGCTGTGTACACACGTCCTTGTGTTGGGATTCCTAAGTGATTATTACATCGAATATATTAATTATATTAATTTAAAATTTTATTTTTTATAAAATTTCTTTACTTTATTTTTTATATTTTTTCCATCTACTTGCAAAAGCCTACCACTCTACACACTTTTGCTCATTCAGCTTCTCCCTAGCTCCTTAGTTCGGTGGAAACGGCAAAAATAAAACTTCTCCACCCTTCCATAGACAAAAAAAAATGAAAAAAAAAAATGGAACCCAATAGTAGAGTTCTAAAATGGTAACATTTTTAATTGCTTGATTTTGATGCTTTGAAAAAGATTTATATTTCTTCTAGCATCTCCAAATCCGTATTCGAAGAAGTCCAGTTATGAATTGGATAAGAGTTGTATATAGTTGCATTTAAATCTGTATCGCCGGATAAGGCTCGCACACCGATGATTTGAGGTGGAGCACTGGAGCTTATCATATATGAAGATTTTGAGGTCGAACGGTAGGACTGTACAAAAAACCGACGAACCAACTGCCGTCGATTCAGACCGGCCGTCGAAACTCGAAACCGGCCGAAACCGGCAAGGAACCGGTCGGTCATCGGTGGGAAATTATCAAAACCGGCGTCGGCCAGTTCAGTTCGTGGTTTGAACCAGCAAAAATTGAAAAACCAGCCGACGTCAGCAGACTGTTTTTAAAAACATATATACCGTTATTAAACGACGTCGTTTCACTTAAATAAGTGAAACGGCGTCGTTCTAGATCTTTAGTGTAAAAAAAAAAATTAAAGGGAACGGCGCCGTTAGGCATAAGTGAAACGGCGCCGTTTCTTCCTAGGGTTTAAACAACTCGTCGACCTCTTCCTCATTTCATCTGCCTCCCTCGTCCCTCCCATTCTCCGAATCTCCATTTCTGTTTCGCTCCTCAGCCGATTCAGTCCAGTCAACAGACAACGACGATCGACAGCGGCCATTGCCAACGCCAACCCCCTCATTTCAGCCTCTCCACTCTCCGACGGCGGCGGCATCGTAAAACGTCACATCCACGGTCATTCTTTTAGGTAAACAAAATGAATTAAAATCTTCATCATACTCTAGAAATCTGATTTTTTTTTTCAATTTTTGTGATGAGAATCTTAGTGCTTCGAATTTCATGAATATATATTATAACCTAGAGCAAGTTTATATATAGCTATTAGTCCCGATTCGGAGATTCCCGATTGTATATTTGAATTCGAAAAATCTGGGTTATTTACTAAAGAAGTTTATATATAGCTGTTCAGATGTTCCCCATTTCACAAGTTTTTATTTACAATAAAATCATAGTTATTTACCCAGTAAAATCATAGTTTTTATTTACAAGTTTTTATTTACAATAAAATCTTAGTTTGATAAATTTGGATATTAGGTTTAGAATTGTGATAAATTTTACAGGTTAAGATTTAATATTGATATTAGGTTTAGGTTTTGATATAAAATTTGCATATTTAATATTGATATAGATTAGATTAGAATCTTAAATTTGTGATGTTTGCCATGTTGCAAACTAGCTGCTGTGAAATTGTGTTAATTTTTTTCTTCTTTGTTTGTTTTATATGTTAGATGGATTCTTCCTCAAGTCCAATTGATCTTGATTTGAACTCCCAAACAATTCATTTAGGAGAGATCCAAACACCAAAACCCCCAAGTACCCCTAATAGTCATAATTGTCCACTTCCTAAGAAAGGGAAGAGGAATGATCAGTCAATTGTTTGAGATCATTTTACAAAAGTTGAGGGGTGTTCCGTAGATGAGCCTAAGGCCAAGTGTAATTATTGTGGCAAGATGTACGCTTGCCACTCAAAGAGGAACAGAACTTCAACTATGCAAAACCATTTACCTTCATGTCCCAAAAATCCTCATAAGCGTGGGCCTTTGGATAAATACCAAACAACATTTAGTACGGGAGGTCGCATACTTGATCCTTTTCGGAGTTCGTTGGCTCCGAAAACTGTTGAGGCACTTATTTGTACTCAGAATTGGTTGCGACATCCGTCAACGCCAATTGATATTCGAGAGTCCATGGATAATGTTGAGAGTTTTGTGGTAGAATCTGGTAATATTTTTCTCATTCAATTTTCATATTCATTTACTTTTCTAATTTAATTTAATTTTTTTTCATTATCCTAATTTATTAATATTGATTATATGATGTTTTTCTATATAGAGTTGGGACCATCGTTCATCACAACTATTGATGACTGAAGAGTTGAAGACTGAAGAATGAAGATTTGTGAAATTTTATTTAAGAACAATAGTTGCTTACTTGCTTAGTTATTTAAGACAATTTGGTTTTGCAATGTTTGTAATATGTATGGAACATTTAGTGGATTTTTTTTTTTTTTTAGTTATCTAGTAATTACTATATAAGATATTAAGACTATAAAGTATAAGTATGCACAAAATTAAAATAAGACATGACATTAAAATTAAAATGAAATTAAATATTTAAAATTAATTTTAAGAATTCAGCAAAAAAAATCCAAAATGTTGATGATTTTGAGTTGAAAAAGAATTTGAATTGGGTTTAAAAATGGCCCAAAAAGCATGCCCAAACCTGCCCAAAAAGCATGCCCAAACTGGCCCAAAAAGCATGCCCAAACCAGCCCAAAAAAATGCCCAAACCGGCCCAAAACTGAAAAACCGATCGTGAACCAGCCGGCAACTGAACCAGCCGGTCTTCTTCCTAGCTCGGTTGGTTTGGGCCGGTTTGTGGCTGATTTTTATGGTCTCGGTCGGTTTCGGTTTTTGGGTGGAACCGAACCGCATGGTCGGTTTTTCACCCCTATCGAACGGTATGCTAGTGCAACACGTTTTGCTTTATTAGGTAGATATACATATGACGTATGAGGTCCATCAGCATTCTCTTTCTCCCTAAAAGAGATTCTCATATTTCATAAAAAAAAATGATATAATTTTATATGATTTGTTAAATATTTTTTATAATAAAAATAATTTTATAATTTAATGTATTAAATCAAATTATATTAATTTGTTGATTTACTTTTACACCTAAGATTAAGGGTGAAAATTAAAGTCGTCATTCCAGTCAATTAAGGGAGAGCAAACCGATAGCCTCTATTTCAATGTGATTCCGGTCAGTTCGTTGGTATCTTGGGGTGGCGTCATGAAGGAGGAGGGGAGCGGTGGGCTGTGTAACACCCCACTTAAAAAGACAGTTAGGATTTAACTTAATACCCATGATCCTAGTTAATATTGTGATTTAAAAAAAAATAGAGTTTATTTTGGCATGAGAAATACACAATGGATTCAGTTAGAACTATTAAAGGATTCTAGTATTTTATTTTATTTTAATTTTTGTTTTTAGTATATCTACCAAGAGGCCAATAGTAGTATAGCACTCGGCATCATTAATGGGCTAAGCTGAAAGGCTAAGTGTTGGATGGGTTTAAAAGTTGCCCAAGAATGGCTTACTTAGAGTCCTAAATCACTAAGGATGTGATTGACTAAAAATAGGTGTCATAAGCCCTAGACCAAATTGGGAGTTATAAGGTTCTAGGCCTTTTTTGAAAAACCTTAGAAATTAGGCCTAATATGTGATGGGTATGAAGCCTTGGGTATAACTTAGTGAGAGGGAAGGTCATTGGCCCAACCTAAGAAATAATTGATATTTGGACCCAAACTTAGAGTATTAGCATTGGATTATACAAATGCAAATGTAAAATTTACATAATATGACATGATTTTGCATTTGGTTATTCCACTTAAAACTAATTCTCATATTTGATTATCCATCTATTGGTCAAAATAATAAAAAATATTATTAATTTAATATTTTTATTATTTTTTTACCTAATTTATTTTTGTCATGTTTTGCAGTTCTAAAGTTCAATCTTAATTAATAATCAAATTATAATTAAATTATCTTATCTAATTGCACCATTTCAAACAAAACATACGACCTTCAAAGAATTTAAGCACCAATTTTGATGCAGGGGGATCCGAGACAGATGATGCTGAGCTGTCAGATTGCACCTTAATGGCGCTGAGATACCATGAGTTGGCAGATCAGCGTAAAGGCAGGAATTGATTGTGATATGTTCCTCATTGGGGCTGTTTTGAGTGTGTTTCAGTCTTTTGGCCATAACTTTGGCTACGGGTGTCGGAATCGCACATAAGACCCCAATTCGGAAAGCTCTTTTCGACGCGCACGCTGTCCACATCGAGCCTAGCTCCATGTGCCTTTTTTTCGACCTCAAATTCTGCTATTTTCCCCTCCGAATCACTAGTTTTAGTTATTTTTTACTATTTATGGTAATTTTTCGCTTGTCAGTTAGGAAGTCGTTTTAAATCCGATTTAGGCCGGATTTTTTGCAGATTGCTTAATTTATTTTGAATTTCAATTTAGCGTGATTTTTGAGATTTGCTATTTTTGGCAAAATTCGGATAAACACGATTTTTGGCTATAACAGTCCGGCTTGTGGACTGATTTGGATGATTTTGTTGAATTTTATAATATTCCGTTAAACCCTAGAGACTTTTCTCTCTGGTTTTGGCGAATTTTCTCCTGTGAATCATCTGTTGGAACTAGCTTGCAGGATAATCGATATCCTGTCCGGCATCAAATTCAAGCAAAACATACTAAATCTGCAATCTATGCATAAAAAGGAGCATCTATTGTCTTCGCATCATTGTCTATATCATGTGTGATCACCTTAATATTTGCAATAGGAAAATGGTTTAAATAATGTTGAGCTCACCCCTTCGGGTCAACGTCAATAATGTTCATTTGATGAAATTGTTGTAGAATGTGGTGAGCAACAAAACCACTGCTTTTGCAGAGGTGTGGGAGGCTACAGTGCTATTCCAAATATTCATCAACGGCGAAACGGCCTTTTTCTTGAGAGAAATTCTAAACGCAACCACGAGTTATCCCCGTTGCGGCCTCAATGCCTACGTGGCATAAGTGGTAAACGCAATCGTTTTATTAAACCAATTTCCATCAAAATCGCATTCAATTTTCTCTCCTCCCCTACATCCCTCTGTTTCGAATTGTTTCTCTCATCTCTGTCTTCTGTATTGCAGGATCCCTAGGACAGTAGAATACACGTTATCCCTCATGAACCCTCACCCTAATAGCCATTCTCTCTTCTCCACAACCCAACAAACCCACACGAACCCTAACTCGTATCTACCCGGTGGTATATAGCCTTGAGGCCACGATGGGACACGAACCTAGTGATTGATAACTTCTCTCTGCTCGATAATCCCCTAGTTTTTTTTTTGGATTGTTGCTTTTTGTTTTATGAATCATACTTTGTGCTTGTGATTTTAAGTGTTGATTATTTGATTTGGAGATTTTGTTTGATTTTGATTCGATTTATTTATATTTTTGCAATTTGAATTTTTTGCTTTTTTATTCATCTTTATACCTTACATCCATGCATTGCAACAATGCTTTTTATTCAGCTGTGCTTCTCTAATTATTGCCTTATATATAACATAGTGCAATTGATATACTACCTGGAGCGAGCAGACAGCATTATACAGTAATGTAGTTTTTTTTTTTCAATATACATTTGTCATGAATTGTTTTGCCTTATTGTTGGTCCATGTCATTGTTGTGCTTTCTCATTTGTTCATGAGGATTGTTCCTCAAAAAAGATCATTGTATATAGCAATATTCTGGCATAGGAATTTTGATTATTAAAATAATATATCAGAATTTAAGAAGTGGTTACTTAAATGACGTTTGGATATTCCAATCCTAATTAGAATGGGGTGTTAGATGAGGTCATTGGTTCAATTTTCGCAGAGTGCTCGAGTTACTTACAATCAAAAAGTTCTAAGCTAGTTGACTTCTCTTCTATTTTCTCACCCAAAAGAACATATATGGAGTAAGGCTAGTTATTTTTACCCCTCTATATTAGCAGGGTATTAACAAGCCTGAGCCAATTCCAGCCCTCCAAGATGTAGTACCTTCTTTTAGATATCTAAAAAATAAGGACTCTTGAACCCTTACGATATATGTGTAAATGTCTGCATTGGTCTTGAAATCACTCTTATGACATTTAGAATTAGAGGTTACATTACTAAAATGGGTTTTTATAAACCATAAAATGAACTATCCAGTCCAGGGAGAATAGGGGAAAAAATACCAAGTGCATCTCTCTCTCTCTCTTCCCCCCCCCCCTTTTTCCTTTTTTTTTTTTGGGAGACTGTGGTGTGATTACTCTTTTCTAGTTTTCTTTTTGTTTTATATGAATTTGAACTACTTATATGATCCAGTATGGAGCAGATGCAGATCTGTTTTGCTTTACTCGAATATTTAAATTACCCATACTCTAGGTCACGAGACCTTTAAACTTGATTCAAATTTGGTTTTTATGAGGTTTATTTTAGAATGTCATCATCATCTTCATCAATATCTTCTTCATTTTTTCCAAACATACTTTGGGAAAACTATTGTGCTTCTGTGAGTTTGAAGCCACATTGAAATAGTCAACTACTGCAAAAAATCCTAGATGACCCTTCTTAGGGTGTTCAAAGTACAATACCAAGGTAACTACATTATTTGTTGTCTAAATATTTTTTTATATATAATCATTTAATATGATGTACAGTTCATACAATTCTAATATATGCATGCAATGAACAGGGTTTACCATACTGTAAGTTTTTCAAGTGGTTAGATAGTAATGAAGTGACTGAGCTACAAGTTCAAAAAAGAATGAATTAACTGTTAAAGAAAGAGAAAGAGGTCGAGACGATACTCGAGCTTCTCGAAAAAAAGGGAGATTGAGTTGCGTAAGATAGTGGATCGTCTTGAGAGAGTGCAGATGGTACTATCCAATAAAAGCGAAGAGGTTATGCAAAAGGAGTTGGTGCTTAATGCAGAAGAAGCTAAAATAAGGCATTTAGGCACGCTACTTCGAATTTATTGTTGTTTTACATTTATACATGTATTTTACCTAGTGTTATATAAGTAATTTGTGATTGTTGTTAGTAGTTCTATGTTTAGGTATTGGACTTGTACATTTGTATTAGCCATCGAGCAGTTTTGATTTATATTGACGGAAATGCAGTTCAAGTAGAAGTGTATTATTGTGCCAATTATGAACTTTGAGTAGAAGTGTATTATTTGTGACATTACTTGTGTTGCTTGGGAATTGGTTCTATCAGGAATTGGTTGTAATTTTTTAATCAGTTCTATCAGGAATTGGTTGTAATTTTTTGGTTCTATCAAGCTGTAAGTAGTTTCTAACAAGAATTGGTTGTAATTTTTTAATCGTTGCATGAAGATACATTGATGTAGAGATGGAGATTTGTATTATTTATTAGAAAATTATTCCCAAATGGTTTGTTTTGTTGGCACTTACTTCATCAAAGAATGATCTTGTTGTGTCAATACTTAGTAGTTGCACTTTTGAGTGGGTGTTGTAGTATGCTCAGGAGCCTGTTCAAACTAGCCCCAAAATATCTTCTGCATTCACATCCACAAATGCACAAAATCAAAAAATCTAGCCGAGACCTGTCCAGATGATGGATAGCAAATTTTCAATTATGCACAAGCAAAAGCTAACTTCTCACGGCGTGGTACAGTTATCAGCATTATGTATTGTCTTGGAGTTCACTTACGAACATGAAAAGATTTGAAGGCAAAGAACCCAAAGAAAAACTAGTTTATACACAAGTCCCTCAAATACATAAAATATATTCAATCCACAACAAATCTATCCAACTTAATCATTACAATGAAGTCCCTCAAATACACAAACTATATTTAGTTCACAATAAATTTATCCAACTTAATCATTACAACGAAGTATCTCAAATACACAAAATATATTCAATCCACAACAATTTGTTTCCATTCCATCAGTACAACAAAGTCCCTCATAACTTCACAACAAAGTCTCTCCCTCAAATACATTCAATAAACAAAAGAACATGCGCAATACATTCAATACACAAAAAAGGTAACTAGAAACCCATCATTGCAACGGTTGTGATCCATCTAACCTAAATTGCATCTATAAATAATAAACAACAAATATACTATTCTGGTAATAGATATTAGTATTAAATTCAGAAAAAAAAAAAGTTATGAACCACTTATACTTTCTTGACTCTACATCACTATTTCTCGAGGCTAGGTTTCAGTAATGTCTATACCCACGCTTTCACTTTTTGGAACAACTTGCTGGAAATCAAACGTAAATATATAGCTAAATCATGAGAATTAGTAATAAATATAAACTTATTACTAATACCTGCATGTGTCCAACATTGGAGAGATCCATCTCAGAAGGGCCAAATAAATTCATGCATACTTCCACGACAGTGGTATCTCCTTCATCCCACTAATAATTATTTAACATACAAAAATACATTAAATCATTTCTTTGTCAATAAAATATAAATAAAAAGCAGATATTAAAATATCTGCACATCTTTACGTTTTCCCTTTACTTGTGCTTCTTCATCTTTGCTTTACCTTTCCGCATGTCTATCCTCATCCTGGATGCTCTTCTCAGAAATGGAGGTCTGCTTTTGCCTCGCACAACACGTGAACTGCGTACTTCTCCAAAACCACCGGCCGTAGTGGCCTTTGCCATACTATCAACATTGGAACTAATTTGAGTTATCGATGGAGGTTCTTAATTGGCACAATACAAATTAATCATTGCATATAACTTAGTTATTGCATCCTCAGCATGCTCTCTCGAACCCGCTGCATGAGTAATCATTTGGTAACAAATATTTAAAAGACTCGAATATCTATTAGAATCTGCCTGTTGTTCCCTTGTATCATAGCTACCGTAGATTAATGTGTATCGCCTTTTAATATCCTTCCTCCATCGATCTAAAATGTACATTTCAGGCAAAAATTTAATATTATTACACCTATATCCCTCTTATCTCAAATAATCCACAAGAGCACTTTGCAACTACATCTTCCTCACTAAAGTCCACAAAATGTGTAATCAGTTTAGTGAACTCTTCCAAACAAATTTCATCCTCTACCATATATGTCTTTACTGCACCATCACTTTTATGTAACTTTGGATTCAAGTCAATAATGCTTCTGAACTTCCTTGAATTTAGCATTCGTGTACAACTCTTAGAATCTATTTTCAATCAGAGATCTAGATATGCAGGGGATTATGACATTAAATGACTGGAAGTCCGCGAGATTTTCATTTTCAATTTTTTTTTTCAAAACGTTATCAAACTGGTCTACAAATTCCTTCAAGTTTGTCCTAGAATGAACATAATCGTCAAAAAATGCATTCATGCTCGCACTTCGCTGCGATGTACTCATTTTAGCCCAAAAACACTCATTCAAAAATGCCGGTACCCAATATTCATGCCCAACATATAGGCTTTTCAACCACGCATTCTCATGCAAGTTGTAAGTGGTAAGCAATTGATTCTTTTCAAACTCATCAACTCGTTGGGTGTCATATACACATTTTATCAATACATTTTTCATCCCAGTTTTGTTGGAACCATATGAGCCAAACTTCTCAGGGACTTTTTTCAATATATGCCAAAGACAAAATTTATGCCGGGTTTTTGGAAAAATAATTGCGATTACATTTTTCATCGCTCTATCCCGATTAGTGATAATAGCTTTTGGAGCAAAACCATCCATGCATTGCAACCATGTCTCGAACAACCAAACAAAGGTCTTGGTATCCTCACTGGAAATCAAGCCTGCTCCCAACATAATAGACTACTCATGATGGTTTATACCAACAAATAGTGCAAAGGGCATCCCATATCGATTCGTTAGGTATGTGGTGTCGAATGTGACCACATTACTGAAATATTGGTACGCTGCTCTACTACGGAGGTCTACCCAGAAGACGTTCTTTAACGTCTTGTCATCATCTAGATCCATCATATAAAAGAATCTAACATTTTTGTACTGCATCCGTAAAAAATAGTCTTGGAGTGCTCCAACACCACCTGTGCCAAGTCTTAGATGTCTTGCCTTGTCAATATAATTACGACAATACTTCTCCAAAAATGGGAGGTTCTCGAATCCACCCGCGCTAACAACAAGAGATCCATAACTCTTATTCGTTCGGATGCCAGACAAATCATTTGTATCTAGGATCTTTTTTACGACATCACTAACTTTTCTATTACATCGAAAAAAGTGAGATTTTTTTGGATTGAGGCCGTGGTTATGTATATTATGTACTATCGTCAACCAAAGCATTCAATCTTGCCTTAAGGTATTAATTTTTGTTTTACATTCGTCTTTTCTATCGAACGTGGGTTGGCAACATTTAACGTCCTATTCCGGGCCTTCCCACCGCAGGCACAAGTAAGTGTGACATATCTAATAGACTCGTCTTCTTCCTTCTCAGTCCATTTTGTCATCATTCCAAACTCACATTTATTGGCATATTCCTCATAATAACTTAATAAATCTTCAAGAGAATTAAACTCCATTCTCGACTTGAGCTCCTCAATCATATCATCATCATCCACTTGGACATTCTGAGATTTCTTGACACTGCCATCATTAGGTTCCTGAGGATTTGGTCTATTCTCAGTACATTCTTCAACTCTAGGAGATCCACATGGCGGTTCAATTTTTTCACCATCACATCTATTATCCTCTGAACCAACTATTTTGCTTGTGGCGGAGCTTGTATTGTTGATAGGAGTCGGAGGTTCCATGATATGTTGAAATGAGTAACTAGAATTCTACAATAAATACAAATAGTTTGCAATTAAACTCCTGTAAAAAAGCCAACTTATTTTTTTTATAGGTACAAAGAAGTCAACTTATTAAGAATAAATCCTGATCAACTATCACCACCTGTATGTTGATTGGATATTGGTTGCCAAACGGATATGGTAGAAAAGTCGGTGACCACATAGGCGTTGGTCGAAAGTAACAAGGCATGTAATTTGGGATGTTTGGACTAGTTGATGGTATGGTCTAACATGTTATTAGATAAAGTTATTGATGTATTTCGGAAAGAAATATCGACTCAACAATACAAATGTTATTGATATATTAAATCATATAACATATATACCTCGGATGAGGGATTTGAGCTAGATAATGTCTGCGTAGTTGATTGTTCTTTCCCGTTTTCCATGTTGAAAATTAGTACAACAAAGAAGTTGAACTTGTAAGCACAGGAATGACAAAAGGACAAACAAAAGAGAGGTCTATAGATAGGCATTGATCTCAGTTGACATTAAGATTTAAGCAACAATCTCTAACCTATATCTCTGAATTCAATAACACATCATTTTTGAAGTGTCTCCATAGCTTTAAAAACCCAAGTTCCACATATTATTCTCAATTCAACAAAACACATCCTCAAAAATATTCCTCAATTTCTCGCATCCTCAATTTCATGATTTTCTTCCTTACTTTGGAAGGTTATTGTTGTAAAAAATAAAGGAATTTTACATATGCAATTCAAAAGAGCAACCAATTATCGTGAACACAAATATTAAGCAAAATTTGCAATTGGGATTTATGGAATTTCACTGCAGGTATTATCATGCACGTACATCTCAAAATATCACTGCAGGTATATATCTATGTATATATACAATATCACTGCAGGAATTATCAATGGCCTCTATGTAGGTTCTTGATCAATTACAAAACAGCAAAAAGGGAATCTATAGCTAATAATCTAAATTATTGAATACCTGCAGTGACGTTTAAGGGGATCTACAGGCTATGGTTCAATCCAAGACACAAGCTGTAGCGGAAGTGGCGTTGTAGCTGAGACGAGGGAGGGAGCTGCAAGTCACGATTCACGACAGCGTGGAGCAAGTGAGCAGCACGAGGGAGCTGCGATTTGCGAGCCTGTGACGTTGTGGAGGTGGCGTCGTCACATAGACGCTAGTCGTCGGAGTGTGGAGATCGGTGAAGGGGGAGAAATCAGAAAACTAGGGCTATTTTTGTTTTTGTTTCTGAGAAACTCAACAACAAGCTAAAACAAAACTAAAACCCAACAACAATTCGTGATATTACCTAGAAATGCAGATGAGGCTTAAAACCCAGAAGAGGAGATCGAAGACTAGCTGCTCTGTTTCTTTCAAAATGAAATCCCTCCCTCCCTAACTGCGTTATGTCACGGGGTTAAGACCCGGTGGTATATAGCAGAATTGTTTTCTTCAAGTGAGCATACAGTAGTCCTTCACAAACTCGTGGACGGTATTTTTTTTAATAAAATATTTATTTGATCTATCTATAGTGCTAATCCAAATACGATAGGTAGGAAGAGATTACTGTAACTCAAAGTCATAATATTATACATTTGGCTAATTTAATGCATAAATTTTTAAGATAAATTATGCAAATATTTGCAAACACGGGCATTTGGATAATTCAATACTAGTGCTCTTAGTAGGCGTTTGAGTCCATAGTTAAGCCCCACAAACCTGGACAGAAGGTCCATACAATAACACACGTCCAAGGCCTACATAAATGGCCCAACAAGCCCAACCATAAAGCCCAAAAAGCCTTGTCTTTCATTTTATCCTTCCAAATAAGGCTCACATACACTATACTATTGGTTTCCCTCAAGTCCAAGATGAACCACACGCCTCTAGGGTTCCCTCTCAACCATGGTTAAGCTTCTAACTTAAATTAGGAAACATTATGCCTTTCACATGTGATTAGTACCTCAAAACTACGATTTTTGCATATTTTTCTTTAAATTAATTTTTTCACATTTATGATTTGAAATTTTTTATTTTTATTTTTATATTACATTGTTCTTAGACTAACTTATAAGGTTAGGGTTGATCCAACACATGCCAATTGGAACCAAGCCATGTCAATGCCCAAATGACCTCCAATTGGTACCTAGGTGCACCACTATGTGCACTTTATCAAACGAGCCCCTAGCCCATGCCATTCCCATCAAATTTTTAAGGGCAATTTCACTATTCTCATCTCACCACATCACCCAAAGTTCAGACTTAACATTGGACGAAATGGCTTCAAGAAACTAAACCAAAATCCAATTATTCCCTTAGGAGTTTAGTTGAAACCAAACCAAGGACCTCAACCATTTAAAGAATTTATGCTCTTTGTTGAACCCCATCCACATGCCACCACCTATTCCCTCCAATCTCTAAGAGGTCCCTCAAGTACTCATGAGACCATTGACCAAGTTTTTCCTATAGAAATGCCAAAACTGATTGGCATTGGCACAAAGAGCCACTCGGCAACCACCCCATTTCATTCCCTTTTATGACATGCTCTTTAATGATCACTTGGCAGCCAATTCCTCCACCTTCCACCACCTGAAAATTCCGTCAAGAAGTGTCATCATACCTGTAAAACAAAGCCATGGAAATAGGAAAAAAAGATGATGAAATCTGGCCAGCCTTTGAAGACCCTTACTCAACGGCATGTAGCATGACCTCATTTGCATTTCTTTGCATTTTTGTTTTATTTTATGAACCATGGCAGCACCTCCACCCATAAAACACTAGGTAGCACCTGAAATGTAGAAATGATGAAAAGTTTGACAAAGTGATTCAAGTATTCTTCACATTCATCCATATAACAAATAATAAACAAGCGAATAGAAATAAATAAAGGGAGACATATGAATTTACGTATTTTGTATAAAAGCCTACGTCCATGGGTTGTTGAGGCAAAATCCATTATAGCAAGTGATGATTTTACAATGTCTCATGACTTCACATATCGCTCAATATAATAAGAGTATTTAGTTATAAGGAGAATCCTTCTAAAGAGTTGGTGGAGAGTGCACAGAAAAAGCCTCTCCGATTTGTGTGGGCGCTGCTCCTTATATAAATGTTATTTACTTGGAGTGATAGAGTCCAACTTGACTTGTGATACATTTTCCTTTAAGGAGTCTGAGCCAACTTCTTTACCTTATCTTTTTTATGTCTTATGTATTGACTTTATCTCTTCCCTTAGCGATAGGTTTTCAAAGGGTTTAACCCAATCATTTTAGTTCCTAACAAATGCCCTTGATTCTTAAGGTCAACTTGTTTATCAATAAGACCTTGATAATCTTCAAGCCAACTGCGGTGGAGGTAATTCGCAGAAAAATAAATTTTGGTAGCTGGTTCGTAGTTTTTCACTGTTATGTAATGCAAATTTCCATGAGTGGTCATCAAGAAGAAATGTAAGATTTGTAGTAAGGGTCTTCGAGGATGGACCTCTGTGAAGTTTGTTTTGTAAGAATGTTTGCGTAGAGATTGTATGTGAATGTTTCTCATCAGTGCTCGGTAATTGTTTTTGGATTTTCGGTGGCCTCAGTAGATTTTGCCCTGTGCTGTGATTTTTTGTTAGTATTTTTCCGTTTTGATGTGGATGTAAGATTTTGTTTGTAGTAACCAGTGTTTGAAATACAGCACCGTACCAACCTGTATGATCGGTATTTTTCGTATCGACCACTAGTCTGGTACAAGTATTTTGTATGTTTCATACCGGCCTAAATACCAGCCGGTACTGGCCATACCGACTGATATTTTGGCTCCTACTGGCCGATATTTTAACCTTTAATTTTTTTTTCATTTTTTCAAATTACAAGCTCATGGATGGGCTTGGCTGGCAAGCATGTTGTGGTGTTGGCGTTGGGGAGCTCCTGCAGCAAGTTTCGATGATGGTGGTGAGCAGAAAATGGCGATGAAAGAAAGTGTAGTGGTCTAGAACAATCTTGCTGGGGGCAAAAAAGTGTCGACGAGTCCAAGTTGTGGCCTCTGTGGGCGGTGTGTAGCAAGTGGTGCTACGTTGGCTGTTACTCTTCTGCCAGCTTCTAGACTCTAGGCGACGATGATCCGGCAGTAAGATGCTGGTCAGCTCTACTTGGGCGTTCGTCCAGGTGGCCGTACCTAGGCTACATCAAGCACAGTGGCGGTGGGCAATGGCCTGCACATAAAACAACTGGGTCACCCCTTACGTGAGTACGTCTGCTGTGCATGCAATTTTCCTTTTCTTTTTTATATATATATATATATATTTTAACATCATATGTGGCCTGCAAGCACATGTGTACACACTCTTCTTGTGTTTTTCCTTTTCTTTTTAAAAAAAAGTACTAATGAAATAAAAGATAGTAAGGAATAGTTGACTTGGTAGGAAAAACTTATCTGGCTTTTGGAGACGAGCTCAATGGCCGAGGATTCATCCTTCTCCCAATTCTGGTGTAAAAGATTAGTTGATCTCATAGACGACGTCAATTGTTAATGCCTAAATTTGCATAACAGATCAGAAGGGAGGAAAGAATCATCTTCGACTCACGATGTTGATTCAGGTATTCTTCGCGTACATCTATATAATAAATAATAAACAAACAAATAGAAATAAATAAATAAAGACACATAAATTTATGTAGTTTGGCATAAAAGCTTACGTCCATGTATTGTTTGGGGCAAAATCTATTATAACAGGTGATGATTTTACAATGTCTCATAACCTCACATATCATTCAATACAATGAGAGAATTTAGTTCTCAGGAAAATCTTTCTAGAGAGTTGGTGGAGAGTGCACGAAGAGAGCCCCTCCGATTTGTGAGGGAGTTGCTTCTTATATAAAAATTATTTTCTTAGAGTGATAGAATCCAACTTGACTTGTGATACATTTTCCTTTGAGGAGTCTGAATCAACTTTTTTGTCTTATTTCTTTCATGCATTATCTTTTGACTTTATCTCTTCTCTTAGCGATAAGTTTTTAAAGAGTTTGACTCAATCAATTTAGTTCGTAACAATTATAGAATTTCCTTTTAGGTGCTCATCCCATTAGAGTTGGGGTAAATAGTTTCAGGGATATAGGCTTATCTTTCAATGTGGCATAGCTAAGATTGAGAAATATTTGTTATTTTTAAACTACCTGCCAAGTATTTTTCTTAGAAAGATTTTTCACTCTCGAAAATGTATTTGGATAAATAAAATTCTAAAATTAAGTTTTATCTCTAAGGATTTATTTGCATAAAAAAATTATCTCATTTTATCTCATCGTTACAGTTTTTTTAAATTTTCACATAAAATATAATAAATAATTTAATTTTTTAAATTTTAAAACAATAATAATATTAAAAAATAATATTTTATTTAATTCATCTAAATCGTTCAATTTTATCTCACAATCTAAACCAACTCTAACTAGTAAAGAACAACACTCAATACGAAACAGATTTTACAAAATCTTTAAAGAAATCTCCGAGGAGGATTTTCTTTTCAAGTATTTCTTTAATGGCCCTATCATTTTTTAAACTCTGAACGAAAACATATTTAAAATTTTTATCGATTAAAATATATTTTATTGGTAGGCTTAAATAAAAGATCTTGGAACATTTGAGAAATTATTAGAGGTATTTATTTTGGATTTTATAAAAGTAGTTAACCCTATACAACAAGAAGGGATGTCCAAAAACTCAAAAGTCCAATTTCATTCCAAACTTCACTCCACTTTCCTTATAGTCGAAATGAGCATTGGTTTATTTATCAGAATTAATCCTATTCTTTGCTAATAATAATAATAATCCTATTCTAAATCTCTTTCCTTGTCTTTGTTCTATTTTTTTTTCCCTCTCAAAGCTTGTAGCCAAATCCCTTAGACCTCTCAGGTTGCAGCTGATCGTGGTTAGGGATTTTAGAAGTTGATGGTTTTGTTTTTTAAAATAATTTGTGACCTTCTTTTGCACTATATGTTACCATTTATTATGAATTTATCTTTCAACCACACCCAATTAATATAAGATAATTTAAATGACCTTTCATAGCAATCATCCAAATAATAATAATAATAAACCATTTAGCATAGGCCATGTTATATTTACTTGTTACAATTTTCTCATCACTAATTTCTTGCCATTTTTGAATCCCACGATAATTTTAGCTTCTTCGAAGATTCTATTATTAAAATGAAAAATTCTATAAACTACATTTTTATTTCAATCTCATTTCACTGTGATGAGGTAATATTATTTATAAATTTTAATATTTATTTAAAAAAATAAAAGATAATTTGAAAATTATAAAAATATCATATTTTATATAATTTAATAAAAATAGAATGATGGTATGATTTCTAATATTCTTCTTATCAATAATGTGACTCTTATTAATGTGAGATAGTTAAAATCTTTATAAATGGCTTTTAATATTACCTACTTAAATAAAATAAAAAATTATTTAAAACACGCCGCGCCAATCTGACGTGTCACAATTTTCTCTCCAGTAGTTTCTGGCCATTTTTATTAGGAATTCGTCAGCGTAACTATGCTGACAACTACGGTCCGAGGGTATCCCACTACGGCGGCGTCAAATGCACCCAATTATCTTTGTTCAATTCTGACCTAACTTCTTTCTTCTCTACTGTGCATCTTCAACGCCACCACCACCTTTCCCACCTCTGTCCGACGCTCCGACGCTCCTCAGGTTCCCTTCTCTCTTTTTTACTTCTGTCCCTCTCTCCGTCCATCTCTCTCTCTGCGTATATTTACGTATCTTGTTGTTCATGATTTGGTGTTTGTGAGGTCAGGTAGAACAACAAATGGCAATGTATTTTGTGTCCCGGCGATTCTCCGGTGGATCGGCGATAGGGGCGTTACGTTGTGCTACTCTCTGGAGATCCTATTCCACGTCTTTCAGAGAGGAGAGAGACACTTTCGGACCAATACTCGTTCCCGCTGACAAGTTGGTGTCTTTTTTACTTTTGCTTATTTTTTATTTCCCGAGATGATTTTAATCTGTTTTTTCTAAAGGTTGTGGGGGGCTCAGACTCAAAGATCGTTGCAGAACTTCGACATTGGAGGCGAGCGTGAACGAATGCCTGAACCCATCATTCGTGCCTTTGGCATCCTTAAGAAATGCGCTGCCAAGGTCGGTTCTTTTCAGCTTTACCCCTTACCTCTTGCGGATTTTGGCGCCATTTTTTCAACCAATCCGAATCTGAAATTACATTTTGGCTTATACACGGGCTGTCTTTTTAACATTATAACACTAAAATAGTTGAATTCATAGTCCATCAATTGCCTTCTTAACTAAATTTAACGTGTATTAAATCAATTTTTAATGCAAAAATCACTGGACTGTAGCATAGGTTTTGATAATAGTACTTAACGTGCTGTGTTGCAGGTGAACATGGAATATGGACTTGACCCGGCAATAGGGAAAGCGATAATGCAAGCTGCCCAAGAAGTAGCAGAAGGAAAGCTAAACGATCATTTTCCACTTGTTGTATGGCAAACTGGCAGCGGCACTCAAAGTAATATGAATGCCAATGAGGTTAGAGCTGGTTTATGTGTATGCTTATGGGGTTTTTCGAATCTGTTATACTTAGCTCGAATGCTGCAGCCTGCAGGCACCCTATTTGGATTGATTCCATATTCGCTTAAGTACTTTCGTTAGGGAAAAAAAGTGTCATTTAAGGATTCATCGGGAAATGAGTAGTGGTAACGAAATGAAAAAAAAAAAAGTAATGCCCTGAACCCCTGCTTGAATATTTCATATAGATGGTCTATTTCAACAATCGTGACAGTGCATGTGATTATCCATGAGATATTCCATTTAAGAGATTTGACATGCCAATGAAGGAAAATATTTGGCATGTGATTATCCTAGCAAGTGCTTCTAAGTTCAGGGAGGTGAAGATATGGTGTTCTCTATTGATAAACCATATAGATATTCATCTTTTTCGGCTTGCATATTTACAATCAAGTATGCTGGGTATAATTCTTAACTTCTTGTGTTTGATCATGAATATGATTTTTATTTTTAAATTTATGTTGTAATAATGTACTATTCTAGGTCATTGCAAACAGAGCAGCTGAGATCATTGGCCATAAGCGTGGTGAAAAGTTTGTTCACCCTAATGATCATGTCAACAGATCACAATCTTCTAATGACACTTTCCCTACTGTAAGCCTTTTGATCTCTTTTATGTCTTGGCCTATATCTAAAGCTGATGTGCAGTTGATTTTTTCTTAAACAGTGTCATTTTTATCTCTGGAAAGCAATCACCGATACTTCCTCCTTATGTTTCTTAATCGATTTTTGGGTCTGATCACCTGGTTTCTTGCTATCTTTTTTAAAGTAATGTTGTTTTCTTGTTCTCCAGGTAATGCATATCGCAGCTTCAATGGAAATAAATTCGAGATTAATACCAAATTTGAAACAGTTGCATACTTCACTGAATTCAAAGGTTTGATGATCATTTTATAGTTTAGAAGCAGACTGAAACACGATATTTAAATTAGACTTCTTTTTGATGTCCTATGCCTTATATGTATGTTGAATGTTACATCTTTGGAAACCCCTTATAACTTAGAGTGATGCATGTAGATGTAGCCCTCTGTGCTTCATGTGATTCGAATTTGTATTTGCTGTCATGCTAGTTTTAGATGTATGATCTAAACTTAGCCACATGAGGTGGCCTGAGACCATCTTAGCATGACAGACATTTCCTCATTTTGTCATTATCAACTTTCAAAAGATGTCTTCTTCTACCTTCTCTTTCTTCTATGCATGAAAACTCTCTCTTTCCCTCAGAAGGTTTTAATTTTACATTTCTCAATTATGTGCATTTGCATGTTCAACTATGTAATCAGTAAGTAACATAAGAAGTTAAATACAGGACTGAACATTTTGTTTCATGCTTTTGAAGTATACTGTACCACTCCTAATACTTTTTATTTTTTACCAGTCATTTGAATTCAGAGATATTGTAAAAATAGGACGGACTCACACTCAAGATGCCACACCTTTGACTCTTGGGCAAGAGTTTAGTGGCTATTCTACACAAGTAAGATGACATATCTTGGTTGGAAGGATGGGCCAAACTTGATGTTAGTTGGGATGAACTTCTCATTGGTTTGTGATTTGGTTGCAGGTGAAGTATGGAATTGATCGGGTCTCATGCACTCTACCCCGAATGTATCAGGTTATCAATTCTTTTTAAAGTCTAAAATCTTTTATTTTTTTCCTCTCTTTTCACTCATCTGACTGATTCGAGATTTTATTTGAGCAGCTTGCACAGGGTGGTACTGCTGTGGGGACAGGATTGAACACAAAGAAAGGGTATGTTATTTCTTTGAGGTTGAATAAATTATACTTCTGTTGGCGTTTGCAATGTGTATGATTCTGAAAATATAAGTCATTGCCTTTTCTCATTTTTATGGTTTGATTGTACTCAGTTTTATTGATGTTCTTAGCCCTTTCTGTAGGCAATGCTTCTTTTTATCTGCCATTTTTCTTTTTATTTCAGAAATTCCCTTTAAATGTTATTTCAGAAAGTTGCTTTTACCCTTCTGTCATTTTTTTACAGTAGTTGTTGTTTGACTGGAATTTAGGTTTGATGCAAAGATAGCTGCAGCTGTAGCCGGAGAAACAAGCTTACCGTTTGTTACTGCAGAAAACAAGTTTGAAGCTTTGGTTAGCTTCTAATCCTCTGACTCTGATTTTCTTCTTTCTATTCTTTTTAAGAATGGATATGGATCTTTATCGAGCAATTGGAACTCTTCATCTTGTCCTGCATGAGGCAGAATAGTGTTTTATGTTCATATATTTCATTTTGGGCAGGCTGCTCATGATGCTTTTGTTGAAACCAGTGGAGCCCTTAACACAATTGCTGCTTCTCTGATGAAGATTGCTAATGACATTCGTTTATTAGGAAGGTCTGTATGCCTAGCATGACCATTTCATTTTCGTCCTAATAAATTTTGAAAGTTTTTCACCATGCTTCTCATGTACAGCGGTCCGCGTTGTGGCCTTGGCGAACTCATTCTTCCTGAAAACGAGCCAGGCAGCAGTATTATGCCTGTAAAATCTCCTCATTCCATACTTTCATTTGTGACCAAAATATCTCAAATCCTTGTCACTTGACCGTGTCTATTCTGTTTCAGGGGAAGGTCAATCCTACTCAGTGTGAAGCTCTCACTATGGTCTGTGCTCAGGTAAGTTTAGGCCGTGAATTTTGGTCAACAAATTCTATTCTTAGTACCTTTCTTGACGTTCTTTTTTCCCTAATTGACTTTCAGGTTATGGGAAACCATGTAGCTGTTACAGTGGGGGGATCAAATGGTCATTTTGAACTAAATGTGTTCAAGCCAATGATTGCCAATGGTCTTTTACATGTATGCTATATTCTTGTATTATTATTGTGGTTTTACTTGTTAATGAGTGGATACAATCTCAGACTTAGTTACTTATTAGAGGTGCCAAGCACATATACTGTTCATCATCAATTGGCCATGATTTTGTAGGAAAAATCATTTTTTTATCAGACAGTGCTTTGGGGTAGAAATTAAGTCAGCCCAGCAATTCTGCTTTTTTTCAACCATAAGTCAAAAAGTTAATTGGGGAATTTGGAAGTTCTATAATAATATCATATTATTTGGTGGACCTGCCTATAATAATTTTACTGGATCCAATCTATATTCATAATCTCTTGATGTCTTTGTGCAAAATCTCATGCCTTGCTATATTTCTAATACTTGCATGCTTCTGTTCTTACTCAGCTGGTGTTTGTGTCCTCGTACTTAACTATCATTTTTGTTTCCCTACTGACAGTCTCTAAGATTGCTTGGGGATGCATCTGCCTCCTTTGAAAAGAACTGTGTTAGAGGAATTCAAGCTAATAAGGAAAGAATTTCAAAACTGCTGCATGAGGTACGCTGATGCTGGGTACAGAATATAAAAAAACTTGTAAACACCGTCTGCCATGTTATAGATTTTAGTCCTAATGAACGTTTTTGTTCTCGCTGCATGGCATTTTGCATTGCATTGCAGTCGCTGATGCTTGTCACATCGTTGAACCCTGTAAGTTTACACCCATGATCTGCCTGTGTTAATGCCTATGCGTCCTTAATTCCTCTGCTTTAGTTTACAACTTTTGCCACTGATTCTGTTCCAGAAAATTGGTTATGACAATGCTGCAGCAGTAGCCAAGAAAGCGCACAAGGAGGGAAGTACTTTGAAGGTATGATTTTTTCATGTCCATGCAATTTCATACTTTATTCAGTATGTTTGTTATCTTGTGACTCATTTAAACTTTTCTGACGACGCATAGTTGTTCTTGATTAGTTAGGCAAGTATGGAAAAACCAACTGCTTTTAATCATACCCTGTTCTTGCTAGACTTGTGCATCTTTCAGTGCTAATTGTATGGCTGGTAGGTGCATATAACCTCAATAGGGGGAAGATAATGTCTACAGCGGGGTGTTTGATGTTGGTATCCAGTAAATGGTGTTTTTGGGGCACCTTTGGACGCTGACATACCAAATTTAACGATATTTAACTCTGCAGGAAGCTGCATTGAAACTGGGAGTGCTAACCAGTGAAGAATTTGATAATCTCGTCGTGCCCGAGAAAATGATTGGCCCATCTGACTGATAAGCTTATCAAAGATTTTGAAGCTCCTGAGAATTGATCAGCATTAATTGCCTGATGTTTCATTTTTGAATTATTTATTTGGAATCGAGCATTGAACAGATTTTTTGACTTGTAAAAACAATATTCTTGAGGCTTTCTCCATGGCTGGTCTGGGTCATTGGGGGTTATCGATGATGACAGTTTGATTGGGTAAATAAGGGGTAAACCTCCCTCATTTTGTAATGGTTGTATCAGAGAGATCTGGGCTCCATAAATAAAATAATTATTTTACGTTTTGGGAGAGACATTTGTATTTGGTGGTTCACACCTTGAAGTATAAATTGTTCGTTCCCAAGCAATTACTCTCAGGATGTGAAGAGAAAAAGAACACCAAGTGTATGCTCCCCCTATCTGGGCTGTTGATAGCCGTGCTCAATAACCTAGCGGTTTGGTCTGCGGTCCAAACCAAAGACCGAACCGTATGATGTTTGGTTTGGGCTCACGGATTGCACCACTTCAGGGGCAAGCAGTCGGTAATTTTTAAGATATGATTGTTTTCTTATACCTCCTTCCCTCTCAATGTCATTAACTGTTAAGAATGTTAGTTGGGGTTAGTTTGTGTGCTCTGGAATTGCCTTGGAGCACAGTCTGTCATTAAATAATTCAATAGAATCAATACGAATGATTGTAAAGATAGGCCAACACTTGATTGGTGGTACAGTCAATGGGACAGTTTGTTAGTGGCAGCCCCTGCAAGAATTGTTGCAATGTTCATAACCATACCATCGGACCCAACACCATTAGGTGCCACAAGGGCCCGGCCTGGAGGACTGTATGCTGCAAGTGAAAAGGGCCATGCACAGAATCCATGGCACTGCACCGACTGTTTTGAAAACCGCAGGATCCCATGCAAAATCTCTCTACTATCACGTCTTTAGCAGTTAAAACCAAGTATACCCAGGAAAGTCTAATGGTAATACTTTGTTCTCTATCTTGTTTCTTACATAGTTTGCTATCTAGTTTGCTATCTGGTCGGGATGTAAATTTGAACCGAAAAATTAGACCGGTTGGACCGGTTTTGAACGGGTCCGATTTGGGACCTGTTCTTATAACCGTAAAATTGGCCGGACCCGACTCTATAGTTTTTGAGATTGGACTGCCCGGTTAGGAAAAAAAATATAAAAATTAATATTATATATATGTTTTATACAAAATTAATATTATACAAAATATTTTTTATAGATAAGTTTTATATATAATATATAATTATATATGAAATAATTTTATATTATAATTTATAAATTATAACATAAAATGTTAATCTTAAATATGAACATTTGTAATTTGTTTGATCATATGTTATTAATATAATTATATATAAGATAATTTTATTACAATTTATAAAATAAAAGTTTAATCTTAAAGATGAAAATTTAATTTATCATATGCTTTAAACATAAAATATATATTTAAATTATTAATAACATTTTATTTATAGCTATACTAATATATAACTAATACTAATATATTATATATAGCTAAATAATCACTATACTAAATAATCACATATAAAATAATGATATAGTAATACTAATTACTAATACTAAATTACTATACTGATACTATCACTATAATAAATTACTATACTAATACTATCGCTATAATACTATCAATAATATAGTTATAATAAATTAAACTCACTATAACAATTAACAAATACTAATATAACAATTAACAAACTCACTATCGCTATAGTTATATTTATATTCTAATGTAGACTCTAGTTATACTTATACTAATATAGTTATACTAAATCACTATAACTAATACTATACTATAGTATTAGATATAAATCACTATAAATTTTTTTTAATAGGCTAAATCACTATAACAAAATATAACTATATATAGTATTAGTATTAGTATAGTATATAGTATTATTATGATAGTATCACTATAATAGTATAATACATAGTTAGTATTATAATATATACTATAGTATACTATATATACTATATATTAATATCACTATATATATTAATATATAATAAATATATACTATACTATATATATATATTATATATATTATGCATATAGACTAAATTTTAGTCCCAAAGGCCAAACGGCGTCGTTTAATGGCGCTATATATATATATATATATATAATACGGTTACATCACTGCCCCTCCCCGCTCGACCATCTCTGCTCTGCCTCTCGAGTCCGAGTCCCCGCAGCCGTCTCTCACGCTCAGCCCCTCTCTCACGCCGTCAACAGCCCCTCGCCGTCGACACTGTTGGTCCGTTCTGGTCTCCTCCACTTCCAGTTGTTCCCGAGGCTACAGAATCACAGATATTGTTTACAGAATCGAGTCTGAGTCCCCGCAGCCGTCTCTCACGCTGAGCCCCTCTCTCACGCCGTCAACAGCCCCTCGCCGTCGACACTGTTGGTACGTTCTGTTCTCCTCCACTTCCAGTTGTTCCCGTGGCTACAGAATCACAGATATTGTTTTCCTTTCACTTCGCTCTTTGACTGCCTCTCACCGACCTCAAGGCCTCAGCGATTCGAAGTCGATTTCGAACTCTGCAACGGCTATTGATGAGCGAGATGGAGCTCCGTCGGGAAATTTCGGGTCAAGCGTTGGAGTTGAGTCGTGGAAAACGTTCGTGGAGGTAAGCCAGTTTTTCACTTGGCTTAAGGCGTTTGGCCGCTGAGGAAAAAGTAGGAAAAGTAGGATTAGTCTATTTGTCTTATTTTTACTAGAAACTGAAGCATTGAAAATAACTTGCCTTGAATTTAAAACATTGTCAATGCTTCTATTTAATGAGTTGTTTTCTTTTTCTAATGATTCTGTTTCATAGTTTGGAAGATTCTGATAGCAATGCACTAATCTTACCTGAAAAGAAAAGTAACAAAAAGAAAGGCGTTGATAAGGTAAATTCGGCAAGCTAGTTAACTATTTTGTTTTAATTTACTGTTTTTTTGGGTTAAGATTTCACAATTCTTATGTACAGGAATGCAAAAGAATTAAAATGGATAAGAATCCCAAGCTGAGCAAGGCTCAGAAAAGGAAGTTGAAGAAGTTAGAGGTGCTTGCACATGCAAATCTAATTTGGTTAATTCATTTTGTACGTACTAGACCGAAACCCTTAAGTGGCTTTTGTTAATGCAGGAGGAAAAGGAGAAAGCACTTTTGCTGTCAAAAAGCATTGAGACCTTGGAGTATGTCATTTTGTTTTCCTAAAATGATTTATTTATTTATTTTCTATCCGAGAAGCTCATGGAATTTTAAAATCTATCTTTCAGGAAGTATAAGCTTCCGGAGGACGCATTTCATCTTCTGCAGTCTTCACGAGATATTGGTCATGTTAGTATAGTTAAATCAATTTTATCTTATTAGAAAAGTTATCTTTTAACATTACCGTTAAACTCTTTCGTAATGTCCCATCTTAATGTGAGATGAATTGATGAATATCCTAATTTTTCAGGGTTATAAAAAATTTTGTGGGACTGTATTTATGAGATAAAATTATCTTAATGTAGGCTGAAACCAAGAAGGAAAAACATAGGAGGGTTGTGCACTTTTCTAAGGCAGGATTAGAAGTTCCAGATAGGGACAGTCCTTTTGAAAGAAAGGGTGGTGATTCTGCCGCTGGTGGAACTGAACTTGAGGTGGACAGAATTTCTTCAAGGCAGGATTTCAACGAGGATGATTCATTGCAACCAATGATGCTTAGAGGAGAAGCCCCAAAGATTCTGTCTAAAACAGACAAGATTCCTTCAAGGAAGGATTTCAACGAGGATGATTTATTCCAACCAATGATACTGGAAAGAGAATCCCAGAATTATGAATCTGTTCCTTTGGACTCTTCTCAAGGAGCAGTTCGGTGCATTGAAAACAGTGGATCGGTATGTCTAATCCTGTATTTTTGCTTGTCCTTGGCCAATGAACGTATAGGACGTGTGCGTCTCCCAGAGTTTGGATAGTATTAGTATGTACACATAGACACATAACCTATTAATCCTAATGGATGATTGTGCATGTTTAATGATCTAATATTTTTTCCATAATTTTTAAAACTCAGATCAATTAAACTAAACTCAACTAAACATTGAATCCAACTGGTTCAAGTCGATCCATATCTGACACACCAAGTAATTATGTGTGGTTTGTCGTTGTTCATATATATCATTCTCTTTTAATGCAAATGGCACATGATTTCATCGCATCTGATTATTCATGAAACTATCTATCAAGCTAATATATGGAGGTAAGAAGTTCAATTGTTTATGAGGTAGGTGAGAAATTAAGAGTCTTTAAAAAGAACCACCTAATCTTATGAAACTCAAAGATGGTAATCTAAATGGAACTTTAATTTTACTTGTTTTATTATGTTTATAAAATGTCCATAAAATAAGCATGCTTTGGTACTGTTTGCAATTTACGTCTGTTGCATACCAGAACTCAATCAAGAAGCAATACATGACATGTATCATTTTTTGTTTGAGTTACATAATATGCACAACTGAGTGATAAGAACTACAATTCACTCTGTTTGTTAGTTTCCATATATTTTGTGGTTGACAAATAGGAAACTGGGCATTTGACATGTGACAGGATAAGGCAGATGTGAGCCAAAAGGTTGATTACAGCGGGAAGTTTAACACACAAGGTTGTCCTGCTCAAGAACCTTTAACCATCCCAACTGTTGTGCATGTATCTAGGCCGAATGAGATTCAGAACACTAGGAAGGATCTTCCAATAGTCATGATGGAGCAGGAGATAATGGAAGCTATAAATGATCATTCAGCTGTGATCATATGTGGAGAGACAGGATGTGGTAAAACTACTCAAGTTCCTCAGGTGGGTTTTGCTTAATGGTTGATTGTGATATACAAGCTGAATTCACACCTTTTTCCCCTTTGCATGACAATCCTATTCTGCATTTTGGTTAACACTGTTCAGTTTCTTTATGAGGCTGGCTTTGGTTCAAGCCAGTCCAGTACTAAAAGAGGTATTATCGGTGTTACTCAACCGCGCCGTGTTGCTGTACTTGCCACTGCCAAGCGAGTGGCATTTGAGCTTGGTTTCCATCTAGGTCAAGAGGTTGGGTTTCAAGTTAGGTATGACAAGAGGATTGGAGAGAGTTGCTCAATCAAGTTCATGACTGATGGAATTTTACTACGAGAAGTTCAGGTTTTGCCTCTGACTGTACATTCTGCTAGCAATTATGATGCGAACAACTACTGATAAAAATTATCAATTTTGACCTAGTTGTACTTGGCTATGCCCATTATACATGATTAGGTTTCTGTTCATGGTGGACAAGTTGATAACCAAACAATTAGATCTTTGTCTCTTTGTATGTTTGTGTGTGTGTGTGTTTGAGAGAGAGAGAGAGAGAGAGAGAGAGAGAGAGAGAGAGAGAGAGAGAGAGAGAGAGAGAGTTTCTGGAAGGTGTCTATTAATTTTGTTAAAAGAGGCTTACATTGCTGGTTGGGGCTTCTCAGACATACATTCTGTTGGTTGAATTTCTGCATAGTTCAACTTCTGCTGACGAATTAAGCATATGAGGGGAAGAATTTACATTCTCAGTGGTGATAACTGATAGTTGATGAAGTTTTTCGTAAATGCTTCTGATTATTTTTTGTAGTGATGGGAGTATTTTTTCTCCCTCTAAATCCTAAAAATTTTGTTCACTGCTTTTGGTTGGGAAATGATTTTGTGGGAATTGTAGTATTTATATATGCTTTCAGCAATGTTCATGAGATATTGATGTTTCAGTGCTCAGACTGGGGGACAAAGCTCGATTTATTTTAGTTTCACATAGCTTCATGGGTGGATTTCTTCTTCTTCTTTCTTTCCCCATGTCATATGTTATTTTTCCAGATTTTCTTCTGTGTTTTACATCAAGTATGTTCAGTTAAAATGAGTTAGCTTCTTTCCAAGGTAGTTAAATGAAAACACTTTTTGCCACAGAATGATTTTTTGCTGAAGCGTTATTCCGTCATAATTCTTGATGAAGCTCACGAGAGAAGCTTGAACACAGACATACTGATTGGAATGCTTTCTCGTATAATTAAAATTCGCCAGGTATTCCTTGATAGGTATTATCTATTCCACGTGACGCTTATATCTTTTCTCCTTGTCATAAGATATTCTGCTTGATGACAGGATGAATATGAGAAGCAGCAACTAATTGTGCGAACAGGGCAAAGTGTAAGTCCAGATGATGTGATTTCTCCATTAAAACTTGTGCTGATGAGTGCCACCTTGCGAGTGGAAGATTTTATTTCTGGGAGAAGGATATTTAACGATCCTCCACCTGTTATAGAAGTTCCAACTAGACAGTATCCGGTAACCATACACTTCTCAAAGAGAACAGAGATCTTTGATTATATTGGTCAAGCGTATAAAAAGGTCTTGGCAATTCACAAGAGGCTGCCACATGGGGGTATACTTGTCTTTGTCACTGGCCAGAGAGAAGTAAACCACTTGTGTCAGAAGCTATCTAAAGCTTCAAAGGAACTGGTTATGAAAACATTAAGGGAGGATGTTGGGACTGATGGCACTGGGGTCTCTCAAACAAAATCTGTTGAAGACATAAATATGAAGGAGATTAATGATGCATTTGACTTTGATGGAAATTCAATTGACCAGTATACTGACAGGTTTAGCTCTTATGAGGAAGATGAGTGTGATATAGATGAGGATGATTCAGATGTTTCTTATGATTCGGAAACAGAGAGTGAACTGGAATTTGATGATGATGTTGATGGGGACCCATTGCGTCAGACCACCAAAGAGGATGATCGTAATCTATTAAATGTTTTAGGGGAGGACGGGAGCCTTGCTTCACTAAAAGCTGCTTTTGAAGCTTTGTCTGGGAAACCTACATTAAACTCTTCTGATGGTAAACATGCCCCTCTTTCTAGTCCAGAAGGGTGCTTAGACCAATCCAATCCAAGCATAGGGAACAAAAGGGGGGGAAAAGGTTTCTGTGCTGGTACATTGCGTGTCCTGCCTCTTTATGCCAAGCTGTCTGCTGCTGACCAGCTTTGTGTTTTTAAAGAAGTAAAGGAAGGAGAGAGACTTGTGGTTATTGCCACTAATGTGGCTGAAACCTCTATAACTATCCCAGGCATCAAGTATGTTGTTGATACCGGGAGAGAAAAGGTGAAGACCTACAACTCCTCCAATGGCATGGAAACATACCAAGTACAGTGGATAAGTAAGGCATCGGCTGCTCAACGTGCAGGAAGAGCTGGAAGAACTGGGCCTGGCCACTGTTATCGTCTCTACTCTTCTGCAGTTTTTAGTAATATACTTCCTGACTTTTCTGTTGCTGAAATATCTAAAATGCCAGTTGATGGCGTTGTCCTTCTCATGAAATCCATGCGTATCGATAAGGTTGGTTAAATGTGTTTGTTGGTTCTTAGTCTACCTTTTATTTAAAGTTTTGGGTGGTGTGACTTTCTATGTTGTGAGTTTTGTGCTTGACAAAGTAGACTTGCACGGGAAAATTTTCCTGTGTTGTAATTAAACCTAATTTGTGGTGGGGTTTTCCCTGACTGATTTGTAGTATTCGATTATATTTTGGTCTTCGAATTTTGTGAGTTGTGAATTTAGGTTTCTGACACCCTATATTGTTTGTGGTTTCAGGCTACTGTTAATTGGTCAATAGGTAGCCCTGCTTGTTTTATGCATATATCTGCGTATTTAGTTGATATTGTTACCAAATATATAAATGGTGGAAGTTTTTGGCTGTTCAGTACCTAAGGGACTACCTGTTCTGGCTCTTACTTTTACTCTTTTAAATTTGATGATTCTTTTGTTTATCTCTTTGTTCTATGCTAGGTTCAAAACTTTCCATTTCCAACTCCTCCCAAGATCACTGCATTGGTTGAAGCAGAGCAGTGCTTGAAGGCTCTAGAAGCTCTTCATAGCAATGGCAAATTAACACCCTTAGGGAAAGCCATGGCTCGTTTCCCCATGAGTCCACGCCACTCCCGGATGCTCCTTACCGTTATTCAGACTATGAGGATGGTGAATTGTTATGCCCGTGCAAATCTAGTTTTGGGCTATGCGGTTGCAGCAGCTGCAGCTTTGAGTTTGTCAAATCCTGTTGTCTTGCAGTTTGAAGGAAGTGATGTGAATAAAGATGACCTAGAGCAGGATAAGAAATCTGGTACTCAAGTTGACGTGGAAGTCATTGGCAAGCAAGAAAAATTGAGGAGAAAGAAACTGAAAGAAACTGCAAAAATGTTCCGTGCAAAGTTTTCAAACCCTAACAGCGATACTCTGACCATTGCATATGCACTTCAGTGTTTTGAACTCTCTGGCAGCCCAGTGGAATTCTGCAATGACAATGCATTGCACCTGAAAACCATGGAGGAAATGTCCAATCTACGAAGGCAGCTACTTCAACTGATCTTTGAAAAAGGCCTTTGTGGCACTGAGCAGGATTTCTCTTGGATTCATGGAACTCAAGACGAAGTAGAACGTGCTTGGAGAGTTTCCTCCAATAATCCCCCTCTTTTGCTGAATGAAGAAGAGCTCTTGGGCCAAGCTATCTGTGCTGGATGGGCAGATAGGGTTGCCAAACGCATTAAAGGAGCTTCAAGACTATCAGAAGGAGACAGAAAAACACATGCAGTACGCTATCAAGCTTGTATGGTAAAAGAAACTGTGTTCCTCCATCGTTGGTCATCTGTTTCTAATTCGGCCCCTGAGTTCTTGGTTTACAGTGAATTGCTACAGACAAAACGACCATACATGTATGGTGTGACAAGTGTGAAACCAGAGTGGCTTGTTAAATATGCTAGCTCTTTGTGTACCTTCTCCTCAGTCCTTACAGATCCCAAACCTTATTATGAGCCTCAGTCTGACCAAGTATTCTGTTATGTCATTCCTACTTTTGGGCCTCATTTATGGGAACTTCCCCTGCATAGTTTGCCAATCACAAATGATATGCAACGAGTGACAGTTTTCTCTTATGCTTTGCTTGAAGGAAAAGTGTTACCATGCTTAGGGTCTGTTCGTAAGTTTATGTCAGCCCCTCCTAGTAGCATTTTGAGGCCAGAGGCATCAGGTCAAAAAAGGGTCGGAAATCTTTTGAACAAGTTAAAGACCAAATTAATAGATAGCTGCTCTATGTTAAGAGAGGTCTGGATGGAGAACCCTAACGAGTTGCATTCAGAAATTCTGGGCTGGTTTCAGGAGAGTTTCCACAAGCACTTTCAAGTTCTTTGGTCAAAAATGCATGGTGAAATTCTTTTAGAACCTCAAGAACGCTTCCCCAAAAGAGGAAGAGTTAAAAGCAAAAGCAAGAAGTGATCTTCTTGTGTAAAAGCTGGACTGCAAGTACTATAATTATTTGATCTTGTTGCTCTTCGTATATCTGAAAGAGCTGGAGCAAGGTCTGAAATGAGAAAAGGATAGAAGATCAGTACATTAAATGACCTGTTGACTGAAACTTCATTGCAGTGGGTGATATTAGTAACTCACACAGGTAACCACATAAACCCATTTTGTCTTCCTTTTAGTTCAAAGAATTAGGAAAAGGTAAAAAAAGGGTTTCTACACTTGTTTAATTGTTGAACTTGTTGCAGTTTTCATTGGATTTCTTAGAATGGATGTACATTAACATAATAGACATCAACTGTTTGTGAAACCAAGATTATCTTCAAGTTTTATACTTTGTTATTTATGCTATATTGCTGCAATGCTGAGGCTACTGTGATGAGCTCATGAATTTTCAATTATTTAAGTTGTTTAGTTTAATTCAATTTTTTTTATTTTTTATTTTTTTTTATCTTCACTTGAACCAACCCAAGTACAAATGGTGGGTGGTAAAGAATGCCGTTTAGAAAGAGTTTCTCTTGATGAGTTTCATCCTTTGTGTTCTTGGTTAGACTGCTTGAATGATTTCTTTTTTTCTGGATTTTGTTTTTTGGTGTGTATATATGAGTTGAGGTAATTGCAGACTTGATCAGAATCTTGATATGCTTTATGTGATATATATATTTATAAGATGTCCTATATATTGGTACTGAGCTCCAATTCCTACACCAGGGGCCCTTTAAAAAAAAAAAAGGTTAAAGGTTTATAGGGATAACTACCTTTTACACCTTCAAACTATTACTATTTTTTCATTTTGTACCCAAAACTATTAAAACTGACACATTGCACTCCTAAATTATAAAAATTTGAAATTGTACCCTCTTTTAAGACTGTTCAGATTGTATCATGTCACCATTGTTCTTTCATTTTAATGGTCAAAATTGGATGGAGGTGCAAAATGTAAGTTTTTGGTAGTTGGAGGATGTAATGTATGTCAGTTTCGACAGTTCCAGGGCATCTTGACAAGGGGACAGCCATTATCCCATAGAGGAAGCTCCAACATCTCTCAATGAATGGGTCAAATCGTGAAGAGGAAGACAGGGTTGGGCTGGAAGGCAGGTAAGGCTCTTCTTCCTCTTTGGCTTTTTCCAAGGAAGAAGACAGGCTCTTCTTCCTCTTGGGCTGAAACTATCAACTTTTTTTGTACTTCACACCCTAAACTATCAGAACTGAGACATTGGTTATCGGGTATCCACCGACCCCAACCGTAGTATTTCGGAAATAAAAAGGAAGAGTTCCGTTTCCGATTATTTCATTTTGGGTCGGGTAATTCGGGTCGAATAATTCGGAAATATCGGATCGGTTCGATTGTGCGGTTTAAATGTACAGTCCTATTTATATTGTATTGACTACTTTGTTTGCTTAAGCTCTTTTGTGAGCTTCATCGTAGTGGTTCATCACGGTCATACCAGTGCCTTGGTTGGTTCAGTTTGTTTGTTTCTAATTTGTTTTTTGCATGTACCACTTTGGTTGATGTTGGGCTCTTTATATTATGATATCATCCTCTTCCCCTTGCTTCCATTGTTTGAATTGCAATAACCATCTGATGTTTGACACGTGTAGGGTTTGTATGGACAACTAGGCATGCCCCATGTATAGTTTCTCCACGTGCTTGAAACTTTACAAGCCGCAAAGACTGAGCATCCTCAAGTGTCCTCCTGTTTCTCTCTAGATT
The DNA here is from genome assembly GCA_029856935.1 of Cyclocarya paliurus. Lineage (NCBI taxonomy): Eukaryota > Viridiplantae > Streptophyta > Magnoliopsida > Fagales > Juglandaceae > Cyclocarya > Cyclocarya paliurus. Next base: position 13,229,630 of record CM056949.1, read on the forward strand.
CACTGAAAAGTGAGAAAGTGAGCAGTAGTTATATGTTTAGTTGGGAGTGTAGCAGAATTTTGTTTATGCTACTTTATTCTGATTCTTTTTATGTCCTTTATGCACTTTACAGCGGGTTGAACATGTCATGATGCTAATGCTCGCACCAAAAATACTAGTCTTCTCATCCAACTACTGGTAAAAGAGCCCCCAGTGGCATCTATCAATGTTCCAAGCCGGCTTGCTATATTACCTTCTCATAATTTTTATTTTTGTTGTGCATGAGTAATGTGATTTTTCTTTTCTAAAATTTAGTGGTTTCCATGTTATTTGTTTCTCTAAAGGTTTCGAATTTTAAAAAAATTCGTACAAAACTCCTATAGAGAACTTTCTTTTATGTACCGATAAAAAAAAAAATTAAAATTTGTCTCATAATGTTTCTAAAATAGGTTTCATATATTTTTTTTAAATATAGAAGTTATGAAAGAAATTGAAATATATAACCGTTGAAAATAGATAATTTTAAAGAATTGACTATCAGAAAATGATGAATATTAAAAAATAGGGAAATTAGAAATAGACAAATTTTGGCAAAGTAGATAATTAAAATGGAAATTGATAACTATATATTAATTAAAGCTTAGAGAAAATAATAAAGTAGTATACCTGAAGGAAATATTTTTCCGCGAAATGATAATTATTTTAAAATTCTAATATGATTTATAAATAAAGTAATAAAATAGTTGTCTGGATATTTTATTGGATAATGTTAGGATGTATATTGAATGTGCATTTCAAATATGCACATAAGTACAAATAATTTTTTTAATTTTTTTTAAATATTCTTAATTATTAAAAAAGTAAAATTTAAATATAAATTTATTAATAGTTATTTTTGTAATTATTAAAAAAAAAATATATGAATGGGTTAATACTAGTTTTTTTATTTTTATTTAAGATAATGATAGGTTTATTATCTTCCTATTATCTATTTACTATTTTTCTTATTTTTTAAATTTATTTTTACTTAATAGTTAAGGAAGTGATTATTAGTAAAATTATATATTTTTTAAATTTTTTCTTAATGATATTTAAAAGAAATATTTTAAAGAAAATAATAAAAAAAATTAAATATATTATAAAATAACAAAAATGTGATAAGGTAATTAAGTTTTGTTTGGTTGTCAAATCAATTTCAATTCATCATTATAATTTTTTTAAATTTTAACATAAAATATAATAAATAATTTAAAATTTTTAAATAAAAATAATATTTTAATAATATTTTATCATTTTAACTCAACTCAATTTAAATTAATTTAATATCCAATCGTAATTTTAATCTATTTATTATTTTATTTTTATTTGAGTCAATTTCTTTTTTGGGATACGACGATACGTCTCATCTGAAGTTCTATGATTACCTCTAATATCGGTGAGGTGATGTGATGTTTCATTATTGCAGTAATTGTCAGCAGTCAGCAGTGCTGCCACCATACTTCTAAGTGCAATGTACCATTGTACATGCCCACTTTTCCCATTTCAGAGATATGAGATTTGGATGCGAATTTCGAATATCCTGTCAAATGGCTATTATTTATTTGGGATAATATAGGATTGGACAATGCTAGGAAGCCTAGGATCACGATTCACGCTCGAGCTTCTGTCCCTTCTTTTTTTTAGTGATTAAGAAAGTCTTATTTAATAATATTATATTTTTTTAAAATATTTAAAAGTGTTAAAAAATGATGAAAAAAAATAAAAAATAAAACAAAAAACTTGAGTTTTTTTACATCATTTTTAAACATTTTAAAATATTTTAAAAAAGAAGAAGATAATATACAATATTATTAAACAATACTTTTTAAATCACTAAATAATAAAAAACTAAAAAAAAATATTCCCAACAGAATCCCTAGCATATTCCATATAGGATTACTTCTTCTTACCAATTATTTATTATTCTTTTTTTTTATACTTATTTTTAATTTTTTTACTTAATAGTTAAAAAATGATTATTAATGAAGTTATATTTTTTAAAATTTTTTCTTAATGATTAAGAATGTTAAAAAAATAATTAAAATAAAAAAATAAAAATATACTATAAAATAATAAAATAATAGTAAGAGAGTAGTAACTCTATCATTATTCATTTAGATTTTTTACTTTTTATATATTGGCCCCATAGGGAAATATGAAAAATGCTACTCTCATGGATAGTTGGGTTCTGATAATTTTATTTATTTATTTATTTTAAACTTCATAATTAAGAAAATATTTTTTAATGATATTGTAATTTTTTTTAAAAAATATTTAAAGGTATAAAAAAAATTACCCTTATCACGACCCGTCTTGCACTACACCCTCAGCGGGAATGGTACTGCTCGGGAAATATATACGGTAACTCCAGCTCCTCACACCACTTTGGACTTTGGAGTCCCTAACCCTTGTTTTGTTTTTAACACCGTTGAAAATGGTTTTGGGATTTATTTAGTTTTTTTTATTTTTACCTCTTGGATTTGCAATTTTTAATTAGTGTCAAATTTAAGTCCTTTACAATCATTAGATATCATAATCTAAAGGCATTATCTTTGATTCATATTAAAACTGGTAGAAAATAAAAATAAAATAGAAAAGGAGATGGAGAAGAGAGAAGGGGAGAGAGAATTAGAGGGTTAGATCTTTTCTATTTTTATTTGTAATTGAATACATAATATGGATAATGCTGTTTGAATCGTTTGATGACTGATGATTGATTGATATTTGTTTTTGTTTTTAATTTCTTAGTGATTAAGTAAGTGAATATTATTGAGTTTATGTATTTTTTGTAAAAAAAAATATATTTAAAGATGTTAAAAAAGTAATAAAAGAAAAACAAAAACAAAAATTCTGAAATGCGGTTTGGATTGTTGGTAGGGACATCGGTCCCAATAACATCATCCTACATTATATATATTCTTATTTATAAGTGAATGGGGATATAGAAAGAATAGAATTACAATAAATCAATAATATTAATTAATTTATATAATAAATTAAATATAATAAAAAATAAGTCATATTATCGAGTGTGTATATAAAGATTGACTAAAATATTATGAATATTTTATTATGAATATATTTGATATATTTTTTTAAGTAATATATTTGATAGTTGCTGCAACGAAGCAAGCACCCGTATTGGCATATTTTATTTTATCATTTTCTTTAGAAGGCTGCAAGCACCCATATTCTTAAGCTTTTTATCGTTTGGCAGAACATATATTTCAAGTATTAACTGTGGAGCTAAGATCCTCCGATAGTGTCACACGACACTGCACGTGTGAGAAATAATATATTTTAAGTTTAATTTGTTTTCAAAAAATTTTTTAAACTCATTTCATCTCTTATAATCATTATCATTTTTTTAAATTTTAATATAAAATAAAATAAAAAATTTAATTTTCTTAAATTTTAAAATAAAAATAATATTAAAAAAATATATTTTAATAATATTTTATTTAATTTTTTAATTTTAATTTCAATCCATCCCACGCTAATTTAGAGATCCAAGGCACCAAAAAAACCTCCGACTACAAAGCCAGTCACGCACGTGCGATACTCCCTTTGTGTCTCCTTGTCCGTGATGCTTTTAGTTTTAGCTCCCTCCGTTCTCTTTAGGAGAACCCTTTTTTGTTTCAATGTACATACTTCCACTGCTTCCTCTCCATGGAGCAGTCCTACTCGGTCAATGGATACCCTTCACATCAATGAAAGTCTCAGCTCACACGCTCAAAGCTCTGCAACTGATCTCTGTCCGTCCTCTTTTTCTTCCTTAGCTTGGTAACAGCAATATTCTCCTTGTGCTTTTATTTTTTATTTTTTATTTTTGACATTTTTGTTCTTCTGCAAATGATCACAGCCCGTCTTTAGATATTGGTTAGATTTCTATTTCATTTATATTTGAAGTTTTTGGACAACTATAGATTTTAAATGAAAAAGGAAAAGAAAAGCTGCTGAGCTTTGGTATTTTGTTTAGAACAGAAAAAACATTGTGGGTTTTTCGGTCTTGTTTGGACACTTATAATATCTTAAAATATTTATGAATAATAATAAAATGATTTGAATTTTGATCTTTTATTGGGTATTGAAAAATGAGTAAGAAAAAATTAAATAAAAATATTATAAAGTTAAAATCTTGTTATAAGTTTTTAATATTATTTTTCTTTTGAAATTTGAAAAAGTTATATTTTTTTTGTGTTTAGATAATGATTAGGTAATAATTAGATAGAAAAATTGAATATTTGAAATTGAAAAGTGTTTTGTATTTGAGTGATGTGTAGGACTGAAATATATGATAATATATGAGAATACCTTGTTACATAAACAAGGCCTAAGGCTCGTTTGTTGAGCATCATTATTACGCTACTTGTATCTTTGGTTTTGGAAATTTGGTTTAATTATATCTTTGAAGGAAAAGTGGTGAGTCACGTTTTTGTTATTTAGGCTCTGTTTGGTTTGATGGATAATGTTACTACAAAAAAAAAAAAATATTCATTATTATTTAAAATTTGCGTAAAATTAAATATTTAATCTGAGCGTAAACGAGGTGTCATGATAAACATTGCCCAGAACTGTTAAGATTATTTTTCGGGAATAATCTGTTCTCTGTATTACTTCCGTTAAACTGTTTCCTGTTGAAACAAATAAGTCCTCTGAGTGGTTCAAGTTATGAGATGTTTAATAGAGTGATCACGCATCATCACCTTTTGAACACTAGTGCTGTACAATATATTGGTAGATGGAACGTTTGATTATCTGCATTTGTTATTGGAGATGATATGGAGAATAAGAAAATTGTGAGCTGCTTCATTGAATCTTTCTGCTGGCAATAGGTTCTCCACAAAGAACGAAAGGATGCTTTAATTGTTTTGTAAAGGTGCCTTTGGAAATACCATGGTAATTGAATGGTCAAGTCTGTGACAACACAGGATTTGAAGGCTTGAGTTTGTTGTTAAACTTGGAAGTAAGTGGCAGTCATCACCCCATATAATGTAAATGGATCACTTTTTTGAAACATTTTGTGCAGTTGTACCAGTTCAGTTTTCTACTAATAAGATGGTGGCTTTCAAGTTATTTTGCGGCCTGTTAATGATGTTGAATTTGCTCATGTAATATTGAAGAAAGAAAATCTTGTGATTGAATTTCCATCTGTGACAAAAAGCGATCAATATATAGTACCTCATGTTTGGTGGTTTTTTATTTTTCATGCATATAGGTGGAATTATTGTTGTTAGCTGTTATCATAAAAAAGTTTCATTTTATTAAAAAAAAAAGAAGCTCTCATTTATTTTATTTGAACTCATATTGTTTAATGGTTTAACATTACAATATGATTATTTTTATTCTCAGATTTGTTAAGAGAGTTATTGGGTAATGGATTCCTGTGATTGCATTGACTCACAATGGCCCCATGATGAGCTTCTAGTGAAATATCAGTATATCTCAGATGTATTAATTGCCCTTGCGTATTTCTCCATACCTTTGGAGCTTATATATTTTGTTCAAAAATCTGCGTTCTTCCCATATAGATGGGTGCTTATGCAGTTTGGTGCTTTTATTGTTCTTTGTGGAGCTACCCACTTTATAAACTTGTGGACGTTCTCTGTGCACTCTAAAGTTGTTGCTGTTGTCATGACGGTTGCAAAGGTTGCTTGTGCTATTGTATCGTGTGCAACTGCATTAATGCTTGTTCACATTATACCCGATCTGTTAAGTGTCAAAACTCGGGAACTATTTCTAAAGAACAAGGCTGAAGAGCTTGACAGGGAGATGGGGCTTATTCTTACACAAGAAGAAACTGGAAGGCATGTTAGGATGTTGACTCATGAAATTAGAAACACACTTGACAGAGATACTATATTGAAAACCACACTTGTTGAGTTGGGTAGGACTTTAGAGCTTGAGGAATGTGCGCTGTGGAGGCCATCACGAACTGGTATGAATCTGCAACTTTTGGACACCCTAAATTACCAAACACAAGTTGGGTCTACTGTGCCACTAAACAATACTATAGTCAATGAAGTTTTCAATAGTGCTCGAGCAATGCGCATACCATACACATGCCCACTGGCCAGGATCAGACCTCTTGTGGGAAGATATGTTCAACCTGAGGTTGTTGCTGTGCGAGTTCCTCTTTTACATCTCTCAAATTTCCAGGTTAATGATTGGCCTGATCTCTCCGCAAAAAGCTATGCAATCATGGTTTTAATTCTACCTACAGATGGTGCTAGGAAATGGCGAGACCATGAATTGGAACTTGTTGATGTTGTTGCTGACCAGGTTTTTTTCATTACTATGTTTTATTTGACTTATTTGCTATCTCTCATTTCTGTGCCACATGTGATATGTATCATAGTTGTTTTCTTCTATATTTCCTACCTCTTAGTGCTTTTTAATTCTGAGTTTATCCTTTGACACTCCTACAGGTAGCTGTTGCTCTTTCACATGCTGCAATTCTGGAAGAGTCTTTGCGTGCCCGTGATCAGCTCATGGAGCAGAATGTTGCTCTAGATTTAGCTCGACGTGAGGCAGAGATGGCTATCCATGCTCGCCTTGATTTCCTTGCTGTCATGAACCATGAAATGAGGACACCAATGCATGCAATGATTGCATTATCATCACTTCTTTTAGAGACTGAGCTAACTCCAGAACGAAGGGTTATGATAGAGACAGTACTAAAGAGTAGTAACCTTTTGGAAACCCTTATTAATGATGTTCTAGATCTTTCTAGACTTGAAGATGGAAGCCTAGAATTAGAAACTAGGAAATTCAACCTTCATGGGGTTTTCAGAGAGGCGAGTATCCCAGCAGTTCAATATTTGTTAATGGAATTGAAAATAATCTTGATTTGCTACAGCATTAACATACAGGCATCTTGGTAATGTTAGCTGTCCTAAATTTGCAGGTCATGAATTTGATAAAGCCTATTGCATGCGTGAAGAAGTTATCCACAACTTTGCTTCTGGCACCAGATCTACCTGTATGTGCTGTTGGTGACGAGAAACGGCTTATGCAAATTATTTTAAATGTTGCGAGTAACGCTGTGAAGTTCACAAAGGAGGGATACATTTCAATTATAGCATCTGTTGCAAAACCAGAGTCTCTAAGAGATTGGAGACCCTCGGAGTTTCATCCATTGTCAAGTGATGGTTGCTTCTACCTACTAGTACAGGTTGATAAATAGTGGATTTTACTTGCTTTCGGTTTATTTTTCTTCACAGGTCTTGCAATTTTTCTTTTGAGGCTTAAGGCAATTCTTGTTATGTTATGACATGTAAGTTTTGGTGATTACAGGGTATCCTTACGTTTATTATCTCTTGTGATCTGGTGCTTTACCTTAGTGATCGTCATATAAGATGTCTCATCTCAACATCTATGGCTAGATACCTGGATATAAGCTAAATGCATTATCTCGCCTATATTTTTCTTGTATGGTTACTGCAGACCATCTCGCTTGTTTTCAACTGTAACATCCCTGTTTCTGCAGGTCAAGGATTCTGGCTGTGGCATTCTTCCACAGGACATTCCACATATTTTTACCAAATTTACTCAGTCACAAAGTGGGTCCAGTCGAAAGAATGGTGTTGCAGGACTTGGACTCGCCATTTGTAAACGGTAAGAGTCCACGATCTTAGACCTTACATGTGAATACTGCACAGATAACTGGTTTTTCCACCTGATAATATTTTTGACCGTTCATGCGAGTATGCAAAGTGTTTTAGAGATAGTTCCTTCCCAATATCATCTTGTGGAAGGTTTTGACTTTTGACTAACTAGCAATTGCCCCAGCGTGGGACCTATCAAATAGGATTGCAATCAAGTGACTGTCTTGTCCCTAGTTTATTCATTGTTTGCTTTAGCTTTCTCTTTCCAAATTTTGATCAGATGCCTTGCTTTTCAAACAATTGAATCAGGTTCGTAAATCTCATGGGAGGACTGATTTGGTTAGAGAGCGAGGGCCTTGGTAAAGGGAGCACTGCTGCATTCATTGTAAAACTTGGGATTTGTGACAACCCAAGTGATTCAACCATGCACCAGGTTGCACCCAGGGGTCGTGCTCATAAGGGCAGTGGGGATCTTCCTGGACATAAAGCTGTGTTCAGAGATATTGATGATGTTGCTTCTTCAAGTTGCCGGTACCAAAGAAGTCTATAAATGCTAATGCATGCCGATTTTGTTGCATCAAATGACTTGCCAAATATGCCTATCCAGCCCTGCCCTTTCTCCCTCCTGTCAACTCCTCCCAAGTAGGCTGTGTAATGCGAGGCTAATATTGATCGAGGCCCCGAATAATGTAAATGTAATTTTGCCAAAAGATTATTCCAATGGCGGTATATTTTTGAGCCATTATGTGCAAGATATTTCACCATAACCTGCTTATAATTCATGTCCAACATAAAACTTAAGACGGTACATTGATTTCGATTCGTGAACCTCGACGATGGTGAAACAATGTTAAGAATCATACATAGGAGGTGACGAAAGTGTGATATACAGAATTGTAACTCGGAAACTCACACTCATAATATGCACAACGCTTTTGACATGGCAGGAGCAACATTAGGTCGGATGTCAATGTCTGCCATATCAGTGGTGGTCTTAACTGGGTTTCATGTAATCTAGAACTCATCATAAACAAGGAAAAAAAAAAAAACAATATTAACAACAAAAAATGTTGGAAAAATCATTACATCGGGGAACAAAGTAACAAGAATAATGAATCTAATGAAAGGGATACAATTATTTTTGTAATTCTATCATAAAGGGATGGTATTTTCAATAAAAATAGTGCTATAAATTTTTTTATAAAAAAGGTTCATCTTTATTCTTTTCCAAGTAGCAAAATATCAGCAAGTATTTCTTTTTAATTGGAGGCTTCAAAAACCCAAATGAAAAACGATTAGGGTGAAGCCCAAATATATTGCAAGAGGCCCACTAATTGGAAAATGACACGTGTAAGCATTTGCGCCCTTTTATATGGAGCCCAAAACGGCCCAAAAGGCCGAACCCCTCCCCAAACCCTAAAGGAGAAATGAATCGCATTTCTGTGGCCATATATAAACCTCAGCTTTCACGAACCCTAATCCTCTCTGCCATAGCAGCTACCATAGAAAGCGAGAGAGAGGGTGAGCAAGCGAGAGATTGAAAAAGATGGTTTCGCTGAAGCTCCAGAAACGGCTCGCAGCGAGTGTTCTCAAGTGCGGTCGAGGCAAGGTCTGGATCGACCCAAATGAAGTCAATGAAATCTCCATGGCCAACTCTCGTACGTTCTTGTTCTCCCTCTATTTGCCCCTCTCTCTGTCTCTCTCCAGTTTTTAATTTTTTGTTTTTTATTAGGGGGTTAAGATCTGTTTTTGTTGTGGGATCCGTCATCCGGTTTGATGATGTTTACCTCCTCGAACTTTCTTTGGTTGGAAAAAGAAAATAGATGGAAGTTTTTCTGGGCGTGTTTCCGCCTATAGCTTACTAGTCGCTAATGTAAATTTTGTTTTTTGTTTTTTTTTTTTGGTTCTTTCTCAGCAGCCAAACGGGCGTTGGATCTTTGTTTGTGGGGGTAGGTTTGTTTAGACCGTCGCTATGAATGGTCTGAGCTGGGGGTTTTAATTCTACACTGTTAGGGTTTTGCATGATTTGGCCCATTTGGGATTATTTAGTTGATATTGGAGCTGGAAAATGCGCTGTCTAATTGGATTAATTGGTTTCAAGTTATATTGATTTCGCGGCCTACCTTTCTGTCACGCTTTTATGTTTTAAGTTGTTACTCAAGGTATTTTTTTGGCATCACTGTGTACTGGTTAATCGGAACTATTCTTTCGTTTGTACAGAAAATGAGTGAATATTTTCAAATTCTGACCAAAGCCGCTTTGTTATACTCACACAAATTGTTATGTTTGCTTGACTGTAGGTTTTCTCCTTTATTGGGTTTAGTAGAATCTTTTTATTTACACGATATGGGTTGTTGGTAATTAGTGCCTCCTAATGTTTTAACCCAATAGAATTTTTGAATTGTTTTTAGTATTGTATACGGGATTATTTTTGTATGTGCTAGCTAGACTATTATTTATGAAGACCTTGAAGTGCTTGAATAATATTGTTGAACATTATCAATACATAATCTATGCAAAAATTTTTATGGGCTTTTTTGTGTTTCATTATTTATGTTTGTGGATTCTGGTGCAGGCCAAAATATAAGAAAGCTGGTTAAGGATGGTTTCATCATCAGAAAGCCAACCAAAATTCATTCACGTTCTCGGGCGCGCCGCATGAAGGAGGCTAAGAGGAAGGGACGCCATTCTGGATATGGTAATCTTCAACCCATGAGAAATGTAGAAATTTGGATTCAAATTAAATGAATTCTGAATTTGGGATTTATATCTCGTATCGAGTGTTGTGAATAAGTATACTCTTGTTATGTGTTGAAGACATTGACACTGGTCATTTGCATGACCTCACTGAACATGCACATCTATGCACATAGTTAGCCAACAAGTCATCTATGTGCTAATCATTTGTGGAGGTCCATCAGTGAAAGATCTTCATTGCTGTATTGGCCTAACCAAAACTCTAGAAGTGATGGGGGGGGAACACCATGATTAGAAAATAGTTTGGTGTTTAGTTGCAGTTGTAAGAGCTAAAGCTAGTGGAAATTTTGTAATACTGAGTTCTAGTTTATTTCAGGTAAGCGTAAGGGCACAAGGGAGGCAAGGTTGCCCACCAAAGTGCTATGGATGAGGCGAATGCGTGTGCTCAGGCGCTTACTCCGAAAGTACAGGGAATCGAAGAAGATTGACAAGCACATGTACCATGACATGTACATGAAGGTGAAGGGTAATGTTTTCAAGAACAAGCGTGTCCTGATGGAGAGCATTCACAAGTCCAAGGCTGAGAAGGCGAGAGAGAAGACGTTGTCTGATCAATTTGAGGCGAAGCGGGCAAAGAACAAGGCCAGCAGGGAGAGAAAATTTGCTAGAAGGGAGGAGCGATTGGCCCAGGTTAGGCTTTCAGTATTATATTGTATATTACAGTGCAAATGCTTATTTGGATGCATGAATATTAGATTGTGTTACGTACAATTTATGCACTGGTTTGCATTAAGCCTTGTGTCATGTGCAAACTTGATCACCTGGCTCTTGTTAAAAGAATGATGTTCACTGGTGCTATTTTGTTTAACTTGACAAAGATCTTCAGTTGTAAATTGGTGGAATTCAGTCAGTTTGTGTTTAACCGATAGAGATTTGGTAGCTAATTTGGTTTTGACCTTTTGTGTTTAATTGGCCAAATTTGTAGGGACCAGGAGAAAAACCTGCTGCGGCTCCACCAGCTTCTACGCCTGTCACTGCTTCTCAACCTACTCAGTAAGTCATAACTTCTGTTACCTCGCCCATTTGAATTTAAGCCTTATTTGTTTTTCGTAGATGAAATGAGATGAGATGAGATTTGTTTTGAGATTTGAAAAAGTTAAATTGTTTATTTTATTTTGCGTGGGAATTTGAAAAAGTTGTAATGATTAGATGAGATGAGATGATAAGTTTTGTGAAAGTGGCCTTGGCATGTCTGTTATTTTCAACTAAATGTGTAAATTTATTTCACTCGCAGGACAACTAAGAAATCCAAGAAGTGAGACCGAAATGAAGAGCACCGAAGGATGTATGACTGTTGATGGCCCATGTGTCCTCGCTTACTGGTCTAGAGTAGTTTTGACGAATCTGTTGGCTATTTGTTTGTTTTGGAACTTAGTTTATATCCTAGATACAAGGAGACTTGATGTTTTGGTACTTAGTTTAATTAATGCTTACTTTATTATGCCGATTGGTTCTTACGGTTTGAATTTGAGTTAGTTCGAGAGGCCTCTGTTGTTTTCTTAATACACGGACAAATGTCCAACAAATTTGGATTTCCTTAATTAGGTGTGGGTTTCCATTTCGGGCTCCTTTTGGAGTTGGTGTCATTTTAGATTCAATATTTAGTTATCGCAAGTTCGGTTTCCTTTCGGAATTGAAGTGGGATCGAACTTCATCATCTGAATCCAAGAAGATTACACACCCGGGCACCACAAAATGGTCAGATTTCATTAGCACGGTTGTTGCACGTATTTTGTAATTAGATCCATGTATGCATTTGCTAATAATAAGAATTTTCGTATTTAGTCTACAAATTGCAGCAATTTGGAAAATGATTTGTACTCACTGATTTTGAAGAAAATGAGCAGTATAAGCATGATGAGCTCAAGAAGTTCGTCATCACTAGCCTTTATGGATTTCACTTGATAGATACACGTCTTTACCGTGTATATTATGTGTACTTGGACTGCGACCCTTGTTTAGGTATCGAGAGTATCTCAGCTACTCTTAAATATTCTTACTACTATTTTTTACTTTATTATTACTTTTTATCTATTTTTTTAATTATTTATTATTTTTTATTTATTTTTTACTCCTATTCAATATTCTATTATTACTTTTTTACAACATTTTTCAACACTTTTCGCTATCTAACACTAGGGTAGCAAATCGAGTTTTTGGATCGAATTCGTGGCAAGTCGAACTCAATCTACGTCAAATTTTTAAATCTTAATTTAATTCATTTAAATAATAGGTCGTGTTGTATCACTTGTTTTAATCTATTTAATAATTAATTAGAAATATGTTAATACGGCACGATTCATTTAAATCCGTTTATTTCATGTAAATAGATTGAACTAAAACACATCATTTATTTGACTTGATCAAAAAGATTTTACATAAAAATAAAAATTTATAGTTATTAATAATAACCACAGTATTTTAAAAAATATATATCAATATTTTTAAAATTTTAATATATAATAAAACTAATATTATAAACCATACAATAACAAATATAAGCATAGATCTAAAATTACAATCTCAATAATAAAAACATAAACATACTAAGAAATATTAATATTACAACTTCACAATAATAAAATTTTAATTTTGAAATAAATCCTAACGGGTCAACCTGTTTTGAACTAAATCTGTTAATATCAAACTCAAATCCACTAATTTCGTATCATGTTCGTCTTAAATTAATGAGTTATGCTATTATGCTATGCACTATGAAATGAGATTCTTGTTAATTATAAGGAAGTGTCAATATTGCTCGAGTGTTCTGCGAGACGAATCTTGATCGGGTTTCTTCATCCTCTTCTCACTCCAACATGGATTGAACCAAACTAAGGGAGTCAACAATTATATATTATAGGAAAACACTACTATGCCCACTCCATTTGACACCTCTATTTGACCGCTTGCCAAAAAAATTTTTTTTTTTTTTTTTTACTTAGTGATTAAGAAAGTGATTTTAAGTGTATTGAGATTTTTTTTTAAAAAAAAAATCTTTAAATGTATTAAAAAAATGTGAAAAAAAAAGAAAAAAAAAAGAAAAAAAATTTGCATTGGATGGTAAGCCTAGCGGTCAAATTGGGGCGGCATAGTAGCCGCATCCTATATTATAAGACCTGATAGAGTCTCACAGGCTCCACGCGGACACCCCTCTCTCAAATGAATAGAGCAATATAGTATTTTTCTTATCTCATATAAATAGAATTAGGGTTAGGATACAAAACTGATATATGATATATCCAGTTGGAGTTGAAAATAATGCAGTTTCTCTTTATTTTAAATGAAAAATAATAAACTGACAACTATTTTATAATTTTATTTAAAATAGTATAGTGAAAAATTGAGATTATTTTAAATAAAATGAAATAATAACATTATTTGATTGTAAAATAAGTTGTAAAAGAATGGTAGGTATATTATTATAAAGAGTAATACTACTTATCATCCTAATTTTCATCATTCTCTCATCATCTTATAATGTGGCATTAGATGATTAAAGATTATTTATTATATTTCACTTGTGAACCTATCATCTAATATCACATTATAAAATGATAGGAGGATGATAGAAGTTATGATAGTGTATAAATTTTTTCTATTATAAAATGACAACTCTTCTTCAACTCCATTAGTCTTCTCATGAAAAATTTTGAAGTGTCAATTATATAATCAATATGACATAGAAAAGCGTATGGAAAAAGATGACATTTGTCATAATATGTAATTTAGCATTTAAGAGTTTTTAAAAATACACACTCAACATGCCACATCATCATAAATAGTATTAAATATTAAAAAAAATTGATGCTAGATATAGTCCTAGTGTATGTAAGTCTTATACATTCTATTTGAAAAAAAATGGGATCCACTATTTTAAAAAAATATTTTTTTTATGTAGATCCCATATTTATTTATATTTTCAAAATTAATACGCAAGACTTATACGACCTAGGATTGCAAATATTATTTCTAATTAAAAAATTAAAATATGCTCTTTTATTTTTTATTATGTTGGTTTCTTAAATTTTTATAACTTTATTTAATTTTTTATTTTGAAATTTCTCCCTTGCAATGTGAGGGATTTGTTTTAAAGTTTGTAAAGCTAGTTGTTCCAATCCTCCTATAAGAGGTGTATGTTATTTTTTCGAAAAATTATATGTCATATTTATCAAGCTAAGTGACTCATCTGTGACTTTACACAAACACAAGGAGGGCATTATGGGAACTACGGCAATAACATGAAGCCCTATATTACTCTGCTCACATTGTACAACAATTTCACAAGAGTTTTCTAGAATAGAACAGTAGAGGAAGTCGTTAGTATTTCTCTCAGGTTACTTGTAACAAACTATTATTCTTTATTCTCTTTTACTTGTGTATAAATATTACCCAAAGCACTCAATGAGAATCAGAGAAGTTTCTCTATTTTCCATTTTGTTATCATGGCATTAGAGCCACATGACTAACGTCTGCATCCATGGCTTCCTCTACCCTTCCTTCCTTCTCTCATATCGTTACCACGAAGTTAACAAATGATAATTACCTACTCTGGAAGGTGAAAGTTTTAGCATATCTTCGTGGGCAAGACCTCAATGGTCATGTTGATGGATCCCTTTCATCCCCACCTCAGTTTCTTCCTGCTACTTCCGAGACACCACCCAAACTCAACCCAAAATTTTCTACTTGGCAGCGCACTGATCAAATGGTCTTAAGTGTGCTTTTTTCTTCACTCTCCGATTCTATTCTTGGCCATGTTCTCTCATCAACTACCGCTCATTCTCTCTGGTCCACTTTGGCCTCTATGTTTGCCTCTCACTCTCAGGCTAAGGAGTTCCAAATTAGGTTTCAGCTTACTAATCTCTCCAAAGGTGAGCAACTGATTTCTGATTATTTTGGGAAGGTACGTTCTCTTGTTGATTCACTGGCTGCTACTGGCAACTCTCTTCCTGATAAGGAGGTTGTCACCTACCTTCTCAATGGGTTAGGACCCACTTACGAGGCATTTATCACCTCTGTGACTACACGGATTGATCCTCTTTCCTCACATGAGTTAATTCAAATCTTACTTATTCATGAAAGTCAGGGGCGGCCTGATGTAGATTGAGGCCTTAGGCGAAAAATTCAAATGAGAAATTTTGTATTTTTTATTATATTAAATGTTAAATCGATTTATTTTAGTTTTTTAAATTCTAAGAAGAAAAACTACTTAACAAAGATGTCTGATAATATATGAATCATTAATAATTTCTCAATATATGAACGTATGGGAGATAATTTAATTTAAAAAACAGAAGACATGGAAGAATTAAAACAAAAAAGTGTTAGTACAAGTAAAAAATGATAATGATTAAAAGAAAAAAAAAGATTAAATAAACTAAGGATAGATTAAGTAGGTTTATGATCATTTTTTCCCACATTTGGATCATTAATTGACCAATTTTCTCTTCAACTGCATGCATAGCGAGTCACCATCTATTTGTTTTGTGTGTAATTCGTTTTTGTGTATTTAACTCTCTCATTTTTTGGTTATTTTGTGCCATTTTTTTTCAAAAGTAAAAAGTTGAACTTTTTATATTTTGGGGCCTCAGATGGGTTGGGGGCTTTAGGCAACTGCCTAAGTCGCCTAACCCACGAGCCGGCCCTGATGAAAGTAGAATCTCTCACCAAACCAGGAGTCCTATTTCTCTTGAGCCCTCTGTGAATTTCAATGTTTCTGGACAAAGAGATCAGTGTGGTCGAGGCAACTTTCGTGGTGGCCGCCAAGGACGTGAACTGGGTCGTTCCTCTAGCTACACTCGTAGAGGTCGTGGGGGTCGTTCTTCCACTCAGTCAAACTCATCTCAACAAGGATACAACACCCAACGCCCTACCTGTCAAGTCTGTAACAAGTTCGGTCATGTTGCCCTGCAATGCCGGTACATATTTGATCATGCTTATCAATTGGATCCTCCAAGATCGTTCTCTGCTCATTATACTGCTCCTAGTTCCATGTCTGAAGCTACATGGTATCTTGACTCCGGTGCAACACATCATATTACAAATGAACTCAGTAACTTGAATATTTTCTTAGAACCATATACTGGTAGTGATTCTATACGTGTGGGTGACGGCACGGGCATTCCCATCCAAAATTTTGGTGACTCCTTTCTCTCATCCAACTCTTCTTTTTTTCATCTTAAAAATCTCTTGCATGTCCCTGCCATAACAAAAAATCTCGTGTTTGTTCTCCGTTTCTGTTCAGATAACTCTAGCTATTTTGAATTTCACTCATCTCACTTTTCTGTGAAGGACAATCAGACGGGGAAAGTGCTCCTCACAAAGCCCACGCATAATGGACTTTATGACTTTCCATCCTCATCTTCCGCAACTCTCAGCCCATCTATTCATATTGGAGAAAGAACAACCAAAGCCCATTGGCACAAAAGGCTTGGACACCCATCACTGGATATTGTGTCCCGTGTCTTACATTAATTTTATTTACCTACTGTTTCCAATGACTCTGTTTTCTTTTGTACCAAGTGTCCACTAGCAAAAGTCCATCAGTTACCATTTAGTAAAAGTCATGCAACTTTACCAAGCCACTCCAATTGTTATGTGCTGATGTATGGGGCCCAACACCTCACATTTCTAGACTTGCTTTTAAGTATTATCTCTCTTTTGTTGATCAATTTACGAGATACACTTGGTTCTTTCCTCTTAAATTAAAATATGATGTTGCTCATATTTTCACTACCTTTTTACCTTATATTGAACGCTTGTTTAATTCCAAACTTTTAATTCTTCAAACTGATGGTAGTGGAGAATTCAAACCTCTCACCCAAATTTGTAATAAGTTTGGAATCACACATTGTCTCTCTTGCTCTCATACACATTAACAAAATAGACTTGTCGAACGCAAACACCGACACATTGTCGAAACTGGGCTTGCTCTTTTAGCCCATTCTTCCTTACCTTTTTCATTTAGGGCCGATACTTTTGAAACGGCTATTTACTTAATTAATCTTCTCCCTTCTCTGGTTATTAATAATCAATCATCTCATTTTTTGGTTTATCAAAATAAGCCTGATTATAATTTTTTGGAAGTATTTGGTTGTGAGTGTTGGTCCAATCTCAGGCCTTATCTTTCAAATAAATTAAAATTCAGATCTACCTCATGTTTATTCTTGGGCTATAGCCCATTTCATAAAGGTTACAAGTGTCTAGACTTCAAACACAATAGACTCTACATCTCCAGGGATGCCATTTTCAATGAGTCCTCGTTTCCTTTTCATGCATCTCAACCCAGTCCCGTTTCTAATCCTCCCAGTTCGGAAACTACTCTTTTACCTCTACTCCCACAATCTATTCTTGGGCCTGGGCCCAACTCATCATCATCTTCTAACCTAGCCTCTCCTTCCTAGTCGTCTTCAACCTCTCGCACATCCTCCTCTGCAACAACTTCTTCCACACCATCTGAAATTCAACCATCGGTTTCCACCCACCCACCTCCCTCTCTTCCTTCTGTCTCTCTTATTCCACCTTGCTCACCAATTATAACTCGTGCCCATACAAATTCCTCTCTGCCCCGAGTCTTCACGGATGGATTCGTGCCGTATAACTCTCAGTATTGTTTTACTACCTCTATAAGTGTTCCTGATGATCCTTCTAGTTTTTCTGCAGCTGTTAAATTTTCAAAATGGTGTGAAGCCATGCATTAAGAATTCACTGCTCCGCAACAAAACCAGACGTGGAGCTTAGTTCCTCCTCCTCCCATGGCAAACATCATTGGTTGTCGCTGGGTGTTTCGTACCAAAACTAGAGTTGATGGCTCTTTCGAAAGAAGAAAGACACGATTAGTAGCTAAAGGCTACCATCAACTCCACGGTTTGGACTACACTGAGACCTTTAGTCCAATGGTGAAGCCGTCCACCATTCGCTTGATCCTCTCACTTACAGTGACTCAATCTTGGCCCTTATAGCAGCTTGACATCCGAAATGCCTTTCTGCATGGATCTTTAACGGATGATGTGTATATGCAGCAGCCTCAAGGATTTGTTGATTCAACTCATCCAAATTATATCTGCAAACTCCACAAGGCAATCTATGGCCTCAAGTAGGCTCCAAGAGCATGGTTTGCTCAGCTTAGTTCTTGGCTTCTTGATTACGGCTTTACTACCTCTAGAGCTGACCCTTCTTTATTTATTTTAATTCATGCTGATATCAAAATTTATTTTTTGGTGTATGTAAATGACATTGTCATCACATCTTCCCATTCCTCTGCCATTAATAGTCTTATTTTAGCATTGGGACGTGTTTTCCCAGTAAAGGACCTCGGTGATCTTTCTTTTTTCCTTGGAGTTGAGATTGATCACACTGCGCATGGCTTGATTCTCTCCCAACGACAATACATCAAGCAACTATTAATTTGTAGCAAAATGCTTCACGATAAGCCCATTAATTCTCCTATGGCTGCTAATCTCAAGCTTTCCAAGTTTGACTCACTAGCGTTTGAAGACGCCACACTTTACCAGAGCATAGTTGGGGGCCTCAAGTATCTATCCTTAATCAGATCGGATCTCTCATTCACAATCAACAAAGTGTGCCAATTCATGCACACACCTAAAGCTTCTCATTGGACTGCTGTGAAACGTATCTTACGATACCTGAAAGCAACCATCAACTATGGTCTGCTCTTCAAGCCTCAAGCTGCCTTTTCTCTTCAAGCATATTCTGATACGGATTGGGGGGGCTGTCCGGATGATCGCCAATCAACTAGAGGATTCTGCATCTACTTAGGTCATCACTTAATATCATAGAGTTTAAAGAAGCAAAGCACAGTGACCCGTTCCTCCATTGAGGCTGAATACAAGTCCCTAGCTTCATCGGCAACAGAAGTTATTTGGCTGCAAACAGTACTTCGTGAACTCGATGTCTTTCTTTCCACAGCTCCTACATTATGGTGTGATAATATTGGAGCAACATATCTATCAATGAATCCTGTCTATCACTCAAAAACCAAGCACATGGACATTGATTTTCACTTCGTTAGAGACAGAGTTGCGGCAAATACCTTGAAAGTTCAATTCTGCAGTTCACATGATCAGTCCGCTGATCTTCTTACCAAGCATATTGTTGTTGATCGTTTTCACCATTTTAGGTCGAGCCTCAATGTGGTAGACACCCCATTGAACTCAAAGGGGTGTATCAAGCTAAGTGACTCATCTGTGACTTTACACAAACACAAGGAGGGCATTATGGGGACTACGGCAATAACATGAAGTCCGATATTACTCTGCTCACATTGTACAACAATTTCACAAGAGTTTTCTAGAATAGAACAGTAGAGGAAGTCGTTAGTATTTCTCTCATGTTACTTGTAACAAACTATTATTCTTTATTCTCTTTTACTTGTGTATAAATATTACCCAAAGCATTCAATGAGAATCAGAGAAGTTTCTCCATTTTTCATTCTATTATCAATATTCTCATCTACTTTTATCTAATATTGCGAATCAGAAGTTGAGTTTTTCTTTAAAAAAAAAGTTAAAATGATTATGAAAGTACCACCTATTGTACAATGAGATAATAGTGTAGAATGTATCATTATTCTATATTTTTTATATCTAATCGAATAGAGAAGTTGGCTGTTTTGTAAGTAAAGCTAGAATTCAAACTTTTTGAATTATTTATAAAAATAAATAAATAAAGGCATTAGGACGAAAAATGCTCATGTAGCCTCTGCATTTTTCCTCTATAACATTGTTAAGCTGCCTTTCTATGAAGAGAAAAAAAAAAATTCAACCCAAGGCTTCAGAATATATAAAAGCAATAAATTGTATCGGGTTAAAGTTTTATGTATATATAAAAATACTGTGTTATAATATCTGATGAAAAGAAAAACCTTTTTTTAACTAATCTTTTTTTGTATTACTATGGATAGGCCTTTTGTTATTTAGCAGAAGACTGGTGTATATTTGACCCTAAAAAGATTTAAAAATGAGTAGCATCAAGAGAGCCATCCAAGCTTCCCATGTACTAGATTGTTGGGTGGAACATTCTTCAAATACGATGACTATTATAATGATAAATTGATTATATAAATTAATATAATTTTATATAGTCTGTTAGATTTTTTTAAAAAAATAAAAATAATTTTATAATTTAACAAATCTCATAAAATCACTTTAATATATAAAATTATTTTTATATAATCTATTTGTAGTTAAAATATTTTATTTTCAATATTACAGCTAAACGAAGCAGAGGGGGAGCTCTTGCCTGCTCAAACAGCTAATTCATGGGCTTTGACTAATTAATGTCTTCTTGAACTGACGCGGTATCATATGTTATATTTTCGTTCTTCTTTCATCGTACTGTATTGATGTACCATTGTTTATCGATAATTAGATTAATTATTTTAAAAAATATATATATATATTCAAGAGTTGATAAATAATACACTTCAATATAGATATAATATATATGTATATGTATATCGTGTGATTAATATTATTTTTTATTCTAAATTTTTCATCCTCAATCATATAGTTGATATAATAAAATCCGAATGACTTTCTTTTTATAACTATTTAAATATAAATTATTTAAATTACGTCTGGAGTGGCCAAATTGAGAATGAAGAATGGTATTTTCGGTTTTACTTTAGATAATTTAATTAATTAATATTCCTTGATATAAGAAAATTTCTATTTATAAGCTAGTGTAGATAATACACTTAAATTCTTAATAAAAGTACTTGTATGATATAATTTAATTTAAAAAATAAATTTAAAATTTAAATAATACAAATCAAATTTTATTATTTAAATAACGTGAATAATGTGTTCTATCTGTCAATTTAATAATATAACAAAAGTAATGATAAATTTATAACTCTTTTATAAATATTTTATAATTTATTTTTAAATAATTAATAAAATCATATCGTTCTATTAAAAATAAATTTTAATATTATAAAATTACCATACATTTAATATAAAGTTATGAAATAATAGTAAGGTTATTAATTTTTTTTTTGAATAACTCATAATATAATTAGAATTCGAAAAGTCTCAAATTATAAAAAAGGAAAAGAAAGAAATGGTCCACGTACATCCACTAAGAATTCAATCTGCGGCTAAGCATAGGTGGGTAGTACATCGTACAATGAATACGACAAGGCAACCCCCAAAAAGAAAGAAAACGCTAAGAATCGTACAAGTTTATAGAGACTTTATAATCCGCGGCGCCCACCGAGGAAAATGGGATTCTGAAACCAGCAGCGCTTACCGCTGGAAAGGAAGTCAATTCTCCAAACTCCACCAAACACATTGAGACTAGTCGACTTTACAACTCAACTTACCCAAGTAAAGTCGACTAGTCTCGTTCGTTTTTTAAAATTTTTTCATTTATCTCACTTTATTTATAATCATTATAATTTTTTAAATTTTTACATAAAATTAAATAAACAATTTAATTTTTTTAAAATAACCAACCCACCCCCCCAAAAAAAAAGGGATTCAGATTGCTTGTGTTGTGGTTTCGTTCTAATTAATGTTGTGATCTACACCCAGCATTTGATACCCATAAGAGTCGACGTAATTATAAAATATATTTATTGTGTGAGATTGATAGAATCCATAACTCTCCCTTTCTCTCCTGTACGTTATCTGCTTTGTCTACAATCCGATTGGGAATGATCACCTGTGGCCTAATGTCAATACTCCTTGAGATAGGCAAGAACAATTGTTCATGTTTTGAAATCTGAAGCAAAAAAAGGGCAAAAAGAGACTAAAATATGTGAACTTAGTTCTAAATATATTAACTTTATGTTGTTTATAAATCCATTTGCAGGAAGCACATTTATAGTTTGAATATTATTTTGTTTCTTTTTGGGTCTTTTCCAATTTCTTGTAGCACCTGGCTGCCTCTTTTCATTTTGCAGAAAAATGGTGGAAAGTGCGATCTCCACCTGATTCAAAGGAGTAAGTAAGGTGCATCATCGGACAGAATCAATCCATGCATGCAATCTTAAAATTAAAGCACAATTTTTATTAGACAAGTAGAAGACAATTTCACGACAAGATCAAGTTCTCAGTATCCTATTTGACTGCAAAACTAGAAACTGATACTGAGTAAAGGAACCAATGAACAAAACCATCAAATTTCGACATATTTACAGTACGTTAAAAAATATTTGGAAAAACAAAGGTATCATCAATTCAATTACAAATAACGCTGTTACAGAGCTAAAGAAGTATCAGAGGCAGAGACGATCTCCTGGTCATCGAAGCTCCAGAGATCAGCCAAGACGCTTTCCTGAGCAGTATTGGGCGCTGGTGGTGCCGACTGACCGTCATAGTACGGTATCTGATAGAACTTCATGAAGTTCTCGTACGCCATTAGCTCCTCAGACAGCTTCTGCACCTCGTTCTCTTCCTCCTCCGGTTTTTCAACCACTTTCTCTTCCTCTTTAACCTTAACCTCCAGATCGTTAGCACAAAACAACGCGGTTGATGTATAAGCCTCCTCTGACCCTGACCCAGAAATCTCATACCCGGAACCAACGACTGGGTCAGCGTTCGCTTCTCCAATAGCCTCAAATCCATCATAACCCAATCCTTCAATCTGGTTCAGATCATAATCGAACACAAAGTCCGAACCTTTTGAATGGCTATTGTTCAGATCAGTGTTATTCTGGGGCTGTTGACGAGGAAAACTGGGGATGCTCTGCAGAAAGGGCGGGTTGTGGTGATTTTGGCAAGCGGTGGTGAAGTAGCAGCCCTCGACTTTGTCTTCGTTGGGGAAATTGACTTTGGCTTTCTTTCCACGTATCTTCCGGGCCTCTCGGTCGTAGGCTCGGGCCGCTTCTTCGGCAGTGTTGAAGGTGCCGAGCCAGACACGAACCCCTTTCCTGGGATCGCGGATCTCGGCTGCCCATTTACCCCACGGGCGTTGGCGAATCCCTCTGTAGAGGTTCTTCCTCTGCCTCTTCGCCGGTTTCTTCTCTTCTTCATGCACATCACCTGCTTGCATACAGCTCACATTCAGAACCTACCATTTTCTTCTTCTTCATCTTTTTTTTTTTTTAAAGGAATTAAATGAACAATCCTCCCTCTGTACAGTAAAGGGTATGTACCTGAAGGGACCTGGCGTCTTTTGAGAGGGGCTGAGTCATCATGGACGAATAGGCTCAGCTTCGACTCGAAGGTGTTGAGCTTCACATTGGGCCAGAGATCAGAAGCCATGTTGTTGTGTTGGCCATGTCGGCGAGGAGGGATGAGATTATCGAGAATAGCACCGCCACACATTCTTAAAGCCTAACTACTTTGTTTCGAGCGTGCTGAGTGAGATTGTTGTAGGGGTTTTATGAGGTTGATGTAGGGTTTTGGAGACAACAATGTTAGGATTTCTGTAGAAGAAGATGATGTCAAAAAAGGTTGGAAGAGTCTCGATAAGAAAAGGTTGAGAAGAAACGAAGACACGAGAAGGGGTTTTGTAGTGCTGGTTGGGTCATCGTGCACAGCACTGTTCGTTTGAGTAGGCAAAATTTTGGAACCTTCCTCGGATAGTCAGTTTTACTGCTTTTACGCTTATCTCGGTCTTGCGTGGCTGGCCTGGCAAGCATATCAAGCTGCACTTTTTTATTCCTCTCTCTCTCTCTCTCAAAAATAAAAAGTAACATTGTTCTAGTAAAAAAATATTGAAATAAAAATTATCAAACAAAATACCCTTCCCCCTCCTCATATATACGAAAATGAAAGTGTGCCCCCGCTAGTTTATTTTATTTATTTATTTATTTTAAATATTACTGTAAGTGAGTTTTTATATATTTTTTTAAATATTTAAAAACAATAAAAAAAAGTAGAATGAACTAACGGTCAACTACAATGATAAGAATTGGGTAGCATAGCAACATGACCTTCAAATATATTACAACTTGTAGTTTACAAATTATTATGGTCAGATATGATACCTTAAATATACTTTATATTAAAAATAATTTTTTAATTTGACGATATGTATCATGATAAGTCATATCAATTTATGAATTTATTTTAATAAAATTAGTTCATAAACTAAACATTACATTTCTTTTTTAACAAGGACTTAGGAGAGATTTGGATAATGAGTTGAGATGGATTGGGAGTTAAATAAAATATTGTTAGAATATTATTTTTTAATATTATTATTATTTTAAATTTTAAAAAAATTAAATTATTTATTATATTTTATGTAAAAATTTATAATAATTATATGAGATGAATTGAGATAAATTAGGAGGACTTTTGTATTCAAACCGGACCTTATCATCGCATCAAACGTTGTTTGTCTTAAAGTTTCTTATTCATTTAATTTCAAATTTGATTGCATTTTATTTCCACACCTCGTGGCAATTAAGTTTAAGAATAATGTGTCTTATATTCTCCTCCGCCCCTTTTAATTCGATTGGCTTGGCATTATATTGGCAAGTCTAGTAAAGAGCATTTGTATGCGGTGAGAAGATTTATGGGCTGATGGGGGGATTCATAAATTGTACCCAACAAAAAAAATTTGGATCCCTAATATATATATATTTTAATCAAATTTCAAAGTTTAGAATGGAAGAGAGACTTGACATATATAACAGCCGTTCGAATGAATTATCCAAACATGAATAGTCAGCATTAATTGACAAATGCAAATTGAGTTGTGTCATATTATTAATCTATACATACATATATACATATATATAGTTACTTAGATTAGTGATCATTGTAAGAAAGTGGTAAGCAGCAATTTGCTCATCGAATATCCAACTCGTGGGCATTATGGATCCATTTTAATTGACTATCAAGAGAGGAAGTCAGTCGGCACTTGACCCACTCACACCTACACCTTCAGCAACGTATATCTTTATATATAGCTGTCTTCCTTTTGGTCGTCTATTTTACTTGGTAATTGGTGGAAGCGTGTGAAGGACATGAGAAAAACGACCATTCCCAACATTAATTGCATGTTGCAAGAATATTTGAGTTTTGCTGATCTCATCAATGACGACATATGTCTCGGGTTAACGATTATCTTCTAGATCTGAATTCTGATCACGTACGTGGTGGTAGACTCATCTTCTCGATCTGATCATGAATGGTTTAAACCGGCACAACATCTAATATCTCAAACATGTCCGTCAATGCTGATATAGTTACCTTCTCACAATTATTTAAAAAAAGAATAAAATTTATTTTTAAAATATTAATTTTTTATAACATTCACTTATTTTTTTTAAAGAAATTATATAATATTTACGCATTCTACGACTATAAATATATTTATTTATATTTAATAATTTTTACAGTTATTTACATAATTTTGTTTTAAATAAAAATATTGTAATTTTATAAAAATATAAATAAAAATATATTTAATTTAAAACATAATTATATATATAAAAAAATTATTGTAATCGTCTATGAGTTCAGAATTTGAAGTCTGCGGCTGACTTTTTCAAACAAAAAAACTGAACGCACGGAAGTCAGAAGACTCAGAACGATTTTAAACAGTGATTACACTGTTTAAAGGTGTGCCCGTGCGTCTAGCTTTACTCCATAAATTCGATGACATTATCTCCTGATCTCGACCTATTGAGATAATAATTATATAGACGAGGAACCTGCACCTACTATTTATATTATTATAGCATTAGTATTGGGTTATATAAATATAAAATTTATATAAAATGACATAATTTAGTATTTTACTATTCCACTCAAAATTTATTCTTACCTTAGATTATTCATCTATTAATCAAAATAATAATACAATATTATAAATTTAATAATATACTTTTTTTAATTTTTTCATTCTATTATTTTTTTTCTAAATTAAGAGCAACATGAAAATATTAATGTTATACAATATGAGACTTAGATAAAGATGTGGATGGGTACTGAAGTATAGCAAATACATTCTAAATATTTAATACAATACTATTGAAAAAAACGCTTGTCTATTACATTTTGAAAACTGTTACATACACAAAAAGATTACACAAAAATAAATTTATAAACCGATGTGGTTTAATGAGATCCGTTAGATTTATTTTACAATAAAAGTAATTTTACAATCTAACGTACTATATCAAACCACATCAGTTTGTAGGTTTATATTTGTATAAACCCTTTGTGTCTAAAGTATTTTCCTTACATTTTTATCTCAAAATAACACAATTGAGAAAAACACAAGTCATACTAATTCTCAACACATGCCAGCCCATCACAAAAATATACACACTTCCAAAAGTCAGTCCATCACTAATGTTACTGCCCATCATCACAAAAAATAAAGACAATGCCCAATCACAAAGTTACTGCCCAACCACATGTATTTCCATCACATGTGGCTGGACGACCACTAAAATCAAACAAAGTATACGTTAAACATATACTACTATAAATTACAATGTCAAAATAGGTTAGTCAAATACTTACACACCTCCAAAAGGTGTGGATGGGCACTCGGATGGTGATGTGATTGCAGACTTATTCATTAAAACTTTGAAAATTTCATCCTGAAAATGTTGGAAATAAACTTACTGCTTTGCTTTCATCCCATCAAGATCTAATTTCATAATTTTAGTTTCGAACTTCTTCTTTTCAAGTGCAAGATGTTTATCTCTATCCCGCTCAGCCATGCAGTAAAATTCTCTTCTCTCCACCATGTATGTATTTTTGTTAGCACTCCATGCGAGCTAAGGTATGGTTAAATTCAGCATCTACATCATCTTTATCTTCTTTTTTTCCTTTTCTTTCTCAACTTTCTTGCCTAAAGGTTTCTCTACAATGCTCCATGGTAAAAGTTGTCTTCTTAGTTTCTTTATACATTATTTTTGCCATGTCAATCTTAAATGAACAAAGTGATAAAGTTAGTATGTAAATAAGTTTAAGCATATAAAAAAAGGAAAGGAAAAAAAATTAATACCTTATCGACCTTCCTGGTACCACTCGGATGCAAAGACTCTACTTGTGCTATAGCAGTACAAAACTTGTTTATGCATTTTTGGATCGATTGCCATTGATTAGTCAATGATGCAATCAAACGTTCAAGAGTGTTTGGTTTTTTATACTCATATAGTATTCATAAATTCTTTCCCACATTTGTGTAGATTTTTGGTTAGTCCCCTGAATAGTATCAAGGCTAATGTTTAGTCAAGCTGAAACAAGGAGATTATCATTCTCTGTGGTAAAAAACACACCTCATTGAAATTTTTTAGTAGGTGGCCTTCGTTTACCTTCAACTTGTGATGGTTGGACCACCACATTATCATGTATGCTATTGAAGGAGGTGCTGCCTTCCCCTTATTCATCACTTTGCAAGAGAGTGGTGAAAAAGGGATCCGCATCACATGAAGACTCCATCCATGAAAAATTTAAATTTCATCATAAAACTTTTATACAAATTTTAAACAACACCAAAATAATTAAGAGACAATTAAATGAGGTAGCACATGATGAAATGAGTGTTCAACAAGTCAATAAATGAGGCAGAAACAGTTGAAACACTGCTTTAAGTTGGGAATTGGGACCCGAAATGCAAAAGAAAAAAAGGAAATAAAAAGAAAAAGAGATTGTGTCTCAGCTAAAATGTGTTGGCATGATGCAGGGGGACATAATGCACATGATATGGGACTGAGACTCCCGGTTTATAACGT
This sequence comes from Cyclocarya paliurus, assembly GCA_029856935.1. Classification (NCBI taxonomy): domain Eukaryota; kingdom Viridiplantae; phylum Streptophyta; class Magnoliopsida; order Fagales; family Juglandaceae; genus Cyclocarya; species Cyclocarya paliurus. The sequence continues at coordinate 13,257,680 of CM056949.1, forward strand.
ATAGAAAAAAGTGGTTCAAAATCTTGAAAGGTTTCTTAAATTTCTACCTATTTTTATTTCAGTTTGGATTTCCCTTATCACTTTGACTTGGGTAGACAAACTATCTTTTTGTGAGAACTCATGAATTGTCAAAAAGAAGAAGAAATTGTTGTTGTAGAAACCCATCACAAATAATATCTATGTTCTTAAGTAAAGTGGTTTCTCAATATTTCTCAAATGGTAGCAATATTTTCACATGAGTGAATGACCCAGATATTTGATTCTAGGTCACAGTCATAATCCCTTGAATCTTTCATTCAATCTGCCCCCATCTATGTTGTGCAGACCCCTTCAAAAATCAATAGCAACACTCCAAAAATACAAACCACAAAATCACGACCCAATCCAAAATGAGAGAGTTAACAACTGTGCGACAGACATCGAAAATCACCCAAAACCACAAATCATGGTATGCACGAACCACAAACCACTGCCCAAAAATCAACAACAGCACTCCAAATATACAAATCACAAACCACAATCCAAAAATCAACAGCTGCACTCCAAACTAAAACCCTAGCATTTTGGGTTGAAATATGCAAGATGAGGAGGGACTCTAGGGCAAGAAACCACTCACCTGGCTGCCAAAAGGTAGATTCGGATCATTGATGTCGATTCTAATGTAGGGAAGATGAGAGAGTTAGCAACATTGTGACATGTATTTCCCAAAATCAATCTCAAATGCCGAAAACAGAAATGAAGCAAAGAAAACCAGGGAGAAACGCACACACGCACGTGGGATGATGACCAAAACATTGGGAGGATTTTGTGAAATCCTTCTTGGGGTTTCTGGACATTAGATGGAATGAAAATGGTGAAGAGGAGAGAAGAAAGAAGCTCGGTTTGGGTAGAATTTCGAGGGAAAAGGAATCAGTGTTGAGGTTTATTGAATAAAAATAAGATCTGGTCTTTGTACGGTAGTCTTGCATATATGATTGCTGAGTATGATACACTGTAGCTAAAAGTCATATATTTTTGCATTTAGATAATCTAATGTAGGTTATTTTATGTAAATTGAGTGAAATTTTATATTTCACTGGCATTTAGATAATCCAATACTAATGCTCTTAGGCGGGCTCCTATCATTGTTACTCAAAATGCTTTAATTGATATATAGTTCGCTTCCAATCTCTTTATTTGGACCAACGTCATGGAACACCTATTGGAAAGAGATTGCCATAACCCTGATTTTTGAAGGCCAATTAAGGTTTAGTGAATGATTTTGAAATGATTTTAATGAATCAATATTTTTTTGAAGTCCAATGATTAGATTTAAAGCCTTTTTAATACTTACGGGCCCATATTCATTGGGGAGTAGCTCAAGAATTTGTTTTCAATTCCAAAAATATTTGTTGGATGATTTGTGCTCATTTTGGATTTTTAAATTGGCCCAATAAAATTGTTAAGTGACCTTAGGATTCACTTGACGTCATCTATATATTCTCTAGAACCTGTCACTCATCTCCTCTGTATATCCTGAGACCGAATCATGGGGGACCTCCTGCAATCCATCGGCAAATCATTGAACAAACTCAACTCATATTCATCCCTACAAATGGTGAATGTTGAGGACTGCAAAATATAATTTTGGCAAAAAAGAATGTTATTAAAGATATTCACTTGCTGGTGGGAATATAAACAGGTACGCAAATTTGAAGAAGCAAGCGATTTCAGTTGCTTAAAATCATTAAATAGATGTAGAAATGTTTATACATTAAACTAAATTAAATCTAGCTGTATCATGTTCTGTCAAATATTCGAAAGGATTTTATGGTGCTTTAAAAATGGAGAACTGATCAATGAGTTAACGAGTGCTGGAACCAAGCAGTTTTCTATGTAACATTCAAATTATCTAAACCTTCGATACTTTCAATTACTTTATGGCCGTGCCATGAGTAGACAGGTATGCACTGGGACAGGTACTATAGATTGTAATTTCTTGTCGTACGTGCAACCAATTAACTTCCCTTTTTTATTTTCTATTGAGCACAGATCATGAAGATCTAGACTCGCTTCCTCTTTTCCATGATCTTTGATTGAAAAAAAGTAATAGATAGATCAGTCTGGTGATTATTCACGGCTCTTCATGTAAACTTTTGTTAACATCTCAATTTTATATCAAAATATTAATCATTTCACAAATTTAGAAAATAATTCAGATATAGGCCAAGTGATCTGCTACTAATTCTGGCATATGATGATCATACACGTTGTTGAGGACAATATCCCACTTTGTGGTAAGCATTGATTCGAAATCATCTTGTGCCAATCAGAGACTATTATAACTTTATTAATTTGTATCGTGCAACCATGTACGCAAGTACTCCTCAAGCAATATCTACTTCATTTCATTGTTTAATTATGAGATAATTGAACACCCCCCCTGCCCATGCATGCTTATAAAAGGCCATGCATGCATTGAAGCCCCTTCATCACTACAACTGCCCTCCCTTCTCTTTCTGCATACATAACATAGAAATGGCTCCCAAACCTTTCTTTTCTTCAACCTTTATCCTTCTTTTGTCACTGCTAGTTATTGCCTCTGCTACCGATTATGGATATGCTCCAAAACCAGACTACGGGAAACCAAAACCCGAAGATAAACCTCTTCCCACAGAGCAACCAGACTATAAGAAACCAGAATCCGAGGGAAACGATAAGCCTCTTCCCACAAAACCCGAATATGAGAAACCAGAACCGGAAGGACGAGATCAACCTCCACCCACAAAGCCAGATTATGAGAAACCGAACCTAGAAGGAATATTAAATGGCCTACTCCCATCAGGACTCATCTGTATTCAAGGGCTTGTCCTATGCAAATCAGGCTCCAATTACATTCCACTTGAAGGTAATCTCTACGTACCTCATGAATATAGCTGTTTTCATGAAATTTGTTTGTGATAATTAAGGCCACTTAAATGAGGCTCCAATTACATTCCAATTAATTTGGTGAATATTGCAGGAGCCATGGTAAGGATAACATGCCTAGCTGTTGATGAGAATGGGTACGAGACAGCTCCTTTCTCCATATTCAGTGATGAATGCGATGCAAAGGGCTACTTCCTTACAAAAATATCTCCTTCGTTTCTGAAAGATAATTGGAAGATTAAGGAATGCAAGGCATTCCAGTACCATTCTCCACTGGAAACTTGCAAAGTTCCGATTGATGTAAACCACGGCATTAGTGGTGCTCCTCTTTCGTCTTACCGCGTTCTCGAAGACAAGAACATGAATTTATACTCTGTGGGGCCCTTCTTCTACACCACCGATCCTCAGACGTCTCTCCCTAATGGTTATTAGAGTTACATTAATTGTACGTCGGTTTCGTTTGGCTTTCTCTTTCTGTCAATTAAGTTGAGCTTTGAGGGTGCGAGAATATTCAATTCTGTTGTTCATTGATGTTGATTTTGTTGGTGCATGGTAGACCGGGTAACAGTTAGCCTCTGCCATTTGAGACGATTGTAATTCATAAGCTTTCACAATTAATAATTTGAGCCCATGGTTCAATACCTTCTTGTTTTAAACACACAGATTTCCTTGTATTTCAGTTAATATAATCGAGATATATCGATACACATTGACGTTGATGTTAGAAATGAGCACGACGGAATAAGCCAGTCTGTACACCAATTATTTATAGAACCTAGGTACCCTTCCAAAAGAAAGACCGAAAAGATCTAGTATTTTTATTTTTAAGAAGATGATGGTAGTACTCCAATTTTATTGATTGTCTTCACTTGTGGCGGAAGAAAATCGTAGTTACAAACACGACACCTGGGAGGTACATATAAACTATGAAATTCAAAACTTAGGCATCAAAACCATTATAAACATATAGTCCAAGTACACGGCCAAAAGAAAAACACTTAACCTAAATTAGAACAAACCAAAGATATGGTAACTTGCAAGAAAACAAGCACAAAAGAAAAAAAAAAGAACAAATCAAGCAAAACTTACCAGGCACAAACCTTACGAGACCCCTAGGTAGGGCATACCCAATTTATCCATGCGGAGAAGACCCCTCAACGGGCTAGGCAACGTATGATTTTCAAACCAGTTGGAGTTCAAACCCTCAACCCTATACTTAGCTAGAAAATCAGATACAACATTTCCTTCTAGAAAAATATGATTCATAGTATACTCCAGGCTATTAAGATATTCATGTAATTCATCCTAGAAATCTTCTAAATACCAGATAGGACAACTATTCTTAGTAATCCAATTAACCACCAGTTGGAATCAGTCTCTATTTGAATATGATAAAACCTAAGAGTGTGACACTTTCAAACGCCTTCCAATAAGTTACAAATTTTGGCAAAATTATTAGTACTTGGACTCAGGGGAATAGAGTAAGCCAGAAGTAACTTACCATTATCATCCTGAATAACACCTCCAACACTAGGGTTCCCGAAACTACTACTATCAGTATTGAGTTTAACCCAGCCTTGTTGAGGTCGATGCCATCTAACCACCTGAATCCTTTTAGGCTTAGGAAACAAAACCGGGATATCCAGTCTATTCAAAATATCAATGTCCTGGGCAGAAACAGAAAGCATTTTCATAATCTAGTCCATGATGTGATGGAGCCACTGGGGGTAATGTCTTGGTTAAGCTTGATATGTCTAAGGCTTATGATCGAATGGACTGAAATTTTTTATTACATGTTTTGATCAACTTTGGGTTTTCCTCTAATGTTTGTGACCTGCTAAATTCTTGTATATCCTCACCGTGGTATTTGGTCATGATGAATGAGACTCCTATGGATTTTTTTAAAGGAGAGCGGGACCTAAGGCAATGTGACCTCTTATCACCTTATATATTCATTATAATGCAATAGGTGTTCTCTCGTTTCGTTAAGAAACCCTTTGAGGAAGGCAAACTTGGTCAATTTGCTCAAGCTAGAGGGCCCCCCTTATCTCTCACCTTATGTATGTTGATGATATAGTTATCTTTGCTAATGATGGAAAGAGAACTATGAAAGGTTTGATGGAGGTTTTGAACAAATATGAGGTTTTGAACAAATTCTTCTCTAAGAGAATTTTGGTTTGTAGGAAACATTCTCTTATCTGCTTTACTAGGTTTACTGAGGGTTCATTTCTTTTTAAGTTCTTGGGGGTGCCTATAGTTGACGGCAAGATGAAGGCTTGTGATTTTGGTGATTTGCTGAGCAAAGTGAATACGAAGATTGCGGGCTGAAAGATGAAAATACTATCTACTGATGGTAGAACTATTCTTTTGCGTCACGTTTTATCTAGTATGGCCACCCATCTTCTTACTGTTTTAGATGTCCCCAAAGTGGTGATTCTAAGCTTGAATAAGCTTCTGAACTCCTTCTTTTGGGGTGAATCTAGAGGTAAGAGTCATACGAAATGGATCTCTTGGAAGCATATATGTACTCCCACGGATGATCACGGATGAAGGTGCATTGGGTATTAAGGATTTCGGAATGTTCAAAGAGCTTTACATATAAAACTTGCCTGGAATCTTAGGTTAGAAATTAAATTAAATTATACAAGAGAAGGGTTAACATTCCATCGTGCACACGTTTGAATAGAAGGATTATAAAAAAGGTTGTCAGTCTACCATTTTCAATTTCTTCGTGTCAATATGGCCTTACGGTCTGATATATAGCTTTCGTCTTTCTCACGAGTAATGTCCAAGGATTGAGTCTCCATAGCCCAACTTACTCGTGAAGAAAAAAATTAGATGTGCGAGTGTGACCCTTGCATCGGCCACTATGTGGCAGCACGTGTTACCCACGCAGCCCACCTTTGGCACTAAGCTTGATTTGGATAGATTGATAATCTCATCACATCCCCTCTTAATATTCAAACATTACAAAAATAAATATTTTTTAATTTTAATTTTTTTTCATATAATTATTACTTAATTATTATAACTTTCTCAAATTTTAAAATAAAACACAAAAAATTATTTAATTTTTTAAAATTTTAAACTAAAAATAATATTAAAAACTTATACAATACTGCATCACTACCAATTGTAGCTTTCTGCTGCAGTTAATGCAATCTCCAAGTGGGATTGCATAAAAAACCGGTCATTTCTTTTACTTCGTTGAGCTTGGATCATATTATCAGTAGTACTACTGTCTCCCTTGTATATGTATTTATATGTATTGTATTTATACGAACAAAATATTTGTTACAATAATTCTATTTAAAAATATTTACACTACATGCTATGTATATGATATAATTTAATTTAAAAATTAAATTTAAAAATTTAAATTATGACACATAGATGATATGTGTAACACCCCCTTCCCGTAGGTTAAGAGTGTCACGTGTTTTTCATAAAATAAATCCGGCAAGAGATCTCATTTTAAATAAAAATAATTTAAGATTTATTTCATAAAAATTTTGTCTAATAAAAATGTCTTCCAAAATATTAATGAATAAACTGAATAAAAGTTATGTCATAAAAATCAATTTTTCATTCTAAGAAGTCTGAACTAAATTAACTGCTCCTTCTAATCCTGGCTTGCTTGCTCGTAATCATCATCCTCACCTGGGTGGTTAAAAACATGAAAACAAACTAAAATGAGTCGAATACTCAGTAAGAAATCCATCACAACGTTAACATACTAAACATAAGGTTTTTATAAAAATTTTCATGCTGAGAACTTAAAATTCATGACTGTTCATACTGATGTTTATGCTATGCATGTCTGATTTATCTGAATTAACTGACTGATCTGACGTAACTGACTGATTTGATTTAACTGACTGTTCTGATTTAACTAACTGAACTGACTGGCCAACACACTTAACCCTGTGTGCGAGGTTGTGCACCGGCCCCACGTCCCGCGGCAGCGAGGGGAGCCGCTGATAGTATTCTGGCATACTATGGTGGACCACGCTTGAGTCCGTGGCTTACACATCCTCCTTGAAACTGAACTGCATTGGTACCATGCATCTGAATGGCCATCTGATTAACTGATTTGATCTTATCTTACACTTGAACTTAAGATAGCTTACGTGTCTTATAACCATGAGATGCATGACATAATAGATACATAATTATAATTTATGAATCTGAATATGATGCGGAATGACATGATCGTATGTTATGCTAGATGACATATTTGCATATGACATGAGTGGTACATAAACAAAGGCTATTAATGAATTGGCTTGAATAATACTTAAATATAAGCTGACTGTGATGATCCTAATTTTTGTGATCAAATAACTTACCTTGCTGCGCTTCTTCTTGAATCTCACTTCGTAACTCGTTGCCTATACATAATATTTAAATATTACTAAATCCGTCTAGAACCAACATGTACTAATAACCTACTTAATTAAATTCATAATTTAGAAAATAGTCAAATAATTCTTCTGTTTAACACCATAATCAATAAATCATGATATTTTAAATTACTTAAATACTAATAACGTATTATACTTTAGTAAAACACTTGGGCTATTTTAAATAAGTCATAAAAATCTAAATTCTTAAAATAGATTTACTTTCTTAACATAATTATTTAATCTTATAAGAAATCTGATACTATTATAATACTCTTAATATATTTCTTTATTTTAAATTTACAACTTCAATAGCATAAATATATAAAAATCTATTATAAAAACATTAGATGTTTATTTCATACCATAGATTTAGAGTATAAAAGATTAACCACTAGTGTGGCGCCCCCGACTTCCATGTACGGACAGCACGGAAATCGAGACACCCGGAATGATGACAACACCGTCACGCACCCCAACGACACGTGCCAAGTGTGTGAAATGCAACACGTGTACAAAGTAAAACGCAGCGGAAAGGTTAAGTTAGATAACTAAGTACCAGAATTTAATACAGTACAAAAATAATACAGAAATCCATAAGTCAACATAATACAATTTTCTTATTTATAAAACGACATCAAATAAAAATACAAATACCAAATAAAAATATAGCCAAATGTCCCTACTCCTCAGGCAGAGCCGCATCCTCGGGCTCAGCCTCTGCAAAGCCTGCATTAAAATCTGCAGTACCAATAAATGGTACCACAGGTAAGTAAAACCCAAAAGTACTCCAAGATAACAAATATAAAAATACAACAACCACTATGCATGCACATGATGACCCAAGTGCAAAACTCGAGAAGAACACCATTTCTAGAAAATCACAAGTTTTTCCCACGCACGCCAAAAATCACCATTTGGCACAATTATTAACCAGGAATAGTTACTTTTATTCCAATTTTAATCCGTATGCACCATGGCCTTCCCTAGGGACCATCTACATAGCCTGGTTCCCTTCGTCACTCCACAGGTAGCGACTATGCGAGTGATACAACACGAGTGATGCCCAGTTCCGCGCCCACTGCGTACATAGCCAAGCATCCTCTGATCTCCGCCAGCACGAGAGATCACGGAGTCGGATCGAGAGCGCTACCATCCCGTCCAAGTCCCGAGCAACAGCTCAAGGGGACGACACTCAGGATATTCCGCTCCCGAGTGCCCAGAGGAGCTCCACCGAGATAATAACCCATCTCGGCTTGGGGGTGATACACACACACCCGAAAAGCTCTTTTTACAAAACACAGTTTCCAAAAATATACACACCCACGCATGCGTGCACAATGCCATGAAAATGACTAAAAACCAATAACCAACAGTTACCAACTATTTTCCAATAACCAACACAGTCTATCAGATAACCAATTCACAGTTTATAAAACAGGTCATTGCAAAAATATATTTAAATCTTAAAAGTCTTTTGGAGAAATACTTACAGTGCTTTAAAATAATTATGGAGGATCACGGAGGAACTGGAAGCGCCAAAATAGCAACACCACAGTGTAAAAATACACTGTGGCCGAAATACACAGTGAAACCCAAAATCACCCGAGGCCAAACGAAGACTTGGGAACGATAGGGTAGGGCCTATAGGAGGTGAGGAATCTAATGGTGGTGGTGGTTGGCCGTGAATAGTGGCGGAAAAGGGTGGTTTACGGCCGAAAATCTCGGATCGGGTTTGAGGCTCGTTGGGGCGGCTCCGGCGACGGATCGGGGCCGGGGTTGGGTCGATTAGGATGGAAATGGGCCGGTGGTCAAGTGGCTAGGAGCTGGTGGCCGGAGGTGGCCGGACGGCGGCGAAACGAGGAAGAGAAGCCGCGGCTTGGTGGCGCGCGTGCGGGCGATTTCCGGCAAGGGACGGGCTGAAATCGGAGCTGTGGGGTCGCCGGCGAGAAGGGGACACGATGGGTTGGGCGGTGCCGGAAAATGGTGGCGCACGGTGGCGCTGGGAGGGGGAGCCGATTCGCACGGGGAGAGGAGAGAGAGAGAGGGTCGGGCTGGGGGGAGGAACGGGGAGAAGAAAGAAGAAAAAGAAGAAAAGAAAAAGAGAAAAAGAAAAAGAGAAAGAAGAAAAAGGAAATCCAGTCTTTTCAATTTGGGTCCCGGAAAATTCAACGGAGATGAAATTAAAACCGAAAGCTAAATAAAATAATCCAAACACAGTGAAATATTCAAATAAAACAATAACTATTTTTAAAACAGTTAAAATAAATTAATCAATTTAACTCAAAATTAACTAACATAAAATATTAAATTCTGACAAAAATATCATTTAAAATAAAGAGGAATTAAATTGCAAATCACTAATTAAAATTAATCAAATGCAGTGAAATGCTTTAATAAACAATAATAATTTTAAAACACATAAACAACCAAATTTAAATTAAAGATCAATTTAAATTCAAAACAATAATTAACAATAAGAAAGCCCAATAAAAATAATTTTTCACAATTTAAAATATTCTAAAATAATATTCCAAAACTTCAAAAATAATAATTAATAAAAATAGGAAAGTCCAATAAAATAATAAAATAAAACCTCTAAAATATTAAAACAAGAGAATTACACAAAATAAATTAAATATATCCTTCATTAAAAATATACTAAAATCTGGGATGTTACAACTGGAATTTAAATACTAATAATATAATATTTAATCTTTCAATATTATTAAATATATAACTTTATCTATATATGTATATTTATATATCTAAGTTTAATAAAAGCACAACCGGTGGAAACACCCGATTTATAAAAATAAACTTAATAGTATTCAATATAAAGTTATTGCAAGCTATTAATATAACTCAAACTTAATTTATTACTTAATAACATACAGCTAATATATTTAATTTAAAAAGTAGCCCTTCTATATATTAGATTTTAAAGGGCATATATGTAATTTTATCAATTAACATATGCTAAAAACACAACATATATCATTAGAGAAACAGAGGCTCGGGCTAGGGAGTTTGACAGAGCCGATACTCACCGAGGGAGGAGCTGCACGGCAGGGATTGGCTGGACGAGACGACGGTGGCTCTGGGTGGCTGGGGCAATACCGGCGACACAACTGGTTTCACTGTGCAGTGGTGGTCCGACACTGAGAGGAGGAGGAAGGGAGTTCGATGGAGCTGAAAACCACCGAGAGAGAGGAGGAGGGCAGCGACGGGGGTTGGCTTACCGGGATGAAGTGGGTACGCCGAGGTTGGGTTGGTCGGCGGTTTCTGGCTTCGTGGGTGGTGGTCTGGTGACCTAGGGTGGTCGGTGGTGGCTGGGCCAAAAAAGGCTTACGGTGGGGAATAATCTTCCTCTGTTTCGGTGCAGTAAAACAGAGTATTTCTGTGTAGTTTTTAACGGCTGGGCGACGGTTTCAGCAAGGTGGTGGTCGTGGCTTATTGGGCGGTTATTCTAGTGGCTCAAGACTGGAGAGCTTGGGGCTGGTTAGAGAGACCGAAAGCTTGAGAGAGGGAGAGAGAGCCGAGATGAACGAGAGAGGTGGGTTCTCGGTTTGCTACGGCTTGCTTCGGTGGTTGTGCATGGTCTGGACGATGGGAGCGACTATGGTGGAGTGGCTCTCGGCCTTTCGTGGAGGGGACAACTGAGTGAAGGTGGAGGGAGGCTAAGTGTGGGCTGCAGTGTTTCGGAAGAAGGCTTACGGGTTGGCAATTTGAGGACTTAAGTTTTTCTTGTGTTTTTTCTTCAGGAGGTCTCGGCCAGGGGTGGTTTTATAGGCAATGTGAAGGGGTTACGTGGTTCATAAGGAGTTTGGAGTTGGAAGTTGGCTGCACCTAGAAGACTTAATCCTACGAGGATACAAACACTAAGAGAATCGATACACAAACTGAGGGGAAGAGGCGTACGTGCATGTGCATGTGCATGTGAGTGTGAGTGGAACCATGAGTATAGCTTTAGGAATCTTAATGGAGATAGAACTCTAAGATAATAATCCTCTAAAATTTGATGATGATGATGATGATGATGATGATGATAATAATAATAATAATAATAATAATAACAACAATAGAATGTTTATGGTTATAAAAAAAATACATAAAACTTATCTTATAGCCTAAACTTAGGGTTGGGTTGTTACAATATGTGATGTAAAAAACTTTCAAATAACACTATTTTGTTTGTTAGGAGCCTTCCCACCCTTCTTTTTGTATTTTTCTTTTTTTATCTTTATAAAATATTTGCTCATTTAAAAAAAAAAGTGTAGAGAGAAGATCAAGATCAAAAACTGAGAAGAAGCAGCGCCCCCTCGATCAATATTTGCGAGTACCTTTTCCGGTTTTTAGAGTTGGTTGTCTTTTTCATCCCTGAGAGGTGTGTCTATCTTGTCCTATATATGAGGGATAATAATAGAGGGCTGGAATTTATAGAACATTATTATTCATATAGAAGTATAAGCTAGCTAGCTAGCAGGATTAATATTATTACACGAGGCATCTAGATGCATGCCCGGAAAGCAAACACCGATCAATTAATATGAAAAGAATGCTACAACATACAAATTCAATTGATGGAGATAAGATCACCGACCGATCGATCAAGTGGTAAAAGCTAGTCCGAAGCATTAATCGATTTCAGATGTCATAAACTATGTGTTAAGGACAAACTTGCCCCTGCTTTGGGCGCCTATGAAGATCAGGATCATGTTCTTGCGTTGGGTGAATTTGCTTCACAGATTTGGTGTCGGGCTTGTCTGCTTTTAGGCATGCCAAATTTGACATGGAAGGAATTGGAAAGAGCGAATGGTGTGTTGGTTCCTTCGGGCCAAACACTCTTCTTGTAGTGGACAGATCCTTGGTCTCCTTCCTATTATTATCACATGGCGGTTGTGGTGGAGGAGATGCAAAGCTCGGATGGAGGGCATCCTAACATCTTTTGACACGGTTTGGATGTTTATTAAATATTGGTTGTCCTGGATTGTTTTAAAGTTCATAGATCAAAACAATATTAGTACAAGGGACAAGAAGTTGCTTCATTCATTAAATCTTCCTATTCCAAGTGTTCGTATGAGGGGTGACAAGATTGTTAAATGGGAGAAACCAAAACTTTATTGGTATAAACTTAATGTTGATGGCTGCTCTTTGGGCAATCCGGGTGCTTCAGGAGTAGGAGGGGTAATTCGTGATCATGATGGTGAGTTGCGGTTGGGTTTTTTTGCTTCTATTGGTTGTTGCTCTAATAACCATGCTGAGGTTATGGGTTTACTTTATGGTTTGCGGCATGCTAGGCATTTGGGTTGTGAAGCTATTGAGATTGAGATGGATTCAAAATTGATTATTGATTGGATTGGAAATGGAAGGTGTGGTTTGTGGTATCTAGAAGATTTTTGGGAAGAAATCATGAGCTTTCTTGGTCAGATTTGTTTCACTTTTAGACATACCTATCAGGAGTGCAATGCGGTTGCTGATATTCTGGCTAAAACTGGAGCTAAAGGGAGTAATCTTACTTATTCTTCTGCTTTGGAGCTTCCACGGACGACAAGAGGTTTCTTAAGACTTGATAAGGGAGATTTGCCATATTTGAGAAGGAAATAAGTGTTGGGTTTTGTCAGTATAATTTAATGTTAGTCTTTGGCTTTTTGTTAGTGTATTTTGCATGCTTGGGTTTTTGTCCTAAGTATTGAATTGTTATCACGATTTTCCTCTGCCATAAGTGAGGGTTTTTTAATAAAATTGGAAGGGAGTCACTTGTGGACATGTGACATTTCTCTCTTTCTAAAAAAGAAAAAAAAGGGACAAACTTGCCCCTAAAACGTCTGTTAGCTCATCACCCTCACAACCAAAGGAATTAAGCAACTCAATTGAATAACAACTTCTGAAATGCATACACTGCATGCATGCGTAGTGTTTAGCATAGTGCTCCTTCATTTTTGTACATAACAGAATGCAGTTCTAGAATATTCCATTTATTTGAAGCTCATGTCTATGAAAGGCCATTGTGTAATATCACTCAATAATCAATGAAATACAATTTGTTCATTATTGTAACATGGTATCAAGAGTCGTAAAGGACTAGTCGACCACAGGTTCCGTACCTGATTCTTCTTCTTCTCCCACCCTTCCTCACCCAAACTTCTCTCACACAATCTCTGTCAAACTTGCTCCTGATAACTATCTACTATGGAAGGTTCAACTAGTACCTTATCTTTGTGGCCAATGTCTTTATAAGTACGTTCAGACAGTCTGTTACTGAACCTGCTTCAGTTCGTTGACATTCACGAGGAAGGTAAGCCTTTGTTTTCAGGTGGTCAAGAACCGACCTGCACTCCTCCATGAGAGGGACAAGATAACCTTTTAGGCCTATCTTTCTCTTTTTACCACACGGGGAGGTAAATTGCTAATAGAGTTCCCATTTAGTGAGTTAACTTTGTTGGCGGAGATTGTTGATTCGTTTGGAGTGGAGTTTGCTTGGAGGGTTAATTTTATGTTCTTGAAATTAGCCATTGAAATACAAAAACTCCTTTTATTAAGGCCGGCAACGGGTGCATGAGAACATATAAGTTTATGACAATAAACTGGCTTAGCAATAATATTATTTCCATAGATGCTCGGTGTTCTACTGATGCGGTAGCTCGTTTCCTTGGGAGTTTCTTAGGCAGTAAGAGTCAGGACGATTTGTGGCAACGACCACGTAAGGGCCCTCCCATTGGGGGCCTAGCTTTCCCTCATCCTATGTTGTTGTTCCTGTCTCTTTAAGTACAAGATTTCCGAACTTAAATGTTCTCAGCCGCACGCGCTTGTTAAAGCATCTCTCGGCTATTCTTTTGTTGGTTGCGGTTCTTATCTCAGCTTCTAGTTGGCCTTCTTCCAGTAGGTCTAGTTGTTCTTCTAACTGCCTATCATTGGACTTTTGCTCGAAGTGCTGAACTTTGTCAGTAAGGATTTCGATTTCTATAGGTGGCATCGCCTCATGGCCGTATGTGAGGGTGAAGGGGGTTTCTCCGGTCGGTGCTTTCACCGTGACTTGGTAGGCCCACAGAACGGTGGAGAGTTCTTCTAGCCACGCTCCCTTTCTATTGTCAAGCCACTTCTTGAGCATTCCCATCAGCGTTTTGTTGGTCATCTTGACTTGCATGTTAGATTGGAGATGTCCCAGGAATGAGTATCAAAACTCGACGCCCAATTCTCGGCACCAATTGTGGTAGTGGTCGGAGTCAAATTGCCTCCTGTTATTTGATACGATGGTGCGTAGGACGCCAAACCTGCAAACTACTGACCTTCATAGAAACCGTGTAATGTTGCTTGTTGTGATGGTTGTTAGGGCCTTAGCCTCAACCCACTTGGTGAAAAAGTCCACAACCACCACCACAAATTTGACTCCCCCTTTGCCCGGGAAGAGTGGGTCGACCAAGTCAATTCCCCATTAGGCGAAAGGCCAAGGTGATGGGATTGACGTCAATTCATCCGGTGGGCAATGGGGCATTCTGGCATACTCTTGGCACTTCCTACACTTCCGAGCATAGTCCTTGGCGTCCAGCAAGGCTTGAAGCCAGTAATAGCCCGCTTTCATTGCCTTTTCGGTTAACGCTTCTCCCCCTGAGTGATTCCTGCAAATCCCTTTGTGCATTTCAACTAATACGTACTATGCTTCATCCGGGGAAATACATCTTAAAAGAAGCGCCAAGTGACCCCTTCGATATAGGACCCCTCGACCATGGTGTAGCGTGCTGCTCTATTTTTTATCTTCCTTGCCTCCTGTTGATCCTCAGGTACCTCGTTGGTTTCCAAATATCTTATTATGTCTCCTGCCCAATTTAGGACTCCAGGCTTTATTTCCATTGCCTCGATTCCTACAGCAGGTACTTCCACAGTTCAAATCACTATACTTTTTGGTAGGGGGAGTCCTCCTACCCGGATGCGATGTGCGCCAACTTGTCTGCCTTCTAATTTTTTGTCCTCGGCACTTGCTAAATTTGGAAGTACTTGAATTGGGGACGTTTGGCCTTTACCAGTGCTAGATATTTCTTTAACTTTTTGCAGCAAACTCTTGTCGCACTTGATTCACCACTACCTAAGAGTTGGCTCATACTTTGATCTCGGTGGTGCCTAGAGACCTGGCTACCAGTGACCCTGAAAGCAACACTTCGTACTCCGCCTTATTATTCGTTGTTTTGAATGCCAATTTGATGGGCGTAATTGTATTCTTCTCCTTCAGATACAACGATATGGTGTTCCAGTGAATTCAACGACAAAGTCGACAAAGTCCGCTAACACTTGCCATGGTGTTTCGTTGTTCGTAGTCAATGTTGAACTCGCTCAGAATTATTTCCCAATTCATAAGCCGGCTTAAGACGTCCGGTTTTTGCAACACCTTTTTTTAGAGGGGTTTCCGTAAGGACCCACACTGGGTGACCATGAAAGTACGGACGCACCTTGCACGTAGTTATCACTAGCACAAAGCCCAGCTACTCTATGCGGGGGTATCTGACTTTGGCAGCCCGATATGTCGAGCTAATGTAGTAAACTGGCCTCTGGACCCCTTCTTCTTTGCATACCAATGCCGAGGAGGCAACTTGAGGGGAGACTGCCAATACAGGGTTAACGTTTCCCCACACTGGGGTTGGCTGAGGAGCGGTGGACTCGTGAGGTACCTCTTGAGGGCTTTGAATGCCTGATTGCACTCGCCATCCAATGCCTTTGCTTTTAGCAAGACTTTAAAGAATGGTAGACATTTGTCGGTTGATTTTGATATGAATCTGTTGAGGGTGGCTATTCGCTCAGCCAGCCTTTGTACTTCGTTTAGGCTTCGAGGTGGGGTCATGCTGAGGATGGCCTCCACCTTCTTGGGGTTGGCCTCGATTCTAAGCTCGAACACCATGAATCCTAAGAACTTCCCCAAATCGACATCGAAGGCGCAATTTGCCGGATTCAACTTCATTCGGTATTGTCGTAGTATCACGAAAGCCTCCCCTAAGTTGTTCAAGTGTTGTTCTAGGGTTTCACTTTTAACCAACAGGTCGTCCACGTAGACCTCAATGTTTCTTCATATCTGGCATTTGAACATACGGTTGACCAACCGCTGGTAGGTGGCTCCCTTGTTCTTAAGCCCGAAGGGCATCACAGTGTAACAATACAAACCTCGATCGGTGATGAACAAAGTTTTCTCTTCATCCTTAGGGTTCATATGAATTTGATTATACCCAGAGTAGATGTCCATAAAGCTGAGCATACGTTGACTTATAGTGTAGTCAACAACGAGGTCAATGCGAGGAAGTGGGAAGCTGTCATTCGGGCAAGTTTTGTTGAGATCGGTGAAGTCAACACACATTCTTTATTTATCGCTAGACTTCTTTATGAGCACTACATTAGATAGTTATTCTGGATAGTGAACTTTTCAAATGAATCCTAGTCGGTCCACTTCCGAAATGAGCCTGCAAAATATGGAGAGTGGTGCAACTAGGAGTGGGCGGTCTTGGAGCCGGGGAACTTTTGATGCCAAAGTTAGTAAGTATTCTTGAATGTTTGTAAATAAGTGAAGGAGTATAGGGATTAGAGAGCTTTCTTCGTACTTGGAGTTGGCTATTTATAAGGTGGGTTGGGGGGTGCAAATCGTCTTTATCTCCACAAAATTCATGCATTCTTTTCTATTTTTGCTATTAGAATTTCTTTAATGCGGTGTGGCTCTACGACGGCTCCATAAATGTGGCGTGTAGCTCGATAGTAGTGCCATTAATGCAGCGTGATTTCTTGACGTCGCGTCTGGTCTATATGAGCCGTAGGTGATCTGATACTGATGGATAGAGGGCCCTCCGCATTTCCTGCTGCGCTCTGTGCAAGTCTCTCTGTTCTAAAAGTGGCCACATACTATTAGGCTGATCAGTCTTGTCGACTATTTGACACCTCTCCCTGGTAGATGTTCCGCCCCCTATGCGGACTTGGGGGCCCTTGGGCCGAGGCCCAGTGGTTTTGAGAAGTGGAGAAAATCCCTTTATAATTGTAAAGTAGATCTAATTCATCATATGAAACTATGTCAATTTGTGGGTTTACTTTTGTAGAATCTCTTTATTACTGTAGCACTTCTCTGTGTGGAATAACTCAGTTATCAAAATCAATGATCAACAAAGAGCTCTTCTTTCATATATTAGCCCACTTAAGGAGTGAAATTATAGTACAGCTCAAACAAGCTGGAAGAAACATCCGAGTTAAGAGGAAAAACGTCCGAGAAACAAAAAAGAAAAATGCTAATTTGCCCCAGGACGGGGATCGATGGCTCTGACCGACTGGATCAATGGGAGACTGGGAGTACCATTCTTAACGTGGCATGCGTCTTTAGCTCTCTTTTTTTAATAAAATAATAAATAGTGAATCAGTAAAGCCCGTCGGTCCAATATGTCGGTCACCGTAGTAGCTTCCAACAATAAATTATGACAGAACCCCTGATCTATTCAGCCCAAAAACTCAGTTAAAATAGGCTAAATTAACCTTCTTTCTCGATCGTAAGAACCTTCTTATAATTAACCCGATCTACCGAATTAATGTTAAATTTAGTCCAATATCATTTACATGTTTAATTATGTATGGAAAATGAATTAATTTCGTCATGTAAACGGTACTAATTTATAAGATGATGATCATAGAATTAGTTTGAAACTTTTTCTATACATGCATGCATGATCAGTACTACTACACAGAACAATTAATCTTCAAAAGGACTAAAATGATGCATATGATTCAAGGTTTGCAAGTTAATTGGCCTAATTAATTTGCACGTTACTTAATTAATTTGTCGAAGGCAAATAATAATTTGAGCATTCCAATTATTCGATATATAGGGCTATCGTGCGATCAAGTAAGTTCCAACTAAGTTTCTTTTATTCCATAATGAAAATAATTAATAAAGATGCATGCACCCAACAAGATATATAATAAAATTATTATAAGACATCCCCTCCCTATAAAACGGACATCATGCTATTAATATTCTTCCCTCACATGCATGCACTAGTAGTAATTGGTCACCAATATTGACCCTTATCTTTGCATGTGCATGATAATGGCTGATCTAAACCTGGTCTTGTTTCCAGCCTCTCTGCTTCTGATGATCTCCTCCCTGGTTCTGGTGATTAATGCATCTGCAAGCGGTGAAGGGTACAGCCCAAAATACGACCTTGAGAAAACAAATGTAGGAAAAGATGGCCTGCTTTCCACCATTATAGCTATCCAAGGGCTTGTTTACTGCAAATCCGGCTCTAATCTCATCCCGTTAGAAGGTCATTCCTGCAACTATCAATATTCTTCACATTACTGACAAGTAGTACTGATCTATATGCATGCTGCATGCATGCATTCGTCGAGAAAACTATATTCGTCGTCCTTAATATTTTAGCTATATATTATCCTTTCATCATTAAATCATGATTAGATAACTATTTATTTGTTAATTTGCTTGTCTATGAATGAGTTAAATTAGTTATATTTGAGTATTTCTAATTTACTAGCTGTTCTCTTCATTCTATATATATATTGTAGGAGCTGTGACAAGGATAACATGTCTAGCTGTGGATGAGCAAGGGTTCGAGACTGCGCCTTTTACCTTCCTAAGTAATGCTTGTAATCCAAAGGGTTACTTCTTTGCAACATTGTCTCCTGCAGAGGTCCAAGATGGTAGGAAGCTTAAGGAGTGCCGGGCTTTCCTTGAGCTCTCTCCTTCGGATACTTGTAACTTCCCCATAGACGTAAACAAAGGGATCGCTGGTGCTCTTCTTGGATCTTTTCGTCTGCTTGAAGACAAGAAGATCAAACTGTACACTGTTGGGCCTTTCTTTTTCACTCCAGAACCAAATTCTGATTCAGATGGTTTCTAATATTACACATCGATCTCAAGAACCAAATTCTGATTCAGATGGTTTCTATATTCATGTTTAGTTTCTTAATTTGCGAGTTTTTACTCTTGGCTCCTCTGGAGATATGTTTTAATGTAGAGAACTTTGTTTCACTAATGTAGCCTGCCCTTGAGAGTTGGAGATCAAATATATGGAATTAATTTTG
Organism: Cyclocarya paliurus; assembly: GCA_029856935.1. NCBI lineage: Eukaryota > Viridiplantae > Streptophyta > Magnoliopsida > Fagales > Juglandaceae > Cyclocarya > Cyclocarya paliurus. The sequence goes on from CM056949.1 coordinate 13,277,050, forward strand.
GGGTTTACCATCGGTTCAAGAAATAGATAAAAATTGGGGGCTTTACTCGATATCAAGAGATAGTAGGAAATATTTTATACTCAAGTCAATCGGTGTGTACAACATATTATTTAAATAATAATAAATCATTTAAATACGGGTGAGACCATCATCTTTGTTCAGCAACCAACCAAAAACGTACCTAATACTCCTACTCAACTGATGATCTTACCCAACCTAGCTAACATCTACCCTACTCAAAACTCTCCTAACACAATGCCCCTGATCTGAAACGGCCAGCATCAAAGCCATGGCCTGATGATCAGGACATTAATTAATCTGATTATTGGGTAAAATCATAGATTTTGGATCGTTCGTTTGATATGATTTTATTAAGTTTATTTGAAAATGCACGGCAAAGTTGTAATTTCGATATATTAAGCCTCGTTTGTTCTTACAACTTCTCTCAACTTATTTTATTTCATCATTATAATTTTTTTAAATTTTCATACAAAATAAAATAAATAATTCAATTTTTTCAAATTCTAAAATAAAAATAATATTAAAAAAATATATTCTAACAATATTTTATTCAACTTTTAACTTTAATATCATCTCATCTAAAAAAACGAATGAAAAGACTTACAAGTGGTTACATAAAATTTCTGATCAGAATCGTAATTATTCTTTTCTTGTTCTTGTTGATCTTGAACAGGGAAAGCAAAATTTCGTTATTGTGTTGAGCTTCTGCATGCTAAACTTGCTTTTAATTGGGGAAATGGATCTTTTCTTGTAACTCGAAAAATAAAATTACCAATCGTGACGAATCTTCTAATCATGAGAATTAAGTGTTTATGAGCACAAGGTCAGTTAGTGATTTATCAAATTTTAATAGATTAAGAGATAAATTGACAATTTAATTGAAAATCCCATCGCTGTCGTTTGGAGCTATCTTTAGTATAATTATTGTGTTTTATTTATTTATTTTACATATATTTTTTTAACGCTTTTAAATATTTTATAAAAAATAAAAAATACAACATTATTAAGATATATTTACTTAATCATTAAATAAAAAAAATTAAAAAAAATGCAGAGCTGGAGCTGTGAGAGTAGCTTCACTCTTATTTTAAACCTGAAAATAATATGATAGTGACATACACAAGCAAAAGAACCACCAATTGAATGTGCAACCTAACCAAAGTTTTTCCTCGCCGCCATTGTTGATGACAAGCAGTACCAAGTACATCCCACAGTTAGAATTGTAGCACATAATTACAGCCCTATAATCTTCGAGGTGGTCCATGTAACTTGACGAGGAGGGTGAGGATAGCATACCTTTCGTTTGTGAACTACGTGGCAAGGCAAGGAGATGCCACGTGACCCATCCTTCCAAAGCCACGCCCGGTTCAACCTCCAATATTGATGCTTCGCTCCTTCGCCAAGTCAGTCTTCTTCCCTCCCCTTAAACCCTCTCTTTCTTCTTTCTTCCCTTTTATTGCTCAAAACCCAAACGAAAGAATAAAGAAATTGCAAGGCAAGACAGACCCAGAAAGGGGAAGAGAAAGAATTCATATGGAGGAGCAAAAGAGCAGGAGCAAGCAAGATATGAAGAGGACCCAGATAAGCCTTGGCGGTGGAGATGGCATTGGAGGGGTGCTGGTGTTTGGAGGAGCCTTGGCTATTGCAGGTTTGATTGCAGTTTTCACATTCAAAAATAGAAGAAGGAAGGACGCCGATAACAACCCAAGAAATCCCAGCGATGTATCCGAAGAATCAAAGAACAACAAAAGAGAAGATGAAGGAAGTGAAGGGCTGCGCTTCATTTCTCAAACCCCATCGTTAATCAAGGATTATGGTTCATGGTCAGCGAGTTGTCATTAATTTTTGTTGCATGGTTGTGTGTTTATCTCTGTTCTTGCTTATTATTTTAGGATATGATCGATCTGCAGTTTGACAAGCCATGGAACGCCACAGACGAGCGTTACCCAGATTGATGATCCCTGCGAGACTTTGGTGTCTGCCAAAAGTTTAATCATGGTACGTATAATTCACACCTTCACCCCTTTTGAAAATCCTCTCAAAGGATTCAGCAGTAGCGTATGATAGGAAAATCTCCCTGTTTATGCAAGTGATTTTGGTCGCATTCTGTCAGAATCCTTTGTAATTATTATGTGCTTCTGCATGGAAAAACGTTAATGTCATGATTAATTTGTTGCAGGAAGAGAAACCTATGAATGAAATCAGCGAAGAAAACGAGGACTCCTTGAGCGGTCATCAAGAGATCGTTATTTGTGATTATTCAACACTAGAAAGCATTGATTCCTGCGATGATTGTGGTGTCGTGGGAAAATGTTTGTTGCCAGTGCCGGAGAGTCCTATTTTGATTGAAGAAACAATGGTGAATAATGATTCCAACATGGAGGAGAACAACTCGATATCAATCAAAACCATTGAAGACGAAAAGGCCGATGAAGCTTCTTTGATTGTCCATGCAGAAGATAAGGCTGAACACGAAAAATCAACAGCTCAATCAGATGAAGAAGAGAGCGATGAAGAATCTCTGCTTGTTTATAAAGAAGAAAAGGCAGAACACGAAAAATCAGCAACTCAATCAGATGAAGAAGAGAGCGATGAAGAATCTCTGCTTGTTTATAAAGAAGACATGACAGAACACGAAAAATCAGCAACTCAATCAGATGAAGAAGAAGAAGAGAGAGACGATTGGGAAGGAGGCATTGTGGAGGAAGGCGAGGAAAGCTCGGAAGGTACAACAGGGGACTCTTCCATGGAATCGAATACCGAAGCAATTTGGCCGGCAGAGTTGATATTGGATTCATCACAAGAATTGGAGCAAACAGACTTCACTTTTCAAAACGCTGTTGAGAAAACAGAGGAAGAAGAAGATGAAACAGCTAAACTGGTCAAGCTTGATTACTTTAACAGCACAGAGAATGGCTATGCCTTAAAGTATGAAGCTGCTGAAGAGCCCACTATGATTTGGAAGGAAACGCACAAGCCAGTGAAGGTAAATAATCAACCAGCACGCTCATCGAAGTTGGGAATTTGGATTTTCTCAATAATCTTGCTGCTGCTGCTGCTGCTGTTACTTGCTTTCAAAGATCAGAAGGCTGTACCAACACCTGCAATGTCATAACTCTTTCATTGCCCGGGAATCGTAGAAAGGCACTAAGAAGCGTATTTAATTACTTCAGGTCAAATAAGAACATCAAAGTTCTTGACAAAAGCACCATTCTCTAGTTTTGACACTTGCATCTTTGTGTTCATAATGGTCCACGCGAATTTAACCATGTATGATCAAGAAGATCTTGCAAAAACCAAGCAACTGGGGATCATAAACAAGTAGAAACCGTCCCAAGAAGACTGATTTCATGGAAGATTCAACATCCATATAAAGGTATCGAAAATTTGGAAAATTTATTAGCCGAAGGCCATGCGGCCCATGCCTAACAAGATCGATTAGGTACAGCGCAACGTTTAAAAGTTATAACGACAGGAACTTTTACAGTAAGGAGGCAAGACAGATTACAGAGCACTGTAGCGAGAGCACCGCAGTCTAACAACCTATTAGCTATGAAAATTGTCGACATAGGTGCTGCTCTTGAATGTGTCCAGTGAAAATGAAAATTTCTTCTTTACTGATAGTAAAAAGACCAAGAAAACTGTCATAAAGTCATTGCACACCCTAAAACTTCCATCAATATTGAAACCAGGCAATCATTACGCTTCCATTACCGGGGCATCGTTGAGATGATGGGTGCCCTTGATGGGTACCTATACGAGAAGCTTATTATGCATGCTCAATGGGACTCACTGGGGGAGAGGATAATCAATCGACTCACAGTTGATCGAGGAAAAAGAATTTATAAAGCAAGAATTCCTTACGACCCTTACTATAATTGTTTTGCTACCCTGTCCTCTCAATTATCTTTACAAAGCGTATACTACTTACCCTATCACTCTTGTTTCTATATACAGTGCCCTCAATCCACAGACTAAGCTCTTTGGCTGCAGCTTGGTTTATTTGGTAACGAGTGTCCAAACAATAGATGAGAACTAACTAAATATCCAAAATCTAAGATATAACACACCCGAATTAGAATTTTCTGTGGACAAAAACTTCATACCCAGGCTATGCGGCTGGGCGAACTTGTTGTAATCATTGACTCTGCTTATTGTTCAACATTCAAGGAATTGGCGGGTCTCCGTTGAGCTTGGCCAACTGCAACCCATAGACCATCCCAAAACACCAAGGATTAGATCTATACTTGAGCTAGCATTAACCTGACAGAGAAACAATTTACATCAAGACTTCAGGGATTCAACACAACATAAATAGACATCAGGCAGGAAAACATGTAATGATAATATCAAATTTGGAGATGGATCTGATGCACTACCAAACATTCTAGGTTTCCTTCAACATGAAATAACATGACAGCCATTCCCCTCCCTCCATCAATCTCAGCCTGGTCAACATAAGTCAAAGTGTTACATAATGACATATTACTAACATACCAACAGACATCATTCAGCCGAGTTTTAAATCAATATCAATCACTCACCACGCAAGAACATATAGCAATTCCTGCAGCAGCCAATGCAGTTGTGACATTAGCCATCATGCCTGAAATTATTGTTGGACAAGAATAATTCAGTGAAGTGACGTACTCATCCACGGAATCTAAACTTATCAGAGTAGTGTTGTGGGAAATCATTTATCGACTCTAGGTGGACTCACCACCAAAAAGTATGACTGAAAACTACAGAAGATTTTTACTAAATAGCATGAACGAGCATCTCCTTCAAATTTATATGGGTGGCTTAAAAATAGGTAAGAGTCAAGGAGGAGCCATGCATGCATGCGACATACATCATATCCCCACTTATGTTCCAAACCTACTTTTGAAGCAAGAGGGAAATAAAGCATGGTCTTGTGGAGTGAATATAACTCACCTCTTCGATCTATGCACACCACACAAAACCATTGGATGGAGTGCCCTTCAAGATTGTGCCAAGATGCAATCTTGCTGGCTTGCCAACTTTCCAAACTGGGCAAGACTTCTTTGTACATTGGAATGTTAGCTTGTATCATTTTGGCAACACCATTTCCTTGTGATAAGAATTCCCCTTCAGCCTTCAAACTTACATGTTGCACATGCTTATTATGCTTTCCATTGATCTTGGGAACCTGAAAACGTCCATTTTCTGGGGACAACATTTCCCCAACATTCATAAGGATCTTCTCCCACTTAGGTCTTCTCTTGGAAGGATCTGGAAGCTCTTCTGCTTCAATCTCCTCTTCAGAATCAGTAATGAAATCCGTTACTGTATCTGCTGTTATTTCAGCAGCAGATAGTGTGGCTTGCTCTCTTAGAAACTACAAAAAAGATAAAATGATTAGTATTTGAAGAAAGGCTACTAGAAATATGAGCAATGTGGCATCCATATTCAACATAACAATGCCTACTTTGATGATTTTGTGTCTGGCACTTCGTGTTTTTGCATGCTGCAACCATTGCTTATGCCTCTGGAAAGCTGATTTACTTGAGAGAGCCTGGTAAATTAAGAAATTGTGAATCTTCAAGAAGTTTATGCAATTAAGTATCGCCCAAAGAGTACAAAGAGATTCGAATGCTGCTTCTTGTTTTGGGTTTGGAATCATCTGCTGGATTACTTAGCTTTGATTGAATAATACACAAAATACTGGAAAAATATTACCAAGCACAATATTTGAAGAAGAAAAGAATCATGTCATCATGATGAAAACATATGCTCATACATAGAAAACACTGAGGTACCACTTTGTTTGCATCCTGAAACAAATATGCAATTTTTAATGGAGATGCAACTTATATTTTTCCCTTAATGGTTTACCCAGCATGTACATAGATTTTTGTTGATAATTTTCGATTCACCAGTAGTGATGCTCAAAACAAGTTCAAATCTTTAGAGTAAAGCTTTTTGCTTAAGAAGTACTGATTCTCATAGGTTGTCTCGAGGCTCCAGCAAAAGCCACATGTCACCGACTGAGCATTCCTAGACGTGCAATGCACAAAGCTCCCCCAATTGGATGACATAATCTTGATATGTCCATATGTGATTGTCAAATTTAAGTAAAAAATCATGAAATTTTCACATGTTCTCTTATGCAAAGCTAAGATACCATTTAACCAACTTGATTAATACTAACATTGTAGGTGATTATCTCCACAACTTCTGCATTTGCAAGAACATGCATAGGAGAAACAAGATTCCCATTAACCTGCATAAAAGAAAGTCATGCACCACACTTCAGATTTCCTGAATTTTTGTTTTTCGATTGGTTTTTCCCCCCAAATGAAAAACAAAAATCTTATGATTCCATATTCAGAAAATACCTTTGCAGCAACCATCTTGTTACCAATTTCAGTGTGTATCATATAAGCATAGTCAATAATGGTTGCCCCCTTAGGCAGGTTCTTTATCTGTTCATAATGACAATGGTCAAGAAATTTCAGTATGTTCGTTATATGTAGAAACTATGTCTGCCTTTCCTCATCAATATTCAAAAGATAAAACAAAAGAGAAAAAAATGGATACCTAAAAAACCCCACTGACTTACCTCTCCCCTTGGTGTAAACACAAAGACGCGGCTACCCAACAGATCTCTAGTGATAGTGTCTACAAATTCCCTAGAGCTCATGTTGCCAACAAACTCCTCTTGCCATTCTCTGATTGCATTGAGCCAACCAATCTGGAAGAAACAAAGGACTTGAATATGAAGTTAGCATTCAAGTCAGGGGCTTGAAGGGGTTTACCACAAAGACCCTTCAAGAAGGAATTGCAAATAATCACAGTTTGTCAAGGGAAAAAGGTTAAGTACCCGGAGAGCAATGTTTGCATTGCTGAGACAGACAGTATTTCCTCTTGAACTTCTACCATTTGGCATCGTATCTCCAGCTAAACCAGTTGCAAATAGTCTCCCACTATAATGAGCAGCAATGCCTCTGTCAGCTATAAGGTCCATCTCTTCAGTTCTTATCTGCCAAAAAGTAGATAACCCAAAGATGAACAAACACCTCAGAAGTAATTATATAATAACTAGAATAAAAGAAATTAGAACCAAGCCTTAGAAGCACTCAAAGAATAGAAATCAACAGAACAAAAGCCTTCTTTCTAATTATGCAGGAAAAGGGAATTGCTCAATAATGATCATCCAAACTACCTGAACTTCTAGCCTTAGCCTAAACATGCTCTCATACAGAAACGGAATCACCATCGTGTGGAGACTTTGATAGCCATTAGGCTTTGGGGTTGCTATATAGTCTTTGACCTGTTAAAAAAAGTAAAACCGAGAAATTGATATACATCAATCTTCTCTCTCTCTCTCTCTCTCTCTTTTTTTCATTTTATACCAATTACTCTTCAAAGAGAAAAAGCAGCAGCATACTCACAGCTCGAGGAATAGGGGTCCAGATTCCATGAACCAGACCAAGAACATGGTAGCAAATCTGTGAGAAATACAATAATTGGAAAAAGGATTAGTAAAAGTATAGATAGCAGTAATAGACACCCAAATCAGGGCCAGGATTTACCTGCTCTGGACTGCATAAAGGCCCAACTCCAACACATTGCTTTGGTTTTACAATAATACGAAGCTGTTTATGATAACCGGGAAGAAGTATGTGAATAAGTAGATATAAAAACATCACGTATTCTGCCTCATAAGATTTTAATTCAGTTAAAGGAGACACGACAACAAACCTGAGCAATTTGGTTAAGCTCATTTATACAGCCTTTAGATTTGAGGAAAGCCCTATAGATACTGCAAGTAAACAACAATCACTTTCAAGGCCTGTAGAAAGCCCTACATAACAACACTTACAACAGGCCATCAGAAAAGAAGGTTGTTTCAGAAAGGAAAACAAAATCCCTTGAATGTAAGGCACACTTAGCATGAAAGAAAATGATGCCTCACTGCCCAGGAAAAAAAGAAAGAAAAGAAAATGATGCCTCACTAAAACATCTACACAAATCAAAGCCCAGAGCTCTTCTCCCAAGACTTCTTGGGATCCTAACAGAGCTCGTGTAAACACGGCCATACATATAACCAATATTTTTTTTTGATAAGTACATATAACCAATATTACAACTGGGTAAGACATTACTGCAAAGTATGTGGTTGATTTTCATGTTGCAATTCTCCACATAGTATAATGCACAACCTAATCAGCTACTTAATCACAGATGATAGACTTAAAAGTCTCCAACAAGATGCATATAATGAGATCAGTCGTAACAAGGATCATGGGTTGAAGCACAAGCAGATAAATAACTGAATTAATAGCAAGATAGATTCATGGTCTGACCTGTATGGCTCTTTACATACAGCTCGAACTTCAGTTTTCACAGTCATAAGGTCTAAGAACTGATCATCCTCAATCTTCTTCATCAAAATTTTGTTTGCCTGATTCAAAGAGACAAAGTCCTCATAAGTAAATCCCATCAAGACAACATTGCCTGGAAAGCTCCTGAACTTAGATTGCCAAAGAGGTAAATTCAAACATCGCATGCCATAAAAGGTGCCACACAATTGATAATACCATTAGAGCTCTATTCAGTTTCGACAGAGAACAGCATTACCTCCACAAGTTCTTTCTCATGTTCTTTATAGAAGTCTGCAACTCTTCTCTTAACTTTAGCATAATCTTCAGCATTTGTGTACATGAAGGATAGGTTTTCAAGCTCCGACTGTAACATAGGGACCCATATGTTAATGGAATAAAATGGAATGGGACAACATTCCCCAAAAAATGTTAATGTAAAAAATATTTTGTTGGCATATTCAACATTGAAACTTAAGTCCAACTAAGTTGTAAAAAAATTGGGTAGGGTCTATTTTGAATTGGAACAAAAAATATAAAAATCTGAGAGTTCGCTAGACCATTGTAATACCCTGGCCAGCATACCGAAAATTCTAGAAAGTTCATGAGACCTATGCTCCACCAAAAATTGCAAAATTGAGTTCGCTAGATGCATGTAAGAGAGCAAACTTGTCAGAATTATGTATTTAAAAAGGATTCTTAGTCCTATTTTGAGTCATTCCTATATAAGCACCCTTATACATAATTTTTTTGTTGATGGGAATTATCTTCAGATTTCCTTAGAATTTTGCAAGAGAGAGAAAATTGCATGTAAGATTGAGTGTGTTCAAGCAAAGTTTCTTTCTCCTTATACACAAACGAGCACCCTTATGTTTCTTTGACTATCCTTAGATCAGAGTTCCAGTTTTAAAGCTATTGTAGGGCAGAGATCGAGTGGTTGTAAAAACTTCTTCTATAGTGGGATTTTCTTTTGAAGAGTTCTTCAAAAGTTTTCCAGATCGCCAATAAAGTCTTTGTGTTGATTTATTTATTGCTTTTGATATGTTGATTTCGTTGATATTTAGTTGCTAAAATATCTTGATCTATAGAAGTTTTAAAATTTTTGAATTTGTCATAAAACACCTATTCATTTCCTTCTAGGCGTAATTTTGGCCCTGCCCTAGATTTACAAATATTGGGTCTATCCTAAGTTTAAAATATATATTATATATGTATAAGATACAATACTAAAATGCAGCTTAAATTAAGAGAGCAATGGTTGCAACTCTGGGTAAGAGAGGTAGTCTGGGATCATTGTTGCAACACTTGGTCAGCATAGCACAAAAACCACAAGGAAACCCAAACTTAAACGTATAACTTTATCATGTTTAACATTCAAAACTTTGACGACATGCAAAAACAATAAATTATGAATTTCATTGAAAAAAAACAATGGTTGCTTTTCATTTTTTGATAAGTAATTAGAGTATTCAGTTACAAAAAATTGTTACTGTCAGCATGGTTGCTGACAGCATTATAATGTCATTACAGAATGTGAATGAGATATTGTGTGAAACTCAAAAGCATTAACAAAGTATGTATGAGCTCATAAAGAACTACCTTAATTTGGTACATGCCCAGCAACTTTGCTAGAGGAGCAAAGACCTGCAACGTCTCCATTGCTATGCTAGACTGTACAAAATATAACAATGTCAATAATCAAGAAAAGAGTCAATTGCTAGCTAATATGAAAGCAATAACACACCACCTGCTTATGTGGGGGCATGTAAGAAAGAGTTCGCATGTTATGTAATCTGTCAGCTAGTTTGACAATGATAACCCGAACCTGAAAGAAACAGCAGCCCTTTCAGTCCCAAAAATGGTTTTCATCAGAACCGGGACAGAGCATTGAGAAATATCATAAAAAATAGGTTACCTCCTCTGTCATGGCAAGAAACATCTGACGCAGGTCATCAGCTTTTACATCTTGTACTGAATCAGTTTCATTCTTACAGTTTAGTTTTCCCAATTTAGATACCTACTCAGCAAAGAGGAATATTAAACCAATGGTCAACCAATTTAATATGGTGTTAGTCCAAAACGACACAAGCTACCAATGGTGTTAGCATCTATAATTATACAAAGTACCTTAGTCTCTCCTTCTACAATACGGCGCACAGTAGCACCGAACTCCACCTCTATTCTTTCAAAAGTAACAACATTTGTATCCTCAACAGTGTCGTGCAGTAATCCTGCAGCAATGGACTCCCAATCCAATTCCTAGAAGGATAAATTGGATTCAAATTTGACCACAGATTGTGCTTATAAAAAAAAGATGGCAGATTGCAAGAAAAATATTCTTATAAAGGACAGCATATATTTTAATTTTGTTAAGACTCACAAGTTGGCCTAGTATACGGGCAACTTCAACTGGATGAATGATGAAGGGTTCTCCACTTCGTCTTCTTTGGCCATCATGAGCCTCAAAAGCCAGCTATACCACAGGAAAGCTACATTTAGATATGACCAACACTTCAAAAGATTGGTTTACAAGAATGATAATACTAGGATTTCATGCCAAGCACATAGCTAACCTTAAGAGCTTTAAGGACCAACTCTAGTCCTTTAGGCGGAAGGTATGAAATAGTGGGCTTAAGATCCTGAGGATCAGAGGATCAATTTTAGCATATAACATGAACAAGAGGGAAAAGATAAATCCATGTTAAATACCATTATTGTAATAATCACAAAGAGATGTCATGTTGAACAACAACTGGACTTTACCTCCCATAACCTTTCAGGAGAAACCTCATCGAATGCACCCATAGAGAAGGATGAAGAGCAGCACATTTGCCATCTTTTACAAGCAACATGAGGCAAGCTTGGTTTGCAGTGTCTTCCAAAAAGATCAAAGTCGGAACCTTCACTAGAATACCAACCTCTTTCATCAAAGGCTTCGCATCTCTGGAAGAGGATAACATTGGACAGGTCTTCCAGTTAAATTAACCATGCAAGCCAGTTTCTATAATCAGCATACCGGTAATTCCAAATACATACAACATTTCTTGTGCAAGTGCCATTTTTGTGACAAAAGCATTGTAACTTTGGAGTGATGAACTTTTATAAGAGACAAGCATCACTTCACAAACAAAAATCATTTCAAGATTTGAGTTTCATGAGAGAAATATCTTTCACAAACAAGAGGTTTTTTATAACATAATTTGGTCTGGCAGAAAGGGGGGCAAGTGTACGTGAAATCTAATACAAAATAAACAGCACTTCTCATTCTCAGAGATTATAAAGATTCTAAAAACGTGCCAAGTTTATATTAATCCTATATTAAGATACTGCAAAAACTTCAACTAATTGTGACTCACAAGAGACACTTTGATGCTTCCCATGCATTAAATCAGCATCCTAACTTTAGCTTAAATTCTGACCTCAGTTAAAAGTTTCAAATTTATGGATAGAAGCAATCCTCTTGCACAAAAATCCAAAGTTTTAAACATGATAAACATAAAATAGATTTTGGAAACGCATTTGAATTGGCAGGAACCAAAATTTAGATACTAAATCTCCTAATGCAGTTCAAGAAACATTACAGAATTACTCCGGCATCTTCTTCCATTTCGTCCGTAAGACGGCGAGGAACACTGAGGTGGGTGAGCTGTGCTCGCAAGGAACCCGGTCAAGATCCTGGGCGCTTTCCACGCGCACGATAGAACGTTACAATCATATCTTCCACTCCCATGCCAATTTGGTGATTTACACGCGTTAACGCATTCTAACGAAACTACAAGATTTACATAACCACAATTTTCAGTATTTCAGAACCCCATGGCCATAAGACAAAAATTCAAGATACCGTATTTACATAGAGACAATTCTTAACGGTAGCTGAGAAAACATTACAATAGCTAGAAAAACCAAAATTGATTAAAATAAGCCGCATAGTAGTACTAGGCAAACTTCACTGGTTGTTTTTATTTATTTATTTATTGCTTCTCGTGCTTCAAAGTTACAAAGATTGGAAACCAATACTTGTAATTTCAATTTCCTAAATTTTCCCACATTTTCTCAGCAACCAAACAGAGTAGACACACATACCTGACATGGAGGAAGCAGAGGCCATTTGCAAGTGAGCAGAGCAATCTCATTGAATCAAGCTCAGCATTAAACAACCCAAAAGACGCACACAAGAAAACCTCACCAAGAATTCACAAAGAAAGCGGGAGCCAATCAAAGGCTCATTGCTCAGAGCTTCATAGGCCAAATTAGCAAGGGATTAGAAGAGCGTTCCGTGTGCAAGCGAAACTTTTTGTTTTCGGACAAATAAGCGAGGGATTGAAACGAAGAAGGAGGCGAAAAGATAATTTGGAGAGAGAGAGTGAGCAATAGATATGGAGCTGAGCCGAGGCCACACAAATGCCGTTTGATAAAGATATTTTTCCTCCGTGGGTTTAATATTTAAAGGCGAAGATTTTAGAATTTATTTTATTTTGTGAGGTCCATATTTTAAAAAATTATACAAATTAATCTAAAACGCAATCTTGTAAAAACTCCGAGTGAACTATTTTTTTTTTCTTTTTTTTTTCATATTTTTAAAAATAATAATGATAAAGCTAATTTTATTTTCAATTTTTTCAAAAAAAAAAATTGAAAAAAAAATTCAATGGTTTCTTGAGATCCCTAAGATATAGGGTCTAATTGCTTTTGGATCCTCTTAATAGCATTAAAAGGTACGTAATCCTCAATCAACAACATGATCAACTAGAAATATATATATATATATATATATAGATATTTATATAGATATTGATGATATTGTTTGCTTAATGTTAATACTGTCCGAGGTTGTCACGAAGCTGACTTAGATATGCTGTTCTGCCAACCTAAAAAAACCAAATCTGAAATAAGACATTGAATTGAGCTAACTTCTCCATAAGTTAGGCACTCAAAAATACCTCAAGATCATTACCAACATTATTTAAATTGTGCTCTTAGCTAGCCCGTATACTTCGCTCTAATATATCATTGAAATCATGGGTTCCACGAAGATAATATATATATATATATATATATATATATATATATATATATATAATATTTAACTTTTTGTAATTATAATGGATCTAATGACATACGGACAACTCTTTTATAATTATTTTATTATTTATTTTCAAATAGTCAATAAAATCATGTAATTTTATTAAAAATAATTTTTAATATTATAAAATTATCCTAAATTTTATATAGAATTGTAAAATAATTATAAGATTTTCATTTTCCTTTTGAATATGTTTGAAAACAATGTGAAAGTGCAGGTTAGCCTAATGGCTATATATAATGAACAAAACACACATCATGTGAAGCTGTATGCACAATGCATGGTGTGAAAGCACCGACTTGTTTTGTTGGGAAATTATCACGTCAGTGCTTAGGTAAGGGAGGGCTTAATGCAGAGTTTCAAAGGGTTTGAATCACACTATACGGACGGGGGCCAGGATAAACCCACTTTAAAAGGGTCACTAATAATGCTTTAATCAAGCAATTATGTACTTTTAACCACCATTTTGAGGTGGTCTTTTCTTCTAAAATCCAAATTTTGTTTTTTCAAGACCATAACACTGCTTTAATATTTTGTTTACCCAAATCAAAGAGCTAATTTTAGGTGCTAAAAATCACTTTTTAAGCTTCTCATGGCACAAAGGGCTCGTTTGGATATAGAAAGTATCATATCAATTCATTCCATATCATCATTATAATTTTCTTAAATTTTTATATAAAATATAATAAATAATTTAATTTTTTCAAATTTTAAAATAAAAATAATATTTTATTTAACTTATATAAAATCATCTCATCTCACTTATATCCAAACGAGTCCATAATGAAAAGGGGCCTAAGATTAAACTGTCCCACTTTCCTACTAAGAAAATTTCAAAGAAAAAACCCCATGGACCAAGAAGAGCATATTCATTTATATAAGCATTGACATAATTTATATAATTTAGTCCCCCTAATGATTATACCAATATCAACGCAAGAGAATTAAAGCGTAGAGCACAGTTGCAGCCAATTAACCTTTTCATTTTTATTTTAGGGTATGAAAATCAGGATTGTAATGATTAAAGTGTTGAAATAATGGGTATCTTTCAGATAGTGTATTAAGGGAAAACAAAAGTGCAGTAAAAGTTAATGCTGCACTTTTTATATATTCTGTCGACATAGCTGGTGAGATTGGGCACGCACCCATGATTCTATGTCCACGATCGAAGAGAAAATAAAATAAAATAACTATAAAGATTCCAACGAAAGAAAAGGAACGAGGTTGGTTCACCAGAACCAGCTGCTCCTTTCTCAACCCCACGCCTCGTTTTTTGGCTGCTACAGTACTGAGAATATACCTGTGTGTCAAGAAAAGCATCTATCTGTTTTATGGTCTTTGTCCGTCTGTCTGCTGGAAATGGAATGTCAATTCTTATAGATATCAGATGGGAATGTTCTTTTTTATCCATTTGAGAGAAAAAATGCATGGTTTATCATCTACGTGTGGTTGTTGGGGACCGGAATGAGTCGTCACGGTACCAAAGACTATAGGCCGTAAAGACTTGGGTTTTAAGTCGACGGGAATGAAAAGGATAAGCGAGGAGAAATTTTACAGTTTTGGACGTGTTGAACAAAGATGTTTGGTGAGAATTTCTGGCTGAAACTACGAGGTTAATCTGATCCTAGTCCTGGACAATGTTTCTAAAGGATCACGACTCTATATATTTACGTCTGTGTTTGCTCCGATGAAATATAAGATATTTTTGTACTTTGGTTTTAAAGATTCATTGTTTTAGAACAATTAGAACCTGTGCTATTGATAACTCTGCAAAAAGTCGTGTGCAGTCAGTCTGGCTGTCTGGGGAAGGTTCCATATATGCATGTTACAAGCATTAATTTCAGTTCTATATGTGGGATATTAATAAGCTAGCTCGAATCATGCAACCCATGAATCTGGATACATGACGCGGTACCGGTAAAACTTCTTGAAAGAATAAAGAGATCTATATGATCTTTTACCTCCAGTTATTTGAGTTTCCGAATTTAAAAACGTATAAAAAAATAGAGATTTTCTGTAAAGAATGGACTAATTCTAGTCTTTTGTCTTGAAACTTTATAGAGTGAGTCTAATGAAAAACATAAGTCTCTTTATATAGACAAGACTAGAGACCCTTATTTATTACTTCTACAACTTTTGAACTACTCTCATTATTTCATCCATAAAAAAATAGTAAGGGTTAACTACTTTATTTATTAAGGACAATTACCTATGCTTAATAGATGAAGTGAACCACCTTAGAGAAGACAAATGATTTTCTAGGAAAACCAAAAGTCTAACATTACGTACAGGAGATAACATGATTTTCGTGTATATATATATAAATATTTATATATTTTGCAGTATTTGAAATGTACAATTATAGGGGGGTAGAAGATGCCATTATACTTGCCGAAGTGATATATTCCAAAATTTGTGGAGGAAAGTACGTAGAAGCACTGAAGAAAATGGCATGGTCGACGTCTCATGGCTTAAGTTAGAAATGAAAGATTGAGTATTTTGTACTTTGCATGCCAAAATATCAGTGCTAATATATATATGGAAAATTCTTTACATCAGCCTACTGTTGAGGAGTAGCCACAACACACCTTATGTGTCATCATCCAAACCATTCACATCATCTAAACCACTCACATCTAAACCACTCACATAAGAGACACATCAGGTGTGCTATGCATCAGCCCGTGAACAGGGGCTGATGCATAGCACGGCCCTATATATATTGCATTCGTCAACTATCATTCAATTCAGGTCGAAGGGTAATTCGAAGATGCATGGGTAAAAACAAGTGATCGATGTATAAACATAATTTTAACCGTCGGATCTTGAAAGATAATGCATATTATAACTTTTTTGGTAGGTAATTGAAATCTGAAAGCTGAAATCTGTACGTTATTGATCATGCATCATCCTTTTATCATCCCCTAAAACGACATCAAAAGGGGATCAAGTAGGTAATTGAAAAATAGCAAAATAGTTTTATAATCACTTGACAACATGACCTGTCAAGAGATATAAAATTATATATAAGATCTTCTTATTTGAGCTTATTAAAGCTAAACTATAATATATGCCCGTAATTGTTCTGTGCATGCCTCTGCTGCTTATCAATACATGAAGATCTCGTTTATGTTAGCTTTCTGCTTTTTTCTGTAACTTTTCTTGATCACATTCTCCCTCTGAAGCTTTAATATTCTTCCCTCTGGGGCTAATGGCATCCTCAAGATAAATGTCATGGATGCGAGCCATGTATAATTGAGCTGGGAATTTAGGCCCCAGTTAACTCTGCGAGCGTGAGACTCCTCATTTTATGGCAATTAGGTGGCGGTAATTGCATATCGATCTCGCAGAATCTTTCTTGTTTAAGAATTGAGATCACCTGAAAGAAAAAGAAACATTAATTGTGGCTCACTGTCTTGTCTATTTCAAAAGTAAGAAGATTGATAATGGGTTAGGCAGGTTTTGAAGTACCTCACTCATGCATGGACGTGAATCTGGCCTACTACTTGTGCACTTTGCAGCCGCACAAAACACTGTATAAACTCCATATGGGTCATAATCCTTGGAGTCATCATCCAGTAACTCAGGGAATGCTCCTTCCAACACCAATGGTCGAGCCTGCCATTTACAGAGAAAAATGCATGCTGAGATATAGAAGTTGGGCTTCTTGACGTGAACTTTGAGAATTGAATAGAGAGATCATCATGCAGTCACATTCAAGATCATGATTTTAATAGCCTTACTAACCCACTGAATCAAGCTTTCATCATCTTCTGGTGCAGATCTTCGGCAAAACAACCTCAAGAGTAGAACTCCGAAAGCTTGGACGTCGGATTTTACTAGAGACATTGTTTCATGGTCCAAGAAATCCTTAAGGCAGTACCTGTTTTCACTATTCCCCGAAACTAACTTGTTAGTTAAAGTAATTATTCAGGCAAAAAGAGTACTTTTGGTGGTGCTTCAAACAAGCTATAATAAAGACTTCCAAAACTTGGCCTGTTAGTTTAGCTGTAAACCTGATGGGGTTTATCTGCAATCCTTGCTTTAGATGAAGCCACTTTGCTTTTCCAAATCCAGATATCTGTTGCATTCAATCACAATCAATTACGAAAGAGAAAAGTAATTGGAGCACTAACATTGAAACCTTGAAATAAGCACTTCTGATTTGGGATTTTCACCAGTGGGCGGAAGTTTAATGTCAGAAATATGTTGATTGGTTGTAAGTCACCATGAACTACTGGGCCTCCGGGACATTCTTCATGCAAGTATCGAATACCCTCAGCAATTTTTATAGCCATGTTTAGCTTATCTTCAAATGTCAGTTTCAACTGAGTCTCCCCTGAGCCTGTGTTTGTAGTGCATAAACAGCAGATAATATATCCCATCATTGGCTACAAATCAACAGATTATTAAAAGGGAAAAAAAAAGGGAATGTGAAAACGGAGAAGACAACTGAATGAATTCACCAACACAAGCTATTTCCACAACCTAATAAAGTTTTAAGGTTTTGAAATCTGTGGGTTCAAGAACTTACCAGTAAGATATTCATCCAGGCTCCCCCAGCATTCTGCAAACGGATAGACCAGAACAGCACAAGCTTCACATGACTTGTAGTATCCTATCAACTCCAGTATATACTTGTGTTGCATAGACACAGCTGATGTTTTTTCTGCTTCAAGGATGCCACTACAATCTCCCATGAATAATTTTATCAAAACTCTGGACTGACAAGCGGGCAGGTATCCATCATATAAGGAAATGTTCTGATTCTTGTCATTGTTTGTGAAATTCCTTTTAGGCCCACATCTCGCCGCTAAGAGTTCATGCCGGGTTAGCTTCCTTGGTAATCTTGGCAAGAGATTGGCCAGAGAAGGTTTTTTTGAGGATATTTTAGAATGTCGAGATGTCTCCTTTGAAGGTGAAGGGAGCTCCATTTCTTTAAGATTTTCACTTTCTTCATGTAGCCCAGACATCGTTTTATCATCTCCTTCTCTGCTTGAACTTGCAACAAGTGATGCTGGAGGAGGTTGAGACTCTGACAAGGGATGATCTTCCGCCATGATGGAGGAGGATGAGACAATTAACCTGCGAAGAGGGAGATAATTTAACAGCTCTTCGACATGCTAATTTACCTGGGCGTGTACCTTCTTTCTTCAGTCTTCACCTTGATGAGTAGCTGAAATTATGCTCCCCTAAAAAACACTCACCTGAACCAGGTGATCATTTCCATGGAGAAACCAAGATTTTCAATTCCACAGTCTTCCAAAGTTGCCCGATATTTATCGATATTCTTCCTTCTGCATAGTGGCCGCCGTCAAAACTGATGGTCGATTTATACTATGATCATAGGTCAATCACCATGACTCTTTCCTGGTTTTCCTGATCGAGGAAAAAAACAATTTTCATCGGTTGTTTTTTAGTTTATGCATTTCTTGATTCATTGGCTGTTTCGCGAGCGGTCATTTCTGTACTAATACCATGTTTCAGTCTCGAAAAAGGTGTCTCAATCTCTGCATGTTTACTCTTGTTTTCACCATAGAGACGAGCCATCCAACTTTGATTGGACCGGACAGGAAAACTTCCCTTGTTTCATACTAAGATTTGCCACTTCGCAACTTCTTTCTATTTTCCAAAAGACATTCGGCTTTTATTAATCGTTAATGCCATAGAGTACTTTCGATTATATAAATCAAATAGCACGTGAAGGAACTTAATTTCTACCCAAGGCTGAGAAATATACGCAAATTTGAGACGACCGTTGCACCCACCCTCCTTTCTCGACTGAATTCAATCGAGGCTGAACTGCAGTACTACTACTGCCACCAGCTTCTTCAGAGAATGAGTACAATTCAATGAGACAAATCCAAAAGAAGTTACATATAATTTAAACTAATTTATAATTTTATCATTATTTTCAAGTACAGGTTACAGATATGATGATACACAAAATGATTAGCCTCTCTGCGTGCATTTCATTCTTTTTCTTTTTTCCTATCTTTCTTTCCCTTCTTCGTTGTTTTTGAGGAACATCAGCATCAAAGATTCTGTTCATACATCTAAATACTGAAGCATTTGGCTTTGTTTTGTTCTTTTGTAATCTAAAGGGTTGATTCGTAAATATTGTAATGGTAAGCTTAAAAGGGAAAAAATAAGGTTTTGTTGCTCGCAAGTACAATAATTAACTAAAGTACTGGCCTAGGATATAAGATTTATAGTAAAAATAGTACAAACAAAGGCGTATCAATGTCTTGGAATAATCTCGACGTAGTTGTTATAGTCGTCGTCCTTTGGCTCCATAGGTTGTAACATCAAAATACCGTTCTAGCTGTTTCTGTAACGCCACGACTGGCACCAGGACCATAAGGACGGCATGCAATATATTACGGCAGCAAAGGGACCAAAGGAAATCCTGAAACAAAAGAAATTACAGTATTGATCAGCTCGAATCTTTTTTTTTTTTTTATTTGTTAATCATAAACATTAAATATCATCCAAGTATGATATCAAGGAGCATATATACCACCTCTTATGATGCTACACAAATGCCAAAACTGGCAAAAGGAACATTCAACAAGGAAAAATAACCCAAAATGGTAGCTAACTTAATTCATTGTAGAAAACTGTACGTTAGAAAATTTTAAAATTTAATGTGTATTGACAATGTATAGGAGTGGCCTATTAGATGTCAACTAGTGTAAAAACATGAATAAGAAAAAACCCTTCCCCCTCCCCCCCCAATCCCTCGTAAAAATTTAAAGACTCCAAATCTGATTTTCGATAGAGGGGAGGAGGCATTGGCTTCCTTCTCCTTCCATCCTTCCTCTATCCACCTATCTTGTCTATCAAACTTCTTTTTCTTAGTTTTATTTTACTTTTTTTAAGGCCGAAAATGATAAATCTACAGCTTTCCGGTAATTACCGAGAGACAGGCATGACACAAACAGATTCACAAGTCGAAAATCGTTTAAAGGAAAGCGGTGGTTTTGCGAAAATCACCGTGTGTGGTTCTTAGACACCACCCAAATCTGTGTGTGGTCCTCATGCACCACCCATTTTAGCAACTCTTCTCAACACATGCACCAGATCACCAGCTTCGCCACCACCAGACCTTTCAAATTTGACCTTTGTAGATGAAAAGAGACAAATGTGTTGCCTTCACGAGCCGTCATAAATTCTGAAGTATACCAGAGTTGGTCCAAATTGTAATTCGTTATTTTTCACATTTATCTTAATGCTTTCCTTTTTGTTCCTTCTTCTTAATTAAAATAAAAAAAATAGTTCTTCTCTCGAAGGTTTGTCTGTAGAGATTGAGTCTCTGTTTAGGCAGAGAGTGTTGTCTCTTGGACGTTTGTCTATACAGAGTATCAACAATAGTGAAGACTAAACCAGTGACAAAAGGAAATAGTGTACTAATGGAGCTCCAAATGCATTAATTTTTGTTTATGATGTCATGTTTGATATGGGGACATTTCAGAATGTATCCGATCATGGATGTAAGTTTCTCTAATGAATGAATTATTACAGTTTCCCTTAAAAAAAAGTGGCCTATTTATAGTGAAATAAGACATATACTGTAATATAGAAAATATAATCAATATCTAAATACACCATATTCTAACCTAGAATATTTACATAATATTACCATAATATTATTAGAATCTTAGATGTTATACTAATCTAATTAAGGTAGGTAAATATATACTAACAACCCCTTAAACTCAAGATGGTGGAGCCAACTGGAGTTTGGAAACAAGAGGACCCAGCTGGCCAAGTGGAAGAGATTTTGTAAAAATATCAACAAGATTGTCTTTAGAGTATACAAAGTGAAGATGCAAAGTGTCTTGCTAAAGGTGATGACAAACACAAGGACAATCTATCTCGATATGTTTGGTACATTCTTGAAAGGCATTATTATGAGCAATCTGTATGGCACTGTGGTTATCATAGTGAATGGAAGAACTAATCTTTTGTTGAACACCCATGTCGCTAAGAGCCATCGAAGCCATAACAGTTTAGAAGTGGTGTTAGCCAATGCGCGATACTCAGCCTCAATACTAGATCAAGATACAATTGCATGTTTCTTGCTACGCTAAGATATCATAGATTTCTCAAGAAAACCAGTAGCCCATGGTGGAGTGACGATCAGTGGGTTCATCGGCCCAATCAACATCAGAGTAAAGTCTGGAGCTCAAGAGAAGAGTGTGAGGAGAAGTAAAGTCCATGTAATAAAGTGTCATTGACATAGCATAGAATACGAAGAACGTCAGCATAATGAGTGGAGCGCACCACGCTCACAAATTGACTGATTAGATGAACAATATAAGAAATATCTGACCATGTAATAATGAGGTAAATGAGACTACCAACCATCTGTAGAGTGTGGGATCTGAAAAGGGCGTACCATTAGTGGCAAGCAGCTTAGCTTTGTATTCCAGATGACTTCTGGTTGTCTTATTATCAATCAACCCAAGCTTAAAGAGTAAATAAGAAGCATATTTGGCTTGGGAAAGATAATAACTATCTGTGCACAATGTGACCTCAAGTCCAAGAAAGTAGCTTAAGTTCCACAAATCTCTCATTTCAAAACTCTAACTGAGAAAACCCTAAAGGTCTCTAATGCCAATGGTGTTATCTCTAGTAATAATCATATCATCAATATAGAGAATGATAAGAATAGTACCAGCATCAGCATAGTCATAGCCAGGTGGATGGTGCATATATAACTCTTCTGCAAGATCACCATTGAGAAATGTATTTTTGACATCCATCTAAAATAATTTCCATTTGTGAACAATTGCTACTACAATTAATTATCTATAACATTGTATTTCATATCATTGTTTGAACGGAAAATTTTGATGATATGAGAAAACTGAGTTTGTACCATTTGTTAAAGATTTGATAAATACAAACAAGTTCGGAACGATGTTGTAAGAGATATATCCAAGTATGGAATAATCATCAACAAAATAACGAGATCCTCCCTCTGTGGGAGTGGGAGTAGAACCCCAAATATCAGAATGAATCAAATCAAAATGTGCAAAGGAAAATGAGTCACAGCTATTGAATGAAATGTGTTTGTTTTTCAAGTTGACATGAAACACAATCAAAAGACTCAAAATCTACAGAACTTAAATGACTTTGAGAAGCTAAAAATTGAACACAAGGGAAAGAGATGTGACCCAATCGAGAATGCCATAAATGGGAGAAAGTGGTGAGAGAAGCAAGGGGTATAGATGCATGGTAGGGTGTAACTTCTCGTAACCGAAGGGTCAGGGAGTTACTTCTTGTTACCTAGAATAAACGTCTTAAAATAAACATCAACCTTCCAAAATACAAAATCAACATAACAAAACAACTCTTCTGAATACAATTCTCTAATAATTAAAGTATTCATTTTGTACTTAATCAACTATGTTTACATATCCTTACTTATATTTTTTATTCTTGATCCTCAACTGAAACATCTAAAATAGGGTTGAGCACCGACAATGTCGAAGTCGGAGTGCCCTACCTCCAACTCTGACTCCAACTCTGACTTTGTCGGAGGTCAAATTTGACTTCCAACTCTGACACCGATTCACATAGCCTCCGTCTGATTCTGATTCTGACTTGTCGGAGCAGAGTCAGATTTGGGCTTTTCTATTGGTATTTTTTTCTTAGCCCATTTGAAATTTTAATGCGATAATCTTAGGCTCTCACTAATCCAACTTTGACTTTTTGGTTACAAAAACTCCGATTCCAACTCGGAGTTAGAGCAAATTTTTGAATTTTTGCTTAGCCTTAATCTAAAACATTTGAAAATATTGTGGAGATAAAAGATGAGTTATCAAAAAATTAGTAAGCAGAGGACATATACTAATATATAAATATAAGCAATTTACAGAGTACAAAATGCAAAATAAAATATTTTTAGTTTCAAAATGTAGAACAAAACATCTTATCAAAATATTAGAGCAACAACTTCAGAAGTATTTATATACAAAAGTTCTTTGGCATATCATAACTGAATATCATCATATCCTATCAGAGTATCATATCAAAACAAAAATTATGTTTATCCCTCGTGGTAGGGTTGTGCATGTCTGTAGTTAGCCAAGCAAACACTTCACTGTGTTGTGATCACCAATATGAGGCACTCAAAATAAAGAGCACTATTATATCTCGTGGCATTATCGGAGACCACTATTATATCCCATGGCAAGGCCATAATTATAGCAGAACAGAAATGTTGGTACCAACACATTAATAGAATCAAAAATATCGGAATCAAAATTAGAATCAAAGTATCATGCCAAAAGTTTTCCGATGCCACATGATATCAAAACATAGTATTGAACAGATTCATATCATTTTCACATAATCAAAATAGATTCAAAACATCTTCACATAATCATACACAAATTTTCAACTTTCACATTCACTCTTTTTATACAACTGAAAACTGAATACCAAAAATTTGGCTCATGTCTACACCAGTCATGACGAAAAATACTTTTATCTTTTATACAGATTTCATGAGTAATGCAAAACAAATGAATGAGATTGTTTTAAATTAATTTTCATAACAAAACATGCATATTTTTCATAAATAAATCACAGTTCATTTCTTTTTATGCAAAATCTAGCATAAGAACCCCACTTACCTGACTCTTCAACTTCTCTAAAAAAAATCCTCACAACAATGTCAAGCAAATTGATCGTCTCTTGGACATGATTAATAAATACTATACGTTAATACAAACAAACTGGCACATCCAAATAGACGTCACAACTAAATGACTCTGACAATAATCCCATGTTTCCAAATCTTCTAACTATAAATCAGTATACTTAATCCGTAATAATGACTCGGTTTCTAACCATGGCACAAGCATAACCTCCAAACTCCTACTCTAATACTTTATCCCAAACTCTTTAATTCCTCTTTACTAAACACAACGGCAAGTCAAACAAATAGTATACACTTACTCCCACCACGTCAGGAAATTAAACAGTCCATACTCCCAATAAGTCTACAACCAAACAACCCACAAACCAACAAATCAAACACCACAAACAACCCCTAAAATACTTGTTTAAAAAAATAAAAATAAAAACCACCGCCACCTATTTTATCTCAACACTTCATAGGGCACAACTACACATTTTATCCCAACAATTCACATAATTATGTCAATCACAACCACAATGCCCAATTCATAATTTCTCAAATTCCCATCACTTCACACAGCACACAATCAATATCACAACTACATAGTTTCCCAACACTTCATACTGCGCACAGTTCACAATATCAACGTGAAGTCCATAAATTTCACAAACTCTAACACATCAATTAAATATATTTCAAAACAGGGAGATAGAAGTTATACCACAATTTGAGAGGTTGCAGTGTAATGATTTTTGGTGTCAATAGCAGGGTGGCAGAAAGTTGTCTGGGCTGGCTTAAAGCATTTCAAGGGAGGAGCAACAACCACCCCCCATTGGAACAGAGAACGAGAGAGAGATCGACAACGAAATAGAGGAGGTGTTGATAGTGGCAGATCTGAGTGAAAGACATGAATTTTCTCAACTTTTGATTGGTTAAGTTGGGCTTCCATGGCCTGTAGGTGTTCAGCAACATAAAGGCAGCCCATCATGATGGGAGAAATAGTAACCAACGTTAATGCCTTGGCTAGCGACGGTGCATGATAACTAAAGCCGGACGGAGATGGCGAAAAATTAAAGGATGTGTTATGGTACAACAAAATTATGAGAGGGGTAAAATTAAGATCGGTGAAAAATTAGAGTGAAAAGAAAAACTAGAGGAGGAAAGATCGACTTGCCTGCTCCAAACAAAACCCAGTAGCGGTGCACAATGACTAAAGCTGAACAGAGATGAGGGAAACTGAAAGATGTGCTACTTGATCTTGGGGTTGTTGAAGGTGGTGGTGTTTCCATAATGGTGCCTAGCGGCTTGGTACACACAGAGAGAGAGAGAGAGAGAGAGATGGAAAGAGAGTCTGTTGAAAGGGTGGCACAAAGAAGAATGTTGAAGACAATTGAAAAACATTCGAATGAAATGGGAAAAGTAGTGACGAAAAGAAAGTAAATTGAAATGGGGGAGTGAGTGGGTGAGAAAGCATCATGGAGGTGAGAAAATGATGGAGAAATTGTGGGGGAAAAAGAAACCGTCGAGAGGGGGAGGGTGGAAAAAAGAAGAAAAAAAAAAAAAAGAAAATTCTTTTTTCTTTCTACAATGAAGAGAGCTCGAACAGAAGTCCAATCTTACGGTTGGTCCTAATAAGCTAACCCATCTGAGGATTCTATACATCAACACCATTATGGAAAAGTTAGTGTAAAACCTAACTCACAAAGTTAACCAACATAAAGTAGATTTAAGGATAGCTTAAGGACTAGGTATGTATTTGCAATATATAGTGTTAAGAAAGAAATGGACCTTATATGGCTAACATGCAAACGAGAACCATCAACAGTGTAAATGATAAGATTAGCTGAGAGTGTAGATTTTTTGAAAAATAAGGTAGGGTTAAAGGTCATGTGATTACAACACGCAGAGTCAATAAACCAAGGAGATTTAACTAAGGTGATAGAAAATGCGGTAGAAGATTATGATAAAACCTGAGAATTAATGTCTCAAATGTTAGTTGTAGTGAGTGCAATGGACTGAGAAGAAGACTCTAGTGCAGGAGTAGTGGAAGCAACAGTGGTAGTCTTTGAGACAAATGTCTTTACTTGATTCTTGTGATGTAGTTTGAGACATTCGAAAACAGAATTTCCTAGGCGTTTGCAATATTTGTAGAAAGCAATCTTGGTTGACAATGTGGATGGTGAAGATCCAGAGACATTGCTAAAAGAAGACTTAGAAGACACCCTAGAGATAACGGCTACAACAAAATTTGGAGATTACAATTTCATTGTAGATCTTTGATTCTCTTCATAAATGAGCTCAGCAATAACAGTTTCAAGAGTTGGAAGCAATGTGCATTCCAAGAGAAAGGTCTGCATAGACTTAAAGTCCTCACGAAGCGCCATCATTAAGTGCATAAACTTTAGACAATCATGATAGGTTGCAAATAGTTCAATATCTCTAGAACATTTCAACTGAGAATCTGTAATAAATAGTTGTTCCCATAGATTATTAACTTGAGAATAGAAATCAACAATCTACTGACTTGATTCTTGTCGCATATGTTAAAGTTTAGTCTCAAGCTGAAACATCAATAAAGTATCAAGAGTACAATTATATCACAGTTTAGGGAGCAAATTCTGAATCAAATGAATAGTAGTGTTGAAAAACCAAGAGAGGATTTTATAGTGCACACTATGCCAATCTTCAAGGTTGCTTGCAAAGATTTCAATACTTTTGCCCTCTTATGGCATAGGGGCAACAATATCTCCTGAGATATAGTGCCACAATTTAAAATTATGTAAAAAAATTCCATGCTTAGGCCCACATATTATAATTTGATCTATCTAATATATTGTCAATGGGAAAGACAATATCATCAAAGTTTGAAGAATAAGACATTTTGAGAGTTTTTTTTATGGGTCAACGGTCAAACTCAACACAAGTCAACAACTAAAGTCAAAGGTCAAGCCTAGTGACGTGGCAATGGCTATGGGCTATGAGCTGAGAATGTGGACTATGGATTGAGAGAAGGTATGGACTTAAGAAATAAAGACGGGCTACAAAGTGAATAGAAACTTACTTGAAGTGGATTGTGTTGTAATGAGCTAAGTTGGGCAAAAAGATGGACCAAACTATAGCAAACAAAGAAGTGCGCATGGGGGCACATGTCGCATGTGTACGGTTGAAGCGAAGGAGCGATCGGTGCATGGAGTGCGTAGGCAGACGCCCAGCAAACTTAAGAGGTGAGTGAGGGCGTGTTGTGGTCCAAAATTGTATGATTTTCACACAAAATTACCGGTAAAACTCAAAGAGTTGTATGGTGGCCTAGTTTTTCCAAAAATATAAGCATACATAGAGCAAGAAGTGTGAGAAAGCAGCAACTATCAAGTGTAATAAAATCAACATAGCAACTGAGGTGAATTGTCAAGAAAACAACAAGGGAATACCAATGGCTACTACAAAAAGGCATGATACGGACAGTAAAGACTAAAGGCACAAAGATGGTGTTTGCTATGATACATGCCATGTAAAAAATTGTATGTGAGAAAATTCTAAAATTCAATATGCATTGACAATGTACAGGAGTGACCTATTTATAGTGTAATAAGACCCGTGTAATTAAAAAAATAGAATCAATACCTAAATTCAAAATATTTTTACTTAAAAATATTTATTAAATATTACCATAATATTATTAGAACTAGCTTACAAAAAATTATAAAGAGTCAAGACTGCAAGAGGTTAGTTGGCCAAGACAGCTCAAGAGGCAAAGTCACATTGAAGGAAGAAATTTTTTGCCTTTCCTTGTTTGAAACTTCCGTAATCATGCAGTGAGTAGGAGTGAGCAAATCCGACCCCGACCCTGACTCCGACTTTGTTAGAGTTCAAATCCGGATTCCAACTTCAACTTGTCTAGGCTCCGATTCGACTCCACTCCAACTTCAACTTGTCGTAGCAAGTCGGATTTGGGCTTTCTTTTAGCCTTTTTTTTTTTTTAAGTTTCATATTGAGCCCATTTTAAAAAAGAATTTTTTATGGGCTTTCAATTTTTGATTTTTCCAAAAAATTAAAAACTAAACCTATTTCATTCACAACTAATTTATTTCTATACTAATATCTAACTTATTTTTATACTAAACTTATAATATAGTATCTAATTACATGTTAACACAATATAGTATAAAATATTATTTTTAGTATCTAATTACATGTTATTATACTATAGTATTACATATTATTATATTACACTAGTGTATAACTTATTTATAATTTATTTCTACACTAGGCTTATTTTTAGTGTCTAATTATATGTTATTATATTTTAGTAAATTAGTATTATATGTTATTAATTTATTATACTAGACTTATTAGTTATTTCTATAATGATATCTAATTTATTTCTATTCAAGACTTATACTAGTATAGCGTCTAATTACATGTTATTATAAATTAGTATTACATGTTATTATACTAATATGTAACTTATTTTTACCTTAATTATATACTAGACTTTCTAGTGTGTAATTACATTTTATTATATTTTAGTAAATTAGTATATGTGTTATTAACTTAGTATACTAGACTTATTTAAATACTTGTGTCTAACTTATTTCTATACTTGATTATGTAAGATAGTAATACTATGATGTTTACATATAATAAACTATCATTAGTCTATTTATATTATAGTATAAGTATATTCTTTTATAATAATTAGCTCACACTACTATATTATTGAATATAACTATATAAGTTCTAGTTATATAACTATATAATTATACTAGTATATATGATAAATAAATAAATATTTTTATAACATATGTACAATATCGAAGTCAGAGGGCGAAGTCAAAGCATAAAGTAGGAGTCGGATCGGATCAGAGTTAGAGTTGGTCCAGCGACACTTCCTACTTTGACTGAGAAATTAAAAAAGAAAAGTCCATTTTCTCGGAATTGGAGCGAAGTCAGATTTTTGAATTTTTTCTTAGCCTTAGTAGTAAGTATGCTGATCATGTGTGAATAGATATAAAATTGCCTCTAGGTTTTACTCATTTTTCTTTTCGCTCCTTAGGTTTTCAATTCTATTATTCCATTTGTTGGATTTAATAACTCTATTAATTAAGTCCCCCCCTCTCTCTCTCTCTCCCCCCCCCCTCTCTCTCTATATATATTCAACAAATAAAAGAGGTTATAGCCTCATGAATAGTAACTTTTGTTTGAGTTGACATTTAGATTTTTGTTATCATTTTCACAATTACATTTTTATCTTCTAATTCATCGTTAAAAATACAAGTAAGTTTTCTGTTATTCTAATCTTAATTAGAATTTAATAACAATAAGAATGAAATATTAATAACTTACAAATAATCTAAATTGAAGATTTTGGTTTATTGAACTTTTGTGGAACAAATTAACAATTTAGGATATTTTGTATATTTCTTCTTAGATTTAAAAATAATAGTATTTTGTAAATAATATTATTTGAAAAAATAATAATTATCTTCATGTTATTTTTCATAGTAATTCAAAAAAATAAATCATAGTCATTGGACTAATAATATATATCTCCGTTTTATGAAAGAAATTATTATCTCTAGTGTTCCAATTTATTCTTAATTAATCCCAACGTAATTTTCCTATAAATAGGGACTAATGATTTGTATTCAACACAATCAAGAATAGTAAAAATATAGCCTTCAAAGTCTCTCCCCCTCCTCTCTTCTCCGTCTTATTTTCTATTATTTTAGTTTCTATCATAACTAAATTCAAAATAAATCCCAAAAATCAAAGGATAAAATAAGCTGGGAAAAAAAAACTTAAAAACTAAGAAACCAAAAAGAAGCGAGACTCTGTCGAGGTCTTCCCCGACGCCACCCTACATGGGGTGTTGGGGAAAATAACAACATACCTGCAAACAACGATAACGAGAAAGATAGTGAAAAGTAAATGCGGAAACACATGAATCAATCACATGACATAGATGTACGCAGTTCAATAATGTGTCTACGTCCACGGAGTCACACTAGATTTTATTTAAAGGAGATTACAACATACAGTGAGTTACAAGAGCAATACTTTACTCACAAATCTCAACTCTCTCTCTCTCTCTCTCTAATGCTCCAATGTTGTTCTCTCTGTTTTTCCCATTCAGTACTCTTTTTCAAACTTTAAAACATAACATATATATAAGCCACAGTGTGAGAAACCCTAAGGCGGCAAAAGTGGAGTGCCGAGAGAAAAACCTGTTCAACATTGACTCAAGCGGCCAATTTAGCGACATTCAAGCGAACTCACAGGTTGAGTTTTGCTCGAACCCACTGTTGTGCGTGCCGCGAGCGAAATCTTTGTCCAACATTCGCTTGAGCCAACCATCGAGCGCACCTCAAGCGAACATTAAGATTGTGCTTCGCTCGAACTCACTGTCGCATGCACCTCGAATGAACAATATGAGTTTCGCTCGAACACTGAGTTGAGCAACCAATCTGCCTGGCACTTCTCAGCTTACAAATCAGACTCCACAAACCCAATGGCCCAAATTGGGTCCCGTGGTTAGGTGATCTAGATCAGATCTCCTCACCACGGGTGTTGCTTGATGCTACTGTAGGCCGTTGACCACGTCTGGGGTCGTCATTATTCCACCATGATAACGTCTAGCTAGAGTATTTTCTGTTAGATTTGGTGGAAGGAGCTCCACGAACGGGGCATCTTTGTGTCGATGAGGGGTAGGCCACGGTAGATACAATATCTAGCATCTCATTTGTGTAGAAAATGGACAGAATGACAAAATAGAGAGGGGGAAATATGCTGCGAAATAAATTAAGGGAGGGGAAGTGAGAGGTCAGTACTCGAAAGAGGGAAAAAGGGGGAGACATCATAACATTTTGCAGCAGGGAGGTCTGAGTTTCAAAAGCTTCTGGGAGGGAGGAGCTGATATATGGGTCTTTTTATCACATCCTTCTTTTGCTAGCTAGGTTAATTAACCATGGTACTCTTTTCTTTTTTGCTACAAATTAAATAGAGAAGGGAGAGTCGAATCTCTCAAAATGAGAACTTGGCTTGATGTTAGTTTGGCCGAAGGCCAGTGACAGGTGCCATGCATGGTACTAATTAAGCACTTCATGTAACGTCCAAAGAAAGGGTGCGTTCAAACCAATCAGCTAACCAATAATATTCTTTTTTTCATCCTCTGTTTTGCACGAGTGTCAATTAGCTGTACATTAACTGTTAATATAGTTTTTTCGATATTAATACACTTGTCCAGATATGGGTAAATGGAAAGATCATCATTCCCATGATGATATATATAACTGCTCGAACAATAGAGAAGAGGAAAGAGATGGTAGGGTCCATTAATATATGTCAAGTTTTATGTCCTGTTATTTATTTTTTATTTTTTATATTCAATGGAATCTTCAGGTTTTTTGTTTTAGGGTTGTTTTCTTTATTTTGAATTGCTTTGGGGCTTTTCTAGTCCAAATTAACTAGCTAGGATCGGATCTCTTCAGGAATATGCATGTGATGTTTATTAATTAATTATTAAGTTTTCTGGAGACTTTTAAATAATTGACCTCTCCTGCATGTGTAACAAAAAATAATGAAAATAAATCAGGAAAATATTGTATGGAGATCAATTCAGAAAATTGTTATAGATTGAGGCGTTATTACGTCCACATGCAGCCAATGTAATTCTCTTCATTTTTGAGAAAGCATACTTTGAGTACTAAAATACAACGTCTTGCAAAGAAGATATTGTCTCCCACCAAAAAAAAAAAAAAAAGGTTCTCTGTCCCTAACCATGCATGCAAGCTTCTATTACATCGACATGACCTACCCAGTACTACCCTGCGGTAACCCGTATAAAAGGCACAAGCAAGCTAAACATCACAAGCTGGTGGATTCTGTTTTCCCCCGAAGGTAATCTTTGCATTGGAGCATGATGAGGATGAAACGGAGTCCGGCTTTGAACTCTTCCCCATGATTTGCAAATCGATGTCGGTCATCTCAATCCCAGTGCACGGCACCCCCGAGCTGCACACTATTGACACTGCCGTAGGTGTCATCGAGGTGCCCTTTATGTTCGTGTAACGGACGTTGCTAATCTTCACTTGGGATGGCTGCAATGCGCGCAACATGAAAACGAAATATATATTATAATCCGGATCATTATTTTGTTTTTCTTGTCTTTTCAAAAGGAGAGATTGAGTTTGTAGTAGTAATTATAAGGTGTATATATTACCTTGGTGTTTTTGGAACCGTAGTTCTGATCAATAATGATGGGATTTTGAACTGAATCCATAGTTATGTCCTCAAAAGCAATGCTCGAGGCTTGGCTTGGAGGTGAGCCCGGCCAGGTTTTGATCCTCACACCGTTCGTGGTGCCTTTCAGTGTGCAACCAGTCACGGAAATCCCACTCACATCCTCCTCGTCTTTATATTTGCCAAGGCTGCCAATACTGCAGGATAGAAAACCAAAAGAAAAACGCCCGATTAACACAAGCATTTAAGATTAATGTCGTGATAAATCTCAATACCTAGCTGTTGAGTTATCCGTTGTTGATCCAGAAATTTAAAAATATCATGAAAAAAACTGTGAAATTAAGTAATTAATCATGAATATCTTAACAATACCAATGCAGACATGCAATATTAATAGTTTCTGCAGCCATATGATCTATATAGGAACTTGATATTAATTACTAGATGCTTGTAATTTTAGGAAAATGTTAAGCTAGCTTTCTACAATTTATAATATGTAAAGCATATGCAATAAAACTTGTGATAATTCTGCATCACTCAGAATGAGATTTTGTATACCTTATGCCATGTCCGGGGCCACACACAATGTTTTGAATGGAGACTTGAGTTGCCCCTTGTCCAATGGAAATGCAATCATCACCGGTCCCAATTTGGCTGTCAGATACACTGACCAGTTTGGACCTGCTGATATGCATGCCATCCGTGTTCGGGCTATTACCTGGCGCAGTTATAGTGAGGTCGTGGGCTGTAAAGTTTTGGCAATCAACAACGTGCGTGTGGAACGCTTTGCTATTCAGGGAAGTTATCTGGTGAACTATGGCGTTTTTCACCCCCACGAATTTAATTGACTGCAGCATGCATCAAACATAACAAAATCATATAAATATATATAGATATATATTTATATAAGCAGTACCCTGTTCATATATGTATATAAGAAAATCTAAATGGTTTTGGTAGCTTACGCTCGGGAGAAGTTGACAGTCTGAGTTATCTTTACAGTCATTGTACTTCCACACAGCCGCGCCTTGACCATCGAAAGTTCCTCCGCCATTGACTTTCAAACCATCGATATTTTCAAAGGAAAACCATTCAGGAGAACTATATTGACTAACATCTGTTGTTGCTTTAATAGTTCCTTGAATTTCCACAGTCATGAAGCTTTTGCATGGCCCTTGAAACACAACTGGCCCTGTCATATATGTTCCTTTGGGAATGGCAAGCTTAGCCGAGCCGGAGCCACCGGATTTACATGCTGCAACCCATGCCTTCACAAATGCCTGAACCATATAATTCACAAAATAATATATATAGGTCACAAAACAATACATATTTTGAATTGGGCTGCGAAATATAATAACTTCGGTACTTTTAAATGGCCGTCACAATGAAAAAATGATTACAAATCTAGAGGGCTCGAGTATGCAGATTTCTGAAATGAAAAAAACTGCTTATGATATACGTTGTAAATAGCTTTACTTTCCATAGAAGCATATATACACAAAGATATGTATATATATATATATATATATATATATAGATCACCCTTTATAGAATCATGATACAGTTAGTTTTGAGCCTAAGCACGCACCGCGGTTTTGTCTAAGGTGTTTGAAATAGCAACCACGGTTTTCCTCACCCATAAATGTTATTAATAAATGTTATCGCCCTCATATAAAATCATAATAATAATAATAATAATAAAAGTTGAACGTGTTTTGAAGTTTGAACTCACCATGGCATCATCTCCCTTACCATCTGCCTTTGCACCGTAGGATGTAACATCGAAAACTCCGGAATCACCTTCGACAAGGCCACGACTTGTAGCTTCGGCCATAAAAGAGAGCAAAGCTAATATTAATCCTAGGGCGAGAAAGGCTACCTTTGCTTGAAATCTTTCTGTGATGACCGCCATATTTGCCTTAAACTACAGCAGCTAGCTAGCTAGCTATAATCTGTCTCTAAATGGAAAAGGTAGCGAGGCTCAAGGCTTTGGGACTTATGCAATATGTATTGATTTAAGCTAAGTTATATATACCTTCAGTAATCTGTTACCAACTTCACTATCTTTAGCAGATTCAACTGAAACGAGTAGTGAAGATCATTTAGAGAAAGTAGTTAGTGATGAAGTTTCTCCATGACAGTGCATTCCTTTCCCAATATTAGTAACCTTTTTTTTTTTTTTCTAGGCCCCATTATTAGTAACCTTTCTGCATCCTT
This sequence comes from Cyclocarya paliurus, assembly GCA_029856935.1. Taxonomy (NCBI): domain Eukaryota; kingdom Viridiplantae; phylum Streptophyta; class Magnoliopsida; order Fagales; family Juglandaceae; genus Cyclocarya; species Cyclocarya paliurus. The sequence goes on from CM056949.1 coordinate 13,311,614, forward strand.
AATATGTAAATGTCCCTTACAGCCACCAAATTGGGAACCAGAATTTTACCCAAAAAGATCATTTCCGGCGGGATGGTTTCTTGTTTGTTTTTGCTTTTTATTAATTTGGAGATCAATTAATTAATTAATTAATACACGATTTCAGGATTTTGCATTGCAATCCTATTTATTTGCTTACTAATTTTTCTGTAATTATATGAATGAATGCCGGCCATTATTCGCAATTTTTTTTATGAAGTTTTTAATTAAAGAGAGTTTTTAAAATATAAATTTCATGACTCCAAGGAGGTTTTATTTATAAAAACGTATTCGATATGATTCTAAACTTTGTAGGGCAGTCCATTAAAAAAACAAACTATGAATAGATCCAGGCCGACAACGTACATGGTGCAATCCTTGATGTTTCTGCCCACGTACATGAAATTTAGGAGAATATAATGTTCCGACTTTCCAACCGGAAATGGGCTTTCCACACAGAACGAGAACTTCACTTAGGCTTCGATTGGGTACATAATTTTATTTTATTTTTTATAATTTTTTTAAATTTTTACATAAAATATAATAAATAATTTAATTTTTAAAATTTTAAAATAATAATAATATTATAAAATATTTTATTTAATTTTTAATTTTTATCTAAAATCAACTTTTTTTACGCAAGAAAATATTGAAAAAGGAAAAATCCATGAAAAAGAATTACTATACATATATGACAAATTTACTCGGCCCATTTTTTTAAGAGCGGTGCTACTCTAGACGTACGCTACTCATATATCCATGATCGATCCATGTGTATATCCTCAATGATCTCCTTCCCGGCCCCAGCACTTGATTATATATGTATGTATATATCTATATATATAATACTATTTGAAAATCTTTACACTACATATTATTTAAAAATCTTTACACTACAGACTATTCACATAGTATATATATTTAAGAAAAAAAAATTTCATTAATCATTATTCACCAACTCACACTCCACTACCTATGAAAAAGACATTCATACTTTACATTACAAGAAAAACGAGTATTTGTGACCATTTTTGTTGCGATAAAAATGATTATTTGCGACAAAAATAAACTTATTTTAGTCAAAAATAGTCATTTTACTGAAAATAACTAGTCACAAATAAGTAATTTTCTTGTAATACTATGAAAAACATGTCACCCACACTTTACGAAAAAGTTATAGGTGTGAGAGTATGAAAGTAAATAGTGGCTAATGCATAGTAAATCCCACAATTTAATGAGAAATGCTAAGCGAACTGATGGCTTGACCGATTATATATATATTTTTAATTTCTTAATGGCTAAAGAAGTGATTATAAGTGAATTTGTATATTTTTTCTTCTTTTTTTTAAATGTTTAGAGATGTTTAAAAAATAGATAAAACAAAAATATACATATCGATCCTGCTATCAGTACCAATTATTGGTACCAGTAGCAGGACTCTCATTTAATTTGGAAGATAAATTTTAAAAATTAACTTTTAAAAGTCAAATTAAGTCATGTAGATAATGTGTGATGTAAAGACTTTCAAATCTCACTTCTCATATAAATGTGTGCGTGAATGCGTGCGTGCGTGTGTGTGTGTGTGTTTGGAGAAGACTATGCATGTTGTGCTAGCTAGACCTTGCTTGATCCATCCTAAGGCATAAGATTCTATTTTGTTTAGATTTCTAACCCTATCATGGGATATAATAGTAGCCTCTGATTTTTGGCCCCATCACGAAATATAATAGTTGTCTTTCATCTCTAACCTCCACCATGAGATATAATAGTAGTTTATAATATATGGCCCTGCCACAGAACAGTTCTTCTAGGGGCAACTGTGGGTGGGGAACCCCCAGGGCATCGGCTGTGCCACATCAGCTAATATTAAAAAAAAAGGGGGGTGGGGGGAGGACGAAACAAGCAAAAGGAGAGATATGCATCTTTGTGGGTATGCGAAATCGAAAGCAAAGAGCACCTTCGTGTGCAGGTCAAAATCGAAAGTAGAGAGTGTCCATCTTGTGTGGGTAGAAATCGAAACCAAAAAGACTCTAAGACTACAACTCCCCTCAGTAGTGAAAATGACTATGTAAAAGGCTCGCTCAAAGGTCAAAATGTCGTTTGGACATCTTACGGTTTTGCCATGAACTCTACCCGTAATTTATATTGTACTTGCCCCAATAAATACTATTAAATTCACGATTGACTACTGCTTCTTTTCTACTTCTTATTTTGAATCTGTGGGTCATGAACTAAATTTAAAGTGTGCTTGGAGTCCGGATGAGAAAGAGAGAGACCTAAAAAAGGCCAAATCTTTGGAAAGAAAAGAGGCAGTGTTACATTTATTGGCTTGCAACTTTTTCTTCTTTATGCATTTGATCCTTGATATTAAATTCAAGAGCTTAGAAAAGAGTATTATCTATGTATTCGGGAGGAAAAAAGTTTTTTTTAGATTTTTTTCTCTCTTTTTAAGAGTTTTGGTCTTTGTAAAGATGCTTACGCTTCGAGGACCAACGTATAGATCTCTACCATTACAGTTTCCTCCACATTCAATCTCAAACTCTAGTTTACTTTAATTTTCTCTTGAGTTCTCTCAGGAAAGACGAAGAGAAGATTTCGTGGGGATGGGGGCTTCGTGGGGAGGGAGAAGACAAAGACCAGGGGGATGGAGATGGAGAAGACAAAGACCAAAATGAACTTCAAACTACTTGTCTTCGTCTAAAACACATCGGGGAGATTCACTAGTTTCTATTTGGCCACGTCGGACACGATGCAGCAGGGGTTCCCCACCCCGGTTGCAAATGTAATTTTTTGTCACGGAATATAATAGTGGCCTCCGTTCTGAGTGTAATCACTTTGGCGACAATGTATTTATATTTGAAGACTACTACAGACACATAAGGGATCCACAAAGGGATTCCACAAACTGATGTGTCACTCCCACGTCCAGTTAATTTTTTTTTTCTTCTTTTTTTCCCTACCCAGCCCTAATCCCCCTTTCCCCTCCGCCTCCCTTCCCCATCACAAACCCACGCCATTGTCCCCAGCAAAGAGTCAGTGCGTTAGTCGGAGCCAGCTTGCCACCGTTCCCATCCCTCACCAGCAACAAACAACAAACCTCTCTCTCTCGATCTCTCTTTTTCTCATATTTGCAATTTTCTCGACGACCAAACTGATTTGGATTTTCCCTCTCAAGAACCAAACACAAACAAATGTTATTTTCCATTCATTTTCTCAACAATACAACAAGAACAAGTTGCGATTTTCCCTCTCAAAAACTAAATAGAGAACAAATATTATTTTCTTTAATTTTCTCAACAACCAAACAAAATTTTCCCTTTCATTTTCTGAACAACCAAACATAGAGAATGTGGTAGAGGGCTGTCAGTGATGCCAAAAAGACGTCGGAGGCGGTACTAGGTAGAGAATATTGTCGGTGGCGCCACTGCGTAGAGATCCCGCTTCATTCGACAGTGGCCTTCGTAAGGATAAGGGGGAGCAGGGGAGCAGGGGAGAAGGAAGGAAAAAAAAGGAGGAAAAGATAAAAAGAAAGGCTTGGGTGGGGGGCATGAGGCGCACATCAGTGTATTTGTGAGATCTATGTTTAGCTCTAGTGTTTTCCTTTATATTTTGCTTGGCTATCTGTAGAATGCACAATCTTGCCACGGGAGTAAAGACGACTTGTGTTCTAAGTGCAATCACTTTAGTGACAATATGATTTATGTTCTGCTTGGTTATCCGCAGAATGCACAACCCTGCCTCGGCAATAAACATGGACTGTGTTATGAGTGCAATCACTTTGGTGACGAGGTGATTTATATTCTGATTGGCTTTTACGTAATGCACAACTCTACCACGAGGGTAAACATAGTTTCTATTTTGAGTGAATCACTTTGGTGACAAATTCGTGACTTATGTTCTGCTTAACTGACCGCAGACATGCATAACTTTACAACGAGGGTAAACATGGCCTCTATTTCTATTTTTTATATTGTTCAGTACAGTTGTGCATAAGGTATCATATATATTATTATTGTAATAAAATGCTTCTGAAAATACCACTGCTATATTTTTTTAGAACTGTTTGTTTCTACATTTTATAAATAACTCATATTTACACACTAATATAGGTTCGCTGCTTACTGAATCCGTGGATTCACCTCTTTATCAACCTTTTTTGAGATACTTGATAGTTGTGACAATTGGAATAGATGGCATGTGATATGTTTATAAGAGAAATGTGAGATAAGTGCTAGGTGGCATAAATGGATCATTCTTATTTAAAAGAAATTTTGCCACTATTTAGTTTATTTTGCTTGGAAGATTTTTTAAGACATTTGATTTTGGAGGATTATTGTGTTTAAGTTTTATTTTTTTTAGATTTTAGGCTAAAAAGGTTCGCCTCAAGTACAAGGCGAGACAGTTGGGTATCAGAGCCTAGATTTTAAATTATGTATACTTTTTAGAATGAGTTTTAGGAAATTTGAGGTTTTAGATTTTGTAGACTTTAAAGAATGATTTTTATGAAATCTTCATAATTTAACTGTCCCACTGGTCATAATTTTCTCACAAAAGTGCCAAGCGAATATGAATCATCATCATTTCACTATCCCAATGGTCATGCTCTGAATTTCCTTACAACAGTGCTAAGCAAATATCAATCATCACCCAATAAAATAGACATAGATTGCATAAATTTCCACTTAAGTATTACTTGCAATTAAAACTAAAATACTAAATTAACCTACATTTTATTAAACCTTAAAATCCTCATAATTTCAGTGTCCCAATGGTCCATATAGTTTCATTAAACCCTAAAATCACATTAACTCTGATATCGACATTAAAACCATAAACCTTATGTTCATGAATCCAACTTCGGTTTCCGACTTGATCTGGACAATTACACTCACAATAGTCTAACCTTTCATGGGCGCACACTCTCATAAATATGTATACCCTTGTTAAGTCCATAACACTTAACCCAAACCCATAACCCATAACATGTACAAGAGGGGGAGAGGTACCGAGAGAGAGAGAGAGAGAGAGAGAGAGAGAGAGAGAGAGAGATGGGCAATGTGTTGATTGGTGGTCTTCGGCTGGGTGGGGCTGAGCACCCATCGGTGGTCGGTGCTCATTTGTGTGGTGCAAACCGAGAGGATGAGGGGTTTTGATGCTTGTTATCACGTCGGTCTCAACCAGTCTCATCGTGGGTCATTTTGGACGTGCATGGAAATATTTGCGCATGGCGGTGGGAGGCTGACTATGGTTGTTCCAGCGTGAAAGCAACACCTTAAGGGGTGGTGCAATGGTGGATTGGTGCAACGGTGGATGTAGGGGGAAAAAAAACAAAAGGAGAAGGTGGCTTATGGTGATGGTCATGAGGAGGTCCTAGGCAATGCTAGGGTGGTTGCTTCTGATAATGGGTGGCCCGTGGTGGTCTGGGTGTGAGGGAGTTGCTGCCATGTGGTGGTTGTGGTCTTGGGGAGGAAACCGGAACACAACGACATGTCTTGCTACTGTGCCATGCTGTTGGTCGACGGCTTGAGGAAGAGTAGGGGTTGACCTTGTTGCAGTGACTACGTGAGGTGAGGATGGCTTAAGGTGGCTTCGCTGTGGGTTCGAGGCTGGGCTACAGTTGAGTTTGTTTGTAAAATGGCTGAGAGGCGCTAATGGTTGGGTACAATTATCCATAGGGCTGCAAAAACGGTTGAGCTGGTCGTGTGATGCTTGGGTTTCAAAGGATGGGGAGAGGCTACTATGCGTGGGGTTGTTTTAAGGTTGTTTCATGACCTACAGAGCAGTGCTACTCTGCCATCTAAGTAGCACCGTTCTATGTGACCACTAGGCCAAATTCGCCTTTTCTTTTCTTTTTTTAATTTTTTTATTCTTATTTTTTTATCATTTTAAAACATTTTTAAAAAATATAAAAAAAAAATATAATTACACTAATAGTCACTTCCTTAACTTATATTAAGTAAAAATAAAATAAAATATATGAATTGTCAAAATGAGGAGACAAATTAAATAGACAAAGTAGCATTTTTCATTTATATATATATGGTGAGAATGAAAAGGAGGTGCAACAACCCTAGTTTTGTGTTTTGTAAGGATGAAGAAAAACGATGCATGGGTTTTTGTACAAGGAGAAAGAAAATAGCGCCTGGGTTTTATATACAGCCATAGGGGTGTTTGCAATCGGATTGGGTCTTTACATACGTACATGGGCTAGGTCCAGTCTCAAGGGCTTGGGCTCATGGGTTTTAAGGATTTGAAATAAGTTCTTGAGCCCAATACCAATTTATATATGGGTCTGCTAGCTCCATAAATGTTAAATAAGCTTTTAAGAATATTGGTCCATTAATGTTATTCCAAAATCATCCATTAAACCTTAATGGGCCTTTAAATTAGACTTTTGGACTTATAAGCCTAATTAAACAGTTCTTCTACGTACAAGCAGTTTTGGGTACCATTGTGTACCGATGCCTGACATGGCTCTTATAATATTAAAAAAACAAAACAAAACATGAAACCGGAAGAGAAGAAGACACACACGGCAAGACCCAGAGCTGCTCACAGAAGAAATCCAAGTTAAAATATCAAAAATGCAGTCTTTATTTTTTTCAATCCCCAACATGGAAGCCAAGGATTACAACAGCAGTTCTTTAAGAGTTTCTAACCGATTATCATCTTCCCTATTCTCAACTTGCATCCATAGAAAATCTTTAAGAATTAATAGCAACTTGAGTCATTGACTCCATCCAGGAGAGCTAAGTCTTTTAGTGGAAAAAAAAAATGACAAGGATCGATAAGCTGCCTATGATTTTTTAGGCCTCTCTGTACCTATTCCCTGAAGCTCCTAAGTTAAGTGATTCCAATCCATTGAGGAAAAAAAAAAAGTAAACTTCGGGAAAATAAATCACGGAACTGGATAAACTTAAACCAACAAATCTTGAGCTATCATTCAAAAAGAAAGTTATAGATAGTAGAAAGAAGAGACTCAAACTCGATATTTGTTTTGGAGGTAGAAAATCAACTGGTTTTTGGTTGATTTATGATTATGTTAAAAGTGAAAAAAAGTATAAACCCAAGTACAGGCTTATCAGGAATGGACTTGAAAATCTGTAGGTGCGAAGAAGCCAAGGCTTCAGATACTGCCAAGGACGGAAAGAAAAAATGAGTTTTCATTTTGTGGGTCCATGCCTGACGAGTGCACAATGGGCGCCCTGCGGTAACCCGTATAAAAGGCACAAGCAAGCTAAACATGACAAGCTGGTGGATTCTGTTTTCCCCCGAAGGTAATCTTTGCATTGGAGCATGATGTGGATAAAACGGAGTCCGATTTTGAACTCTTCCCCATGATTTGCAAATCGATGTCGGTCATCTCAATCCCGGTGCACGGCACCCCCGAGCTGCACACTATTGACACTGCCGTAGGTGTCATCGAGGTGCCCTTTATGTTCGTGTAACGGACGTTGCTAATCTTCACTTGGGATGGCTGCAATGCGCGCAACATGAAAACGAAATATATATTATAATCCGGATCATTATTTTGTTTTTCTTGTCTTTTCAAAAGGAGAGATTGAGTTTGTAGTAGTAATTATAAGGTGTATATATTACCTTGGTGTTTTTGGAACCGTAGTTCTGATCAATAATGATGGGATTTTGAACTGAATCCATAGTTATGTCCTCAAAAGCAATGCTCGAGGCTTGGCTTGGAGGTGAGCCCGGCCAGGTTTTGATCCTCACACCGTTCGTGGTGCCTTTCAGTGTGCAACCAGTCACGGAAATCCCACTCACATCCTCCTCGTCTTTATATTTGCCAAGGCTGCCAATACTGCAGGATAGAAAACCAAAAGAAAAACGCCCGATTAACACAAGCATTTAAGATTAATGTCGTGATAAATCTCAATACCTAGCTGTTGAGTTATCCGTTGTTGATCCAGAAATTTAAAAATATCATGAAAAAAACTGTGAAATTAAGTAATTAATCATGAATATCTTAACAATACCAATGCAGACATGCAGTATAAATAGTTTCTGCAGCCATATGATCTATATAGGAACTTGATATTAATTACTAGATGCTTGTAATTTTAGCAAAATGTTAAGCTAGCTTTCTACAATTTATAATATGTAAAGCATATGCAATAAAACTTGTGATAATTCTGCATCACTCAGAATGAGATTTTGTATACCTTATGCCATGTCCGGGGCCACACACAATGTTTTGAATGGAGACTTGAGTTGCCCCTTGTCCAATGGAAATGCAATCATCACCGGTTCCAATTTGGCTGTCAGATACACTGACCAGTTTGGACCTGCTGATATGCATGCCATCCGTGTTCGGGCTATTACCTGGCGCAGTTATAGTGAGGTCGTGGGCTGTAAAGTTTTGGCAATCAACAACGTGCGTGTGGAACGCTTTGCTATTCAGGGAAGTTATCTGGTGAACTATGGCGTTTTTCACCCCCACGAATTTAATTGACTGCAGCATGCATCAAACATAACAAAATCATATAAATATATATAGATATATATTTATATAAGCAGTACCCTGTTCATATATGTATATAAGAAAATCTAAATGGTTTTGGTAGCTTACGCTCGGGAGAAGTTGACAGTCTGAGTTATCTTTACAGTCATTGTACTTCCACACAGCCGCGCCTTGACCATCGAAAGTTCCTCCGCCATTGACTTTCAAACCATCGATGTTTTCAAAGGAAAACCATTCAGGAGAACTATATTGACTAACATCAGTTGTTGCTTTAATAGTTCCTTGAATTTCCACAGTCATGAAGCTTTTGCATGGCCCTTGAAACACAACTGGCCCTGTCATATATGTTCCTTTGGGAATGGCAAGCTTAGCCGAGCCGGAGCCACCGGATTTACATGCTGCAACCCATGCCTTCACAAATGCCTGAACCATATAATTCACAAAATAATATATATAGGTCACAAAACAATACATATTTTGAATTGGGCTGCGAAATATAATAACTTCGGTACTTTTAAATGGCCGTCACAATGAAAAAATGATTACAAATCTAGAGGGCTCGAGTATGCAGATTTCTGAAATGAAAAAAACTGCTTATGATATACGTTGTAAATAGCTTTACTTTCCATAGAAGCATATATACACAAAGATATGTATATATATATATATATATATATAGATCACCCTTTATAGAATCATGATACAGTTAGTTTTGAGCCTAAGCACGCACCGCGGTTTTGTCTAAGGTGTTTGAAATAGCAACCACGGTTTTCCTCACCCATAAATGTTATTAATAAATGTTATCGCCCTCATATAAAATCATAATAATAATAATAATAATAAAAGTTGAACGTGTTTTGAAGTTTGAACTCACCATGGCATCATCTCCCTTACCATCTGCCTTTGCACCGTAGGATGTAACATCGAAAACTCCGGAATCACCTTCGACAAGGCCACGACTTGTAGCTTCGGCCATAAAAGAGAGCAAAGCTAATATTAATCCTAGGGCGAGAAAGGCTACCTTTGCTTGAAATCTTTCTGTGATGACCGCCATATTTGCCTTAAACTACAGCAGCTAGCTAGCTAGCTATAATCTGTCTCTAAATGGAAAAGGTAGCGAGGCTCAAGGCTTTGGGACTTATGCAATATGTATTGATTTAAGCTAAGTTATATATACCTTCAGTAATCTGTTACCAACTTCACTATCTTTAGCAGATTCAACTGAAACGAGTAGTGAAGATCATTTAGAGAAAGTAGTTAGTGATGAAGTTTCTCCATGACAGTGCATTCCTTTCCCAATATTAGTAACCTTTTTTTTTTTTTTCTAGGCCCCATTATTAGTAACCTTTCTGCATCCTTAATATGTAAATGTCCCTTACAGCCACCAAATTGGGAACCAGAATTTTACCCAAAAAGATCATTTCCGGCGGGATGGTTTCTTGTTTGTTTTTGCTTTTTATTAATTTGGAGATCAATTAATTAATTAATTAATACACGATTTCAGGATTTTGCATTGCAATCCTATTTATTTGCTTACTAATTTTTCTGTAATTATATGAATGAATGCCGGCCATTATTCGCAATTTTTTTTATGAAGTTTTTAATTAAAGAGAGTTTTTAAACTATAAATTTCATGACTCCAAGGAGGTTTTATTTATAAAAACATATTCGAAACAAACTATGAATAGATCCAGGCCGACAACGTACATGGTGCGATCCTTGATGTTTCTGCCCACGTACATCAAATTTAAGAGAATATAATGTTCCGACTTTCCAACCGGAAATGGGCTTTCCACACAGAACGAGAACTTCACTTAGGCTTCGATTGGGTACATAATTTTATTTTATCGTTATAATTTTTTTAAATTTTATAAATAATTTAATTTTTTTAAATTTTAAAATAATAATAATATTATAAAATATTTTATTCAATTTTAAACTTTTATTTAAAATTAACTGACTCGAAAAAGTATTGAAAAAAGAGAAATCCATGAAAAAAATTACTGTACATATATGACAAATTTGCTCGGCTCATTTTTTTAAGAGCAGTGCTATTCTACCGCCGTTAGGCCATTTTGACATTTTTTTTTCTTTTTTATTATTTTAACATATTTAAATATTTTTAAAAATATACTAATACATTAAAAATTATTTTCTTAATTATTAAAAAAAGAAAATTAAATATACAAGCGGTTAAAATGAATGGACAAAGTGAGAGAACAAACTATTATTATCCTTTTTTTAATATATAAAAATAAAACCAACACGACAAATCAACAGATCGTAAGCCACCAATATGATAGATTGGACCCCTGGCCACCTCTAGACGTACGCTACTCATATATCCATGATCGATCCATATGTATATCCTCAATGATCTCCTTCCTGGCCCGGCACTTGATTATATAGGTATGTATATATCTATATATATATATATAATGCTATTTGAAAATCTTTACACTACAAACTATTTATATAGTATATAAATTTAAGAAAAAAATTCATCATTAACTATTATTCACCACCTTACACCCCACATCTTATGAAAACACATTCATACCCTACACTACAAGAAAAACGGATATTTGTAACTATTTTTGTTGCGATAAAAATGTTTATTTGCGACAAAGATACTCATTTTAGTGAAAAATAGTCATTTCACTAAAAATCACTAGTCACAAATAAGCAGTTTTCTTGTACTGCTATAAAAAAACATGTCACACACACCCTACTAAAAAGTTATAGGTGTGAGGGTGTGAAAGTGAATAGTGGCTAATGCATAGTAAATCTCACAATTTAATGAGAAATGCTAAGTGAACCGATGGTTTGACCGATTATATATATATTTTTAATTTCTTAATAACTAAAGAAGTGACTATAAGTGAATTTGTATATTTTTTTCTTTTTTTTTAAATGTTTAGAGATGTTTAAAAAATAGATAAAACAAAAATGTACTTATCGGTCCTGCTATCAGTACCGATTATTGGTACCAGTAGCAGGACTCTAATTTAATTTGGAAGATAAATTTTAAAAATTAAATTATGTCATGTAAATAATATGTGATGTAAAGACTTTCAAATATCACTTCTCATATAAATGTGTGTGTGCGAGCGTGCATGCGTGTGTGTGTTTGGAGAAGAATATGCATGTTTTGCTAACTAGACCTTGCTTGATCCATCCTAAGGCATAAGATTCTATTTTGTTTAGATTTCTAGCCCTATCATGGGATATAATAGTAGCCTCTGATTTTTGGCCCCATCACGAGATATAATAATTGTCTTTGATTTCTAACCTCCACCATGAGATATAATAGTAGCTTATAATATATGGCCCTGTCACGGAACAGTTCTTCTAGGGGCAACTGTGGGTGGGGAACCCCCAGGGCATCGACTGTGCCATGTCAGCTAATATTAAAAAAAAAAGGAGTGGGGGGAGGATGAAACAAGCAAAAGGAGGGATATGCGTCGTCGTGGGTATGTGAAATCAAAAGCAGAGAGCATCTTCGTGTGTGGGTCAAAATCAAAAGTAGAGAGTGTCCGTCGTGTGTGGGTTGAAATCGAAACCAGAGAGTGTCCGTCGTGTGTGGGTCGAAATCGAAACCAAAAAGTCTCTTAGACTGCAACTCCCCTCAGTAGTGACAATGACTATGTAAAAGGCTCGCTCAAAGGTCAAAATGTCGTTTGGACATCTTACGGTTTTGCCATGAACTCTACCCTTAATTTATATCGTACTTGCCCCAATAAATACTATTAAATTCACGTTTGACTACTGCTTCTTTTCTACTTCTTATTTTGAATTTGTGGGTCATGGACTAAATTTAAAGTGTGCTTGGAGTCCGGATGAGAAAGAGAGAGACTTAAAAAAGGCCAAATCTTTGGAAAGAAAAGAGGCAGTGTTACATTTATTGACCTGCAACTTTTTCTTCTTTATGCATTTGATCCTTGATATTAAATCCAAGAGCTTAGAAAAGAGTATTATCTATGTATTCTTGAGGAAAAAAGTGTTTTTTTAGATTTTTTTTTCTCTCTTTTTAAGAGTTTTGGTCTTTGTAAAGATGTTTACTCTTCGAGAACCAAGGTACAGATCTCTACCATTACGGTTTCCTCCATTTTCAATCTCAAACTCTGTTTTACTTTAATTTTCTCTTGAGTTCTCTCAGGAAAGACGAAGAGAAGACTTTGTGCGGATGGGGGCTTCGTGGGGAGGGAGAAAACGAAGACCAGGGGATGGAGATGGAGAAGACAAAGATCAAAAGGAACTTCAAACTGCTTGTCTTCATCTAAAACACATCGGGGAGATTCGCTAGTTTCAATTTGACCACGTCGGACGTGATGAAGCAGGGGTTCCCCACCCCGTTGCGATTATAATTTTTGGTAACGGAATATAATAGTGGCCTCTGTTCAGAGTGTAATCACTTTGGTGACAAGGTATTTATATTTGAGGATTGCTACAGACACATAGGAGTTTCACAAAAGAATTCCACAAACTGATGTGTCACTCCCACGTCCAGTTAAATTTTTTTTTTCTTTTTTTTTTCCCTACCCATCCCCAATCCCCCTTTCCCCTCCTCCTCCCTTCCCCATCGCAAACCCACTCCGTTGTCCCCCAACAAAGAGTCAGTGCGTTAGTCGGAGCCAGCCTACTGCCGTTCCCATCCCTCACCAACAACAAACAACAAACCTCTCTCTCTCAGTCTCTCTTTCTCTCATATTTGCAATTTTCTCGACGACCAAACAAATTAGGATTTTTCCTCTCAACAACCAAACACAAACAAATGTTATTTTCCATTCATTTTCTCAACAACACAACAAGAACAAGTTGCGATTTTCTCTCTCAAAAACTAAATAGAGAAAAAATATTATTTCCTTTAATTTTCTCAACAACCAAAAAAAATTTTCCCTTTCATTTTCTCAACAACCAAACATAAAGCATGTGGTAGAGGGCTGTTGGTGAAGCCAAAAAAACGTTGGAGTCGGCACTAGGTAGAGAATCTCGTCGGCAGCACCACTGGGTAGAGATCCCGCTTCATTCAACAGTGGCCTTCGTAAGGATAAGGGGGAGCAGGGGAGCAAGGGAGAAGGAAGGAAAAAAAAGGGAGGAAAAGATAAAAAGAAAGGCCAGGGTGGGGGGCACGTGGCGCATATCAATGTCTTTGTGAGATTTATTTGTGAGATCTATGTGTGGCTCTAGTGTTTTCCTTTATATTTTGCTTGGCTATTTGTAGAATACACAATCTTGCCACGGGAGTAAAGACGACTTGTGTTCTAAGTGCAATCACTTTAGTGACAATATGATTTATGTTCTGCTTAGCTATCCGCAGAATGCACAACGCTACCTCGGTAATAAACATGGACTGTATTATGAGTGCAATCACTTTGGTGACAAGGTGATTTATATTCTGATTAGCTTTTACATAATGCACAACCCTACCACGGGGGTAAACATAGTCTCTATTTTAAGTGAATCACTTTGGTGACAAATTCGTGACTTATATTCTGTTTAGCTAACCGTAGACATGTTGACCTTATAACGGGGGTAAACATGGCCTCTGTTTCTATTTTTTATATTGTTCAGTACAGTTGTGCCTAAGGTATCATATATATTATTATTGTAATGAAATGCTTCTGAAAATACCACTACTATATTTTTTGGAACTATTTGTTTCTACATTTTATAAATAGCTCATATTTACACACTAATATAGGTTCGCTGCTTACTGAATTCATGGACTCACCTCTTTATCAACCTTTTTTTAGATTCTTGATAGTTGTGACAATTGGAATAGATGGCATGTGATATGTTTATAAGAGAAATGTGAGATAAGTGCTAGGTGGCATAAATGGATCATTCTTATTTAAAAGAAATGTTGCCACTGTTTAGTTTATTTTGCTTAGAAGATTTTTTAAGACATTTGATTTTGGAGGATTATTGTGTTTAAGTTTTATTTTTTTTAGATTTTAGGCTAAAAAGGTTCACCTCGAGTACAAGGCGAGACAGTTGGGTATCAGAGCCTAGATTTTAAATTATGCATACTTTTTAGGATGAGTTTTAGGAAATTTGAGGTTTTAGATTTTGTAGACTTTAAAGAATGATTTTTATGAAATCTTCATAATTTAACTGTCCCAATGGTCATAATTTTCTCACAAAAGTGCCAAGCGAATATGAATCATCATAATTTCACTATCCCAATGGTCATGCTCTGAATTTCCTTACAACAGTGCTAAGCAAATATCCATCGTCACCCTTTAAAATAGACATAGATTGCATAAATTTCCACTTAAGTATTACTTGCAATTAAAACCTAAAATACTAAATTAACCTATATCTTATTAAACCTTAAAATTCTCATAATTTCAGTGTCCCAATGGTCCATCTAGTTTCATTAAACCCTAAAATCACATTATATCTGATATCGACATTAAAACCATAAACCTCATGTTCATGAATCCAACTTCGGTTTCCGACTTGATCTAGACAATTACACTCACAATAGTCTAACCTTTCATGGGCGCACACTCTCATAAATATGTATACCCTTGTTAAGTCCATAACACTTAAACCCAAACCCATAACCCATAACATGTACAAGAGGGGGAGAGATACCGAGAGAGAGAGAGAGAGAGAGAGATGGGAAATGTGTTGATTGGTGGGCTTCGGCTAGGTGTGGTTGAGCACCCATCGGTGGCCTATGCTCGTTTGTGTGGTGCAAACTGAGAGGATGAGGGGTTTTAATGCTTGTTATCACGTCGGTCTCAACCAGTCTCAGCGTGGGTCATTTTGGACATGCATGGCAATATGTGGGCATGGCGGTGGGAGGCTGACTATGGTTGTTCCGGCGTGAAAGCAACACCATAAGGGGTGATGCAATGGTGGACTGGTGCTCTGGCAGTGGACTGGTGCAACGGTGGATGTAGGGAAAAAAAAATAGGAGAAGGTGGCTTATGGGGATGGTCATGGGGAGGTCCTAGGCAATGCTTAGGTGGTTGCTTCTAATAATGGGTGGCCCGTGGTGGTCTGGGCGTGAGGGAGTTGCTGCCATGTGGTGGTTGTGGTCTTGGGGAGGAAACCGGAGCACAACGACGTGTCTTGCTGTTGTGTTAGACCCCCACGAAAAGTCGCCTCCAAAGTTGCCGCACATGTCCTAGCCATGTCGGGGACATGCCCCTTGATCATACCACGAGCATGCCTTGGCCCGTGTCTTGTCACACACGGGGCGCCCAGCATGCCCATGGTCCGGCCACATGCATGCCTTGGCTCGTGCCTTGACACGCACGGGGCGCCCAGCATGCAGGCCATGCTGATTAGACTCCCACATAAAATCACACACAGATCGCTCGAGCGGGGTGTCGAGCGAGTGTCGAGCGGAGCTCTCGGGTTGAAGTCGCTCGAGCGGGGTGTCGAGCGAGTGTCGAGCGGAGCTCTCGGGTTGAATTCGCTCGAGTGGAGTCGAGCGGAAGGTCGAGCGAACAATGGCTCGAGCGGACTGTCGAGCGAAGTTCGAGCGGATCTCTCTGTATGTTTTCGCTCGAGCGAAGTCGAGCGGAGGGTCGAGCGAACCTTGGCTCGAGCCAAGGTCGAGCCACAGTCAAGCCAACCCTCAAAAAGGGTATTTTCAGCATGAGAACAAGCCCAAATTCGACCCCATGCACCACCTTAGCCATGTGGTCCATACCACTATCCTTATTTATGTTATTTTAATTATTTATTCCTTTTATTTCTTTTATTGCAAAGGGACCTTTTGGGGGTTTCCAAGTTGTAACCTTATAAATAGGACCCTTAGTCATTGCTTTGACATCTTTTGACAATTGCCTTTGTGGACAACTTTGTTCTTGAGATCACATTCGGTGCATAGCACTTGGGCTCTTTGGGTGCAATTCGTGAATCCCTAAGGAGAGGATCACACTTTGCAATTCGTGAATAAGTGTGATTCAATTTATCTATCTTATGAGTATTTTCTATCCATTCTCTTGTCTTCCATTTATTTCTTATTGATCTCGAAATTTATGTTCATTGTTCATACTTTGTTCATAAGTGTTCTTGAGTGATTCGGCCAACAAGTGAATTGCAACATCCATTTGATCCTTAAACCCTAGCATAATTCGACCCCCACTTGTTTGCCCTACCTTCCATAAATAAACCAAATCCCAAAATACCCTTCTTACCATCCATACCCTCCATAGCCGAACCCTACTTCCCATACTAGTTCAAATTCCAATTTTGGCTATCCAAGCCTTATTTGAATTAGTATAGCTGCCCAATCCACTTGCCAAATTAGAGTTTCCATATTGGAAACCCTAGTTGACTCACTCAAACCCTTTGGCCAGCCAACAACCTAATCCTAGTCAAATCTCAAGTTTTTAGGAAACTTTCCTAAAAACTCTCACTTGCCATTTGACCAAGCTTTGGCCGCCCCTCACCCTTGCCTATCTTCAAACCCTAATTCATCTTACCACACAAACCCTAGCCGCCCATCTCATATCCCCAAACCCTAATCCTCATGCATGTGGCGCCAACCCTAATGCATCCTAGTGCCGTGCATCATCTTCCATTGTGATCTCAACACTTAGCCAAATTTCCACTTCCCAAACACTTCCCATTAGCCTAAACTCTAACCTCATCTTGACCAAAGTGCTACCATAGTTCATCTTGAGCGGGAACCAAGCAAGTGAAGGACTTGGAGTCGGTCAACCCAAAGGAGCTAATTGCCGAGAAGGACTTAGTGTTTAGGGACTTGACCGGGGTCCCTAACATGTTGTGCCGTGCTGTTGGTCGACGGCTTGAGGAGGAGTAGGGGTTGACCATGTTGCAGTGACTACGTGAGGCAAGGATGGCTTAAGGCGGCTCCGTTGTGGGTTTCAGGCTGGGTTATAGTTTAGTTTGTTTGTGACATGGCTGTGAGGCGCTAATGGTTGGGCACAATTATCCATAGGGCTGCAAAAACGGTTGAGCTGGTCGTGCGATGCTTGGGTTTCAATGGATGGGGAGAGGCTATTGTGCGTGGGGCTGTTTTAAGGTTGCTTCATGACCTAGCAGAGCGGTGCTGCTCTGCCACCTAAGTAGCACCGTTCCAAGTGACCACTAGGCCAAATTCGCCTTTTCTTTTCTTTTTTCATTTTTTTTATTCTTATTTTTTTATCATTTTAAAACGTTTTTTAAAAATATAAAAATATATATAATTACACTAATAGTCACTTCCTTAACTTATATTAAGTAAAAAAAATTAAAATATATGAATTGTCAAAACAAGAGGACAAATTAAATAGACAAAGTAGCATTTTTCATTTATATATATATGGTGAGGATGAAAAGGAGGTGCAACAACCCTAGTTTTGTGTTTTATAAGGATGAAGAAAAAAGATGCATGGGTTTTTATACAAGGAGAAAGAAAATAGTGCATGAGTTTTATATACAGCCATAGGGGTGTTTGCAATCGGATTGGGTCTTTACATACGTACATGGGTTAGGTCCAGTCACAAGGGCTTGGGCTTATGGGTTTTAAGGATTTGAAATAAGTTCTTGAGCCCAATACCAATTTTAATATGGATCTGCTTGCTCCATAAATATTAAATAAGCTTCGAAGAATATCAGTCCATTAATGTTATCCCAAAATCATCCATTAGACCTTAATGGGCCTTTAAATTAGACTTTTGGGCTTATAAGCCTAATTAAATAGTTGTTGATCTATGTACAAGCAGTTTTGGGTACCAATTATGTACCAATGTCTGACATGGCTCTTATTATATTAAAAAAAACAAAACAAAATAAAACATAAAACCGGAAGAGAAGAAGACATACACGGCAAGACCCAGAGCTGCTCGCAAAAGAAATCCAAGTTAAAATATCAAAAATGCAGTCTCTATTTTTTTCAATCCCCAACAAGGAAGCCAAGGGTTACAACAGCAATTCTTTAAGAGTTTCTAACCGATTTTCATCTTCCCTATTCTCAACTTGCATCCATAGAAAATCTTTAAGAATTAATAGCAACTTGAGTCCTTGACTCCATCCAGGCGAGCTAAGTCGGAAAAAAAAATGACAAGGATCGATAAGCTGCCTTTGATTTTTTAGGCCTATCTGCACCTATTCCCAGAAGCTCCTAAGGCAAGTGATTCCAATCTATTGAGGAAAAAAAAGCAAACTTCTGGAAAAGATATCACGGAACTGGATAACTTAAACTAACAAATCTTGAAGTATCATCCAAAAAGAAAGTCATAGGTGGTAGAAAGAAGAGACTCAAACTCGATATTTGTTTTGGAGGTGGAAAATAAACTGGTTTTTGGTTGATTTATGATTCTGTTGAGAATGAAAAAAAAGTATAAACCCAACCTCAGGAATGGACTTGAAAATCTGTGGGGGCAAAGAAGCCAAAGCTTCAGATGCTGCCAAGGACGGAAAAAAGAAATGAGTTTTTATTTTGTAGGTCCCATGCCTGACGAGTGTACAATGGGTGCCCTGCGGTAACCGGTATAAAAGGCACAAGCAAGCTAAACATGACAAGCTGGTGGATTCTGTTTTCCCCCGAAGGTAATCTTTGCATTGGAGCATGATGTGGATGAAACGGAGTCCGATTTTGAACTCTTCCCCATGATTTGCAAATCGATGTCGGTCATCTCAATCCCGGTGCACGGCATCCCCGAGCTGCACACTATTGACACTGCCGTAGGTGTCATCGATGTGCCCTTTATGTTCGTGTAACGGACGTTGCTAATCTTCACTTGGGATGGCTGCAATGCGCGCAACATGAAAACGAAATATATATTATAATCCGAATCATTATTTTGTTCTTCATGTCTTTTCAAAAGGAGAGATTGAGTTTGCAGTAGTAATTATAAGGTGTTTAGATTATGTTTGGAAGGTGAGATGAGAATTTTGTGTTTTGTTTTAAAGTTTAAAATATTATTTTTTAGTTTTAAGATTTGAAAAAGTTAAATTGGAATTTGAAAAAGTTGTATTGGGATTTGAAAAAGTTGAAATGTTTATTATATTTTATATATGAATTTGAAAAGGTTGTAATGATGAGATGAGATGAGATGAAAATTTTGAAGAAGATGGAACATCCAAACATAATCTAAATTACCTTAGTGTTTTTGGAACCGTAGTTCTGATCAATAATGATGGGATTTTTAACTGAATCCATAGTTATGTCCTCAAAAGCAATGCTCGAGGCTTGGCTTGGAGGTGAGCCCGGCCAGGTTTTGATCCTCACACCGTTCGTGGTGCCTTTCAGTGTGCAACCAGTCACGGAAATCCCACTCACATCCTCCTCACCTTTATATTTGCCAAGGCTGCCAATACTGCAGGATAGAAAACCAAAAGAAAAGCGCCCTATTAACACAAGCATTTAAGATTAATGTCGTGATAAATCTCAATACCTAGCTGTTGAGTTATCCGTTGTTGATCCAGAAATTTAAAAATATCATGAAAAAAACTGTGAAATTAAGTAATTAATCATGAATATCTTAACAATACCAATGCAGGCATGCAGTATTAATAGTTTCTGCAGCCATATGATCTATATAGGAACTTGATATTAATTACTAGATGCTTGTAATTTTAGCAAAATGTTAGCTTTCTAAAATTTATAATATGTAAAGCATATGCAATAAAACTTGTGATAATTCTGCATCACTCAGAATGAGATTTTGTATACCTTATGCCATGTCCGGGGCCACACACAATGTTTTGAATGGAGACTTGAGTTGCCCCTTGTCCAACGGAAATGCAATCATCACCGGTTCCAATTTGGCTGTCAGATACACTGACCAGTTTGGACCTGCTGATATGCATGCCATCCGTGTTCGGGCTATTACCTGGCGCAGTTATAGTGAGGTCGTGGGCTGTAAAGTTGTGGCAATCAACAACGTGCGTGTGGAACGCTTTGCTATTCAGGGAAGTTATCTGGTGAACTATGGCGTTTTTCACCCCCACGAATTTAATTGACTGCAGCATGCATCAAACATAACAAAATCATATAAATATATATAGATATATATTTATATAAGCAGTACCCTGTTCATATATATATATATATAAGAAAATCTAAATGGTTTTGGTAGCTTACGCTCGGGAGAAGTTGACAGTCTGAGTTATCTTTACAGTCATTGTACTTCCACACAGCCGCGCCTTGACCATCGAAAGTTCCTCCGCCATTGACTTTCAAACCATCGATGTTTTCAAAGGAAAACCATTCAGGGGAACTATATTGACTAACATCAGTTGTTGCTTTAATAGTTCCTTGAATTTCAACAGTCATGAAGCTTTTGCATGGCCCTTGAAACACAACTGGCCCTGTCATATATGTCCCTTTGGGAATGGCAAGCTTAGCCGAGCCGGAGCCACCGGATTTACATGCTGCAACCCATGCCTTCACAAATGCCTGAACCATATAATTCACAAAACAATATATATAGGTCATAAAACAATACATATTTTGAATTGGGCTGCGAAATATAATAACTTCGGTACTTTTAAATGGCCGTCACAATGAAAAAATGATTACAAATCTAGAGGGCTTGAGTATGCAGATTTCTGAAATGAAAAAAACTGCTTATGATATACGTTGTAAATAGCTTTACTTTCCATAGAAGCATATATACACAAAGATATATATATATATATATAGATCACCCTTTATAGAATCATGATACAGTTAGTTTTGAGCCTAAGCACGCACCGCAGTTTTGTCTAAGGTGTTTGAAATAGTAACCCCGGTTTTCCTCACCCATAAATGTTATTAATAAATGTTATCGCCCTCATATAAAAATCATAATAATAATAATAATAATAATAATAATAATAATAAAAGTTGAACGTGTTTTGAAGTTTGAACTCACCATGGCATCATCTCTCTTGCCATCTGCCTTTGCACCGTAGGATGTAACATCGAAAACTCCGGAATCACCTTCGGCAAGGCCACGACTTGTAGCTTCAGCCATAAAAGAGAGCAAAGCTAATATTAATCCTAGGGCGAGAATGGCCACCTTTGCTTGAAATCTTTCTGTGATGACCGCCATATTAGCCTTAAACTACTGCAGCTAGCTAGCTAGCTAATGATCTATGTCTCTAAATGTAAAAGGTAGCGAGGCTCAAGGCTTTGGGACTTATGCAATATGTATTGATTTAAGCTAAGTTATATATACCTTCAGTAATCTGTTACCAACTTCACTATCTTTAGCAGATTCAACTGAAACGAGTAGTGAAGATCATTTAGAGAAAGTTGTTAGTGAAGAAGTTTCTCCATGACAGTGCATTCCTTTCCCAATATTAGTAACCTTTTTTTTTTTTTCTAAGCCCCATTATTAGTAACCTTTCTGCACCCATAATATGTAAATGTCCCTTACAGCCACCAAATTGGGAACCAGAATTTTACCCAAAAAGATCATTTCCGGCGGGATGGTTTCTTGTTTGTTTTTGCTTTTTGTTATTTTGGAGATCAATTAATTAATTAATTAATTAATACACGATTTCAGGATTTTGCATGGCAATCCTATATATTGCTTACTAATTTTTCTGTAATTATATGTATGAATGCCGGCCATTATTCGCAATTTTGTTTTTATGAAGTTTTTAATTAAAGAGAGTTTTTAAAAATATAAATTTCATGACTCCAAGGAGGTTTTATTTATAAAAACATATTCGATATGATTCTAAACTTTGTAGGGCACTCCATTCAAAAAACGAAAAACAAACTATGAATAGATCCAGGCCGACAACGTACATGATGCAATCCTTGATTTATGCTTCTGCGCACGTGCATGAAATATAAGAGAATATAATGGTCCGACTTTCCAACCGGAAATGGGCTTTCCACACAGAACGAGAACTTCACTTTATATACTTCGTTTCGTTACATTAACGATTTTATTTTATTATTATAATTTTTTTAAATTTTTACATAAAGTATAATAAAAAATTTAATTTGTAAAATTTTAAAATAATAATATTATTATAAAATAATATTATAAATTATTTTATTCAATTTTTAATTTTTATCTAAAATCATCTTATTTTCACTCTTTTGACGTGAAAAAGTATTAGAAAAGGAAAACTCCATGAAAAAAATTACTGTACATATATGACAAATTTACTCGACTCTTTTTTTTAAGAGTGGTGCAAATTTGACTTTTTTTTATTTAATTTTTTTTTCATATTTTTTAACATATTGAAATATTATTTCTAAAAAAATATATTAATATATTAAAAATCACTTTCTTAATTATTAAATAAAAAAATTAAATATACAAACGGATAAAATGAATAAATAAAGTGAGAATACAAACTAACATTTTCCTTTTTTTTAATATATGAAAATAAAACCAACACGACAAATCACCGGATCGTAGGCCACCAATATCATAGATTGGACCCCTGGCCATCTCTAGACGTACGCTACTCATATATCCATGGTCGATCCATATGTATATCCTCAATGATCTCCTTCCCGGCCCCCGCACTTGATTATATACGTATGTATATATCTATAAATATATATATATATATATATATATATATATATATATAAAATGTGATTTGAAAATATTTACACTACATACTATTCATATAGTATATAAATTTAAGAAAAAAAATTCTCATTAACTACTATTTACCACCTCACACCCCACTCCTTATGAAAAATACATTTATACCTTATATTATAACAAAAACGGGGTATTTGTAACTATTTTTGTTGCGATGAAAATGATTATTTACGACAAAAATAAACTTATTTTAGTCAAAAATAGTAATTTCGTTGAAAATAACTAATCACAAATAAACAGTTTTCTTATAATATTATGAAAAACATGCCACCCACGCTCTACGAAAAAGCTATAGGTGTGAGGGTGTAAAAGTGAATTATGGTTAATGCATGATAAATCCCACAATTTAATGAGAAATGCTAAGTGAACCGATGGTTTGATCGATTATATATATTTTCTTAATTTCTTAATAACTAAAGAAGTGATTATTAGTGAATTTGTATATTTTTTTTCTTTTTTTAAAATGTTTAAAGATGTTTAAAAAATAGATAAAAGGAAAAAAAATGTACTTATCGGTCCTGCTATCAGTACCGATTATTGGTACCAATAGCAGGACTCTAATTTAATTTAGAAGATAAATTTTAAAATTTAAATCTTAAAAATCAAATTATGTCATGTAGATAATGTGTAATGTAAAGACTTTCAAATATCACTTCTCATATAAATGTTTGTGTGTGTGTTTGGAAAAGAATATGCATGTTTTGCTAGTTAGACCTTGCCTGATCCATCCTAAGGCATAAGATTATATTTTGTTTAGATTTCTAGCCCTATCAAGGGATATAATAGTAGCCTCTGATTTCTGGCCCCATCACGGGATATAATAGTTGTATTTGATTTCTAACCTCCACCACGAGATATAATAGTACCTTATGATATATGGCCCTGTCACGGAACAGTTCTTCTAGGGGCAACCATGGGTGGAGAACCCCTAGGGCATTGGTTGTGCCACGTCAGCCGATATTAAAAAAGGAGGGATATGCGTCGTCGTGGGTATGTGAAATCGAAAGTAGAGAGCACCTTCGTGTGTGCGTCGAAATTGAAAGCAAAGAGTGACCGTCGTGTGCGGGTCGAAATCGAAACCAGAGAGTGTCCAACGTGTGTGGGTCAAAATCAAAATCAAAAAGTCTCTGAGGCTGCAACTCTCCTCAGTAGCGACGATAACTGTGTAAAAGGCTCGCTCAAAGGTCAAAATGTCGTTTGGACATCTTACAGTTTTACCATGAACTCTACCCATAATTTATATCGTACTTGCCCCAATAAATACCATTAAATTCACGTTTGGCTACTGCTTCTTTTCTATTTCTTATTTTGAATCTGTGGGTCATGAACGAAATTTAAAGTGTGCTTGGAGTCCAAATGAGAAAGAGAGAGACCTAAAAAAGGCCAAATCTTTGGAAAGAAAAGAGGCAGTGTTACATTTATTTACCTGCAACTTTTTCTTCTTTATGCATTTGATCCTTGATATTAAATCCAAGAGCTTAGAAAAGAGTATTATCTATGTAGCCGGAAGGAAAAAAGTTTTTTTTAGATTTTTTTTCTCTCTTTTTAAGAGTTTTGGTCTTTGTAAAGATGCTTACTCTTCGAGGACTGAGGTACAGATCTCTACCATTACGGTTTCCTCCATTTTCAATCTCAAACTCTGTTTTACTTTAATTTTTTCTTGAGTTCTCTCGGGAAAGACGAAGAGAAGACTTCGTGGGGGCTTCGTGGGGAAGGAGAAGACGAAGACCAGGGGGATGGAGACGGAGAAGACAAAGACCAAAATGAACTTCGAACTGCTTGTCTTCGTTTGAAACACATCGAGGAGGTTCGCTAGTTTCTATTTGGCCATGTCGGACGCGATGCAGTAGGGGTTCCCCACCCCCATTGCGAATATAATTTTTTGTCACGGAATATAATAGTGGCTGTCGTTCTGTATGCAATCACTTTGGTGACAAGGTATTTATATTTTGTTTGGCTATCTGCAGAATGCACAATCCTGCCACGGGAGTAAAGACAACTTGTGTTCTAAGTGCAATCATTTTAGTGACAATGTGATTTATTTTCTGCTTGGCTATCCGCAGAATGCACAACCCTGTCTCGACAGTAAACATGGACTGTGTTATGAGTGCAATCACTTTGGTGACACGGTGATTTATATTTTGATTGGCTTTCCCAGAATGCACAACCCTACCACGGGGGTAAACATAGTCTCTATTTTGAGTGAATCACTTTGGTGACAAATTAGTGACTTATGTTCTGCTTAGCTAACCACAGACATGCATAACTCTACAACGGGGGTAAACATGGCCTCTGTTTCTATTTTTTATATTGTTCAGTACAGTTGTGCCTAAGGTATTATATATATTATTATTATTGTAATGAAATGCTTCAGAAAAGACCACTACTATATTTTTGGAACTGTTTGTTTCTACATTCAATAACTAGCTCATATTTACACACTAGTATAGGTTTGCTGCTTACTGAATCCGTCGACTCACCTCTTTATCTACATTTTTTCAGATACTTAATGGTTGTGACAATTGGAATAAATGACACGTGATATGTTTATAAGAGAAATGTGAGATAAGTGCTAGGTGGCATAAATGGATTATTCTTATTTAAAAGAAAATTTGCCATTGTTTAGTTTATTTTGCTTGGAAGAATTTTTGAGACATTTGATTTTGGAGGATTATTGTGTTTAAGTTTTATATTTTTTGGATTTTAGGCTAAAAAGGTTCGCCTTGAGTATAAGGCGTGACAATTGGGTATCAGAGCCTAGATTTTAAATTATGCATACTTTTTGGAATGAGTTTTAGGAAATCTGATGTTTTAGATTTTGTAGAGTTTAAAGAATGATTTTTATGAAATCTTCATAATTTAACTGTCCCAATGGTCATAATTTTCTCACAAAGGTGCCAAACGAATATTAATCATCATAATTTCACTATCCCAATGGTCATGCTCTGAATTTCCTTACAACAGTGCTAAGCAAATATCAATCATCACCCCATAAAATAGACACATAGATTACATAAATTTCCACTTAAGTATTACTTGTAATTAAAACCTAAAATACTAAATTAACCTATATTTTATTAAACCTTAAAATCCTCATAATTTCAGCGTCCCAACAGTTCATCTAGTTTCATTAAACCCTAAAATCACATTAACTCTGATATTGACGTTAAAACCATAAACCTCAGGTTCATCTAGACAATACACTCACAATAGTCTAACCTTTCATGGGTGTACACTCTCATAAATATGTATACCCCTGTTAAGTCCATAACACTTAACCCAAACCCATTACCCATAACATTTACAAGAGGGGGAGAGAGAGAGAGAGAGAGATGGGCAGTGTTTTGATTGGTGGTCTTCGGCTGGGTGTGGCTGAGCACCCATCGGTGGCCGGTGCTCGTGGCAATATCTAGGCATGGTGGTGGGAGGCTGACTATGGTTGTTCCGGCGTGAAAGCAACAGCTTAAGGGGTGGTGCAATGGTGGACTGGTGCAACGGTGGATGTAGGGAAAAAAAAAAAAAAGGAGAAGGTAGCTTATGGCGATGGTCATGGGGAGGTCCTAGGCAATGCTAGGGTGGTTACTTCTGATAGTGGGTGGCCCCAGTGGTCTAGGTGTGAGGGAGTTGCTGCCATGTGGTGGTTGTGGTCTTGGGGAGGAAACCAGAGCACAATGACGTGTCTTGCTACTGTGTCGTGCTGTTGGTTGGCGACTTGAGGAGGAGTAGGGGTTGACCATGTTGCAGTGACTATGTAAGGCAAGGATGGCTTAAAGTGGGTCCGCTGTGGGTTCAAGGCTGGGCTACAGTTGAGTTTGTTTGTGACATGGCTGAGAGGCGCTAATGGTTGGGTACAATTATTCATAGGGCTAGGAAAACGGTGGAGCTGGTCGTGTGATGCTTGGGTTTCAACGGATGGGGAGAGGCTATTGTGTGTGGAGTTGTTTTAAGGTTGTTTCATGACCTAGCAGAGCAGTGCTGCTCTGCCACTTAAGTAGCACTACTCCAAGTGACCACTAGGCCAAATTTGCATTTTCTTTTCTTTTTTCAATTTTTTTATTCTTATTTTTTTATCATTTTAAAATATTTTAAAATATATATATAATATAATTACACTAATAGTCACTTCTTTAACTTATATTAAGTAAAGAAAAAAATTAAAATATATGAATTCTCAAAATGAAGGGACAAATTAAATAAACAAAGTAGCATTTTTCATTTATATATAAATGGTGAGGATGAAAAGGAGGTGCAACAACCCTAGTTTTGTGTTTTGTAAGGATGAAGAAAAACGATGCATGGGTTTTTACACAAGGAGAAAGAAAATAGTGCATGGGTTTTATATATAGCCGTAAGGGTGTTTGCAATCGGATTGGGTCTTTACATAAGTACATGGGCTAGGTCCAGTCTCATGGGCTTGGGCTCATGGATTTTAAGGATTTGAAATAAGTTCTTTAGCCCAATACCAATTTAAATATGGGTCTGCTTGCTCCATAAATATTAAATGATCTTTTAAGAGTATTCTCAATGGATTAGCTAAAGTTAAAAGATATTTTTTATGAATGTAAGATAAATTTGACTTTTGGCTATTCCATTCACATAAATCTCCACATTGGAATAATCATTTTTTCATTATATAACAATAAAATAATATAAGATGAATTTGACTTAACTATTCATATTAAATTTTCACATTAGATTATCTATTTATTTATTATATAGTAATAAATAATTATTAATTTCAAAATTATTTAATTTTTTTAATTATTAATTGATTTTATTTTATCATATTTTACTATTCATAATATTATATATTAATTAGTAATCGTATTCTAATTAAATTATCGATTAAAGAAATTATATTTTTGAGGGGGAAAAGAGAAATACATTGATAGAAAGAAAGGGAGAGAGAAATAATTCATAAAATAAGAATTTGGCCTATGAATAGGAATCTTCAAATTTGGAAATTATTTTGGATGTAATTGTAGCTAAAAGCCAAATATTTGAAATTTGACTAATCCATTGTGATATTTTTTTTTGTCTTTAATAGCTAAATACTCAATAGATTTAGCTCTTAGCTAATCCATACTCTAAGAATATTGGTCCATTAATGTTATCCCAAAATCATCCATTAAACCTTAACGGGCCTTTAAATTAGACTTTTTGGCTTATAAGCCTAATTAAACAATTATTCTATGTACAAGCAGTTTTGGGTACCAATTGTGTACCAATGCTTGACGTGGCTCTTATTATATTAAAAAAAAAACAAAAAAAAATATGAAACTGGAAGAGAAGAAGATATACACTGCAAGACCCAGAGCTGCTCACAGAAGAAATCCAAGTTAAAATATCAAAACTGCAGTCTCTATTTTTTTCAATCCCTAACATGGAAGCCAAGGGTTACAACAATAGTTCTTTAAGAGTTTCTAACTGATTGTCATCTTCCCTATTTTCAACTTGCATCCATAAAAAATCTTTAAGAATTAATAACAGCTTGAGTCCTTGACTCCATCCAGGCTAAGTCTTTTAGTGGAAAAAAAATTACAAGGATTGGTAAGTTGCCTTTGATTTTTTAGGCCTATCTGCACCTATTCCCAGAAGCTCCTAAGGCAAGTGATTCCAATCCATTGAAGAAAAGAAAAGCAAGCTTTTGGAAAAGAAATCATAGAACTGGAGAAAGTCACAAAGTTGCTCAATGGACCCAAAGTCACAAAGAAACCAACAGATCTTGAAGTATCATCCAAGAAGAAAGTCACAGGTGGTGGAAAGAAAGGACCCAAACTCGATCTTTGTTTTGGAGGTAGAAAATCAACTGGTTTTGAATTGATTTATGATTCTGTCGAGAATGAAAAAAATATAAACCCAATTACAGGTTCATCAAAAATGGACTTGAAAATCCGTAGGACGAAGAAGCCAAGACTTCAGATACTGCCAAGGGCGGAAAAAAGAAATGAGTTTTCATTTTGTGGGTCCCATGCCTGACGAGTGCACAATGGATGCCCAAAGTTGATTGCATTTAGAATTTTTCTTAATTAAAACTCTTAGTTGACCTCAATAAAGTATAGTTTATGTTCTTATCGAAAATGACCATTTAATTAACATAATTTGGGCTGGACAAAATTATCCATATTCTATCTTTAAAAATATTGAACCGAGTGTTACAACGCACGCCACCGCGCATATGGATTTCAGCTTCAGGGTAATTTGTATGTTGAAAATGCACTCGATTGAGTTAATTACACCATATATGTTGAAAATAGGATCTTGCATGTACCAGCTGGTTGCTGAAATTCAAATTTCATACTCATTCGATCTTTAACCATGCATATATGTATAAATATAGTAATTATATGATGATATTAGTAGTACAAACTCATGCATGTTCACTTTACACAACCTTGCTAAGCCCTATTTTTTCTCTTAAACTTGTCTGGCCATAAGTTATTGGTAGAGATCTAGAGAGAGAGAGAGAGAGAGATTTGCTAAGTCATAGTACTGCACTTTAATTAATACTGACACGGATTCTGATTACAAGGGAGATTACTACTAACAACAGGCACTTAGAAGATCAGTGGCATCTTAATTTGCCATTAATCCTGCAGGCCGTTCCATATTATATCTTTGTACATATTCATTCTTCATGAAGGATACAAACTAGCTAACACATGAGGGACTTGTAAACATAACTATGTATAGCCTAATTAATTAATAAATTACTTACGAAAAGGTGATGGCCGGGGTTTCTTGTTGCGATAATCAACAATCAAAACAGCATCAAACATTTGGGCTGCTTGATAGCAATCAATGGCCGCTTTGGTACGATCAATTGTAGGCGTAGCAGGTGGAAGTGGATGCAGCACTGGACGATGCTGACGATGGTTGTGTGGGGGCCTTGCCATACGCCCCAAGCACTCATCCAGCAACGCAAACGCTTCATTTCCAATTGCCTCAAGCTCAGTCGAAGACGTTGCCATCTCAACCCAAGTACTACGTTATACGTACTCTCTCTTCACTAAGAACTTAAGGAATTACTGTTAACAAGTAACTACTGTACGTGCTGCACAAAGGCCATGGACGCTTAGCTTTTTATAGTCATGATATTTTTCTTTAAACTTTTTACATTATCTGTACATGCAGCATGGTTGTTCATATTGCTATCCATATTGTCTTAGAAAAGGAATAAATTTGCTTTCGGTGGCACTGTGCGTGGTGTTGCAAAACGCAACTTTCTTATCCATCTCTAAAAGTAAAGTAGTGCTGGCGTGTGCTAGCAGTAGCAACTCTTAATAATTAATTTCTTTGTTTGTGTAAATTAGTCTATGGTCTAGTACTTAGTGATCAGCTGTCTTTTCCTTAACCAATCAAAACGATTGAGATGAAGGCATTGAGAAATACTATTTATTATTTTTGTACTATATAAAATAATAAAAACGATAAATGATGTGTGGTATAAGATTTAATAATTAACATGTATATCTGTATGATCCGCAATATGAGAATGCCAGATGGACCAGTTGGAGAGGTGGACGTAGGAGCTGACGAGGGATGGCAACAATAATTGATTGAGTAATGTTCCGAAAAGATCCATTTTTTATTTTATTTTTTGTTTGTAGCTTTTTTGCCTCGGCAGCACTATGGAGCTTTATCCAAGCCGGCCAGTGATCAGCTGAAAAAGATCGTTCGCGCAAATGGATAAGATAAGTTCCGCGACATCTTGGATCATATCGATATCCCTACCAAATTAATTCAACTACCACCTGCTAAAATTCACCGTTTAAAACAAAAAAGGAGAGCTAACTTTGATAGATTTCCAACCCGAAAAATATGAGTGTCACACATGCACTCACCTAGTCACCTGTCATTTATTTTTTAATTAATGGTCCAGTTGAATATATATATATATATATATATATATATATATATATATATATATATATATATAAACAGACAGCTTGCACTGATTAATTCCATGATGTTCCCCTCCCTTAGCTCCACTGTGTCTAGGATTTGAGTCCTGGTGAATATGATCATCATGTATTCATGCATGTTGGATTTAAAAGCGTGTTTAAGATTAGATCATATCAGCACCACGTTGTACTAAGGGACGGTAATGGCCCGGCTGCCAAGACTTTTTGAAATCATAAAATATTTTATATATAATTCTATAAATATACAAAACGACCCCTCAAAAAAATTTATAATCTCTTTATAGTCATTAAAAGTTTTTAAATTTCAATATATTTAGAAATGTCTTTTTTCAATTTTTTTATAGTCCCAAAATTTTGTTTAATCTCTATTTATTATCTACTTTCAAGGATGTGGTTTCTCCAAATTAAAATTAAAATTAAGTTTACGAGAAATAATAAACTTATTAATATGGATCCCAAAGTTTTTTATTATACAATATAATTAGGCTTCTTAATATGGAATCTAAAATGAAAATACAAGAAAAATAATTTAAGGTGGATGATCATCGATATGAAAAATAGTTTGTAGTGATATTTTTATAATTTTCCAATCTCTTTTTAATTCACAAAAAAGAAATGAATTTGCAGTTCTTGCATGCTCCTCCCACTCCCTTTAAAAAAAATTGGTAAATCTAAAATTCATATAAAAAAAAATCTTTTTTTAATGATGAACCCTACTTCTTTCTTTTTTAAAGAGAATGCGTAAAATTTACACACCTTAAAACTACATTTAACATTACTCTTTACATAAATGTGTTATATAGTGAAAAATTTGATCTTCTTTCGACACAATTGCTGGTTCCACCACTGATATCAACAATATATGAAGTTGAAATTAAGCTCATGAATACTCTTAGAACATGAAGAGAACGTGGTATTCTCATCCTATATATTACAACAAGTTTGTATCAGTAATTTAGTTAATGTAAGCACCGGTTTAATTCGGTATCTCTTCTTATCTAGAATCGTTATATATATATATATATATATATATATATATATATATATATATATATATATATGTATATATAACTTATATATCATGAGTATGTACGTACGTAGTACTCTAGCTAGCTAGGTCACTCGAACACAAAACAAGAAAAATTCTTATTCCAAGTCAAATTGCGTGCAGTAGCAGGACACTGTTCAAATTTACTTTGCAGATTCTTCTTAATTTGGTCATGTGATCATCCACTTTAGTTATTCGATCGGAGAGATTCCTGCATATCAATATATCTCAAAACTTTTTACTATATTCGCTCCCAACCATATATCATTATCGTCGACCAAAAGAGAATTGGCCGTTTCAGTAATTGCGTACGCTCTATATATAATATATCTATATAGCTTTTCTTAGAGAAATATTTGATAAATATATATATATATATAATAAACTTAATACTAGATTTGGATTTGGAATAAACTGAAACAAAATTTTAATCATAAATTATATTTATAAAAATGAAATTTCAAATCATTAATTGTAACAAATTAAATAGATTACAATAAATTTTAAATTCAGTCGTTAATTTTGAAATCCATCCAAATAAATAAAATCTAAATTCGCATTTAAATTCTTTTATTTAAAACGCAACCTACATATATACATGTTGAATAACATATATACCTGTATTTTTCATCATGGCTTATAAATATATATATATATATATATATATTGGATGGAAAGTTGTGTTGGGTCTCAAATTACTTGACATATATGTTCAAGACCATCTTGAGTATTCCAACTTAAAAACTTTGACACGAATATTAAAGAGTGAGAAAAGTAAAAACTGATTCTGAATTAATTCCCTCTCTCTCTCTTATAAAGTCTTGAGCTAGAAAGTTCCTCCTTGCCTCCCATTGGATTCTTCTTTATAACGTGTTTAATTGATATTTATTCCCTTGCACACCAATCTAAAGGTGCTTTTCTGGAAGATGATGGCCTAGACCCTTATACACCTTCCTCAAGATTGAACGTGTCGCTATCAGCTTACTCAATATATATTATATTTTGTAAAAAAAATTTTAATAAATTATAATGATTAAATAAAGTAAAATGAGATGATATAAATTAAGAGTGTTTCTATATTCAAACGGTACCTTAATTTTTATTGAATTTGAAGATAACAAATACATAGAAGAAGAAATTATTATTATTCTTTTGTGCAATGAATATGTTGCCATCTTTTCTTTTTCTTTTTCTTTTTCTTTTTTGTCCTAATCCGGGGAATGATACTTCTGGCCGGCCCTAAGGCCAAGGTAATGAAAGTTTTTTGTCTCTCTTGTAATTGGGCAAAAGAATAGCTAGTTTGGAATTAATTACAATGATTAATTTATGAAATAATTATTATATATATATATATATATTAATTAAGATCTATGTTAATCCTTACACCTTAGGACTTCAGAAGAAGGCCAGAGAGTAGATAATCATATCCATTAATCCAATTTTATATTATCCTGGAGGAAACGATAATGATCGCCTCAGAAATCAGTAGGCGTTTGACGGTAATATGTAGTGGTGGACCCATATATTAATTAATTTTTAAATCTAGTGCCAGACAAATTAAAGGTGTGAAATCGTACGCGTTGTCCAGAAGTTTGGTCTAAACAAAAGATCAAGAAGAAGAAGAAGAAGAAGAAGATATTATAATCCGGATTCGATTCATGGGTAGTACAGAAACCATATGGTCATGCCTTGATCTTCCAACTTGAAACAACCATGGGCCGAGGCAGTAAACCAAAACCAGAGCATCTACTATTCGTTGCTGTATATGTTGATATTTTCATTTGTTTACTATATTTGGGTACTAAAGAACATATATATAAATTCAGAAATTAACTTAGGCTTGAACTCAATAATTGTTGGAACTTGGAACTTCATCGATCCTTTTAACCAGGATATATACGTTTCTCTCATTAAATGGATTTAGGTCTCGTTTGAATGTTGAAATAAAATGAGATGAAATGAAAAATTTGTAAAATAATAAAATAGTTTTTAAATAGTAGTAAAATGATTTGAAATATAATATTTTATAAAATTTTAGAAAAAGAGAAAAAAAAATTGAATAAAAATATTATAAAGTTATAATATTTTTGTTATGATATCATTTTTTTAAGATAATTTTTATTTTGAGATTTGAAAAAGTTAAATTATTTTTTGTTGAAAGTTTGGGAAAGTTGTATAGTTAGGTAATGATTTGATGAAAAATAAAAATAAAAAAATTTTGAAAAGTATTTATATTTGAGTTGGATTGTGATTTTAAGATGAAATGAAATGAGATTTATTTCAATATTCAAATGGAGTCTTTAATTTTTATATAAGAAAATTTATTTACAAATTATGTTTATTGACTTGACTCTTCATAAAGCAAACTATTGTCGAGCGATCTCACGACAAATAATGTAAGATCGATTGTAAACAACACGACTTAGGTACATTTAGATTCTAAATCATCTTAATTTATCATTATAAATTTTTTAAATTTTAATATAAAATATAATAAATAATTTAATTTTTTTAAAATTTAAAATAATAATATTATTATAAAATAATATTTATTTTATTATCTCAATTCAACTCAACTCAATTCAACGTGTCAATCCAGCTTATAATAACAACGTCAAGCCCATGAAGGAAACCAAAGGCAGCACCATGCATGTGCTCAGAATAAGATAAATTATCTTCTAGAGACATGTGGGACAAGGTTCTAGTATCCATACATGTTGGCGACGGTCTAGTTGGGTTTGCACCTTTTTTTTTTATTATTAGTCAAATAAATAAACAGTAGTAGAAATAGGTTAATTTTTTTAAAAGAGGATAGTTTAAATTTTTTATAAATGATATTTGTAGTTATAAAATAGGTAAGTATTATGTATTCATTTTTAATAAATAAATAAATATTAGATGCATATAAAAAATAATTTTTTTAATAATAAAACTTATTTTTTTAAAAATAAATATGTAAAACTTACACAATTATAATTGTATTTAAAGATTACTGGTTGAATTCTTATTCAAACATTATTACGAGGCAGGAAGGTGATGATGGATCAAATTGTGAGTTTGAGCCTCCAATCATGATTGGCCAAGTGTGGAATTTTAGATGGCATTGCTTTTTTTAGATGAAAACAGACATCTTTTATATTCATTATATATCCTTTTCTTACTTCAGAATGTTGAGTATTTAATTATTTTACTTCTCATCATTAAGTTGCATCCATCCTTGAAAGTCTGAAAAGGTTGCATGTTTTGAATTTTATCGTGGGGCTTATAAATAAATTATTTTGTGACAAGTATTCTTATGCAGATTATTATAATAAAAGATAAATTTATTATTTTTAATCACACTTGTTACATAAAACATGTTAAGTATTTGTCATCTAAGTGATCTACTTATAAAAGTATTTGAATTGTACTACATCAATAAATATAACTAAAGATAATAAGATTTAAGTTAAAGAATAGTATTGCTATATTTTAAATATAAGAATTGGCAATTTAACTACTAAAATTATTTGATGGTAATATAATTAACTAATAATTAATACAACTTATGAGATTTTATATAATTTTAGTAATAGAATGTATATATTTAAGAAAATAATTAACTAATAATTGATTTTTATATTTGAATAATGATTAGATAATGATTAAATAAAAATGTGAACATTTTGAAATTAATTAGGATAAATTAAAAATTTTAAGAAATTTGGTTTGTGCAAACAAGTCTCTTGATCTCTATCATTATCTATCTGAAGATAAAAAACTTTACTCAGCAACACTACACCACATATTTGTTGGAAAAAAAGAAGAAGAAGTTTTTCACTTAACATTTATGTAGTTTAAGACTGTTGAGTAAAATAATTGTATGAATATATAAAGTTTTTGTATCAAATTATATTATGTATATAGTGTGTGTTGTGAACACTTACAAATATAATTATTATTTCTATTATTATTATTATTATTATTATTATTATGTGAATAAGTAGAAATTGATTTGTCGTGAAAAAAGAATAAAG
This sequence comes from Cyclocarya paliurus, assembly GCA_029856935.1. Taxonomy (NCBI): domain Eukaryota; kingdom Viridiplantae; phylum Streptophyta; class Magnoliopsida; order Fagales; family Juglandaceae; genus Cyclocarya; species Cyclocarya paliurus. The sequence continues at coordinate 13,347,631 of CM056949.1, forward strand.
TAATGTAACTCATTATTTTAATTTTTATAATTTTATTATTATTTTATAATGTGATATTAGATAATTAAAAGTTATTTATTATATTTTATTTACGAACAAATAGATTTTTTCAAAACGAAAAGTAGACCCATTCAACCTAAAGAGTTTTTCAATCCGATTCACTTAATATTCACACGTGTTGCTTTATCATTGACAATTATCCTCAGAGGAAAACAATAAAACAAAAAAGAAAAGAGAGAAGAGAGAAGGAAAGGGTAGGAAACGACACGTCCAGAACAGTGAAGATGCTTGATCATGCTAACGATAACCGCTTAAAATTGCAATCCCATACACTTGTCACGATTGTAGGGCAGTAGGAAAGTTTACAATAATGTCCACCGAGAAAACCAGAAAACGCTGCCCAAAAACCAAAACCGAAAACAGCAAACTCTCCGGCCCCTTGGTTTTTGACATCACGGTCTCAGATCAACGCCTTGAATTTGCCTCTCCAAAACGTCATGTCTCCCACAATTTCGAACACGCCTTCTCCTTTCTTCTCCTTATAAATAGCATCTTATCCAATCCCATCACAGTATCCATACGCCTTTCAACTTCGCCACCTTCACTTTCTTTTTCTGGTTTGATCTCTGAAACTCACACAAAGGCAGGTCTTCGCTTTGAGATTTAATTATGTCTAACCCTAAGTTAACTCGAATCCCAAGCATGAGGGACAGGGTGGAGGACACTCTCTCTGCTCACCGTAACGAACTCGTTTCCCTTCTCTCCAGGTTCGTTCTACTTCTCTCTGCATACTCTGTTTTGTTTCCAAAGAATGTGGGAAAATATACTTTTTTTTTTGTTTGCCTTTTTTTGTTCTTTTAATGAAGGATGAGATCACGATGCTTCTGATCAATGCGTTCACGAGTTCTCGTTTCTTTCCTTTCTTTCTTTTGTTTTGGGTGCTTGCATTTTCTTTTTTCCACCTTTCTCGTAAGCCCAACAGAGGGTTAGATCATGTTAGATAGTGACAGGTTTTTGGATGTTTCTGTCAGACCCTGTCGTTTGTTTGTGAGTTTTGAGGATTTGATTGAATCAGTGTTGGTTGGTTGTTGGGTTTGAAGGTACGTGGCTCAGGGTAAAGGGATTCTGCAACCGCATACCCTGATAGATGAGCTTGACAATTGCATCGGTGACGATGAATCCAGGCTACACCTCCGGGATGGTCCTTTTAGCGAGATCCTCAAATCTGCACAGGTGAATTTTCTCTTCTGAGCCCTGTCTGTTTACAAAGAACCAATTTTTGTCACTCAAATCCAGTTTTTATCTTTCTTTTTTACTTTCCAGTTTCCATTACCTCTTATGGGAAGCCGATGTGTTAATCTTAGCTCTAGTATGCGGTGAAAGCGTAGGAAAAGAAATGGAAAAATTATTGAAGTTTTTGGTGATATTTTTTTATTCACTTTGGGAAGTCATATTCTGATTGATAAATAATTATGTCAGGTGGTTACCTTAGCCGATCAGCTGTTTTTAAGTACATGTTTTTAGAGTTAGAAAAACTTGTTTTACTTTTGAATAGTTTCAATGCATCTTCATGTTCTCTATTAATATATTGGCTAAATACTTCTTTGTAAATTATTATTTTTTCTTTGGGGTTTTGGTTGTGTTAAGAAAGAGAAGCAATTTTTTAGAATACAAAGGCCAACCCGATGCTGAAATTATGGTGAGCCTAGACGAAACTTTAACGGGGAATGCTCTCTTGGAAGCTGTTAAAAAGTAAAAATGCTGTCCTTATTTTTGTGAATTTTGTTCTCAAGTGTATTTTTCATATCATCAAGTTATATGAAATCGCTAATCTTTTCACTTTATATAAAAAAGGAGGTTTATTTTGGTGACAGGAAGCCATAGTTCTGCCTCCATTTGTGGCCATAGCAATTCGTCCAAGACCTGGTGTTTGGGAATATGTTCGTGTTAACGTCCATCAACTCAGTGTGGAGCAACTGAGCGTGTCTGAATATCTTCTCTTCAAAGAAGAACTTGTAGACCTGTAAGCAATTTCTTTACACTGAAAATTTATCATATGAAAAATAATATATTAGATTATGTATATCTTAGCTAATAACACAACGAATATTTCTTTATAATGTTTTGTTTTCTGTATTTGTTCTCGGTTAGGCCCAGTGACAAGTATGTACTAGAGCTCGATTTTGAGCCGTTCAATGCAAATTTTCCTCGCCCCAGCAGGTCTTCATCCATTGGCAATGGTGTTCAGTTCCTCAACCGTCACCTTTCTTCAATTATGTTCCGTAACAAAGAGTCGTTGGAGCCATTACTTGATTTCCTCCGAGCATACAAATATAAAGGAAGTGTAAGTTTGCTAAGCAAGTGGCCTTCTCCAATGTTGATTTTATTTCCAATAATTTCACTGTGCTATACCATAATTTGAAATGATCAAAACTTCAAATTTACTTTTTAGTTGTTTTTCTTTAGGTGTCGTGGTGTAATATCCTTTCTTTGCCTACTGCGGATATAATCGTGTTTGTTATTATTATGCTCTGGAGTGGAATATCTTGAAAAAATATTCAAAATCTTTCTTGGTATGGGAAATTTGAAGAGCTATACGATTTGCTTGAGGATTATTTGCAGGGGTTGATGTTAAGAGTGGAATATCTGGAAAAAAATATTTAAAATCTTTCTTTGTATGGGAAATTTGAGGAGCTATACGTTTTGATTGAGGATTATGTGCATGTGCAGGCATTGATGTTAAATGATCGGATACAGAGCATATCACGACTTCAGTCTGCATTGGCCAAAGCTGAGGAATATATTTCTAAGCTTCCGTCTGATACTCCCTATTCTGATTTTGAATATGCGTACGTTCTATATGACATGTGTACACACTTCAGTCCTCTCTCGTGAACCCTCCCCCCCCCCCCCCAAAAAAAAAACATATGACGTGTACACACATTTGATGTCAACTCTAACACTCTTAAACAATGTTTTTTGTTAGTAATTTTTTTCTGATTGGTAATATGTCAAGAGTCTCAATTCCATGATGTTTTCTGGTTTTACTTTTACACTTGCATGCAGATTACAAGGAATGGGTTTTGAAAGAGGTTGGGGTGATAAAGCAGAACGAGTATTGGAGATGATGCATCTTCTCTTGGACATCCTTCAGGCCCCTGACCCATCTACATTAGAGACATTCCTTGGGAGAATACCCATGGTGTTTAACGTTGTCATTTTATCTCCACATGGTTATTTTGGGCAAGCAAATGTTCTTGGTTTACCGGACACTGGTGGCCAGGTATTCAATTTTTTTTTTTTTTTCCAAAATGAATCATTAAAATTGAGCTGCAAAATATACATGCCACTCTTTTTTTTTTCCATCTTTTGTCTAGCTCATTTGTCATTTTTTCTCCTTTCCGTTTCATAGATTGGCATAAAACTCTGGTTAAATTCTGTTGTCTTTTTTTTTTTTTTTTAATGTAAAGGTTGTGTACATACTGGACCAAGTTCGTGCACTGGAGAAAGAAATGCTTCTTAGAATACGTAAGCAGGGACTGGATGTCACTCCTAGGATTCTTATTGTAAGTGTTTTTGTGCTTAGCTTTGATCGGTAGACATTGTTTAGATAACCTTTCCTAATGTTCTTTTTAACATTGTACTTCTTCTACTGGTTATCCAAGGTGACCAGGTTAATACCTGATTCAAAAGGAACCACATGCAATCAGCGGCTGGAACGAGTCAGTGGAACTGAACATGCACATATTTTGCGAGTTCCTTTTAGGTCAGAGAAAGGAGTTCTTCGTAAATGGATCTCAAGATTTGATGTGTGGCCCTATCTGGAGACCTTTGCAGAGGTAAAAGTATTTTACATGTAAAGTGAATTACTCTTCTTATGGAGTTTTCTTGTTTTAAATCTATGCTTAACAGCTATGGTTGGAACGTATATTTTAGATTCATTTTGTGATCATATACATTTAAGTCCAAACTCCTTGTGAGAGAAAAAAAATGGTGTTTATAAACATCACAGAATTAGTTTCTTTAAATAAAAGCATTATTCTTTTTTTTCGGGTGGGTTGGAAGGGGGGAAATTAAAGACTGGATGAAATTACATCTTGCTTGCTCAAATCAGCTCTGCATGCAAATTATTTAATTATTTACAAAAAATTGACTGCTCTTGAGAGAATCTGATTAACCTTACCATTAAAGCTTGACCATTGTTACTTCTTTAAGTTTTATTGATAAGCTTTATTAATGTACCATTTACTACCCGCATCGCCACGTCCTTTATTATTCAATAGCACCCTGCCACTTGGGAGTCATTGTATCCAGGCTTGCAGAAAATAAAAACAATTTTTGCTAATATTATTATCATTTCTGGTTGTATTTGATCAGGATGCAGCAAGTGAAATTGTTGCTGAGCTACAGGTCATACCAGATTTTATTATAGGAAACTACAGTGATGGAAACCTTGTTGCATCTTTACTAGCTTATAAAATGGGAGTCACACAGGTTAGAAATGATTTCTTGTATTATGATATAATGCAAATGAGACATTCATGCTATTATCTGCTGAGAGGGCAATCTTATGGTAAAAAGCTTTGGTATCTGTAGTGCACAATTGCGCATGCGCTGGAGAAAACAAAATATCCAGAGTCTGATATTTATTGGAAAAACTTCGAGGATAAGTACCATTTCTCATGTCAGTTCACTGCCGATATTCTAGCCATGAACAATGCTGATTTTATCATCACCAGTACATACCAGGAGATTGCAGGAACGTAAGTCTTTTTCCTTGTAGTTTAGGTTCTGCTGGCTTTTGCATTGAACTTTTTATATTAAGAAAAAAAACTACTTGAGCATTAATAAAGCATAATAAGTAAGTTGCAGAATTACAATGCAACTTATAAATGTACTGTACAAATGGAATATGCTTATGTGTGGCCACCCACTTGTTTTATATATGGCCACACTTAAACATAACAAGTGTTTAAAAGAATTCTGATATTGTTATCTCTGCTTAATAATTTGACATAGTTTGGAAAGGCTGGAGATCTTTTTTAAAACACTATCAATTGATAATTATACAATGAGTGCATCATAGTTGCATATTACTGCTTTGTGCAATGAATGCCTTGTTTGAAGACCACATTAAGGATTATATGTCCTCTTCAACATCGCCTCAGGCTAGTTAGATCTTGAGATCCAGAAATTTTGCTTTTAACGACGCAAAAGACTCAGAACAATGGTGTAACCCGCATGTTCAAATACACCATAGAAGATAGAGGGGGAGGGGACAGGAAAAGGTGGGGTTATGTAGTAGGAAACTTAATTTTTTTAAGATAGCAGTAGGATCCAACTCTACACCCTGACATATCTTGCTTCTTCCTTGCTCAATTCCAATGTTCATTTGGTTAAAGATGTACAGTAAACAGATGGATTCATTTGGCAGAAAAAGGCTCGGCCTGAAGTCCATTTAGTTTATAATTTATTCAAAATGCTAAAAAAAACTTGACACTTTCCAGGGTTTGGTCAACTTGCATGTATCTTAAATTTTTGTATGAAGATACTGTTTATATTGGTATTCAAGGAGTTCTTCCACCTAGGAAAAAGATTTCTTAATCTATTTGTTGATATAAAAGCGCAATGGTATTGATTTAATATAATTTTTTGTGTTTATTCCTTTCTTTTGTCGGGGTACATTTATGTTTATTTGAGTCGGGTATCAATCATGGGAATTAAATTTTCCTGACTTCACTTTTATAACAAGGCTTATCCAAGCATTTACACTGCATTTATAAGTTGAACAATTGATTATGGAACTTAGTGATTCTTCCTTGATACTTTAGTGTTTTTTATGGTCTGACCCTTAATGGTGCTTGTTAGATCAGGTGTTTCACTTGTATTCTTTTATTTCAGGAAAAATACTGTTGGCCAGTATGAGAGCCACACAGCTTTCACTCTTCCAGGGCTGTACCGAGTTGTTCATGGCATTAATGTTTTTGATCCAAAGTTCAATATTGTCTCTCCTGGGGCAGATATGACTATCTATTTCCCATATTCTGACAAGGAAAAAAGACTTACAGCACTACATGGTTCCATTGAAGAATTGTTGTATGATCCTGAGCAGAATGACGAGCACATGTGAGTCTTCTTCATTCTATGCCTCTTTTCCTTTTACAATAATATTATAAAAGGAAAAATCTTTATCAAAGAAATAATTCATCTGACAAATAATTCACAAGAATTCTGTTTCTGGGACCTAGATGTAGTGTATCAAATTATCAAAACCAGTTGAGGGATCCAGAAGGAACATGGCAAGATAATTGGTTTTTCCACATTGAACACAGGAGGCACAGTATATTTCCATTTTCTTTTACAATCTACATCATTTGGACTTCTCAATTTTGAGATCAGGTCCGTCAGCTGTGAGTTATGGTTAACTAAATCAGCAGATGTGTATGAAGCAGCTTGTCAAAAGTTCTACCCCCTACTCAAATATTCTTTTTAAACTAGGAAAGAAAATGCTCAACCAAGGGTAAAAGATAAATCTTAAGGTTCTTCGTGAAGCCTACATTCGTAGCGGTGATGGAAAATTTGACTCATACAGATTGTAGACACTGTGCATTCTTTCAGGTCATAAATTGTTAACTGTAGAGATCTGTTAATAAAACTTGTAGCATGGGTAATGGTAGGTGGTATACAACGGTTAGCTAAACCTTTTACCATTTACGTAGTTCTATTTATAGAACTTCTTGACACAGGTTATGGTGTATATTAGACCATAAACACTAATTCTTCTGTGAATCGTGCAGTGGTATGTTGACTGATCGATCGAAGCCCTTAATTTTTACCATGGCAAGGCTGGATCATGTGAAAAATGTTACCGGGTTGGTTGAACTGTATGGTAAGAGTACCAAACTGAGGGAACTGGTAAATCTTGTTGTGGTTGGTGGCTACCATGACCCAAGTAAGTCCAAAGACAGAGAAGAAATTGCAGAAATTGAGAAGATGCATGCTCTTATGAAGAAATATAACTTAGAAGGTCAATGTCGATGGATATCAGCCCAAATGAATCGAGCACGCAATGGTGAGCTATATCGCTACATAGCAGACACAAAAGGTGCTTTTGTTCAGGTATACATTCCTTGTGGTCTTCTCTATTGAATTACAATTCTCGTGGCTTTATGCTAAAGTGCGCATTTCTCTAATTTGCAGCCTGCTTTTTATGAAGCATTTGGACTTACAGTTGTAGAGGCAATGACTTGTGGCCTTCCAACATTTGCCACTTGCCATGGTGGTCCTGCTGAGATTATTGAGCATGGTGTGTCAGGGTTTAATATTGATCCATATCATCCTGACCAAGCTGCAGCTCTTATGGCGGATTTCTTTCAACGATCCAAGGAGGATCCAAGTCACTGGAATAAAATTTCTGATGGGGGACTTCAAAGAATTTATGAAAGGTTTGTGTATCTTGCTGAAATTGATACTTCCTTGGGATGTAATAAATGAGGCTTACAGTGCAAATTATGATTTTATAGGTATACGTGGGACATTTATTCCGAAAGGCTAATGACATTAGCTGGAGTATATAGTTTCTGGAAGTATGTTTCAAAACTAGAGCGGCGTGAGAATCGACGATACCTCGAGATGTTCTACATTCTCAAGTTCCGTGATTTGGTGAGTACTTTAAGACTTGCTCAATAAGTTGTTAACGCCTAGAAATTCTGTGAAAGGCATGGGCGTATAATTATCTGAACTGTAACCCAGTTGAATATGGAATATTTAAATACAGTTCGTTTAATTTTGTATAGTACAAGACCAGAGGCTGCAGAGCTTGAGTTCATCACCAAGTTACTCGAATCTTATTTATTTTTTGAACTAAGCTTGATTTGTTCACGAACAACTCACTTCACTTACAATTCTAATTATAACTGGTACTCCATGAACGTCAGTTTTATAATTCTAATTCTAATTATAAAACTGATGTTCATGAAGTGGTATAAAGCATGAACATCAGTTTTATAGTTCAACAGCTTTGATTTGTATATATATTTAGTGCCAAATATGCTTGATATGCAAGTAACTTTTTCCATGCTTAACTTGTTTCAGGCAAAATCTGTTCCTAGGGTGACCGATGACCCACACTAAAGAAGAGTCCGTAGTTCATGAAGTCGTAACGTTACACGTACGCATTGAATAAAGTTCTCTTCTTGTGTTGAATAATTTGTAAATTCATCACCTGTTTAGTTGTATGTGTAACAGCACATGTATTAAAACTCTGAAGCGTTTTCCTAAGTGAAACTTGGCATTTCTTTTGAACGTTGGGAGTGAAATCCAGTATTGTAGCTGTCATGAGTTGAATTGATTTGCCAGCAGGTACTTTTTGTGCACTCTCCTTTTGTTCCCAACAATGCAATGCTGCCAAAAGACCCATTTTAATTGATAGTGAACATTGTAAAAACAACTCAGGAAATGTACCTTCATAAATGGTTTTGTATGTCTATCACATAAAATGTGCTGTTGGACTTGAAATAAGTGACTGAATATGACAAAATTTAGGATGAGTGTATTTATACCTGGTATCAGTTTAGTTCTCCAAACAACAGCAGTTTAAAGAGTGCAGGTCAAAACAAATGCTGATGAGGACTGCGCGGGGTATCCTGATTGTGTGGTCTAAACCCAGGATTTATGAGAAAAGCACCGGAATAAAAATGATCGTTGAATTGATCAAGAAAGACTGGAGGAATGTCTTTCTAACCCTGGGGTTACAGACCACACTGTGTGTATACATAATACATACTGGGGTTGCCTCTTTTATCTTTTTTGTAAAAAGTCCCAGTTCTGACATATCTGCCACCCCTGACAGGACTGCTAAAACCAGCTTTTTTGACCACGTGACCCACATCCTCCAACAATATCACATGCTCTACAAAATCTTTTTGGTTGATCCTCTCCTCCCCTCCTTTTCCTTACTTCCAATGGACATACTCGAACCCCCCAACCCTTGTATATTCACTGACAATCCCTTGTAACAATCAGTTTCAGTTATAAATACTACTTCTTCTAGCTAGCCCAACGAAAAATAAATAAAGTTGAGCTGAACTTCTAGTTCCATTTCGTTAGTTTCTAGAGCAGGCCATCCAAATAAGATACCCCGGCCTTTACTAACTTTTTATTTCTATTTTTTTTGTGGAATCAACTACATCATCCCTCTCTTTCCCCTCCTGTCGTACTTTTTCCCTCGTTCTTTTTTTCTCCCCATTTTAATGTACATATATGGGTAATGCTACGGAGCCCACGTTTTATACCGATAATCGACCGATTACCTTTAACTGCAGCACGTGACAATTTAAAATAATAATAATAAAAAAAAATTAGAAAGATAGAGGAAAACCATTTCAGATCTGAATACCTCCATCTACCCTCCACCGATACCCTTCCCTTCCTCCATCTTGTACAGAATCAGTGAGTTGGCGTTAGGGAAAACCCATTTCAGATCTAAATACCTCCGTTCCCATCCTCCCTCCATCTAAAGCACAACTAGCAATCGCCGTAAAGGTAATTTATTTATTTTTTGTAAGACTATAAAGGTGATTTTTTTATTTATAAGATCATAAAGGTGATTTCTTTTATCCAAATCATAGTTCATATCTAAGTCAAAAAGATGACAAACTGTGTTAGTCTTTAACATAGCAATCTGCTAATTGTGGTTGCCTTGAATATGATGATCTTAACAAATGCCAATATGGTGGCACAGAATAAGAAAATGAAAATTAGTTCCTCCCCACAATCTTGTTCAATTAAGAAGAGATTGATCCAATTCCAGACATGTGCTTTGTGCTAACGTACAACTCTGTATTTTCCATTTGATTCCAAACCTCAACTCTGGCCACTCCATTGGAAAACTCCCAAAAATACCCGAACTTTACTTTCCTTGTAGTTCTTCTCAGGGAACAAACAAGTGGTCATGAAAGAAATAAAATTAGAAAAAAAAAAACAAAATCCTGCCAAAAGACAACTGTATACAAAAGAGTGGAGCACCATAATAAATACCAATACAAATTGCCCACTTAAGCCGCTTGATCAGTCTATCGATGTGTTCTACATAAAGAGATATGAGTAATCACTCCACCAATTAGGAATCATCAGATGATATTCTGTCGTTCTAAATTTTTTCCTTAGAAAGAAATAGAAAAGTTGCTTCCGCTTCCCCTTCAATCGAAGACGGGCAGTAGGTGTGTGTTGTGTCTTGCCAAGATTCTAATTGCAAACAGCTGCTGCGATTGATTTGGCAGATCGAATGGCAACATCAAAACTTAGTTCATGGAAGAGGAGGGGGCAATCCAGGAGGTGGGGGCATAATTCATTTTCATGGTTTGCAATAAAGAAAATTTTATTAGAAATTAGCAGGAAGTTAAACGCAAGAGGACAGATTGCAAGTCCCCAAAATGGACTAACATCCTTAAAAAGCAACGCATTGAACAATGCTATTTTGATTTTAAAGTCCAGAGTTTACACATAAATGCCGTTGCTGGCACGATGGAAGAAAAATGCCAATAACATTACTGCATTAAATAATATCCACCCCTTGACCGTTGTGCTTCAAGGTTTGGGGCTCGAGCAGTCTTGAGACTACAACCAGTTTACCATGTGCACCACCAGAGGAATACACAGACTTGCAACTACTTGTATTAATAGAAGTAGCAATTAAAAAAGACACCTAACAAGCTGGAGTTAGTAAGGATCTCTAGAGCTGGCCAAATGAATGAGCAAGATAAGCCAGTGTGCCTACAAGGGGTGCGTTAATGTAAGTTGATGGCTCCGACTGCTCGTAGTCGGATCGCTGATCTGGAAACCTATCATTCTTGTCGGGCCCACCCACAACTGCACCCACCAGGATGTTTGGGTTGGGGGATTGGGATTTCATGAAGTTGAAGCCTGAGGAGCACTGGATCTTGGCTGGGTGTGAAGCAATCGATGGCAGTGATGAGCCCCTATGGTGTATCCTTCGTGGGTACCTTGGGCCATACCCGACCATGTAGGACATTTTCAATGGGTTGTCTCCGAGTAGGTAGTCCACCTGCACAAGCAATTATAAGTTAAGGAAAATGTAAACTAACAAGTAAATAAGACGGGTAATGGCGTTTATGGCATATGATAAGGGTACCTGTTGTTTGGCTAGGGTCCGGAGCCTCTTTGGGGTGACAGTGATTCCACCACAATCAACAAACCGGCGGGCAGATGTCAAGTACTTGGCATAGGCTAAGAGCAGGAATGAAGTGGAGGTCACGTACTGCATATTGGTATCACTCATCTTGAACAGAAGTCCACCTACTTGGATTTCAAGCACATAAAAACAAAAGTAGCCGTTAGAAAAAAGGACCACTCTTTGGAGGAGAGAGGGAGAGGGAGAGAGAGAGAGAGAGAGAGAGAGAGAGAGGGGACCTGGGGTGTATTTGGTTGATGAAAAAGGGGCCCCAGGAATAATAGAACAGATGAAATTATCTGAATGACCCTTGTAGTCGTGTAGGGATTGAACCTTTTGGACAAGAAATGCCTGAAAATGTAAAAGTTTCAATATAGAACACTTTAATGGCTTATTAATTGTAAAATTAGAGCTAAAATCAAGTGATCAGGGACCTTAGAGAGAAGAATTCTCGCTCCAACATGCTTGTTATCCCAACCAAAGAAATTATCGAAGTCTGCAGCCCCAAGGGTCTGTCCATTAACTTGAATGTAGCTGAGGTACGCCGGATTCTTGGTGGCCTTGTGCAGCCAAGCAGCACCCCACAAAAGCTCATCCTAGCATATTTTGAAATGGCCAAAAAAGCTTTAATTTCACCAACCTTTACGGAATATTTAAAGGTTGAAGGATGACAAAGTTTACCTGATAACCAGAGTAAGAGCAATAGAAGGGGCACACGAAGTTCTTCAACCCGTTACTGTAAGATCCTCTGTACTTATCAGCAAACTCGAACACCTAGACCGGGAAACGAATATTATGATAAATTGGGGAAACTTTTTTTTTTTTAATTATTGTTTTTTTATCTAATTAAAGCCTTACCCTTATTGCCCTTATGGCCAAAAGCCGGGAGTATGTTGGGTCACTTCTTCTGAAAACCAATGAAGCGGCTGCAAGAGCAGCAGCTGTTTCACCTGCCACATCAGAACCAGGGGAGTTTTTATCGATCTTGAACACGCTTCTCGGGGTATCCATGTCTTCAGGCCTCTCCCAACAAGCGTGGTCCTTGTTAGCATCACCCACCTGCCAAACACGCCACATATAAACCCCAGCCTCTTCTTATCTAGCCGGAATCAAATGTCCCAAATGCATCCACAAGAACCCAAAATGCCCATTTGCTAAGACAAAAAGAAGCAGAAATGTGACGATGTGGAGCAGATAATACAAACCTGGACATAAATGGTGTCTGGATGTGCAGTCGCTTTGAGAAGGTAATCAGTAGCCCAGCGAATGGCTTCTTTGGCGTTCTGCAACTCACCTTTCATTAACCCACCAAACTCAATAACACTCCATGAAAGCATAGTGGTGGTGAAAGCCATAGGGAACCCAAACTTCACATTGTCCCCAGCATCGTAGTACCCTCCAACCAAATCAACCTACATTTCAAGATATAAAAATGAGCAAAACCCAGTTCCACATTTCCCACAATGTGACTAAGAGAAGCTTAAAAACAGAGGTATTCAGAGATAAAACAGAAGGTGGTGTTAATTACATGCATAGCTGAGCCATCTGAGAGCCCAGAGTTCCTCCTCCAAGTGATCCTCTGGTTATAAGGGAGCTTCCCAGACCTCTGGCCTTCAAAGAAGAGGATTGATTTGGTGAGAGCATCTCTGTAATTGTGACTGGCAAAGCGAGGGTGGCGGTGGTGGAAAGGGAAGTTATGGTGGGCAGGAAAGGCATTGCAGAGCACGAAAGAGAGAATGAAGCAAGGAAGGAGAAGAACAGTGAACGAGAAAATGGAAAGAGCCATTTTGGGCTGCCCAAGGCAAACAACCAACCAACCAACCAACGAACAACCTACCTGCAAAGCCGCACTGTGAAACGGAAGTCTCTTGCTCTGCCACTCTATTTATAAAGCAAAAGCTGCCTCTACAACTTCCTGCTTCGCTACGACAATAATTAGGTCCACATCCTCCAACAGGGATTAGCTTTAAATGATCAGTTTGGCCGTCGAGGTTAGTCGAAATGAGTTGAATTTTTGTTATGAATAATAATAAATTAAAATGATAGAATAAATTTTGTGAGATCAGTTTAAATAAGTTTAAATGTATTTAGATATTTAGATGAATTTAGATGTATTTATAAGAAGTTGAAAAAAGTTATAAATCTCACGTGTAAAAAAATGTTAAGTTAAAAAAACTGGAAGTTTCATATATAAAGAGATTTTGAGTTGAATTATATTTAATAATTTAAAATTTTGATATTAAATTTAATTTAAAATTAAATTGAAGTGAATTGATTTCGTATTTATCTAAAAATGGGTATCCCTTGAGATTTTATTGGTTTATTTCACTGTGACTGCCCTTGTAAAGACGAAAGTCGGGGGCTACCATGTTACGTCAATTCGGGAATCAGGATTGCCTTTGCCCGGAAATCAGGACATCCAAGGGGCATTAATGACCAAACTGGATAGATCACATGGCAATTTTAATTACACCCATGCTAACATTGAAGTTTTGCTAAACAGTCCAATTGGGCCGTCACATGTGTCGCCGAAGATAGGTCATTTTCTTGGACCTTCTTGTAAAGTATGGTATCCAGGTCATGGAACATGTTCTTATGCACAGTTCCTGCAAGGGAATGTTTTTGCATAAAATAAAAAATAAAAATTCTACTCAACCTCTTACTATTCACACCACACTCCACACTCTATCTTTTTTTTTTTAATTTTTTTTATCAAATATATTTTTATATGAATAGTGAATAAAAAATTATAAATAGTTAAAAAAAATAAATTCAAAAAAAAATTTAAAAAAATATTAAAAAATATTAAAAAGTGTGGAGTGTGGAGTGTGGGGAAGATGAATAGCAAAACCCAAAAAAAAAAAAAATGGACACCATATCTATTTTCTTTGTTTGAAATATTGAAATGTGTAAGATATTAGCACTAAAAATAGTGTTGAAAATAAATAATGTAGGAATACAAGATCATGTAACCGATGCTTTTTCTATCAGTAATATTACTGAGGCGGTTTGAGACTTCACTCTCAACTCTCTCAGCGAGGCTATGTTTAGATTTTGAGATAATCTATGAATAATAATAAAATAATAATAAATAATAATAAATTATTTATGAATAGTAATGAACTACTTACCAAACACAACCTTAGTCTTCCAACCTCTCAGATCCATTCCCTCGCAACGCACCCATATCAACATAGTTGCCACGCCACTATCACATCATCGCTCTACAATCTTCTTGAGATAACATACTAATAGTCATTTTTTCTCAATCTCATTCTTTATCTTTCTTTCTCTAAACCTTGGTCATATTCTATTATATTGGAGTTATTGGCTAATGCTAAACTCGATCTTGTAAACTATATATTTTTTTAAACTTTTCCACTAGCTTTCCTTCTTTTAGAATCTTATCATGTGTTGTTCAATTATGTTTAATCTCAAATCTATGCCTTTGCACTATATTTATCTCATTGTTGACTCAATCTTTTGGTCTATTATTAGTCATGTGTTAGCTTTGGCCTGTTATTAACTTATTGTCGACCACATCTCTATATTTGATGATCTAGCTACCAATCACTTAATTGCCAACAACACTTTCATCATCTCATCGGTGACCAATAAACAAATTTGAATGCTGTAATTAAATTTTAAATTCAAGATTTAAAAATTATTTACTTTGAGTTTGAGGGAATGTTGCAGATAATATCCAATTATAAGTGATTAATTTTCATGATCTTGAAGATACTTAACTTATCTCATCTCGATATAATTCTCCTATAAATACATATACTTTGTATTCAATAGAATAGTAAAGATATAGCCATCAAAATTTATCTCCCTCATTTTCCTGTCTCCTTGTTTTTTTTATTATATTTTATTTTCTATCATGCTTATTATGCATATATATAGTTTGAGATTATACATTAAAAAAAAAAGAGTAGTCCAGAAGGCTGGCATGAGGATTAGATGGCAGCGACTTACTGTTGAGTTATGTACGAGTTAGTACTCAAGGATGCTTGAAACTTAATTTTACAAGTAACAAAATGCCAAATTTACGCACTAGATAGATCTCTTCGATCCCTAAAGTAAAATGGGAATCATGAATCATGATGATGTGTGTGCATGCTCCAAGTACGTTGGAACTGAGCTTATAAAATAGAGCTCTTGCGCCCAATTCGAGGCATACACTAAGAAAGTTGTGTCTCAAGTGAATCATCGAAACAAGATCATGAACATTAACAAGAACAAGAACAAGAAGATGAAGAAGAGCAAGAACATGGGTCCGATGCTTGTATTCAGATTTCAGATCTGCTGTCGGAGAAAGATGCGAACATAAAACGTGTAGACGATATTTGAAAAAATTGGTGAGTGCAATGAGTCATTCACTAAAGGGTCAATAAAGGCCTATGCACATGCAGATCATACAGATGTAACATTACAATTGGAATGGATCGCTGAATCATAGCTATATATATGGATAAAGATTGGGAACATTTCTGATCCCTATTGCCTTCATTATCCACATTCACGTTACCATCTCTCTCTCTCTCTCTGATCTGTGTGAATGGAATGATTACACGTGCAGTACCTTTTTTAAGAAATCAAGTGTTCTATGTTTGCATTAAAACAAAACCTTAATGTACACAAAATTGATCAAACAAAGCTTCGAAAGGGCAAAAGTACGTAGGAGGAAGATGGATACGCTGTACTATATATAGTTGATTACTGTTGGATAGTTCATGGCAGTTAAAAGTAATTAATTATAGTTTATGACTGTGAGTTAACGTATAATTAATCCTGTCTCTGCTAGATATATAATATACATAGCTATTACAAATAATTGTCATTTCATCTTGAATATCGAACTTAATGATATATACTAATTATCTAATTTGAATCTATAATTTAAAATTAGTACTTAATTATTAAAATTCGAATGATTTATTGGTCAATTAAATTTAATCATTGGATCATATATATATAATCATCCAACGTACGGTCTAGATCGATCAAGCAATTAGATCTTTAATATTCTCAAGCGCGTCATCACGATGCCACAAAAGTACCTTACAACTATGCAAACCACATCCAAGTTCATTCATACATTCGATTAATGTACCCCTAAACACATGCTTTGAAACAATATTAATAATGTGGAGTATAAGAGAACTTGCATTGGTTTAGACAAAGTTATGCTAATATGCTATTTTTTATCTTTTGGTTAATCACTTAAAACTTTAACTTTACATTAAATTAGCCATCTCTCTCTATTATAATAATAAAATATTATTTTTTATTCAAATATCTACCTTTTCAATTTATTTATTTATAAATATTTTCATTCATTCATTTATAAATATTTATAAAACCCAGCTATCAACCTTAAATTTGAGGAGGAGAACAGGAGAGGTGCTACGAATTAGAAAAATGCAACCAAAACCACCAAGACCTCCGAGAAAATAGAAATAATGCTCAAGAATCAAAACCAAAAAGAGAAAATAAGAATATTATATTAATATTTGCCTCATAGACATTTCTCAACAAAGAGAAATACTTTAACCACAAATAGATTACACAAAAGTAGTTTTACAAATTAACGTAGCTTCATGTAATTCATCAAATTGTAAAGTTATTTTTATTGTAAAGTAAATCTAACAGATCATATGAAACCA
Organism: Cyclocarya paliurus; assembly: GCA_029856935.1. NCBI lineage: Eukaryota > Viridiplantae > Streptophyta > Magnoliopsida > Fagales > Juglandaceae > Cyclocarya > Cyclocarya paliurus. The sequence goes on from CM056949.1 coordinate 13,364,491, forward strand.
TGTCAGTTTGTGAGATTATTTTTGTGATAGGTTATTTCTAGTAAAAATGATTATTTCTTTTCAAAATTAGTTTTTTTTTCAAGTAGTCGTTATCGTCGCAAATAATCCAGTACAAATATTTATTTTTCTTGTAGTGTTAATATCTTTAGGGTTATAGTAATCATCCTCAACAAATACGTTGAACCATTGTGATTAAAGTCAAGTTTGCCTATTCAATGTTTATTTCAATGTAGATGAAAATGAGGATTAGAGCACTCCCAATGGCTCTTGTAAAATACAATTTTTTGTATAATATAAAGAAAGTTGGTCAAAAGTAGCTTCCAATGAATTTTGTATCTTCTTCTTTATTTTACATTTTGCAATAGTAATTCTCTATATGTAGAGAATACTATTCATCCTCTAAAACATTTTTAATTACTTTCTCTCTCATTTAATAGTTGTTTGGTATTATGAGTTTCATTTGAAATGAATAAAAAATATTAAAAAAAGAATATTTAAATGATATAAAGAAAAAATAGATAAGCTGATGTATGGTATATTGTAAAAGTCAGTATTTAAAATAGAAAAAGTAGATTTTGGTGATGTATTTTAAAGGATAAGATACATAAACTATTGGGAGTGCTCTTAGATAAAATATGGCTAACTAGAACAAATAACTATTTCAATGCCATTGCTCTATATTAACAAGAGACATCTAAATTTAGAGCTCGTTAAAAGCTTTTTGAAATTACTTCACCTCCCGACTTAAAATACACTTATACATACATATACATTATACACACCCTAGTGTGAACCTCAAGCTATATATCTTGGGCAATAATCTATGCCGAAAATCATGCAGAAACAGTACCTTTTCTTCTTTCAAGTAATTGGAATGTTTTTGTGCTCCTTATGCATGCGGTACAGCATTATTTCGTTGGACGCTTTATTTTCCTTATAAATTGACCCCCCAATTAGTGAGAGCAAGATTGCTTTCTCAATGAACAGGTAAAGAGGAGCAGAGAGGACCGAAGTGTGTTGGCAGTAGAGAAAGTTTAGTCAATCATTCATCAAAGGGGCCGAACAATATAAAGGCGCGAAGAATAAAATAGCCATAGATCAGAACTATATATATATATACTTTATTTATTATAACAAGTGGATATCTACTTGTAAATAGTAATTTTTATTTTTTTTTGTTATTTTTTTATTCGTTAAGTCATATTTTACTAAAATTTTTTAAAATTCTTGATTATTTGACGTGTAGTTCTCTTATAGAATTTAATGAAAGATTTTGTTTTACTAAAAGGTCTTTAATATTAAATTAATAATATTTTATTATTATATAAAGAGTAAATAGATAATCTAATATAGATGCAGACTAATATTCATACTTTGCTGAAACGTAGAATTTTTTTTAATCTTATTTTTTGTCTTTATTTAACTCTGTATTTTCTTTTCTTATACAAATAAGTTATTGATTTTTTTATTTTTTTTATATTTAAATTATTATATCAAGTATTAATGTACAGTGTACTCGGAGCCTTTTTTTTAGTGTGTATATATATATGTATATATAATTGGATGGATAACAACACATACGAGAGAGACCAAGAGAGAGAGGTAGAAGAATAAAGGAAAAAAAATGATATTTTGGATAAAGGGGATTGAAAACCGAAAAGGGACAATCATAGATGAAACTTTATTGTGGCCCAGATTTGACCCAAAAAACATGAATATTTGAAGAGCGGCCTGGTTATATCATGATCATGTGCTCCTTTGGTCCGCACCCACATGTAGTATAGCAGCATGTATTCATCATTCTCATTTGCTATCTACCTCTCTGCAAAAGATCAGAAGAGAAAATATATAGATAGACTTAAAAGTCAAAAGTGTGCAGCAAAAGGCTGACCCCATCTCTCTCATTGGGTGGTAACTTGGAAAATGTTTAGGTAAATCTCTTCTCATGATCTTTGGAGCCATCCCATTTGGTCATTCCATTAGCAAGATTGTTGGCTTTGTTGAGTGAAATGCTTTTTTTGATCTTAAATATATCTTATCATTTCAAATTGTTGTTTCCTTGGAGATGTTTGTATGCTTTCCAAAATACATGAAAGCCATCAACATGTTTAATAACTGTTTATTATTATGAAGGATAACAAAATCCTAGTAATCAGTCTATCTCATCTCATTTTAATATTTAAATATTATAAATATACACACTTTTTAATTTTTAATTTTTAAATTTTTTTATCTAATCAGTACCTGCTCATTTTTAACTTTCTTAAACTTCAAAGTAAAATACAAAAAACAATTTAAAATTTTCAAATTTAAAAAATAACAATATTATTACAAAATAATATTTTCATTTTATAATATTTTCATTCAAATTTTTTTTTCTCTTTTTTCAAAATTTCATAAAATATTTTAATTTAAATATTTCACTATTATTCAAAAATCATTTTACTATTATTCATAAACCATCCAATCTCTAAATCATATTTGCCGAGGTTATACGTGAGTATGATCTCCAATCTACGGGTGTGGTAGCCGTCTAATCATCACACAAACCTCTTTCAGAGCTATAACCAGAGAGCTCGGCTTTCATTATTCCTCACTTTTGCATCCCCGTGATTTCCGGTTTGCTGCAGGAAAAGCTATAATTGTTACCCACTAATACTCGTGACTTTTGGGCAATGAGCATCCTATGTGGGCTGTTTTAAATAGATGGGACCACATGTTTTCATTTCCCGCGCTCGCCTCTATCTCTACTCAGAGTGGCCAGGATGTTTGTCTAGCCCAATCTTTAAGTTTAGCTTCTCATCTGGCAAGAAAGTAACGACGCCCAAAGACAACTAGGCCAGTGGAGAAGTGGATCTCAGGTTTTTGGGAATGCTAACTGGGTTTGCATTCTGCAAGGCCCAACGTTGATCTAAGGAATCCGTTTAGATAATAAAAATATTTCATCTCATCTCATCATTAGAACTTTCTTAAATTTTTAAATAAAATATAATAAACGATTCAACCTTTTTAAATATCAAAATAATAATAAAAATAATAAATAATATTTTAATAATATTTTATTTAACTTTTAACTTTCATCTCAACTTACTGTTCAAACAAGACCTCAGTGTGGTAGGCTGTTAGCACTTTAAGGTTCTATAGAACAACGGTTGGTCTGACCCACTGTGTACAAAGCTCAAATGCCAAAACTTATTTGTGAAATGTTAGATTAATTATTTTACAATAAATTTATAAAATAAGCAAGCGGAGCTGTCAGCCGTCAAACAATCTATGAAATAAATAAACAATGTAAACTTCGTAATAATGCTGTTGTGTTCAAAATGCAACTACCATGGAATACAGGAAACTTCATCCTTCCTTATTCACTACTGCTCAACATTGGAATCTTACTCAAATTAAGGGGTTCCACATAAAGCCATATCACCTGGATGCTTAGCTTCTGATCAACATCGACAATAATACAAATTAAGAGGCATTATATCTCTGCCTTAACTCAAATTGACATAGTATGGAATAGCAGTAGAATTCAGCCACTCATTTCCTTGCAAAAATGCTCCAACTGTAAACAGGCTTGCCTCGGTTGAGCTGTTGATGACCCTATAACCAGGCCATGTCACCCTTGCGCTTGTGTTGGAGCCCGGACCTCTGTTCATATACTCCCCATAATACAGTGTGCTCAGTGCAAACGTGCCATTCCATTCCAGCCATCCAGCCGGGTCAACCAAATCATCAATGTAGGACTCGAGAAAAACCGTCCTAGAATACTCTTTCCATGGACGACCCAGGTAAGTTTCGAAGGAAGACTTGACCGGAATCAAATCCGAAGCAGCTGTAACTTTGCAGTTTAAGATGGAGATCCCAGTGTTCTGGTTAGGGTCTTCTCTCCCTTGGGCAGTGAAAATGTTTCTTTGGTTCTCGTTTGGTTTGCGAGCATAGAGGTTGCAGTTTTGTAAAACTACTGCTGCATTTCCAAAGATGAAGTCGATTGTTCCATAAATGTCACAGTCGCGATAAAACTGTCTGAGGGAATGGACGTAGAGGCTGTCTTGGTAGGCAACAAAGCTGCATTGGTAGAATGCTGAAAGATCTGCACTGCTCCTTAGAGCAACGGCTTGGTGTTTGCTTGGCCCCGCTGAGTTCTCAAAGGTGATACCTTTGGCTATGAATCCATCCCCCACCACAGCTGAAATTTATATCACAACTAATACATGGATCAGATGACGCTAAAGATAGTGTACACACTAACAAAAGTTTGCAAACATGCATTTTTTTCTCTCTTTTGTTTTTCATAAGCATGCACATGATGACCTTAGTTCCAAATTCTGGATAATAAAAAATGTATAAATAACCTCATTAGAAAAACTATGGATTATCTCCATAATTTCCTCATTTTCCTTCTCATTCTGCTCGAAGGATTGGATTCTCCTACATGACACGAACGCATCGCTTGAACGGCCCAATTCAGAACCCATTTGTCCCTCTCACTGAGGCTTAAAACTTCTTAGAAAATAGAACAAAAATTTTACAGTATAGCAACTGGATTTAAAATTTTGGAAATATTGACCATTTTATCTTATCTTATTTAATCTAATTATTATAATTTTTTTAAATTTTTATAAAAAATATAATAAATTATTTAACTTTTTTAAATATCAAAATAATAATAATATTAAAAAATAATATTCTAACAATATTTTATTTAATTTTCAAATTTTATTTTATCTCAATTTATCTCATCTTAACTCAATATCCAAACCTAACTCATAATCTCTGAAATCATTTTGTTGGTGACATTGCATAGGCTTATTGCGCCCTATATATAATGTTACTGAGAATTTTGCATTTTGCATCTTGCATCGATCCCAAACATCTAATTTGACATATTATAAAAGCTTATACATTACACTCTTATTTTAACCGTTAGAAGTGATATTACATAATCCTCTTAACTAAATTTAAGGTAAAATGTGTCGAGTGAGAGCATCTAATAATATAAAGTTGCAACATGTATTTATCCCTTAAATCTTGTATTTCATATGCTACACAGGTCCCTAAGAGAAATTGAAAGTTGAGGTGAGGTTTGTATTTCATCTAAGGTGAGGTTTGTACATTGAGTTGAGATAAAAGTTAAAAGTTGAATAAAATATTATTTTTTAATATTACTATTATTTTGAATCTTAAAAAAATTAAATTATTTATTATATTTTATATAAAAATTTAAAAAAATTATAATACTTAGATGAAATGAATTGATATCGGCTCTAAACGAGGCTTAAATGGGCTAAAAAAATATTTATTCTAGACCAAAGTACGAGAAGGTATGAAAAGAACGGGAAGATAATTTTTTCCCAGAAGGTTAGGCTTGTTTGGAAATAATCTCATCTTAAAATTCTCATCTTATCTAATTTCAAAACATAATTCAAATATAAAATTTTTAAACTAATCATTACAACTTTTTCAAACTAATCATTATAACTTTTTCAAACTTTCAAACAAAAAATAAAAAATAATTCAAAATTTTCAAATTGGTAAATAAAAATAATATTATAAAAATATATTCTAATAATATTTTAATTTTATAATATTTTTTATTTAACTTTTTCTTTCTCATTTTTTAAAATATAAAAAATATTCAATTCAAACTATCTCACTATTAGTCATAAACTATCTTACTACTATTTACAAAATTTTTATTTCATTTCACTCTACAAACTAATTATAAAACATACACAATTACACATGACATGGGTAACTATTTACCAACTTTATTTATTATTTATTATTGTTTTGTCTTTTTCAACAGAAGCTGAGCTACAAAACAAATTTCAAAACTTTGGCATGTGGTGGAGATATTTGAGAACCCGCTTAATAGTTTCGGTACTTCAATATGCTTTCCAGTTTTATTTTTTTATGTTATCATCAAGAGTGGGTAAAATCATCTTGATACGTGTTCTGTCCGTGAATCTAATTTTATATATTTTGAGAATTTCAAGAAAGCAAAAGGATGTCAGAGATAGCTATAAAAATCACATCAACATCAACATAAGCACTATTTTGAAATCATTCAATTATTATCGTTAAACTTTATGATTATTTTAATTATGCCTTTATTACCAAATGATTTCAAGACAAGGATCAATAGAGACCAAACAAAGACAACATAAATTATTAAGAAATATTGTGTATTAATCTGAAAAAAAATATCATTTTTAATTATATAAATTAATGTACCGTATTTTTAAAATTTTCAATTAAATAATTTATTTATTTATGACTTGGCTTATAAGCCTTTAAAAGAGATATTAACGTATGTACCCAATCCTACCTAGATCGATCATAGATTAACTACCCAAAAAAAAAAAAGAAAAAAAAAAGAAATCAAAAGGATAATGGCTTATCCAACAAAATGAGCAACTCATATTGACCAAGTATCCAAGGAACATAGTCGATGAGTATCAGGAGATGGCGGTCCCAAGCCATCGACAGGTTTAGAATTTGTATTGAATTGTCTTTGTGGAAAGTTTTGGTCAAGGCACGGCTTTCTAGATTTGTAATCACAGAGCTGGATCACTCACAAATTCACAATCATCACCATCTTGTCATCTAAGGTTAAGGCTACATTCGTTTACACGAAATTTTTATCTAATCTAATTTTATTTTAATTATTATATATATATATTTAAAATTTTCATACAAAAATACAATAAATAATAATTTTTTAAAATTTTAAAATAAAAGTAATATTAAAAAATATACTCTAACAATATTTTATTTAACTACTATTTAAAATATCTAATCTCATCTAATCTGAACAGTATATCCAAATCCAACCTTAGATTCTCCAGACTCATCTCTTTATTATTCATAAATTTTAACTATAAATCTTATTTAATCTTATTCATAAATTATTTCAATTTATCTAAATAATAACATTTAATTTTTAATTTTTTTAAAATTATATTATATTATAGAAGTACTTTATTATATACGTTATACATCAACTTATAAATAAAAGTTTTTGAATAAAAATTGTTGATTCATTTAAAAACATTATAGTCAAGGTTATTTAAAAACCGATGTACAAAAATATCAAGATGTATTATAATTATTATAAAATATAAATATAAATCTTTATATTAATTGTTGCAATAAAATTCTATATAGGACAATAATTAAACTTGTTGATAAAATTATTAGTGTTTTTTAAAAAAGCTATAAAGTAAAAACATTGGGATAAATTTTTCAAATTAAATATGCCTTTTAATTAATTAGACGATGTTATCAGAAAGTGAAACAAAATAGTATTTATATTACGTCTATCTGATGGACACAATAAAAAGAAACAATTTGCATAGAGATTGGAAGTAATTATCCTCTCTCTTTTTTTCTGTTTACTAATTTATAGTTTAATATTTATTCATATATAGTTAACAACTTTGAATCAAATCATACTTATAATGAGATCATGAGTTCTTAATAATTAGAAAGTGTCAATTCAGAAAACCCATTGTGTTGAAGTTAATGCACAGTAAATAGTAAGACTATTCATCCGGGCCGAAAAAAATCGGGCCCGGTCCAGAACCTAGATAAGACAGTAAATACTAGGGGTGACAATATGTGACACGATTCGTTAACTCAACATAAACACGACACGATAAAAACAGATTAGGATTTAGCCTTAACGGGTTCGGATCAAAACGGGTTGACCTGTTAAGACACGATTGTTTAACGGGTTAACCCGTTATGACTCGTTAAAAAATTTAAAGTTACAATTATACCCTTATACCTAAAAATAAAATTGTTGAAATTTTAATTTTGATATTTTTCTTCTTTAGAATTATAATTTTGGACTTGTAATTAGTTTTATATTTTTTATAGATATTGTGATTTTAATATTTATATAAAATTATGCTAAACTTAATTAAGTCAAACGTGATTAATTTCGACTTTGTTCAAGTCATTTACATAAACGGGTCAAAACGTGTTGACACGACACGACTTGTTATGTTAACGAGTTGGGTTAAGGTTTGAGATTTTGACACAATAAGTTTAATGGGTCGGATTAGGGTTGACCTAAATAGTATAATATATATGTCTTGATACGACACGAATACGACCCGTTAATACGATTTGACACATTTAGTAAATACCAAATAATGAAATATGGTAGTGATTGCATTATGTTTTTTTAGATGCATTTAGATAAAAAGGTAATTAGTTTTATATATAAAAGAATATGCTTTGCAACATCTTTTCTTGAAAAATTTACAATAGAATATAGTCTCTTAGATAAAAAAAAAAAAAAGAAAAAAAAAAAAAAAGAAACAAAGAAAAACCAAGCTTTATACAGGCCCGAACCAGGATTCTAGGTTTCAAAATATCCGGATTCACTTGGTTCTGGCTAGGGTCCTAACCAGTGTATAACCGGGCCAAAAACTGGGCCAGATTCCGGGTCAAGTATACCCGAATATCAGGTCCTAAGTAAATAGTCAGGCATTGTCCCACCATTTTGTTTCATGTATAATACTCATATTTGTCGTGGACTCTGATTAATGCATACACCGTAATCTAGATCTGAGTTTCGAGTACACCATTAAACAGGCCCCGTGAATGTGCTGTCGGTTTTTGAATTAGAATAGACAAAAGAACCGTGACGACTCCACCGACAAACAAAAGGAAAATGCTTGGCTTAGCGAGCACCCTAAACAAAAAGCCACTTTCTTGTCTCAAAATCAATATTATTTTAATGTTTTGTCTTCATCTAGTTCTGTCAGATCGATTTGGGTTTTTCTTTTTTAGATTTTATCGAATCTTGGGAAGTTGGGATTATATATCTTTGTCAAACATGCATGCATAGAGACTCATTTCTTTCTCGAACAGTAAAATATGGTGCTCAGTCAAAAACAAAATTAAATTCAAGTTTTCTTAATGCATGCATGTGCTAGAGAAAGAAAAAGAGAGAGAAAGAAACTTGAAGTATTGATCAAACGTCTCACCTACGGTGGCTGACCGGAATGTAGTCCACCCATCCACCACATTCCTACTCGCTTTCACAATCGTCTTCCAATCCCATCTCCGACGAACATCAAGTTCGTCTTCTTCCTCTCTACCTCCACATTCTCAAAATATGCACCCGCCTTTATGTATATCACAAACCTACGTTACAAATACTATTTCGCTCATTCATATATTATTGATATTGAAATACGTACGAAGTAGCTAGAGATCAGCACTAAAAAGTTAAAAGCAAAACAAAAAAGCAACATCTTAAATTATTAGCTAGAATTATTAGAAAAACAATTACTCTTATCTATCACAAACCTGGTTGTGCTCGAGTTTGGGGCTGCAGCCACTGCGTCCCCGATAGTGGTGAAATTTCCAGTGCCATCTGTAGCCACCACCAAGTCATATTTGGTCTCATTCACTGAAGATTGCAACAGTTTTCGATCTTTCCGCGCAACCCAAAATGGGAACCCATTTTTCATTTTTCCATACTCGGGGTACACCTCGGATTTGGAACTGTTAATCCCCGGGACTTTCTTCAGCATGGCCAGAGAGTTACTTACGTGGTGAGAGATATTATACAAGCTGTTCTTGATTTCGTCTCTCACATTTCCTTTGCTATAAGCAAACCCATCAAGGCACGTGTACTGGTTGGTCATTGCGCCGCTCAGCAGTGTTTGCAGGTTACGGTAATTCTTGGAGGCTGATGATTTCCTCATGGCGGAGAGGTCGGAGATAGTTGTTCGAAGCTCGGCTATGGTGTTGTCGAAGAGCTCAAGGCAGTCGTCGAGAGCTCTCTTTTCAAGGGGGTCGAGGAGATTCTTGAGCTTCTCCCTGATGCCGGTGCAGTTGGAGGAGGACCTTTTGACCTCGTAGATGGTTTGGTTTATAGTGGCTGAGATGATCTGTTGGAGAGATTTGCAAGTGAGATCTGGGAAAGAAGAGAGGGTTGAGACGCATAGGTCTGGGTAAAGTGTACCTTGGCATGTTGAATGGGCAACTTGGATGTGTTTGTGGAGGTGTATGCGGGGGATATCTATGGTTTCGGGGCTGTTCCTCAAATGGGTTATGTGGGAGTGTAGGGCTAAGATAATGGCCGAAATGGGCAAGAAAGTTAGCAAGAATACAATTCTTTGCCTGACATTATACATGGCGGATGTTCAGAGATAAAAGAGAGAGGTTCGACGGAGAGATGCGAGCCGGAGAGACCGGAAGGGATATAATGAGATATCACCGAAAATAAAATTACACGGATTCAAGTTTTACAAAATGAATGATTTGATTGTAAATCTATATTTTTATTGTAAATCTATTTTTATTTTAAATTAAATTTAGAAATAATATTAATTTAAATTTATTTTTATTAGAATTTTTTGTGATTGTAATATTTTTGAAAAATTCTATTCATTATAGCACAACACATAATTTTTTTTCTTATCAAATATATAGTGTATAAGTAATGAGTAGAAAAATTCAATTAATTTAAAAGAAATAAAATAAAATTAAAAATATATATATATATATAATATGTAATATGTATAGATGATGAGTTACTCAATATAAGACGAGCTCATTGACGTACGGAAGCTCGTGATAGGGCTTTTTCATTTTGAATTAATGGGCCGTGATAGGCCTAGTTGATGCTTGTTAAAGTGGTAAGACGCGATCATCGTGGGAATGGGCTTTTATTGGATTAATGATGAAATTTTTACTAATTAAAAATGCTATAATATATATTTTTTAATTTTAATTCTAAATTTCACAAATTATTTAAAAGATATAATTTACTTTCCATCTAAAACGGGTTTTAAAAAATATACAATTGCCAAAAAGATTCATATCATTACTCTTATTACATATGGGCCGCGCAATTATGCGAAAGAACTGGACCAGACTATAAAAGTGCGTTGGGGAAGAACACTACGAAGGCGGCAAAACCAGCTAGTATGTGCAACATATTTAATTTTGATGTAATTCAGTCTGTTGATGTTGTCTCTGCCGCCCTGCATTTGTCTGTCATTCAACCGACAATAATTTTCTTTGAGCCGTATTAATTTAATAAATCCTTGTGTGGATCGAGCAATTAAATTAGCAACTTGAATATAATTTTGTTATATATTATTTCTATCTTTAATAATTCACAGCATTTTGCATTTTTGTTTTTATCTTACAAGTTATTAAAGAGAATTTAGAGAGGATGCATCAAACTTCATTTTATAGACGAATTCATACCCGGCCCAAATTCGTGGACAGTACTGTCAAATCACATAAAATATTTGTGTCCATTTATCTTTATTTTATTCACTGAATAAATCATGCATGGATGCTTGTTGAGATTCTGATCGTGACCCTTTCGTATGTAATTATTTTTGTATTAATATGATGCAGCTTGCTCATAATGAGAAGGGGGCCATGAAAAAGCTGTATCTATGATCTCCAGCTGATCTACATATTAATGTCGATCGCACAACTAACAAAAGGTCGAGTATTCGGACCTGTCGCTCAAATAAATCCCCAAATTAAGAGATCAATTCATGAATTGTATACATTAATTATATATCCTTCCATTAGGGTTTATTACATATTTATAGTACTTTCCACCAATAGATTACTACATTATATATGTTTGTTTACTTTATATCTAATTAATGCTAATATTAAAAGCTTAGTTAAATTAAACTATATATAATAAACTATCTATATATATTTTTCAACTTACATGGCCATCAAGCTTAAATAATTAAGTAGATGAACTTTAAAGCAACTACGTGGCATATATATATAGTATTGTGGTTGGAGCATAGAAGAGGACAGTTTCATTGTTGAAGAAGGAAGAAGATGCATATGAGGGAAAAAAAAAATTAGAAATGCAGTGGGGTTAATGGAGATTGTAATGAAGATTTATTTGATATGCAGATTGAGCTATTGGCAGAGACCGAATCTCTGTCGATAGCCATGAAAATCATATGTTGAAATTTTTGTGGGCTTGGGAACCTATAGAAAATTCGAACCCTTTGAGACTTGATAAAAAAGGAAGATCCCGACTTGGTGTTCCTCCATGAGATAAAAATGAGGGCATGAGCTATGGAATTTCATAAGTATAGTTTGTATTTTGTTAATTGTTTTCCTGTTGATTGTGTGGAGAAATGCAGGTTTGGCATTATTATGGAAGAGGGAGTTAAATGTTTCTGTTCAATCATTTTCTAGAAATCATATAGATGCTATGGTTAAAGAGGGTTATTCTCAAGAGTGGATGTTTACGGGGATTTATGAAAATCCTGATGTGGCGTGTAGATTCCAAACTTGGAATCTAATTAGATCCTTAAATAGTGGAGATGGGCACCCTTGGCTGTTAGGTGGAGATTTTAATGAGATTATTGATTTATCAAAAAAAACTGAGTGGAAGATCAAGACTAGAGAATCAAATGGTGGCTTTTAGAGAGGTTTTAAATGACTGTTCTCTAAGGGATATGGGATATAGAGAACCTAAATATATGTGGAGCAATGAGATAGAAGGGAATGTGTGTATTAGCGAGAGGATTGACAGATGTTTAGGAAATCACAAACTGCATCATTATTCCCTCAGGCTATGCTGAATCAAGGTATTGCAGCATAGTCAGATCATTTGCCTATTTGTTTTGAGACTGTGCTATTAGAAGTTATGGTGAGAAAGAAGAAATCATTTAGGTTTGAGGCTATGTGGATGGGAGATGATAAATGTGCTCAGATTATTAAGGATGTGTGGGCTAGGGGAAATGCTAGAAATAGTATAGTGGAGAGATTGATAAAAGGGTGCAGTGAACAATTGGCTATATGGAATAAATCTTGCCTTGGTAATGTTAGGCTTAAGCTGAGTAATGCTAGAAAAAAACTCGAGCAGTTGAATGAATTGGATTCATTACAACACGATCTTGTCGGTATAAATGAAGTTAGAGAGGAGGTCCTATTATGGCTTAAGAGGGAGAAAGTGATGTGGAAGCAGAGATTGAGGATTCATTGGCTAAAAGAGAGAGATCAAAATACAAAATATTTTCATTCCAAGGCTACTTAGAGAAGGAAGAAAAATCTCATTAACAAACTGAAAGATGAAAGAGGGAATTGGCATGAGGAAGAGCAGAGGGATAGCTTAATTATGGAGTATTTCAAACAACTTTTTACTGCTTCAGGACAAGGGGCCAAAGTAATATTATGGACATTGTAGAGCATAAGGTTACTGAGGAGATGAATGTGGAGTTGACAAAGCCTTACACTGCTGATGAAGTTGCTGCTGCTTTACAACAAATGCATCCAACAAAGGCATCTAGACTAGATGTTATGTCACCAATTTTCTACCAGAAGTTTTGGCATGTGATTGGCAACTAAGTGACCTCAGCTGTTCTTCAGACTTTAAATTCAGGTGAGTTGCCTAAGGATCTCAATCATACCATGATTAGTTTGATTCCTAAAAAGAAATGTTGTGAAGTGATTGTTGATTATCGTCCTATTAGTCTTTGTAATGTGATTTATAAGTTGGTGGCTAAAGTGATTGCAAATAAACTCAAAAGGGTAATGCCTTTAATTATTTCTAAATCTCAGTGTGTATTTGTGTTTGGAAGATTGATAATTGAAAATGTGTTAGTGGCTTATAAACTTGTGAATTATTTGAGGCAGAAGAGCAAGGGGAAAATAGGGTATATGTCTTTAAAACTGGATATGAGTAAGGTATACGATAGGGTGGAATGGGGTTTTTTTGGAGAGGATTATGCTGCAACTTAGTTGTGCTCCCTATTTTGTCAATTTAATTACGACATGTGTTAGGACTGCCTCTTTTTCAGTCTTGGTTAATGGTGTACCTCATGGACCAATTGTTCCTAGTAGAGGCATAAGTCAAGGGAATCTATTATCGCCTTACCTTTTCCTTCTATGTACAGAGTGTTTAATTGGACTTTTGAGATCTGCTGAGAGGGACCATACTGTTAAAGGGTGCGAGTATGTAGAGGAGCTCCTATGGTTAATAATCTTCTTTTTACGGATGTTCGTATAATTTTATGTAAAGCTAATGTTAGAACTACCAAAAATATTCAAGTTATATTGGATAAATATGAATTAGCTTCTAATCAGAAAATCGATAAGGAAAAAACAACCATGGTCTTTTTAAAAAATGTGAACGAGGACAGTCAAAGTGAATTGTTGAGCTTGTGGGGTGCTAGATCATTTAAGCAATATGAAAAATATCTAGGGTTGCCTAACCTTGTAGGTAGATCAAAATCAAGGGCATTTGCTAAAATTGAAAATAGAATATGGTCCAAGTTATAGAGTTGGAAAGAGAAGCTTCTTTCACAAGGTGGGAGAGAAGTGCTTATAAAAGTTGTAGCTTTATCCGTACCCACTTATGCTATGAGTTGTTTCAAAATTCCAGTGGGTTTCTGTAAGGATTTGGAGAGAATGATGGCTACATTCTAATTGGGGCAGAAAAAATTGCATTGGATGAGCTGGAGTCGATTGTGTCATTCTAAGTATAGAGGAGGTATGAGATTTAAGGACTTGCATTTCTTTAATTTGGCTTTATTGGCTAAGCAAGAATGGAGGGTTTTACAAAATGGTGAGTCCTTATTACAACGAATTTTTAAAGCAACATACTTTTCAAAATGGACATTTTTTCAGTCTAAACTAGGGCCAAATCCTTCTTATGCATGTAGAGGGATATAGGAGGCTAAAAAATGGTTGTTAGCAAATGGTTGTTAGCAAATGGTTGTTAGCAAATGGTTGTTAGCAGGTTGTAGATAGAGAGTACGAACATGGGAGAATATAAAGATATGGAGGGATGCGTGGATTCCAGGATATAACCCTCTAGAGCAGGGATTGGAAGTAAGGGATGATTTTTCTGTATAAGAAACAATGAACATTCTTATTAATCAAGATACATGAGCATGGAAGGAGGATCAAGTTAGAGCTCTCTTTAATCGAATAGTTGCTGCTGACATCCTCAAAATAAGATTGTCAACTACTCAATATGTGGATCAGTGGATATGGACTAAGGAAAAAAATGGAAACTTTCGACTGATACAAGACCAAAACAGTAACAGTAGTTGGGAAAGTTTAACATTTATAGCAGAGAAGAGAATGTGGAAAATGATTTGGCAAATGCAAGTTCCAAGGAGGATCAAAACTTTTGCATGGAGAGCTTGTAAAGATATTTTGCCAACACTTAGGCTGAGTTTGGGTGTCAAAGTATCCTCAGATACTCTTAGGAGACTTCGTATAGATGAAGTGTGTTTTACATCCAAACACAGTTTCGTACGGCCAGAGATACTCTCATCTCAGGACTTCTCTCCCTCCCTCTCTCTTCGCACCCTTCTCACAATTTCTTCTCCAAAAACAGATCCAATCGCTACATTTATCACAAGTTCGTGTACGAGAGGTGGGACAAAGAGGGATAGGTGGTCGCCAGTGTGAGGTGGTGGAGGTGCGGTGGCCTGGGTGGCCACGTACGGCGGCAAAAGTGCACAGAAATGGATTTTACCCATTTCGGTTGGGTTATCGCAGTGGAGAGAATCGGCTGCGCGTGGGGGAGTTCGGTGGTGGGAGAGATGGTCGCCGGCGTGAGGGAGAGTTGCCAGTGGTGGCGGTGGGGCTGGGTGGCCGCGTATGACGGCGCAAGTGGAGAGAATTGGGCCACACCCATTTCGGTTGGGTTACCACATGGGAGAGAATCGGATGCGCGTGGAGGAGATCGGTGGTGGCTGGGGGAGTCACCGGCGTGAGAGGAAGTCACCAGTGGTGGCGGTGAGGTCAGGCGGCGCACGGAGGCGATCAAACTAGGGGAAACCCATTTCGGGCGTGAGGGTATCAGGCCAAATATTGCACATTTCGGACGTGAGGGAATCGGGCAAAGGAGAGAGAGAGGGAAAGTGAGGGGAATCGGGCAGAAGAGAGAGAGAGAGAAAAGAAAAACTATAACATAAAAAGACAATAAAATTATTATAATCTAAAATAAAAATAAACAAAGTATTATAATATTTATTATTATTATAAAATCACTATAATATTTATGGGACCCACATCTTTTCAATCACCTATACAAAAGTCAATAACTTAACATATTTTATACATCCAAACAACTCAAACCACTTTCAATGGGACCTACAAACTCACTTCAATCTCTACTCATAACTATTTACAACACTTCTCAACACTTCTTACCCTCCAAACTGGGCCTTAGACCTCATTTGGATACAGAAATGATTTCATCTCATCTCATCTCATTATTACAATTTTCTCAAATTTTCACACAAAATATAATAAATAATTCAACTTTTTCAAATGTCAAAAAAAAAATAATATTAAAAAATTCTATTATAACAATATTTTATTCAACTTTCAATTTTCATCTAAAACCATCTTATCTCATCTCATCTAACAATAGTAATCTAAGAAAGAAGAAGGTGGAAGTGGAAAATAGTTGATGTTTTTGCAAGTCTACTATGAGTGAGGTTTGGAAGAAGATTGGGCCAATAATGCAACAACTAAACTCAGATATGGATTTTATTGATGCCATTAGATTTGTTATGGCTTGAGGTACTAATGCAGATTTCACTTTGTTCTTTCTAATAAGTTGGAGTTTGTGGTTCAGGCGAAACAAAATGCAAATGGAAAATACTTTGATTGAACCAGTTCAGGCTATCACCATGCACTATCTTTGCACAAAGTTTTTAATGATGTAAGGTATTCTTCATCTCAGGTGGTTGGAAGAATATGTCTTTGGCAGCCACCTCCAAGTATTTTTTTCAAGTTAAATGTTGATGAGGCTGTATTTTTTGATGTAAGGAAAGTAGGAGTGGGTATGGTACGTCGAGATGATAGAGGCAGAGTGGTGATGGTTGCAAGCAAGTTGGAAGATGAGGTTGAGGATGTTGCCACCATTGAATTGCTTGCTTTATTAAGAGGCTTACAACTATGTATTCCTCTTGGTCTTCAAAAACTTATTATAGAGAGTGATTGGCTGCTCATGGTTCAAAAATTGTAAGCTGATCAAGACTCTTACTCAGCAAATGGAAACTTGATTAAGGAAGCTAAGAGCTTGATGCAACATTTTTGTTATCATATGGGAAATGAGGTAACACATAGACTAGCTCGTTATACTTTGAATGTTGTTGATATTCATATGTGGTGGGAGGATGTTCTTACTTTTATTGATCATGCTATTTGGTTTTGTGGAGGGGGAAAATCCCCCATATTAGATTTTAGGCAGGTCCTAGGTCCCAACCCAGATATAAGACCTAGGTTGAACCAGGCCAGATGAATGGGCCGAGACAGGGCCCGAGTGCATGGCGTAGCCCGCGCCCGACAATACTATTTGGGCCTGGCATCGGGTGAGGTACTCGGGTCGGGTCATCATCACAATAGGGAGTACGGGTGAAACTTGCGAGGGAAAGAACGCAGCACTCATGACCAGGTAAAGGAAATTACAACAGATGATACTCGGCATTAATTAGGCATGAAGGAACCC
The DNA here is from genome assembly GCA_029856935.1 of Cyclocarya paliurus. NCBI lineage: Eukaryota > Viridiplantae > Streptophyta > Magnoliopsida > Fagales > Juglandaceae > Cyclocarya > Cyclocarya paliurus. The sequence continues at coordinate 13,381,985 of CM056949.1, forward strand.
ATAACAGAAGGTGTGCCGCATTCAATGCAGCCCAAGGCCCGAGCAATAGATAACGACCTAGAGCCCTTGCTAGCTCGGTGGATTGACACCATGAAGGTAGCTTGGCGAATAGACAGCACCGATGTATCATCCCCTGTTATCCAATGCTCTGTTATCATGGAGACCAGGTTGGCAGGTATAAATAAGGCACCACCAACAACAAGCCAGGTAATAGAGAACAAGGATAGAGAATAGCGATACAAGTCTAATTTAAATTCATCATCAGTCATCTTTATGCTCATATCTTGACTACAATTCATAATCTCCATCAACAACTACTGACTTAAGTATTAGAGGATCAACGGACCCCAAGGTCCCCCTCTTTTGTGATTGTGTAGGTGATCGCTCATACACTGCCTGCGTGAATTTGTCCAGGCCCGCGAAATATGACATCAACAATGACGCCATCTGTGGGATCTCTATTGTCCCGTAACTAGCATGTCCTTCGTATACCGGCAACAACTCGCTCTCAGCATTCACAGCGTGAAACAGTACAATCCGAAGCAATGGAAGCAAAGTTCAATAAGCAAGCCAAAGTTATACAAAAACTCATGGCAAATATGGAGACCTTCCGGCGGGAAAATGCTTCTCTACGGAGGAATAATGAAGAAACTGAAGCAGATCATCAAAGTCATCATTCTGAAGCCTGTCCTCAACCTAACCCAATCTTAACAGATGAAGAGCGACGAAAATTCAACACGCAGATTCAAATAGAGGTGGCCAAGCAAATAGGCTAGCCCTCCACGGTAGACCAGTTGCTATCCAATGCTGAGCTACTGTATAGCACCGCGATTATGGTGGTCCCTATACTCCAAAAGTTCAAGTCTCTCAAATGGAAACGTATAATGGATCGGGAGATCCGCTCAAACACCTGAAGACTTTCAAAACTCAAATGACCCTCCATGGCTTTCCTAGCGAGGTGGCATGCAGGGCTTTCCCCTTACGCTAAAAGGGGTAGCACGAACTTGGTTTGGATCCCTACGGCCAGGAACAGTGGACAGTTTCAATGATCTGCCTGCAGCGTACCTTTTGACTGTCAAATAGAGGGATGACGAGAGCCTCAAGTCATATCTCTCCCGCTTTAATAGAGAATGAATGACAACGAACGATTAGGACGAAAAGATCACTCTAGCCGCCTTGTTAGTAGGGGTTTGGCCTCGAAACCCCTTTATGACAGAAATCACCCTGAAGACCCCGCCCACATTGAGGGAATTCATGGATCGGGCCGACAGTTACATAAATGGGGAAGACACCCTTCGAGCACTAACCGCTCCCAAGAAAGGTGACTTGGAGAGAGCAGACAAGAAAACTGTGGACCATCGTAAGGGTTCGAGCCAAGGAGACTACAAAAAGAGGCTTACGAGACCAAAGGAAAAGGAGAACAGGCCTAGCAAAGGAAGCCTGGTCCTCGCACACATTCTAACCTAACGGTCGAAACTGAGGAAAATCTCAACATATGTGAAGAACGAAGACAGGATTCATCTCATCCTAAATACTGTTCCTTTCATAAAAGCCATGGACACAATACGCATGATTGCAACACTAGGAAGGAAATGTTTGAGGAGCCGGAGATGCAAGCTGACTGATCTGAAGACGAGAGGAAAGAGCCACAATGAGGTCACCGTCCTTATTATCAAAAGGACCAGAACCGAAGCTCTATTTGGAGAAACCAAGGGCAGGTTCGTAGAAGTTACGACAAAAGATGAGAAGAAGGGCTACGAACTTGTGAGGAGAAAATCCACATCAAAGGGACACGTGTAGAGAGAAACCCCCTATATGTGAAATCAACACCATAATGGGAGGATATGCTAGGAGAACGACCTCCTCGGCACAGAAGGCCCATGCAAGAAAGGTCAGGTATGAAGAAGTGTTCTCGACCTATAAACCACCCCCCCCCACCAAAGGGTTCAGACCGGAGAAGATCTTATAACTTTCAATGAGCAAGACGCAAAAGGCTTGTCACACCTGCATGATGATGCTCTAGTGGTAACGACCCAAATCGCAAACTATCGCACCAAGAGAATTCTTATCGACAACGGCAGCTCGGTCGACGTCATTTTCTTGGAAGCGTTTACTAAAATGGAAATCACCCTCGATCGGTTGTGACCCACACCTACCTCTCTCAAAGGTTTTACAGGAGACACAATCCAGTCGATCGAAGCTGTCACCTTGTCTGTATTAGCTGGGACGGCCCCTAAAATAGTGTCCTTGATGGTAGATTTCTTGGTGGTGAAACCCCTTCTTCATACAATGTGATTCTGGGACGACCATCGTTAAATCAGATGAGAGCTGTGACCTCCACGTATCATCTGAAGGTGAAGTTCCTGATCCGGTCAGGAATAGTGGAAATGCGCGGCGAACAACAAATTGCAAGGGACAGCTACGCTCAGGGGATGAAATCCAAGGCGATAGCAATATAATCCCTTGAGGAGGACATAGAGAAGCAACCTCGCCCCCACCGCCAGCTCTGACAGAACTGGATAAGGAAGTAAGGGATGAAGAAGCTCTAAGGCAGACAGAGCCTAACGAGCCATTAGTTTTGATACCAATGGATCCCAATGAACCAGAACGAACTATGCGAATGAGGTCTAAAATGTCCAACGAATTGAGCCAATTCATGAAGCAGCTAATCATCAAACACCGAGATGTATTCGCTTGGTGCCATAAAGAAATGCCAGATATCGACGAATCAGTAATAGAGCATCGCCTCAGTGTGAATCCTGAGGTGAAAAGAATCAAACAAAAGTGCCGCAGCTTCAGCACAAAAAAGTATGCGACCATCGCCAAAGAAGTGGATCGCTTGTTGACCGCATGATTCATTCGGGAGGTTCACTATCCCGAATGGCTCTCCAACACCATGTTGGTAAAAAATCAAGTGGCAAGTGAAGAATGTGCGTGGACTTTACCGACTTGAACAAAACTTGTCCCAAAGATAACTTCCTTTTCCCAAGATTAGATTTGATAGTAGACTCAACGGCGGGGCATACCTGCTCAGCTTTATGGATGCATACTCTAGCTATAATCAAATTAGAATGAACCCAGATAATGAGGAGAAAACTGCATTCATTACGGATCGATGGCTCTACTTCTACCGAGCAATGCCATTTAGACTTAAAAACGCGAGAGCAGCATATTAACGACTGGTCAATCGAATGTTCAAAAATCAAATTAGGAGAAACATGGAGGTATACGTGGACGATCTGTTGGTTAAAAACAAGAAATTAGAACAACACGTTGATGATCTCCACGAAGCTTTCGCAGTGCTTAGAATGTATAAGATGAAGCTCAACCCTCAGAAGTGTGTTTTTGGAGTCGAGTCAGGCAAATTTTTAGGATTCGTGGTCTCTAAGCATGGAATTGAAGCTAATCCTGAAAAGGTTAAAACTATTATGCTTATGCCTCCGCCTCGAACGATCAACAAGGTTCAAAAGCTTGTAGGAAGAGTAACAACTCTAAATCGCTTCATTGCAAAGTCAACCGATCGCTGCTGACCATTCTTCAAGGTTCTACGAAAAGCACAAGAATGGGATGAGGAATGTAGAAAGGCCTTCGGCGAACTAAAGGAATATCTGACTCATCCACCCTTGCTTAGCCAAACCACGCCAGGAGAGGACCTGACTACCTATCTAGCCATATCACCAAATGTAGTTTCTGCTGTGTTAACTTGAGAAGAAAAAGGAATCCAACGGCTTCTATATTATGTAAGCAGAGCCTTTTGGGGAGCAGAGACTAGATACCCCCGGACAAAAATGCTAGCATTCACGTTAGTAATTATGGCTAGTCGGTTAAGATCTTACTTTCAAGCTCACCCAATAAAAGTGCATACCAATGTCCCTTTGAGAAAGATATAACAAAAACCAGACACATCCGGCCGCATGACTAATTGGGAAATCGAGCTGAGCGAGTTCGAGATTAAGTACCTTCCACGCACGGTAATTAAGGGACAGGTATTGGCGGATTTTGTAGTTGAATTCTCAAGCTTTTTGGAAGAGATAGTCAAAATGCCCCAAGGCAAGCCTTGGTAGGTCTACATCGATGGTTCCTCCTGCTAGATTGGAGGGCAAGTGGGAATACACATAATGACAGACTTGGGAGAAAAGCTTGACTATGCCCTCAAGCTTGGGTTTCAAGTCACCAACAATGAAGCTGAGTACGAGGCACTCTTGTCAAGAATGACCATTGCCAGATCGTTGGGAGCTATTGAAATCGAAGTGCAAGTGATTCCCAGATAGTCGTGGGACAAGTAACCGGACATTTCCTTTCAAAAGGGAAAATTTTGAAAAAGTATCTCCAACGGGTAGGAGAAGAGCGTGATCTTTTTCAATATTCTTTTGTCCATCAAATCCCGAGGGGAGAAAACCAAGAAGCAGATCGGTTGGCTAAAGTTGCTTCGGGCCAGGAAGAATTACCACTTCCGGATCAAGTCATAATTTGGACCATTGATGTAGTGGTAGTAGGAATCCGAATATCTTTTATTGAGACAGTTCAACCTCTTGAATGAGTCACTGACATCCTGAAATTTCTCCAAGAGGGAGTCCTTCCAGACAATCGGGAAGAAGCCTGGAAAATTAAGAACCGAACAGCTCGGTTCACTTTGGTAGAAGGAATTCTGTACAAGAGAGGCTATGCCGAGTCGCTATTAAAGTGTATCTCGTCTGAACAAGCTCAGTACGTCCTAGTAGAGATACATGAAGGAGTATGCGGAAATCACGCTAGTGGAAGGGCACTAGCAATCTGAATGACCTGAGCAGGGTATTATTGGCCTAACTCTCACAAAGATGCAGAAGAATTTGCAAGGAAGTGTATCAAGTGCCAAGAAAATGCTCCTATTTCGCACTACTCTCACAAAAAATTCACTTCTGTTACCTCCCCATGGCCTTTCGCACAGTGGGGATTAGACCTTATTGGCCCATTTCCAACTGGCAAAGGAGGAGTACAATTTGTTGTGGTAGCGGTTGACTACTTCACGAAATGGGTAGAAGCGGAAGCATTAGCAATCATCACGGTCCGTGCAGTTACAAATTTCCTTTGGAAATCCATAATCCGCTGCTTTGAAATTCCCCAAAGCTTTGTGACAGACAATGGACGGCAATTCGACTGCTCCAATTATAAAGAGTGGTGCTCAGAGCTAAAAATCAAGACCAAGTACTCTTCTCCAGGACATCCGCAAGCCAACGGGCAGGTAGAGGCAACCAACAAAACAATACTCAACATCTTAAAGAAGAAGTTGGGAAGTCAGAAGGGGGAATGGGCCGAGGAACTTCCTAGCACACTATGGGCTTATCGAACGTCTATAAGGACCCCTACCGGAGAAACTCCCTTTTCCCTCATCTACGGAATGGAAGCCATGATACTAGCTGAAGTGGCAATGCCTACATACTGCGCACAACATTTTGATCCTAATAGTAATAACGAGAGACTAAGAGAAAACTTGGACTTCTTGTAAGAAATGCAGGTAAAAACAGTAAGCCGAAGAGCAGCCAACAAATGAAGGGTTGAACAGTATTTTAACAAACATGTCCGACCTCTCAACTTCAAGGTCGGAGAGATGGTTCTAAAGCAAACAGGAGTCACAACTCAGGCTGAAGGCAAATTGGGCCCCAAATGGGAAGGGTCGTATGTAGTAGCTGCAATTAGGAGACCTGGTTCTTATCGACTTAAGGACCACAAGAGATATGAGTTGCCACACCCGTGGAATGCCGAGCACTTAAGGAAGTATTTTGTATAAAAAAAAAAAATAGAGCCAAGCTCAGAAAAAAGAGGTGTAAAGTTGTCATATATAAAGTCTTATCAACTAATTTTTGAATATTGTATCATTGTGTCTCTTACAAACAGGGTTACACCATAACTTGCCAAACTTCGTGCAAAGGAAAAACTAAATGCATTGGCCAGGGAGCAGGGCCCACTGGCTTTGCCAACCCATAAGTACCAATCCGCGAAATATAAAGCATAGGAACTGAGCCATGAGCTCTGACTTGCTAACAGCTATTCTCAATGCAAACAAATGACTGCTGAGCTTCGTATGATGGTGCAGAACCGAATGCTTTTGCTAGGGGGTAGGGCCCATGGGCTCTTCCAACCCATAAGTACCAATCCACAAAGTATAAAACACAAGAACAGAGCCATGAGCTCTGACCTGCTAACAACTATTCTCAACATAGCCAAGTGACTTCCGAGTTTCATGCAATGGTACAGAACCGAATGCGTTGGCTTGGGAGTAGGGCCCACAGCTTTGCCAACCCATAAGCACCAATCCACGAAGTATAAAGCATAGGAACAAAGCTATGAGCTCTGGCCTGCTAACAACTATTCTCAATGCAACCAAGTGACTTCCGAGTTTTGTGCAATGGTGCAGAACCGAATGTGTTGGCCAGGGAGCAAGGCCCACAGGCTCTGCCAACCCATAAGTACCAATCCAAGAAGTATAAAGCACAGGAACTGAGCCATGAACTTTGACTTGCTAATAGCTATTCTTAACGCAACCAAGTGACTGCTGAGTTTCGTGCAATGGTGCAGAACCAAATGCGTTGGCCAGGCAGCAGGGCCCACTAGCACTGCCATCCCATAAGTACCAATCCACGAAGTATAAAGTACAGGAACGGAGCCACGAGCTCTAACCTGCTAATAGCTATTCTTAACGCAGCCAAGTGACTGCCGAGTTTCATGCAATGGTGCAGAACCGAATGTGTTGGCCAGGGAGCAGGGCCCACGGGCTCTGCCAACCCATAAGTACCAATCCACGAAGTATAAAGTACAGGAATGGAGCCACGAGCTTTGACCTGCTAACAGCTATTCTCAACGTAGCCAAGTGACTGTCGAGCTTCATGCAATGGTGCAGAACTGAATGCGTTGGCCAGGGGAGCAGGGCCCACTGTCTTTGCCAACCCATAAGTACCAATCCACGAAATATAAAGCATAGTAACGGAACCATGAGCTTTGACCTGCTAACAGCTATTTTCAATGCAGCCAAGTGACTACCGAGCTTCTTGCAAAGGTGCAGAAAAAATGGTACAAGCCCAGTCTCTAGGCCGGCCACTGAGTAGCACAAGTAGAAGACAACAAAAGAAGGAATCGGACAGCAAGGTACACAAAAATTACTTTATTTATTACTTTGCCCAGGTCATACAAAGCATGAGCCCAATCACTTGGCCAAACAAAACAAAATTTGAAGAAGATGGCCCTACGACAATACTTTACGATTGGTAGAGTATGAAAGCAAAAACCAAAGACAAAGAGGAAAAGTGTAGACATGCATATAAAAACAAACATCGAAACATTTTACTATCAAAACAAGGTTACAAGGAGGTTATTACATCATCAAAAATAACAAAGTACATAAAGTTTTGTCCAAACGGGAGAAAAATGCTCAGCAACACGAAGTCTTGAGAAGGAAGGAGACCGCCTGTTGGGTCTCGAGTTCGCATATGCAGAAACAAGATGTCATATCTTCCCACATGGTGCTGGACAGGGTGTTCAACATTGTAGTATCTTCCTCCTCAGAAAGGAGAAGGGAAGGAAAGGAGGAGTTCGGGGTCCAATGGAACCCAGCCCAGATCGCAGGAGAATGAGCTGGGATTCAAGGTTGAGATGAAGGACACCCTGAGGGAACTGACAGATTCCAGTGAGTTGGTTTCACCCTGGAATGCCCGTCTGTTTCTGTCCACCTTCACCTCACCATCGTGCCATCACCTTGCTCCAGCTAAGCTCAGAACCAACAGGCAGCAAGTTTTGATGCAACAGCTTCGGGAGTTAACCCCCGTAAGCAAGGGGCAAGAACAAGTGAGGCACCATAAGCAAGATGGCAAGAGCAATAAATACCAATGACCTAATCCCTTGATATTCAAACCACCATAACCAATGACAGCCCGAATACCAAAAGAGAAGGCATAGCCTCTCGCAAACCTCAGAAGAAGAAGAGGGAACCATGGGAGCCCTCAGGGTTTACAGAAATGAGAGGTAAAAGCGGGGTATGAATTCCCAAGAACGGGAAAAGGCCCCCATTTTATAGGCAAGAATGGCGCTTGGCATCCCAGAGAACCATGACTCCTGAACTCACCCCAACCGTCCACGTTATCCCAAAACTTCTCTAGCCGAACAAGTGTTTCCTATAGGGAACTATTGTCCCTTGGAACTCAGAAGGTGCATAAACGCTAACCGACGTGGAGTAAATGATAGAGTTAAGTCCGGAGTTATTAGGGCATTGGTAACAGATGCGTTTAATGAGGTATTAAATACAAGGTTAATGGGGTATTAATGATAGACTACTTTAATGACCTTGGAAAAGTAGTCTTGGGACAGACGTGGAGTCAGGAAAAGGTTGAACTCGCGTAAAAAGGTACGAAGAGGGTCGACGCATGTTCAAACAAATATTTTGGATTTACGAGAAACTCGAATGAAACCTTAAGGGTCCCACTCAGAAGATACTTGCTCGGCAAAACTACAAAAGGTACCTACTCGGTATTCATACGAAAAGGTACCTGATCGATACTCATACGAAAAGATATCTACTCGATACCAGCATGGGAGATACCTACACGGTAACAACACAGGAAGTTAGATGTTCATTAACTCAAGAAGTTCCAGCTTGGAATAAAAAATAAAGCATCTACTTGGTACTTAGCTATGCAAACCATGCATCTACTTAGGCTACGTTTGAATCCTCAATACAACTCAACTCAACTCAACTCAACTCATCATTACAATTTTTTCAAATCCCAATACAAAATATAATAAACAATTCAACTTTTTCAAAATTTAAAATAATAATAATATTAAAAAATAATATTCTAACAATATTTTATCATCTTAACTCAACTCAACTCAACTCAGTTCAACATCCAAATACAGCCTTAACCCTTTAGACCAGATGATTAGCTATGCCCCAGAGCCCTTGCTAGCTTGGCGGATTGACAATATGAAGGTAGCTTGGCGAATAGACAGCATCGATGTATCATCCCCTGTTATCCAACGCTCCGTTATCTTGAAGACCAGGTCGTCAGGTATAAATAAGGCACCATTAGCAACAAGCCAGGTAAGAGAGAACAAAGATAGAGAATAGTGATACAAGTCTAATTTAAATCCATCATCAGTCATCTTTATGCTCATATCTTGACTACAATTCATCATCTCTATCAACAACTATTGACTTAAATATTGGAGGATCAACGGATCCCGAGGTCTCCCATTTTGTTATTCTGCAGGTGATTACTTGTACACTGCCTGTGTGAATTTGTTCAGATCCGCCAAACATGACATCAACATGTTTGATAAAAAAGGTATGTAATATTGCTCTTTTGATTAAATGAAAGTTTGGTTATAAAATAATAATAGTAATAATAATAACAATAATAATGGTTGTCGGTAAGGGCAGTAGTGCACCTCATGATGTTCACACGCGTCTGAATTCTTTTGCTCTTGATTAATAATATTATGGGTAACCTTACCAACTTTCCTCAATAATAATTTGTTTTCTTATAATTAATCTGTTTCTATGGTCTCAGGTCCAAACATAACATATATATATATATATATATATATATATATATATATATGTTGATATTGTCCAGATCAATTATATAATCAGAACATATTTAACTACTAAGACGTGGGTATCACGATTGTTGACAGCTACTTGAATATATAAATTCCATGGCCAATTACCAGCTTTTTCTTAGAACTAATAAATTCAAAACACACGTGTATATGTATAGAAAAAATATTTGCAACCATGAATTATGCAACTGTTATATAATTGTTCTGAAATAAATAAATAAAATATGAGATCTACATAAATTATTTTTTTTAATGACTTATATATATAACTGTTAATTTTCACTTTTCAGTCTAACTGCTGGTTTGATTTACGTACGTTTAAAAATTAATTTTCTAAATTTTCTTGCGGAAAGTTTATATATTATATATATATGGCTATATACTAATTGCAACCAATGCATTAATGCAATAACATTAATGCCGTAAACTATTTTTTTTCAATTGACAACATGAATGAATTAAGTTCATCATCATGTATATACGATTATTTTCGGACTGCGGTTATTGACCTGAAACGGGTTACAATTATTTCATTTAGAGTAATTGATCATGATGTTAATTAATTAATTTTGCGTACAAGCATGGACATCATTTATAACTCAGATGGATGATTTGCATGCATGTTAAGCTAGCGGGACGTGCGTTTGGCATTGTAATACACATGCAGTACTCCTGTGATAAGATTAAAAAAAATCTATAATGTTAGATATTAATGCTATTGAATATTTTCAGAAATTTTAAATTTAATTAGGAATGATTTGATAGTAATGATCAAATAATTATCTCATGATTGATCATATTATTATAATATTTGTATTATTTCAATTAATTACTCCAATTCTCTTATTAATCGAAGTTATGTGTACTTAAAAATTAGTCAAAGTAATAAGAGCAAAATGTAGTCCTTGGAGCTCTTACCTAGGAGTGGACGTAATCATCCTGACGCTAAACTACAAGAAAATGACTCCCACGTATTATGATATCCACTTTTGGCACCAATATACCTTTTTGGATCAATCCCATTAATGATTAATGTTGATCAATCTGTCAGTTCAATTCGAAATCTGATTTATTTGATTATAATCCACTTGCATATATTCAACGATGACCGGCAAACACACGCCAAGATATACCCCCGAAACAAAATGGGAATCATGAAGTAGTACTCCTACATATAACAACAGGCCGGTTGACTCCACAAATACTAAATTAAACCTGCGCGCCCTCCCACTCGTAATGTTCGAGACAATATTCTTAAGCTAGCTGATCATGGTATAAACTCCTGCATGCATGCCTGATTTCCTATAAATAAAACCCAATAACCTCATCTACCATCGCACATTCTTCAAACTCTGATCTCGATCCATTTGTCCAAAACCAATGGCCTCCAAGTGCTCCAAGCTTTTCTCTCCCATAACTTTCTCATTTTTCGTTCTCCTTTTAATTCCCTTCTTTACCGCTCTATCTTTTGCAGATATCTCTCATCTCACTACTCCAGTCCCACCTGAAACCATTTGCAAGTCCACCCTTTACAACTCCTATTGCAAATCCATGCTCCCAAATCAGACTCATGCCAATGTCTTCGATTATGGCCGGTTTGCGATTTTGAAGTCATTATTGCAATCACGCATATTTTCAAGCGTAGTGAACAATTATGTTAAATACAGGTACCCCTTCTTATCCAAAACTACAATACGTGCTCTTGAGGATTGCCAATTGCTGGCTAGCTTAAACGTTGATTACCTTAAAAAATCCTATGAAACTATCAACACAACTAGTGTTGATCTCTCCACCCTTGAAGTGGATGACGTCCAGACCTTTCTTAGTGCCATTTTAACTAACCAGCAAACTTGTTTGGAAGGCCTCATTTCCACAGCTTCGGATTCAAGCATAAAGAATGCTCTTTCAGGGCCACTTTATAATGACACTAAGCTCCATGGCGTCTCTCTGGCTTTGTTCACCAAGGGGTGGGTGCCTATGAAGAAGGATTGCTGGAAGCCTGAGAGGAAATATCCTATGTTCCGAAATGGAAGTTTACCATTAAAAATGTCCAGCCAGAAACGAGCAATTTATGAGTCAGTGTGCAAGAGAAAGACTTTCGAGACAGATAGTGAAGATGAAGAGATTAGGGTTTCTGACATTGTGATCGTGTGCCAAGATGGAGGCGGAAACTTCACCACAATCAATGATGCCGTTCTTGCTGCTCCAAACAACACTAACTCTTCTGATGGCTACTTTCTAATCTTTGTTACAGCCGGTGTTTACCAAGAGTATGTGTCCATTCCGAAGAACAAGAGGTATTTGTTGATAATTGGAGACGGTATCAATCGGACAATAATCACAGGCAACCGAAGCGTAGATGATGGCTGGACGACATTCAATTCCGCAACTTTTGGTAAGGAATAATTAATCTCTCCAACATTTGAGGGAAGCACCGAAATTTGTATGCTGTTTTGTAAAAAAATCTTAAATTACTTAAAGAATTATCCAAACAATTTAACATGCATGCCAGCTTGATCAAAAATTTTAATTATTTCCTGAACTTATGTGCCAAAACTTCACTAAGCTCCACATCAATATTGCAGCTGTGGTTGCAACAGGGTTCGTGGCCGTGGACATTACTATTCGCAACACTGCTGGGCCAACAAAGCACCAGGCAGTTGCACTTCGAAGTGGGGCAGATATGTCAACGTTTTACAGCTGCAGCTTTGAGGGGTACCAGGACACATTGTACACACATTCTCTCAGGCAATTTTATCGGGAATGTGATATCTATGGGACAGTTGATTTCATATTTGGAAATGCTGCAGTTGTCCTCCAAAACTGCAACATATATCCCCGCCTTCCAATGACTGGACAATTCAATTCCATCACAGCTCAAGGTCGAACGGACCCAAATCAAAACACAGGTATTTCCATCCATAATTGTACAATTAGAGCAGCTGACGATTTGGCTGCAAGCGATGGTACTACTCAAACATACCTAGGGAGGCCATGGAAGGAGTACGCCAGGACAGTTTACATGCAATCTTTCATGGACAGTTTGATAAATCCAGCAGGTTGGCATGAATGGAGTGGAAGTTTTGCACTAAGCACATTGTATTATGCGGAGTATGGAAATAGAGGGCCTGGATCAGAAACTGCGAATAGAGTGACATGGCCTGGTTACCATGTGATTGACGGCGCTGATGCTGATAATTTTACAGTATCTTCCTTCTTGCTGGTGGAAGATGATTGGCTGCCTCGAACAGGAGTGCCTTACACCGGTGGCTTAGTGTGAGTTGATAAAAAAACATGAATGAGTAACTTCTTGGATATCGCTGGTTGTTGTTTCATTTTTCTGTCATTGTTTTTACTACAGAAATAAGCGCGTGATGCCATAGAGTCTTGGCCATTAATGTACAGTTTGATTCTCATGATGTATTGTTTCATAGTAAATGTCATGATTATTTTATGAAAGAAAAGAAATTGTAAATGCGCACTTGATATTGCAAGATCTGGAATGCAACAAGTTACAGGGTGTTGGCGTCATGATTGTCAATTTGGCTTCAAGGTTGACATGATCTTGGTACGTAGGTTGAAAATACCAACCCCGATTCCTTCGGATTAAAAAACTCTTCCCAATATTAATTATAGGACTTTTTTTTTAGAGAGGTAGATGAGATAATCCATACTTTTGGCGAAAGAAACCATGATTACAATAAAAAGGTTGAGCTAGGGTACAAAAATTCCAAAACCAAACTTCAAATTTTATAAAGTGAAATATATCCTATATGTACAAACTAAGATTTATTATTACTATATAAAAAAGTACTACAAGTACCAATTAAAGCAATCAATTCAACAAAAATTAACGAGCAAAAAGAGATATATCTAAGAAATTAGCTTTACAGATTAGTGCCTAAACCGAGGAAAGCTCATGGAGACCTACCCATATACAAGCCAAAAATATGAGAAAAATGCTAGTTTGCGCCTGGGTTCGCCTTTGGGTTTGACCTTTACTGCATTTTTTTAAATGTTTCAAAAAGTTGCTATTAATAAATTTGTATATTTTTTAAAAATATTTTAAAAAGTTACTACTAATAAATTTGTATATTTTTTAAAAATGTTTAAAGATACATGTTTAAAAAAATAATTGAAAAAAAAAAAGAGAGAAGAGATTGCACTAAGAGGCTTGCCTAATGGTAAGAGCAGAGCGGCACAGTAGAAGCGTCCAAAACATAAAAGTCTTGGACATGTCTTTTGTTAAAAAGTGAGCCTCAACAGAAAAAGTAATTTATTTTATAATTTTTTATGGTAAGGTTCAATTTTTTACGAAAAGGGATTGCGTGTAGAGTATATATATTTACGACTTGTATAAATTATTTTTATTTTTTTATTCATTTTTTTAAATGATCAATTTGTAGAGATCATTTTATCACAACAACTTTTTATCACTTTTAAATTGACATTTAACATTTTAATGTGAAATACGTTAGCATGTTTTTTTTCTATCTATTTATAAAAAGTGTGGGAGGTTCGAATCCAAATTTTTTATTTGAAGAACCGTGATATATGCCATTAGGCCATCATGCTATTGGCATACGGTTAGCAGGTTGATTTTAAATCTTGAAGTTATAAATCTTTATATATGTACGCATTAACTTTGTTCCTTTTGTTTTTTAAAAAAATAATAATTACGGAATACTTCAACTGCCCCTTAAAAATCTCTAAAGTCCTAATTAGGAAGGATGGAATGGAAATCTTGTCCGTTGATATATATTCACAACGCAATTTCACCCATTTTTTAAGGAGTAATGCTTGATACGGATAGTCATAGATTGTATAAACGTCGTGTATTTTTTTTTTAAAAAAAAAAATCTATTATTTAAAAATTAATTTTTAAAAAAATAGATTCTATATTTATTCATTTTTTTAAAAAGAAGTATACAATACTTATACATTTTATGACTACAAATATTATTATAAAACGACAAAAGGGTTAGATCTATGAATTTCTGCGAAACAGGCTCCACAAAAAGAGAGGACACTAGTTGATGAATAATTTATCGAGTTAACCATGATATCAAAAGGCTTGGATGACTATGAATTATTTAATACGGTAAATCTGCCAATCCATTAATGTTAGGGTTTTATTCTTGACGGAAAGGATTCATGTTTGGATATTGAAATGATTTGAATTGAATTATGAATAGTAATATTTTGTTGGTCCTATTGAGATTTTAATTTTTTTAGGTTGAAATGAGTTTAACTTTTTAGATTAAAATGTATGAAGTAGATTGAGATGTGTTTAACTTTATTATGAGAAGTTGAAAAGGTAGTGGGTCACATCAATGATTGATTTGAGATAAGTTGAGATCATTTGAGTTTGGATATTGAGATAATTTTCAGATGATCTGAGTTGATGATCTATAAATAGTAATATTTCATTGATCTTATTGACATGTATTTGAATGTAAATAAATTAAAGTATATGTTTAGATATATAAAATAGGTTGTGATGTGTTTAATTTTTTTATAAAAAGTTAAAAAAATAAAAATTTTTATTAATAATTAATTTGAGATAAGCTGAGTTTGTCATAGTTTCGTACGTGATACTTTACTGGCTCATTAAAATTAGGGTTCGTATGGATGCCCAACTTATCTCAATTGATCTCAACTCATCATTACAATTTTT
The DNA here is from genome assembly GCA_029856935.1 of Cyclocarya paliurus. Classification (NCBI taxonomy): domain Eukaryota; kingdom Viridiplantae; phylum Streptophyta; class Magnoliopsida; order Fagales; family Juglandaceae; genus Cyclocarya; species Cyclocarya paliurus. The sequence goes on from CM056949.1 coordinate 13,397,253, forward strand.
TCAAATTTCACTATAAAATATAATAAATAATTTAACTTTTTCAAATCTCAAAATAATTTTAATATTTAAAAATAATATTTTAACAATATTTTATCATCTCAACTCAACTCAACCCAACTCATTTCAACATCCAAACGCACCCTAATCTTAATTTAGTTCTTCGGTCGGAGGCCAGGCATGGTGTCAACGGGCCTAACATGAGAATAGGCCTGTCCACAAAAGTTTCTTGTTAGCTAGCACTCTTTTGTGTGGAGCCTGGTTTTGATTGTGTGCGGCTTAATTTAATGATCGGCCAACTCGATAATGATCTGTTGCGCTTTTTACAATGAGAACTGGGCCATGGTCCGACCCACCTACTGCCACATTGTATTTTTTATTTTTATTTAAATAAAATTTTATGTAGTTCCATAGATATAGACGTGTAGTCTAACCATATAAGCCTTATGTTGTGTGTAATTGATTTCACTTTTTGTTTTATTTTTTCTTTATCATTCCTAACACAAAGCTTATACAATGTCAAATTAAAAAAAAAAAAATTGTTAGATCTATAAAATGATCTTACAAAAATAAACTTAATTAACTAATGTGGTCCAATGTGAAATATTAAATGATCTATTTTACAAGAAAATGAGCTAATCAATTAGCAAATCACGCCATAAATTTCTAAGCGTACTTAAAATAGAATATCTTTGTAGACCAAACATTTTTTTAAAAGAAATAAAGACGTGTTAATTATTTTATAACGTATAACATGCCTAATTCGATATATCAATGCTACACACGATCTAATATATATAATGGGAATGCGCGCAGCTAGCCAACCAGTTTCCTTCCACTTTGTTTTTGTTTTGTTTATAATTATCTATCTCAATGGTCTAAGATTCTCAAAACAATCATTATCAATGACATATATATGTTGATAATGTGAATGTGCGCCATATATATTTTGGACCCATAACTAATAAGACGTGGGTCTCACATGCAATCATCTAATTAATTGAACATCTGATCACCAGTAGTACTACGTACTCACCCACCCTCCCCATTCGGGGAGTTTTTCACTATTTTTTGAACAATTGATCCAAACTCTCTAACTCAAATTCCAAAGAAATCAAATCAATTTGTTTTTAGCCATACATTTTGGTATATGGGGTTCCGAATCTAACTGGCCGACCATGGTGGCTATACACATCAGATTAACTAATTCTTCTTTTCATTGATCTTTCACGAAATTGGTCAAGTTCAACTTGAGTACGTACTGCCCTTTCAACCAACTGAAATCTTTGAAATATTTGTGTCTGCCAACTCAATATCACAGGTTTGATTATGTAGCCGAAGTGTTTGGCACCAGATGGTCCATTCATGTAATTAAACAATTAAGTACCCAATATCATAAACAGTACCAATGCTAATCACTACTCTTTACTATGAACTTCATTATTTTCAGTCACACCTACCTACACTACAAGAAAAATGGTCTTTTCAGCGCCCAGTTTCGTCGCAAAAAGTATGTACTTATTCCTAGCTTTTTCCCCCCTGCAATTACTCAATATTTTGTTTTAATTGGACATCTCAAAATCCACTAACTGCCGTAGTGAAAACTTTATTACAATGTTTAAATCTCGTCACAAATGATTCTTGAATTGCTGCAAATGTTCAAAACCTTTTTCATCGGTCAAACCTTATCGTCGCAATTGTACTCGTTTGGGACATATGTTAATTGTCCTAAATAGGACCAATTCAGCCGCAATAAAGTAAGTCCGACGATATAGAACGTGCCACAACAAATATCCAAATCAAGGTAAGTTCTTATTGCGGCCACGGTTAATCGCCGCAATAGATGGATTTAAACAACTTAGGTACTTAAATAGCACGTACTTAAATAGAATTAAATAGAAAATCAACTATATTAGCTAATTGATATAATATAATTTAAGTCATTTATTTATATCAACTACTTACGTACTTTAATAGAAAATCACATATATAATATAACACACCAATTGATTTGACTGAAAAATAAAAAAATCCAAAATAAAAATAACATTATACTATCATATATCCACGATCAACAAGCTGGAATAAAAAAAAAAAAAAAAACTTGGACAAAGTTATGCCTAGACCACGATCACGCCACCAACGCACAGGCTGCAAGATCAAGTAGTTGACTTTACGAATACATTGCCCTCGTAATATTCTCATGCATCCAAACCCCCTTCCAAATATACTATTAAACTCATTGCCTGTTCTCCCTTCATCCAGTCCCTGATCTCGTATAAATTCAACAGATGCATCCCATCTCCCAACACAAACTGTTCAACTTCTTCCTTTTTTAATCGCAATGGCTTCCAAGCTTTTCTCCTCCATAACAATTTCATTTTTCGTTATCCTCCCCTTCTCCCCATTCTATCTTATGCATACAGCTCTAATCTCACTGATCCCGTCCCGCCTGAAACCATTTGCAGGTCTACCCGGCATCCTTCCTTTTGCAAATCCTTGCTTCCTAACCGTAATGCCAATGTCTTCCACTCTGGCCCATTTTTTATTTTGAAATCACTTCTGCAATCACGCAAGTTTTCAAAAATGGTGGACGCGTATCTGCAACGTAGGCCCAGTTTGTCCGAACCCACAATACGTGCCCTTGAAGATTGTAAACTGCTTGCAGGCTTGAGCGTGGATTTCCTTCAAACCTCCTACAAAACTGTCAATAAAACTAGCGTTGCTCTCTCCAGCTTGGAGGTCGATGACGTCCAAACGTTGCTTAGTGCCATTTTAACTAACCAGCAAACATGTTTGGATGGTATAGTGAACACAGCGTCGGATTCGAGCATAAAGAACGATCTCTTATGGCAACTTTCTAATTACACTAAGCTCCATGGTGTTTCTCTTGCCTTGTTCACCAAGGGTTGGGTGCCTATGAAGAAGTATAGCTCCCTGCCAAAGAGGAAACATCCTGCATTCCGAAATGGATGATTACCTTTGAAAATGAACAGCAAGAAACGAGCAATTTATGAGTTAGTGAGCAAGACAAAGCTTCTTCAGACATATGGAAAGGATGAAGAGGTTAAAGTTTCTGATATTGTGATTGTTTGCAAAGATGGATATGGAAACTTCACCACTATCAATGAAGCCATTGACGCTGCTCCAAACAACACGGCAGCTTCTGATGGGTACTTCTTGATCTATATCACGGCCGGTGTTTACCAAGAGTATGTGTCCATTCCAGAGAACAAAAAGTATTTGTTGATGATTGGGGAGGGTATCAATCAGACTATTATCACAGGCAACCGAAGTGCTGATGATGGTTGGACAACATTCAACTCCGCAACCTTTGGTAAGAAACTATATCTAACTTCGACATTTTAGGATGTAAATTATGTTGAATTAGGTTCAATGCATTTTCCATTCTTTAACAAGCTTAATTATCCACATTTCAAATCAATATTGCAGCTGTGGTTGCACCGGGGTTTGTTGCAGTGAACATAACTTTTCGCAACACTACTGGGGCATTTATGCATCAGGCGGTCGCACTTCGAAGTGAGGCAGACATGTCCACATTTTATCGCTGCAGTTTTAAGGGGTACCAAGCAACCTTATACACTCACTCTCTTAGGCAGTTCTATAGGGAATGTGATATCTACGGGACAATTGACTTCATATTTGGAAATGCTGCTGTTGTTCTCCAAAACTGCAACATACATCCTCGGCTCCCAATGAGTATGGGGCACTGCTATAAACACTAAATCCAATAGCCTATTTCTAATTTATTAAAACCTAAAATAAACATAAAAACTACAATAAAAACCATTAACAACTAAACAACAATTAACTAACAACTAAACTACATAACCACAAGCACTGGTGTGACCCCAGAAGTTACGCCCACCGCAAGTATCGGATTCCCGAGCCTTGACGGCACGAGCACCCAGCTCACGCACGGACACAACAGCCTCCATTGCGCAAGTTGCACCTACGCACGAGCACTGGTCGTATGATCACCAACTGTGACATTGCCCACCACTCTTGAATAGCTCTTGCCCTAGATTGTGTCCGATTCGAAGGTACAACACCTTACTCGGCTCAACAAAAGAACAAACAAACAGAAAAATAAACACCAACAAAACACTGAAATGGAACAACAAAAAAATAGAAAATAAAAAATGGATGAACAGTACTCGAAGAGTAGGCAGTGGCACGTGCAGGCACTGGTCTCTCAGGGAGGAAAATCGACGATTAATCTTTAAAGCGTCGGCCAAGGTCTCCTCAGTATTTTCAAGGCTTTAGAAATTTAGTATTCATGTAATATTCATATATATGGAAATATGGAATGCAGCAATAGAGTTCCATGGTGTTAGCAAACCTAGCCTATATGTCAACATTTTATGGCTGCAGGTAGGGGTGTAACGGATCCGATTCAGTCCGATTTTGGACACATTTTAGAATCAAACCAATATGCACCGGTTTTAAGATTTGAAGAACCAATACCGCACCGATTATACCTCTAAACCAGTACTTCCGATTTTTTCTATATATTATAATTATATTATAGACTATAGTGATATATTATAATATATAATATAGTAATATATTATAGTATATTATAATATATAGTTATATTGTATTAGTATAACTACTAATACTATAGATTATAGTGATAATATATATGTTAATGTCGTGTTTCGCATGCTTCTGGGTCATGTTCCGATAACTTAGGTTCTCGAAAACGGGCCTGCAAAAGATGGAAAGTAATGCAACTTGGAGAGGGCGACCTTGGGGCTAGGTAACCATCGATGCTAAAGTCAGTAAATGTTCTTAAAAATTTGTAAATAAGTAAAGGAGTCTATAGATTAGAGAGCCTTCACTCCAAGAAAATAGGTCAATTCTAGCCATTTTTTGATTGTTGAAAAAAAAAAAATCGTCGCAAATGAGGACTATTTGTGGCGATTTAAAATTCACTATTGAATTTCAGCACGAATTTGAAAAATGCTGAGGCAAAATTCAATATTAAGTTTTTTGCGGAGATTTTTATTCCTATTGTGGCAACTTTGTTCGCCTCAAAAAACTATTGATATTGTAGTCGCATTTTCTTTCCATCGAATAGAAAAATTGCCACAATACATACTTTTTGTGGTGACATTGTTGCCACAATAAATATTCTGCGGTCAATTAATGCTTATTAGTGTTGATATTTGAAGCGCCAGAAATATCGTTTTACAAACTTTATGAAACACTGTACAAGACAATTTGCGGCGGATTTTACTTGTGCAAATAAGCAGTTCTAATCAATATTTTGAATACCGTACCAGATTCTGTACCAGTCAAGGCACTGGAACAAAATATTTCGATATCGGTACCGTTTCATGTACCGTTTCGGGATAGTTGATATATGAATAAATTATATATATAAATTATATTTCAAAATAATAGTCTATATATGAATAAATTATATATAAATACGTATATATAAAAATTATATATAGCCTAATTTGAATTAGGGGTCAAAAAATGAGCTTGTGATTTGAAAAAATGAAAATAAAATAAAATTAAAGGTTGAAATATCGACTGGTACGGTGGGTATTTAGGCCGGTACGAAACGTATGCAATATTTGTACCGGCGCCACTGGGCCAATACAACAAATACCAGCCGTATCGGCTGGTACAGTACGGTATTTGAAACTAAGGTTCTAACATTTTTGATTCGTTGCAAATAAGATTTTCATCTTTTACGATGACTTTTTGAGTTATTACGGTGATATGAAGTCGCCGCAAAAGGCTAATAAATTTAATTAGCCTACGCGTTTTCCCCTTAGTCATTTCCCTCTTGTCTCTCCCTCTCTCTCCCCAATCCCTCTTCTCCCTCAAGCCTTCGCTGTGCACAACCCACGCCACCGCCATCTCACCTTGACGGCCACCCCCTCTTTCTCTCTCAACCCCCCGCCAATCTCTTTCATTTTTTCCAAATCTGGTCTCACCTCTCTCTCTCTCTCAGATTTCTTTACATCAACGGCGCTAGGGGTGCCGTTTGTCACCATTCACACCTTAACGTCGTTGCCAGTCCTTCGTCAGAAGCCCCTTCTCCTCCACGCATGGTTAAGCGATCATACAAACACGCCCTAGAGGTCTCTCTCTCTTTTTTTTTTTTGAAATAAACCGTCACCATTCTTTCCACTTCTTTATTTTGCCCAAGTTTATATTGTGCATCATTGACATTCGCTTATTTGTGTTCAGCTTTGTCCTATGGAAGCGTTTAAAGTTATTATTAGAAATAGAGTCTGGGTTTTTTACATGAAGGATTTTTGGGAGTTCTTTATTGATTCATGAAAAGAGATTTGCATTTCAAGTTGAATGCCCGATGGTTAACATAAATGTGGCCATTTATAATTGGTTTTGGGATCAAGTTTTTCTTTGCTTCTTAGTATTGGAGAATGCGGCTCTCAAATGCTGAGCTATGTTCTGGTCAGTTTCAATTGTGCACCATGTATAAATAATTATTTTTAATCCTCTGCAGATCTTTTGATATAAGTTTGGAAATCCTGGTTTTTTAGTCTAGTAATGCTTTGTGTTTTTGCTTAATCTATAGATATGTAGATTGGTGGTTGCAAGTCCTATGGATAATTATCTCTTGCTCAAGGAACCTAATGGGAACCAAGGTGAACCTAGTCTTAAAAATCATTTGCAAGTTTCAGATGAGCCAATTACGAGATCAAGAGCCAAGAAGATCAAGGAAGTAATGTAAGGATTGGTGCAGTCCACTTATGAAACTAACAAGAGCTCAACACTCAATATGGGCTTGAAAGAAGAAGAACTAGTTATGATCTACTTGATTCAAGCTATTGAAGACAAGACATAGAGATGGGCTCTATTGTGATTGGAGGCTTTCAATTTGGTTAAATGATTTATTTTATTAGTTTAGAATAAGTGGGTTTGAGGATGCTTGGCCTACATATGTTTTATTTCTTATGAACTAGGGTTTTTGAGAAGGCCTTGTATTTTGGCCAATGGTTTATTTGGAAAGTTACATTTTAGGAACTAGGGTTTGGAAGAGAGGTACTGTAGCGATTACTGTAGCCGAAGCATTGTTCATGCGGCACTATTCGTCCAGGGTTATTTTTGGAAGAACGGGGTTTATCTTGGGCTAGGGTTTCAATTAGATTTAGCTTTAAATACACTTTGTAGCCTCATTTGAAGGCAGACAATATTGAATGTTATTTGTGAGTGAGTTTACTCCTCTTGTTCTTGATTGAACTTTTGAACTTATCAAAGGCTAATCACAACCTTTGTGGTGTTCCTCCTTATAATATGGGTTCTTGAGATGGGTTATTCATTGGGTCTAGATTTTAATATAATCTAGGTTCTTGAAACGAGTTCTCATCGGGTCTAAATTCTCCATCCATTGACTTGATTTTGGCTTTCCTGGGTGCGTTTTCAAATTGATAATGGGTTCAAGGGATCCTTTCTCGTGGGTTCATATCATTTGCTTATTAGAGCTCAGTTTCCAATCAGGTCTGATTCTATTTTTTATTTCTTGCATATTGAATTCTAGGGCTTCATTGTTCTAAGGTTTAGAAAAAAAAATTCAAAAAAAAAAAATGCAGAAATTTCCTTCATCCTAGGGCTGCTGAATTTCTCATTGTTTTCTTGGGTTTCCTCATTCTTTGGTTAAGGTTACCTTGTTATTTGATTAGCCTTGCCTTATTCTTTTTTAGGGTTTTGTCAATTGCTTATTCCTTTGATTGTGATCATTTCAGTTGTTGAAAAGAAAAGAAAGGAAAAAAAAATCGTCTAGAAAAAAAAATCGTCCAAAAAAAAAAAAAGTATTGAAAAGCTGAAATTTTTTCTTGAGCCTTATCATCAAAGGGGCTACATACATCATTATAATTGGTATCTTGCCTTTTAGTTACCCTTTTAGTTACTCTTTTGTTGCCACAATTTCCCTGATTCTTGTGTTGTTGTTATTCATTCCGTGTTTTTCTTGTTCTTGTTTCTTAGATCTAATTACTTGTTGGGATAAAACAAGATTGCATTGTCTTGATTGAGTTCAATTAGTTCTTAAAGAACTTGAATGGAAAAACTCTTGAGGTAAAAGGCAAGAGAGTGTGAGACTATTATCGGGAAAAAGCCAATTAAGAGTGAAACACGAGTGGAGTGCCCTTATTTGAGTGTAAACACGTAAGGGAGTGTGTGAGGTTTTCCACTAATATTCTTTTTGTGCAGCACATTACGATATCTCATAGCAGTGACTCATCACCAAAGGGGGTGGAAGATAACTCATCCTTTGTGTTGCAAGCCATGCAAAAATAGTTTGAGCGGTTGAACTTTGTGTTGGGTGAAGTTAGGGATAGGATGGAACATTAAGAAGCATCAATTAGAAATTTGCAAGGTGGGAGAAATAGGAGGCGACGTGAGTCTAAGGTTGAAAATGAGTATGAGCATGAAGGAGATGGTGAGGATAAGGCAGATTTAGAATCTGAAGTTGGGTCGGGTAGATATAGAAGAGTTAGGTGTGAAAGACGACTTGAGGGGAACCTAGGGGGTTGAGATGGTATAGATAGAGACCTTGGGAGCATCAAAATGAAAATACCATCTTTCCAAGGTAGAACTGGCTCGGAGGTTTATCTAGAGTGGGAGAAAAAAATAGAGTTAGTGTTTGATTGTCATAATTACTCTGAGGAGAAAAAAGTGAAGTTGGCAGTAATTGAGTTTATTGACTATGCTATTATTTGGTGGGATCAATTATTAACCAATAGGAGGAGGATATATGAGAGGCCTGTAGAGATGTGGGGAGAATTGAAAGCTCTCATGAGGCAGAGATTTGTACCTAGCCAATACTATAGGGACCTTTACCAAAAGCTCCAAAATCTTACACATGGGTCTAGGAGTGTGGAGGATTACCATAAGGAGATGGAGGTGGCGATGATATGGGCTAATGTAGAGGAGGACCGGGAGGCCACCATGGCTAGATTTTTGAGTGGTTTGATTAGAGACATAGCCAATGTAATTGAATTGCAGCATTATGTGGAGATAGAGGACATGGTTCATATGGCTATGAAGGTGGAGAGGCAGTTAAGGAGAAAAGGGATAGCAAGGTACACTTCAGTTTCTAGCAATATTTGGAAATCAAAGTGGGATAGGAACGATCCAACTGAAGCAAAGAGAAAGACCGAACCACCTAAGAGAAAAGATGAGGGAACTAGCAACAAACCCAAGGTAGAATCTCAACTTTCACGGAATAGAGATATTAAATGCTTTAAGTGTTTGGGTTCAGGGCACATCGCTTCTCAATGTCCAAACAGGCGGGTGATGATTATGGGTGACAATAGAGAGGTGATGACTGAGAGTGAGAATGATAGTGATGGGGTGCCCAAGTTGGTTGATGCTAGTGATGATGATGGAGTGGTATACCCCGTGACAGGTGAGTTTCTTGTTGCCAGGTGTGCTCTCAATACACACATTAAGGTGGATGATGCGGAGCAACAGAGAGAGAACATTTTTCATACTACATGTCACATCAACAATAAGGTATGTAGTATGATCATTGATGGGGGGGAGTTATACTAATGTGACTAGCACTACTTTGGTTGAGAAATTGAATTTACCAACTTTAAAACACTCTAGACCATACAAATTGTAGTGGTTGAATGATTGTGGAGAGGTTAGGGTGGATAGGCAAGTGCTAGTTACCTTTTCAATTGGGAAATATCAGGATAAAGTGCTTTGTGATGTTGTGCCTATGCATGCTGGCAATATTTTGTTGGGGAGATTGTGGTAGTATGATAGGAGGGTGACACATGATGGGTTCAAGAACATGCACAGCTTTGTAAAGGAGGGCAAAACAATCAAACTTGCTCCTTTAACTACAAGCCAGGTCTATGAGAATCAATTGAAACTGAAAAGTGAGGTTGCTCAAAAAAGAAAGAGTGAAAATGAGAGTGATCAGAAAAGAAAGAGTGAAAATGACATTGATCAGAAAAGAAAGAGTGAAAAAGAGATTGAGCAAAAAAGAAAGAGTGAGAGTGAAAATGAGTACAAAGAAAAGAGTGAAAAAGAAAGTAGAGAGGTGGCTGAGAGTAAAGAAAAAATAGTGGAGCCAGAAGAGAAAAAAGAAAGAGAGCCTGCTGAGAGAAAATGAAAGACAAAAATGAGTTTCTATGCAAGAGAGAGTGAGGTTAAGAGGGCTTTCTTCACAGATCGCCCTATGATTTTTCTTGTCTATAAAAAGTCTTATCTTAATGTTGATGAAACTAACCAGTATTTTCCTAATTCGCCTGTTTCTATGTTGCAGGAGTTTGAGGATGTATTCCCAGAAGAGATGCCTAATGAGTTGCCACCCATTAGAGGCATTGAGCACCAGATTGATTTTGTGCCTGGAGCTGCTATTCCAAACCGACAAGCCTATAGGAGTAATCCAGAGGAGACAAAGGAGCTTCAGAGGCAAGTTGAGGATTTGATGAGCAAGGGATACGTGAGGGAGAACATAAGCCCATGTGCAGTACCAGTGCTACTAGTGCCAAAGAAGGATGAGACGTGGAGGATGTGCGTTGATTGCAGGGCGGTAAACAATATCACAGTAAAGTATTGCCATCCCATTTCTAGATTAGATGATATGCTTGATGAATTGCATGGCTCATGTATTTTCAGTAAAATTGATCTTAAAAGTGGGTACCATCAAATTAGAATGAAAGAGGGTGATGAATGGAAAACTGCTTTTAAGACTAAGTATGGGCTTTATGAATGGTTGGTTATGTCATTTGGACTTACAAATGCGCCCATGAGATTAATGAACCATGTCTTACGTGAGTTCATAGGAAAGTTTGTGGTTGTGTACTTTGATGATATCCTAGTGTATAACAAGGACTTAAATGAACATATTTAGCATTTGAGATATGTGTTTGATATGTTAAGATGTGAAAAGTTGTATGCTAATTTCAAAAAATATACCTTTTGCATGGAAAAAGTTGTTTTTCTTGGTTATGTTGTTAGTACAAAAGGTAATGAGGTGGATGAAGAGAAAGTCAAGGCCATTAAGGAGTGGCCAACGCCAAAAAGTATCACTGAGGTAAGAAGCTTTCATGGTTTAGCTAGCTTTTATTGGTGTTTTGTTAAAGACTTTAGCACCATTGCCACACCACTTACTGAAATAATTAAAAAGAATATTGGGTTTCATTGGGGGGTTGATCAAGAGAATGCTTTTGCCACTATTAAAAAAAGACTGTGCTCTGTATCTGTGTTAGCATTACCTGATTTTAACAAATTTTTTGAGATTGAATGTGATATCTCAGGAATAGGGATTGGAGCCATTTTGATGTAGGATAGGCAGTCCATAGCATTCTTCAGTGAGAAGCTAAATGGGGCCGTCCCTGAAGTACCCTACTTATGACAAAGAGCTTTATGCTCTTGTTCATACATTAGAGACTTGGTAGCATTACCTGTGGCCAAGGGAATTTTTGATCCACACCGATTATGAATCATTGAAGCATCTCAAGGGTCAAGGTAAGTTGAATAAAAGGCATGCTAGATGGATGGAATACATTAAGACCTTTCCATATGTCATCCGTTACAAGTAAGGTAAGAAGAACATTGTTGTTGATGCTTTATCCTGAAAGTATGTACTTCTTACGTCTATGAGTGCTAAAATGCTTGGGTTTGAATATGTGAAAGACATATGTGCTGATGATGCTAACTTTTATGAGGTGTATAAGGCATGTGATAAGGCGGCATTCGGTAAGTTTTACAAGCATGATGGTTATTTGTTTAAAGAAAGCAAACTTTATATGCCAAGTTGTTTTATGCGTGAGTTGTTGGTGCATGAGGCACATGGTGGAGGATTAATGGGACACTTTGGTGTCAAGAAGACTTTAGATATTTTGCATGAACATTTCTTTTGGCCTAAGATGACGAGAGATGTCAATCGCATTTGTGGCAGGTGCATTACATGTAAAAGGGCCAAATCTAAGGTTATGCCACATGGGTTGTATACACCCTTACCCGTTCCTAGTGAGCCATGAGTATACATAACTATGGATTTTGTTTTGGGGCTACCTGGGACAAAAAGGGGTAAAGATTCTATTTTTGTAGTTGTGGATAGATTAGTAAGATAGCACATTTCATTCCATGCCATAAAACAGATGATGCCACAAACATAGCTGACTTGTTTTTCAAGGAGATAGTGCGACTCCATGGTGTACCTAGGACTATTGTTTCTGATAGAGATGTTAAATTTCTTAGCTACTTTTGGAAGGTGTTGTGGGGGGAATTGGGAACTAAGCTCTTATTTTTCACTACTTGTGATTCGCAAACTGATGGTCAGACTGAAATAGTTAATAGGACTTTAACTCAGATTTTACGCACTGTTGTTCAAAAGAATTTAAAAACTTGGGAGGATTGTTTGCCATTTATAGAGTTTGCATATAATAGGACCATGCATACTACTACTTCATATTCTCATTTTGAAATTGTTTATGGTTTTAATCCACTTACTCTTTTAGATTTGATGCCTTTATCTGTTGATGGCAGGAGTGTTTTGGATGGGAAAAAGAAGGCGGAGTTGGTAAAGTCACTTCATGATAGGGTACTGCTTCAAATTGCCCAAAAGAATGAAAGGGTTGCTTCCCAAGCCAATAAAGGGCGAATGCGTGTTATCTTTGAACCAGGAGATTGAGTTTGGGTTCACATGTGCAAAGAAAGATTTCCCGCCCATAAAATGACTAAGCTGCATCCTCGAGGAGATGGACCTTTCCAAAATTTTGAGAAAATTAATGATAATGCATATAAAGTGGACCTGCTAGGTGAGTATAATATTTCTGCTACTTTCAATATTTATGATCTTTCTCCTTTTGATGTAGGTGAAGATTCGAGGTCGAATCCTTTTGAGGAGAGGGGGAATGATGGGAACCAAGGTGGACCTAGTCTTAAAGATCATTTGCAAGTTCTAGATGGGCCAATTACGAGATCAAGAGCCAATAAGATCAAAGAAGTAATGCAAGGATTAGTGCAGTCCACTTATGAAACTAACAAGAGCCCAACATTTCAATATGGGCTTGAAAGAAGAAGAACCAGTTATGATCCACTTGATTCAAGCTATTGAAGACAAGACATAGAGATAGGCCCTATTGTGATTGGAGGCTTTCAATTTGGTTAAAAGATTTATTTTATTAGTTTAGAATAAGTGGGCTTGAGGATACTTGGCCTACATATGTTTTATTTCTTATGAATTAGGATTTTTGAGAAGGTTTTGTATTTTGGCCAAGGGTTTATTTGAAAAGTTACATTTTAAGAACTAGGGTTTGGAAGAGAGATACTGTAGTGATTACTGTAGCCGAAGTACTGTTCATGTGGCACTATTCATCCAGGGTTATTTTTGGAAGAAAGGGGTTTATCTTGGGCTAGGGTTTCAATTAGGTTTAGCTTTAAATACACTTTGTAGTCTCATTTGAAGGTAGACAATATTGAATGTTATTTGTAAGTGAGTTTACTCCTCTTGTTCTTGATTGAACTTTTGAACTTATCAAAGGCAAATCACAATCTTTGTGGCGTTCCTCCTTATAATCTGGGATCTTGAGACGGGTTATTCATCGGGTTTAGATTTTAATATAATCAAGGTTCTTGAAACGAGTTCTCATCGAGTCTAGATTCTTCATCCATTGATTTGATTTTAGCTTTCTTGGGTGCGTTTTCAAATTGATAATGGGTTCAAGGGATTCCTTTCCCGCGGGTTCATATTAGAACCCTAGTTTCATTGATCTGCTTTTGTTTGTTCCACTTGCTAGCCTGTGAATATCTTTATTATGCTTCTTGTGCTGCTTTTAATTTTTAACCAATTTCATCATAGTTATGGTACAGCTAAATATTCCTGTTTTATTATGTTTTTTCTATTGTCAATAACTAGTGGTGTCAAATTGGTAGGGTTTCATTTGCTAATCCTGTTGTAATCAGGCATGCATTGGAAATTCTCTCTGAAAGCTGTATATGGTATCTTATGTTAATGGGCGTAGTTGATTATTGTAGGTGCTTTAGGTTGGTTTTATATGGATTACTTGGTTTGTCCTCCATAGAGGTTGACATTACTACTGAAAGAGAAGTTTAATTCTATTCTACTCATGGCAGTTTGATGTCCCTAACTGTACACAAGTGATGCAGATGGTATATCATGGAGGTAGGGAAAATACTGAGGCTGCTCCTCAGGAAAATTAGTATTTTCTCCACCTCCATAACATGATTTCATCAAGCCTATGTGCAATTAGTATGCACTTGGGTTATGTTATCTTTAGTTTGGATTCGTCTTTAGTTTTTAATTTTTTTGTATTACGCATGATTATATGAAAATTATATGGAGCAACTGTCACTCTTCTTGAGATCGCAAGGGTTTTTGCTACTAAAGTTCCTGGGAAGATTGATGCTGATTTGTTACAACTACTATGGGAAGTAGGTTTTCATGCATTCTTCACCTTCAATAAGGCTTTCCCGTGTCAGTATGACTTCATGCTCTTTTCACTTTCTAGGTTTTTTGTTCTAATCTAGCTGTTGGTGTTGTGTCTTTCCAGAAAACTCATATACAGGTATGCCTCTATTTCTATTTTTAGTCTCTCTCTCATAAGTCACACTAATGATTTATAATTGGTAGGGGTGTAACCGGTCCAGTTCGGTCCGGTTTTGGATAAAATCTTGGACCGAACCGGTATGACCGGTTTTGTATTTTTCAAAACCGATTACGCACTGGTTATACTCCTAAACCGATACTTCCGGTTTTACCGGTTTCCGGTCCGGTCCGGTCCGGTTTTTCAGTTTTTTTAAAATATAAGTTTGACATTTTATCATTAAAAATATGTTTTAAAAAAACTGTTTTAAAAAAATATATTATACTTTTATTAATCTATATTAGACTATTAATATAATTATAACTATAGTCTATATTAGACTACTTTTTTTTTTGAGGGAGTCTGTATTAGGCTATTAGTACAAGTTATAAATTTATATATTAGTATAGCTATATATTAGTATATATTAGTATTAGTGATAAACTATATATTAGTATAGCTATATAATACATGATCAATTACATTTTCATTTTTAAGATTAAACTTTTATTTTATAATAACATTATCTTATATATAATTATATTAATAATATATGATCAAACAAATTACAAATGTTCATATTTAAAATTAACATTAATGTTATATTTTATAAATTATAATATGAAATTATTTCATATATGATATATAATTATATATAAAAATTTCACATATAATTATACATTATATATAAAACTTATATATTTAATATATATAAAATATTTTGTATAATTTTAATTTTGTATAAAACTTATATATAAAATATTATTTTTTATTTTTTTTATCAACCGGTTTGGTCCGGTCTAAAAAATCCTAAAACCGGAACCGGACCGGTTCCAACCAGTTTATGAATTATAAGAACCGGTTCCGGACCGGACCGATTCAAAATCGGTAAAACCGGACTGGTTTACCAGTTTTTCGGTTTAAATTTACACCCCTAATAATTGGTAGTGTTAATGTCCTTCTTGCAGAATCTATACTTTCACAATAACAATGGTGATAATAATATTATTGGGATTGCTTTTCATGTCCTATCTACTTGGATATTTATTACTCATTAAAATTGTAGTTGTTTGCTAGTTCTGGAAGTTGGAAAAAATGTATACATTAGCAAGGAAAACAAATTCGTTGCAAAAGACCTTTCTTGTTGTAGTCATATTAACGTGTTGACTGCCAGTCAAAAGTGGAAAAGATGTGTGGAATATGAAAATATCAATATCATTGTTGTGACGCCTGGAGAGCTGCCATTTCACATAGTCCTATCCAAGACCCCAAGTCTTCAACCTTTTACTGGGTCGTCATCTTGTTCATATGGCTTTTTTTTTTTTTGATAAAAGCGGAACTTGTTCCATTCATGAAAGGGGACATACAAAGTTGACTTAAAAAGTCAATTACAATCGTTATAAGCTTCCCAGCACACTTTCGTGGCTGACATGGTCTAGTCCTAGCGATAATCTCTACAGACAGAAGTCTGAGAGACAGCACCCCTCTATCTAAGATAGAGGTAACAGTAACCCAATAAAACAAATCTCCATATCCGACTAATCGGAATATGGAGTTGGAAACCCCATCTTCTCCGTCAACGCGGAGCGGGGACACAAAATCCATTCGGACCAAGGTCTGAATGGCGTTACATTTTTTGATTTTTATTTTCTAAAATGTAAAGACGATACATTAAGGAAAATACATTGTGAAAACACTGTAAAACGAAAAAATAGTGCACAAAAAGCAGTTGGAGGGAGGATCGACGGTCGGGCTTGGAAGATCCAGAGGTGCCGAGTCGAAAACGCCCGCGCGTTGCAGCGGCAGAATGTTCCTTGGTGGAGCGTGGCGGTCACGCTCTGGCGAACTCTGAAGTCTTTGACCCGCGCGTGCGGGCTACGCGCCGCTCCGATGGAGGCCGCAATTGGCGGTTTTGTAGATCGGCGGCAGGGCAGTCTCCTAGTGGGGCGCGTGTTACCTGTCAATTGCCGGAAAGTCACGAACGCTGATTCCCCTTTGGTTGGCTTGAAAAAACACGAAAATAAAACTAAAACTACACTAAATGGACAAACAGATGGAGAAAGAACAGAGGGTGAGGGGGGAGGAGCCTAAGCTCCCACCCCCTTTGACCGAACTCGATAGAAGGTAAGTTTTGGGGAGGGGAGCTTTCGGGAGCCGAGAGAGAGAGGTTCGAATTCTAATAAGTATATCGAGTCTTCCTTTCTTGTTCATATGGCTTAGAATCTTACTTTTGCTTTCATGTCGTGTCAAATCTAGAAGAATACAAAGTTAGTGTGTTCTATTCTTCAAATTTTCCAGGCACCTGACTTCAATTTCATACTTGACTTTTTAGAATGCCTTTAATTATCTGCACACTAAACATTCTTCTTACTCTTATCATGTTGTTGTGTTGAAGTAATGAGAGAGATTAATTACAATATCATATGTGGAGTAATCATCTCCATTGTTTATATTTGAGTACTTTGTTCCACTTTGGAAGAAAGATGTATGGCTACTTGAAATTTTCCTTCTATAAACTTATGGTATGTAGATAGTACGCTTTAGTTTGATATATGCCGCTAGTGTATCATCGAATGACTTTGTTTTATGGATGAGGGAATTGTGTATTTCTTGGCAGTGAGGTTTTCTTGTTCCTTTGTGCAGGTGGGTGGATGAAGTCATTCCCAATAAAGTTATATAGGCCTAACATATATAAGAATTGAAACATTAGAGTAAACAAATAATTAATCTATCTTTCTTAATTAACATGTTTGTGGGGTGTGAGTTTAGTCATGTTATATATATATATATATATATATATATATATATATATATAGTACTTAGTTTTTTTTTTTTTGAAAGGAAATATATAGTAGTTAGTTAGTTAATTGGTTGCTTGTACATTAGACTTTAACTTAAATTACTAGCTTGTGTTTGGCTGCTCACAGGCTGAAAGTTCTTGCTTTTGCCGAAAAATGGGAACATTCTTACTGTTGTTGTTTTTAAAATAAATGACAAGCATTTATAAATGTTCTTATGCTGGCCTAGAAGCTGAGATGATCTATATTGTCATATATGGAACTGTCACTCGTAAATGGATAATGGATATCTTGTACCTTGTTAACCAAATTTAAACATTTGCCTGACTTCTATCCATTATAGGTCATGATTCTGGATTCCGGTCTCGGAAACCCTCAAAAAGGTTTGCTAGCTCTTTCAAGGGCATTTTCACAAAGGGGAATGGCAAAGAATATGAAGGTATACTTTCTTTTATGATTGAATTTCTCTAGCATGTTTGCTAGATAGGTGGGTCTTTTGTATACTTTTTGTGTATTGAACACCTATATGTTTTTTTTTTTTTGTGAAGTAATCGAAGATTTTCTTAAAAATTCAAAAGGCATAGCCTGAGTACACCTTCTATGTACTTCTTTATTGAACTTAATGAAGCAAAGCTTGGTTAATATAGCCTAAATGTTTAGTATGATTGTTTTTTATTTTCAATGGTACTGTAGCATACAGGATCTGACTGCGAAGCTAGAAGATTTACAAGCAAAAGATTGTGATAGTGGTGAAAAGCTCAAGTTGGATGACAATGAATTGAGGAAATATTTTCAAATGTAAGTACGCCTTGCTTCCATTGCTAAAACATTTTTTTATTATAGGTTTTTACTTGCATGGTGGTTGGAGGATAATTTTATAAGAGAACTCAAATGCATGTTTTCTCATATTTGAATTAGGCTTGCACTTATTTTGAACACAAATGCATGTTGTCTCTTATATTTGAATCATACTCACATTTATTTTTCTATATATATTTTTTTTCATGGAGTTGTTGATATCTGATAGAGTTAAGGTTTTTTAACATCGGTGATTAAACCATTGAATTTAGAAGGTGCAGTTTCAAAGATTGCTAACAATAATCATCTTTCTTATTGGTTTTCTCTTCGACTATATTAGAGTCTATTGGCCCGCGAGAACATGGGCCAGGGCTCTGTTTGGTGCAATTATAGGAGTTCCCAACCCCACCACCTATTGTACTTTAATTATTATAATAAAATCATTTGTTTATAAAAACCAAAGTTTTGGGAACGCTGAAATGTGCATGCATGTTCGCCGAGTCTCATTTTTTCTTTGGAGTTTACAGATGCAAAAGAGTGAGGTGACTTGAAATTCAAAGGGGTGGAAGGGACTTGTTGGCAGGGAGTGTCAGGAAAGTTTGATTTTTATTTGGCCGATTGATGAGCTTCAAAGCTGTCCTTGTTGAAGAAAAAGCTAACTTGAGCAGGTTGATACTCTCCAACTTGAATCGGCCGGGTCCACTCTCTTCTCTCTTGAGACAGAGTAGGGTTTAGTGCCTCTGTTTCCCGACAAAGGCATAAGTCTCACTCTTTTGTGGGGTTGTGTGGTTACGGCAGGTATGGAAGAGGAAGATCTAACAAAGCGATGGGAAAGACTCCATTTATCCAAGGAAGAGGACTCCGTTTTTCAAATCAAAACGGAAGAAGGCAGGGAAGGGGGTCTCCGTGGGAAGTTCTACATTATCGGGAGAGTCTTATCAGAAAAAGTAGTAAACAACGAGGCTTTTAGATCAGTTGTGGAGGCTAGGAGGATGGGTGTGGTTCAAGGATTTAAATGACCAGTGCTTCTTGATCGAGTTTCAGCAAGTGCAAGATAAGGAGAAAGTGCTCAGTGGTAGGCCATGGTGTTTTTATAGAAATCTACTAACCTTACAAGAGGTTGATGAAAATGTGTCCATCAATGCGATGCAGTTCCGATATGAACCTTTTTGGATCCAATGCCACAACCTCCCTCTTGTTGCAATGACCGAAGCTGTAGGAGAGCAGTTTGGATCTGCATTGGGACATGTTATAAGGGTGGATGCTGAATCTGATGGATCTGTGTGGGGAAGATGTCTCTGTATCAGAGTCGCAGTAGATCTCCATAAATCCCTCTTAAGGGGGAAATGGTTGGAGTTTGAACAACAGCAACATTGGATATCCTTCAAGTATGAGAGGCTACAGAATTTCTGCTTCCAATGTGGGATCCTATTCCATAAGGGGAGAAATTGCTCAAGACCACGGTATGACCAACAAGGGGAGGACCAGGAAACATTGCAATATGGCCCTTGGCTCAGGTCAGAACCCATGAACACTAACATTTTTTATGGCTGAAAGTATGGTGGCTTGACTAGAAATAACCATAACATGAGAGGACATCAAACTGAAGGTATGGGGGACAAAATGGATGAAGCTGTCAGTGGGAAGATAAGGGTGAAGAATGAGCCAAAAGCTGAAATGAAGGAGAGACCTGTGAGAGAGGAAGTGGCCACGGGGCTCAAAGAATTTATAGAAGCACAAAAGCAGGCAGTTTTCCCAGTGAAGTCGAATCCAGCTATGCAGGACCCCCCGAACCCCACCTCATTGCTGAAGGGCAGTTATGTGAGTCAACTTTCGAGTACTGAGAAGGTTGGCAACATTAATGAGGTAAAACATACTGCTGATAAGTCTGTTAACACAAACATTTAAAGAGCTTGACTGTCTGATGGAATTAGATCAAGGTCTGGCTAACCTAGAAAATTCCCCTTACCAAAATTTAAATGCTCCACCTGATGGAGGCCTAAGAACATCTGAAACCACTAAGGTGTCTCTGAATGAGGATAGGCCAGATTGCAATAAGAACTGTGAATCAAAACTGATAACCCCCGCGTATTGTCACCCAAGTAACAACTTAGGTAACAACTTGGCTATGAAGGATGGCAATCTCAAAACTGGCACTTGGAAGAGGAAGGCAAGAGGCAATCTCAACAAGGGTGGGGGGCATACTGATGTCACTAACTTAAAGAAGGGAGTAGGGAAAAAAAAGGGGAGGTACAAATGAGGCTAAGGGGGGTGATCCTAACCCAAAGAAAAAGAAGAGTAATGATGGATGGACTGAAAATCAAAATGTTTTGGTAGTGGCTGGTTTCCAGCACTGCCTCACTCAATGAGTCTCTTAATATGGAATTGTCGAGGGCTTGGAACCCTCGAACAATTCAAATCCTTAGGAAATTGACTAAGGAAAAGTGTCCCAACTTAGTTTTCCTTATGGAAACTAAATGCAACAATACCCGAATGGATGAGGTAAGAAGGAAATTAAGCTTTCAGAATTGTTTTGCTATGGAGAGGGTGGGCTTAAGTGGAGGAATTGCACTACTCTGGAAAGATGGTTGGAGTGTCAAAGTGATTAATTATACTCAATGGCACATTAGTGCAATGGTTCATGAGGGAGGAGATAAACCTACTTGGCAATTCACTGGGTTTTATGGCCATCCCGATGCAATGAAAAGAAAAAGCAGTTGGCAGCTTCTAAAGATGCTAAAACCTTCCCCTCCAATAGCTTGGTTATGTGCAGGTGATTTTAACAAAATTCTACATCAGAAGGAAAAGATGGGTGGCGCCAGTAGATATTATAAGCAAATTGAAGATTTTAGGCAGGCTCTTGAGGCATGTGATCTGCATGACATTCATTCCCAAGGGCAGCAGTTTACTTGGTCGAATAATAGAAGTGGAAAAGCCTTCATAAAGGAAAAAATTGATAGAGCAATGGCTAATAAGGAGTGGAATGACACTTTCAACAAGGCATCTTCCAATGCTATGGCAGCAGTAAAATTGGACCACTCCCCTCTTCTTGTTAACATGGAACATTTTGAGTAAAAGAGTGGAAGGAAAATCAAGATTTTGAGGTATGAAGTGGCCTGGGAACTGAAGGAGGAGTCTGCTGGCATTGTGAAGGAGTGGGGAAAGGTGACAGAGGGAGATACAAAGGCATCTATTCTAAGAACCAAACTTGATCACTGTCAAAGAGGGCTTGTCCAATGGAGATAGAAATATGGTCAGTGTGAGAAAAAGGATATTGATCGAGCTTTAGCTAGTATAAGCCACCTGCAAAACATTGGTGATGGTTCCCACATGACCCAAATGCAAAACCTACAAAGAAAGGTGGAGATGTCTTTAGCTGAAACAGAAATGAGATGGAGGCAGCGAGCAAAGCAGCATTGGCTTAAAAATGGAGACAAAAATACTCAGTTCTTTCATATGCATGCAAGCCAAAGGAGGAAAGTGAACACCATCAAATCCATAACAAACACAGACGGAAGGGTGTTTTCTAAGCAGGTTGATATTGGAGCTGTTTTCACAAGTTCTTTCTCATCACTATTTACTACATCTTCACCTATTAATATTGAGGCTTGTCTAAATAGTTTGAAACCAAAAATTTCTACTGAGATGTCCACAAGCCTTATGAAGCAGTTCACTGCTGAGGAGGTAAAACATGCTGTATTTCAAATGAATCCACTTGGTTCACCTGGTCCGGATGGTTTTCCAGCCCAGTTCTACCAAACACACTAGGAGGTGGTGGGTGGGGAGGTATGTAGTTTTGTGTTACACTTTCTCAATCATGGAGGGTCTTTAACCAAGGTCAATGACACTTTCATATCACTTATCCCCAAAGTGAAGAATCCCAACAAGGTCACTGAGTACATGCCTATTAGTCTCTGTAATGTCCTTTATAAGATAGTGTCAAAAACATTGGCTAATAGGTTAAAATGTGCCCTCCTTGATATTGTTTCCATGAACCAAAGCGCTTTTGTCCCCGGGAGGCTTATATCTGACAACATGCTAGTGGCATATGAGGTTCTCCACTCTATGAATACAAGGATGAAGGGTAGGAAAGGTTACATGGTTCTGAAATTGGATATGAGTAAGGCCTACGACCGAGTAGAATGACCATTTGTGGAGGCCGTGATGAAGAAACGCTTCCCTCAGCATTGGATAACCCTTGTCCAGAACTGCATAACCTCAGTGACCTATTCCATACTTGTCAATGGTGAGCCCCAATAGAAATTTTCCTCTTCAAGGGGTATCCGACAAGGTGACCCGTTATTGTAGTGAACTCACTAGTGCGCCTGTTGGAAGAGGGCCTACTCGTGTA
This sequence comes from Cyclocarya paliurus, assembly GCA_029856935.1. NCBI lineage: Eukaryota > Viridiplantae > Streptophyta > Magnoliopsida > Fagales > Juglandaceae > Cyclocarya > Cyclocarya paliurus. The sequence goes on from CM056949.1 coordinate 13,419,773, forward strand.
AGTCATCTATTTTTTGCAGATGACAGCCTCATTTTCTGCCAAGCAAAGGTGGAGGAGCTGACTAGATTGCTAAGGATATTAGACTTGTAAGAATAGGTGTCAGGACAGGCCCTAAACAAAGAAAAGTCTTCAGTTTGTTTTAGTAAAAATACATAGCATGGGGTCCAGGGACAGATTCTTCATCTAGTAGGAATAAAATCCACTGGGACTTTTGATAAATATTTAGGGCTACCTGCCATGGTGGGAAGAACAAAGGTTGCAGCCTTTCAGGCACTAATTGACAGAACTTGGGCCCGAATGTGTAACTGGAAAACAAAGCACTTATCTGCAGCAGGAAAGGAAATACTTCTCAAGTCTGTGCTCTAAGCCATTCCAACTTACTCCATGGGGATTTTTCTCTTACCCACCTCAATCACAAACAAACTAAACCAGCTTCTCAAGAAATTCTGGTGGGGTTATAATGAGGACTAATAAAAAATCCAATGGATCCTGTGGGAACAACTTAGCTCTGCCAAGGAACTAGGGAGACTAGGCTTTAGGGACTTTAGAAGGTTTAACATAGCTTTGCTTTCCAAGCAATTATGGAGGATTTTACAGGATCCCTCTTCACTAGTTGCTAAAATCTTCAAACAGAAATACTTTTCACAAGTGGGTTTATTGGAGGCCAAGTTAGGGTCTGGACCATCATATGCATGGAGAAGCATTTACGAAGGTCTGCCCTTAATTAAAAAAGGACTCATGTGAAGGGTGGGGAATGGGCATAGCATCAACATATGGAATGATAGTTGGGTCCCGTCCCTGCCAACTTTTCAAATATCCTCAACTAGAGCTACTGACTGTTGGTGTGAAACAATAAATGACCTCATTGACACTAATCAAAAAATATGGAAGGAGGATCTCTTACAAGAAATCTTTTCAAGTTAGGAAATTGAGGCTGTTAAAGCTATCCCCATCAATATAGGGGGCAGAGCTGATAAATTAGTGTGGCAGCCTAATATAACTGGTCAATACACAGTGAAGAGTGGTTATCACACTCAGAGAAGCTTGGAGACTGAAGTAGAGGGTGAAACCTCAAGACAGCAAAGGGACAAAGCTGTGTGGAAGCTGAAAGTAGCCCCTGCAGTTAAGTTGTTTGTGTGGAGAGCATGTGTTGAAGCTCTTCCCACACTAGCAAACCTGAAGAGGAGGAAAATTGTGGAAGACAGTACATGTCCAATTTGTAAAATTGACTCCGAGACTTCAGGGCATGTTCTTTGGGGGTGTATAGCCACGAGGGATGTATGGACTCATGGCTGCATTAAAGCTCAAAAAATGTCACACCAAAGTGATATATTTTTTAATGTGTGGATCACATTGGTGGAGTAGCTTGATACAAATGAGCTCGAAGAAGTGGCAGTCACTTTAAGGACAATATGGACCAGAAGAAATGAAACTGTGCATGGGAAAAGTTTCACTCGCCCTACGGCACTTTCACAAAAAGCAAAAGCAGATATGGTTTTATTCCAAGAGACAAACTTCACCTCCCAGATTGCTTCATTGCAGGCTCCACAGAGAACACATAAATGGCTTAAACCAGTAGAGGGCTACTACAAAGTAAATTGGGATGCAGCTTTAAATGTTGGTATAGGCAAGATTGGGGTGGGAGTTTTAATCAGGGATCATAATGGTCAAGCCATGGGGGCACTCAGAGCTTCCAAATGGTTGAAAGGCAGCCCCTTTGAAGCTGAAGCACACAGACTTCTGTTAGCAGCTCTCTTCTACAAAGAAATGGGGCTCAAGCAGATAATTTTGGAAGGGGACTCAAAGCAAGTAGTTGAGTTGTTGCAGAGTCAGGTTCCGAATTGGAGCATGGGAGGCTTGCTGATTGAAGATGCCCGAAACTTGATAAACTCCTGCAGCCAATGGTCAGTTACTCATGCATACATGGAGGCCAACAAGGCAACCCATTTATTAGCAAAATCTGCTTTAAAGTTACCAGAGGATGTGTATGATATCGAAGAATGTCCATTCGACATTCAATCCATTGTCAACATGGAGATGTTGTAAACTCTTTTTATTAATGGAATCAAGTGTTTCATTATCAAAAAAAAAAAAAAAAAAAACTATCCTTGTAAATTGAATGCTATCGAACAGACCCATGGTACCATGCAATTCACTCATGTATTCGTAGGACTATCCACCCATCCCGAATTTATTTCGAGTCAAAAGAAATATTTTCAACTTGAAATGGTTAATCGTTTGGTTACATAAAAGAGATAAGATGAGAAGAGAAGAGATAAAAATTAAAAATTAAATAAAATATTATTAAAATATAATTTTTTAATATAATTTTTATTTTAAAATTTTAAAATTTTAATTTATTTATTATATTTTATATGAAAAGTTAAAAAAATTGTAATGATTATATGAGATGAGATGAGATAGATTATTTAGTTTAGAGTATTAGCAGTGGTTTAGCCAAATGCATATTCAAAATTTAACCAATATCACACTTTTTTACATTTACAAATTCTATTTAAATTCAATCCCCACATTAGAATAGCCATCCATTCTCTATATAATAATAAAATATTATTAAATTAATAATTTTTTTATTTAATTTATTTGTATCACATTTTATAATTCTATCAATTTAATATTAATAATAATTATATTCTAATTAAATTAATATTAAAAAAAATCATATTTTTAAAAGTCATTTAATGCTAATAACAAAAAATATTGATTAAATTCATTTAAAATTCTATCTAAATTTCTTAATTACAAACCAAATAGTATTTTTATTAAAGTGAGAAACTAATATTTTAATATTTGCTTGGAGTGAGAAATTCGAATTTTAATATTTGGTGAATCAATAGTAGTTTTCTATTTTTGGCCAACCACTGTAGCAAAAGTCTATCTTATTTTAGACTTGACCAATCCAATATGGAATATTTTTTACATCAATTATCTAAATTTTAACTAACTTTTCCATTTGGCCAAACCAATGTGGATACTCTTATGTAACCAAACCAAGCCAATCCAATTTCCAACCCTAATGTTGTTTCTCAAAAATTGACATTTTAGACAAGATTCGATTCCAATTTTTTTTTTTTATATATATTTTTTTATAATCAAAATTTAGCAAAGTCACTTAACCCATATTTCAGGTGATTTGGATAGAATTTCGGGTCAGATTGTCCTAATAACTTTTGAAGTGTAATCGGAATTTTTTTCGATTTTCAACCCGTTTCTTACCATCTAACATACTACATTTAGTCACATCAGTTTATAGATTTACTTTTATATCTAAAATATTTACCTTATTATTAACCTAATTATTCTCATAAAAAAATATTAATTATTGGACCTCCCTTCCCTATATATTCGACCCATTTGTTCATTCCTCCATACTGCACATTCCTAGCTTCTCCCTTGTCTTGTCTGAAAGATCACTGAAACCAATAATGACTTCCAAGCTCTCCTGTTTCTTAACTTTTTCATTCCTCGTTCTGTTTCCCTTGTTTGTCTCTCTTTCTTTTGCTGATAGCAATTCAACCAGCCCGGTCTCATCAGGAACCGTTTGCAAGTCCACCCCGGACCCTGCTTATTGCAGATCTGTACTCCCTAACCAAACCACGGCCAATGTGTATTACTATAGCAGGTATTCAGTCAGAAAAGCACTGTCTCAATCCCGCAAGTTTCTGATGCTGGTGGACAAGTATCTAAGGCGCAACTCCACCTTGACAACATCAGCAATTCGGGCACTCGAAGATTGCCAGCTGCTTGCCGGACTTAATATGGATTTCCTCTTGAGCTCCTTCCAAACTGTAAACTCTACTGGAAGAATTCTTTCTAGCCAGCGAGCGGAGGATATCCAAACTTTGCTTAGCGCCATTTTGACCAACCAGCAAACTTGCTCGGATGGCCTTCAAGCCACGGCTTCAGCTTGGAGCATAAAGCAGGGCCTCGCAGACCCACTTTCTAATGACACTAAGCTGTATAGCGTCTCTCTAGCTCTTTTTACCAAGGGTTGGGTGCCTAGAAAAAAGAAAAGCACAGCATGGCAGCCTAAGAGGAAACAAGTTGGTTTTAAAAATGGACGCTTGCCCTTAAAAATGTCGAGCCGGACGCGAGCTATTTACGAGTCAGCGAGTCGTAGAAAGCTACTGCAGTCGGCCGATAATGATGATGAGGTTATAGTGTCTGACATCGTGACCGTGAGTCAAGATGAAACTGGAAACTTCACCACCATTAATGATGCCATTGCTGCAGCTCCAAACAACTCTGTTCCTTCCAACGGCTACTTCTTGATCTACGTCACGGCAGGTGTTTACGAAGAGTACGTGTCCATTGCCAAGAACAAAAAGTACTTGATGATGATTGGAGATGGTATCAACCAGACAATTATCACGGGCAACCGCAGCGTCGTTGATGGGTGGACAACCTTCAATTCCGCAACATTTGGTATATATAAATCATTTCCCCCCTAGTACAAACAGTTTAATTTTTAGTTAGCGTGCCCGAATGAACTAAAATGGCTCCATTTTCAATGTTCATTGGAAATGCAGGATGGATATCATATACTCTCACATCTATATAGTAAGAAATATAATATCATAAGATCTAATGGGTTTCATGTTGATTTTGCAGCTGTGGTCGCACCAGGGTTTGTGGCCGTGAACATTACTTTCCGCAACACAGCCGGGGCAATCAAGCAGCAGGCGGTGGCACTTCGAAATGGGGCAGACTTGTCTACGTTTTACAGCTGCAGCTTTGAAGCGTACCAGGACACCTTATACACACACACTCTCCGACAATTTTACAGAGAGTGTGACATATATGGCACAGTCGATTTTATATTTGGAAACGCGGTAGTTGTTTTCCAAAATTGTAACCTATATCCTCGGCTGCCAATGAGTGGACAATTCAATGCCATCACAGCGCAAGGAAGATCAGACCCTAATCAGAATACGGGTACTTCAATTCAGAACTGCAGGATTAGAGCTGCAGATGATTTGGCATCGAGCAATGGCACAACTCAGACGTACTTGGGAAGGCCGTGGAAGGAGTACTCCAGGACAGTTTATGTGCAAACTTCTATGGATAGATTGATAAATCCTGCTGGTTGGATGGCGTGGAATGGGGATTTTGCGCTAAGCACATTGTATTATGCAGAGTACAACAACACGGGACCCGGATCAAACACTACAAACAGAGTGACATGGCCTGGTTACCACGTGATGAATGGCAATGCCACGGATGTTGCTAATTTCTCGGTGGCAAACTTCTTGCTAGGGGATGACTGGTTGCCTAAAACAGGAGTGCCGTACGCTGGTGGCTTGATCATATGAACACATACAGCTAGTGATGCAAATAAGGATTTATTGCTTTCCTAGTTAGATTAGTATTTTCTAGTTTTATTCTATCTACAATTGTTATTTCCTAATTAGATTAATATTTGCTAGTTTTATTCTATCTAGATTTGTATTTCCTAGTTTTATTCTATCTAGATTAGTATTTCCTAGTTAGAGTAGTATTCTATTTTCTTGGCTATTTAAGGATCAAAGGATGTACAATTAAAGACACTTTTGAATGATTAATGAAATTGCATGTTTGATCCTAAGATGAGACTAGTTTGGTGAGACACCAGAAACTTAATTTATTTTCTTGGAGAGATTCCAACTTTATAGAGAGGAATTTTGTGCTTGTCTTCTTCTTTTTTTCCTCTTCTTGGCATTGACGTGAGGTTAAACCAGGAAGTTGGCATCAATTTTGGCATCAGAGCAAGGTTCCTTCCTTGAGGAGCTTAGCACCCCCATGCCTGTAACTCGTCGTGGTACTTCGTACGCCATGGCCAACAACCAACAACCAAAATCCAAACAACCAAAACCCGACCAATCAAAATCTGAACAACCAAGACACAAAACAACCCAATTTGCAACACTAAATCAATCAAATCGCCACAGTTTTGGAGCAACTCACTGACTGACTAGATGTCATGGAAGAGCATCAAGCTCGAGGGGAGTTTAAGCCTTTCAATCGGAGAGGGCGTGGCATAGCTTGTGGGGAGGTGTTCGACAAAAGTGATAGAGATGATGAAGAAGATTGGGAAGATGAAGGTGACCAGGAGTTTGAGGATCGTGGGCCTCGAATCCAATGTCACAGACAAAATTTTCACCGAGGTCGTGGTGGACATGGCGCAGATTATCAACCTCTTAATGAACTAACTAAGAGGATGAAGGTAGATGTACTGGATTTTTATGGAAAATTAGAACCCAACGCTTTTGAAGATTGATTAACGGCTATTGAGGACTACTTCGATTGGTTTGCTGTATCAGAGGATCAAAAGGTTTGTTATGTTTGGATTAAATTGAAGGGTCATGCATGAGCATGGTGGGGAAGTGTGGAAGAACAATTATGTCGTACCTGACGTCCATCAGTTTCTAATTGGGAGGAAATGAAGGAACGACTTAAGGAAAAATATTTGCCCATTGATTATGAGCAAATAATATTCGAAGAGATGTTACAACTCAGACAAGGGTCGTTGAGTGTTGATCAATTCAAGGACTGCTTCCACGAATTGACTATTCGTAGCAAGATTGTGGAGATTGAACGACAAACTTTAGTTCGATACCGCACTGGATTATGCAGTGATCTACGCAAGGAGATGTTGACTGCATGTTTAATTAATGTGGAGGAGGCGTATCAATTAGCACTACGTGTTGAGAAGCATATGTGAATCTCGACTGAGAGAAAAATGATGTCAATGGATCCAAGACCAGAACGTGTGCCAACACCTTCATTCCAAAGGCCACCATTGCTAAAAGATCAACCCAGGGGCATGGTGATTGGAGACCAGAAAGGAAAAGCAAAAGCTTTTAGCAAAGGGCCACAGTGTTACAAATTTAAAGGCTTTGGGCATTATGCTGTTGTGTGTCCTACAAGAGATAAAAAGTTAGCCTTCATATGTGAAAAAGAATTATTGGCAATCGACACTGTTGAAAAGAAACGAATGAGGAGGAGACCAATGAGGGTAGCCACGGTAAAGAAGAACACCTGGGCGCATCGAATTTACCTAGTTGCGTGATCCATCGAGTGTTGACTGGAACTAAGAAAGAGCTCTAGGCTAATCCCGAGTGGTTGCGTACCAACATTTTATACACACATATGGAACATGATGATCGTGCTTTGAATGTTATTATTGATAATGTCATCGACATAAATATGATTTTCAAAACTGCCATTGAACGTTTGGGGCTGAAAATTAAGAAGCATCCTACTCCTTATCGGATCAGTTGGGTTAATGAAGACAACTCAGTCCTAGTGAAGCATCAATGTTTGGTTAAATTTTCGTTGGGAAAAAAAATATGTGGATGAAGCCTGGTGCAACGTGATCCCTATGACTGTTTGTCACATGTTATTGGGGCGTCCATGGCTTTATGATCGGAGGTTTCCTATGATGGGTATGCTAACACTTATTCCTTTAATTTTAAAGGTAAGAAATTTGTTTTGGATCCTTTACAGATTTCAAAATTTGAGACTCAAAGAGAAGCTGTCCCAATGTTGACCATATCTCAATTTTCTCAAGTCATGCATGATGAAGATATGGTGTGAAATGAAGCAAGAGTATGGTTCTATTCCAGTGGAACTCGCCACATTGTTGGAGGAATTTCAAGATGTTATGCTAGATGAGATGCTAAACCAACTACCTTCAATGCGGGATGTGCAACATGCTATAGACTTGATTCCCATATCAACCTTGCCTAATTTATCGTACTATCGCATGAGCCCCATCAAGAATGAAGAGCCCAGCTGGCAAATTCAACAATTGTTAAACAAAGGCTTAATCCGAGAGAGTCTTAGTCCTTGCGCTGTTCCTGTTTTACTTACGCCCAAGAAGAATGGTAGTTGGAGGATGTGCGTAGATAGCCTAGCAATTAACAAGATAACCTTGAAATACTGATTTCTCATTCCCCATGTTGATGACATGTTGGACTTGCTAAGTGGTGCCTTTATTTTCACTAACATTGACCTTCGAAATGGATTCCACCAAATTCGAATCTAGTCGGGTGACGAGTGGAAGATAACCTTGAAAACGACAGATGGTTTGTTCGAATGGCTAGTCTTGCCCTTCGGATTAACCAATGTGCCAAACACCTTCATGCGCGTTATGACACAAGTTTTCAAGCCATTCTTGGGCGAATTTGTCATTGTTTATTTTGATGATATCCTAATATTTAGCCGAAGTTTGCAAGACCATTTAGACCATGTCGAGCAGGTATTGAAGACTTTAAGAACTGAACAACTCTATATCAATCGAGACAAGTGTTTGTTTATGAATATAAGTGCCAAGTTTCTGGGTTTTATAATTTCTGATCAAGGTGACAAGGCTAACTCCACAAAGGTGCAAGCTATTCAAAATTGGCCAACGCCCTAGAATTTTTCAGAAGTCAGGAGCTTTCAAGGTTTGGCCATGTTCTATCGGCGATTTATTCGCAAGTTCAGCACTATAATGGCCCCAACCACCAAGTGCTTGAAAGCAAAGAATTTTTCATGGAGTGCCACAGCTGCCAAGGCCTTCACCGAAATTAAAGAGAAAATGGGGCAAGCACCAGTTCTTAAGTTGCAGGAATTCTCTAAAGTTTTTGAAGTGGCTTGTGATGCCTCACATGTGGGAATCGAAAGAGTATTGAGTCAAGAAGGTCACCCCAATATCGCTTTTTACAGTGAGAAGCTTAATGACACTCGCTGGTGGTACTCAGTATATGACATGGAATTCTATGCTTTAATTCAAACTCTCAAGCATTGGCGACCATATTTGATTCATAGAGAGTTTATTCTCTACACTGATCATGACTCTTTGAAGCATCTAAATTTCCAAAGTAAGCTAAATGCCAGACATGCTCGTTGGATGGACTATTTGTAGCAATTCGAGTTTATTATTAGGCATAAGTCAAGGACTAAAAATAAGGTGGTTGATGCCTTAAGTAGGAGACCTCACTTGTTACATATGTTTTCAGTTAATTTTGCAAGATTTGATAGTCTAAAAATGCAGTATGCTAATGACAAGGAGTTCGACAATGTGTGGAGTAATCTCTCCACTGATGTGTGCATATCTGGTGGAGAATATTCTTTGAGAGATGGATATCTATTTTACAAAACATGGTTGTGCCTTCCGCTTGGGTCTTTCCACGAGTTCTTAATTACGGAACTCCACAGCGGGAGTTTAGTTAGGCATTTCGGATATGATAAAACTTTTGCTATTGTTGTTGTTCGATTCTATTGGCACTACAAGAAAAAGTGGTATTTTCGGCTATTTTTATTTCCGGTGACGTATATATCGCCGCTAATGGCCTATTTTACTGTTACGGTAAATTCTTTGTGTCGATGAGCAAAATCGCCAGAAAAAATATTATTTTCGGCGATTTTATGTCGCCGCTAATAAGGTTGTCGCAAAAAACCCTCATGTATAGCAATCAGCCGTTGTCATTAAAAAAAGTCGCCGCTACAAATTGTTATTTCCTGCGATTTTATGTCACCAATAATAAGTGTGTCAGAAAAACCTAAATTCCTATTTATCTTGTTTATTACGGCAACATATAAATCGCCCTAATAAGTCCTACACGGTAACAAAAACCTAAATTTACCTCCCCGGCGCCTAATTTCCCTATTATTCCGCCCCTCGGGATTTTTCCTCTCTCTCTCTCTCTCTCTCTCTCTCTCTCTGTGGCTCGAAGCTTCACACGGTTGTTTTCGGTGCCGTCTAGCCGCCTTTTTGCCGCCGTATCACAGCTGCCTCGTCGTCTAGCCACCGCCTCCAGCCTCGCCGACGCCGATGAGTTTCTCTTTCACTATTTTAGGCTCCACCGATCTCTCTCTCTCTTGTCTCTCTCTCTCTAACTACCGGTTGGTTTCCTTGGTATAATATCATTTTCATAGAACCGAATGACTGCATTTTATCTTGAAGTACTTACCCTTGAGTCCATAGAACTGAATGACCGCATTTTATCTTGAAGTACACCCTTGAGTCGATAGAACCGAATCACTGCATTTCATATGGAGTCCATGTTTATGAAGTTCTGATCTCTGTACTTGAGCCCCAAAACAGAGAAAGAAAAGAAAAGTCATTAAAATCTCTATCATTGTATGGCTTTTATTTTCAGCACATGAGCCTTTGTTTGACATTGAAACTGTTGTGACATTTGTCATCTACATGCTCCACCACTACCAGACTTAGATCAGAGAGTTAATCACAATTTCTCCAAAAAGTCCAGATGTTTTGGTGTTCACATTGACAAAAGTTTACTGCAAGTTTATTAATATTACAGTAAGAGATTATCTTCCACTTAACACTTTCTCAACCAAATTGCAATATTTCTGTGATGGCCAAATTATCAAACACACCTCTGATCTATGTATCCAACCCATTTATATATATACATATATATTTATAAGATGATCATGATCAACCATTTTTAATGCAGTGCATGCTTGTCCCCACCATGAAAATATCTTCTATATATTTACCTGGGACTAGTACTCTAGCTAGTCCTATATATATATATATATATATATAAATGCAGGTGAGACACTGTTCATATATATATATATACATTTTCATTTTGGCTTAATTATATGGTGCATATGTGTGTGTGTGTGTGTGTGCATGTGCATGTGCTAAGTGCATGGTTTGGTCGCATTGATCTTGATTAATTAAGTAGAAAGCAATATTGCCTAGTGGCCAATTAGGGTAATTGATAGTTTTTGTATGGTGTGTATCAAATGTGTTTGTTGTTAGACAAAGGCATTTAAAGTTAATTATAGGACCGACTGATAATCATATAATTAAGTGCTATGAATGTAAGCCTTGGGGTCAAGTGGAGACCACAATGATTTGAGTACTATTACATTAATTTGCACATTTGACATAAAGTTAGATCAAATATATAATGAGCCTCATGACTCAAAGCCACCTTAGCACAATCCCATGAATTTAGACATCTCTTTTATGAGAATTAAGATGTTGGTTGGTGGTACTCTATTTTTTTTTTTTTTTGGGTCCTTTTCCTTTTTCATCTATTATTGTTCATGGACTTATAAGTTAAACCTAGCTTTCAAGGGCACACATAGGAAGCATTCTTCTTCTACTTTTTTTTACTGGTTTGTCTTATATATATATATATATATATATATATATATATATATATATATATATATATATATATATATATATCCTACTAATTAGCACGACTAAGGCTAGCTTGCAACTCAAAGTTCATACCCGTATCAACCCTCCATGTTACAATTCAAATACACATACACACATAAATGAATTATTAGATAATTTCAAAGAATCAACATGCATGCAGTAAAATTAATATTTATATTAACAATTATATATAATAATGCAACATTTTGTGATAGTATTGTGATAGGATGGAAATTAACAAGCTGGTTGTTATCCATGATAAGATTCTAAGCGTACATGATACATACATATATATATGTATGAAAAATTCTACTCATCATCTCTATACCATAATCATACCACACACTACACATGATTTATTATTATTTTTCTTAATAAGTATGTGATGTAATTAATTACATTACAAGAAAAAGTAGCATTTCCGGCAGAGGGTTAATGGTACTTTATTGTTTGGAAGAGTTTGGAGCTTGGTTTTTAGTGCATCAAAAATCATCCAAAATGAATACCCGAAGGCCTACTCATGCTCGACCCACTTCGTCATTGGTAAGGATGGTGATAAGGATCTCTAGAGCACGGTGGTACTCTTTCTTAAGAAGAGTATTCCACTACCAAAATTCGCCAAGATCTGATCTTGGCTCTAATCCTTTCAACTCAAGCACTTGGATGCTAATGGATTTTATAGCTTTGGTGGTTCAAATAAGTATCACAACATTTACTATAGCCATTTCCGAGAAGGAGAATCCTGTTTCATCAACGAGAATATGGATTGTTGGTTATAATATTGGTTGTGTTCTTAGTCTGTTGTTACTCTACTGCCGCTACCAGCATCATCTCAATCATGGAGATGGTTTAGGCCTTTCTGATGTGGAACAGCAGAGGGGCAGCGAAGAATCCAGGTATGCTAGCTTTCCATACAGTTCGCCCCTTCACCTTCTATGATTCATTTATATTTTTCTCTTAAAAAAATCATTGGTTTCCATGCTCTGTACTAATAGTGACAGCTCATCTGTTGAGATCATTACAAAGATTTGTGAGCTAGTTATAAAATATCATGCAACTGTTATTCAAGATAAGTCTTAGATTTTGTTCTTCGGGTGGAATTATTGAGGAATTATGCAAATAGCTTAGTAGTGATGAACCCTTAGTGATATGATTAAAAGCCTCTAAGTTATAACCTATAATTTCAAATCAATTCGATAATGGTTGGTGGTCACTATATTTTGTACTAGGCCACCTTTTAATTGATTGCTGCAATGGATACAGGATCTCACATCTAATGAACAAATGCCGAACTTCACTAGAATTGTTCTTTGTAAAATGGTTTGTGATGGGTAATGTTTGGGTATTCGACTCTTGATTTGGGTCCTTTCATCGAGCCCCAAAACTGCACGTGATATGCATCTCCTTACTGGTTTGGAAGGCAATCTGCTACTTATTTCCATTCCTGCTATGCTGTTGCGTGCCATTGATTAGCAGCCTCATTGGATACAACATGAACATGGGGTCAACTGATAGAGGAGCATCCGACGATCAAATTTTCGAGCTTCCCAGTTGGAGGTACAAAGAAGCGACACCAAGTTAGAGCCTTGCACTGATACTTACTGCAATCCCGACCTTGCAAATGAAGATCCAGTAAGTTGCATTTCAACTTACACTTACAGATAAGCTAATATCTTTCATAGGACAGAACAAATTTAGTAGATTCTAAGTCAAAAGAATATATTGGCTTGTTGAAGGTTGAAGTGCTGATGCGATTGTTGTGTTTTCTTTGTGTTTGTGGTGGGAATGACAGGAATGCTGCATTTGCCTAGCCAAGTACAAGGACAAGGAAGAATTGAGGCAGTTGCCATGTTCCCATGTGTTCCATCTCAAGTGTGTAGATCAATGGCTCCAAATCATATCTTATTGTCCTCTTTGTAAATAAGAACTAGAGAAGTAGAAAGCAACTATTTATATATATATATATATATATATATATATATATTTTGGGAAACACGCTTTTTGTGGGGTAGTACATATGTTTTGAAGAGTTTCCATCGAATCCTTGTTGCTCACAAGATGGCCTTCACTAGTTGCTTTCACTTTTGTCATGTTAAGTTTATGTGGTGTCAAGGATTTTGATCAAGAAAGCCTTAACAAACACTTCCCATCATGTTCCTTCTCCTGCCTCAGGATGCTTGGTATGGTGTTAAGGTCAGAAAAATGCATAAAGGGATTATATTTGTTTGCCATTTATGCTTTACAAAGGGATTGTATTAACATAGATGATGTGGACAGATATTGCCCGGTGTTCCATGGTACAAAGAACGCCTCCTTCATCAGAAATCTCTTGGTTCCCTGATAGTCATTATTCTCATAAGGACTGTGCAATATAATCTCTCTAAGCTGAGGGTAAACTTCACTAATCCATATTGCTAATTTGCTTATGTTCTATATTTTTTATGACTTTGATGCAATTGCTAGACATGAATTGCTTTAACCTGGTTATTTCTATCTAATACCTGCACCTAGAGGATGAGACAGGATGTGATACCCTTTCTTTTGGTGATTAGATGAGTTACCTACTGCATTATAGGTGGTTATATTAAAAAATTCATGTATACATGCACCTATGCTTACACATTATAGATAAAAGACAGGAAAAAAAACCTGGTAGATAAGTTAGTCATTTAAAACTCAACATCTCACAACATTAGTTCAAAATTTGTTTTGCTTAAATGCTTTCCTCTATGCATTTTACATAAAAAATGTTGTATTAATTTAATTTGCTTAGGAATCATATATATTTAATGCAGTCATATATTTAATGTTGTTTCACTTAATGTAATTAGCTTGCTTGTACCTTTATTTAATGCAGCCATTATAGCATTAATAAAGTGAATGTACATTGTGGAAATGATGAATGTACATTGTGGTTGACTTTGAGAACTAAAGAAAAATGTATATGTTTGCAGCAATTGACATCAATGAAGAAGGCATCAAGTTTTAAGGAGAAGAGTTGAAGAAGGTAGTTTTGAGATGAAGGCAATTTTGAGGTCATGAAGAAGGCCAGCAGCTTCCAAGGGATGATCAAGGCTTGCTTAGGAAACTCTATTTACCCTATATTGAAGATGGGAGGACACCTGTAAAACAATATTGATATATTGTGGGGTGTTAAGTAGTACTTAGACTAAACTATCATCAATTTCAATTTGAGCAATTTTCATTAATGTATGATGTTGGGGAAATATATATTTCAATTATATTTAAGCAATTATATATATTTCAATGATGATCAATTCATGATATTGTATGCTTATTAGGAAATATAATTTATCAGATGGTTTAATGGATTAAACTAATGTCGAATGCAGGCTGAATTGTATACAGGAAAAAATTTCAATTCATCCTGGCGAGTTAAAGCTAAAAAATTGTAGTAGAAAATATTCGTTCTTGACGATTATATCTTGTCAGAATTACAAAGTATCGACAATAATATTTGATGGGAAATACTTTTTTTCTGGCGACTCTATCTCACGGCAATAGCTTTAGTTTGGCCATTTTTTAAGGTGCTGCAAAAAGTTAAAGTTACAAAATCAAAATTTTGGGACAAATGGTCGCCACAAATATGTTCTTCCAATATGGAATATTGCTTTGGTATAATAGACATTTGCGGCATGTTTAATTTATGTTTGCGTTGCCGCAAAAAAAGGTATCTTCTCGATGCTTTGGTTTTGCGCCGCGAATTTCCTTTTCCCACTCGACAATTGCGGCACCGTTTAGGCAATGAGTAATGAGCTGGAAATATCTATTTGCGACAATTTTCCTACTTTTAGTGTTGAGTTAAAGGAAAATCGCAATCTTCTTTTCTATATTGTCTTATGTCAAACAATGAAAATATATTAATTAGGGATTACTTATGAAAAAGCCATAAAATACAAAATAAAGTATGATCATTAAGCTCCTCCAACATGCTATCTGTTCAAATTCAGATTTTTGAAAGGGATAATGATCCACCTCTATATGATTCAAATGAAATGGACAATATCCATTTAATTTAAACATAAGATATATTTTTAACCATTTCATTTGCGATATAAAATATAATTAAGTATAGTATAAATCGATTTACACCAATTAAAACATTTATCCATGATCACCCAAAGGCTACCTTGTTAAGAAATTTTATATGCAATCAAATAAGAACATCTATTCTCTGCCGACTAGAGAGCAACAAAGATTTATTTATGAGAAATTTTATTTATCATTAGCTTTTTTATTATAATCATTACAAGAAATACAGGTGCTAAATGCATTTCTCCCGCCATAAGTGAAAACAATTAATAAATTTGAAGTTCCATCCATTTATTAAAAAATAAAAAATAAAATTTGCTAAACGCACCGTTCGGACCAAAAGCCCTTATTTCAATCTCCTTTTTCTTCCCCCCAAAACCCCCCCACGTCCCACCCCCAAATACATCCCAGATATAAGGTCTGCACGTACACTCCATTCGTCCCCTCTCTTTCAATTATATCTTTTGCACCGCCGACGGATCCTTCACGCTGACATCGCCCTCCACGTCGGATACCACCCAGTAAGCCTTCCTCTCCCACTCTTTCTCTCGGCCCGTCTCTCTCTTCTCACTTCATCTGTCTCTCTCACGCTCTCTGTGTCGCTCTACTGTCTCTCTCTCCCCCATCCTCGTCTCACTCCCTCTCCCTCTCCGTGGTTAGGCAGCCCCTCTACACGCTGTCCAGCTCCTCCGCTACTCACGAAACCCTAGTAAGCCTCTAAATCCTCATCTATCTTTCTCGGTCTCTATCTGTGTATTCAGTTCCGACTCTCCCTCTCAATAACTATCCCTTCGTACTAAGCCAGTCACTGTGACTAGTGGAGGCCGCCGCAACCTGTCCAGCCACGTTGCCTCGCTCCCTCGAATCCTTGCACAGCATCACCTCGCCCACGAAAATCCAGCCGACCACCAGTCCTAGTTGGGTAAGATACTCTCTTGCTTTACCCATGTAATTATCCTCTATTTTCATCGTTATTATTATGAAACCAGAGTTGTCTAGGATTGTGTCTTTGTTTTGGAGTCAGGTGACTTGATGGCTTGGTTGAGGTATATGGAAATTAAATGATGGTTGATTATGAAGAACATTTTTTAATTTAGTTTTGAATGGTATATAACATCATTTTTCTCTTAATTGTTCACATTTTTTCTCGGTTAATTGCTTTGTAAAACACAAAATTCATTGTTTTAACATGAATTAAAGTCTAAAGTGATGATCTAATAGAAGTCTTAAAGTTTGGGATATGAGTATAATGAATATATATATATATATATATATATATATATATATATGCAACTCGTACGTCTGAATGTGATAAATATTCATCCCCATTTGAAACCACAAATTTCATTGATTTTGTTAATTTTCTAAATATTGGTTGATTACCTAATTTGCCAGACAAACCTGGCTAGCTACTACCTTACTAATACAGAATAAAAATGTAATTACAAACCCACTTTGTCTTTTATCCTTATCTGTCAATTAGACAGAAGAGAATCTCTAGGCCCTAAATATTCCTAAATACAGAATAATAAACGTACAAAATGTATAAAAAATACTACGATAGAAAGGCCAAAACTTGCCTCGAATCTTTAAGCAGTTGCTTCAATAGCCACTAATGAGTTTGATCATCATGGGTGTTCATTAGAAAGTTAAAAAAAATATGTTTAAATATGACCTCTAGCTTTCAAGGGTTTGAACTCAAAAGACTTGTAATATGAGTAGGTGAGTTAGGTGCAAAATTCACACCATCTGAATTAAACACCCAATAATATGAAGAAAAAAATAGACAAGGATGTTAGTGATGGAATAATGGAAAGTGGTCTATGATAGAATGCTTAAGCTATTTTGGTGTAGGGAGTAAATGAGAGCAGACCTTTGTTTTAAAATTCGCTGCATGACAGTGGTACGGCTGGAACAAATATAAATGACGTGGGATTTTCACATAAAGGAAAAATCACTACAAAAAAATAGCGATTTTTGGGCTAGCTTCAAAATAATGTGCCTCAAAATTGATGTATATGACAAATAATTCTGTCTAGGATTTGCAGCAGCCTCAAAATATTGTCAATCCCATTATTTTGCTCAAGTGTATTTTTATCTAACTCTTTTGTATTTGAACTCTGTTTTCAGTAGATTTTTGCTATTGAGTTTCCCTGCGCAATGACATCTACCATAATGGTGTTCAAGTGGCGTATTTTTATCAAGCCCTTTTTTTTGTTTTTGAGCTCTGTTTTCAGTAGATTTTTGCTATTTAGTTTCTTTGAGAAATGCTAGCTAGATATAATTGTAGGAATATATGTAGTATTGGTATAACTTGCCCATGCAAATTACCTTAATCACAAGTAATTAGGATTGAAGTGAATTACCTTAATAGGAGGATGAATAGCTTTGTTTCATCCCTCTTCGGGAGAAGACAAGAAGCTAAGATAACTGGTAATGAAGCAATGGCATATGGGTACAAGATACTAATGAACTCATTGTACGGTAGATTTGGTATAAATCCACAAAGTACTATAACAGAGGTATGCGATAGGGAAAGATATGACTATTTGACACAGAGGGACGAGGAATGATCTAACATCAAGAGCAGAGTTGGAGTTGGAATTACCTTAATCAGGTTCTAATTAACAAAATAATATACCCTCTTGACACCCTTTCTTACCACTTATCGTCATACCTACAAGTACCTTTGCTTTTGCCTATTATTGCACACCTCTAATTATATATATGCTCATAAGTTTAAATACAAATACTTGTTTGCACCCGGACATGGTAGCCACAACCCATTAAACAAATTTTCCCTTACTTTACATAATTCTATGTGGCATTGCGTTGAATCTATTCCTTACTAAACAATTTCCCCTCCTCTACTTGTTTCTAGATGGACAAGAGTTGGATGCAAATCACTGATAGATTTGGATCTAGTGAATATGCTAAAGGAGTTAAGGAGTTCATTAACTTGGACCGATCTCATGCTACCAGTGATGAAATTCGTTGCCCATGTGTCTTGTGTTCAAATAATTACTTCTTACCTATAGGCTAGCTAGAGAGACACTTGTTCATTAAAGGTATTGAGAAGAATTACACGACATGGATTTTCCATGGCGATGAGGAAGATTTAATCATAAGTGATGATGATGATGATCTACATAATCCCCAAGAAGAGGATGATTACATTGATGACATCGATGCTATGTCATGACATGTCTTTTGAGATAAATGTGAGTGTTAAAGTAGAATCCCGTGATGTTTGAGATAAACCGATGTCCATATTTTTAGTGCTAAGTACATATTATGAGCACCTAACCTGTGTGATGTTTTCCAATGATTGATAGAATGAGATGGCAGAGCTGGAGCCTGAGAAACGGACTAAGGAGGCTGCAGCAACAATATTTAAGGAGGTTTTGGGCCATAGGCCAGGGTATGTACGGGGTCTCGGCAAGATGGTTATTCCCGAGTCATCTAGACAATCAACTAATGCCTGAATAGCAGAATTAACTGAATGTGCAGAAAGAAGTGAGAAAGAAGCTGCACATTATAAGACTTTACATGATGACTTACAAGCGAATATCATGCTATTAATGGAGAAACAAGACAAGTATGACAAGTTTATGGAGAGATATGAGTTAGAGAGGCAGACCCAGGGAGAGTCTCATAGAGAGACTCAGGAACCTGCATAGCCAGTTACTAAATTTGAGGTTAATAATTTTTTGTGAATTTTGGTAAGGAGATGAAAATTAAAATAATATAGCAACAAAATGTCTCCCATATCTCCATAACCTCCTCTTTTGTACATTAGTTACTGGTGTGGGGTAGGTAGTATATTTTTTGGTTGTGAGGATATTTTGTAGCTTCTGTTTTGTCAACAACATGCACATTGGAAGTTCTTGGTCATCAATGTATAGTGAAACTGTTACAGCAAGGTAAGTTATCAGTACATACGTAGCCTTTTAATAATATTATTAGTACATGATTGATCTGTAGATTTTCATTTATTCTTGTTTTGACATTGTTGCTTTTTATGTATCTTTCAACATTTATATGATCAAGAAAAAACAAATTGTTTCATCATTATTCTGGAAATTTTTTCTGTTTTGTCAATGAAGTTGCTGAATGCGAATGCTAGATATCATAGAGGAAATCACCTTGAGTGAGTGCAGCGGATTTGGTATTTACCAGTTCCAATAAGTGAAAATTATGTACTTATCATATAAAACATTATAAATGCATATGGTTTTTCACCTTTACAATCCTTATCTTTTTGGTGCATACTTTGTTTGGCAGGATCAAATTGCCAAGTGTTGGATTTTGATCACATTGGGTGCTATGATTTTGGAAGCTAGCTTTATACCAGACTAAAGAGCTAGTGTATGTAGAGACTTTCTAAAATGGCCTCGTTAGTCTTTGGAATCATGTAAAATGTAGCTCCAATTTCAAGTGAAACCCTTGTATTAATTGTCGAAGAGTTTCTATGTGTTACATATATGTACATAATATATACATAGTTGGTTATTTTATTTAGAGATGCAAAGAAAAAAGAAGAGATGCTATCTTGTAATGCAGATAAAAATAAAACGCTACAAATATATCATTGGGTACTGTTGTGTGGGCAAATAGCTTTATTTCTTGTAGCGGTAACAACAGATTATAAGTGATCAATAGATTAGAACTAACATCTCTATTGCACATACCCACATGATATGTACCATTCATTTTTATGATCGATGCAACTAGTACTTGTCTATACATGTTTTCGTCCATTTTTTCAGAATATCTACATTATACATTATTATATAGATACTCCATTTGAACGCATAAAGCTCTCAATATAGCCCATGATTGACCTAGGTGTTTAGATACTCTTTTGATAAATAAGTGAATATGATTTCTCAAATGAATGAAGTATATATGCAATGAGAAGCTGGGAAATTAGCTAGCTAGGCGATGACTATGATTCAAGAATTTGTGGCACAAGCAGGCAAAGGCTAGCTAGCTAGCACATGTTGGTAAGGCAAGTTGCATGCAAAATCTTCCATTTCATGACATAGTAATCATGATTTCATATGCTTTGCCATGCATACTCTTTTATAAGTTTATATATATATATATATATCTAGCTATATATATAGTAGTACTGTATGTTTTCAATGCAATTCTAATTTGTCCAACGTCTGATTCTGTACTGTTTTCTTTGAATGAAGTAGTACTGCTGATCTCCTATTTAAAACTCTAGAATATATTGAGCCCCAATTATAAGTACTCCATGCAGTTAAGGTCACTTGATCTAGTAACTATTACTAATTATCTTCAGCGAAGTATATCAATCATGAGCTAGCTAGCTTATTAATTATTCGATATATATATATATATATATATATATATATATATATATATATATATATATATATATATGTTCGTGAAATATGCATGGAAGAAATTGGAGACTGCATGCATGCTACTTGAATTGTGGATCCAGGCTGTAAAGAAAACTTGAAAATTAAGCGTTTTTCCGCTCTACGGAGTTTATAACTAGTATTAATGTAAGCAAGGCGAATTTTTTAAGAGCTTAAGTAATACTACTAGTTGTACTGCCATGAGTACTTATAATATGAATTGATGATCAGTTCATGTGGGCTTTTGTTTCTTCCTAATCAATCTAGGATATCTTCGTGTACGCTTACGTTCTAGTACTATATAATGTATATGGTCTTTGCAAGCTAGCATTATTAGTCTAATTATGCAAGTTAGCATTAGTCTAGACTTTTTTAATTGGGAGCAGTAGTTATAATGTAAGGTATATTTTGTTTAATTAATACTTGTAATATTATAGAGTACTTATATATCAGGCTTTGATCAGTAGGTTTCATTTCTATCCATGAAGACCAAGAAGAATCATGTGAACATAATTAATGTGCAATGTAGTGAGAAAATACATGAATGTGCGCTAGGATCGATTTGATCATGAAGCATCATGATCAGTCTCTTATGATGATAATACTGTCTTATATATTATGTATAGTATAGATCTCCATTTTATGTACATTTTGAACACCATAGAAGGAAAAATAATGCATGAGTTTTGAGCTCGTTGTTTATATATAGTTGATTATGAATTGAATGTCTTGTAACTTTGGCCTTGAATATTATGTTTTTGTAGAAATATATTCATTTCTTTACAGTTGTGTTGAAGCACTTGAAGAAAAACCGGTGAACCAAATTCAGTTCTTCCCATACTCGTTGGAATATGGTGGTTAGAAAGAAAAACACTTGTAATGAAGAAGTTGGTGCATTCATGAAGACAACTTGCTGTTAGACATTTATAGTTTGAATGAAACACTTGTAAATTTATATTTCATTGTGATATGTTGGATGGTATTGTGTAAAACTTAGTCTTAAATCTTGGTGAATTTCAAATATGTATGTTGAGGTTATTTGAATGATGTTGACATATAATTTATATGTTGAAAAACCTTTTACTGGCGATATGTGTGGCATTTTATATCGTTGGAAATGGATAGCATTTTTGGCACTTTCCGAAAATCGACACAAAATGTCTAACTTGGCTCTACAGAAGCGGCAACATTTGGGCAACGATATTTAGCCGGAATTACTCATTTCTGGTAAAATTTGGTAGTATTATTGGCAATTTTGGTCGCTGAAAATAGATGAATTTCTTATAGTGTGGCTTCATATGTGTAGAGATGTACATACAGTGATTGATTATTGTCAGATTTGCCAGATAAATAAAGGAACCAAGCAATAAGCAAGGCTCTATACACCCATTCCCATTCCAGACAAGCCATGGCAGCACATTAGCATAGATTTTATTCTTAGGTTGCCTAAAACTCTCCGGCAACATGATTCAATTATGGTGGTCGTGGATCATTTTTCAAAGATGTCGCATTTCATTCCATGTCACAAGACTTATGATGCCTCAAAGATCGCTGCATTATTCTTGCAAGAAGTAATCCGATTACATGGTGTTCCAGCTTCTATCGTATCTGACAGGGACGTAAAATTTGTGAGTTATTTCTGGAAGACATTGTAGATTAAAATGGAGACAAAGCTGATGTTTTCTAGTGCAATCCATCCCCAAATAAATAGCCAAATTGAAGTAATCAACAGGAGCTTGGAAAATTTATACATTGCCTCATAGCAGATCATGTCACCAGCTGGGATATAGTACTTCCACATGCAGAATTTGCTTTCAATAATTCTGTTAACAGATCAACAGGGTGCACCCCATTCGAAGTGGTTTATGGTTTCCAACCTAGCACTCCAATCAATAACAATTCCTTACCATTGCGCCCTAGACCAAGCGAAGCTGCACTAGATTTTTCTAGCTATATGAGGGACGTTCATGAAGAATGCAAACGGCGTCTTACCTTTCATATAGATTCTTATGTAGCTTCTGCAAATGCAAGGCACAAAGATAGGCAATTCAACGTGGGTGATATGGTTCTTATTCATTTAAGACCTGAGCAATTTCTTTCAAGGAGTTTTACCAAGTTTCATGCACGACGGGCAGGTCCTTTTAAAGTCGCCAAGAAATTGGACACCAACATGTATCTCATTGATTTGCCCTCGAATTTTGGTATTAGCTCAATTTTTAACATAGAATATCTCACTGAGTTTAAGGGTGATGAAAATGAATTTTCCACATTACCAACTTCAGAGGCATCACAGACACCAACTCTTATTATCCCAAAAAACACAGCTACTTGAGATGAGATTGCCTCCATACTTTATCATCAATTTGTTACAACTCGTCGAGGAGGATATTATAAGTTTTTAGTGCAATGGAAAAATAGTTCAAATTTGGAATCAGTTTGGTTGCAAGCATCGGAAGTCCAGCATTTACATCCACATCTATTTGCTGCTTACACTCATCAAAACTTGTTAGAGTCAAGTTTTTTAGGGGAGCTGGTAATTGATGCAAATAAGGATTTATTGCTTTCCTAGTTAGATTAGTATTTCCTAGTTTTATTCTATCTACAATTGTAATTTCTTAATTAGATTAGTATTTCCTAGTCAGAGTAGTATTATATTTTGTTGGCTATTAAGGATCAAAGGATGTACAATTAAAGATACTATTGAATGATTAATGAAATTGTATGTTTGATCCTGAGATGGGACTAATCTAGTAAGACGACAGAAACTTAATTTTTTTTTTTTTTGAGAGATTCCAACTTTATAAAGAGAAATTCTTTGCTTGTATTCTTTTTTTCTCTTTTTAATATCAACATGAGATTGGTTGGACTAAGAAGTTGGCGTCAGCTAGTTTTCTTTTTCATTCATTTATTTATTTGTTTGCTTCATTTCTTTTTATCACAGAGATTTGATAAGCATGTGAAAGCCCAAGCTTTTCAAAAACAGCTTGGTTTTGACAGTCAATGATATAGTACACAATGCATTCAAGAATGTCAGTTATTTTCAACTAATATTGAAAAACAGAGACTTTATGTATTGCTTTGAGCCAGACTTAAAATTCATCAGAAGCAATTATGAATGAATAAGATGATTCAGAGACCTAACAACAACCCATTTAAGTCCCGCTAGCTGTCTGTTCTCTGTACCCGATAAAAAATCAATCTAAATTATCTAATGTTCAGAAGGCCACAGAAATTAATGGCTAATCAAAAAGAAAGTCTCCAATGAAATCTTGAATTTGAAGTTGGGTGGAATTGAAATTTGACTTAGTCAAGGGTATCTGTAAATGCTTTCCAGCTTTATGAAGAAATGAAAACGACCACAACCATTATAAGTTTCCATTTCTATGGTTTCGGATTGTCCTTTACGTGCTTCTAACGCAGACACTGTCATGGTGACAGCGTCTGCCTCTCGCAGACAGCATTTGGTTTGCATTGACAAGGAATATCCAAAGGGAAAACTCAATTTCATGATCATATTCTACAACAACGGATTGGTTACAACTTCAAGTAACCATGTAAGTTAACAAAATGGCGAATTGAACATGGGTCTTTCGTAAAACTGTACCGGGATACAGACTCCATTTAGATCGGAAAATGTGCCAACGTGTGATGGCATCGCCTTCTAAATTACAGCAGTAAAGAGTAGAAAGAAAGCTGTGGAGAGAGTGCCCACCGTTTTTCCAGTTAGAGTTTTGGATGACCCCTTTATTGAATTACAATCTATCCAATTGTTTAATCAAATTGAGTAGTTTAATGCAAAGAGTGATAATGTTCACGTGAAATCCACGCTATCGAAAAATCTTACATAGACAACATTCAAATGTTATAGAACTTGCAGACAATCGAAACTAATCATCTTGACAACTTATGACAAAATATTGATAATAATTTCTTGATTATAACTCCACATGATTAGTATTTGGTTGCTAAATACACGTATTACAATTCACACCACAGTATTTCTTATACATTACTCTCAACGTTAACTTACCCAAAAACAAGAGTTTCTCGACCCTATACTTCTAATACACAAATGCAACACACGTGCATAGTCTTTAATGGGCCAAAATTGATCATGGGTTTCAAGGCTTCAAATTGGAAACATTACAGTTTAGATTGTGTAAGCTTTTGAAAAAAATTAAATAAATCTGTATAGGTTTATTAAGCTGACCTTGTTGCAGCCCATCACACGAAGATGCCCACATTATCAAAGCCTAAACGGAAGGCAGATCTCGATTTCTGGAGATTTCAAAAAATTAAAAATGATTTGAATTAAAATGTTTCAAGAAATTTTAAAAAATAAGAGAAGAAAAATTAAATAAAAATATTATAAAATTAAATTTTATTATAATATTATTTTTTAATATTATTTTTATTTTAATATTTAAAAAAGTTGAATTATTTTTATTTTTTGTTTGTAAATTTAAAAAAATTATAATAAATAGATAATTATTAAATAAAAAAATTAAATATTAATATAATGTTTAAATATTAAGATAAGATAAGATTTTACGTAAACATATGCAGTCCCAGTCGGGCCTAAAAATGCCTCGGTGATCTAACTCGAGCATTCCCTTCCAAGTTCTAATGACTTTTAGGGCCAGGCTTGGCATGTGACTGACTGCATGCCTGCATTTCTATTGGGTTTTTTATTTTATTTTTTATTACAAGGAACACTTTCTATAATTTTATCTAAAATTTTATTCATTTTCAAAAAAATATTCTATATTCTTTCTCTATTCTAATAAAATAATATTTTTATATTCTTTTTTTATTACTTTTTTCTCTCACTTCTATTTCCATTTTTAATCACTAACTCTTTTGTCTTATTATCTTCTTTTCAAATATCATATTTTATAAATATTTATACAATTTTTTTCCTAGATACAATATTATTTTTCAAATCAACATCGGAATTAAAAATAATAATTTTTTTAATATGTGCATTTTCCAACGTGATGGTATTTTTTAATATGATTTTGTCCGTATATACTTGAGTAGTATTTGATTTGCATTTGTCTAATGATAACATTTTTTTCATTTTCATATAACGGTAATATTTTTTTCAGTTTCTCTAATGATAATACCTATCCACGTATTGATAATAAATTTTTTGCAAAATAGTACAACGGTAACATTTTAAATTCTTGCCTCCAATAGTAATATGCTTTATCATTTCTCCAACGATAACTTTTTTTTATCTTTTCTTCAACGATAACTTTTTTTGTCTTTTCTCCAACGGTAACATTTTTTGTCTTATATGTATTAGTAACTTTTTACTCTATAAATACGCCTTCTACTTGCATTCACATTCTCAAAAATCTAAGTCTCATCTCCAACTCCTTTCATCAAATGACTCTTTCTTTCTTTCGCAAATTGCTCACATACTTGTCATCTGATGATGAGTTGGATATTGTTCTTAATGCTGATGCTGATGGAGAGTCATCGTGGCAATTGTCAACGTCGTAAGTTTATTCGGTGTGATAATATTTCAGGGCACAAACGCCTTTTCTGCGACTATTTTACAAAAAATCCAATATACTCCTCCAATCTATTTAGAAGGAGATTTCGGATGAGTCGTCTCCTATTTCTCCATATTCTAAATGAGGTAGAGGCTTACGAGCCCTACTTCGTCCAAAGAAGAGATAATGCCGGAATACTCGGTTTATCTTCTATATAAAAGATAACCGCAGCACTTAGAACGCTGGCGTATGTGGTTACTGAAGATTGTATGGATAAATACATACGTATTGGAGAAAGCACCACAATAGAGAGCCTCAAAAAATTGTGTAAGACAATCGTAACTGTTTTTTCAGATCAATATTTGTGATCTCCAAATGCCAATGATATGACTCGATTACTTGTGGTTGGTGAACAATGGGATTCCCAGAAATGCTGGGAAGCATTGATTACATGCATTGAAAGTGAAAAAATTGTCTCATTGCCTGGAAAGGTATGCATTCCGACCACATCCATAAACCAACTATTATTTTAGAAACAGATGCTTTATATAATCTCTGGATATGACATGCATTTTTTTGTATGTTCGGTTCACATAACGATATTAATGTGCTAGAGAGATCTTTTATTTTCATGAAACTTGCTCAAGGGCGTGCTCCTCCAATAAATTACACAATCAATGACAATGACTACACTATTGGGTACTACCTTACCGATAGTATTTACCTAAGTGGTCAACGTTTGCGAAGACGTTGAGCGTACCTTCAGGATATTTCAACAACAATTTGCAATCGTTCGTGGACCTTCCCGATTTTTCAAAGTTAATGAGCTAACAAATATAAAGAAAGCATGTGTTATTCTACATAACATGATCATTGAGGACGAGAGTGATGATAGTCAGGATCCGAACATTGAGTATGATCAAGTTGATAATGATATTTCAGAATTGTTAAGCAATCCAACAAACGGATTTATCAACTTCATTCAGCGCCATCATGAAATTAGAGACAACTCGGCACATCATCAACTACAAGTAGATTTAATTGAACATCAATGACAGATCTAGTCCCAACAATAGAAGAAAATGTTGTGTTAGATTCTCTATTTTCTTATTAGTAATGACCATGTATTCTTGTTTCCACAATTTTCATTCCAAAAAACATGTTTTCTTCAAGAATATACTGATTGTTATTGTAATATTTTCATTATCTGTAATAGTTTAAAGATTTATAATGTCGAGCTATAATCAAGCAATATCTATCCATGTTAGACTCAAATTCAACGAACACGTTTTCTATCTTCTTAATAAATACGTGCTAACGTACAAATTATAAAATACAACAAACGTGCCAAAGTCCTTCAAAAAAATCCTTAACATCAGTTTCAATAGTCAAGCAAGTTATACTAAGATTCCAAGTATAAAATATAAATGTCTGAATACTGAATAAATGTATTAGTTACAAAAAAAAATCTATACTCAATTTTTTGATGCATTGCGTCTCACCAATATCTCTCTTTGAAGTTGCTGAAAATATACCTGCTGAACTCCAGGTAACGTACTCACATCGAGCAACATTATGCACTCCCCTCTCTCCCACCGGGCAATTTCCAGTTTCTTTGCCTCCAACTTTAGTCTCTCGTCCACTTGTCTATTTTTATTTCCCTCACTTTCTCGATCATATGCCATCTTCTCTGCCTTGAGTAGAAAAAATTCTTTTTTCTGAGCACGTGACTCCTCTAGGAGAGTATACTTACACTTGCTCAGCTCCACAAGCTCATATGATGCTATGGCTTGGGTCTTACGTTTTCCTTTCTCAGCTTTTCTACCTATTGGCCTATCCAATTCTATGACATCATTATTCACCAGATTCTTAGCCTCTGTACCAGCCACTAAATCAATAGGTGAATTAGGTGCAACTGTTGAGGTACGCGACTATGTAGGGGACATCGTCGACCTTCGTTTCATCTCGTCCTTTAAGCAACGCTAATTCTATTTCGGCTAGTCCTTCAATAGCTGCCAACAATCCTCGAACTGAAAAGGCGTTTTTTCAAGTGATTGGTACACGACCTTCTCTTTGTCAAACTTCCAATTCAAGTATAAAATCAAATAATTAACCACATATTAAAGATAAATTAAACATAATGCAAAAATATCATAATTAAGTACTATCAATAATAATAATAAAAAAAATGGATGCTTATACATTGTCTTGCTCAGTCATTCCACTTTGATTCAACCCGTCAACTTGGGCAAGTTTAGCAAAAAATTTGTT
The DNA here is from genome assembly GCA_029856935.1 of Cyclocarya paliurus. Classification (NCBI taxonomy): domain Eukaryota; kingdom Viridiplantae; phylum Streptophyta; class Magnoliopsida; order Fagales; family Juglandaceae; genus Cyclocarya; species Cyclocarya paliurus. The sequence goes on from CM056949.1 coordinate 13,448,182, forward strand.
CGTCGCCTTTTGAATGGCAGACCACCAATATATTAAGGACCCAACACTCCGCTCATTTGTACTTTCTTTATACTCATGGAAGTATTGGCTAACTTTTTTCCAAAGTTGAGCATGTTTTTGGTCCGTTCTTTGGATGTCATAAATGTTACTATTCCGCCATGCGGAGACAAGTAACTTGTTTTCTTCGAGGATGAAGTTTGCACTTCTAGCTGATTTTCTTTGAGAATGAGGCTCTACTTGGGGCGGGGGGTGGAGAGTCATCCAAAGTGACAGTAGATTGTTCACCTTGACCACCATAAATGTGGTCAAGTTCAGGCTCCTGAGTCAGGAGACTGGTGAAGAACATATTTTCATGCTCATGTGAATCCATCTCTAAAAAGTTGTAAACATAGAAATGTGGTACACATGTTAGACAATTAAGAACAATATTTGCAAGTGATTTTGGTAGCTGGCTCAAAATCCTATGGCTGCAACAACTGGTTATCACTATTTATTGGTCATCTGGGTTACCATGCCATGAAGGTGTGTGCCAAAGTGCCACTTCACCCTTTTCGGATTTTCTCATCCTCACAGCCGAGGGGTTAAGACAACTCAAATCCAATAACAAAATCATTTTGCAAAATAGGAAATAAGAGCATTCCCATCCACTTCCCTAAACACTTGTGTGTTTTAAATGTGGCTCAGAATGGTTTACAGAATTTACATCATATGTGAGACAGGAGCCCAACATCAAATGGCTGCAAAACCTTATCCAAACCCCAGTTGCCTTTTGTGAAAACTATCACAAACTGTAATATGGTCATCCATGTGAGGATTATCCCACCATCTTGATGGGCCCCACTAACACTTATGAATTAACCCCACTAACACCATCATTATAGCCTAACAGTAGACATGTAGCCCCCCAACAAGAAATAATTATTCATCAGTATCAAATATCGCAAAGGTCCCAATAGCACAGAGCAATTCATAGCCGAGGGGTTAGAGAAGGAAAATCCAATACTAAGCAACATGCAAAATGAATAAGAACATAAAAACAAAAATTAGAAAGTAGCTCATTTAGTCTAAACTAGGTAATTCAAACCAACAGCAGCTCAGTCCATGAGAACAATAAGCAAAGATACCACCAAATCAATTTAGCAAGGTAATATCAATTTGCTCAAACCAATAAACACATGTAACAAATAAGTCCAAACTGTGTAATCCCACAACATTCTATAATGGCAGATTTGGATTGAAGTGTGCCCTAAATCATATAAAGATCAAATATGCATACAACCAACGAAATACCACAATAACATAGATATAATTTGCCCAAAGAACAAACAATTTCCACAATCCAATTGGTGCAATGTCTTAGAAAATCCCAAGTGGCATATACATTAGAGCACAAGTCCAAAGATACACAAGAGACTAATGATTCAAATCATGAAAGAATATTCTGAATAAACTGAAAATTGGGTGAAGGAAAGAACAGTTCAAAATGAACTCAGTGGATGTTTTTTTGACAAGTTAATCAACATCCTTTCAACTCAATCAGTTATTTATACTTATTTATTTCTAATAATTTTCTGAAAAATGTGAGTAAACCAAAGTGATAACTGAAACTAAATAAAGCCAACACATTCAAAGCCAATCAAAGTGAGGTGTAAGAAAAAGAAAAAAAAAAAAGCCAATTATCTAATTCCAAACTAGAGCTGCAAAATTTTTAATCCGAATCTTCCATTTTGAGTGCCTAGATACATACAAGCAACAAGTCTAAATTGTCCAATTCCACAACATTCAACCATGGCATATTCAGATTTGAGTGTACCCTATATAAATGGATTATAACAAAATCAGGCGAAGGAAAGAACTGGAAAAAATGAACGCATTCCCAATTTTTTTGACAAGTTCATCAAAATTCTTTAAACTCAATAAGTTTCATTAACTTATATATCTCCATTTCTGAACAAAGTGACTAACCAGATGAAATAACTGAAACTAAAGAAAGGCAACTCAAACAAAGCCAATCAAAGTGAGGTGTAAGAAGAAGAACAAAAACTAATTATCTAAATCCTAACATAGATGCCGAAATTTATGTTCACAATAATGGTATTGAGTGCCCAAATACAACAAGTCCAAACTGAGCACAAGTCCAACATTCAACCATGGCATATTTAGATTTCATTGTGACCTTGAATCATAGAAAAAGCCAACATGCAAAAAATACTCAAAATTGCTCAAATTTTCTCTAAGAACAAACAATTTCCTCAAACATATAAGAGCAATATCTCAGATTCACCCATGGTAGACACATGCATTGATTGTGTCGTAAATGATACATAGATCTATTATCCATTCAAACCCTAGAGCACCAAATAAAATGCAGGGTTCTTGAATTTCAATGACCAAGCAGACAGATTGATACATACAACCAAAAAATCTAAAAAGGTAACACATGAAAACCATGGCAGATACATGCATGAAAGTTGCTGTGAATATGGGTCACAAATCCATGAATATTCAAACCCTATAGCACTAATTTAAATCTAAGGTTCTCAAATTTCAGTGGCCAAAGTGACAAATACAATAATATTTAAATTAAAAAATGTATCAAATTTGCCATGGGAAAGAGGTTTAGTGTGCTTGATTTGTGCGAGAGAGGACAGAGTCTATCCATGGAGAGAAGAAGAGGGAATATACGAGAGAGAAGAGATAACTTACGTATAATGTGTTGATGAAGAGAAGCCACCGTCAATGGTGGCAAACGGTGCGAGAGAGGGCCTCCACGAACGAGGGCAATTGAGAGTGGAAGAGAGGAACACGCGGGACCAACAACAAGACATGAAGGGGATGGTTGATTTGGGATGTACAGGGTTTGATGAAAAGTTGATACTTTTCTAAATAATGCGGAACGTAATTTGAATTTTAAAAAAACTAAAAATACCTATACAACTTTCAATTTTTTAAGAATATGGTCATAATTTTTAAAAAATCAAATAATTGTCATTTCTACTTTAAAAATCATTTTTTAAATTTGTTTTCAAATAAATATAACATGTTTGAAAGTGCTTTAAATATATAGTTACCAAATAATAAATAGTGTTTTAATTGTAGAACTTATTACTTAATTTATAATCTATAAGCCCTAAAAATATAAGTTATATTTTCCACAGCAATCCTAAACTTACACAAAGTCTTGCATTTCCTCTTCTTGTATTCTTGTTTTTAATTTAATAATTAAATACAATTATTGATTAAAGGAAATGACTCAATCCTTTCTCGGGTGTGATAATTTCTTTTTGAGATATTCTATTATCAAGTTGATGTGTAGAGCACACATTTCATATCACTTCAATGATAAAATTTAATTTATACGATTTAACATTTAAAATTTATTTTTTAAATCAAATTATATCATATAAATTTATACTTTACTAAATGAAAAATAATACTTGACCCATCACCATGATTTTGCCTTGTCAAAGTTACCGTTTGCGTATTTTTATTTTTCTTTAGTAGTTAAGAAAGTAGTTATTAGTGATGTGATGTATTTTGTTTAAATATTTAAAAATATTTGAAAAATATTTGAAAAAAAGTATAATTAAACTAATGATAAATTTGAGGGGACAAAATTACAAGAGTGATCTAAGCAGCGAGTTGACAATAAAATCTTCCTTTTTTATCTTTTATTTTTGCTGCCAAGAGGAAACTCGTGATCATTTTTACAGTTGTCCCTCGAGTCTGTACGCACGGAATAGATCCAAATATAAAAGGAAAAGCTCAGCGTCATGATATCATCCAACAGATTCTGGCCAGAAGGAAAGTTTCCACTTTCCAGAGCATTGGTTGCAATAAATCTACCAAGGGATCATCATCCATTTTCTTTATTCAGTGAGTAAAGCTGCTTGCAAATTCTGCACTACAGTAAACTTTCCTTTCTGCACCACATGAATAAAAGTCGCTTGCAATTTCTGCAGTTGTTCCCGCGACGATAGTCCCAAGCTGGAAAAATAATTGTGTTGCAGTGCATTTTCACCTACAAAAATCCATTAATGACTTAATTATGGAACTTCTTGGGGTTTAATATCATAACTTTATGGAAGGAAAATGATAAATTATAACTTTTTTTATAATTTTATTTCAAATCTATGTGTATTTTTACTCGAACTTGATTGTCTGTAAAGCTAAATTATTACCGGTACATTTGTTGATATCACCACTTAAAATACATTACATTCATACTATTTAAAATACCATTATTCAAGTTTTATTTAAAGTTAATTTGGATTTAGAGATGAGATAAAAGTTAAAAAAAAATATTATTAGAATATTATTTTTTTATATTATTATTATTTTAAAATTTAAAAAATTTAAAAAAATTATAAAAATTAGATAAAATGAGATGAAATACTTTTTAAATCTAAACGGACCTTAAGATTAATTATATGTTGAATACAATTGTACAAACACCACACAAAGGAATGAGAAGGATAGGGATGTACAACAGTAGTCATCAATGCCATCATACTTTATCTCATCAACCGTATTATGTATGAAGTATAAAGACCCAAAAGCACACATGGCCGATTTGTATGAGAGAACAAGAAAGCCCTTCCAAAAATACTTACGACCTTGATGGGATACAAACGATTGTGATCATTTATGATTTATGTTGGCCGGTCGTCAGTCAAATTTACTTCTTGACCCGATTGTACCCATTCCCGAGTTCCAACAACACGAAAACTGTTATTTTGTAGTACCTATATTTATCCAGGAAATCTCTCCCTTTTGTACGTGGACAATCATGTGCATGGCAGCTTCTACCGTCTACCCATTCCAATACCCTTCGATAAAAATCTCCTAGTCCACTTTATTTTCATTTCATTCTAACAACGACTCCCTAGCTTAGATATATCTCTGATTAATTGATTTTAAATGTTGTAGGACGTGTTAGTCTATTTCATTATTCTTCTTCGATCTAAAAGTTTAAGCCGATGGAATAGATTGTAAGTTCAAATTTAGAATCTTTATTATGATATTATATATAATTATTACTTATCTTAAAAATTTAAACTAATAGAAATATACAGATTTAATTATTTATATTATATTCTTAATAGTCTCTTATGATTTTTTTTTTTGCCTATCGCCTATCTCAATTGTGTTTGTCTTGCATCTTGAAATTAAATTTGAGCAATAATTGAGATTATTTTGTATCAATGATGATGTGATCCAAATGCCAACTGCACGTAAGACATCGCAAAACAAAGATGAAAGATTGATTTATTTTTTCCTCGTTGCATTTGTATAACAAAACACCCACAATGGCAGTCACTACAAATCCCAACCACACACCAAAAAAGGAGAGTTGCTATACATCCGCAATTGTTTCAATGCACGTATGCTACACACATTTTTTTATTTTTTATTTCTTTTAAATGTCAGACGCCTTATCTACGTCACTACAACAGAAACAGGTTTTTCCCGCGACCATGTTTGTCCATATTACCCATATTTAATACCACAAATGTCTTTTTCTAGCATTTTCTACTCGTGGCAGTTTCGTCAGGAAAAACTGGCCGAACATAGTGGCATTTCCTGCAATGTCATTTTCTATCCCAAAAAGTATTATTTCCGGCATTACCATTTCCTCACATAAAGCATACTTGTCGCCGCAAATATGTGGTTCATCAGTTCGGGACTTCGTCAGAAAAATTTTATTGTGGTGACATCGAACCGCCGGAATTAAGTATTTCAAACCATAGTGTAATGTTGGAAAAAAATATTCCCAATGACACCTTTTCATCGTATATAGATATTTCTGGCGACTTAGAGTTGCCAGAAATATATTTCCCATATAAGATTTCTGTCCGTATTATCTATGCCAGAATTAATGTTTTACTTTTTGCCATAAAATTGTATCCTCATAAATGGTTTTTTCCAACCGTTTGTATTTGCAAGATCTATGGTTTTGTGGCACATGCATATCCTTCAGAAACATAAAACACCAATAAAGAGACAAAACCAGAAATAATTATTTTGGACAGGAACATTTTTAGCCAGAAATGTACTAGATCATTTTTTGGACATGTTGATCATACCGGAAATGGCCTACTTTTTTTTTCTTCCCAATTAATGTCACAGCTAAAAATTATTTTAATTATATGCAGATTTTATACTGCATTGACCATAAAATCTGTGTCTTAGCAGTACACCTCGCTTAGGCCTAAATACAAATCATAAATGTATTTTTGTGATTTACATGACCACCATAAATCCAATATTAACAGTATAAACGTAACAATCAATATTAGCAGGGTGCTGTGTTTCAACATACATGCATATATATATAATTGGGGGAGCACATCGTTTCAATGCATGTCACCAACATGCACATATTTACATAAAACATCCATTGGTACAGTCTATTACAATATAACTAGCATGTTTTGTGTAGTTCATTCTACTTCCTTACATGAAGATCTTCCTAAACTGCATGCTGCATAGAGGCTTGGATTCAACTTGGTTCTTTGTTGATCTGCTCTTCCTTATGGGATCTATAGTCCCTATAACTGATAGCTGCAATGGAAGGAAAAAGATTGCCAAATATCAGTTATGGCCAAACGCAAGGTCCCCAATTATAGACTCACAACCAGACCATATAAGCGACATTTGACCAAGCATTAATATTACCCACAGATAAACCAACAAGGGCGAAATATCCCCTTGATAATAACTAAACTTCAAAACAGAGGTGTTGCGTGTAAAATCACAAATTGTTTGAGCATAGTAGTGTTTGCTTATGAAAAATTCTGCATAAATGATTGATAGTAAAATATAATTAAAAATTTCAGTATTAATAGTCTCCAGCCTATTCCAGTTACCTAGAGGCAATTTAAAAGATTACAATCTAATGCAAATCATTCACAATATTCACCCACCTAGACCAAAATCTCTTCAATATTAGATCCTAGTTCTCACACTGTTCCTAGAGTTTATGAGAAGTCTATATATTGGCTTGAACACATATCTTTAACACTCTATACTAGTTATGGTGCCCTTGATTCATAGTCAAGCCACTATCACTTTAGCATTTCAGTAGAGGGACCTTATTTAATGATGGGCACTGCCAAGAATATACTTTCCAGTCACAATTTATGAACTACAATTCATAAATCTATCAAATATCATGTTCTCATCTAACATGATAACTTCTAGAAAACCAAATCTCCAAAATGGAAGTTCAGGAAATTACTATAACAAAAAAATCAAAAAAGAAATAAGCATTTTTGGTAATTCTCATACCTGTACCATGATGCTAACCCATCGATTCATGCCTTTGTATATCCTATCTTTCAATGGGCCTACTATCAAAAGGATACATGCCCTTTACTTTAATCTTTGTCCTGGCCAGAGTTCACCCATTCCAAAGAAGTCCCCATAAAACAGCCCAAAATACATGCTAAACAAAAGGATGCACCCAGTTTTTTTTGTCTTTTTAACTCCAACATCTTCAAAAAATTCAAACAAAATCAAAAAACATCCCACATCCCCATTATTGGAGGAAGGCTATGCATCTCCCAGAGTCTCTCGTTGAGACTCCCTTTGTGACTCCAGTTCAGTAACACGACTATTCAGCCTGTCGAATTTATCAAAACAAGCCTGCATTTTAGTACATCAACCATAAACGACTCAAGTTTCCTCTTGAAGCCCTCTGCCTCAACCTTATTCTTCTCATTCTCCTCCCTAAGTCGAATAAACTCCCTATTGGACAGCTAGGATTCAGAGGGTTCAGGTATAACTAAGTGGCCTAACCCTCTAACATACCCTGATCAAGATCCCAATACCTCTTTGAACATAGCATTTGCATTTGCATTATCATCCCCCTCATCTTCTGGTGGCATCTCATTCAACAGCTCCACCATCATATTCTAATTTAGAATTATAGGCATATCAGTTTAACACTTTAACCATGTGAATAATCTATATATATGTCCAGCAAAAAGTAAACTTCAAACTAAATTAACTCATGTAATTCCGCCCAGCCTCTTCAGTGACAAATCTCCCATTCTTATTAGACCAATGCACCTATTTGTAAAAAGCAACATAATTCGGAGCTTGTTCCCGCTTCAATGAATTAACAAACCCTGTTAGTGCATTCTTCTATATGAGTGTTGATGACATGAAAAAACAAACTTTTAGCTAATGTTTATGCTTTTACCTTTTCCTCCATTAGCCTAACAAAAGACTTCCTCCCACCCGTGTGATTTATCCTTTAATTGGACCTATTCTGTTTGTTCTGCCTTGATAGGTTCTTACATTTAAACAACCACCCATATTATTATTGTATAAAATGACAATAATGGTAATAACTAATTCAAACCAGCCATGGAACTTTAAAGGAAACCAGCTTAAGAAAACAAATGGTACCTTAAATTCTTCACTCCCCCATCGCTCACACAAACACTACCAAACGGCCTTGTCCACCAACTTAGGCCCTCCAGAAATTGCAGCTTCATGTGTATCATACTCCAGGTACTTGCAGTGCAGTAGGTAGTGATAATCATTATATTTCTGAGCAAGTGTCGTCGCCATTGTTTCTCGATGGTTGCTCTTGGTCCAATCTAAGACAAAATCAGCCTATTAAAAACATTTACAGATTATAACTTTAAGTTATGTAAAGTTATAAAGTTTTAATAAATTTATAACTTTATTTGACACAATTCTTACTCGGACACGATCCGTTAACTCATCTTTGTTCTGTTTATCAACACGACTCCAACTTGCTGGTCGCATGTCTGCATACGACTTCACAATCCAGGTCACGCGTGTTGAAAACATCGTTGCATTTTGACATGAGACTCCTCTTTGGCCATCCTTAATTTTCACTGCTATTTTGCCAAAATTTCTTATGCGATCAAAGTATGTGCTTCTAGCTGGTCCCCCGTCCATGTTTTTCTCGGGCGGAGCTAGATAAGAACGAGCACACAATTATATCTAAGGTAATTTAAAAACATGGATAGTAACTGCTGATCTAGATTAATATAACTAGCAACAAACCAAAATGAATGTCAAGCTAATGACACAAATTTACTTGCAGGGACATCAATGTTAGGCATTGAAGCCTCATTAGTTGGAATTATCATCTCCTCAGGGATCTCACTCGGTCCTTCAGTTTCCGTATCTGAAAATGAAATTGTCTCATCTCTTAGAATGTTTGCTTGAGTCTGTGTTTTTGCTCCTCTACCACGAGCTGTTCCTTGATTGCCAGCATGCCCACCCCGTAGATTCTTGGTTCCTCTCATAGGCTGCACCATTATATAACCAACAACACCCCAAGTTTGTAATTATAGACAGGTAATGGAAAAATTAGTCTGATGCTCAACTATAGGTGTTACCAACCACAAATCTATATGCATAGAGCTAGAGTGATAAACCAAGTGAGAAATTAGTCCACTTTACAAGTATATATTAAATATATACTTATATCTGTTTAAGTATTAACATATTTTAAAGTGCCTAATAATGTCTGAAAAATGAGCCAATACATCCCAGCTTTTACCCAACAAATTGATACCTACTTGAAATACCACTGTATAAATAGTTTCTCACATGTAACTGACAAATTAAAAAAAAAAAAAAAAAAGCAGTACTTTTGGTGGCCATGTTCTAGCAGTTAGTGCTCATAAAAGTGTGTATAAAGTTCTGATCATTAGCAAAGATGGTGACAAGTATATCTAAGATAATCCTTTCGAGAGCCCAGCTATTAAATGGAAGAAAATAAAATAGATTTCACATGCACATGAACCTACCATCGACACTTTAAGAGTGCTTAATAAAGTCATGACAAATTTTTTCCAGTTTCGCGTAATTCCATCCCCAGATTTTTAAAAGCTGGACAGTTGTGTGCATTTCGAACCCAACCATTTTATTTGAGACTTTTACTCATTTCAGTCCATAATATCTGATTAACCCATTGTTGAGCAGAAAGATTAAAGGTAATGGAGGCCTTACCTGGGTTTCTTGGTGTTTAGAAAATATCCTCCTTGGTGGAGTGCTGGAATATGTCTCACTTTGTGCTATTGTAGCTCTATTCAGCCCAAGATGTTCTCTTCTTAATCCTCAGTTTTCTGAATTGCAGAGTGAAACTGAGTTCTCAAGAGTGAAGACTTGTAGTGGAACTAACCCCTGTCTGTAACCATCTATTCACTCTGAACCATTCAGCAAGTGTACAGCAGCAGGAACGTACCCATACCTCATACAGCTGTCTGAAAAGACTGTTCTTTGAAAGTGGAGCCAAAATTTACAAATTTCCGACGTAAATGAATCTGTCTTACCGCGTGCAAAATAATGTGGACTCTTCTTTCAAAGACACGGATGGGTGGTTTTAAAGTACTTGGGCAACATGATACATTGGTCATTAGTCATGAATATACTTGATCAATATTCAATACTACTTGGGCAACTTATTTTGGGCCATTAGTTATTATTTTGGCCTTATTACAAGTTTATGCAATTGCCTCATTTGATAACATAGCTGGGCCATTAATATACTTCTTTTTGTATTAATACTACTTGGGCATTTTTCATTTTGGGCCATTGCTAATGTATTGCCAGGTATATGTCCTTTAGGAACAATGTACAGCTGTTTAATGATATTATAGCTTTGCCATTAAGTAAATGCTCCTGAATCCTAACATTAACACCAGGTTCCTTTTAGAAGCATTAACATTATTTCATGTTATTAAGCTCCAATTTCATACATGTATTTCTAAATTTCATTTCTTGGTTTTATATTATATACAGGAAGCTCTTAATGAGCTAATTACATCTAACTTATACCCACATCAATTACACAATGAACCTTTGCCTTATTAGTGCGTATTAATGGTTTAGTTAAATGTAATAAGAGAAGCAACTTTTCATTTCAAGGAAATCTTACAACTGCTGCTACTAGAAACAAATAAAAAATGCACTTAACTCAGTTTTGGGTTTCTCTTTAAAATTTCATGACTTTTAAAGGCTCCAGAAACCAGCCATAAAAACTGGGTTCTACATTCTTGTTCTGAATCACTTTGACATTACTGTTGGTTAATAGCACAAGCGCACATTTAATGCCACCTCATTAGAGGATGACTCCATTTTGGTGATGGGCACCTACATTGGGGCAACCCAATTAAGTGTTGATGACATGTAAATGAAAATTGAAGGAAATGATGTTCTTCAAGTTAATATCATTTATTGATGGTTTCTTGAATATTTCCAGCAACTGGAGCAATTATTGCACTTTTCATGCAATAATTTCTAACCCAATTTTGATCTATATTGTACAGTCCAAAAACATGTTAAGTAGAGCTTAATTATATCATTAAAGTGGAATGATAAGGATAACCAGCCAGATTTTTCCTCCTTGGTGGCCATTTTCTACCATGCCACCTCATTGCTCAATCAAATTAGAAAAGTATAATTCCCTTTGATATTTATGTTTCTGCCATTTTGACATTGAATATCACAGTGGATGACTACTTTGCCTGTGATGGGCACTTGCATTGGGGCAGCCCAACTAAGTGTTGATGACATGTAAATGAAAATGAAACTCATCATGACGTTCTTCAAGTTAATATGCATAAATTGATGGTTTCCTGGATATTTCCAACGACTGGAGCAATTAAGACACTTTTCATGCAATAATTTCTAACCCAATTCTGATCTATATTGTACAGTCTATAAACATGTTAAGTAGAGCTTAATTATATCATTAAAGTGGAATGATAAGGATAACCAGCCAGATTTTTCCTCCTTGGTGGCCATTTTCTACCATGCCACCTCATTGCTCAATCAAATTAGAAAAGTATAATTTCCTTTGATATTTATGTTTTTGCCATTTTGACATTGAATATCACAGTGGATGACTACTTTGCCTGTGATGGGCACCTACATTGGGGCAACCCAATTAAGTGTTGATGACATGTAAATGAAAATTGAAGGAAATGATGTTCTTCAAGTTAATATCATTTATTGATAGTTTCTTGAATATTTCCAGCAACTGGAGCAATTATTGCACTTTTCATGCAATAATTTCTAACCCAATTCTGATCTATATTGTACAGTCCAAAAACATGTTAAGTAGAGCTTAATTATATCATTAAAGTGGAATGATAAGGATAACCAGCCAGATTTTTCCTCCTTGGTGGCCATTTTCTACCATGCCACCTCATTGCTCAATCAAATTAGAAAAGTAAAATTACCAAGTCGATATTTATGTTTTTGCCATTTTGACATTGAATATCACAGTGGATGACTACTTTTTGGTGATGGGCACTTGCATTGGGGCAGCCCAACTAAGTGTTGATGACATGTAAATGAAAATGAAACTCATCATGATGTTCTTCAAGTTAATATGCATAAATTGATGGTTTCCTGAATATTTCTAGCGACTGGAGCAATTATTGCACTTTTCATGCAACAAGCTAACCCATTTCTAATCTATATTGTACAGTCCAAAAACATATTAAGTAGATCTTAATTATATCATTAACTCAAATGCTAAGGATAACCAGCCAGATTTTTCCTCCTTGGTGGCCATTTTCTAGCATCTTTTTCCACTAGTTCCCAGTTTTGGTTTTTTTTTTTGGTAGCATATATAAGTTATTAGGTCCTAGTTTCATCTATTCCCCTAATTTTCCTACTCCAATTCACATATTAGAAATACACAGCTGTCACCACTTGAAATAATATTTCACACACATCATATCCTTTTTTTTCACCATTTGACAAGGACTATCTACTTTTTCCTTTCACATTATGTCTAAATAGTTTAGAGTTTTTAAGTGCCATCACCCGTTCAGGTCCACAAAAAATATGTATTTCTAATAACCATGTGAACCTGATGTATTCAAACATATGATATCATCCCATTTTCACACATTTTCTAGTATGTACGTAACAAGCAAACCATCATTCAGCAAAGCTTGTTCTATAATAAAAGTATAGCAATTACAAATCATTATATATTTCCACATCAACTGCGATATTTGAACAAAGTATCTGTCTTTAGTCAAACTCTGTTTCTGAACTCGAATCAAAATCTTCCTCATCACCATCGTCATTATGGTCAGAAGTGGGATCATCATCAGAAGTCTCAACGTCCACCTCATCGTCAATAAAAGTATGGTCGATATCAGTCCCAACATCACCGTGTACCACAGTTAAGTCATTAACTGGAACTAGTTCCTCATCCTCTCGATGCAATTGGTTGACCAAACCACTATCACTATGATTGACTGCACCATAATCATTGGTAGCATCTTCATCTTGATATGCCTCACCATCAGAGGAGTCCTCACCATCTTTTAGGGCCGTTGGTATAGATGGAATGTCGTACACATTCCTGTTGGTTATCTTTTGTACCACTTTCCAATTTCCAACCATACTTAGGTCTTTTAAGTAAAAAACTTGTGAGCACTGACAAGCAAGGGCGAAAGGCTCATCTTGATACCATTTTCTAGATGTATTCACACTTGTAACATGCTCACCCACACGTATGCCTCGCATAGGATCACCAACGTCCCACCAATCACATTTAAACAAGTATACAAGATGTCAACCCATGTACCGTAATTCCAATATATCTGTTAACATACCATAGAAATCAACCGAGTTCGACTGATGTACTCCTGAAACAACGACTCCACTATTTTGTGTGCGTCGGTGTTGCTCACGGTCCTTTGTGTGAAATCGTATTCCATTCATTATACATCCACTGTATGACCCAACCCAAGGATCTGGTCCACATGCCAGAGCATAAACTTCATCTGTAACTTCACTTGAGTTTGAGTTGCGCAATTCTCGAATCTGTAACTTTCATTGAACACCAATCGTAAGAGTCTAATGTGAAGGAATGAAATATTTACTATGTCGAAAGTAAAGTGTGACCACATAGGTCATATAAACCATGCCTTACATGGTTCTTGAACCATTTGGGAAATTCTGTTTGGTGCCTACAATCAACGTTGTTAGTGTCCTCCTCTTTAATCTTGTTATAATGCTGTCTACAAATAGAGACAAGTCAAATAGTAGAATTTTAGGTTCAAACAAATATACAAGATGAATGTTGAGTATGAAGGGATAGTTTAAAGTACTATAGGACTTACTCTATGTACTGTTCAATCTCAGGACAGTTGTTGAGCACGTACCACTCGGCTTTTGCTAAAAGTGGGCCATCCAACCTTTTAGCGGAGGATGAACCCTTCAGCCGAACCTTTTGGGAGAAAACCATCATACTTCCTTCTTGATGGGCTTGACTGACATCCACATTTTGTTCCTCTCTATTAAAAGCTGTCTCAATGTCATGGAGATAAGTTGAACAAAATGTAAGGCACTCCACATGAACATAGGCCTCGGCAATTAAGCCTTCTGGACAGGTCTTATTTTTTACATAGCGCTTAAACTTTCCTATATATCTTTCAAAAGGATACATCTACCTATATTGCACAGGTCCCAAAAGAAAGACTTCGTGTGGCAAATGGATGGCGAGATGCACCATTATATCAAAAAATGTGGGTGGAAATATCATTTCCAGTTTACAAAGAACAATAGAGATGTCACCTAGTAGCCTCTGTATGACATCAATGCATAGTGCCCGTCCACAATTTTTTGAAGAAGGTACTAACTCAGTCAAAGCTTCGCGAACATCACTCGTAAAGTATCCACCAATCACAACTGTAAGCAATATTTGCATGAAAACATGACAATCATGACTCTTCATGCCTAGGATCTTTGATTCACTAACATTAACACATCGAGCAATGTTTGAGGCAAAACCATCAGGGAACTTTACATTTGCCAACCACTCGCAGAAAGATCTCTTCTCCAGTTTATTTAACTGGTAACATGCCAACCTCATGGCATAACGATCACCATTCTGCTGTAAGTGTAATTCTTTCTGTATGCCAAGGTTGGCTAAATCCCTTCGTGCATTGGCAAAGTCTTTGCTTTTTCCATCAATATTCATCAAAGTGCCTAATATGCTATCATATACGTTCTTCTCAATATGCATGACGTCGAGGTTATGCCTCAAACCCAATGAAGACCAATAAGGTAGGTCAAAAAATATACTTCTTTTCATCCAATTCAACTCAGTGACTGTGCGTTTCCTCTTTTTTGCAGTTTTCCCAAACTGTATAGCTATCACTTCATTCAACTATTCGAGGATAACGTCTCCAGATAAATCTGTAGGTTGAGGCCGATGATCTGTATTACCATTAAAATCAGCCTTTTTAGATCTCCACATGTGCCCTGCCGACAACCACCGTTGATGTCCCATGTAACAATGCTTTCGCCCATGGACCAACCACAATGAATCTATCTCACCATTGCATGTTGGACATGCCAACTTCCCCTTTATGCTCCACCCAGAAAGATTAGCATATGCTGGAAAGTCATTAATGGTCCATAGTAATGTGGCATGCAAGCGAAACCTAGATGAGGTAGAGGCATCATATGTACTAATTCCATCTTCCCACAAATATTTCAATTCGTCAATTAAAGGGCATAGATAGATGTCAATATCATTACCAGGAGCTTTTGGGCCATGGATTAGCAAAGATAACATGAGGTATGGATCTTTCATGCATAGCCAAGGGGGCAAGTTATAAGGTACGAGTATCACTGGCCATATACTATATGGTTTAGCTATATTGTTAAATGGGTTAAAACCATCACTAGCTAAACCAAGCCTCACATTACGAGAATCTGCGGCAAATGTAGGAAACTTCAAATCAAAATCTTGCCAGACCTTCAAATATGCAGGATGCCTCATGACATTAGCATCGTTGACCCGTTCACACGCATGCCACCTCATTGCCACAGCAGTCTTACTTGACACAAATAGTCTTTGCAACCTTGGGATCAAAGAAAAATACTTCAGGACTTTGTGTGGAATTTTCTTTGCCTTATTAGTGCTTAACACCCACCTCGGAGTGTTGCATTTAGGGCACTTCTCCTTATCGAAATGTTCCTTCCAAAAAAGAACACAATCATTCAAGCAAGCATCTATTTTGGTGTAATTAAAGTCGAGGCCACGTTCCAAGCGGCATGCCTCATTATATGAGTCAGGGAGAAGAGTATTAGGAAATGCATCTTTCAACAACTTGATAACCATGTTAAAGGATTTAACACTCCAACTACCAACTGTCTTGATATGAAGCAACTTTACAATAAATGATAGCTTTGAAAACTTTAGGCACGATGGATAGAGTGGACAACGTGAATCTTCTAACAACTCAGCAAAGTTGGCACCAGGACCCCCTTCTGTTACACCATGATCAAAGCTTTGAGAGCCGTATGAGTGGTCCATAGAGGCTCCAGCCTGAATGTCGTCCAGCATCTCATCCATATCATCAATGTAGCCATCATTCAAGCTTGCCTTATCACCGGAATCTGACGAACTAACATCCAATACTTCTTCCTCACCGTGGAATGTCTAGGCCTAATAAGAAGGATCAATCCCTATGATAAATAAATTATCCTTGACCACATTTATAGGCTGGAAGAACATATTACGGTACCTACGACATGGACACCTAATGTCAACCCCTCCGGGTGCATGTTCCCGAGCCATAGCGATGAAATGGTTAACCCCCGATGCATATCTTCAATATCCATCCATGTTATCCATCCACGTCTTGTCCATCTAGATATGATGCCACAAATGAAATTCATCAACAATATATCTATTGAAGAATATACTAAGTTCCCAGGAATTAGCAAAAAAATGAAAGGCAAATGAAAATCTATCTATAAAGTTGTTTTTCTGGTTGCTTAGGCCTATATCTATTTAATGAAAACAAACCATCATGGATAACTCAGTAATATCATTGTAACAATGCTTGAAAATGAACATAGTGTACAGTATATTATTGTATGATTACATGGCAATGGCCTAGCCATAGCCAAGGATAAAGTTAGGATAGAATTTTAGCTAATGACTATACCATCAACTCATAGCATGGTGAGTCCACATTGGACTAGCCATCTTAAAGATCCCAATAAAATATGGCATATTATATAGTATAATAATAGTTAAATTATATATGCTTTGACAATCACTTTCTCTTTTAGACAAGATGGTTGTTCAGTATTAAATCTACATTGATATTATAGCATCGGCATTGTTTTGTAAGTGAAATCTGATACTTTTTGCTTATAGGGATTCTGATCTAAGCAAAAGAGTTGTTTACTCCATGTATACACATGAGTTTAAAAACATAGCCATGTTCAAGTTGAATCCAAGATAAGAAAAAGATATCCTTACTGACCAAGATGAGACAACAGAAACAGGTTCATCATTGGTGGTGCAATATCTTATGGAATATGATATGGTACTAGCTGATAGCAGTCAAAGTGAGAGTGTTTACAGCTGGTAGATATCATAAAAGGGTTTGATAAGCAAACCAACTATTTTGTTTTCAATATTCTAATTTAAGAATAGACAGCTAATAAACCGGGTAGTGTTTGGTACATTATATAAATAAGTGTAGTCGATTACATTATTTATTAGCACATTATTCCCCGCAGTTATATCGCTGGCCTATGCCCAAAAGAAAGGAGGGACAGCTGACACCTATGTGGTAGATTCGCAGTCTGAACAATCAAAAATAAATTCGAGTCAAGTTTACAGTCAAAGTGTAACCCTCTGATTGATCAACATACCATTAATCAAAATTTTTTTTTATTAGCCTATTAAAACTTGGTTTTTGAAACCAGAATAAATATACAAAGATCGAAATTGATGGCCAGAAGATTTAATCAGAATCACTTGCTCTTGTACTGTACAGAGCAGAGATGAAGGGATATCATTTTCTGTACCTAGTTTTTGTACCTCCTGACAAACTCTATCATTTTGCTACGATATTTTAGGGGGGAAGAAACTGTGCTAATTATGGGTCTTGTATTAAGCATTTATACAAGAGATTTAAATTGTGTAGAAGAAACTAGCACAGATTAAGAGGTAGGAAGCACTTGCACAGGACCTGGAAAGGAGAAGTGTTCCTAGAGTAATGTCAAACGAGGCTAAACAGGCTCTGTGCCTTAGCTGTTGGTATGAGAGAGAGAGAGAGAGAGAGAGAGCTTTCACCATGACCAACTTATTCTTAAGTTGACAGCCCAAATACCATGCACCCACGGTAAATAACTAATAATTAAGGCAATGCAACATCTAGCTCCTATATATAAGACCCGTGCTCAAGCATATAGAAAAATAATATTGTCTCTGACTAATGAATGTGACCCATTTCGGAAGCATGCAATCTATATAATTTGTAGTTTCCTAGGTAGTTACGGAAGCTCCATTTAAATAGAAAATTGTCAAGAAGTTAGGTTTCCCCTGCCTGTAAAAATTCCAGCAAACATCAATTTGGCTAGCTAGCTTCTTGTCCTGAAATTCTACAACACAAAACTGGCCAAGCCCATTTGAATTTTCCAGAAAATTGACTTTGATCCCTTTTTGTTCTCACCATAGGATACATGGCCGAGGACTCTCTGTGATTGACTGTAACATTACATATATAAGATCATCTATAATTTTGTGACTTTAGAAGTTTTCTGGCGTCAAGTAAAGCAGTACTTTGAAATGTTATGCATGCATTGACTAATTAACTCGATGCATGCATGCACGCATGTTTCAGAATCTGAATATCGATCAAATGATCTTTTGGGAGTTTTCAAAGTCAATGTTTAACCTAAGGTCCTAATTAATTAATGAAAATAAAAATAATGACGTTGAAGACGTATCATGTAAGAATGTATATACATGTAGCACAGGCGCTTAATATTAAGGAAGAATATCTCTCTTTAATTTTTTTTTTCCCCTCATTAATTATCACCCTTTTTTAAAATTATAATACTTGATCACCAAACTAGTACTATATATAGCTCTCGATTTGCACTAAACATGGCAACATGATCCTCCGTTTCTTGTATATATAGACGTTAACGACGGAGGCCTAGGCTTTTCAAATGAATTAACTATCTAAAATACCTAATAAATTACTCAAAAGGTTAAAAGTATGTAACCAATAAAAATAGTAAAAACATGTAATTATGATTAATAACTAACCAAATAATAATTATAATAAATAGAAAATGATATGACAAAACCAGAATAATAATAATATAAATTAATTAGGATTGGGGTAGTATGAAATATAATTCTAAAAGAATAGTATTAATTTGAGAATTCAAAGTAAAATTCATAACCTTGATACCGACTTTCAATTATTCCTAATTTCATAAACATGGAAGTGATGGAGATCAATATTTGAACTAATCAACATGCCCGAAAGAGAAGCAACAAGTTACATCAATCACTATTTTTAGAAAGTAAACCTTATATATGGAAATATTACTTGCGAATCTTATGGAAATATACATGAACAAGGAAAAAACAGTCTTGAAAATGGGCGTCCAACCGCCCCCAAATATGTCCAAACCGCATGCATATACCGCGGCCAAATACTATTATTATCTTGAAAATAGGTGCCCCAAATAATTAAAAAAGACAACTACAAAATGCTTGAAGTCACAACATTTTAACCTAATTTTGGTTGGTGTAGTCGCGATCCATTGTTTATTAACCACGCATAGATCACCGCGTGGAAACCAGCATGAGTGCCTGAGTACCCTAAATGTAATTGGCCAAATTCTTCGCTCTTCATCAAGTGATGCGCGTAAGTACGTACTTTCTGGATATAGACACAGAAACTTACAGAGTAGTCAATATTGTCCATGAAATTCACTTGGGCAACTATAAATGATGTGAGACCCACTTTATTTGTCTGTTTCTCTCACTCTAGATCCTAGAGTTCAGATAAGAATTCTAGCGGATTCAAATTCAAGATGCAGTATGAAACTTCGTTATAACTTATTGAAAAGAAAAACCCATTCAAACAGATCAGATATACACTCATAGACTTGACCATAAATTTGTTCCATCCTATACAACCTTTCAAATGGACATAAAAAATAAAGAAAAAAAATGCACCTTTGTTCCTCTGACTTGGTAATTTTCCCCAAGTACACAAATGTCTCATACATGCAGTTAAATTGAAAATACAAACAACACACAATAATGGTTTAATTATTTGAAATAAGCACATTCAAATGAAGTTGAGACTCAACCATGTCGCCCCACTAAATTTCAGTTAACCAACATCAAATTATAAAACATATTATAGTCGTTCATCATTAATAACAGATTGAATGAACTATCTACTAAGGAAGTAAACAGGGAAAAAAAAACAAACTTTAAGCATAAATGATTGGACTGACCTTGCTGGATTCAACCCAGATCCCTACGATGTTCAATATTCCCAACCGATATCAAGCACCAATTATGGCCGAGAATCGCAACTCGCAAGCTCCAAAATGGATAAATTCGTCATCAACCACGGATTTAATGTGTGTGGATGGCCAGAGTTGTGGAAATTGTTGTCGATTTCAAAAAAGAAACAGAGTCGGCTAGTTAGAGTTTGGGACCAGGATTTCGGCGCAGATGGTGTCTCCAAAATGGGTGAGAGGGTTTAATCGGTCTAGATTTTTGAACATACCGGAAATCTTGCGACATCGTGGTGGTTGTTGCGAGAAGGTGGTGGTCAACGGAGGTCCTCGACTGGTTAGGGCATGGGTTTTCGAGAAACTCGCAGGAGCTATTTCTTCCGCGATAAGGGAAACGAGACAGAGGGAGGGGAAAGGGAAATACATCATGTGGGACACTTTAAAGCTTAAGGGTTATTGCAGCGACAATAGTCGCCCCAATAAACCTGATGAAATGTAATTTTTGTTGCGTCTAACCATTATCACCGCAATAGACTAAAAATTGTTGTAACAGATTAAATCCTTCGATAGCTTTTGCAGCCACACTATAACTCGCCGGAAATAGAGATTATTTTTGCCGAACTGCAGAGATGTCACAAACTTATTGTCTCAACTGGAAAAGATGGTTTTTTGCCGCCAGATTGTTGTCCCCAGAAATAAAAGTGGCCACAAAAGCCACTTTTTGTTGTAGTGCTTTTATCTCTCACCAGCTCTCTCTCTCTATCTACGTCTCTCTCATTAGCGCTCTATAACACACTAATCGTAGCTTTAGGGGTATTTAGGTAAATCGATTATTATGAATTTTATTATTATTATTATTAGTAGTAGTATTATTATTTCTATTATTATTATTATTATTATTATCATTATTATTTATTTTTATCATCAGATTTTATAGAAGTATAATTTTAGAGTTTTACCAACATTAAAATTCCTAGACCTATACTCACGGTTGCACTCACACTCACATGCACATGCACACTTCCCCTCAGTTTGCATATCGATCCTCTTAGAGTTTGTATCCTCGTAAGATTAAGTCTCCTAGGTGCAGCCAACTTCAACTCGAGTAAACTTCCTATTCGTTCACGCCTTTCACCTCCCCCACTGCCTATAAAAGCAACCCGAGACCTCCTGTAACACACACAAACCTCATACACAGAACCACCGAAGCCAGTTTTCTGTGAGTGTAAACCGAGAAACTACATAGCAGAGCAACCCGAGTCCTCCTGTTGCCAACCCGTGAGCTGCACTCATCGGCATCACTGCTGCCCAGCACCACCGAAGCCTCCCTCCCAGTAACCAGCAGCCACCCACAATGAAACCACCCCAAACTCCTCCACGTCGCCTCCCCAGCACCAACCATCACCCACGGCATCTCCACACCCCCAGCCAACGTGAACCGTAGCCCCTTGTTTTTGCACCCATAAAATAGAGCACCAAACAAACAAGCCGAGAACCCACCTCCCTCAACCAAGTCAGCCACCCCTCCGGAAACAGCCACAGAAACCGCCGGCCATCTCTGCCCCGTCAACCCACTTCGTCCGGTAAGCTGCTGTAGTCTGCCACCCTCTTCACCCTTTATTGATTCGGTTTAATTGTTTCTCTCTCTAACTCCCTATCTCTCTCTCACTGCATCGAACCCCCATGTCAGAGAACCACCCAATTGCACACCGTGACCCCCCCCCCCCGCTAGTCGCCTGAACCGCAGCACGTCAACTCTTCCCTCGGTGAGTTTCGGCCCTGCACCTCGCCGTTACCTCTGCTCTCTTCACAATATCAGTGCGTAGGCTTGGTTTTAGGATAATGCATGCAGACATGTGTGTTTACTTGATAATTATTATATTTCTTATAAGATTAAATAATTATGTTAAGAAAATAAATCTATTTTAAGAATTTAGATTTTTATGACTTATTTAAAATAGCCCAAGTGTTTTATTAAGTTATAATATGTTATTAGTATTTTTTTAAGTAATTTAAAAATATCAGGATTTATTGTTTATAGTGTTAAGTAAAATATTTATTTGACTATCTCCTAGACTATGAATTTAATTAAGTAGGATATTAGGATATGGTTTCCTAGACAAATTTAATGACGTTTAAATATTGTGTATAGGTGATGAGTTACGACTTGAGATTCAGAAAAAAGCGCAACAAGGTAAGTTATTTGATCACAAAATTAGGATCATTACAGTTCAGCTTATATTTAAGTATTATTCAAGCCAGTTCATTGACAGCCTTTATTTATGTACCACTCATGTCATATGCAAGTATGTCATTCAACATAGTACACGATCATGTCATTCCGCATCATGTTCAATTTCAGAAATTATAATTATATATGTATTATGTCATGCATCTCATGGTCATAAGACACGTAAGCTATCTTAAGTTCAAGTGTAAGATAAAATCAGATCAGTTAGTCAGATGGTCATTCAGATGCATGGTACCAATGCAGTTCAGTTTCAGGGTGGATGTGCAAGTCACGGACTCAAGTGTGGTCCACCATAGTATGCCAGAATACTATCAGCGGCTCCTCTCATGGCCATGGGACGTGGGGCCGGTGCACAACCTCGCACACAGGGTTAAGTGTGTTTGCCAGTCAGTTAAATCAGTTCAGTCAGTTCAATCAGAACAATCAGTTAAATCAGATCAGTCAGTTAAATCAGAATAGTCAGTTAATTCAAATAAATCAGTCATGAATTTTAAGTTTTCAGCATGAAATTTTTTTATGAAAACCTTATGTTTAGTATGTTAACATTGTGATGGATTTCTTACTGAGTATTCAACTCATTTTAGTTTGTTTTCATGTTTTTAACCACCCAGGTGAGGATGATGATTACGAGCAGACATGCCAGGATTAGAAGGAGCAGTTATTTTAGTTTCAGACATTCTAGAAATAAATTTATTTTATTGCTTTTATGACATGACTTTTATTCAGTTTATTCATTTAAATTTTTGAAGACATTTTTATTAGACAAAGTTTTATGAAATAAATTCTAAATTGTTTTTATTTAATATGAGATCTCTTGCCGGGTTTAATTTATGAAAAACACGTGACACTCCAAGCCTACGAGAATGGGGTGTTACTCTCTCTCTCTCATCAAGCTCTCTCACTCCTCTCTGACCTCTCTCTCTTCTTAAGCTCTCTCTCTCTTCAGCTATCTCTCATCAAGCTTCTCTCTCATCAAACCCCCCGCTCTCTTCGACCTCTCTCTCTCCTCAAGATCTCTCTCAGATCTCTCATCAAACTCCTCTCTCTCTCATCAAGCTCTCACTCCTGAACTTCTCTCACTTCTCTCTCCTTGAGCTATTTCTCTCTCACATTAAGCTGTCGGTTGGAACGAGGAAGGAAAATTCAAAGTGAAAAATCAGTTGACACGTAAGGTGTAGAGTGTGTGATTTGATACAATAGCTAATCATCAGAATATTTTCTCAAAAAGCATACTCTTCCATTGCAAACCCATGTGCCACAACGCACAATAGCCCAGACCACGTGTACCCATCACCATATGTATATACAGCCACAGCCAACAGACCCAAACGACAGTACAATACCATAGCAGCAAAGTAAAAATTTAGTGGACTTAATTTCAGAGTGGGTTGAAAAGATATTTTATGCTTATTATAATTTATATCATTTTTTTTTAGATTCTGCAGACTAATATTACATAACAACCACGTATCAACAAATACAATAATATTAAGAATAGGAGTAATGCTAAATATAAGTTTCAAATAGATAAGTCTTAAATTCTTTGAAAAAAAGTGAGTCACGCTAAAAATAAATAAACTTTTTTTAATATACTTTTTCAGAGTGAGGCCCTGTTTTTTACAAAGGCTTACGCTAAACTTGTCTATTTGAACATGTTACAAATCATTTTTCTTTTTATAATATTACCAACAAAGTCGTTTGCTCTGCTAGAAGTCCTATAAGGTATTCAGTGTCCACACAGTCATATCTCTATAGGTTTATATTAGTTCAAATTATATCACTTATGAATGAGTTATGGTGGGATACAAATATTTGTAGAATTCTTGATGTCTAGAAGTCTATTTAAGCATCGAGAGGGTTACAGATTTTCACCAACAACATAATTGTACATCTAGCCATCAAGAGACACTCAAAAGTAAAGTTGTTAAGATGATCATTCTCTCATAGGCAGGTCATATTTTCTATCAGATGTAGATTTTCTAACTGTTATTATTTTATAATGTCATGGATCATAGAAAATCAAAATCCTAAAATTTAATCATGTTTCATGTTAAAATATTCAACAAGTCCATGACACCGATGAGCTCACCTACAATAGTTAAGAATATTGTTATTGTAAGGCCTTTACATTATGTGGCATAATTTAATTAGAAAAATAAATCTTATAAATTTAAATCTTATAAATTAAATTTTACCATTTAAACGATATAGATAATGTATTCTACTTCTACACACCGAATTGAAAAGAGAATAACTCCAATACTTGAACGCGTATAAGACACTCAAAGAGGAATGAGTATGGTAGTTTTCTTCGGCTGGGAGGCACACAATCTTACATATATGTTGATTTTCTCTCTCACAAACTAACATATATATTATAGGTAGAGCTCATATTAGGCCGGCCAGGTTAAAACAGAACTAAGAAACCCTGTAAGAATCAAGCTCGGATATGTTCGCTCGACCGGAAGTCCCACTGCACCTGATAACCGATTCATCGTGCCATCTCTGTCGAGCTTCCTTCCCGGTCAATGAACATCACCATACATCCATCCATATCGTGCAACGCAGTCAGCATGAAGATCCATCAGCACCGCCACGCCCTTTGGCCCTTAGCGTTGCATTCATTATCACGGCCAGTGTCGTTGCACCCTTCGCGCTTTAGAAGATTCATAAACGAAAGAGGATTCTTGCTTTTTGGTCAACGGGTCAAGTACCCAAGAAACCAAGAACACAGCTTTGAGTTCACGTGTATTTCCAATTGATGGTAGTTTTGTGCATCGTTCTTTTTCATGGGCTTTAAATGAAAGAACAGATCTACATGGTTTTGTTCTGCTTCAACCAACTCAAGCACATGACAGCAACAGGCTCAGGTTCATCATCCCAACCTATTCATGAAATTTCCTTTAGTCGAGTCAGGATCATCTATCCAATGATCAGCGTTTCAAAACTCGATCTCGAGTTTTTCTTCCTTTTTTCAGAAAAAATGGAAGATTGATGCGGGTTTAACATTCACGTTTCTATTGAAATGTTGTTTTTGTCCTCCATATTGCAATATTGTCCGGAAAAATGTTAGTGTTGAAACTGAGAGTCATGTAGCTAAGACAAATAGAGTTTAATACTCCGTCATTTCCACTGGGGAATTAGAGATCTGGAACAATGCGTTTGCTTAGGGCATAAAAAGAACAAACAAGACTCCTCAATTGTCATAAGATTTATCTTCGGCCTTGAAAGGTTGGATACAATACCAAAATTTAGTGTGAGAGGCAGTGAATGAAATCACACATAATCCGATTTGTGAATTGGATTTGCTTTGGATCGCTACTTGAAAATTATCAACTATCCAATTGTGTAAAAAACTCTAATCAATTTTTCTTTAACACCCTCTTATCTTTTTCTTTTTTTTTTAAACTGAATATATTCAAACATGCTCATCTTGGCTGGTATTGCATGTCAATTTCTATCTGCGATAGATAGATAGATTTATAAATATATATATATATATATATATATATATATATATATATATATATATATATATATATATATATATACACACTAGGTGAAAGCAACGTGCAATGCACGTTTGCTTAGTTTATATTTATTTATTTATTGTTAAAAATTAATTTTTTATTAATAAGAACGTAATATTTTTGGTTAATTAAATAATGATGTAATGTTTATATAATTCATAAACAATTACACGTTGTGATATATTATAAAAGAAGAGCATTTATAGAAGTTATAACATGATCCTATAAATAAAGCTTATAGTTTTATGAAAGTTTGAGATAATTTTGATTTTACGATGACGATCTAACATTTTTCTCATTTTGTATTACCTCAATAGAGAGGACATTAAAATGCCTATATTTTTTCTCATTCAATTTCTCTGGATATACATAAACTTGAATCTTCCAAATTTTTTTTATAATTTCTCCACAACACTTTTAGTATATGATTGATGTTTCTACAAAATAAATTTTGAATAGCTTTACATAATTAATAAAAAACAAGTTGAATTAAAAACAAGTTGTTATAAAATATAAACATGTTGATCTGTATAATAAAAAAAATGTAATGATAGGCTAAAAAAGGATAATAATCTCATTCCAGTTATAAACTATTAAGCCAAACAATAATAATTTTGAGAAATAAACCAGTTTACCATAACAATAATAAGAACATTAAAAAAATGAATTCCATAAAATAATGATAAGAAAGTACACGTGTCCCTATGCCTACAATGGGCCCTATGGTCTCGAGCCAAGCGTAACACCACACAAGACTTGCAGGACCTGCATATTGAAGGTTTGAACCATACAGTGGGGTAATCCCTGTAAAAATGTTCAACGATATTGCAAGTGTTTTGAACAAAGTTTGCATCAAATTAAACGATAAAGGAAATTAAAAAAAAAAACCTGTCGACTGTAAGAAAAAGTAGAGGATTTCATATAATCAAACAACCAGGAAGAACAAAATATCTATGACGATACAAGAACATTGTGGAGAGAAACCAAAAACAGAGTAGTAGGAAATATCAAACAAAGAATAACCATTTCTCTTCAGAGTTCTTGCTTGTAACCCATCTCAGTAAGCTGCTTCTCCTCGGAATCCATGGTTGAGATGAAGCAAAAAAATAAGAGGTTTGAAATTTGAAACCCATATCTCTAATTTTCTAAAATCTCAGTAAAAACAAGAACGCAACATTAAAAATATAAACCTTCATCCCCTTCTCATTACCTCCACTTTCTTGTAAATCACGTAGAGGCCAACGAAGACAAAAATTTCAAATGCCACACCCAAATCAGAATTGAAAAACGAGAGAAAAAAGAAGAAAGTCTCTCCGTTCATACCTTAATTAGTAAGAATACCGTGGACAGATGTGTCCAAAGAAATTTCAAAACTATTTTTTTTTTTCTATTTACTTCTAGCATTCGCGATCTACTTCCTTCCTTTCTTCTTCTGTTGTCAATTTTCTGAGCTTGGTTTCTCACTTTCCGAAAAGGAAGAATCAGAGAGAGAGAGAGAGAGAATTAGGGCCAGCAGAATCGTGGTTGGAAGAGAATTCATTATCACACGTTAACAGAAAAATTAAAGTTAACGAAAAGACATTCAAAATTAACGGTTAATACAACAAAAACTGTTAAACCAACAAATTCCGTTTCATAGCCACTTTATATATATAAAGATATATATATATATATATATATATTTATCTATTTTATTATATAAGTGCCTATCTAACTGCTATAGTGTTTTTTCTTGTTTCTCCCGTTAAATTTTCTTGTTTCCCTTTAGATCCGTTAACTTTTGCCCAACACGTCGTAACCAAAGCCACAATTCCTTCAAGTGGCAACTCCACTCCATCTCCTGTTCTCCACTTTCAGCCACTTTCCACAATAGTTGCTCAGCCATAAACCAACTCCACTAAACTAAAAGAGAATGACGGAGAGAGAGTGGCGAGCATGGAAGCTCACAGACAGAGCTGTAGTGAAGAGTAAAACAGATGAAAAATAATGCAAGAGAGGAGAAGAGAAGGCTCGGATTTGCAGCAAAACAGTAACAAGATCATAGAGATTATAATGCAAGCTATTACCAGACAAAAAAGGAGGAGGAGAGCTGCAGCACGACCATATTTGCAGATGAAGAAAGATGAAACCGAAAAATCCTCTCAGAGCACGGGTAGAGGGAAAAAGAAATGGAAATGCAAGGGCATTTTTCACAAGCTCGAACCCGAAATACTAAGGCAACGATGGAGAGAGAGTGGCGAGCATGGAGGCTCATCTGTGCTCACTGTTTGGGGTTAAAACAGGGCATGGGTTGGGGCCAAAAAGCAGAGCATTGGATGGGGGAGAAATGGAGGTGAGGGCAGATGCTGGTTCTCATCGTGAAGCCCAGGGCACGGAGGAGAAATGGCAGAGAGAGAGAGAAAGGCAAGAAAGGAGGCTCACAAATAAGGCTTGTAATGGAGAAAAACAGAGGAAACCGAGAAGAGGAAGAAGAAGGAAGGCAGCGGCGTGCAGGAGAAGAAGAAAAGAAGAAGAAAACCCTAAGGGCTAGCCAAAATGGCATCGTTTGAGGAAGAGAGAGTTGGGCTAAAAACAAGTCCACAGGCTGGGCTTCACAAAGCCAAACGGGTTGGGCCCAAAACAGAGAAAACCCACTAAAAACAAGCCCTATCTGAATAATACAGGCCCAATAAAATAAAAAGACAAAAAAAAAAAGGTAACTAAAAACACTACAACTAAAAATTAATAAAATAAAACAACAAAGCCCAACAATGAAATAAATTAAAATAGAGAGCAATTTAAGTACTAATCAATAATTAATATCAAGAAAGTACGTAAAAATAAATTTCACAACTTAGTTATCACAAAATAATACAACGAAAATCTCGTTAAATTTAAAACAAGAGAACCAATATTACTAATAAATAAAATGATTCTTTAATTATAACACACGAAAATACGAGGTATAACAAAAGAAGTGATTATGTTGGGGCAGCAAGGAAGCACTAATCCGTTGGTACAGTTTTCCTTGGACCGTATTATGTTGGGGCAGGGATGGGCGACCATGTCAGCCCGTAGGTCTCTGATGGGCAACTCATAGTCTATGAATGGTTCTCTAGGCATGTTAGAAATTGTATATTTCCCCTAATGGTTTCCTAACAAATTCTTGCTGCACGTATTCTGGCAAGAATTAAAGTACTGATCGTAGAAGTTAATTTGTTTGTTAAAGTTCCTTTGTAATATTCTATCAATTATATTACTTGTATAAAAGTTGAAGTAATGTCTTCTAAGCTATACATGCCATCAACTATATTTACAAGTTTTGTAAAAAAACATATTATTTTTGTAAAACAACTATTTGATCTAACTAGGCAAACGTGATTTGCACATTGTTTTGACCTAGTAATATTATACACATCCAAGCGATTTCTATATATAATATTCCTTATTCTAATGATTTTTTTGGGACACGAGGCATTGATAATTCGAACGTCGGCTCAAACGCATCGAACAATATCTCGCTATAGATATATAAATAGTAATATAAACATTAATGAACAGTATTTTATGTTTGAAACTTTTGTTTACCATCAATGCCCTTGTGCAAAATTCTACTTTTTTTTAAGTAAATCTACTGCCGTCTTTTCTTTTTCTTTTTCTTCTTCTTTTTTCGCCACCCCACTCTTCCTTTTGCAACCCATGTGCTTCATCTATTTGAGCCTCTCTTGAATTATACTGCAAAATATTTTATTGGTAAGCATCTTGAAATGCCGAATGGGTAAAACGTGCACAATGGGATTAAAGGGGTCCTTCATTTGTTTGTAAAGACGTTGCTTTTACATTTTTGGTATGCTAATATTGTGCATTTATTGGCCTAAAAATAATAGAAACCAAAATAAAAATAAAAATGAATAATAGAATATCAAAGATGTATTGTGCATGTGAAGAAATATTGCCCAATTAAATCAAAAGTTCTAAAATTAAATATAAATCATGCTATTAACCAATTTAATTCAAAACTCGGATTTATGTCTCTTAACTTCTTCTTTTTTTTTTTATCAAAAACCAATACTAATGTCATGAAATAATTGAAATATATTAGTTAATTACTACAAGAAAAATGAGCTTTTGCGACCAATTTATTGCAACCAACAGACTGAATTAGTTGCAAATACAGACTATTTGCAACTAATTCAGTCTGTTGGTTGCAATAAATTGGTCGCAAAAGCCTATTTTTCTTGTAGTATAATTAATTCTAGATGTATAAAATATGCAATGATTCAGCTTAATTATTGAAGATTCTGGATTTGAGTCATAAGTTGGTTAAACTTATTACTGCTTGAATTAGTACTTTCTAATTGGAATGAGCTATATTATTCTTGTAAACCTTATTATTAAATTGTCTTCTTCTATACTGGATGTTTATATTTTAGAACAATTTATTTTATAATAATACAGGGCAAACATGCCTTGCACGTAATCCCATTGCTAATATATATATATATATATATATATATATATATATATATCCAATGGATTTCACCACACATCCAAAAAACATTATGTGAGTCAATCGACTTTTCTAGGCAACATCAGATACCCACGCTTCTAAGCATTGATTGCATTACTCAAATATTTTGAAGCAATAAATAATAATCTAAGCTTAAAAAAAGCTCACAACAAAAAAATAGGTCTTTTTCAACGATTTTTAGATCACTGCAAAAACATTGCTGCAAATAATTGATATTTGCGACGATTTTAAATTCGCCACTTAATTCCAGCACGGATTTGGAAAATGGTGAGGGAGAATTCACTGTTAAATTTTTTACGGCGACTTTTCACCTTTTGCAGCAATTTTTTTTGCCACAAAAAACTTTTGTAACTATAGCGACATTTATTTCCGTCAAATATAAAAATCGCCACAAAAAATAATTTTTGTTATGAATAGTATTGCCGCAATAAGTATTCTGCGACCAATTAATGTTTATTAGCAGCGATATGTGAAGCGCCGAAAATAGACTTTTACAAATTTTTTTGACACTATAAAAGACGATTTGCGATGTATTTTTGTTGCTGCAAATGAGCAGTACTAACAATCTTTGATTCACTAAAATGAGATTTACATATTTGTGGCGACTTTTTGAGTTTTTACGGCTTTATGAAGTCGCTGCAAAAAGCTAATAAAATTCAATTTATCCACGTTTTTTCCCTTAGTCATTTCCCTATGGTTACCCCCACCTCCCCCCTCGCTCTCCCCAATCCCTCCTCCCTCACATTTCCCGATTCCCCTTTCTTTCCCAAATTCGTCTTTTCCATTTTCATTCTTATTGCAAGCCGAATTCAAAGGCACCATTTTCTCCAGGCGTCTTCTTCTTTGCTTATTTGCTCAGCCTCTTTCTCTTTCTCTACTCTCTCTCTGCTCTGAAAACGCCCCCTTCCCCTTCTCTTTTCAAGACTTTATCTGCTCATATGGTTTTTGTTTGCTCTGTGTTTGCTTGGAAGAAACTCCCAAAAGAAAGATAAAAGGAGAACCTTCCCTTGTTTCCCAGATTTTAGTTGCCTCTGTTTCCCAGATTTGCTCGCAAACCCTTTTTTCTTTTTTAATTTATTTCCATTCTTGTGTCCTTTTGCTTGTTCCATTTGAGTTGAAGCTATGAGTAAAGAAGATTTTGTGAAGGTCCAAGTACTCTTCCACTCGGTCATTGTACCATTTTGTCTACTTTCTTGTTCTTTTCCTTCAAGGGCATTGCTTTAGTATGAAAGAAGAAAAAAGCTCTCATATTTCTTTCTATATTTTGTGTTGAATACTCATCCTATAAAATGTGTGCTCGTTTCATTAACAGGCTTGGTATTTGATTCCATTTTAGTAGTATTTAGCTTTGCTTTATGTTTTTTTTTTTTTTTTTGGCTTGCTTGTGCATTCAAAAATGTGTTCTCAAAGTAGATAGTTCCTTGTTGTGGATGTAAGCAGAAAGTGAATAAAATCTTGCAAAATCTGGGAAACAAAATTCTGAATTTACTTGTAATGTTTCTCTCCATTATATAATGAGACATATATAAACTATTGCACATCTGAAATGTCCGCAAAGGATGTTTCAATAACTTTCCATTAACTTATGATTTCATCCTTGAAATTCTAATACTGCTGTTAATGTTTTTATTATCAGAAACTCATACCTTGGCAATTAGATTGACAATGCTTCAAATAATGTCCTAAAAAGTTTGACTTGAGATATGATTCCATCAAGTTTGAAAGAAGTTTAAAGATATTGTACTTAGGTTCTAGTGGTAACTTGGGTAAGATCAGTTTGTGTTTAAGAGTGAAGAGAGATATAGGATTCAAGCTGTGTTGTTTCTGTAAAGAAATCATTTTTATCGTTGTTGTTATTCGATCTATATGTGTAGCTGGCTTCTCCATATGTTTTGGATTTGATGCTCTATTTGGCTACCAAGAAAGTGGAAGAGAATGAAAAGAAAATTTTGTTTTTTTATTTGTAAAAATAGAATTTCTTCTTTTGTTATGTTACCTAAAGATTTTCGACGAGAATGTCTTTTATTAAACTAAATTGTGTGTTTAGATTATTTTGTTGAAGACCTTTGAATCCAAGGTATCCTAATTTGTATATATAAATAATTTGTGTGTTTAGATTACTTTTTATGTATATTATGCAACTAAACAGAACAAGAACTTCATTGCACTAACTCTTAGAAAATTAATTTGTTCCATTATGGCTCTTATTTGATTGTTTAATGAGCTAATGTTGTTAATCTTATGCTATTTTTTACTTTTTATTATGGTGTTAGGACATGTTTTTTATAACTTGAGTCATAAATGACTATTCTAATGTGAACTGTTGTACTTTTAAAGGAATATTCTCACGAGTCTTTAGGTGGATTGATAGCATGCAGATGACTTTTTCCGTTCACAGTTTTGGTTTATCGTGTTTGTGAGAAAAGGCAAAGAAAAAAATACAAAGAAAGTATTTGGTGAACACTAGAAACCTTAAATTTTAGGCATTGCTGAATTACTTTGTAAACTATTTTTGGGTTGTGATGTATATGATTTAGTAATAAATGCCAGTCTTATGAAGTTTCAAGCCACTAGGCTCTTTTTTAGTCTGTCTATCTACCTCTCATGTGAGCACGCTCAAATCTAGAGCACATGCATACCAGATCAGGAATAAAACGTCTTTGCTATTCTTCTTTGCAAAACAGAACACATGCATACCAGTTTATCTTCTTTGCATACCAGATTAGCAAAATAGAACAGCAAGGTTATCTTCTTTGTGATGACTTTTATTTCTTTGCTATTTTTTGCATATTTGTGGATTGTTTGTCTGCTAAAAATTTGTTAAAATTTTGAGGAATTTATTAGAATCTGAAAACTGTGTTGGATTTTATTACTTTTATTTTTCTTGTTCTAACTTTTGTCCAAAGATGATATTGATTCTATATTTAGTGCCAGATAGATTTTTATTTTTTTATTATTTTTAATCTGTATTCAAGTTGATTTAAACATTCCATTGGAGACTGCTAGTTTTACTTGTCAGTTTGAGGCAGGTAGATATAACATCTTTATATATATATATATATATATATATATATTTCAGAAGAGCTTGTAGCCACACACATAGTGGCCCCATCCCAAGTTTATTGATAAACTCTCGCTTATGGTGGAGGAAAACCGTGATAACAAGCCAGACACTTAGGATTTACAATAAAAACAAAACAAAACAAAACAAAAACCATCCCAGGCATCAAAAAACCAAAAACGGTAACAAAACCAACCAACCTAGATAAGCCTACTTTGATTAAAACAACCTGCAAGCAAACCAGAAATTAGAATCTAAGATTAGGAAGACCAATCTTGTCCATCCTAACAATACCTTCCAACTGTCTCAAAAGAACACCACCTTCCGCATATCTACAATTCAAGCCAGCTTCCCCTTGTCGAGCCAAAAAATCTGCAACTTGGTTAGCTTCTCTATACACATGTTTGATAGAAAAATGAATCCCTTGAAACTCCTTAAACACCTTTTCCCAAAACTCCCAAAGACACCAAACCATGCAGCTACCAGAAATGATCCAATCAACTACAATTTTGGAATCACATTCAATTTCCACATTAATGAAACCCATTTCTTTACATAGCTTCACTCCATCAAGAAGTGCCCAAAGTTTAGCCTCATTATTAGTATCCTGACTAAAAAAACCAGAGAAAGCACCTTTTACATCACCATTTCCATCTCGAATAACACCTCCTCCCCTACAAGACCCAGGGTTACCCCTACAACTCCCATCAACATTCAGCTTCACCCCATCAAGGCTTGGCTTACTCCACCGGACAAAACATTGTCTACGGATTTGTGTCCGCACCATAGGAATATCTAAATAAGTAAGAATTTGTGCATCACTAGACGATACAAATGCAACTTTGGACCATCAACATTCTGAGCCAATATTTAATAGACAACCAAACTCGTTCAATAGATTCAAACCGCCCTTCCATGCACGCCTTGGACCTGCATTGCCAAAGCTATACGCAATAATCGTGGGCAGAAAACGGATCAAAATCCCCTTATTAGAAGACTTATTTGCCAATGTAAACCAAGTGAAAACACGCCCCCACCATGTTCCTGTAGCCATCACGGGCATCCCCATTACTACTTCAGCATGAGCCTAGATTTGAGATGCAAATTCACCCGAGCACAATACATGTGCCAAAGTCTCACCTTGCCGATCAGTGCAACAATCACATCTGGAGGCCAAATGAATTCCACATTTAATCACTTTATCATCCACAGGAAGGCAATTAAACCTCACCCTCCACATCCACAAGGATATTTTTTTTGGCAATAGCTTATGCCAGATCCACCCAATTTCAAGAAACGCTAGATACTTCAATCGGATCACCTCCCATGCACTAGCTGTCGAGAAAAATCCATCCAAAGATGGCTTCCAAATGATCACGTCCATCCCTTCTTTCTGCGCAAGTAAACTAGAAAGAATCTACCCCATCGTCTCCACACCAACTAGCTCATCTAACTGAACTAAGTCCCAACCATTTACATTCCAGCACTCTTGAATTTTAAGGAGAGGATTTGAAATGACAGAAGCACATATATTGAGTGGCCCTGAATCAAGCCATTTATCAAACCAAAAGGACACCCATCCTTCTCTTACCCTCCAACTAATATTATCACAGACACCAGGCATCACTCTCATAACCGACCTCCAGAATCTCGAACAAGCTTGAGTATTTTTTGCAAGCAATAAATGACCACGTTTCACATACTTTGCTTTGAAGAATCGAGTCCAGAGATTATCCATAGCCAACAACCACCACGCAAATTTCATATGCAAAGATCGTGCCATAAGGTGCCACCTCGCGCTTCATACCGCTCCACCAGAACTGTTGCTTCAAATCTCTATACATCTTAGTGCTACCTGGGTAAACGGTATAGAGTGAGCAGTGAGCCTCTCTCAAGATTACCTCTCTAATTTCCTTAACATTAGGAACGCATATTCTTCCCTTGAACCTTAAGGTGCCATTCTCAGATACTATAAATTCGGGACTTTTATCTTCTTGAACCTCTCGATCTGGAGGCAACCCTGGAAGATCCTCTGGAAACACATCTAGAAATTCCTTAACAATGGGAATATCTTCAAGTTTAGGTCCCTCACCAGGTGGTGCTACTAGGCTAGCTAGGAATCCCAAACATCCTTGTCTTAGTAATTTGGTCGCTTGTAAGGCCGAGATCAAAAGAGGTGGGGTATTTCCTTTCTTTGCTCAAAAACTGAATTCCTCCTTACCCGAGGGTTTGAATACCACTTCTTTTTTAAAACAGTCAACACATGCGTGATTTCGAGGCAACCAGTCCATTCCCAAGATTATATCGAATCCCAACATCTCAAATATTACCAGGTTTGCTGGGAGGTGTCTCCCACTAATTTCTATGGGACAATTCCTAAGCATGGTATCACAATTATATGTTCACCAATAGGTGTTGCAACGAATAGTAAACAATCAAGACTCTCTGGTACTCTTTCATTCAAACAAGCATAGGCACGTGCTATAAAAGAGTGTGTGGCACCCGGATCAAATAAAGCAGTAGCATGACGAGAAAACAATAGAAGGGTACCTGTAACCACATCATTAGATGTCTCAGCGTCTCCTGGGATAAGGGCAAAGACTCTGGCTGGTGCGGTAGTCCTCTGACCACTCTTTGTAGATGGAGGTGGCGTGTTCCTTGGGCAGTCTCGAGCCATATGGTTTGGTTGCCCGCATTTGAAGCAAACATTTTGGCCCACTAAATAGCTTCCTTGATGCCTCTTCCTGCAATTCTAGTAAACCAGATTCGTTGGAATACTCTGAGGTGCTTGTGGTCGGTAGCTAGGGGCAGGCTTCTTGTTTCTATTGGGCTTAGGTAGAAGTTGTTAGCGTTTCCTTTGATTGAATAGTTCTGCTTTGCCTTCATGTCTTCTTCAATCAAGGTGGCTCGTGTCACCAAGTCGATGAAATTACAGATCCTCAAGGGTATCAGGCGACTTCGAATTCTTGGTTGCAAGCCCCACTCAAACTTTTTGCATTTCTTTTCCTCATCCGGCACTAGATAACTTGCAAATCGTGATAATGCCATAAATGTTACAGTATAGCATTCCACCATCATGGTTCCCTGTACTAGGTCAATAAATTGCCTAGCTTTTGCCTCATAGAGTGCTAGGGAAAAATATCGGTCCAAAAACATCTGTTTGAAATGATCCCAAGTGATGGGTACACCCTCGCCAAGTTCCATCTGTAGTAGTTCCCACATAGAGGTCCACCACTCGTCTGCCTCATCTGCCAGCATATAAGTGGCATACTCTACTTTCTGTTCGTCCGTACAAAAAAGAGCCCTAAAAATCTTCTCCATTCTTTTGATCCAACTTTTCACATCGAGTGCTTCTGCCCTGCCGTCAAAAGTTGGAGGATGCTGCTGTATAAACTGGTTTAGGGTACAACCAACCCTGGGATTCTTTGCTCCCAAGCCTTGATCATCAGCAAAATACAGGAGAAGTCTGGTAACACCAGCTGCTATCACCTCTGGTTCGTTCGGTGGAGATTTCGAGGAACCTTAAGGGTGCATATTATGCCTAGTAGCTGGTGCCATTATCTAACCACGCCATTCATGCAATGAGCAAGTAATAATTCAATCATGTAATCATGTAAAACATGACAATAAACATCAAACATAATAGTAAATAATTCATTTTTAACTTTGAGCTGGCTAGGAGTCATCCTAGATGTTTCCTATTCTAGAATTCTTTCTCTTTAAAAAAAGAAAACTGTCTACAGAATCTCTCGACCTGGGCTCTGATACCAATTGTAACACCTCGTACCCGTAGGGTAGAGATGTTACTAACATTCATAACATAATGCCCGGTAAAGAGATTCATATCCTGAATTACCTTATTTATTGAAAAGCATCAAAAACTGAAATGAACATAATTGTTTGAAACTGAATGTAAAGTTAAAGAACATAAACCAATCCCACAAATAACATAAAAGAATTATAGTTCTTGTGTGAATATCACTTATTTTTCCTAAGTCTTGTACTAGATCTACTCCTGGCCATCTAGCTCTGCGTCATTATAATCCCCATCTATAAAATTAAACATAGAAGAAAACAGGAAGACAAATAAAAATGAGTCGAATACTCAGTAAGTAGCACATCATACTGTAAAATATTATTTAGCCTAACATAAACTCAATTTCTAAAGACTCCTCATACATACACACATCATCATGGATTAACACAACCTATTTATTCATCATTAACATGAGTGGGAACACACTTAATCATGGCAATATGTAACGTGTATGCATAATAACTTGTTTATCTTGTCTTACATGAAGTGAAACACGCTTAGATCCGTGTTCACCTAACTTGCATAATGTTGAGTGAAACACTCTTGATTCCGTGTTTCACTTAACTTGTATAATCTGAAGTGAAACACGCTTGGGTCCGTGTTTCACTTAATTGAATAATATGGAGTGAAACACGCTTGGGTCCATATTTCACTTAACTGAATAACATGGAGTGAAACACACTTGGATCCGTGTTTCACTTAACTGAATAACATGGAGTGAAACACACTTGGTTCTGTGTTTCACTTAACTGAATAACATGGAGTGAAATACGCTTGAGTCTGTGTTTCACTTTACTTGTGGTTAACCATACTTGAGTCCGTGGCACCATCTTATAACTTCTTATCTTTCTTAATGTATGAGAATTCATTAGACTTCATGAACTTTCCTAACATGGCACATTCTTGTTCATGACATAGCATAACATGACATATCCTTGTACATAGCATACATGGCATTTTCTTTGTACATGGCATAGTATAACGTGATATGACATAACAAGATCTGAACATTTCATGATATTCCATGGCATACATGAACTAGTACTACTTGGACATGACATACATGATCTAAGTACTACATGAACATGGCATACATAATCTGGCTATTCTATTACATGGCATACTTGACTTAAATTACTGCATGAACATCTCTTGGCTTCCATGTGATTTTAGTAACATTCAATTCATCAAACAACAAATTCATTCATTCAAGCATAATCTCATATTTTATCAAAGATCCTGAAAGAAATCTAACCTTGGCTTATCTCTTAGCGTAGCGTAGATAACCATCATAAGTACATTACATTTTCTTACGTAACAATAATATTCACAATACGTGTGCATTTATATGATCATACTACTTGCCTCTTAGCGCTGCTTCCTGATTTCCAAGTGATAGCGCGTTACCTGTACGAGATACTCGACATTACTAATTTTCTAGAAAAGTGCCCTAACATCCTTCCCACTTGAGCACAAATCATAAACTTTAAATCTAATAAAATATCTGGCTATATACTGAATTCATTGATTACTAATCTCACTATTATATGGCTACTAAAAAAATAATATCATATCTAGTTCTTTAAATATAATTTAGTAGGAAATATCTACATATTATGTATTTTATAAAATAGAAATGTAATGGATACGCCACCCAAGTTTAAAATACTACAGGCCCACCATGTATTGATACCCAATGTTTTAAGTTTCACTTCCTTAAGCATTTTTTGAAGAACTAGTTTAGGGGTTACAAATGGATACAAATAAAACTTTAGTCTAATTTAAAAATCATAAGAAAATAATTTATGTGCTAATATTCTTGAGTCCACATAAAAAAAAAACAGTCTACTTAAATAATATACCAGTTTCTAGGGACCATTAGAATCGAGTCCAGCTTATAACATGGCCTGTGTAGAAATTAGGCCCTCTTAGAGCTTATAAGGCTCCTGGCTGAAAGGTTTAAGGCCCATGGCCCTCTCTTAACATTAGTAATGTAAAAGCCCTAAGGGCTGAGAAAGAAAAGCTCTTGAGAGGAGCATGATGCGACGGAAGAGCAACTCACCAACGGAAAGGAGCTGTTGCGTGGTGGCTTAAGGTGGCTGGAAGTGACCGACGGAGCAACTGGGGGTTTCCTATAGTGGTGCAACCTCGAGAGAGGGAGAGAGAGAGAGAGAGAGAGAGAGAAGAGAGGGAGAGTTTAGAGAGAGATGGATTCGAAACTTAAATCACCGAGAGAGGGAAGGGGTGAGTGCGACAGCAGTGGCTTACCTGAGGGAGTGGGTGCGACAGCGCTAGGTTGGCTAGCAGTTTCTGGCACCGTGGGTGGTGCTCCGACATCCAAGGGTGGTCAGTGGTGGCTGGACTGAGAATGAGGCTTATGCGATAGTGCTCTTTCTCTAGGTATTTTTGTATGTTAAAAGTAGAGGGTTTTCATGGGGTTTTGAAGATGATGGGGAGGGGAGCGACTTGAGTCCTTAGTACGTATGCTAGGGTTTGGAGTTGGCCATACTTGGTAAATTATTCTTACGGGGATATGGATCCTGAGAGGATTTTGAGGAATCGATTTGTAATTTCATGCTAGGAAACTAATCTAATATGGAAACTAATGGATAACTACACGAGGTTTTGATAGGAATGAATCAGTGGCTTAATTTATCTGTTGGCATATTTCCTAAAATGATAATAGAATAAAAATAAAAATAACAACAAAAATATATAATACTAGTTTTAAGCCCTAAATTTGGACCCATATGTTACACAAAGACTGATAGGTCGAAACTTGTCAAAACTTTTTGGGTCCGACACTTTCGGTATCAAGACAATGTAAGAAGAAGAATAAAACCTCGGCAAGGATGCCCCATTAAAAAACTCTCTCGTCGCTTCCACCACATCCTCCTTCACTATCTCCCAACAAGCCATATAAAAACCTTACCCAAAACCATCCGGACCCAACGAACTATGTTTTGGAATGGAAAGCACTGCAGCCTGAACCTCTTCAACTAAAGGAACATCACAAAGCCGACTATTTTCTTCTTCAGAAATTATAGGACGGACTAAGCCTGCTAAATCCGTCTGCTTCACATTTGGCCTCAAAGTTAAAAAGCTTTTAAAGTGGTCCAGAGCCCCTTGGTGAATCTCCTCTAGCATAGCTAACAGAGTCTCATCTGAAAGCTGCATGGACGTTGCTTTTTGTGCCCATCTACTTTCTTCCCTAGCCTCCCACCCAGCTAACTCCAACTTCGTCAATAGGAATTATGCTTCCACTTCCGGCTCATGAGACTCCTAAAGCTGAAAATTCAGCAAATCCACATTTTCCTCCAATGCCTTGATAGTTAGATCGACCCTACCAAAAATATTTCTATTCCACATTTTCAAAGCAACTTTAAGCTTCTTTACTTTAGCCGCCAGCCTCAGAAGCCCAGTATTACAATCTGGTTGCACCCAAACATCCTCTACAAATTTAAAAAGGAATCATGCATACACCACATATTTTGGAAACAAAAAGGAGATGGTCCATACGACGATCTCGACAAACTCAAGTGCACCACCATGGGGCAATGATCAAACGACTTCCGCGTTAAATATTCCATAAAAGCTAACCCAAAAGTATTAGAGAAAGTAATATTTACCAAAGCTCCATCTAGGCATGCCCAACTTCTTGAAGATCCCTCATGACCATTACACCACGACATGAGTCGGCCCTATGAGCGCATCTCCACAAGTCCACAATTATCCAAACAACCATTAAAATCCAATATTGCCAACAACGACCGTGGGTTGCCTCCAATACGTTCAAAATCC
Organism: Cyclocarya paliurus; assembly: GCA_029856935.1. Classification (NCBI taxonomy): domain Eukaryota; kingdom Viridiplantae; phylum Streptophyta; class Magnoliopsida; order Fagales; family Juglandaceae; genus Cyclocarya; species Cyclocarya paliurus. Next base: position 13,489,471 of record CM056949.1, read on the forward strand.
AAACGAATGGCGTTAAAGTCTCCAACCACCAACCATGGGGACTCATCCACCTTGACATTTTCAAGCTCCTCCCACAGGCCTCTGCACTCTATCTAAGTGCATTTTGCATATACAAAGGTCACCATAATACGAGAAGAAGCCAAACTCAACCAACCCATAATCGCTTGGTTGGAAATTTGCACTACCTCAAAGTCATATACATCCTTCTAGCAAATCCAAACTTTCCCACCCAAAACATCATTACAGCAAAACTTAGGTAACCCCAAATAAGAAGCTAAACGAGACATTTTCCCAGCATCCTAGAAAGGTTCCAAAACTCCCACAATACCCATACTGTGCTTTCTAAGAAGACTCTTAAGGCACTTTCGAGAAGTTCCCAAGCCCCTAAGGTTCCACACCAAGATTGCATCAATCATAAATTTAGTTTAGAGGTGCGAATAGCAACCCGCTGTGACTGCCGAACCCCTTGCACACACTAAACTTTACAATTAAGAAGAGTAGAATTATTCTCCGGATCAGACTCATAGGCTCTTTCTTTCATCAATGTCCCCACATGTTCATCCTCTACCTTATCCGACATATAATCTCTAAGTTCTTCAAACTGTACACCCCGTTCCGAGTTCCCACCACAACTCTCCATCTCCAAAACCTCCAAAACCACATTGCACTATCTGCCATCAATCACCCCCTCAGAAGAAGCTGGCAGTAACAATTCAAATGCAATCCCTTCTGGTTCTAACATTTGTTGATGAGTCAAAACACCACATTGAGCCACTCTTGGATCAACTTCACATTCAATCTCCTCACACTCCTCCTCATCCTCCATTTCGTGTTCCGGTAACAAAGTAGTTTTCAAGGCCTCCACATTCTTTCCTTTCTCCTCCACAATCTTAACAACTGATGAGGTACCACCCTGTACAGTCATAGCAAACCCCTCAGCCATATATTTCCCAGAAAGTGCGCCCTCCCCTTCATTCAATGTATTTTCCACCTTCTTGTTTTTCTCTTGCCAAACCCTCTTAGATGGTTGCTTCGCAATCTGCTCCCCCTTAACACTCTGGACACCTGTCCTACAAACCACTGATGTATGCCCATGTCTAAGGCACTTAGAGCAGTAGAATCCATGCTTCTCATATTTCACTTTTTGCCAAATCTTCTTCATTGCAGACATCATAATGGGAAATCCCTTAACTGGTTCCTCCGATAGATCGACCTCTACACACATCCTTGCTCTAGATGCTTTGGTTTTATGAAGAGGGGAATTTTCAGTTCCCAAATAACGACCAAATCAAGTCACCAAAATCTATAAACAATCCGTACGATACATATGAGGTGGCAGCCCTGGCAAAAAGATCCATTGCAGCGCTAAGGGAGATTCCATAGACAAATCAAAGTCTTTGGTCCATCTAAACAAACAAAAAACCGATCCACACATAATTCATCCTTCAAGAGCCCAAGCATGCAGGAAATCACGTTCACATCACAATTGGAGAAGAACATACAAATCATCCATAAAACTAATAGTCAGGACCTCACTCAGTCCCCAAGCTTTCACAAAATTTGATCATATATCATCTATGGACGGCCTAGAGTGAGAGAAATTCAGGACCAATGCATATTTGAAATCTTCCACAGCCTTCGTCATTTCAACTTCTGAAAAAACAAGCCCCTGTTCACCATCAACCTCCACCAGATATCTCATTGGAATCTTAAAAGTAGGTTGTCCCATTCCATAATTGACCACTTGTGCAAACGTTTTGATGATCAGAGCCGCCACTACAGGCCCCCCAGAGGGAGGGCCAGCCTCCATGGCTAACCCTAGGAAACCAACGTAAGACTTCCAAATTTGGTAATTCCGTGTATCACAGACTCACCAAAACTGACACCAAAAAAATTGCCAAAATTGCCTTCACCAAGATTCAAATCGCCTTCGACCAAGAATCAATAGAACATCTATATATTAGCAACACATTGCTACTTTGTTCAACTTTAAGATGTTGAGGATACTAATGTTGGACTGTGGACTGTGTTGGTGCCTAAAAGGAATGTGTTGGTATTTATTTGTGGACTGGGTTGCTCAATACTGATGTTCATTTCATATATGTTGGACTGTGGATTGTGTTGGTGCCGCGTGAACTGTGTTGGTATTTATTTGTGGACTGTGTTGCTTAATATAGCTAATTCATTTTATATATGTTGGACTGTGGACTATGTTGAGGATACTAATGTTTATTAACAAATAAATATTTATTTGTTAATGTTTATGCAATACTAATGGCAGAATTTTTTTTTATTCTACTTATTTATAAAGTGTATTTGCAAAATATTAAAAAATAAATTTGTCAAATATTATTAAAATATATAATATTATATTATTATTTTTTCTTTAAGATGGCTAGTCCAATGTGGACTCACCTAGCTAAAAGTTGATGGTATTGTTAAAAGTTAAAATTCTAGCTAAACTTTAGACTTGACAGCTAGGCCATTACCAATGCTCTAATGTTTTGAAGTAGGCAGTCACCTTTTGACTTGTTTTGTTTACTTCCATCATGCTTTGTGTGTTTATGGGGGTGTATTATTGTTTCTTCCTTGGCCTTCTCAATCGATATTTATACTTCCTAATTTTGATTCCCTGGCTGCTAGTGCAGTTTTCCAGTGATGGTTTTGTCATACAATTTATTGCACTTGCTGAATATGTACAAGGGTGGGATTTGCATCATTTTGGTGGTTGAAAGCTTGAATCATTATCTTGCATGAACACAGCTTGTGATTTTATTGGATCTTATATCTATTACTTCTCATAACTTCTTCATTTTCAATATGTTCTACATGTAATTTTTACTGAGACTTCAGAAAAAGATATTACTTTTTTCTTCTTCTTTTTTTCTATTTGTTGGGGTTGGTTTCTTCTTTGCTTGGGCTGGGGGATGTTCTCTCTGAATGTTGAAGCATAAAATCTTTTTTGGTTCAAATTTTGGGGACCATTCCCAATATAAGTCATCCCCAAATTCTCATTGCTTCTGATGTTTGGGGGATGGCCCAAACATTCCCAATATTCCCAAATTCTAGATGATCAACTAATTAAAACGTGTTTACAGTACCAAATCAGCTAATTAGAAAAATGTCCAATATTCATAGACATCAAGGAGTGATGTATTCCCATTGCTTCTGCTGAATGGCTAGAGTGAGAATGGTCTCTGCTATTGGCTTAACTACCCAAGTTTCCAATAAATTTGAACATTTGTCGAGAGCTTAAGAGTAAAAAAGGAGTTTTTTTTTTTTTAAGAACTTCACTTTTTTTGTGTTATATAATAACAGTATATCTTAAAAAAGGATTTGTGTACAAGACAATGAATTTAAATTAAACTAAGTTTGTTCACGGTAGGCACCCTAACTTTATGACTTTTTATACAAATAACGCAAATGGAGATGAAAGAAAGATCGTGACAGCTGTATAGAGATTTTTCATATTTACTATGGCCTACATACTTGTTGATGGGTAACTCTTATCTTGAGTCCAAGTTTCATTAAATTCGGGGTGAAGAATTCCCAAAAGCTAGATGAATAGGTATTTATATGTTTGTTCCATAAAGTTATAAGTTACCTTATATGGCTTGGTATGGTTACCTAGAACAAATGGATGATAGAACTTATATATGGGGCAAACAATGTAGTTTCATTGACGTAATTATGATCAGGAATTAGTTGGTATTTAGTCTATCTACCTCTTCATTTTCAAATTCAGGCCCTATGATATGGCAGCCATCAAATGTAATGGGAGGGAAGGGGAGATAATTGTGGATGTGTAAATGAGTATTAAACTAGCTTATTGACTGTGAGGGTGATTAAGTGTTTTATTATATAAGGTAGCTAGTTTAGATTATGGTTGTTAGTTTTTTGAATGGAGAATCAAGATTAATTTTATGTACTTTTATGTTTCTTATTAACTTATAGCTCTGCTTTTGTGTCTGCATGTGTATTTCTTAGGGGTGGATAACAGCAGTTGAATGGGTATCTGTTTATTTGTTGTTTGTTTTGATAAAAGATTAGCTATTAGGATAATTAGATCGCAAAAAGGGAGAGAGAGAGAGCGCTATTATTTTTAATTCTTTTAAAATGGTCAGAATTTATTAAAATAAATTTTTAAAATCCAGGCAAAATGTTGGTTGGACCCTATGGAGTGTTTGGTTTTATGCTTCAAAAGGGAATTTTTCGAGGGAGAGGAACTTCCACCGCTTGAACATTCTTCAGCTTCTTCCTTACATTCTTCCAGTTCCAACACAATCCCAGCATATTCGGAATGTCAATCTATTATTCTCCATAATCTTGTTCTGGTTAAATCTACACGGTTCTTTAAAAAGCAATGAAGTTGTTCTTTATAATTTTCTGTAATTTCTTTTGCTGAAACTACTTCTTTGTGTAATTAGGACCTTGTAGTGTAGTCTTTATTATCTGGATGCTAGCTATATGATTCTATTTTTTCTCAAATCTTCTTTCCTTACTTGGTGATGTCTGGGGCCATTATTTTTTATATTGATAAAAAAAAAGTCAAAAATACCAATACGTTTTATATAAGTTGTGTCAGGCTTCCACATATCAAAAGTGTGTTTGGTACATAAATAGACAAACTTCTGAATAGAAATGTTCATCTAGCTTGTAGGTGGCTTCAATCATGATTCCTGTTGAGAATTCGAGCTCAAGAAGAATAGAAATGAAAAATTATAAATCCTCTTCTTGATCATATGATGCTGGATCAGCAAAACTAACTATGCCAGTAACAAGTTAGGTAGAAAAAATTACAAGGAAGATAATTCTGAAGAGAGCTAACTTAATTTCACTTCTCACCAGCAACATCTTTAATGGTCTGTTCCTCACCAATCTCTTTATCTTATACATCTCTCCTAACTTCAATGGGTGAGATAATATAAATCAACAGCTAAAGTATGGATACCATGAATAATAAAGACATATATTAACTTATAAGAGATGTTTTTCCTCTGGTTATGGTCATTGTGGCTGTAGGCTTTCCTCTCTAGGCACACAAACTTGCACAAAATATTAGCTATTAGAATTGTTCTAATAATTAGTCTTCCTTTACAGCAAGTTCATTGTGGATGTATTTTTTCGATTCACACATTTACATTGTTGGATCAGGGAGGGATTGAATGCATGAAGTCAGCAAGGAAAAGTGTCTTTTGTGGTGAGACCATAAAACAAGACATGAAGCAGAAAAGGAGTCTGACTTTTGAGAATTTTGGGTTTGATCATTTCCTTATAGTTTCTTTTGTTTGTTTGCAGTTGCAGTTAGCATGTAATGGTCTTAGCTATAGAGGTTAAGATCAATAGGTCTTGTAGAGCATACTAATTCTAAAAGCATGATCACACAAGAGGATTAGGGTAAATACTAAATAATGTGTATTGGAGAGAATAGCTATCAAGCAGAATGCTTTCTCTGGTTGGTTAGAAACTGTATATTGTAAAACACAGTTGATGCCAATTTTGGTCATATTAGTAGCTCATAATTTGGATCTTTTTTGAGTATGTAAAAAGAATATTAATGCAATCCATAGTGTAAGGTAAAATTATGAAGCCTGCAAAACTTGGATGTGTATAATATTTTTTTTGTATTTTTTCATGTAATTTTTTATTTTATTTTATGAAACACCTTTTCCGGCGAGTAAATTCACCGAAAATAAAATTGCTGCAAATACCCTTTTTGGGCGAAACTTACCCGCTGGAAATATACAATGACGACGATAATTTAAAATCGCTAGAAAAATATCGACTCATTTACAGCGATTTCCTAACCTTTGCAACTATGTATATCGCCACAATTGACTTTTCTCAACAATTTAGGGGTAAACGAAAAAGCTATTTTCGTCAATTTTTTGGACAATTGCAATGAACAATATTCGCCGAAAATAGTATTTTTTTCGCGAAAATTTTTGTTTATCGCTGAAATTTATCAAAAATTATACTCTAATTTCGTCGAACATGTAGCAAATTAGAAATCACCAAAAATTTTGTGAATTCAGCGATTATTAGGGATATTTGCAATGATTTTGAGCGTTGAAAAAGACCTGATTTCTTGTAGTGGCTACTCAATGATAATAATTTGGCACCACAAAACTCAAGAAAAGCATCCAATAAACTTCCACATCCAACGGATTTCAGGGCTAAATGGAAAGTATAGCCATATAAAATTTTCTTTTAATAATAGAAAAAAGCCGGAGAAAAAATAAAACCTGGCAAATATAACATAAAAAAGGAGCCAGAACTGCAACACGTTTGCACAGAATCGGTGAGTGCATTTGTGTCTTATGCAAAAGTTTGGTAGCTTAAACTCTGAAGCCCTTGCTGTTCCTTCTTCCTCTGGCCCTCTCAAATTTCCTTCCTTTTGATCGTACATAGGGTTTTGAATGGCTGTGGCACACCTGGAGCCGGTCCAAAGTGCTTCACAGCTTCACGAGCATTCTTGGGACCTCAAAGAAGAACCTGCGGCATTTACCATTGATCATTTTCCTAAACAGTTCCTCTCATGTACTTCAATTTAAAAAAATATTTTAATACAAAAGTGGAGTGGAGTGCAAGACGTTTTGATTTGTATATCAATTATATTTGACTAATATAGAATTAATGAAGTTCTATCAATTAAATACAAACAACTCGTTTGAATTTCCAGCAAAACCCTCTCCACCTTTAATACAAAATGACATTTACTTAATTGTAAATATTGAAAGGTCCATCCTTCCGTTCGAGTATTCTTTTTTTATTTTTCAGCTTATACATTTCAGATTTTACCAAGCTTGCCCAGCAATCCTAACCGTCTGATGATCCCCTATGCAAATTCTAGTAACCAGAACCAAAGGGTACCATAAGGTTACCAATCACAGAGAAAATAACTGGAAATTGTATTTACAAGCAAAAAATTGTATATCTCATGTGAACAATCCGAAATTACATTTTTCTTCCAACTGCTAGCAAAATTACATTAAAAAATAGAGCCTCATTAGTGCTAGAGAAGCACCAGGCAAAATTAAAAAAAAAAAAAAAAAAAACACAGACACACACACACAAATGCTATTCCAAATCTAGATTCTTTTATACTATCCACCCTCTAACTAAAACATTTTTTTTATAAGTAAATTAACATTAATTTTGATGTGGCCCATGCAGGTTCAAGTAATATGTACCCCAAACTACCAAAGTTGACACATTGCACCCTCTTACTATCAAAAAGCTGTACGTGCACCCTCAATTAAGATTCAACTCCCAAAATTGTTAAAAAAAAAACTCCCACCATTGTATTTCCCATTCATCTAACTGCCAAAATCGGTCAAGGGTGACCTTTGGTAGTTAAAGTAATTAACATTATTCAATTAACATACACATGACTAACTACAGCCATCCAATGTACATCACTAAAAACCAAACATAATATCAATAAAATTTTGTTTACCCATAGAAAAAAGGTAGTCAAACATAATTAACATTATTCAATTGTAACATACAGGCCCAAAAGTGGGATGAAAATTTTTGTTTTATTATTATTATTATTTTTAGTGTTATCTATCGGTTTGAAATTGGTAATTGTTTTGAATTAGGACTCTTTCACACTTCGAAACCATTATCCTTTCAGTATTCGTGATCTCATAGGATTGAGATCCTTTCACCCTTCACGCCTCATTCCTCTCAGTCTACGTTTCCTTATAGTCATCCATTTAGTTTCCTAGTTGCATAGTTTCTCAATTGAAAACAAACTCCAAACTCTATCCAATCTCCTTATGATCCACAATACCCCCTTCTCCTTACCTATAAAACCCACCCCAAGACCCTCCAGAAATAAACACAAGAAACCTTATACACATAGCCACCGTAGCAGCCTCACAAACCGAGAACCCACCTCCCTCAACCAAGTAGCCACCACTTCATTGGAAACCACCACAAAAGACATCGTCAGCAAATCTCCCTTCCCTCACAATATGCGTTGACCCAAAACCCCTCTTCGTCACTGTCCCTACCATCAACGACAAAAATAGTCCCTGGAGATTTAACACTGCCACTACCAGCCACCTTAGAAGACATCGGACCACCTCTCCGTGGCCATAGAGATCGCCGACCAGCCCAACCCTGACTAAACTCACTCCTTCCTGTAAGTCCACGCCGGAATCTTTCTCCCTCTTCTCTCTCTGTTATTCTCGGCTAGGAAGTTCTCTCTCTAACTCTCTCACTCTTTCTCTCTCTTGTGTCGTTCCACTGCCCAGAGAAGCCCAGTATGTCGCCGACCACTCCTAGCCATCGTGAACCTCTTCTAGCCACCACGACCCTTCATTGCAGCTGATCCTTCTCTCAGTGAGCATCGCACGACCACTCATTTTTGTTCTTAGTCTAGTTTCCTCTGTTGCGCGATATGAGCCTTTCCCCATAAGCCTATATGTTTCCTTTATATTCAGCTTTCCCAAAGTAATTGAGGGTGAAATGTCGGAAGAAGATGAATCAACCGAAATGTCTAGTGAGGATGAAGGCAACTGGTCCAGCAAAACCAATAATGAATGAATTTCAAACAGATATTTTTGTAAGTATCATTCTTATAAATATCTGTAACGTTTGTTCAACATATAATTTATTACAATTTCAAACAGATATGTCTCACAAATGCAAAGTAACACGTGCACCATCTCCATCCATTACTGACTCCCCGTGTGGTTCACCAACCACCAATAGTGGGCCAACATCACCAGACCCAGAACAAGGTATAATATATCAAATTAAATACCACACTTTATGCTCGATTTAAGTAATATATATCTATGAAATAAAATTAATTTAATTCAAATATATGCTTTAATTACTGTATATATAATTGTTACAAGCCAACGTTGAGATCGAGGCACTACGAAGGATGTTTGTATAAAGAAATTAAGGAAAGTGGGTAAAATTAAAGTTGATATTCCTGATGATCACACCGATGGCTCCGGAGATTCGGCAACATGGCTTGTTTCTTATGTTGGTTCATTTACTCGCACGTATGCACCAATTGCTATGTCGACCTGGTCTAAAATGTCCCAAGATGTGGAAGACCACATCAAACATCGTTGCTCGGTAATAAGCTACATTCCAAGCAACTATATATATAACATGTTAATTTAAAGTTATTTTGTATTTAAGCTAATTGTTTATAATTTTTGAAGGGACGAGTTTGAATTTAATTTTAGCCGACGAAAAGATTGATTAACAGCTGAGGAACTGATGTCGAATGCATTTCGAAGGTACAAAAGTCGATACCATGCACACTATAAGAAATTCAGTACTATAACAGAGGTGTGGCAAAATCCATTCCAAGCAATGCCATCAAACGAATGGGAGAAGATTTGTGATATGTTTGAAAATCCTGCTTACAGGTAATTTGTTGCTATCTTTTTTTAATATTATATGATAAATGTATTAAACATATAGGTATAACATTTTTTGGAGCAACGAAATACTATGAACAAAGCAAATAGATCAAATTTAACGATACACGATCATGCGGGTTCTTGACATTTTCATCGTTTGGCTAACAAAATGGTAAGTTATTCTAGTCTCTATTAAATATTAACATATAATACACTTTTCTGATTTAAGTTTTAATATAGATTTTCCTTTTACAGAAAGAATAAAATCCTGCTAACTATCATCTGACCCAATTGTATGTTAAAGCATATAAAAATCCTGATGATGTTTGGACTAGTCCCCAAGTTGAGGCAAATTATGTAAGTTTAAATTTCTTTAATTCTATTATCTAATAATATTTTTGTTACTTATACTAACTTTAATATTTTTGTTTTTGTAGGACAAGATGATATTTCTTAAGGAAACTGTTGCGGATCCATCTGATAAATCATTTGTTAACGATGTTAATATCTTTTCTCAAGTTCTTGGATCACGTTCTAAATATTTGAGGGGCTTAGGATGTTGCGTGAAGCCATCCTCAACATCATTATCATCTTCTCAAACCAAATCGAATGATGACAAGACTAAGGAATTGGAGGAAGCAACACTTGAGATAGAACGATTGAGGTCCAAGGAAAAAGAGTTGCTGACCCGATTAGATCAAGCAACAGATCTTGAGACGAGATTAAAAGAGAACATGCAGAGAAGACTGGGGACGGAGGTACAAAAAGCTGTGCCTGAACAGTTGCAGTCAATTATGTCCCAAAACTCTATGACACCACTACAATGTTAAAATTTATTTTTTTCTTTAATTGTCTTTCTATTATGATGTTCCAAAACATTTGAACAGTTGTGATGTTTGAATCACAATTTCTGTAATATTAGTATTCTATTTTTTATTAAGTTTTGTACTGTATGATTAATACTGTTGAATGTTAATTACCTTTATTAAATCCATTCAAACAAAAACGGATCCATTCAAACACAAAATAACGCGTTCGAATGACTACCGTGAAATACAGTACGTACATCTATTCGAACAATAAAATATTTGTTTGAACAACATATTTTCAAACCCCGTTCGAACAAAACAAATTTTAAAAATAAATAGTCGATCCGAGCGAACATAATTTATTTTCGAATACAAGATATTTCATAAATTTATTGATTCGAACACATGAAATCCATTCGAACACTCTATTCGTTCGAACATAATCAAATATGGTCATTTGATTGAATGAATATTTTTTACATTCGAATGGTACGTCTTGGTTCAAACCTATATTTTTCCATTCGAACGGATTTTTGAGACGAAAAAATTTTGTCTTAAAAAAAATACCTATTAGACCGGTTCCTCCCAATTTCGCCCCTAAAAATCATTTTTTGAGACGAATTTTGTCTCCAAAAACCTTTTGAGACAAGCTTTTTGATACAAAATAGAGATGAAATTTTTTTCATCTCCAAAAATAATTAGGGACGGAATGTGGGTTTTTTTTTACAAAATTTTTTGTCTCAAAAAACCCAATCTCTTGTAGTGCGAACAGCACTGCAAAGAATTTTATTTTTGAATTGTGGTTATTGATCTCATGAAACGGGTTACAATTATTTCATTTAGAGTAATTGATCATGAAGCTACGCTACAAGAAAATGACTCCCACGTTATATTATGATATCCACTTTTGGCACCAATCTACCTTTTTGGATTAATCCCAATAATGTTGATCAATCTGTCAGTGCAATTCGAAATCTGATTTATTTTATTACAATCCACTTGTATATATTCAACGATGACTGGCAAATTACACACGCCTAGATATACACCGAAACATGCAAATTAAATGGGAATCATGAGGTACTCCTACATATAACAACAGGCCGGTTGACTCCACAAATACTAAACCTGCGCGCCCTCCCACTCACAATATTCGAGACAATATTCTTAAGCTAGCTGATCATGGTATAAACTCCTGCATGCATGCCTGATTTCCTATAAATAAAACCCAATAACCTCATCTACCATCGCACATTCTTCAAACTCTGATCTCCATTTGTCCAAAACCAATGGCCTCCAAGTGCTCCAAGCTTTTCTCTCCCATAACATTCTCATGTTTCATTCACCTTTTAATTCCCTTCTTTACCGCTCTATCTTTTGCAGATATCTCTCATCTCACTACTCCAGCCCCACCTGAAGCCATTTGCAAGTCCACCCTTTACAACTCCTATTGCAAATCCGTGCTCCCAAATCAGACTCATGCCAATGTCTTCGATTATGGCCGGTTTGCGATTTTGAAGTCATTGTTGCAATCACGCATATTTTCAAGTGTAGTGAACAATTATGTTAAATACAGGTACCCCTTCTTATCCAAAACTACAATACGTGATCTTGAGGATTGCCAATTGCTGGCTAGCTTAAACGTTGATTACCTTAAAAAATCCTATGAAACTATCAACACAACCAGTGTTGATCTCTCCACCCTTGAAGTGGAGGACGTCCAAACCTTTCATAGTGCCATTTTAACTAACCAGCAAACTTGTTTGGAAGGCCTAATTTCCACAGCTTCGGAGTCAAGCATAGAGAATGCTCTTTCAGGGCCACTCTATAATGACACTAAGCTCCATGGCGTCTCTCTAGCTTTGTTCGCCAAGGGGTGGGTGCCTATGAAGAAGGATTGCTGGAAGCCTGAGAGGAAATATCCTATGTTCCGAAATGGAAGTTTACCATTAAAAATGTCCAGCCAGAAACGATCAATTTATGAGTCAGTGTGCAAGAGAAAGCTTTTTGAGACAGATAGTGAAGATGAAGAGATTCGGGTTTCTGACATTGTGATCGTGTGCCAAGATGGAGGCGGAAACTTCTCCACAATCAATGATGCCATTCTTACTGCTCCAAACAACACTAACTCTTCTGATGGGTACTTTCTGATCTATGTTACAGCCGGTGTTTACCAAGAGTATGTGTCCATTCCGAAGAACAAGAGGTATTTGTTGATGATTGGAGAAGGTATCAATCGGACCATAATCACAGGCAACCGAAGCGTAGATGATGGTTGGACGACGTTCAATTCCGCAACTTTTGGTAAGGAATAATTCATCTCTCCAACATTCGAGGGAAGCACCGAAATTTGTATGCTGTTTTGTAAACAAGTTCAAGAACTATCCGCACAATTTAACATGCCAGCTTGATCTAAAAATTTAATTATTTCCTGGAACTTATGTGCCAAAACTTCACTAAGTTCCACATCAATATTGCAGCTGTGGTTGCACCAGGGGTCGTGGCCGTGGACATTACCATTCGCAACACTGCTGGGCCAACAAAGCACCAGGCAGTTGCACTTCGAAGTGGGGCAGATATGTCCACGTTTTACAGCTGCAGCTTTGAGGGGTACCAGGACACATTGTACACACGTTCTCTCAGGCAATTCTATCGGGAATGTGATATCTATGGGACAGTACTTGACTTCATATTTGGAAATGCTGCAGTTGTCCTCCAAAACTGCAACATATATCCCCGCCTTCCAATGACTGGACAATTCAGTACCATCACAGCTCAAGGTCGAACGGACCCAAATCAAAACACGGGTATTTCCATCCATAATTGTACAATTAGAGCAGCTGACGATTTGCCTGCAAGCTATGGTACTACTCAAACATACCTAGGGAGGCCATGGAAGGAGTACTCCAGGACAGTTTACATGCAATCTTTCATGGACAGTTTGATAAATCCAGCAGGTTGGCATGAATGGAGTGGAAGTTTTGCACTAAGCACATTGTATTATGCGCTTGACGGCGCATAATAGAGGACCTGGATCAGAAGCTGCTAATTTTACAGTATCTTCCGTCTTGCTGGTGGAAGATGATTGGCTGCCTCGAACAGGAGTGCCTTACACCGGTGGCTTAGTGTGAGTAAATATTTTTTCTTTAAAACAAAAAAACAAGAATGAGTAACTTCTTGGATATCGCTGGTTGTTTAATTTTTCTGTCATTGTTTTTACTACAGAAATAAGCGCGTGATGCCTTAAATTCTTGGCCATCAATGTAAAGCTTGATTCTCATGTGCTTTATTGTTTCATATATATATATAGTATATGTCATGATTATTTTATGAAAGAAAAGAAATTGTAAATGCGCACTTGATATTGCAAGATCTGGAATAATGCAACAAGTTACAGGGTGTTGGCGTCATGATTGTCAATTTGGCTTCACGGTTGACATTTTTGTTTTTAAAATTTCTGTGGCCTATATTAATAGCTCTTAAACAAGAGTCTGAATATAAAAATGTACTGAATCAAAAGAAGTGGTATAACCACTAATGCATAGACCTTCCTTGCTTAAGGCATGAGCAACAGAATTGTTTGCTTTAACAGTATACCTTGTTAACCAATGCGTGAGAGAGTCAAGAGTTTTCCTGGTATCTGCTATTAGCTTTCTTGCATAAGTGATTGTTTTAGCTTCACGGTTGACATGATCTTGGTACGTTGGTCGAAAATTCCAACCCCAATTCCTTCGGGTTAAAAAACTCTTCCCAATATTAATTATAGGACACATTTTTTTAGAGAGGTAGATGATGCCTTCAATTTTATTGACCATCCATATTTTTGGCAAAAGAAACCATGATTACAATAAAAAGGTTGAGCTAGGGTACAAAAATTCCAAAACCTAGCTTTAAATTTTATAAAGTGAAATATATCCTATATGTACAAACTAAAATTTTTATTACTATATAAAAAAGTACTACAAGTACCAATTAAAGCAATCAATTCAACAAAAATTAACAAGCAAAACAAGATGTATCTAAGAAATTAGCTTTACAGATTAGTGCCTCAATCGAGGAAAACTGATATCGTACAAAATAGCGATTATTCTGTAGGCTAGTTTCAACAGATGATTCAAAAAAAAGAAAACAAGAGAATCGCCCAAAATACAGAGAAAACGTCTCTGATGTCAACTCAAATTAACAATAATCAACAATGGTCAAAATCAACCCACAAGCCGGGTTGTAATAGCTGAAAATCGACTGTATGAAAATTTTACCAAAAATAGCAAAATCTCAACAATCATGCCAAAATTAAATATGAAATAAAAGAAATAATCTGTCAAAAATTTGGTCCAAATCAAGTTCAGAATCACTTCAAAAATAGTAATTGAAATATTACCATAAAAGGCAAAAAAAACTAAAAATAGGAAATTAGAGGGAAAAATAGTAGAATTTGACCTCGGAAATGATGCACACCGAGTATAGCTGGGTGCCTACAACGTGCACGCCAAAAATAGCTTTCCGAATTGGAGTCATATGCACGATTCTGATACTCATAGTTAAAGTTATGGCCAAAATATTGAAATGTGCCCAAAACTGCCACAATCAATAAAAGATCACGATTTCCTACCTTCTTTACATTGATCTACCATCTCAAGATATTTTAGCGCTGTCAACGTACAGTCTGACAACTCAGCATTATCTGACTCAGATCCTCCTGCATCAAAAACTCATGGAGATCACCAACCCATATACAAGCCAAAAATATGAGAAAAATGTTAGTTTGCGCCCTAGGTTTACCCTTGGGCTTGCTTGACTTTGGTGTATTCTTTTTAAATGTTTTAAAAAGTTATTACTAATAAATTTGTATTTTTTTTTAAATGTTTAAAGATGCATGTTTAAAAAACACTTCAAAAAAAAAGTGAGATTATACTAGGGGCATGCCTAGAGGTAAGAGCCAGACGGCACAGTAGAAGCGTCCAAAACATAAAAGTCTTGCGTAGGCCTTTTGTAAAACAGTGTGCCTCAATAGAAAAAGTATTTTATTTTATAATTTTTCATGGTGAGGTTCAATTTTTTACTTTTTTACGAAAAGGACTGCGTAAGTTTATATATTTAGAATTTGTATAAATTATTACTCTTCTTTTAGTCATATTTTTTTAAAATGATAAATTTGTAGAGATCATTTTATCACGACAACTTTTTATCACTTTTAATTAACATATTTAACATTTGAATATGAAATACAGTGAGCATTTCTTTTTATAAGAGATGTGAGGAGTTCGAATCCAGGTTTTTTATTTCAAGAACTGGGATATATGTCATTAGGCCATCAAGACCTTGGCATACGGTTAGCATATTGATTTTAAATCTTGAAGTTATAAATCTTTATATATGTACGTATTAACTTTGTTCCTTTTGTTTTTTTTTTAAATAATAATTACGGAATACATTAACGCCCCCTTAAAAGTCTCTAAAGTCCTAATTAGGAAGGATGGAATGGAAATCTTGTCCATTGATATATATTCACAACGCAATTCACCCCTTTTTTAAGGAGTAATACTTGATATAATTATAGATTATGTAAGTCGTATACTCTCTTTTTAAAAAAGAATAAGATTTATTATTAAAAAATTAATTTTTTCATATAAATTATATATTTACTTATTCTTTTCAAAGAACTGCATGACATTTGCACACTTTATAACTATAAATATCATTTATCAAATTAGATCGATAAATTTCTGCAAAAAAAGCTCCACAAAAAGAGAGGACATTAGTTGATGAATAATTTATCAGGTTAACCATTATATCAAAAGTCTTGGATGACTATGAATTATTTAATACGGTAAATCTGTCAATCCAATGTTAGCTTTTTATTCTTGAGGGAAAGGATCGATGTTTGGATGTTGAAATGACTTAAATTGAGTTAAGAATAGTAATATTTTGTTGATCTTATTGGGATGGGTTTAACTTTTTTCAGTTGAGATGAATTTAACTTTTTAAGTTGAAATGTATGAAGTAGGTTGAGATGAGTTTAACTTTTTTATGAGAAGTTGAAAAGGTAGTGGGTCTCATCAATGATTGGTTTGAGATAAGTTTAGATAAATTGAGTTTGGTTCAACAACCAAACACAACCGCTGCATTTGGATGCTAAGATAATTTCAGGTGATCTAAGTTGATATATAAATAGTAATATTTTATGGATTCCATTGACATGTGTTTGAATGTAAATAGGTTGATATATGTATTTAGATATATAAAGTAGGTTAAGATGTGTTTAATTTTTTTATAAGAAGTTAAAAAAATAATGAATCTCATCAATAATTAATTTGAGATAGATTAAGGTGAGTTTGTCATAATTTCCGTACGTGATACTTAGTTCTTTGGTTGGAGGCCGAGCATGGGGTCAGTGGGGCCTAACATGAGAATTGGCCTGTCCACAAGCTTGTTGTTAGCTAGTCTTCTTGTGTGGAGCATGGTTTTGATTGTGTGCAGCTTAATTTGATGATCGGCCAACTCGATAATGATCTGTTGCGATTTTTTTTATATCTTCAATGAGGACTGAGCCATGGTCTGACCTGCCTGCTAATTAGGGTTTACTTTTATATGGGACCCGCACTGTTTTTTTTATTTTCATCTGAATAAAATCTTATGTAGCTCCATAAACGTAGACACGTTGCCTAACCATGTAAGCCTTATGTCGTGTGTAATTGATTTCACTTTTTGCTTTACTTTTTCCTTATCATTCCTAACACAAAGCTTATATGTCAAATAAAAAAGACTTGTTAGATTTATAAAATGATCTTACAAAAATAAACTTATTAACCGATGTGGTCCAATGTGAAATATTATTAAATCTATTTTACAAGAAAATGAGCTTTACATACCATATCAAATCATGTCATAAATTTATAATTGTACTTAAAATAGAATATCTTTGCAGACCAAGCATTTTTTTTAAAAGAAATAAAGATGTGTTAATTTATTTTACGTGCCTTCGATATATCAATGCTACACACGACCTACTATCTATATATAATGGGAATGCAGCTAGCCAATCAGTTTACTTCCATTTTGTTTTGTTTATAATTATCTATCTCAATGGCCTAAGATTCTCAAAGCAATCAATGACATATATATGTTGATACTGTGAATGTGCGCCATATATATTTTGGAACCATAACTAATTAGACGTGGGTCTCACAATCATCTAATTAATTGAACATCTGATCACCATGAGTAGTACTACGTACTCACCCACCCTCCCATTTGGGGAGTTTTTCACTATTATTTGAACAATTGATCCAGGCTCTCTAACTCAAATTCCAAAGAAATCAAATCAATTTGTTTTTAATTAGCCGTACGTACATTTTGGTATATGGAGTTCCGAATCTAATTAACTGGCCAGCCATGGTGGCTATACACATGAGATTTATAACTATTTCTTCTTTTCATCGATCTTTCACGAAATTGGTCGAGTTCAACTTGAGTACGTACTATATGCCCTTTCAACCAACTGAAATCTTTGAAATATTTGTGTTTGCCAACTCAATATCACAGGTTTGATTATGTAGCCGAAGTGTTAATTGGCACCAAATGGTCCATTCATGTAATTAAACAACCCAATATCATAAACAGTACTAATAAAGCATCTCAGCCAACTATAGCAGCACAAGCCTCTGGTCCTCACTTGACAGCTACTAATAAGGCACCACAACCAATCGTAGCAGCAGCACAAGCCCCTACAGAGAGAATATTCTGGATTTCTGTAGCATTTAGAGTATAATAGAATGTGCTAGCTCGGGAGACACCTGTCATAATATGATAGGTGAAAGAATCAAAGTTGTTATGAATACTGTTTATAAATAGTGTCATGTAATACACTGTAGATATAATGAAGAAAATACTCTAGAGCATTCTCGCATCTGTTTGTGCTAAACATTTTCTCAAGCACTACATGTTCTGTCCTTTCTTTATCATGGTATCAATAGCTAGAGACTAACGTCTCTCACCATTCCTCATGGCTGAGGCTGATAAACCCAACACTCCACATGCTGCTCCCTCCATCCTTTCCTTTTCTACACACTTCATCAACATCAAACTTACCAACGACAATTTTTTGCTATGGAGAGTACAAATTGTTCCCTTCTTGAAAGGTCATCAACTCTTTGGCTATGTTGATGGATCTATCTTTACTCCTATAGCCTTTATTGATGATCAACCAAACCCTACACATGCTCATTGGGTTCTCCAAGATCAACTCCTCATTTCTACCATTAACTCGTCTTTATCTGACTCAGTTCTAGCTCAGGTTCTAGAGTGTCAAACCTCTCATGAAATCTGGACTACTCTTCAAAATCTTTTTTCAGCCAAGTCAAATGCTCATGTTATTCAATCTCAATATCAACTTGCAACTCTTAGAAAAGGATCAAAAACCATTACAGATTATTATAACAAGGCTAAAGCCCTTTCTTCCTCCCTCAATGCAGCGGGTCACACTCTCACAGATCATGAGTTTTCTATATACCTTTTGGCTAGACTTGGGACTGAATATGAGTTCATTGTCACATCTTTAACCACTAGCCCTGATCCACTTTCACCACATTAGATATACAGTTTTATGCTCAATCACGAATCACGGCTAGCTCATCAAACACAATCCTTGCTTTCGGGCACTCATTTTTCTGCTAACACAACTACCTCTCGGTTTTCTCCAGGAACAAATGCTTCCATCCATGGTCGTTACTCTTAGTATCGAGGAGGATGTTGAGGTCATGGCAATGGGTGTCACAACTTCAACAGTGGACACAACTCAAACACCTCCTCTAATTACTTCCAGAACAGAGCTAAAACACAGCCTCTCTGCCAAGTGTGCAACAAAGCCGGTCATAGTGCTATGATTTGCTATCATAGGTTCAATCAGGCCTATCAGGCATCTGCACCACCTTCAATTGCAGCTCACCTCATGGCTCTGCCCTCTCAAGCTCCGTCGTCGTCCAGCTAGTTTGCTAATTCAGTTGCCACTCATCACTTCACACCAGATTTTGCATCCCTTAACTTGGACTCTGCCTCGTATCATGGCTTCGACCAAGTGAGCATCGGAGATGGCTCATCCTTACCCATTCAACATGTTGGATCCGCTCAAGTCAGTTCTCCCACTGGCAAATTTCTTCTCCATAATCTTCTTCATGTTCCTTCCATCTCTCATAATCTATTATCTGTTAGGCAGTTCTGCACTGATAATCATGTCTTTTTTTAGTTTCATTCGAACTTTTTTCTTGTGAAGGATTCGGCTTCTCATGCAGTGCTTCTCAAGGGTCTCGTTGAGGAAGGTCTCTATGCTCTATCGTCGACCTCTCTGAACTCATCTCCTTCATCTTCCTCAAAAGCTTTTCTCAACTCCCACACCACGGCTCAACAATGGCATCTCAGGCTAGGTCACCCCTCTCCTCGTGTCATGGCCAGCATTCTACATCTTTTCAACCTTCCTACTTCAAATCAAGGGCTTCAGTTTTGCAACTCCTACACTTTGGCCAAGGCCCATGCCTTGCCCGACCCTCCTTCACCTACACGGTCCACTAGACCTTTTATTTTACTTTTCACTGATGTATGGGGCCCTGCCACGGTTCTATCCAGTAATTCTAGTCGTTTTTATTTATCCATCCTTGATGACTACAATAAGTATTTGTGGTTTTTTCCTTTGCAATCCAAATCCAATGTGTCCTCCATTATTGTTGCTTTTCTCCAATATGTTAAGAATGTTTTCTCAAAAAATGTTGTTTCATTCCAAACGGATTGGGGTGGGGAATTTCGACCACTTAGGGAAGTTTTAAAAAAATATGGCATCATTCATAGGGTCACTTGTCCCTACTCTCATCAACAAAATGGAAGTGTTAAAAGGCGTCACTATCATATTGTAGAAACGGGACTGTCCCTTCTTTCTCATGCATCCATGCCCCAAAAATATTGGGCCGAAGCCTTCCAAACCACCACTTTCCTTATTAATTGGATGCCCACTCAAGTTCTTAATCAAAAATACCATTTGAAGTCTTGATGGGTCGATCTCCTAATTATCACTTTCTTCATGTTTTTAGATCCTCATGTTGGCCTAATTTAATGCCCTTTAATCGTCATAAACTTGATTTTCGGTCCAAAGAGTGTGTATTCATGTGTTATAGCCCTGACCACAAGGGTTATCTCTGTTTTCACATCCCATCGGACCGTACCTTTATTTCTCGAGATGTAATATTTAATGAGGTTGTCTTTCCTTTTGCCAACAAGCCCAACTTAGAAGTCTCTCCTATTATAAGCTCTCGGCCCATGACCCATATCTTTACTCCTT
Organism: Cyclocarya paliurus; assembly: GCA_029856935.1. Taxonomy (NCBI): domain Eukaryota; kingdom Viridiplantae; phylum Streptophyta; class Magnoliopsida; order Fagales; family Juglandaceae; genus Cyclocarya; species Cyclocarya paliurus. Next base: position 13,510,002 of record CM056949.1, read on the forward strand.
CCTTTGATTCCAACCTATTGCCCTTTGACCCACCCTCACCTCATTCTCTAAGCCCATCTCCTGATTCACCTTCGGCCCACAGCTCACCCAGGCCTTTAACTAATCCCTCTTCACCTCATAACCTTACTTCCCCTTCATCGAGTGCCGTCTTCCCAGAAATCACAAACCCTAGCTCCCCTCCCACATCTCCCACCTCACTATCAGATCAAACAGCCTCCTCTCCACCTTTTGCTCTGCCTCCTCTTCATCCCATGGTTACTCAGTCCAAGGCTCAAAAACATTGTTCGAAAAAATGCACTAATGGTACGATACGCTGGCCTCCACCGCATCTTTCCATCTCCACCATAACTCCCTCTGTTTCTTCTTCAAAGATCATCCTTGAAGAACCTACCTCATTCTTTGAAGCATCAAAGTCTCCCGAGTGGAGGTCTACCATGAACGTTGAGTTTCAAACCCTGATTCAAAACTAAACGTGGGAACTTGTTTCCCCTTCCTTTGATCTTAATGTCTTCGGTTCCAAATGGGTCTTGAAAACCAAAAGAAGAGTTGATGGGACCTTGGAATGCCAGAAAGCACGGCTTGTGGCCAAGGGCTTCCATCAGCAACCTGGGGTAGATTTTTTTGAAACCTTCAGCCCTGTTATCAAACCTGTAACTATTCGTCTCATTCTCTCTCTTGTAGTCTCCAAACAGTGGCCTCTCCACCAACTTGACGTGCAGAACGCATTCCTCTATGGAGACCTTGAGGAAGCCTTTTTCTGAAACAACTGCCTGGGTTCCTCCATCCTGAATATTCAAATCATCTGTGTAAGTTAAGAAAATCCATTTATGAATTAACATAGGCCCTTCGGGCCTGGTTTGCAAAGCTTATAGAAAAATTGCTTGATTTAGGGTTTCATGGTTCTCGGTCTAATAGCTCCTTAGTTATTTTGAATATTCCATCTGATTACATTTACTTGTTAATATACGTAGATGACATAATTGTTACCGGTTCAAGTTCTACACTCATATATGATTTTATATATTCTTTAAGGTTGCATTTTCTAGTCAAGGATTTGGGTCTGTTGCACTATTTTCTAGGGGTTGAAGTCAGTCGCATGTCCTCTGGACTTTTTTTGTCTTAGTCAAAATACATCAATGATCTCCTTCTACGTACTAACATGCATAAGGTAAAATCTGTTTCAACCCCTATGGCCACCTCTGTTCGACTTTCTGCCCTTGATGGACATACATTTGAAGACCCCCAACTATATCAAACTATAGTAGGGAGTCTTCAATATTTGTCCTTCACTCGCCCAGATATCTCTTTTGCCATAAACAAGGTCTGCCAGTACATGCATTGCCCTCGTTAGTCTCACCGGCAAGCTGTTAAGAGAATTCTTAGATACGTTCAAAACACACAGCATTTAGGTTTATTCTTTTCTGCCTCTTCCACCCTTAAAATCTCTGCCTTCTCCGATACTGACTAATCAGGATGCCCTGATGACCGCAAGTCCACGGGAGGCTTCTGTGTCTTCTTTGGCAATCATCTAATCTCATGGGGGTCTAAGAAACAAGCAACCATAGCTCGCTCATCTACAGAGGCAGAGTATAAGTCAGTGGCCAATACAGCCTATGAGGTTCTTTGGCTTCAATACTTGTTAAAAGAATTAGGCATTTTTTTGACTGACTCACCTACCTTGTGGTGTGATAATTTAGAAGCTATTTATTTGGCTGTTAACTCTGTTCTTCATGCCCGCACCAAACATGTAGAGATAGACTACCATTTTTTTCGTGAAAGAGTGGCTGCCAAGACACTGCAGGTCTCCTTCGTATCAAGCAAAGACCAACTGGCTGACATTTTAACCAAGCCATTTTCCATAGCATGCTTCCTTCAGCTACAATCAAGCCTCATACTTGTTCCTGTGCCGCTTGGATCGCGGGAGGATAATAAGGCATCTCAGCCAACTATAGCTGCACAAGCCTCTGCACCTCACTTGACAGCTACTAAGGCACCACAGCCAACCGTAGCAGCAACATAAGGCCCTGCATCTCATTCCATAGGAGCAGTGCAACGCACTCCACCAACAAAACATAGTATACTAGCTGCACCATAGAGAGAATATTCTGGATTGCTGTAGCATTTAGAGTATAACATATTGTACTAGCTAGGGTGACACCTGTCATAATATGATAGGTGAAAGAATCAAAGTTGTTATGAATACTGTCTATAAATAGTGTCTTGTAATACACTGCAGATATAATAAAGAAAATACTCTAGAGCCTTCTCGCATCTGTTTGTGCTAAACATTTTCTCAAGCACTACATGTTCTATCCTTTCTTTATCAAGTACCAATGCTAATTACTACTCTTTACCATGAATTCAATTCATTATTTTCTGTCACACCTAATTATTGATATAATATAATTTAAGTCATTTATTTATATCCACTACGTACGTACTTGAATAGAAATTAATCACATATAATATATAACTCACCAATTGATTTGACAGAAAAATAATAAAACCCAAAATAAAATAACATTTTACTATCATAAATCCACGACCAACGAGCTGGAAAAAAGAACTTGGACAAAGTTATGCCTAGACCACGATCACGCCGCCAATGTACAGGCTGCAAGATCCAGTAGTTGACTTTACGAATACATTCCCCTCGTAATATTGCCATGCATCCAAACCAGTTTCCAATATACTATTAAACTCATTGCCTGTTCTCCCTTCATCCAGTCCCCATAAAGTCAACACATGCATCCGATCTCCCAACACAAACTGTTCAACTTCTTCCTTTTTTAATCGCAATGGCTAATTCCAAGCTTTTCTCCTCCATTACAATTTCATTTTTCGTTCTCCTCTCCTTCTCTACCATTCTATCTTATGCAAACAGCTCTGATCTCACTAATCCCGTCCCGCCTGAAACCATTTGCAGGTCTACCCGGCATCCTTCCTTTTGCAAATCCTTGCTTCCTAACCGTAATGCCAATGTCTTCTACTCTGGCCGATTTTTTATTTTGAAATCACTTCGGCAATCACGCAAGTTTTCACAAATGGTGGACGCGTATCTGCAACGTAGGCCCAGTTTGTCCGAACCCACAATACGTGCCCTTGAAGATTGTAAACTGCTTGCAGGCTTCAGCGTGGATTTCCTTCAAACCTCCTACGAAACTGTCAATAAAACTAGCGTAGCTCTCTCCAGCTTGGAGGTCGATGACGTCCAAACGTTGCTTAGTGCCATTTTAACTAACCAGCAAACATGTTTGGATGGTATAGTGAACACAGCGTCGGATTCGAGCATAAAGAACGATCTCTTATGGCAACTTTCTAATTACACTAAGCTCCATGGTGTTTCTCTTGTGTTGTGATTCTGATACCTCTGTCTTTATACCAGAGCAGAATTGTTTTTCTAGATTTTTGTCAAGAATTCACAAGAATGGAACAACAGTAAACAGAAACTAAAAATATATACAAGAACACAAAAGAATTACGTGGTTCGATCCTAATGATCTACATCCACAACAGGAACTATCTAGAGTTTTTTGTTGGTTTTAGAAAATAGATTGCAGAAAAATAATGAAAACCAGAGGAGAAAACAGAGGAGAACTTCAACCAATAATTCCTTGATTGATTATGATGTTCTACTAATTTCAGATGGAGCAGTACATTACATATATGCAACATTGAAAATTACAGAGTATTAATGATCATACTATCCCAAGATGCACGATAACAGAGTTTAACTAGAATAGCAAAAGACTAATAATAGCCTTTATTGAAAAACTGCATCATAAATAGACGTTAGCTTCAATACTCCTCCTTGATGCATTTTTCTGACACTCCAAGTTTGAGCCTTAACATCTGGAATTTGTCTCTTGGAAGTGCCTTTGTAAAAATATCAGCAACTTGTTCTTTAGACTTGCAAAACTTCAGCTTCACATCTCCTTTTGCCTCTACTTCCCTCAAGTAATGATACTTGATTGCAATATGTTTAGTTATACTATGACAGACAGGATTCTTTGACAAAGCTATTGCTGATTTATTATCACAATAAATCACAATTGGTAGCTGCTATTTTGCACCCATATCTTCAAGAATCTTACTCAGCCAAATAGCTTGATTTGTAGCTCCAGCAACAGCCACATACTCTGCTTCAGCTATGGATTGTGCTACAGATCCTTACTTCTTTGATCCCCATGAAAACACACCAGTTCCAAGATTAAAACAATTCCCGGATGTGCTTCTCATATCATCCACAGAACTAGCCCAATCACTATCAGTAAAACCAGTCAAAGTTGAATGAGAACTTGGTTTATACCAAATGCCAAAATCCTTTGTACCTTGAATGTATCTTAGCACTCTTTAAGCAGCTCCAAAATGGATTTGACTTGGACATTGCATGAATCTTGAGAGAAGGCTGGTTGCATACATGATGTCAGGCCTAGTGGCAGCCAAGTAGAGTAAACTTCCAATTAAACTCCTATATGCTGCTGCATCAGCTTCTTTTGCACCATCTTCCTTCTTCAATTTCTCGTTTGCTATCAAAGGAGTGGCTACTGATTTGCATTCAGCCATATTGAACTTGTTAAGCAAATCAAGAGCATATTTTCTTTGTGAAATGAAAATGCCTCCTTCTTGATATACTTCCATTCCAAGGAAGTAATGCATTAGTCTCATGTCACTCAATTCAAATGTTTTCATCATCTCTTGTTTGAATGATTCAATCATAACTAAATTATTTCCTGTTATAATTAAATCATCAACAAAGTGAGACAATGAGCAAACTTTCACCTTTGAGCTGGACATAAAGTGTAGGTTCACTAACACTTCGCTTGAAGCCATGATCACAAAAACACCCATCTATTTTGCTGTACCAAGCTCGGGGTGCTTGTTTAAGCCCATAAAGAGCCTTTTTTAACTTAAATACTTTCCCTTCTTCCTTCATAAGGGTTGCTGAACATACACTTCCTCTTCGAGTTCTCCATTAAGAAAAGCTGATTTTACATCAAGTTGTGAGATCTTCCAACTTCTTTGAGCTGCAAGTGCAACTACTGTTCTGATGGTATCCAACCTAGCTACGGGTGCATAGGTTTCATTGAAATCTATTCCAACCTGTTGTGAATAGCCCTTTGTAACTAATCTTGCTTTACACTTGTTTAAAGAACCATCTGGGTTGAGCTTTGTTTTGTATATCCACTTAACTCCGATAACATCCTTGCTGTAAGGATATGCAACCAGCTCCCATGTATTATTTTTCTCAACCATTCTAATCTCCTCCTTCATTGCATCCACCCAAACTTGTTCTTTAGAAGCTGCTACATAATTTTCAGGCTCTATGGAAGTGAAGTTGCAAGATGCATAGATCTCATTCAATGCCTTGTATCTTCTTGGAGAAGTCTTGGGTGATGAAGATGCTGAACTTCTAGAGTTGTAGTCACTTCTTGAAACCGAGATAGGTGATGAAGGTTGATCATTTGGAGATGATGTTTCTAGCCTCTCTTCAACTTGCTCAATAACTAGAACATGAAGAGTTAGATCTGGTTCATGCTCTTCTTCCCATTTCCAGGTTGAATGCTCATCAAACTGAACATCTCTACTTGTGACCAGCTACTGAGTTTTGAGATTGAAGATCCAATATCCCTTGGATTGAGAGCTATACCCAAGAAAAATCCCTTTCTCTGATTTTTCTTCAAGTTTGTGCCTCTTTTGTTCAGGTACATGAATGTAACACAAACATCCAAATACTTTGAAGTGATTAACAGTTGGCTTGTGTCCACTCCATGCTTCGATTGGAGTCATATCCTTCACTGCCTTTGTGGGGCATCTATTTAGCACATATACTGATGTATTAACAGCCTCAACCCAGAAATTTTTTGGAATGCCCTTTGCCATTAACATGGACCTAGCCATCTCCATAACAGTCATATTCTTCCTTTCCAAGACTCCATTTTGTTGTGGAGTCTAGGCAACTGTCAGTTGGTGTTCCAACCCTTTTTCGTGGCAAAATTCATTAAACTTACTTAAGTTGAATTCACCCCCTCTATCACTTCTCAAGATCTTCATCTTTCGACCACTTTGATTTTCAACCAGCAATTTAAAGTTTTTGAAAACACTAAAAGCCTCTGATTTTTCTTTAAGAAATTAGACCCAAGTCATTCTTGAAAAATCACCAATGAAGAGCATAAAGTACCTGTTTTGGCTTTGAGAGAGTGTCCTCATGGGACCACACAGATCAGTATGCACTAGCTCAAGTACTGATTTAGCTCTCCAAGCTTCTCCTAATGGAAATGGCCGCCTATGTTGCTTTCCCATCATACACCCTTCACAAGTAGGCATGTTTTGGTCCAGCAAAGGCATATCTCTTATCATGTTCTTCTGATTTAACATCCTTAAGGCATTTAGGTTGTAATGACCAAACCTTTGATGCCAAAGAGTTGTTTCATCATATTTGACCATCATTGCTCTTGGGTACTGCCAAGTAATGGAAAAATTTCTCCCATTTCCCATTTTAACTTCTGCCACAACTTGGTTGTTTTTCTTTAAATCAAGAATGACGCATAGCTAGAGCACTTTGGTTAACTAAAGGAGACCAAAACACCAAATTCTTTCATGCTAAAGCTTCACAAAGAAGGAAAAAGAATTGTGTATCGAAGCTCATGGATGATGGGGGTCAGTGGATGGAAGGTGATCAATGTGATAACTTGATTATTAATCACTTCTCTTCTCTATTTACTTCTGTAGGTTCCCGAGACCAAGATTTCATTATTGATAAAATAGAGAGGAGGGTATCTACTGATATGAATGAGAATCTTGTTAAAGAATATACAGCAGGAGAAGTTTTGCAAGTTTTAAAAGAGATGCACCCTTCTAAAGCCCCCGGACCTGACGGTATGCCACCTTTATTTTATCAAGAATTTTGGCCTTAGATTGGGGAGTCTGTCACTGCTGCTGTTTTAAAAACTTTGAATTCCTGTGAGTTTCCACAATTAGTGAATCACACGTATATTACTCTGGTTCCTAGGAAGAAGTGTCCTCAAAGAGTTAGTGACTTTCGACCTATAAGCTTATGTAATGTTATCTATAAGCTTATGTCAAAAGTAATTGCTAATAGGATCAAGCAAGTTTTACCTGCTGTTATTTCAGATTCCCAATATGCTTTTCTACCAGGAAGACTTATAACTGACAATGTGTTGGTGGCCTATGAAGTGCTTCATTTTTTGAGGAGGAATAAGAAAGGAAAGAAAGGATTCATATATCTCAAGCTTGACATGAGCAAAACTTATGATTGAGTGGAATGGAGTTTTCTTGAAGCTGTTATGAGGAAAATAGGCTTCCATGAAAAATTAATCCAGCTTGTGATGAAATGTGTTATGACCCCTTCTTTCTCTGTGTTGATTAATGATTCACCCACTGGTTTTATTACTCCTACAAGAGGATTGAGGCAGGGAGACCCCATTTCTCCCTACTTATTTCTCTTGTGCACTGAAGGATTGGTTAGTTTGTTAAGGGCAATAAGGAGTGAAAATTCTGTTGCTGGTATACAGGTCTGTCGTGGGGCTCCTAAGCTAAACCATCTGCTTTTTGCAGATGATAATTTGATCTTTTGTGCTGCAGATGTAGATACAACTTCCAAGCTCCAATGCTTGCTTAATCAGTATGAGGTGGCTTCAGGCCAACAGTTAAATAAAGAGAAGACATCCATGGTTTTCAGTGCAAATGTTGATATGAACAAGAGGCAGACTATCATGAATCTTTTGGGCTCTTCTCAATTGCAGCAGTATGAAAAATATCTAGGACTACCTCCCTTGTTAGGCAGGTCTAAAACAAATGCTTTTGCTGATATGAAGCATCGAGTATGGTTAAAGTTGCAAGGGTTGAAAGGAAACATGTTCTCTCAAGGAGGTAAGGAGATCCTGCTCAAAGTTGTTGCCTTAGCAATTCCTTCTTATGCCATGAGTTGTTTCAAGTTCCCAACTAAGCTTTGTAGTGAGATTGAGAGCATGATGGCCAGATATTGGTGGGGGCAGAGAAAAGAGGAAAAGAAAGTGCATTAGATAAACTGGAACAAGATGTGTCAATCAAAGGCTGTTGGAGGGATGGGTTTTAAGGACCTTCAGATTTTTAATATGGCTTTGTTGGCAAAACAAGCTTGGAGATTATTGCAAAATAAAGACAGCTTATTCCATAAAATATATGCTGCTAGGTACTTTTCGGATGGAAACCTGTTGGGTGCCTCTATTGGTATAAACCCTTCCTATGCTTGGAGAGGTATATGGGAAGCAAAAAAATTTAATGATTCAAGGTGGTAGATGGAATGTGGGAAATGGAAGACTAATTCATATTTTAGATAACGCTTGGATTCCTGGGAGTCGAAATCTGAGATAGATGTTGTGTGATGGCAGTTTGAACCAGAGTGATCTACAAGTCTGCCAACTTGAGGAGCAGGTCTCTTCCCTCATTGATTCTACTTCAAACTGGTGGGATATTACTAAAGTCAGAGCTCTATTGAATCCAAGGATGGCAAAAACTATTCTAAAATTGCATCCTAGTGCCTTAGGTGAAATGGACAAGTGGATGTGGGAGCATGAAAAATTAGGAATCTTCTCTGTTAAAAGTGCTTATAGATTTTTCAAATCATGTTTACAGTCTGAAGATGGTGAGCCTTCAAATGGTGCCTTTTTGAAAAAATTATGGAATGCTCTTTGGAGCTTAAAGGTACCCCATAAGGTTAAAATATTTGCTTGGAGAGCATATAAGGAGAGCCTACCTTCTAAGGCTAATCTCATTAAAAGAAAGCTAGATATAAGTGGACATTGTTGTTTCTGTAATCACCAAATGGAAGACTTAACCCATGCTTTCTTGTTATGCCCTTCTATTCATGAGATTTGGGTTAAGAGATTTGATGTCTTGCTGGAAAACTTCCATTTCAGTTATTTCTTCTCTACTACAATAGAAATATTCTCTAAAGGAACAACTAATGAGGTAACAGATTTCTTTCTAATGGCTTGGGGCTTCTGGTTTAGAAGGAACAAGATAGTCCACGACCAAATTTCTTTACCACCAAAACAAGTTATTGGTTTTGCTATCTCAAAGAAGTTGCAGATAGGGACTGCTGCATCTCAGAAAGGAACTCAAAATGTCAAAAACCTGCAGTATAGATGGTCTCTACCAACTCAGGATTCTCTCAAACTTAATGTTGATGGGGCACTATTTTTCGAGTTAAATAAGGCTGGTTTGGGGATTATATTGAGAGATCATGCAAGGAATGTTCTAATGGCAGCTAGTTATGCTGAATCTGTGCAATTGGAACCTGAGCAAGTAAAGGCAATGGCCTTATTGAGAGGTCTGCAACTATGCTTGAATGTTGGTATCTATAAACTGGTTATTGAAAGTGACCGTTTGTTCTTGGTGGATGAAGTAAACAAAGAAGCTGATTCTAATGCTTCCATTAGATCAATGGTTGCCGAAATCAAAAGTTTAATGCTTAGACTCCCTCATTGTTCACTCCAGCATAGTAACAGATTCACAAATGAGGCAGCTCATAGATTGGCTAGACATGCATGGTCCATTGAAGATATGAATATACGGTGGAATAGTGTTCCTTCTTTCATTGAAAATGTAATTTTCATTGATCAACACTATTGTACACATTTTTAAGATTTTATACCTAGATGAAATGAAGCTATTTTCACTATCAAAAAAAAAAATGACGCATAGCTTTCCCTCAAAGTGAAGTGAGTAGCCATTTTGCATCATTTGCCCAACACTTAGCAAACTTTGATCAAGGCTAGGAACATGAAGAACATCTTTTATGAATCTAGTTCCTCTTTTGGTTTCCATGGCAATCGTACCTTTACCACTTGCCTCCACCAAATCTCCATTTCCAAGCTTCACTTTAACACATACTGATTTATCGATTTGAGAAAATAAGCTCCCATCTGGTGTCATATGGTTGCTGCACCCACTATCTAGAAACCACTCTCTTTTTTGCTCGGCTGCAACATGACAAGCATAGAATAATTGCTCTTCCATGTCCTCTGTGAAATTTGCTTGCTGATTTTTGTTCTTGAACCAGCAATCTTTCTCCTCATGTCTAAACTTCTTGCAATTTGAGCATTGTGGCTTGCCCCGGTGGTAACAATCTTTCTCCAAATGATTAGTCTTCTTACAAACACCATAAGGTGAAAATTCTCCCTTCTTCTTTTGAGAATTTTCTCCACCTTTTGCTGTGCCTTTGAACTTTTTATTGAAGTCCTTTTGGTTTTGATTCTTTAGACTAACTTTGGATTGAAATGCATTTTCCAAAGACACCTCCTTCCTTCTGCCAATGTTCATGAGCATAAAGTGAGCCCATTAACTCGGTGACAGAAAGTGAAGAGAGATCTTTAGCTTCTTCAATGGCAGCCACAACATGGTCATATTTTTCAGTCAAGCTTATGAGGATTTTCTAAACAATCCTTTCATCTAAAATATTTTCATCATAAGCCCTCATTTGATTTACTACTTCAATAACTCTAGAGCAATACTCCTTGATATTCTCATATTCTTTCATTTTGAGATTTTCAAATTCCCTTCTTAGCCCTTGAAGTTTGAAAATTTTAACTTTGGTATTACCTTGAAATTCTTGTTGCAGGATCTCCCAAACTTGCTAAGAAGAAGAAGCCCTCATCAACCTTGGAAAGATGGACTTACTCACAGCCTGCTGCAGAATAAACAAAACTTTTGCATCCTTTTGCTTATCAGACTTGACTCGGGTAAGATCAGAAGTTCCTTCAGATGTGCCTTCAGCAACTGAAAAGACTCCATCTTCAACGACATCCCATAGATCAAGAGATAGGAAAAGGGTTTTCATTTTTATGCTCCAATAGTCATAGTTTTCACCAGAAAAAATGGGAAGAGTTGCAGATGAACCAGGCATAGCCATCATATCCCAAAGAGATCGAAAGCTGCTCTGATGCCAATTGTTGGTTTTAGAAAATAGATTGCAGAAAAATAATGAAAGCCAGAGGAGAACTTCAACCAATAATTCTTTGATTGATTCTGATGTTCTACTAATTTTAGATGGAGCAGTACATTACATATATGCAGCATTGAAAATTACAGAGTATTAATGATCATACTGTCCCAAGATGCACGATAACAGAGCTTAACTAGAATAGCAAAAGACTAATAATAGCCTTTATTGAAAAACTGCATCATAAATAGACGTTAGCTTCAATATTTATTTCATTCATGATAAAAAAAAAGTACAGCTTATGAGATTACAAGAACACTCTTCTGCTCTCTTTCAGATTCTTGAAGAATCTTCTCTACAGAACATATACTCCCTCTAATCTCTCCAGTGCTTGGTATCATGTATTACAAAAGATATTTCTCAAACCTATAAAGCCTCATATTTATACAAATGTATAGTTACACAAAATGACCCTGCAGCCCTCCACCTCAAAATAATCTTTGTTACCCGAGTCTTGATTCTTGGCTGCAAGGCTTAGTTCATCGTGACATGTGCAAGGATCTAAATGGTTGACATTTATTTAACAAATCTCCACCTTGGCAAGCTTTTAGTCCTTGCAAGTTGTCTTCTTCCTCTAAATGTTCCTGCATGTTCGCCCTAAAGGGTACTTAACAATTTTCCATGTTAATCAAGTTCAAGCAGTGCCAAACTTGGTTGTTGGTAAGGACTTCGTCATCATGTCTGAGGGATTGTCTTCTATTGGAATCTTTTCCAACCCAATCTCCCCAGTTGATATAATATCCCTTACAAAATGTAATCTAATATCTATATGCTTTGATCTCTCATGGTATACTTGATTCTTGGCAAGATGAATGGTACTTTGGTTATCACAGTGAACTGTGACATTGCCATCATACATGCCTAATTCGTGAGAGATACCTTTTAACCATATAGCTTCCTTTATTGCCTCAGTCATTACAATGTAATCTGCTTCAGTTGTTGATAAGGCTACTACTAATTGTAAGTTTGCCTTCCAACTGACAATACTTCCAAAAATAGTAAACACAAAACCAATCAAGGACTTTCTTGTGTTTAGATTTCTAGCATAATCTGAGTCAACAAAGCCTTGGAGATCAGATCCTAGTTGTAAGTTTTCACCAAAATTCAATCCCAAATTTCTTGTCCCAGAGAGATATTGAAAAATACATTTGATAGCATACCAATGTGGCTTACCTAGAATTCCCATAAACCTGCTGACTATACTGACAGGATAAGTCAAGTCTGGCCTGGAGCATACCATAGCATACATGATGCTTCCCACCATGCTTGCATATGGAATTTTATCCATAAATTCCCTTTCTTCATCAGTTTCTGGTGCTTGAGAAACTGATAGTCTAGAATGTTGCCCTATAGGGGTACTAACTGTCTTAATTTGATCCATACCAAATCTATTTATAATTTTGGACATATATGCCTTTTGAGATAGGTATAGAAGCATTTTATTCCTTTCCCTTACTATCTCTATTCCCAAATGAGCAACAAATGAAAGTAACAGTCTTATTGAACTGTGTTTAACCACAAGAGAAAAGATCTCATTATAATCCACAGCCTCTCTCTGTGTAAACTCATTTGCTATCAACCTAGCCTTGTACCTAGGTAGCTCAACCCCAAGTATGGCTTCTTTCCTTTTAAAGATCCATTTGAATCCAATAAGTTTCTCTTTTTTTGGTTTTGGAACCATTTCTCATGTTTGGTTTTTGTTTAAAGATTCCATTTCTTCTTGCATGGCAAGTTTCCATTTTTCAACCTCTTTACTAGCCATGGCCTCTTTAAAAGACCTTGGTTCTAACTCAATTATTTCATCAGCAACAGTTGATGCAAAAGCTGTTAGTTCAGCTTGCCCATACCTATGAGGTGGTCTTATAACTCTTCTTTCTCTGTCACTTGCCAGATTGTAAGAGTTTTCCCCACCTTGAGTTTTATGCTCTGTGCTTATACTCAATTTTTATTTCTTGATTATCCTGATGACATGGAGAGTCTATTGATTTCTCCACCTCAAGTTGCATATGAGTACTGGTATGTTGCTATCCTAAATTTTCTGGTTTAGTTTTCTGTTTAGCCATTTGTCCCTAAGTTGAAGGTCACATCTCTACTAATGTTACATTTCTGTATCTCAAGTTCATCTATCCATAGCTTATAGCCTTTAACACCATCTGGGTAACCCACAAAAAATCACTTAAGTGCTCTATGTTCTAACTTGTCAGTTTTAGTATGTACATAAGCTACACATCCAAAAACTCTTGGATGGTCATATCTAGATGGTTTTCCAGACCACATCTCTTGTGGTGTTTTAAAGTTTAAAGTTGAGGAGGGAAATCTATTTATCAAGTGAACTACTGTGGTGGCAGCCTTAGCCCAAAATGATTTTGGTAATCCTAAGGTTGACAGCAGACACCTCACTTTCTCCAAAATGATTCGGTTCATTCTTTCAGCTAAACCATTTTGTTGAGGGGTTTCCATCACTGTTTTATGCCTAGCTATGCCCTCCCTTTTACAGAAATTATTAAAATCATTGGATAGATATTCTAGGTCATTATCTATCCTTAACCTTTTAATTTTTCTACCATCCTGATTTTCAACTAGTGCTTTCATTCTTTGAACTTGGCAAAAGTATCACTTTTATTTTTCAGAACATATAACCATACCTTCCTTAAGTAATCATCAATAATGAATAAGAAATACCTTGCCCCACCATGTGAGTTGACCCTTGCTGGCCCCTAGAGATCTGAGTGAATGTAATCCAAAGTTTGCTTGGTTTGGTGTACTGCTAGTTTGAAACTGACTCGTGTTGCCTTTCCAAAAATACAATCCTCACAATAAGGTAGTTCTCCCAACCTTTCTTCCTCGAGCAGACCTTGTTTTTGTAGTTCTTGAAGACCCTTCTGACTAATGTGTCTCAGTCTCAAGTGCCATAGTCTAACCTTGTCTTCTTTTCTATTTTGCATAGGTGAAGCCTCACCAATGACAGTCTTGCCTACCAGCATGTACAGTCCATTTCTTATAATCCCCTTCATTACAATCAAGGAACCCTTCGCAACTCTCAGCGTTCCAGATTCTGACTTGAAAATATAGCCAGATTTGTCAAGCATTCTCATAGAAATCAGATTTCTCTTCAATTCAGGTATGTATCTTACTTCTTGTAGTAACCTTTCTATACCATCAAACATTTTTAGCCTAACAGTCCCAATTCCCAAAATCTTACATGTTTTATTGTTACCAAGTTTTACATGTCCTTCATTCAACTCTGTGAATGTGTCAAACCATGATCTAGAGGGGCACATGTGGAATGAACATCCTGAGTCTAGGATCCATTCCTTTCTTGAGTCAACTTCTAAACCATTCAAGACCTCAGCATTATCATACCCATCATGTACCACTGCTGCATTTCCATCTTCCTTAGACTTATTTCCCACATTTTGTTTTCTTTCAGGGCAATCCCTCTTGAAGTGTCCTTCTTTATGGCATGTGAAGCATTTTAATTTCTTCCCTTCTGATTGTGATCTTTCTTTTGATCTTTCCTTTTTATTCTTCCATTTATGGTTCTACTTTTCTGGTCTACCCCTAACTATCAAACTTTCTCCAGTTTCAGTTTTGATCTCTGCCTTATTGTGTAGTTTCCTCGAGTGTAATACAAATTGAACCTCTTCTAAAGACAAACTCTCTCTACCATACATCATGGTTTCCTTAAGGTTTGCATAAGAAGAATCTAAAGAACTTAAAAGCAGTATAGCTTAACCTCATCCTCAATTTTTATGTCTATGTTTGCAAGGTCCAAGATGATCTTATTAAACTCATCAAGATGTTCTTCCATAGACATACCTGGAGTCATTTTGAAAGTATAGAGCTTGGTCTTCTTGTGGAGTCGATTTGCCAAAGATTTAATCATGTATAAGCTTTCTAATTTTAGCCAAACTCCTGCTGTAGTATCTTCTTTGGCAACTTCCCTCAATACTTTGTCACCAAGGGACAAGATGATGGTATTGTGAGCCTTCTGCAAGACTTGTAATTTCTCTTTGTCTGATAAAGAACTCAGGTTCTTTTCACCAAAAAGTGCATCTTGAAGTCCCTGTTGAACCAATAGTGCTTTCATCTTCATCCTCCACATACCAAAATCATTATTTCTAGTGAATTTCTCAACATCAAACTTGGTTGTCCCCATCGAACTAGTCTCTTGATGCCACTTGTTGTGATTCTGATACCTCTGTCTTTATACCAGAGTAGAATTGCTTTTCCAAATTTTTGCCAAGAATTCACAAGAATGGAACAACAGTAAACAAAAACTAAAAATACATATAAGAACACAAAGGAATTACGTGGTTCAATCCTAATAATCTACATCCACGACAAGAACAATCTAGAGTCTTTTTCATTCATGATCAAAAAGTACAGCTTATGAGATTACAAGAACACTCTTATGCTCTCTTTCAGATTCTTGAAGAATCTTCTCTATAAAACATATACTCCCTCTAATCTCTCCTGTGCTTGGTATAATGTATTACAAAATATATTTCTCAAACCTATAGAGCCTTATATTTATACAAATGTATAGTTACACAAAATGACCCTGCAACCCTCCACCTCAAAATAATCTTTGTTACCCGAGTCTTGATTCTTGGCTGCAAGGCTTAGTTCATCTTGACATGTGGATCTAATTGGTTTTCATTTATTTAACATCTTGGCTTGTTCACCAAGGGTTAGGTGCCTATGAAGAAGTATAGCTCCCTACCAAAATGGTAACATCCTGCATTCCGAAATGGATGCTTACCTTTGAAAATGAGCAGCAAGAAACGAGCACTTTATGAGTTAGTGAGCAAGACAAAGCTTCTTCAGACATATGGCCAGGACGAAGAGGTTAAAGTTTCTGATATTGTGATTGTCTGCAAAGATGGATATGGAAACTTCACCACTATCAATGAGGCCATTGACGCTGCTCCAAACAACACGGTAACTTTTGATGGGTACTTCTTGATCTATATCACGGCCAGTGTTTACCAAGAGTATGTGTCCATTCCAGAGAACAAAAAGTATTTGTTGATGATTGGAGAGGGTATCAATCAGACTAATATCACGGGCAACCGAAGTGCTGATGATGGGTGGACAACATTTAACTCCGCAACCTTTGGTAAGAAACTATATCTAGCTTCGACATTTTAGGGATGTAAATTATGTTGAATTAGGTTCAATGCATTTTCCATTTTGTAACAAGCTTAATTATCCTCTTTGATGGGTTTTCTGTTAACTTTCAAATCAATATTACAGTTGTGGTTGCACCGGGGTTCGTTGCAGTGAACATAACTGTTCGCAACACTGCTGGGGTATTTAAGCATCAGGCGGTCGCACTTCGAAGTGGGGCAGACATGTCCACATTTTATAGTGCAGTTTTGAGGGGTACCAAGCAACCTTATACACACACTCTCCCAGGCAATTCTATAGGAAATGTGATATCTATGGGACAATTGACTTCATATTCGGAAATGTTGCCGTTGTTCTCCAAAACTGCAACATATATCCTCGGCTCCCATTGAGTGTACAATTCAATACCATCACAGCTCAAGGTCGAACGGACCCAAATCAAAACACAGGTATCTCAGTTCATAATTGTACAATTAGACCAGACGATGATTTTGCTACAAGCGGTGGTACTACTCAAACATACCTAGGGAGGCCATGAAAGGACTACTCACGGACAGTTTACATTCAATCTTTCATGGAAAGTTTTATAAATCCTGCAGGTTGGCATGAATGGAGTGGAAGTTTTGCACTAAACACATTGTATTATGCAGAGTATGGCAATAGAGGACCTGGATCAAACACTACAGATAGAGTGGCATGGTTTGGTTACCATGCCATTAACACCAGTACTGATGCTGCTAATTTTACGGTGCCTTCCCTCTTGGATGGGAATGGTTGGTTACCTGAAACAGGAGTTCCTTTTTCCCACGGCTTGATATGAGCTACTCTGATTTTCTTTTCTTTTTTTGGACAATCTACATGAATGATTCCTTGGATGTGCCCTTCTCTCTTTTTTCCTCCTTGATGCTTAATTTTCTATGATTGTTGTAACTAAATAATTCAGCACAAGATCATGCGATAACCTTGGCAAGTACATATTTCTACACTGCTTGACTCTGTACTATTTGATATTTTTAATTTTGTTATTTTCAAGGCTTCAGGAATTTGGTATTCATGTAATATTCATATATCAAAAAATCTTCCCAACCTCCCACTATTCATCCACACTCCACACTCCATCTTTTTTTTAATTTTTTTTTAAATTTTTTTTATTAAATAATTTTTATATGAATAATGAATAAAAAATTTGAAATAATTTTAAAAAAATAAATTCAAAAAGAAATTTTAAAAAAATATTAAAAAATATTTAAAAATGTGGAGTGTGGAGTGTGGGTGAATAGTAGGAAGTTGTGTAGCAAAACCCATGGCTGCAGGCTGCAGCTCTGAGGGGTTCCGAGCAACCTTGTACGCACATTCTTTTAGGCAATTCTACCGGGAATGTGACATGCATGGGACAGTTGTTGGAAGTTTAAACAAATCCATGAAGGCTTTTGTGCATTATACGATGAAGACTTTTCAATTTTTTAAGAATGCCTTTTAATTTATCAAAGTTATCTTTTTATTTTCGATAATGTATCCTTTTATTTTTTCAAGAGTAACTTAATGGTCATCAAGTACGATGAGTCTTATGTGCCTATATATATAGGTTGATGCATTGTAATCTATTTTTTAAGAGAGTAAAAAAAGTTTAGATAAATTTCTTCCTTCAAATTGGTATCAGAGCCAGGTCACTACAGAATTAGGCTTTTCTAGAAATGACCTCCAACTTTGTCCAATAACAAATTTCAAAGCTTTCGAAAGATAATTATGGGATGTGTTCTATCCAAATGTCTCAGCCCTGTTTGGGTCTTAAGATTTGTTGGAGATTGTTATCGACGGATTTCCAAAGCCTACAAAGGTGCAAGAAGCAGCATACACTGTAAATGAGAAGCGGACTCTTAAAGAGCAAAGAATGAAGGATAAAAAGACTATTCATACTCTATCAAGGGTTGGATGATGCTACATTCAAAAAAGTTGTCAGAGCAATGATAAGTAAACAAGCATGGGAGATTCTTGCTTCCATTTTCAAAGGAAATAAATGGGTGAGACGAATTTGCCTGCAAATATTACAAGGTGAGTGCTTCACATGAAGGAAGGCGAAATGGTGCCTGATTATTTCTCACGATTGTTGGTGATTGTGAATAGTTTTAAAAGAAATAATGAGTAGATCAATGATATTCGAGTCATTGAAAAGGTCCTTCGATCCCTCTCCCCAAAATTTGAACATGTAGTTGTAGCTATCGAAGATTCTAAGGACTTAGGGCACTGGCATCAGCCTGGCTAAACGCCAGGCAAATGCAAATTTGACTAGCTATCCCTTAAAACGCATGGCATTGGACTAGCTAAGATAACGGAGTTAAGGCTTTGAGCTATAGTAAAGCCAAAGATAAAGTCATGTTTGGCGTATAACTGTTCACAGGCCAAAGCATTATTTTATCAAAAACAATTCGTTGTCTATTTTCTTCTCTCCATTCTGCTCAATGCCCACCTTCCTCTCCCTTTCTCCCTTCGCCAAATCCCCTTTCCATTTTTTCTCTCTGTTTTTCTCTTCCCTCTACACCAAACCGAGACTCCCTCTCTCTCATTCTCTCAATTTTTCCTTTTCTTTTTCTCAGTTTCCTCTATGGGTGGCCTTCCTCTCTCTCACTCTCTTCCCTCTACACCAAACCAGTCTTCATCCCTCTCATTCTCTCCGTTTTCACCAGATCAAGACTCACTCTCTCCCATTCTCTCCGTCCAAACCGAGACACACTCTCTCGCACCAAACCTAGACTCGCTTTCTCTCATTATCAATGTAGCTCAAGACCCATTCGGCAGGGACAATAGAACTCGTGCAAGAATTGACATCAGGCACCCATTCGACAGGACCCATTCTCCATCTAATCTGTGCTTTATTTGTGCAAAATCTATGCTTGGGAAATATCTGTGCTTGAATCTTATTTTTCATGTTGTTTTCTTTATCAACTTATGGAACAACCAAGGTATTCCTCCGTCATAAGTGAGGGCTTTTTAATAAATTTGGGACGGGGCTACCGGCTCTTCTAAAAAAAAAAAACTTATGGAACAACCAGTTGATCTTTGCCAACCATCTTTGGTAAGTGCAGTTGGAATTTTGGATGGAGGTGCTTAATTCAACTTATGTATTTTCTTTTTCTTTTTTGTCCTTATTCTTTCTGTCCCAGAAATCAAAGTGAGTGTTTTCCTTTTTGTAAAAATTTCAAATTTGCCTTTGAAAGTAATAATTGAGAAGACCTTTAAACTAGAAGTTACTTGCAAAATAAGTTTTTGTTTATTAGAATTAAGGCTTGATGCTAAAATCTTGTGCGATGCTGTAGTTTTAGGGTGCTACTGAGGGGGTTTTGAGTTTGGGATTTCTAATGTTGAATATTTTATTGCCCAAGCAGGAAAATGTTGGAAGGTGGTGCAAGATTCACTAGAATGATAGGCCTGAACAAGAATGACAACAACTACGATGATCAGTTGCAAGGATTTTACCATAAACTTGATGAGGGATCCAGCATGTCCATTGAATGTTTTGGAAGCCTGCAAACAAGCAACAGTGGAGGCTTTATTGCATTGTTGTTTGCAGAAATGGTTGCAGGTCTCACAACAATTCCACACAGTTAGCCAAGTTGTTGTGGGTGCTGTCTTGGGATCCATCTTCTATATTTTGTGGTTATGGTCTTAGGATGCTTTTGTTCTACAAGCATTTGATTCTAGTTTATGGGTTCAAATAGTAGTTGTTCTAGGAGTTGCTGGATTTTGCCTAGGATTTCTTGTACAGGTAGTTCGTAATTGGTTTTGGGATGAGAAAATATTCTCTAATTAAAATGAAATTATTAATTAATATATGAAGTGCATTTGTAAAATATTAAAAAAAATTGTCAAATATTATTAAAATAATATAATATATTATTATTATTTTGATTTTAAGATGGCTAGTCCAATGTGGATTCACCTAGCCAAAAGTTGAGATTTTAGCCAAATTTTAGACTTGATAATGGCTAGGTCATTGCGAATACTCTTAGAGAAGCTTATAATTGAGGAGTTGATAGATTATTTCCAAGTAAATGAGCAAAAGATGCAAAAGAGTGCTAATTCTACCATGCTAGAACAAGCACTAGAGTAAAAAATGACTCTAAATGCTAGAACAAGCACTAGAGAAAAATGACTCTAAATGATAGAGCAAAAGTTGTGGGGTTGTTGGCGACGAGCTGTGCATGGCGGAGGCTTGAGGAAGAAGAGGGATTGGGAGAGAGAGGGGGGGGGGGGGAGACGGAGGGAAATAAATGAGGGAAAAACGTAACGTGCGGGTTTTAAATTTTATTATCTTTTCTGGCACTTTTTATTCGCCGCTAATAAGGTTTAATTGGCCGCATATATTTTTACGGCAACAATGTTCACCGCAAATAGTATATATTGCGGTGATTTTCATAATCGACGAAAGTTTAATGCCACTACAGTTAACAATACTTTGTTGTGGAGACAAAAATCGCCGCAAAAGGTATAAAAGTCACTGTAAAAAGTAAAGTGTAAATTCTCTTTTGCTATTTCCCAACTTCACACTGGAAATTAAGCGGCGACTTGGAAATCACTGGAAATAAGGTCTATTTGTGGTATTTTTTTTGCGATGATTTAAAAATCGTTGAAAAATACCTGATTTCTTGTAGTGTTAGAAATATGTGCAATTTGTACAGAATCACTACAATAATTTTACATGCGTGGCATAAGAAGCACCCCACTTCAGGATTGATGAAGACTCCATCTAAGGTCTATCATCATTCATCATTAACTCCATTACAAGTGATTTAGGTTAGATTTGGATAGTGAGTTGAGATGAAAGTTAAAAATTGAATAAAGTATTTTTAGAATATTATTTTTTAATATTATTATTGTTTAGAATTTGATAAAGTTGAATTGTTTATTGTATTTTATGTGAAAATTTGTGAAAGTTGAAGTTTGTTGTATTGTGTCTGAGCTGGCTTCGGCTCTGGCTCGGATACTCACTCCCTTTCTCCTTCCATGGCTTAAGCTTTTGTCTTCTTTTTTTTCTTTTTCTTTTTTCCTTTAGACGGAAAATAGTCGATCTCTCGCATTCTAACTCTACTTCCGAGTTACATCCATTATACTACCTTGTTCTCAAGGGGTTTTGCTACACAACTTCCTACTATTCATCTACACTCTACACTCCATATTTTTTAATATTTTTTTAATATTTTTTTTTGAATTTATTTTTTTAAAACTATTTCAAATTTTTTATTCACTATTCATATAAAAATTATTTAATAAAAAAAATTTAAAAAAAAATTTAAAAAAAATAAAGTGTGGAGTATTAAGAGATTGGGAAGATTTATTGTATTTTCAAATGTAACACTCCAGATAGTTTTCCTAGCTAGCTAGAGTTGCTGCACTCTCTTTGAGGAGAGCACCTCTAGAAAAAGAATAAAATGAGAAAGAAAGGAGGAGAAAAATGATAGGTTTTCATTCAAAATATCTCAACAAAAGGACACTGACCAGCCTATATGCTGTCAGGATTCCAACGGAAACAATAATGCCAAAACCAGCAGGGCCACAAAGGCCAAAACACGAAATGAAATGAAATAAAGCTGAAAACAAGTAACGGCTATTAAAGAGCCAGTTCAGACACAAAACTTAACATAATGGGCCCATTGTGGAAACACACTTCCGGTCCTTAAACTAGTGGAAATAATTAATACCAAGTAAATAAAATAAGGTTTTCAGTCCAGTAAGTAGGTCCGGCCCATGCACATCCACACTAAGCTTGACTAGTCTTCACTCTTCATCAAGTACCCAACAGAACACATCCTCACGAGCCTTCGGTCACTTCCCTCTCGCATGGCTCCTACAAATCCTAGTCCCCACGAAGCCGTTACATCAAGTCACCAATTTGAGCAGGAAGCGGCGTTGCAAAACGGTGGACGACTGTAATTCACGCACCACCCACAACCAAAGCTCCAAAGCCACATGCGCCTCTCACATATTCTTAGGCCTCGAGATTTTTAAGACCTTACCGGTCACACCCCTCCATAACTGGCCTATGGGCCCCACACACTAGTATAAATTTGTGTGCACCTCAAAGCTATGATCAAGGCAACCCTCAATTTTCCAATCTTACGACTTTTTCCAAAATCCAAAATCAACATACTGTCATGTCCAAGTCCGTTGAATAAGAGACGAAAACCATCTACAACTGTAACAATTGATACCGAACTGAGACAACCCTCATCTCACAGTTGAAGTGGATTGCTAACAATAATCACCTTTCTTATTGGTCTTCTCTTGGACCATATTACAGTCCATTTGGCCGAGAGAACATGGCCCTGGTCCCTGTATCAAGAATCTCGAAACTTCTAATTTCAAAAAGATGAATATTCTTCTCATTAATAAAACTGAAATATAAGACCTACAAAAGCTTCTTAACTCTAATTGGCTAATACATTAATAGATAGAATTGTAACTAACTTTCGCAAAATATAAAGTTCTAGGACTACTCTGGCTCTGTTTGGTGCGATTATAGGAGTTCTCCCAACCCCACCACCTATTGTACTTTAAGTTGTTATAATAAGATCACTTGCTTAGAAAAACTACCCCATGCAATTGCCTCATGATTTCGTGGGACTGTTCACTCAACCCGAATTTATTTCGAGTTGAAAGAAATATTTTCTACTTAAAAAATTATCTTGTTTAGTTATATAGATAAGATGAAATAAGATAAAAGTTAAAAGTTAAATAAAATATTATTATAATATAATTTTTAATGTTATTTTTATTTGAATATTTAAAAAAAATTATTTATTTATTATATTTTATATAATAATTTAAAAAAATTATAATTATTATATGAGATAATATGTTATAGATTGGTTTGTGTAACCAAACTAGTTCAATAGAATTTCCTACCTTAATCTTAGTTTCCAAAATATTGACTTTTTTGACCAAATTCGATTCCAATTTTTATTTTTTGTATTTGTTTTTATTTTAATCAAAATTTAGCAAAGTCTCTTAACCCATATTTCGGGTGATTTGGATAGAAAGTCAGGTCTGATTGGCCTAATAACTTTCGAAGTGTAATCGGAATTTTCGATTTTCCACCAGTTTCTCATTGGGTCCGTAATTTTCGGGCATGTGTCGGCTATCGGCTTTTTTTTGTACACTCTTGTAAATTCGGGTTAGACCAGCTCTGACCGCAATTACATACATAAATATATCAAAAATATGCCAACCAAGATATACATACACATTAAATATATATATATATATTTGTATGTGTGTGATTGTAGGACCCGGTCATTCGTAGGACCAGATATACAGTTTTATTTGTTTTTACAACACTTCTCATCTCATTTCATTTAATTTAATTATTATAATTTTTTAAAATTTTCATACAAAATAAAATAAATAATTCAATTTTTTAATATTTCAAAACAAAAAATAATATTAAAAAATATATTTTTTAATAATATTTTATTTAATTTTTAAATTTAGTATCAAGTCATATTATCTTATCTGCAAAAACAACCCATCAAAATACTTTGATAGTGGGGAAATAACAAATTAAGGTCTCGTTTAGATTTAGAAAATGTTTCATCTTATCTCATCTCATCATTATAATTTTATTAAATTTTTACATAAAATGTAATAAAAAATTCAATTTTTTTAAATTTTAAAATAATAATAATATTAAAATATAATATTCTGATAATATTTTTATAACTTTTACATTTCATCTAAAATCAGATACCTTAATTCAAATCAGCCCTAAAAGACCATGGATCATGTTCTCGTCCATTATTGACGATTCTTCATGACATAATAAATACGTACGATCGATCCGTTCTGAAAAAGTCCATTCAATGGGAATAGCCTTACGTCTAGGGAACCCAGTACTAGGATTTAGGAAACATTAATTAGACACGAGAAGTGCAATGGAAGGTTTTGATTGAAGCTTAAATTATAAATATATGTAATCTAACTTATAATTAATTCCCTCAAAAAGTCTAATTAAATTATCATCCATGCATATATGTCATGAAACTACATAATTAATAACCTTAATTATATTATGGCTTTAATTAATTAATCTAATATAGCAATCTCTCAAATTAATTTAAATGGTCAACATCATTATGATCATGAGCCTAACCTGATCGTGACCGTGATGAGGTGAAACGGCAATGATCATTTTCTGATTCTGGGTTGGACGTAAATCATATATTTCATATTTCATACGAACGTTTGTATTATCTAGCTAGCTAGCTTGCATCATCTCGAGATGGTCTCCTTTAATATATATCCAACTCACGTATATACCAAGAAGTTCATTTTTTTTATACTAGTAAACGTATTAATTTGACCAATCCACATGGTCACTCCTTGTTACTTACATGTGAGAAAGCTAGATATTTATATGAGTAATGTTAGGTATGAGTCTTAAATGTATAAATTTTTTATAAAAATATAGGCCTCATCAAGAAAAATTAAATTTTTTTTTTTTTTTTATAACCGTGGATATCTGGGTTAGTTTGCGCGCACCTTGACTAATCTCATAAAATCTTGAAGTTAACAACCAGGTAAACTTCTAGTGACTCGGGACTCAAACTGGTGACCATTGAGAAGCAAAATCAAGGCTAGACTAGCTAAACTACCCCTCGAGATTAAGAAAAACTAAAATTTTCATACTTCTTTCTGGTGTGATCCACTTTTAGTACTTACACGAAACTTATACATTTGAAACCTGTATATATATATATATATATATATATATATATATATATATATATATATATATATATATATATATATATATATTATATATATATATATATTTTTTTTTTTTTTTTTTTTTTTTTTTTTGTATATAAGTTGCTTTTTCTTGGAGCTCAGAGATGCCTTTTTGTTTATTAATTAATCATTAATTATATACCCGGGCCGAATGTTTTATTAGGAAAATAATGTTATTTGCCTATTTGCACATGATCTTGCATGTACATGATATCTTCTTAGCTAGGCACATGATGTTCCCCAAACTAACGAGTATTTCAACATCTGCATGTGTGCGCACTCTGTGTACACGTAAACAACAGAGAAATAAGGACCCTATTACAGCAGGGTTTGGCCAAATGCATCTCTAAATTTTAGCTAATATCACACCTTTTTATATTTATCTATTCTATTTACATTCAATCCTCACATTGGATTAGCCATTTACTCTCTATGTAATAATAAAATATTATTAAATTAATAATTTTTTTATTTAATTTATTTGTATCACATTTTATAATTCTATCAATTGAATATTAATAATAATTATATTCTAATTAAATTAATATTAAAAAATTTATATTTTTAAAAGTCATTTAATGTTAATAATAAAAAATATTGATTAAACTCATCTAAATTTCTATCTAAATTTCTTAATTACAAACCAAATATTATTTTTATTGGAGCGAGAAACTAATATTTTAATGTTTTCTTGAAGTGAGAAATTAATATTTTAATATTTAGTGAATCAATAGTGATTCTCCATCTTTGGCCAATCACTATAGCAAAAGTCCATTTTATTTTAGACTTAGCCAATCCAATGTGGAGTATTTTTAGTAAATATTATCTAAATTTTAACCAATCTTTAACTTTAACCAAGCCAATACTAGTGCCCTTAGTCATGCATGATCATTAATTGGCCGAGTCGGTGGTTTAGGAGTTTTCTAAAACCAACCCCTAGCTGCGTCCAGTCCAAGTAAGAAAACCATGCAGATCCGTCCAGCCTGCTGCTGGTTTTGTTTTCTTTGACCCTACACCTGCAACTTCTTGAGAATGTTGGCCCAAAGTTTAATCCAAATATGTTTGGATGGATTCAAACTTTCAAAGTCACAACGAATTATATATAATCCCCGTCTTTTGACTTTGTTTGTTGGGCAGATTCAAATGAGCAACTTAATTTGAACGACTGCAGTCTGCATCAGTTAATAATAATTGAACAACTACAACTAATCTATCTTTCATTCAGATTGTAGCTCTGGAAACAATCAAGGATGTGACTGTTTCCGTTTCTTCAATGTAAGTGGGTCGCATCAACCAGTTTTAAAAAAAGAAAACAGGGCCGGGAAGCTTCGCTCTCTTTTGCAGCAGCACATGATGTTTACGCGTTAAGGTCCTCCTAGATAGGTTCTACCTAGTGCTGGTATATTTCTCTCTCTCTCTCTCTCTCTCTCAACTTTATAGGTATAACAGATGAAGCTTTGGAGGACTAGTGAAAGCTGTAGGGTCCGCTTCCACCGTATCGATGCATGCATGCCTCCTTTTCCAACTCGCTAAATGAGTAGAGTTCACTCTGTTAGAGTACTGTACGTCTTTCACTTTGGGGAAGAGGGTAACGTTACTAATTCTGTGGAAAAATGATTGATAGATCACGATGATCAATACAAGTAAAAATGATTAATGCATGGGACTCATGACCCAATTGAATAAAAGAGGGGTGGTGCCTCATTTTCACATTTGTTATGAGGTGATCAATTTCTTGCCTGCAGGCTGCTGCAACACAACCATGGCCCGTATGCAACAAACTTTTCTCGATATTACTCTTATATATGTAATTAGTTAGTGTAGTCGGCGGGTCGCATCATGATTTGGGTGCTGACTAGCTACCACCGTGAATTCCAAACAAGCAAAGTTTAATATTGTTGGAGAGATGATTGCAGAAACGACTCGTCTATCACTATTTTCTTTCCTTTTTGTATTTTCTGAACTTAAAATGTCCCCTAAAACCGACGTGAAAAGACGTTTCAACCTGCAGAAAGCTCTGAAAGAACAATATTTCCACTTAATAGTACGTATAATTTGTGACAATAACAAGGAGAAAGTAATAGCAGAAGGTTCTGAACAGAAACGATTGAATATTGGTGTTAGGTACTTTGGATCAGAGAATGATATCTACAATTTGGGTATCTCACGGATCATGTCTTCCGATCGTATTTGGGTTTGTAATTGTCACCACGCTGGTTGGGACCTACCCGGCCCCACAACGTTTGACGAAAAAGGAAATGCATATAATCCCAGTATGAGACAAAAGCCAATCACCAAATTCCCATGATCGCAATGTACCCAAGGGATTAAACTATTTGGTGATCAAGAATTAATTCACAAATTAATGTCAATTTGCGTTACAGCTTGCTATCCCTATCTTCACGGCAACTAACAATATTTATTAACTTTATAAACATCAACCCCAAGATCACCAACGCGCTTTCGAACAAGTCAAGATGCAGGTTGACTTCCCATATTCAAATACCCAGGGAAAATTCCTTGATCTCTATGACCACCAATTATGTCATTATTTGAGAAGTACCGGATACATAAAGAGATTATATAAAATAAACTCATAAATTAATGTAATTTCATAAGATCTATTAGATCTATTTTACAATAAAAATAATTTTATAATCTGAAATACCACTTCAAATCACATCAATTTATTAATTTACTTTTATATAATCTTCCTTATTTTAACCTAATTATCCTCCTAAAAAAATATTAATTATTGTACCTCCCTTCCCTATATATTCAACCCATTTGTTCATTCCTCCATACTGCATATTCCTAGCTTCTCCCTTGTCTTGTCTGAAAGATCACTGAAACCAATAATGACTTCCAAGCTCTCCTGTTTCTTAACTTTTTCATACCTCGTTCTGTTTCCCTTGTTTGTCTCTCTTTCTTTTGCTGATATCAATTCAACCAGCCCGGTCTCATCAGGAACCGTTTGCAAGTCCACCCCGGACCCTGCTTATTGCAGATCTGTACTCCCTAACCAAACCACGGCCAATGTGTATTACTATAGCACGTATTCAGTCAGAAAAGCACTGTCTCAATCCCGCAAATTTCTGATGCTGGTGGACAAGTATCTAAGGCGCAACTCCACCTTGACAACATCAGCAATTCGGGCACTCGAAGATTGCCGGCTGCTTGCCGGACTTAACATGGATTTCCTCTTGAGCTCCTTCCAAACTGTAAACTCTACTGGAAGAATTCTTTCTAGCCAGCGAGCGGAGGATATCCAAACTTTGCTTAGCGCCATTTTAACCAACCAGCAAACTTGTTCGGATGGTCTTCAAGCCACGGCTTCAGCTTGGAGCATAAAGAAGGGCCTCGCAGTCCCACTTTCTAATGACATTAAGCTGTATAGCGTCTCTCTAGCTCTTTTTACCAAGGGTTGGGTGCCTAGAAAAAAGAAAAGCACAGCATGGCAGCCTAAGAGGAAACAAGTTGCTTTTAAAAATGGACGCTTGCCCTTAAAAATGTCGAGCCGGACGCGAGCTATTTACGAGTCAGCGAGTCGTAGAAAGCTACTGCAGTCGGCGGATAATGATGATGAGGTTATGGTGTCTGACATCGTGACCGTGAGTCAAGATGAAACTGGAAACTTCACCACCATTAATGATGCCATTGCCGCAGCTCCAAACAACTCTGTTCCTGCCAATGGCTACTTCTTGATCTACGTCACGGCAGGTGTTTACGAAGAGTACGTGTCCATTGCCAAGAACAAAAAGTATTTGATGATGATTGGAGATGGTATCAACCAGACAATTATCACGGGCAACCGCAGCGTCGTTGATGGGTGGACAACCTTCAATTCCGCAACATTTGGTATATATAAATCATTTCCCACCTAGTACAAACAGTTTAATTTTTCGTTAGCGTGCCAGAATGAACTAAAATGGCTCCATTTTCAATGTTCATTGGAAATGCAGGATGGATATCATATACTCTCACATATATAGTAAGAAATATAATATCATAAGATCTAATGGGTTTCATGTTGATTTTGCAGCTGTGGTCGCACCAGGGTTTGTGGCCGTGAACATTACTTTCCGCAACACAGCCGGGGCAATCAAGCACCAGGCGGTGGCACTTCGAAATGGGGCAGACTTGTCTACGTTTTACAGCTGCAGCTTTGAAGCGTACCAGGACACCTTATACACACACACTCTCCGACAATTTTACAGAGAGTGTGACATATATGGCACGGTCGATTTTATATTTGGAAACGCGGTAGTTGTTTTCCAAAATTGTAACCTATATCCTCGGCTGCCAATGAGTGGACAATTCAATGCCATCACAGCGCAAGGAAGATCAGACCCAAATCAGAATACGGGTACTTCAATTCAGAACTGTAGGATTAGAGCTGCAGATGATTTGGCATCGAGCAATGGCACAACTCAGACGTACTTGGGAAGGCCGTGGAAGGAGTACTCCAGGACAGTTTATGTGCAAACTTCCATGGATAGATTGATAAATCCGGCTGGTTGGATGGCGTGGAATGGGGATTTTGCGCTAAGCACATTGTATTATGCAGAGTACAACAACACGGGACCCGGATCAAACACTACAAACAGAGTGACATGGTCTGGTTACCACGTGATGAATGGCAATGCCACGGATGTTGCTAATTTCACGGTGGCAAACTTCTTGCTAGGGGATGACTGGTTGCCTCAAACTGGAGTGCCGTACGCTGGTGGCTTGATCATATGAACACATACAGCTAGCTTTTTTTTTTTCATTAGTTTATTTATTTGTTTGCTTCATTTCTTTTTATCACAGAGATTTGATAAGCATGTGAAAGCCCAAGCATTTCAAAAACAGCTTGGTTTTGACAGTCAATGATATAGTACACAATGCATTCAAGAATGTCAGTTATTTTCAACTAATATTGAAGAACAGAGACTTTATGTACGGCTTTGAGCCAGACTAAAATTCATCAGAAGCAATTATGAATGAATCAGATGCTTCAGAGACCTAACAACCCATTTAAGTCCCGGTAGCTGTCTGTTCTCTATACCCGATAAAAAATAAAAAATAAAAATCTAAATTATCTAATGTTCAGAAGGCCACAGAAATTAATGGCTAATCAAAAAGAAAGTCTCCAATGAAATCTTGAATTTGAAGTTGGGTGGAATTGAAATTTGACTTAGTCATGGGTATCTGTAAATGCTTTCCAACTTTATGAAGAAATGAAAACGACCACAATTCATGTAGAAATCTGGGTACCATCGACCATGATAAATTTCCTTTTTCTATGGTTTCGGATTGTCCTTTACGTGCTTCTAACGCAGACACTGTCATGGTGACAGCGTCAGCCTCTCGCAGACAGCATTTGGTTTGCATTGACAAGAAATATCCAAGGGAAAACTCAATTTCATGATCATATTTTACAACAAGGATTGGTTGCAACTTCAAGTAACCATGTAAGTCAACAAAATGGCGAATTGAACATGGGTCTTTCGTAAAACTGTACCGGGATACAGACTCCATTTAGATCGAAAAATGTGCCAACGTGTGATGGCATCGCCTTCTAAATTACAGCAGTAAAGAGTAGAAAGAAAGCTGTGTGCAGAGAGTGCCCACCGTTTTTCAGTTAGTTTTAGATGACCCCTTTATTGAATTACAATCTATCCAATTGTTTAATCAAATTGAGTAGTTTAATGCAAAGCGTGACAATGTTCAAGTGAAATCCACGCCATCAAAAAATCTTACATAGACAACACTAAAATGTTATAGAACTTGCAGACAATCTTGACAATTAAATGACAAAATATTGATAATAATTTCTTGATTATAACTCCACAAGATTAGTTACAAATTTCAAATAGACAAGTTTCGTGTAAGCTTTCGTAAAAAAATAAACCTCATATTAAAAAAGTATAAAAAAAAAAAACATTTTTTATTAGTGGGGCTTACTTTTTTATAAAGGATTTGCATGGGACTTGTTTATTAAACTAGCATAAAATACATTTTGTTCCATTCTATTTTCGGATAAATATAGTATTTAGTTGGTAAATACACGTATTACAATTCACACCACAATATTCCTTATACATTACTCTCAACGTTAACTTACGCAAAAACAAAAGATCTTCTCGTCCCTGTACTTCTAATACACAAATGCAACACACGTGCATAGTCTTTCATGGGCCAAAACTGATCATGGGCTTCAAGGCTTCAAATTGGAAACATTATTGTGTAAGCTTTTGAAAAAAATTAAATAAATCTGTATGGGTTTATTAAGCTGACCTTGTCGCAGGCCCATCACACCAAACAGCCCACATTATCTAGGCCTAATATCCGAAGGCAGACCTCGACTTACGGAGATCCCGGAAAATCAGAAAATGGTTTTAATTAAAATGTTTTATGAAATTTTAGAAGCTTGAGAAAAAAAAATTGAATAAAAATATTATAAATTTAAATATTATTATAATCTAATTTTCTAATCTAATTCTTATTTTAAAATTTGAAAAAGTTAAATTATTTTCTATGTTTTGTTTGGAAGTTTAGAAAAAATATAATAATTAGATAATGATTAGATAAAAAAATTAAAAATTAAGTATTTATATTTATGATGTTTGAATATTGAGATTAGATAGAATGAGATAAGATGTAAGAGCACTAGTAGTGGACTCAACAAAATTATATTTTGGTCAAAGTTTCAACTAGATTGAATAAAAACTCATTGTAGTGAACTCAACAAAAGTACAGTATTTTTAACTTTAATCACTATCACTAGACAAATCTATTGAGTCCAAGTTGCTAACTAAATCTTCTTTTGCTATTGATGACTAATGTGCCAACAATTTACTTTTAGAAAGACAAAATTGTAATTTTAATAGGCTTTGTAACTAATGGTCAAAGAAGTGACCACATGCACTTTGCTTTAATATTGTAAATCTGATTTGTATCTTGAAATCCTAAGACTATTAGATGGCCACATGTCTACATCAGATTAACTACGGTTAAAGGTAATGAGCCAGCCATATAAAAGGCATGCGATGGCCACTGTACACACAAAAAAAAGAAATCTGAAAGTTTGAAAAAAAGGGGCTTCGAGAAACAGAGTTAGAGTTGAGAAAGAAAAGCTTGTAAATCGATAGATTGAGAGAGTTAAGGTCATATTGATTACCTGAATCTTGTAACTGATATCTCTGTTGCATTTGAAGTTGGAATAAGATGATCTCTGGCCAGTTCCCCCTGTGGACGTAGATCCGAATGGATCGAACCACGTTAAATCATGTGTTCTTGGTATATTCGTTCCATTTTCTTGTTTTTTCTTTTGATTGAATTTTCTGTTTATAATTTCTTGAATCAATCTTGGTATTTGTTGCTTTATTTGGTGTTCTTGCAGAAACCTTAGATTTACAACAAGTGGTATCTTGAGCCTAGGTCGAGATGGGTTCTACTAAGTTTGAGGCGGAGAAATTTACAGGAAAAGATGATTTTGGTCTCTAGCATATTAAAATGAGGGCTCTGTTAGTACAACATGGTCTCCAAGATGCACTTCTTGAAAACAAGAAGCTGTCTAAGGGGTCCTCAGAGGAACAATCTAGTTCTTCCACCACTGAGAAGGTTAAACCCGAGATATTACAAAAGGCACACAGTTTCATAATTCTTTCTTTAGGGGATAAGGTCTTACGGGAGGTAGCCAATGAAGTTTCAGCTGTAGGGATTTGGTCAAAGTTAGAAACTCTCTACATGAGCAAATCTCTGGCCAATCGTCTTCATAAGAAGACAAAACTGTACACCTTTAAAATGACCCCGGGGGTGTTTATGGAAGATCATTTGGATGAGTTTAACTAACAAGATCATCCTAGATCTTGCTAACATAGATATCACAATAGAGGATGAGAATCAGGCTAAACTGTTATTGAGTTCCCTTGATAATTCATATGCTAACCTAAAAGAAACAATTATGTATGGCAAAGAGAGTTTGTCATTAGATGAGCTACAATCTATATTACGTGCTAGGGAACTTCAAAATAATTATGAAGCTAAACCTCAAACTAGAGAGGGGTTAGTGGCTAGGGGAAGATCTGAAAAACCTGATTATAAAGGAAAGAAGAATAAGGATAGATCAAAATCAAAAATAAAACAATTGAAGTGTTTCCTCTGTCACAAAGAGGGACACTTCAAGAAAGATTGTCAAGAAAAGAAAATTATAGAGAGGGATAAGTTTAAACAGGAGGGAAATATATCTGTTGCTTCTGAGGTATGAGAACGCTGAGGTACTTTGTATCTCAGAGACTGAATCTAGTAATGAATGGATTTTAGATTCAGGATGTTCTTTTCATATATGTCCTTGTAAATCTTGGTTTGAAACTTTCTCTGATTTTGATGGTGGACATGTTATGTTTGGTAATAATAAATCTTGCAAAGTGCTGGGAATTAGAACAATTAAATTAAAACTGCATGATGGTGTGGAAAGGATACTAAAAGATGTAAGATACATACCTGATCTTAAGAGGAATTTAATCTTACTTGGAATGCTTAATAAATCTGGTTGCACTTTTAAATCTGAGTCAGGAGTCCTAAAGGTTGCTAAATGGTCCTTAATAGTAATGAAAGGGGAAATAAATAATGATCTTTATACCCTGGTAGGTCAGACTGCTATAGGACATGCTTCTGCTGTCCAGAAACCTTTGGACAGTGATACTATACTCTGGCACAAAGACTAAGGCATGTCAGCCATAAAGGCTTAAAGGAACTCCAAAAATAGGGGTTACTTGGTGACAAAGACCTAGGAGACCTTCCCTTTTATGAAGATTGTATACTAGGTAAGTCCACTAGAGTTAGCTTCAAAACCAGTACACAGCTTACTAAACAAAGTTTGGACTATATCCATTCTGATTTGTGGGGGACCTGCAAGGGTTAGTTCTCATGGTGGGGGGAATTATTTCCTATCCATTATTAATTACTATTCTAGGAAGGTTTGGGTTTATATCCTTAAACAGAAAAGTGACACCTTTAACAAGTTTAAGGAATGGAAAACCTTGGTTGAAAATCAAGTCGAAAGGAAGGTTAAAAAATTTAGGACAGATAATTGGCTTGAGTACTTATCAAATGAGTTTAATAACTATTGCCAAAATGAGGGTATTGCAAGGCATAGAACAGTAAGGGAAACACCCCAACAAAATGGCCTAGCTAAAAGAATGAATAGAACAATTCTTGAGAGGGTTAGGTGGATGTTGTCCAATGCCAAATTACTAAAAAAATTTTGGGCAGAGGCAGTTAGTACTGATGTGTATTTGATAAATAGAAGTCCATCCACTGCCATTAATTGTAAAACTCTCCATAAATTATGGACTGGTAAATCCTCAGACTATAGTAATCTGAGGGTATTTGGTTGTGTTGCTTATGCACACAGTAAAACTGACAAAATGGAATCTAGGATAATAAAATGTATTTTTTTTAGGTATCCCGAAGGAGTTAAAGGTTATAAACTTTGGATAGAAGAATCTAGAAAACAAAAGTGTATAATCAGTAGGGATGTAACCTTTAATGAGTCACAAATGGCCAGATCTCAACTGGACACAATTGAGACACAACCTATTACTGTCCTAGATAAAGTCCAGATTGAGATGGAGTCTTTGGACTCACTGCCTCAAGAAGCAATCACACAATCTGGAGATAATTCTAAGTCCAGATTAGAAAGTGACCAAGGGAAAACCACTGACTCATATAACCTTGTAAGGGATAGGTCAAGAAGGGTTATAAGACTTCCATTGAGATTTGCACAAGCTGATATTACAGCCTATGCCCTCTCTATAGCACAATACATTGAAGACCCTGAACCAAGGTTTTATAAAGAAGTAATGTGTCGCAAAGAATCTAGTAATTGGCTTCTTGCAATGCAAGAAGAAATGGAATCTCCTCATAAGAATAAGACTTGGGAAATGGTGTTAAAACCTGACAATGTTAAAATCATAGGGTCTAAATGGATATTTAAGAAAAATGAGGGTATAATTGGGGTAGAGAAACCTAGGTACAAAGTTAGGTTAGTGGCAAAGGGTTTTACACAAAGGGAATGTATAGATTTCAATGAAATTTTCTCCCTTGTAGTAAAACACAGCTCTATCATATTATTGTTAGCCTACACTGCTTATCATAATTTGTTTTTAGAACAGTTGGATGTTAAAACTGCTTTTCTGCATGGTGAATTAGAAGAAACATTATACATGCAACCTCCTAAAAGTTTTGTAAATGAATCTAGTAAGAACTAAGTATGTTTGTTGAAAAAAAAAATTGTATGGATTAAAACAATCTCCAAGACAGTGGTATAAAAGATTTGACACACATATGGTTGAAAATGGTTTTAAAAGATGCAATTATGATAGCTGTGTATACTTTAAAGTTTCTGAGGATGTCATTGTTTACCTTCTGTTATATGTGGATGATATGCTCATTGCTTGTAAAGATAAATGTCAACTTGAGCATGTAAAAGAAATTTTAAAATCTATTTTTGAAATGAAAGATCTTGGACTTGCTAAGAAAATCTTAAGTATAGAGATAATTAGAGATAGGAAAAAGAAATTACTCTACTTATCACAAAAAACATACATACAGAGGGTACTTAAAAGATTTAGCATGGACTTAGCAAAATCTGTAAGTACTCCCATTGGACAGCATTTCAAACTTTCTGTTAATCAGTCCCCTAAAACTGATAATGAAAGGGAATTTATGATAAAAATACCATATGCAAGAATAGTAGGTAGTATCATGTATGCAATGATCTGTACAAGACCAGACCTTACCTATGCTGTTAGTCTAATTAGTAGGTTCATGAGAAACCCTGGGAAACCCCACTGGCAAGCACTGAAGTGGGTGTTTTAGTACTTAAAAGGTTCCACAAGTTTAGGGCTAAGTTTTGGTGGCAATGTGTCAAGTGGTCAAGAAATTTGTGGGTTTGTAGATTCTGATTTTGCTAAAAACTTGGACACCAGGAAGTCACTAGCTGGCTATGTATTCACTGCCTTTGGTGGTGCTGTGAGTTGAAAATTTAATTTACAATCAGTTGTAGCTTTGTTTACAACTAAGGCTGAATATATATCCATGACAGAGGCTATAAAGGAGGCTTTATGGTTGAAAGGTATAACAAATGAACTAGGTTTATTTGAGAGTAATATAACAGTTTACTGTGATAATCAAAATACTATATACCTCACTAAAAATCAAGTTTGTCATGAAAGATCAAAACACATTGATGACCAAACCATTGTCAAGATCAAAGATCAAGCACTGTCTAGACTTGATCAAAATGGAGGAGGGCTAACCAGGGAATAAAAGGTGGGAACTAGCCAGAGACATGGAACCTTGAAGTCAAATTGATGACAAGATGGAGATTGATGACTAATGTGTCAACAATTTACTTTTAGAAGGACAAAGTTGTAATTTTAATAGGCTTTGTAACTAATGGTCAAAGAAGTGACCACGTGCACTTTGCTTTAATAATGTAAATCATTTGCATCTTGAAATCCTAAAACTATTAGATGGCCACATGTCTACATCAGATTAATTAGGGTTAAAGGTAATAAGCCAGCCATATAAAAGGCATGCGATAGCCACTATACATGCAAAGAAAAGAAATCTGAAAACTTGAGAAAAAGGGACTTCGAGAAACAGAGTTAGAGTTGAGAGATAAAAGCTTGTAAATCGATAGATTGAGAAAGTTAAGTTCATATTGATGACCTGAATCTTGTAACCGGTATCTCTGTTGCATTTGAAGTTGGAATAAGATGATCTATGGCCAGTTCCCCCTATGAAAATAGATCCGAAAGGATCGAACCACGTTAAATCCTGTGTTCTTGATATATTCGTTCCATTTTCTTGTTTTTTCTTTTGATTGAGTTTTCTGTTTATAATTTCTTGAATCAATCTTGATATTTATTACTTTATTTGGTGTTCTTGCTAAAACCCTAGATTTACAACAGCTATAAAAAATTTCCTCTCCCACGTGCTATTCGTTTTCCGTGAATTCACAACTTAAAAAAATTCCTCTTCGTCTCAAAGCACGAAGTGCTCAAATTCCAAACGTAACCACGGAAGGCAGTCAGTCTCCATCAATCATCATTTTAATGACGTTGTATCATCTTGTTGAAGTGTTTTAAGTTTTAATTCTACAATATTATTATTAGTTGATGCCAATTTTTCTTTTAAAATCTAATATCAATGTTAGAAAATTAATATGTATTTTTTTAATAACGAATAAACATTTAAATTAAAATTAGAATTAAAATAAATGAAAATTTCAAAATAAATATTTTAATAAAATAATGATAAATTTAGAGATTTTGTTATTTAATATTATTAAAAAATAATTAGTTACATTTATAAAAGAAAATTCTCTAACTAGATTTTGGTATTGAATACACTAATAATGCTATATCCATGTCTCAGTCCCAATCGGGCCTAAAATTGATGAGCGGTGCTACTCCCACCACTGGGAGCTACCGCTCCCGTCACCGCTAGTTTAAAATTTATGTGTTTTTTTTTTTTGTATTTTTTTATATCTATTTTTTTAATACATTTAAATATTTTTTAAAAAATAAAAAAATTTATAATATTATTAAAAAATACTTACTTAATCATTAAGTTAAAAAAAATAATAAAACAAATATTTAAATCAGAACGGTAAGAACAAACGGTAGAAACTATCGGTAACAGTAGCATTTTTCAAAATTGATCTAACTCGATCATTCCCTTCCAAGTTCCAATGACCTTTAGGGCCAGGCTTGGCCTGTGACTGACTGCATGCCTTACAATCAACCTCGCCTAACTAGCTAGTCTCTGCCTCTAAGAACCCGCATGTGCTGACTGCAACCTCACCTAGCTAGCTATATACAAAAAATAATATAGGACACCTGAATCAGTCAGGATAGATATATAGGTCGTTCCATATAAAAAAAAAAAAAAAAAAAAAAAAAAAAAAAATTGCTATACAATCTCTCCAACTTCCACACATCATATTTTTTTAAATTTTTTAATATTTTTTAAAAAAAAATTTTAAGTTTATTTTTTTTTAATTAATTTAATTTTTTTATTCATTATTTATATATTAAATATTTGATAAAAAATAAAAATAAAAAAAATATGATGTGTGGAGGTTATGTGAATAGTAGAAGGTTAAGTAAAATTTTTGAAAAAAAAAAGAATAGATATATAGGTCCTAGGTAGAAGGGTTTATGACCCTCAACATTCGCCCCGCCCTCTTTTTCCTTCGAGTCAGCCCACTTTTTAATAACAAAGAACCTAAATTGCATAATTATAAAGTAATGATCGTTTTAAATTAACACTCAATTTTTATCAGCACCATTGGAAATAGTATAATTGTTGTCCCTCTTAATTTGAGTTATAATGTCAAGGGGATAGGGGAAAAAAAAAATTAAAGAGTCTTGGAATGTCATTTTGTTGCAGCTTGTATTCTTTTAATCCAAAAGGAAAATGCAAAAATTTTACATGTAAATTTCTACGACACAGTATCAGCTTGGTACCTTTGCATCCTACTACTTTCACACCTTCGTGCATACAATGCAATTCAATCAGTGTTGTTTTAAGTTTCTTGTTAGTTTTTTCAGTTTTTTTGTCATGCATTTAGGCTAAGAACATTGGAAGTTTCCCACCATGTTATGAAATCAAAGGAAAACAGTGTTAATCAAAGGAGTTGTGTACATCCGACAAGAGTGAGCTAAGCTAAGCCTAAGCCAGTTGTACATTTGCCTCGTATGCAAGATAACTGCCATGTGTTCTGAGATACTGCTTCTGCTAACACGGAACAGCCTCCCATTGCTCCTTGTCTCGGGTTCGACTTCCGATTCATGAGCATCACTGGATATTCCCCTCATATGCTACACATCCTCTTCAACGAGAGCACCCGATATTCCCCGGGTGAACCCGAATCCATCTCATCCAACCCTCCCAGCCGAGGCACCTCTACAACTACACCCATAAGCTCAGATGGCTTTCTCCGGCAACCATTGGGTACCAGATTCACCGGCTGTGAAAACTCCGGGACACCCCTTTCAGCTGCTTCCGTATGAGCCGGTTCTGTCAGTGTACCAACGGGTTCATTGTCCGTTTCGGAAGAGATGTCGGGTTTCAACACCGAAATATCGGCCACAATCGGGGCTCTGCACAGTGGGCAATTAGAGACAGACTGGAACCACGTATCAATGCACTCGACGTGAAAAAAGTGTTGACATTTGGGCAAGACTCGGCCTTTGTCGTCGTCTTCGAACTCGGATAAGCAGACGGCGCATTCCAGCGGAGAGTCGTGAGTTTTAAAGGAGTAGGTGAAAGTTGGGAGGGCATGGAGGATGGAGGGGTCGAGGCCTTGAGTAGAGGTGGTGGTGTTGGTGGTAACGGAGTAATATGAGGAATGGCGAGCTCGCCGGCGTCGTCGGCGGTGACTGTGGAAGCAGCATCGAGAGAAGATACGAAAGCCGACCATGATGAGTACGACAAGGAATAGAGTGACCACCGAACATAGCATAATCTTCCCGTTGAGAGCATAGCTCGGGTTATCCTCCATAACAGAGAGAGAGAGAGAGACAGAGACAGAGACAGAGACAGACAGAGACAGAGATGAGCCTGAGAGGAGAAGGGGTAGGCTGAGGGGCTTTATGATATCGGTTGTAGAGACCGGGGGGGTGGTTTGGAAAGGGCCGAGGAAGGTTCCTATGCGGTCAGAAAATGGGTTTAGGTATTTGCTTTTTTGAGCTTTTTGGCGGGATTCCTTACCTAGTAATTCCCTTCTAATAGTATCATTTCTCTGCCGCGGAAAAACTGTTTTTTAAGTTACCTATTATGTGCGGTAAAATTCTACTATCCACGTTCTCACCGTATGATATGATTATCTAATAAACTTTTAATTTATTCTTTACAAAAATAAAAAGATGATAAAAGATAAATGGTATTGTTTATAAGTTTTGCGTACTCTGTTTTTATAAAAAAATTAGTGAATTTAGGATTCACGTGAAAAATTTATTTTTTATAAGAGATCTTATTATTTTTTAAATAGAGTGTGCAAAATTTTGCACACCTTAAAATTATATTTAATATTATTCAGGATAAAAATAACACATTTTAAGTTATGTCACTGACATGAGGGTATGGTTAGTAGCATTACTTATATAGTTTTTTAAATCATTGGATTACATACGAAATACACAATCTTATGAATTTCGACCTGCTAGTGGATTCTCAATGAAGAGAAGTTGGGAAGCAGAAAAATAATATTTACCATCTTTTTAATAATTATATTTTCATCAATTTTTTAGATGTGTTATTAGATAGATAAGTAATAATAATTTTTTCATTAATGTTTTCAGTTATTTAAGCAGAAAAAAATAATTAAAAATATAAGGAGATTTTTCTCAACCCATAGAATGTCCTAGGCCCAATCGTTGGGAGCCCACTAGAAGATCAAATAATAGAAAAGAGTGAGGGACAAGAAAGGAGAGACATGGAGGTGTAAGCACAGAACGAGTGAAAAGCAAAGTCAGGAGAAAAAAAAATGGGTGATTTGACATAAAACAAGAAAATATAAGGTGTAAGGTGTCAGGAGAGAAAAAGCATTGAAATGACTTAAAACAAATGAGAGGTAGGTAATAAAAGGTAAGGAAAACCTACGGATTTGAGATCTCTTTGACTCTTGGGTTTTTGAGGATCTTTCCACTCTCACTTTGGGAGGACTTCAACTTCTTCAGACTTGAAGACTTCTTCTTCATCTAGAGGACTCTAGAGAGAATTTCTTCTCCATAAAATAGCTCTACAACTTCTATTGTACAGTAAGAAATGAGAAATCACGAAAGACTATAAACAAGCTTATTATAATGAAACCTCCCCTCCCAAATCTTGGTGGATGTAGTCCTAGTACCAAACCATGTAATTTATGTTCATCTCTTTATTTTTTATTTTTAAATATTGTTCATCACCAAGGATGTATGAATTGATATTGTACAACAGTACTGGATCACTGTCGAGGGCTTACATGCAGCACCGAACGAGACCCAGCTCAAAAGACTCGAGTTGACGGGGCTTGATCAAAAGGCGTACGAAACAGGACGTTAACAAAAAAAAATAATAATAATTAATAGCATCATTAGTAAATGTCCCTTTCTCAATAACTGGATGGATCTAAATATTGATTCCAACTTCAAGCTTCCTTGAGAATTTACATGGGGCCCTGATTGCAAAGTTAGACAGCGTGAAGGAAATTTACCTGAAAATGAATGAAGGAGCCAAGTCCATGGACAACATCGGATGAAGCACAAACACGGTCAAAATAGATGTATGTTTTTTCAATATTCCCTTGTTGACTCGGTCAAAGAATAGAGTCCGAATCTAACTTCTGCTAGTATTGATTCCTCAAATTATTTTAATATTATTCCTAAATTTATTTGTATTTTTTGTTATTGTTTATTATTTTTTTACAGTTCATTTCAGATTTCCTCAAACATCGAAACGGCTTAGTTTGGATGTTGAGTTGAGTTGAGTTGAGTTGAGTTGAGTTGAGATGATAAAATATTATTATAATATTATTTTTTAATATTAAAATTATTTTGAGATTTGAAAAAGTTAAATTGTTTATTATATTTTATATTGAGATTTGAAAAAGTTGTACTGATGAGTTGAGTTGAGTTGAGTTGAGGATCCAAACGCAGCCGTAATCTATCTTTTACCTTTTTTTAATATTCGGTGCTTGCACTATATTTATTGCAATGAGATTTTTATGAAGTACCTTGTTTGAGATTACGTTAGATGTCTTAAAAAGTATTTAGATAGTCTTAAAAATTTTTAATAAAAAAATTAAATTATTTAAGCATTATATATTAAAATATTTTTAATCTCAAATAAATTAAAAAGTAAATTTAATGAAAAGTATCATTTTGATACTTTGATACTTTTTCTCAAGCATATTTTTTTAAATAATGCAGAACGTAATTTAAATTTTAAAAATATTATCAATCGATGAAAATACTTATACAACTTTCAAATTTTTAAGAATATGGTCATAATCTTTAAAAAATCAAATAATTTTCGTTTCTACCTTAGAAATCACATTTTAAATTTGTTTTCAAATAAATATAACATGTTTGAAATTATTTTAAATATATGGTTACCAAATAATAAATAATGTTTTAATAGTAGAACTTATCACTTAATTTATAATCTATAAGCCTTAAAAATATAAGTTATATTTTTCACCGCAATCTCAAACATACACAAAGTTGTATATTTCCTCTTCTTGTATTCTTATTTTTAATTTAATAATTAAATACAATTATTGATTAAAGGAAACGACTCAATCCTTTCTTGGGTGTGATAATTTTCTTTTTGAGTTATTCTATTATTAAGTTGATGTGTAAAGCACACATTTTACATTATTTAAATAGTAAAACTTAATTTATAATATTTAAATTTTAAATTTATATTCTAAATCAAATTATGTCACGTAAACACTTTATTAAATAGAAAATAATACTTGGCCTCCTGATTTTTTTCCGTCAAAGTTACTGCTTGGATTTTTTAATTTTTTTAATAATTAAGAAAGTGACTACTAATAAAATAATATATTTTGTTTAAATATTAAAAAAATATAATTACACTAATGATAAATTTGAGAGAACAAAATTACAAGACTGCTCTACGCAGCGAGTTGACAATAAAATCATCCTTTTTCTCTTTTATTTTTGCTGCCAAGAGGAAACTCGTGATCATGTTTACAGTTGTCTCTCGAGCCTGTACGCACGGAATAGATCCAAATACAAAGCAAGCGACATGATATCATCCAACAGATTCTGGCAAGAAGGAAAGTTTCCACTTTCCAGAGCATTGGTTGAAATAAATCTACCAAGGGATCATCATCCATTTTCTTTATTCGGTTCATGTGAACGTGAAACCATGACAGTAAAGTTGCTTGTAAATTCTGCACCACAGTAAACTTTCCTTCCTGCACCACAGAAAAAGTTGGTTGCAATTTCTGCAAAGTTGTTCTCGCGATAGTCCCGAGATGGAAAAATAATTGTGTTGCATTGCATTGTCACCTAAAAAACCCATAATGTCTTATTATGGAACTTCTTGGGGGGTTTAATATCATAACTTTATGGAAGGAAAATGATAAATTATAAAAGTTGTAAAAATAAGATGAGATATAATGAAACACTTTTCAAATTCAAATGGGACTTAAGATTAATTATATGTCGGATACAATTGTACAAACACCACACAAAGGAATGAGAAGGATAGGGATGTACAACACTAGTCATCAATGTCATCATACTTTGTCTCATCAACCGTATTATGTATCAGGTATAAACACCCAAAAAGCACACAAGGACCATTTGTATGAGAAAACAAGAAACCCTTCCAAAAATACCAATGAACTTCATGGATACAAACAATAGTCATTTATGATTTATGTTGGCCTGTCCAGTCAAATTTACTTCTTGACCCGATTGTACCCATTCCCGAGTTCCAACAACACCAAAACTGTTACTTTGTAGTACCTATATTTATCAGGAACTCTACCTGTTGTACGTGGACAATCATGTGCATGGCAGCTTGTACCGTGTACCCATTCCAATACCCTTCGATAAAAATCTCCTAGTCCACTTTATGTTCATTTCATTCTAACAAAGACTCCCTACCTTAGATATATCTCTGATTAATTGATTTTAAACGTTGTAGGACGTGTTAGTCTATTTCATTATTCTTCTTCGATCTAAAAGTTTAAGCAATAATTGAGATTATTTTGTATCAACGATTATGTGATCCAAATGCCGACTGCACGTAAGCCGTTCCATCTGTACAACAAAACACCCGCAACCGCAGT
Organism: Cyclocarya paliurus; assembly: GCA_029856935.1. Taxonomy (NCBI): domain Eukaryota; kingdom Viridiplantae; phylum Streptophyta; class Magnoliopsida; order Fagales; family Juglandaceae; genus Cyclocarya; species Cyclocarya paliurus. The sequence goes on from CM056949.1 coordinate 13,553,789, forward strand.
CACTACAAGTCCCAACCACCCACCCAAAAAGAAGACTCTTCCATTGCAAAACCATGTGCCACAACGCACAACAGCCCGGACCACATGCACCCATCACCATATGTATATACAGCCACAGCCAACACACCCAAACGACAGTACAATACCATAGCAGCAAAGTAAAAATTTAGTGGACGTAATTTCAGCGTGGGTTGAATAGATATTTTATGCTTATTATTTATACCATTTTTTTTATAAGATTCGGCAGACTAATATTACATAACAACCACATGTAAACAAATATCAAAATATTAACAACATGAGTAATACTATATACAAATTTCAAATAGATAAATCTTAAACTTTTTTAAAAAAGTGAATCCCACTAAAAATGGAGTCTTTTTTTTTTTTTTACAAACACTTATACTGGACTTATCTATTTGAACTTGTTACAAATCATTTTTCTTTTTATAATATTACCAACAAAGTTGTTTGCTCTGTTGGGGTCCACAGTCATACCTCTATAGGTTTATATTAGTTTAAATTATATCATTTTACCCTTTTAGGTAGTGAAAGTGTTTTATCTCATCTCATCATTACAACTTTTTAAAATTTATACATAAAATATAATAAACAATTCAACTTTTTCAAATATCAAAATAATAATATTATTATAATAATATTTTATTTAACTTTCATCTAAAACTACTCATCTCATCTCACTATCCAAATTACACCAATTAAAAGTTATTGTGGGATACAAATATTTTTAGATTTCCTGATGCCTAGAAGTTTATTTAAACACCAAGAGGGTTCTTACAACATAATTGTACATGTAGCCATTAAAAGACACTCGAAAGTAAAATTGTTAAGAGGATCATTCTTTCATAGTCAAGTCATATTCTCTATCAAATTACAATAAAGATATATAGATTTTCTAACTGTTATTATTTAATAATATCGTAGTAGATCATAAAAAATCAAAAATCCAAAAATATAATGTTTCATGTTAAAATATTCAACATGTCCATGACACCAATGAGCTCACCTACAATACTGCTATTGTAAGACCTTTACATTATGTGGCATAATTTAATAAGAAAAATTAATTTTAAAATTTAAATCTTAAAAATTAAATTTTATCATTTAAGCGATATCGATAATATGTTTTACTTCTAAACACCAACTTGAAAAGAGAATACCTCCAATATTTCCAATACTTAAACACGTATAAGACAGTCAAAAGGAATGAGTGTGGTAGTTTTCTTCGGCTGGGAAGCACACAATCTTACATATAAGTTGGTTCTCTCTCAAAAACTAACATATATATTATAGGTAGAGCTCATATCAGGCCGGCCAGGTTAAAACAGAACTAAGAAACCCTGTAAGAATCAAGCTCGGATATGTTTGCTCGACCGGAAGTCCCACTGCACCTGATAATCGATTCATCGTGCCATCTCTGTCGGGCTTCCTCCCCCGTCAACGAACATCACCATACATCCATCCATATGGTGCAACGCAGTCAGCATGAAGATCCATCAGCACCGCCACGCCCTTTGGCCCTTAGCCTTACATTCATTATCATGGCCAGTGTCGTTGCACCTTGCGCGCGATAGAAGATTGATAAACGACAGAGGATTCTTGCTTTTTGGTCAACTGGTCAAGTACCCAAGAAACCAAGAACTAAGCTTTGAGTTCACGTGTATTTCCAATTGATGGTAGTTTTGTGCATCGTTCTTTTTCATGGGCTTTAAATGAAAGAACAGATCTACATGGTTTTGTTCTGCTTCAACCAACTCAAGCACATGACAGCAACAGGCTCAGGTTCATCATCCCAACCTATTCATGAAATTTCCTTTAGTCGAGTCAAGATCATCTATCCAATGATCAGCGTTTCAAAACTCGAGATCGAGTTTTTCTTCTTTTTTCCAGAAAAAGGGAAGATTGATGCGGGTTTAACATTTACGATTCTATTGAAATGTTGTTTTTGTCCTCCATATTGCAATATTGTCCGGAAAAATGTTAGCGTTGAAACTGATAGAGTTGAATACTCCGTCATTTCCACTGGGGAATTAGAGATCTAGAACAATGCGTTTGCTTAGGGCATAAAAAGAACAAACAAGACTCCTCAATTGTCATAAGAATTATCTTCGGCCTTGAAAGGTTGGATACAATACCAAAATTTAGCGTGAGGCAGTGAATGAAATCACACATAATCCGATTTGTGAATTGGATTTGCTTTGGATCGCTACTTGATAATTATCAACTATCCAATTGTGTAAAAAACTCTAATCAATTTTTCTTCAACACCCTTCTTATCTTCTTTTTTTAACTGAATATATTCAAACATGCTCATCTTAATTGGCTGGTATTGCATGTCTCAATTTCTATCTACGATATATATATATATATATCCAACGGATTTCACCACATCCAAAAAACATTATGCGAGTCAATCGACTTTTCTAGGCAACATCAGATACCCACGCATCAAAGCATTGATTGCATTACTCAGATATTTTGAAGCAATAAATTATAACAATCTAAGCTTAAAAAAAGCTACTCAAATGATAATAATTTGGCACCACAAAACTCAAGAAAAGCATCCAATAAACTTTAATATCCAACGGATTTCAGGACTAAATGGAAAGTATAGCCATATAAAAATTTTCTTTTAATAATAGAAAAAAGCTGGAGAAAAAAGAAAACCTGCCAAATATAACATAAAAAAGGAGCCGGAAATGCAACACGTTTGCACAGAATCGGTGAGTGCATTTGTGTTTTATGCAAAAGTTTGGTAGCTTAAACTCTGAAGCCCTTGCTGTTCCTTCTTCCTCTAGCCCTCTCAAATTTCCTTCCTTTTGATCGTACATAGGGTTTTGAATGGCTGTGTGGCACACCTGGAGCCGGTCCAAAGTGCTTCACTGCTTCACGAGCATTCTTGGGACCTCTAAGAAGAACCTGCGGCATTTGCCATTGATCATTTTCCTAAACAGTTCCTCTCACTTCAATATAAAAAAATATTTTAATACAAAAGTGGAGTGGAGTGGAGTGCAAGACATTTTGATTTGTACATCTATTATATTTGACTAATATAGAATTAATGAAGTTCTATCAATTAAATACAAACAACTCTTTGAATTTCCAGCAAAACCCTCTCCACCTTTAAATACAAAATGACATTTACTTAATTGTAAATATCGAAAGGTCCATCCTTCCGTTCCAGTATTCTTTTTTTATTTTTCAGCTTATACATTTCAGATTTGACCAAGCTTGCCCAGCAATCCTAACCTTCTGATGATCCCCTATGCAAATTCTAGTAACCAGAACCAAAGGGTACCATAAGGTTACCAATAACAGAGAAAATAACTGGAAATTGTATTTACAAGCAAAAAATTGCAACTTCCATGTGAACAATCCGAAATTACATTTTTCTTCCAACACCTAGCAAAATTACATTAAAAAATAGAGCCTCATTAGTGCTAGAGAAGCACCAGGCAAAATTTTAAAAAAAAAAAAAAATTACACAAATGCTATTCCAAATCTAGATTCTTTTATACTATCCACCCTCTAACTAACACATTTTTTTTATAAGTAAATTAACATATTAATTTTGATCTGGCCCATGCAGGCCTCGAACCTGCAACCTGTTGTAATATGTACCCCCAAACTACCAAAGATGACACATTGCACCCTCTTACTATCAAAAAGCTTTATGTGCACCCTCAATTAAGATTCAACTCCCAAAATTGTTAAAAAAAAAAAAAAAAACTCCCAAAATTGTATTTCCCATTCATCTAACAGCCAAAATGGGTCAAGGGTGAGCTTTGGTAGTTAAAGTCTGTTAGTTGGATGTTGCTACTCGCCCCGCTCTAATATCCCGTTATTTTGTCCTGCTTGACGTGGAAAATGAATAAATTCATTTTAAACACACAATGCCCCATCGACCTCCTGCTTCTCCCGCACTATACATTATACCCATCGACCCTGTGAAGCCCCAGCTCATCTCCGACCCCGTGAAGCTCCAGCTTCATCCCTATTGACGGAATATCTCCGAACTCTCCAACCTCATCTCCGACCTCACTCATCTTTGACGGTAAGGTTTTTTTTTTTTCCTTTTTTCTTTTTCTTTTTTCCTCCCAGACCCACCATTTCGACCGCCCGACCCTCCAGTTCACAAACATGTCAACTGCAATCCGAATTTTCACGAATGTTTTGCTTATTCAATTCTTATTCCCTTCCTTAGTACAATAAGCAATAATCATAACAACATATATAGCTCAGAAAGAAAGAAAAAAAAAATCCAGACAAAACAAACAAAAAAAAAATGGGAGGAATTTGGCCTCCCTAGTCTAGTGCAGGGGAAGGGGAAGGAATCTGAGATTACTCTACGGAGAGATGACCGAGATGGGTGGGGCTGGGGACGGTGAAATGGAGCGTCTGGGCGGCCGAAATGGTGTGGGCGGGCTAACTAGTGGGTCTTGGGTTTGAGAGGAAAAAAAAAAAAAAAACCTTACCATCAAAGATGAGTGAGGTCGGAGATGAGGTTGGAGAGGTGAACCTGGGACTTCACGGGGTCGACGATGGCGATGGGGATGAACTTGGGACTTCACGGACCTCACAGGCTCACGGGGTAGAGACAACGTGCAGAGGACCCGACTTCGTGTGTTTTATGTTTTAAAATGGATAAAGTGATTTCCACGTCAAGCGGGACAAGATAACGGGATATTAGAGCGGGGCAAGTAGACTTTTCCCTGTTAGTTAGGGGATGGAAAGTATACTTTCCCTTTCTTTATAAGACTTCGTATACATTTCAATTCCAACAATACATACACATCTCTCTTGTACTTCTTGAATTATTGGATAGCACCCCCTCGGCATCCTTTCCAATAGGCAGCCAAAAACACATAAGGCATCAAGGGCTTTAATCACTTCATATGAAACATCAATACAATGCACCATTTCCTAATAACTGAGAACATTGTAAGCCAGATCATGCTAGCCAATCAACTATGCATAGAAGTTGCAGGAATAAAGCACGTAGAAGTTACATGAATAATAAACTTGAGTAATCACTAATAAAGTCCAATAACACCAAAAGCCACTATTTTGTGTAAATGGAAAATTCTATATACTGATGTACAATAAACTATCTATGCTAACGAAATATTCATCTACTTGAAGTTTAGTTTGCATATCTATCAGCCTCATGTAACTAACGACAGCCATCCAATGTACATCACTGAAAACCAAACGTAATATCAATAAAATTTTGTTTACCCATAGAAAAAGGTAGTCAAACATAATTAAAATTATTCAATTGTAACATGCAGGCCCAAAAGTGGGATTAAAAGTTTTGTTTTTATTATTATTATTATTATTATTATTATTATTTTAAGAGTGTTACCTATTGGTTTGAAATTGGTAATTGTTTTGAATTAGGACTCTTTCACACTTCGAAACCATTATACTTTCAGTATTCGTAATCTAATAGGATTGGGATCCTTTCACCCGTCACCCGTCACGCCTCAATCCTCTCAGTCTATGTTTCCCTACAGTCATCCATTTAGTTTCCTAGTTGCATAGTTTCTCAATGGAAAACAAACTCCCAACTCCAAACTCTATCCAATCTCCTTATGATCCATGATACCCCCTTCTCCTTGCCTATAAAACCCACCCCAAGAACCTCCAGAAATAAACACAACAAACCTTATACACATAGCCACCGTAGCAGCCTCTACAAACCGAGAACCCACCTCCCTCAACCAAGCAGCCACCACTTCGCAGGAAACCACCACAGAAGAAATCGCCAGTAAGTCTCCCTTCCCTCACAATATACGTCGACCCTAAACCCCTCTTCATCACTCTCCCTACCGTCAACAACAAAAATAGTCCCTGGAGATTTCACACTGCGACTGCCTGCCACCTTAGAAGACATCAGACCACCTCTCCGTGGCCACAGAGATCGTTGACCAGCCCAACCCCAATGAACCCACTCCTACCGGTAAGTCCATGCCAGAATCTTTCTCCCTCATCTCTCTCTGTTATTCTTGGCTAGGCAGTTCTCTCTCTAACTCTCTCACTCTTTCTCTCTTGTGCCACACCACTGCCCAGAGAAGCCCAGTACGTCGCCGACCACTCCTAGCCACTGTGAACCTCGGCTAGCCACCACAACCCTTCATCGCAGCTGATCCTTCTCTCGGTGAGCATTGCACGACCACTCCTTTTTGTTCTTAGTCCAGTTTCCTTTGTTGCGCAATATGAGCCTTTCCCCATAAGCCTATATGTTTCCTTTATATTCAGCTTTCCAAAAATACCCATGCCCATTAGGATGTCTTCCCAAAATGCCCTTAAAACCCTTGTTGGCTTGTTTTATAGGCTTCCATAAATCCTCTTGAAGGAACCTTGTTCTTTTAAGTGGACTATTTTCCCACAATTGGGCCTTGGATTTTTAAGGGTTTTAAAGTGTTTTTAAAAGTATACTTTTTAGTCTATTATTTCAATTAATATTCCAACTGTCTATTTACTATATTTTTAATACAATTCTTAAGTTATGTTTTTAAATAGAAAATTAAGGGATATGTTATGGGTTTTAAATAATATTATTATGTAGTAATCTTTAATTGAATATGTATTAAATTATCTCTATTTATGATTTTACGTAATTAGAAAGCTTCGGCATGTTTTTCTAGAAAATTAGTAAAGTCGAGTACCTCGTGTAGGTAATGCGCTACAAGTTGGGAATCAGGAAGCAGCGCTAAGAGGTAATTAGTATGATCATATAATTGCATGTGTACTGTAAATGTTCTAATTGTATATGAAAATGTGATGTTTGTCTACACTACACTACGAGCTAAGTCAAGGTTAGATCCCTTTCATGATCTTCGATGAATTATAATGATATGCATGTAAGTGAGCTTATGTATGTTATGCTATTATGGATTGCGAGTTGATGGATGATATATCATGAAAATCACTTGTATGCCATGCAATGTAATGTCAAGAAGTATTTAGATCATATAAGTCATGTAACGTTCATGTAGTTCTCAGATCATGTATGCCATGGAATGTTTATGTTCAGATCACATTATGCCATGTCATGTTATATTATGCTATGTACAAGTATATGTCATGCTAGAAAAGTTCATGAAGTCCAACAAACTTCTCATGCATTAAGAAAGATAAGTTAAAGGTGACATAGACCTAAGCATGTTCACCACAAGTTATGATAAGCGGTGCCACGGACCTAAGCGTGGTTTACCATATGTTAAGTGAAACACGAACCTTCACTCTATGATATGTTAAAGGGTGACACAGACCTAAGTGTGTTCACCACAAGTTATGATAAGCGGTGCCACGGACCTAAGCGTGTTTCACTCTATGATATGGGTGACACGGACCTAAGCGTGTTCACCACAAGTTATGATAAGCGGTGCCACGGACCTAAGCGTGGTATAAACAAGTCATGTATGATTGTTAGAAAATGCATGAAGTCAGTCATTTATGCATTCACGTTACATATTTGCCATGATTAAGTATGATTCTGCTCATGTTAATTATGAATAGATATGCTATGTGAATCTGTGACGATATATGTATGTATGTAAAGTTTTTCTAAAATCAAGCCTATGTAAAATTAAGTTATGTTTGTGATATGATTGTGAATCTATGATGATGTATGTATGTTATGAAGAGTCTTTCAAAAATTAAGTCTATGCTAAGCTAAGTTATATTTTATGGTATGATGTGCTATTTACTGAGTATTCGACTCATTTTTGTTTATTTCTATGTTTTCTTCTCTGTTTAACTGTTGTAGATGATGAGTGTGAGGACGTAGAGCTGGAGGACCAGGAATAGATCTAGGCCTTTTTTGTTTTCAAGACTAGAACCCAAAACTTTGAAAACTTTGAAAACCTCACATCCCATCATTACAACTTTCCCAAATCCCCATACAAAATAAAATAAACAATTCAACTTTTTCAAATCCCAAAACAAATATAATATCAAAAAATATATTCCAACAATATTTTATTCAATTTTTTAACTTTAATCTAATCTAATCTCATCTCATCTCATCTTTGAAAACAAATGAGGCCCTAGTGTAAAGACTTAGAAAGGAATAAGTTTTATTTACACAAGAATTAGTTTAGTTTATGTTTTTACTTTATGTTTTCAGTTTCATGATTCGAAGACAGTTATGTTCAATTTAGTTTGATGTTTTTTAGTAAATGAGGTATTTTCATAACTTCGAATCTCTTTACCAGGCATTACATTATGAATGTTAGTAATATTTCTATCCTACGGAAAGGGGGTGTTACATCAATTCATGAGTATTCGAACAAATTTCACATTTTAAAAAACCATTTACAAACAGCGCATGATAAAATATATTTAACTGTCAATGACTAAGAGAACGCAAACTGAAAAACTATTTGAGATGGTACAACAAACGGAGTGACTTCAGCAATAGTTCTAAATAACATACAGTGTTCTGTCCAAGAGGAGCCCTGAGAGCCAGCTGGTCAAATGTCAAGCATTCTCCACCTGCCTTCTCAATCCTAGCTCTCGCTGTCTCTGTGAACCTCAGGGCAGTCACTTTCAGGGTGGGGACTTCATATACTCGGATGTCATCTGTCACAGTCCCAACAACCACAGCAATCTTATCCCCCTATATAAAAACCAGAAACCCTATTAATCATCAATATAAGAAACAATTTCAATCAATGTAGAAGGCACTAATAGGATGAAATACACTATTTTAGATCATAAACCCCTTTCGGACCCGAACAAAACGCAGTAACTGAAGAGCAAAGCATAAGTTCAATTTTAATTATAAATTTATAACTGAATGTGTTGATAGAAGTATCAAGTATGGTCTTCTACTTCAAAGTAAACATAAGAGCGAATCGTCTTTCTGTCTATCAGCTTTTGCCAATAACGAAACAAATGGTTTCAAGTTTGCAAGATCCGAACTGATATGTCCCTACTCCTCAGAAACCAAAAAAGACTAAAAAATGTATATTTTCTTCACTTTTTATGTATATTTTCTTCTCTTTTTCTCCTCGGTTCTCTCAGCAACCAAATAGAAGATACACAGGGAGAGAGAGAGAGAGAGAGAGAGAAAGGTACCTTGCCCTTCATGAAACGAATCAACCTGGAGAGAGACAATGGCGGCTTGTTGACCTTGCTCATGAAGAGCCTCTTCAGTATCACCGCATTGAAATTGCTCCCTGTCCTCCGCACCAGAAAACGGTACAGCTGTTCACACATAAGCAATCCACGTCAACCATAAATCAAATGCTCCACACACATACAGGGAAGGGAGCGAAAGCGAGAGCGGGAGATGGGGGACCTTTACGAGGAGCTTGAGGTAGATATCGTCCGATTTAGGGGCGGTTCGCTTGGACTTCTTGCTCTTGCCACCGGCGACCAAATCGATACCCTGTAAAAATAAGGAAATTGAAAGTGAGTTTACGGATCGATTGACAGAAAAAAGGGCATTCTGTATTATTAGGGTTTGAGAGGCGAGCGAATACCATGGCTGCTGTTGCTAGTGTTGGTGCTCGGCACTGCAGCTACCCCAAATTCTGCTTTTTAGAGGGAGAGAGGGTCTAGGGTTTTGGGACTCGGGAATGATCCCAAACTGCGCACATCACAATGGGTATCTATGGATCCTAATCTTTACCCGTTCACGTGGCAAGCGCTAATTTTGTTCGTTTAGAGCATTGGGCATAGGCAAAATCAATAAAATGTCCAAATTTGGCTATTTTATCTAAAAATAGATCTGCATTGAGTTAACCATACTATATACATCTTGATTTTTAGTAATAACCGTTTAGCCTATGCAGTGAGATTGTTTTAAAAAAATGAATATATATGCAGTAAGATAATAATTTATGCATTCGTTCTTTAACATTATTTTTTCTATGAACGTCGAATGATGTAATCTTTTATAAATGATATCATATTTCATATGTATTATTTTCTTTCTACCATATAATATATGTGCATTATTTCCACTCTCCCAATAGGTAGAATGTTAAATGAATTTCAATGTGATGGATAATATCATGTTTTGTTGTTGACTATAGTATTCTTTTGATGTATAGTTTGTTGTACTTTTTATGTATGTAAAACAAATACTTGTGTAGGGGGTTCTCCTATCGGCCTATATAGCAAGTCTACAAGGGACCATAGGAGAAGCAAATTAGAGAACCCTGCCAAGCTCAATCAAGTCCAACACGTAGGGAAAATGTATAGTAGGGATAGATGGGACTCCCCGCCCTAATACCACCACGATAATAACTTACCCTAGGGAACTTGCACAATAAGGTGGACAGGAAATATAGAAAACTCTCGATCTTCTGACAGCATACATGGAGGGGCTTAATAGGAAACGTCCATAGGAAAAAGTGAGTCAGAAAGCCACGCTGCATTAATGGCGCCACTCCCCAGACTTTACGCTGCATTAATGACATCAATCCAGAAGCTACACCGCATTAAAAGATTCTGATTAAGCGAACAGTTAAAGTGACATTGACTCTCAGAAGCCAGGTGTGAGTTGTTCTACCCAAAAACTTAAGATAAGTTTGAAAGTTTCATCTCACACAAAATTTTCATCTCATCTCATCATTACAACTTTTTCAAATCTCCATACAAAATATAATAAACAATTCAATTTTTTCAAATCCCAATTTAACTTTTTCAAATCTCAAAACTAAAAAATAATATTTAAAACTTTAAAACAAAACACAAAATTATCATCTCACCCCCCAAACCTATCCTTAGTATAAAAGCTTACCCCCAAATACAAAGAACTCTATATGATTCCTCTAAGTTTACGCACGAACTACTAAGAAGGTATACTGACTTTAGTATCGGAGACTCCCTAACCACCACTGAGATCCCCTACTCTCCGTGTTTTCTTAACTGTGTAGGTGGAAAACTCAAGATCCGAATTGTTGGAACCCGACCTAAAAGTGTACGAAATACGACGTTAACAACTTGGGTTGTAAAGATTTGAGTTGCTAAATCTTAAAAATGTTATTAAAGTTTATAATTGTGTAAATATGAGATTAATACGGTCACTTTGTTTGAGATTAATATAACAATTTTATTCAAAAAAAAAAACAAAAAAAAAATAACAATTTTATAGTTTTATAGGTGTTTAGACTTATTTTGAAGTCACCAGTTTCAAATATCGTCAAGCGCATACAAAAGAGTAAAAGAGGGTGGTCAGGTGTGTTTGTGACACCTCCAATAAAAAAGAGAAAGATAGCTAGAAGTTTTGTGATAGTGATTAATCCTACTCATTTGCTTGTGGCCTTTCCCCCATTAATGCGGTGCATCTGAGGGCATGTTGCTTACTCCTCACTTCCTATGCTAGCTCGATCTCCTTCCTTTCGTTTCCTAACCTGCCAAGTCATGGGCCTCTGATTTTCGGCAAATTGGGCCGGGCCTGGCCAACTAGATACAAGAACTCCCTTCCAATAGGTTTTAGTTGAGTTAAATTTGTTTACAGTCCATTGAGTTTGATTTGTACCAATTTATTTCGTTTACAATCTGGTTAAAATGTAGACAAAAAAACTAACAAATAAAAATTAATGATTAATACCACTTCATCATAGTAGGATAAAAGTGTGATACATGGAATTTTTCTATCATATATATAGTTGAAAATTATGAAAATTAAAATTAAAAAAATAACTAAAAATTAAATAAATATGCATTAAAAAATAGATAAAAAATTAAAAAAATAATATTTTATTATTATAAAGAGTGAGATAGCTAATCTACCGTAGGATTCAAATTTTAAGTGGGTAGCTAAAAATCAAAAAGTGGTATTTAGATAAATGATACTTGTAGTTATGGAGTACGTAAACGTCTCACAATCTTTTTTAAAAAAGTGAATAAATATGAAACTTACATTAAAAAAAATTAATTTTTTAATAATAAACCCTACTATTATATACATTATTCATTTACAAAAGTTTACTGAAAGTTTTGCCTAGACTATGCTTTTAATGAAATCATTGCACAGCAGACGAGCCATTTTTTCATCTATAGTATTAAAATATAATATTTTTTTATCATTTCTTTAATCAAAATGCTTGAAGATAGAGTCAAGGTGAGAATGAATGCAGGTGCTAGAGAAAGAGATGAGTTAACTGTTTGGGAGAGAAAATAGGATTGAAAAAATATGCCTAAAGCTACGGTTGAAGACATATATGTTCGGTAACTAAGAATAAAAAATATAAAAAAAATCAAAATATTTGACTGATGGCTTATGTAATGCAAATAAATTTTTTCGAAAAATCGTATTTGCAGTTCTATGTGTAAGCGCTGCTTATTTTAAAAATTATAACTAAATATAAGATTAACATAAAAAAAATAATTTTTTTAACAATAAACTCCACTCATTTTAAAAAAAGAACAAGCAATGATTATAGCATTACTCATTTTTATCTCAAATGGTTAAATGGTTAATGGTTAATCCAGTGCCAAATGGTTAACTCAATGTCATTGCTCAATGCTCATGAACATCAATATTATCAAATGATTCGAATCATGACCCCTCGATAATCTGTCTGCATGATTTCAGCTGTTAAAACTCGTTAATACATTTTCTTTTCTCAAGAATGGTGAATTGGTGATAGATTAAGTAAGGAGTCTTGCAGCATGTAATTTTGCTAAAAGAAAAAGACATCTGCTCAACTATTGCATGCATGTGCACAGGTGTTGCCTCCAGAGTCTTCCACATTCCTTATCACTCTGCTCCCTACATTTTCTAACATTGATCTTTATAAGAGCACTCGCTCAGTTTCTGCACAGCCAAACCACATTTAAGACTTGGAACGTTTTGAGAGAAAAAAGATGGGTTTGTTTTCCCAGCCAAAAGCCATGTCTTCAACTTCAATGGCCTTTCTCTGTGCAACTCTTTTCATCTCGATCTGCATGTCAACCCACCCATTTGCTTTTGGCGATGCCGACTACACACCCTCTGCTTACGATGTTCTTCAAGAAAATGACTTTCCAGTCGGCCTTCTTCCAAAAGGTGCAACTGGCTATGAATTAAACAGAGAAACAGGGGAGTTCTCGGCCTACTTGAATGGAAGTTGCAGCTTCTCCCTCGAAAATTCATATCAGCTCAATTATAACTCCACCATTGAGGGTGTGATCTCCAAGGATAGGCTCAAGAATTTGAAGGGTGTGAGTGTTAAGGTGCTTTTGCCGTGGCTCAACATTGTCGAGGTGGTTCGTGAAGGCGAGGAGCTCCATTTCTCCGTGGGAATTGCTTCCGCCAACTTTCCGGTTGAGAATTTTGAGGAGTGTCCTCAGTGTGGGTGTGGATTGGACTGCAACAATTTCGATGTTTATCATTCTTCTTTTTAGAAGAAGAATCAAGCGCTTGTACGCATACGTGCAAGTGATGTATATGCTGCTTCTTAATTCATACCATAAAGGGCATCCAGATCAATGTTCAGTACTGTTCTAATATTCCAGATGCTTTAACTTTCTATTCGAATATTCTATTTTTACTTAATATGTTTTTTACGAGCATCGTTAGATACAAGGTTTGGCGCATCAAACCGAACCGATGCTGACATGATTTTTTATTAAAAAGAAAAACAAAAAAAAGAAAAATTTTGAGAGAATAAAGTTTTCTATCTCATAAAAATCATTTACATCTTTAATTTATATTTCTATTTCTATCTTCAATTCGTACTATTAATTTGGCGCGAACTCGCTTTGAAGGAGGTTTTTTAAGGCGGCTTTTGTATTTTCCATTTAAAGTGAGTTAAAATACATTACCATTATCCCAAGGTCTCATATTCTAACAAAGAGAAAGGTTAAACGCATAAACTAAATTATATAACATTTATTCATATGTAATATACAAGGAATATCTTTCGAATCACCCTATTTTCCCCGTCATCTTCACCCCTCCAAATCCCCCATGTTATAAGTATCCTCTACTTCCTACCAAAACCAGACACTCAAAACTCCATCCTCCACCAAAAGAGTCTCCTCAAAAAGAAAACTGGCTTCAATGTTTCCTCCAAAACCCATGCCTCCAATATCAATGGCAATCCGGTTTCTAATCCTCTTATTTCTCATCTACACGGCAACAGCATCAGCCTCGATCACGGCCTACCAAGTTATGGAAGAATATGGCTTCCCGGTGGGTCTTCTTCCCAAAGGAGTGTTAGGCTACAAGCTGGACAATCCAACAGGCAAGTTCTCAGTATATCTGAACGGTAGTTGTACCTTTTCCATTGATTCTTATGAGCTGAAGTACAAGTCCACCATAACGGGTGCCATTGCCAAGGACAAGATCATAAGCTTAAGTGGCATCAAGGTTAAGCTACTCATCCTATGGCTCAGCATTGTGAGCGTGACTCATGAAGATGAAGAGCTCGATTTCTCCGTAGGGATCGCTTCGGCTGATTTTACAGTTAGTAATTTCGTTGAGAGCCCCACCTGTGGTTGTGGCTTTAATTGTGTTGGTGATCAGAAGGGAATTAGGAAGATCAATAAGTCATATATATAGTCTTTTGTCCTCTTCTTAAGTTAATGAGGTTCTTGCTTAGTTTGAGGCTGTTTTGATCTTTGAAACAAATTTACAAATGGCTATGACATGCACTTTCTTGGAGAATCAGCTAGCATGTTGTTGGGTTATTGTCCGGATTGGCAATACCTATGTTAGCACTCTCGGAATATGCTTCATTTGTCTCACTACACATGTACGGAGGTGAATAGGTGTATTCAAAACTCACTAGACTATTTAAAATTAATAATCAATCAATTAACAATCAATTAATCAAATCATACGAAATAATCAACACAACAATTTTGATAACGAATTGAAATTCATTTGAGAAACATCTTCAATTTCTAAAAGCACTCCAAATGTAAATCACTATCTAAAATCCACTATAAAAATTCAGTTTGTTACAACCAAGTTAGAAACACTTACAAAATTATTGAAGTAACTAAATCTAACTTGCAACACCATGAGTATCTCATTTGATCTCTGCACCGTGGTAGCTCCAAACCACCGACCTTTCTATAGTTTCATTATTAGCACCAACTTGATCTCTACACCCAAGCATCTTCAAAAATCCTTTTGGTCAAATAATACATCCACACCAATGAACTCAACATTACTTTAACAAGAGCATAGTATGATGAAGATATATTTATTAAGAGAGAATCAATTTTCAATGCACAATAAATCCTCTTAAATTTCTTCATAGTTTTTTTTTTTTCAAGAATATAATTAATTCGGTAGCTCTGGCCTTTCTCCACGATCTAGAAGTCATGTATATTATTCTATATATACTTACAGGAGTAGACCACTTAGAAAGTCTAAACCTAAGCAGGAGGTCGTCTTACTTGCCAAGGTAGCACTGAGATACTATATCTTTCTAGGTCCCAAATAAGTCCCAAGAATTGCCTTGTACACCCAAGCTACGCCCATGCTTGGGTGACCAAGTCGAGTGGAGACCGACCTAGGCAAGCACAGCCTGGATCATTCCACCCACTTGGGCACGACCTTGGTGTTGCCTAGCCTTACAACCCTGGCAATTGCCTTGGGTGCAAGACCCAAGCAAATGCCTAGGTAGCACACCCAGCTTAATAATTTTGAAATGCTTATTTTCTTTTAAAAATAATTATATTTTACATGGCATACGACACTCAATTATTGGTAGTTGCATGTCATTTTAACTTCTTCTTTTCACATGTCATTTTAACTTATTATTAGTGTCTTAATGGAAGATCCGACTTAATTAAAGTTGAGAGTTCAGAAAGTAAAATGTTTAACATTAAAATATTAAAAAAAATTATATTCATCGTTCATAATACACATGCTTTTATTTTTTTTATGTTTTTATTTTTATTCATCCGACTTAGGGTGCGTTTGGTTGTTGAAATGAGTTGAGTTGAGTTGAGTTTAGATAATAAAATATTGTTAAAATATTATTTTTGAATATTTTTATTGTTTTGAAATTTGAAAAAGTTGAATTGTTTATTATATTTTGTGTTGGGATTTGAAAAAGTTGTAATGATGAGTGAGATGAGATGAGTTTGGTTAAGGAACCAAACGAAGCCTTAGTATCTTGTTCACACGTTGGGTGTGATATAGTCGAGATTAGAAATAGAGTTTTTCTCAATAAATAGTGTATTGCCATACGGTGTATCCTACAGAATCGTTGTGTTTATAGAATGTTCTAATAGTTGTTTTGTCAATTTTCTGATATATTGCTTATATCATCGAATTAAATATTGAGTTAATAAAATTCCATCTATTTAACTGAAAATAATGATGAAAGAAGTTGGAGAACAAGTTAGGCTCTGACTCCGAATCAGAGCGGATTTCGATTCCAATCGAAGTTGGGTGAGTTAGAATCGGGGATCAGAACTCTGATCGAAGTTGAATGAAAGAAGAAAAAAAAAAAGACATAAGAAAATCCCAACAAAGAACATTTCACAATTCACAATTTGTTTTCTTTCTTACTATGTAATCTCGGAATCTCCCAACAAAGAACATTTTACAAATAACAAATAACATATTCACAAAGGATTTTCACATCCTAACAAGTAACAAGTAAAAAAAAATTATAACAAATAATATAAACTATAACAAACAGATTCACATACTAAGGTTTTGGATTGCAACAAATGAAGACAAGTGCAAAGAGATAATAAGGATAAAAGAAAGTTGTCGAGTGAGAGGATAAGACACAAAAGAGAATTTGTGAGAAAACAAAGGAGGAAGAGGGAAATGCCAGAAACGACGACAAGAGAGAAAAGAGAGAGACTTTTAGTTATGAGAAAACGAAGGAAGATGAGAGAAACAAAGTTTTGGTCATAAAGAGATAAATATATAAAAGGCGAAAACGACGTCATTTTGAACTTTTAAGGATTTTAAAATAAAAAATTACAAAATACACCATCTCGTACACGGGGAGGCTCGTATGTAGGTAAGTTAATTGGCAAAACACGGCGTTGCACCATTAGGCCACTCAACTACCTGTTTTTTATGTTACAATATTAAATATATTAAGTCTAAATGTCAGAGTTTGGAGTCGATATAGACTGAACTCTGACTCCAACTCCAATTCTGATTTTTGAAAACTACAACTCTGTCGGAGTCGGAGTCTTGTCAGATTTCAAGAGGAGTAGGAGCAGGTGGAGTTTTTGCCCACCCATAATCCAAACAAAAACTCAGGAACCAAAGGAATCAGTTGAGATTTTTTTGGATTGAAAAAACCTCTCATCTCATCTCATTTCATCTAATTATTACAAATTTTTCAAACTCCCGCATAAAATACAATAAACAATTCAACTTTTCAAATCTCCAAAAATAATATTCAAACAATATATTAATTAACTTTCAACTTTAATTACATCTTATCTCGTCTTAACTCACTATACAAACCTATCGTGTTCTTTTCCAACCTCTTTATCCAAATCATGAGATATTGAACCCAACTTTAATCGATCCAGGCAACCAGATATTCTCTATGAGTCTGTTTGGTGCGTATTTCTATTGCAGTGTAAACCTCAATGTTTTGATCGTCATGTCTTTATAAATTGACATTGCACTTCCCTATTTTTTTTTTTTTTTTAAAAGTTTGAACAAGAACTTGAAATATATAGCAAAATGGTGTTGGTTTATTATTTCAAGTGGGCAATGGAAGATTAAAGTTAACATAAGATGAGATGAAATGGGTTCTGATTTGTTTTCGCACATAAATTATGGAGGATTTGAATGCCAACTAACCTTCTCCACCAGGCCTGTTTATTTTTGCATATGAGATGAGTGAAGATAAAAGTTAAAAATTGAAAAAAATATTATTAGAATATATTTTTTAATATTATTTTTATTTTAAAATTTGATAAAGTTGAATTGTTTCTTTTATTTTGTGTTAAAATTTGATAAAATTGTAATAATTAAATGAAATGACTTGAAAATACTTATAAAAACAAACGAGGCCGGGGTTGTTTGGGAACTTGTATGAGATTTCTCATCTCATTTTAAAACTTCTCATAATTTCTTTTCCAAGTACCACTAAAATATAAAACATTTTTCAATTTCAAATTTTCTACCTTTTGATCTAATCATTACTTAATTATTACAAATTTTTCAAACTTCAAAAAAAAATACAACTTTTTAAAATCTAAAAAAAAAAGCATTTAAAAAGTATTTTAATTTTATAATATTTTTATTCAACATTTTCTATCTCATTTTCCAAAATCCAATTAAATATCTTAACTCAAATAATTTCACTACTATTCATAAATTATTTCACTACTATTTATATAATTATTATCTCATCTCATTATCCAAACATGCCCTTAGATTCAATAATTAGGTAATGATTTACAAAGGTATTTAAATATGAAAAATTCTTTTCATCAACCACTAGTCACCACCCCACACCCTATGAAAAACACTCATTACTCTATGAAAAACACTTCCACATCCTATGAAAAAGCTATAGGTGTGGAGTATGAGAGTGAATAGTGATTTATGCATAATAAATTCCTTTAAATATAGTCTCATGAACCAAGCATTTCTATTCATTCTATCTTTGATTAGTCAAAGGAAAATCAGCATCACAGAAGTCCTACAACTACAAATAGATTTCACAAAAATAAACTTACAAAACTTCATGTAATACTTTAAATATACTTTATAATAAAAGTAAAATTTACAATCTGACATACCACATCAAGCCACATTAGTTTGTAAATTTACTTTTATAAAATTATTTTGTGCCCAGAGCATTTCTTTTGAAGAAGTGCAATGGCTAATGTGCAGTGGCTAAAATCAAGACCACAACATGCAACCACTAGTGCTGTAACAATGTCCTTTTTTAGTAAGGACCATAATTTGCCGGATCGCCCATGGACTGACTCCACGGCACAGCTTGCAGCAGAAGCAATGGCAACGTAGATTCTCAGTCTCTTCCACATGCATGCCGACTGTTTTCCTTAGAAAACAAACCAACTTCACACTCTTATTTGCAAAACCAGCAAAACGCCATTCATCCAAACGAATTCTGTAGACTATGACGAGGTTGTTTGAATGTTGAGATGTTTTCATTTTATCTCATCCCATCATAACATCCAAATACTACTTCAAATTATACACTTTTCAATTTCAATTTTTCAATTTTTTCATCTAATCATTATCTAATCATTACAATTTTTTCAAACTATCAAACAAAACACAAAAAGCAATTCAACCTTTTCAAATCCCAAAATAAAAATAATATTAGAAATATATATTCTATCAATATTTTAACTTTATGATATTTTATTCAATTTTTTTTGTCATTTTCTAAAACTCCATAAAACATCATAACTCAAATTATTCCACTTCTATTCACAAATTTTTTATTTCTTCTCATTCCCAGGCATCCCCTGTTGTTATAACATTATTTGCTCAGATAAGATTCAACTTTTCCCATATTTAATACAGTTGTTAGATAATATCATAACATTTTTCTCAGCCGTAACAATGGTGACTAATGCGTATAGACAGTTGTCATCAGTCATAAAAGAGTCATGATTTCTGCCATCTCCCCCCACCCCCAACAAAATATTATTGGTCATTGACTAGCCCCAAACATCGGCAACTCAAAGGCTGATACCTCACTTTTGGTTCTAGCTGCATCTATTCTTTCTTTATGAGTAGAAAACTAGCAATTTAATGTCTTCCATCCAAAAAATTCGAACTTCTCCGGAATGAAGACAACTCCATTCAAGTTTTCAACAATGTGGATTGCTAAGAAGGCGGCTTTTAATCTAAGCTGTATGATCGGATGAACTAACACATTTTCAGCTCTACAATATGAGTCAAATTCAGTTCAACACCATCTAGGCTTCTAGCTTAATGCAGAGCTCCTTGATCTACAAACATCTGTAACATACAGGTCCCCCCCCCCCCCCCCCCCAAACAAAAAAAAAAAAATCATTTCATGGGGAATATATCAGGTCTTTAAGACTTCTTACATTCATATATCAACAAAGTAACTCTGTAAAAGCTAGAAACAGGTAAATAGCATATGGATTAGCTTCGAAGCAACCTGTGGTCCTTACACCTAAGAAGTAAGAAGCACGGAAACTTCAAACTAATAGCTGTTCCCTGATGCGGGATTTTTTAACCTTTTTTTCTTCGCTCTTTATCTCTCCTAAAGGTTCCGCGTATGCTAGTTGCTAAGGAGTGAAAACAGATCATATATTTCACCAACCCAATGGGAGTTGAAAGCAATGAAAATGCTTAAGTCAGTTTGAGATCTCACCAGTGTTTCAAGTGGAACTACTACGAATATAAAATCAAATTCAACAAAGCTATTCTGCTCAATAATTTTTGGATAAATTTCTATTCGCCTAATTCTCCCAAGCTGTAGCTAGAGTCCACACCAAGGTTCACATATAACATAGTAACATGATAACAACCTCCTCAATACGTTTCCATTCTCTCCCCCAGCCAACATTTTTTCGAAGAACCAGAATATGAAACAAAACGCGGTATCTAACTGTTTTGTTGGTTCTCTGCAAATAAAATTTCATGACAAGACAAAAAAACGAGCACAATATTTCAAGTAAAATAGTCAATCTTCAGTAAACAATAAAACTATATTTCAGAAAACGTCATTCGCAATAAATAACATAAACCCATTTCCTTTAGTCTGATGCGAAATAAGAAACACCATCCAAATCCCACAAAGAAAATCTTTTAGAGTTCCAAATTCCGATCAAATGGAAGAAACAAAACGGTTCAATTTCAATTTCCTTACTTGCCCCTTATCGCAATCAAATCCACAGCCACACTGCGGACAGTCGTAGAAATTATCAATAGGAAAAGACGCCGAAGCAATACCTACAGATAACTCAAGCTCTTCCCCTTTCCTAACCACCTCCACGATATTCAGCCAGAAGAAAAAAACCTTGACGCTGATACCAGTCAGGCTCGAGAGCCTGTTCTCAGAGATGTAGCCGCTGATGGTGGACTTGTATTTCAATTCATACGATCCCTCGAGCGAGTAACCGCACGAGCCGTTCAGATAGACGTAGAATCTTCCGGAGGCTTGGTCCAGTTCGTAGCCCACGGCACCCTTGGGGAGCAGACCGACGGGGAAGTTGAATTCCACGAGGGCCTTGTACGCAGAGGATCCATCGTCTGTGATGGCTACGGGGGATGAGGTGGAGAACGGTGATAGGAGGAGGAAGAGGGTGAGAATTGCCGTCGGATACATCGGATCTTTCTGCGTTTTCTTTGGTTGTGCGGCTGTTTGTGTTTGTTTAGGTAGTGTTTACTTTTCTGTGGTCGTTTGGATGCCAGGAAAGCCTGAAGTGGAAAAACGAGCAGCAGTCGAGACAAAAAAACGATGTCGGATTGGGAAGTTGGTGCTTTGTGGACAGAGCACGTGGTACCTATTTTCCTCAAACAATAAATCTTCCCAAATCAATACGGACATGGACGTAAATTGACCGAGTACCAAAAAAAAAAAAACAAACAAACAAACAATGTTCCTTCGTACGATGTTAACAGGGAGACGCCTTCTCCTACCTTTTGGGCTTGAGTTTGGAGTTTGCTAGGCCTACTCATATTGGGTTATGTAACCGAAGTTTGTTAGATATTGGCTTATCCTCCCCCAAACACATTTAAAAATTCTACGTGCTACGCCCATATCCCGCATTTATTCTACTGTGACGTGTAAATATTGTCCATTAACTTTTTTAAAAATAAAAATAAAAAGTGATCCAAGGATGATAAAATTCTACATATCATGCTCATATCTTGCATCTATTTCCCTATGATGAGTAAATAGTATCCATTAACCTTTAAATTTTTCTTACAAAAAAAATAAAAAATATCTAAAGATGATAAAAGTGATACATTTTATATAATGTGATAAAAATGAGATGGGATGTAGTTTGTAGCATCACAAAATATACAAAATTAGCTTAATTTATACATTTATCCATCGATGTCAATAAGGGCCACTTGGGTCGCATATTTTATTTACTAGACCCCTACCTCCAAGTTCAACCGCTTACTACCGTTTCATCAAAGCATTTTATAATGGAAATATTAAAAACTATATTCTTATCTTGATTCTCTTAAGCGGGATACGAATAGGTAAAGTGTGTGATGATATAACATAACTATTTTTTTTTTTTTGGTAATATTGGGTGTTCAAGAATAAGGCCTTAACTAATCATAGGGTGCACTAGCCCTCAACAATAAGTTTTTTTGTAAGTGCATTACTAATAGTTCAAGAAAATTTTTTGAATATTCAACCTGAAGAGACATGCTACACCAAGACTAGTAGTTTTCCATTCTCTTACCGCTTGAACTAATCCCTATAAATTATTACAGCATAACTATTTTGTAATATATATATATATATATAAAAGAAATAGAGAGAGAAAAGGAAAAGGTATAGTTGTTAGATGATCACGTGTCCTAAAAAAGAGTATTGCAGATTAGTGATAAAAAATAGGTCAAGAGATTAGATGTCCAACGAGGCGATGATGTATTTCTTGGGAATCATGTTCCGTGAGTTAGATAGTTGTACCTTATAATTATGGTTGGGAGTATCTGCTTTTGTAGCAATTGGTTTAAAGTTCCCAAGCGTGTTACTTGCTTCATGGTACTTTTGGGCTTTTGCCATGATAGGCAACCACTTCCATAGAGGTCCCATAAATGTTGGTTGATGCCTTCAAATTGCATTTGATTTAACGGGGGTGCAGTGATTTTGTAGATTGCATGTGTTAATTATGGTAACAATTGGTGTCCATGACTTCGGTTTGTCTCATGTTGAATCATGAGTATGTGATTGAATGGCTCGATCTTAATGCATCTCATTTAATTAACGGGTGAAATTTATTAATTCTGACGTTACTTCTTTAAATAAATAGGTTGTACCCTACCGAGTCATGGGTATGGATATGTGACCATACAGCTCGATTCCAACCGGTCCCATTTATTCAAGTACCATAATACCGTTTATTTATATAATATTAATGGATTGGATTTATCTAAATTATTTGTCCATCACTATTTTGTATGTTATTTGTTATCATTTTAGTCTCAATTGTTGATATCATGTATTAGTTTTGCAACTCATTATCCCCACATATCACAGACCATACTTTTTTTTAAGATTTTATTTTTATTTTTTATTTTTTTGATTTTATTCTTTTTAAATTAATTGAATTCTTCCACTCATCATCTATATACTACACATTTGACAAGAGACGAATAAATAAATAAATAAATAAATAGTGGTGTGTGGTGTGTGACGGTGATGAATAGAATTTTTCATATTTTAAATAGTTTAAATGTCCATAACTTAAATAAACATAAACTTAAAATTTGCTACACCATTGGATGTAATTAAGAATGACAAAATCTATGATAAAGAAGAACATTTCTCAAATTATTAATCCAGCTAGAAAAACACGAACTTCATATCTCATAGGCATAGATTAATCCTATTATACATCTTCACTATAAAAACTCAAGTCATGATCAAAATCAATTTGTTAATGAATATGCAAAGTCATCACTAATATTTTATTTATCCTTTCAACACTACTTCCACAACGCACAAAGTGTTAGGCATAAAAGTTGAGACGTTTCTTGGTTGACATGTATCAACGTGGCTTATTTATAATAACGTGTCCACAAAATATCACCCCATATAGCTTCCACCAACTTATGCATGATTTTCTTCTTATAATTTGCCTGAATTTTATAATCTCTCATAAACTGACTTAATTCTCAATACAATGGAAAAATTAGATTAATGACAAGTTTTTGTCTCTTGGCAATCATTATAATTTCCTTTTATTCCTAGCAATGGATGTTTCTAACGGGCTGGACCTTAGTTTCCTTTATACCCAACAGTTACCTAACTTACCTCTGAGTTTTAAAGTCAATTTTGTCCATTAAGAAGGTCTTAAATCTTCAACATATAAGCCAATAATCCTGATAAAAGAAAGTATACGAGAACTATATAGAAAAGTAAATGATATGAACTTATTCTTGATTTTCCGTTATTATGTGCTACAATAAAGGTCTCCAGACTAAATTGGGCCTCAAGGAGGAGCATTGTATGAGACTACATCACCCATGCGTGGCCTAAATGATTGTTCTACCGAATGAAGTGAAAATTAAGTGGTAATGGCAATTAAGCCCCGGTTTGAATTGTAAATTTATTTCAATTCACTTCAATTATTATTATTTTATTATTATAATTTTTTATATTTTTATATAAAATATAATAAATAATTTATTTTTTTTAATTTAAAAATAATAATATTAAAAAATAATATCCTAATAATATTTTATTCAACTTATCTAAAACCACCTTAACTTATTTAAGTTTAAGCTCAATCTCTCAATCCGAAATGTCCAATGAGTTTATTAATGTATTATTATTTATTTTGTATAAAATAATAAATATAAAAGCTTATATATATATATATATAAAAAAAAAGTCTTTTGAATTGTTAAAAATATTTTTGAAAAAATCTTATAAAAAGTGTTTAAAATATATATTTTTTAAATCTAAGTATTAAATATCATATTCGAATTAAAATAAAAAAGTACTATAAAAACATTTTTAAAAATTTTTAAAAAGTCTTAAAAAAAGTTAATAAGCTCGGTTTTTAAAATCGGATCCGAATCCCGTGTGTCGGAGAAAATATGGTTGAGATAAGGGGTCCCAAACGAACGGGTGTAAAGAAGTGATCATATTTGAAAAATTCCATCCTAAGTTTCACTTATTTTATATCATTTTCAATTTTTTTTATATCATTAAACCAATTTTAACTTTATTACTTTTATCTTTATCTCTTGTCGGTCCTTATTTTCTTTTCTTTTATTCCTAGTAGATTGGATTAATTATGGCTCCATCTTGTTCATTAAGCAAATTAGCAAGCGCGTGATAATTGCTCATTAAGAAAATAAATATATAAAATCATAAATAGTATCTGTAGTTCATTTCGAAAAGAAAGGAACGAAGAAAAGCCTATTATTAATATCCAGTCGCCATTACAGTAGAGTTACAGCCAGCCATAATTCATCCGCGTCCAATGTTTCTCCACTCCACATGCATGGGGCCCAATTTTTAAGTTTCTATTTTCGGTTGCAGGCAAGTAATTTCCAGGCCGTCGGAGAATGAAATCCCACCTCGCCAATCGCCACGACGTTTATCAGTGCTTGTTGTTTAAGAGCAGTGCACGCAGCTCTGCCACGTCGATCTCTTGCACCCGATTCTCTGGTCTGTAGTAGCCAGTCACGGGGTCTGGGACCCACGCCACCTTCTCGGTGGAGCGCGCCGCATCGTCCCCTGGCGTCTTCCCCATCCTGGAACCGGAAGTCCCTCCTCTTACCACCGTAGCCATTATTCCTTGTGACGATGCCGAGTATCCACGCCTGTACCCATAATAATTCAGTAGCAGAAGTATTAGTATAAATAACATAAATGGAATCCAGTCTTCTCTAACGTGCATCGAAAGTTTACGGTGCCTAATGATCACAACGCACAAAGCGAAGTTCGAGGTTTTTTTCTTTTTTAGTATAAAAATCAATGGGACCAACCAAGACGAATAAAATGAAAGATATACAACACGGATCTGTTTGGAAGCGAAGAAAGCAGTTCATAAAACAAGAATCTAAAGAAATTTGAAAACGTACAAACAACAACATAGATCATTTTGAAAAAATGAAAATCACTTTCCGGCATCTTGTTACAGCAACTAAACAAACAGTACATAGAACCTAAAGAACAGAGAGACACAGATCATTTTGGCAGTACCTGCTGATAGCATTAGAGAATCCGTCGACGACGAGAACAGAGAGAAGCTTAGCGTTGGAGAAAGAGAGAGCCATTTTATATGATCAGAATTCGGAGATTTGATTGCACGAACGCTGCCGGAGAGTGAATTTTCTTTCTTCAATGGAAAATTTTCTGTCGAGGAAAAATAAGGAAAACCTTCCACGGCAGTGAGCGAAAAAGATAAATTTGTAGGTATTGGGAGAGGCTTGCAAAGGTGGTGTTCAAACGAAGGAGGTCGGGGCTTTTATAAAGGGAGGAAAATCGGGCACGCGTAGAAATTAGAGAAGAGTGGGTTTCTAGATGTTCATTAATATTATTTGATATTTGTATCAATCAGAAGAAACGTAGGAAAAGAAGGGGAAAAAGAGATAAATGGACCGCGTCCCCGTCAGTCAAAAGCTTCTAGGGCCTCTCGGATCGCTAGTTTTCTGCCACCCCCACGTGGCGTTAACCAAGAGCGTCATTTTTACATTTTCATTTGTGAAAACCAAAGCTACCGTCACGATTTGATTTTTGCTTGGTCCAACGGTGGAGGAGGACTGTGACAGGTTCAAATAGGGAAGCACGTGAAGATGGCGAGGAAAGAACGCAGCTGGTGCGGGCCAGCCGTCTGGAATTGGGCAAGAAGGGAAGTGGACGTGGCTACGTCACATCAATGACATCATGGCTGTCCAACTGGCGTGGAAAAGGACAACGGGAGTTCGTGGTGGGCGGTAAATAATTCCTTACAGCTTCTTTCTGGGAGCCTTCTTATTATTATTATTAATTTATTATTATTATTAACATAGGTTATCGTAGTATTAGATTTATAAATTTTTTTTTATAAAATTATATAGTCTTTTATCTGATTTTTTATATTTATTTTATAATAAAAATAATTTTATAATTTAATAAATCATATCAAATCACATCACATCAATTTATAAAATTATTTAAAAATAAAATCTTTGTAGTTAAAATATTTTCGTTTAAATAATTGAAGTTGAAATTTCTTAATTGAGTACAAATGTGAAACTTCATATTCAAGATATCCCATATGCATGACTTGATCCATCATCATTAGTAAAAAAATAATAATAAAGAGTAATTTTAAAGTGTATAAATATTATGTAATCGTTTTGAAAAAGAGTCATGTTCATTATTAAAAAATTAATTTTTTAATATAAATCTCAAATTTTATTTATTTTTTTCAAAACGATTATACGAAAATTACACAATTTACTGTTATAAATATCTTTTCTAAAAAAAAAATTATCAATTCAGTGTATAAAATATTTATATGATATAATTTTATTTAAAGATTTCATTATTTTAAAATTTGAATCTTATAAATTAAGTCTTACAATTTAAATAATATTAATGGTATACTCTACCTTGAGAATAAAATTACTCTTGCGCCAAATATTGAGATTTAAAAATTTTTAGAGTCGATTCAAAGCTCACTATAAAATCATGTTAAAAGAATTTAAGATGTTGTAAATTTGTTAATGTATATAATGTAAAAACGATGTACAATATATGTTTTCTATGCTAATTTATGTATAAAAGATTAATTATATTTAAAAATTTTTACACCACACACTATCCACTAACATAATTTGATTTTTGTTAATAGCATAAAATTTGAGAGTTCAATAACAGATCCACTTAAGAAAAAAATTCATAATATTTATGAATTTGTGTGTATATATATTAATTTACCACAATTCAGTCTTCAATAAATATATTGAGATTTATTTTTTATGTTCATATCTTTTACTTTAAATTCTAAATTCCAACTGAAAATTCAAAGAAAAATATTAAAAATATATAATTACCCATCTTTCATCTTATTATATTATTCAGTTATATTTATAACTCTTTATACAACTATATTATAAATTGAAGATATTTTTATAAAATAATATTATTTTTATGATTTATTTTATTAAAATGTATTTTTTTTAAAATATGATTATAAAAAAAATTATGAAAACAATTATAAGATATATTAAAAAAAAGTTGCAAAAAGCTGCCGACGAGGCCACTGAGTTCTGCTTTCGGTTGCTCGGTTGTCTACGGCATTTGCTGAGCTTTAAATTTGCGTATTTTTTGTTTTTTGTAATACGTAAGTTGGTATTGCACAGGCTGTCGTGCTATGACTTCGGGCCACAAGTGGTCCGTCTTACGTTCAATGAAGACCATTGAGTTCCACTAGTTCCTCATGTCGGCCTCTTGTTGAGAGTTCTATTATTGGCCTCAAAATTATAATTTCACTACAAGCTTTTATATATTTTATTCAACTGCATTTCTTTTATAACCCATGGCTGGCGACAAAAGTATTTGTAAATATTGTAAATAATAAAAAAGTAATCTAAGATTCGAAAAATTATTAATTCAGAATAATAATATAAATATAGTACGTGTCACTTTCTTGTGTTCTCCGTCCAAAATACAATACACATAGACTGCACAGGTCATTTTATGCTAGTGGTTAGCGTGACGGGCTTTTGGTCATAAAAGGTTGGCTATTTATTTGGGCAGGAGTTTGGCGTGCGCTCCACTAGATGTTAGAAAGAGTCATGGCTCATGAGTGTCGTGACTGAGTGCCTCAAACCAAAGTGGGTCTTTCTTTCAACGCGTCATTTACCATTAATATGGAATATTAGTCGACACTCAAGCCTTTAGGTTGATGTTTACTGCCATTAACCCATTGTTAAAATGCCTACTGATTGTGTATGTCACACAAGACATATAATTGCATAAAAGTCTACGTTTATTAGAATTGAGAGGCGAAAAAACTAATTCACTAGTCACAATATGATTGTCATTCTGACTAACGGTTAAGAAAGTCTGTTGTTCTAAAACAAAATATGCGAATCACAAAGTTTTTAAATTACTAAAGGGAAGAGGGATTAGATTCGGTCTTCAGGTTGAAAAAGCAAAATGTTCTGTTAATTGGTCCAATTGCACAGAAGATGAAGATGCGAATCATCATCTTCTTAGGAGCTGTTTGAATAGTAAAATGAGATGAAATAAAATAGTTAGATAAAAATTGAATAAAATATTATTAAAATATTATTTATTTATTATTATTATTATTATTTTAAGATTTAAAAATATTAAATTATTTATTATATTTTATGTAAAAATTTATAAAAATTATAATGATAAGATGAGATGGGTTGAAGGTGTTAAAATATATTTTTAATAATATTGTTCAAATATATTGTTAAAGTTGAGTTGTTAAAGTTAAAAGTTAATAAAATATTATTAAAATATATTTTTTAATATTATTTTTATTTAAAAATTAAAAAAAATTAAATTATTTATTTTATTTTATGTGATAATTAAAAAAAATTATAATAATTATATGAAATGAGTTGATAACCGTGAAAACAAATAATTAGTGACAAATTCTTCTCATCCTTATCCCGAAACCAAACGGACAAATAGTACATATTTTGTTTTTTTAATGGACATTGGATGTTGATGCTACTGCAATTAAAAAATTCTTTTCGTTAGGTCAACAATGTTCATTGCTGGCCTTAGGTTGATCCCAAGGGATACAGTCAGGTATCTCAACAAAGTAAACTAAAAGATTGGATTTGTCGCTTTTATAAACCAATTTGTCTAAATAAAGAGTAATGTTTATGGTAAGAAAAATATTACTATATTCATTCTATTTGACACTTCTATTTGATCACTTGGTCAATTTTTTTTTTTTACTTAGTAATTAAGGAAGTGATTTTAAATATATTGATGTCTTTTTTTATTTTTTAAAAATCTTTAAATGTATTTAAAAAATATGAAAAAAAAGGAGAAAAAAAAACCATTAGGCGATACACCCAGCCAGAGTAGCCCCACCCTTATGGTAAATCAAAACTTCGCTCAAATATAAAATATTTTTTAATTTCAAATCTTTAATTTTTTAATTTAATAATTACCTAATCATTATCTAAACATAAAAACTATTATAATTTTTATAAACTTCAAAACAAAACACAAAACCAATACAACTTTCTCAAATTTCAAAACAAAAATAATGTTAAAAAGTTATTTTCAAACAATTTCTTAACTTTATAATATTTTTAATTTTTTTTTCTCATTTCACAAAACACAATAAAATATCTTAATTAAAACTATTTCACTACTATTTACAGAAGTATCCAAACAAATCCTAAATCTTATTATCCTTGGTCATATTTGTTGATGTATTACTTTTAAAGTTTTGTTTTTTAAAATATTTAAGACGTGACCTATAATGGTTGTAATTGCAAATTATAAAATCTAAGAGGAGAAACAACATTTCTCTTGAATAAATTCAATGGCATTGTTGATTGATAATATTTTTACACGAAAAATTATTTTTATCAAGTGCTATTTACTATCTCACATTCTATAAAAAATATTAGGGGTGATATCGGTCCGGTCCGGTCCGGTTTTAGACTGTTTTGTGGACTGGACCAGACCTATTCGGTCTAGATATTTTCAACCCTGGACCGGACCGAGTATAGACATGTCCGGTCCGGTCCGGTCCTATTCGGTCCGGTCCGGTCGAGGGTCGGTCCATACAGTCTGGACATGCTCCAAATGGGCCATTCAGCCCATCTAAATTTGACTTTTATTGGGCCCAAATTCAATTATTTTCGGCCCACTTCAAATTTTGTATAGTTTTTAGCTAAAAATACTAAAAAAAAAAACAGATCTTGAAAAATGCAATGATAAAAAAAAAAATCTATATAAAAAACTAGAAAAACAAAAAAAAAATACAAAAGTTATTACTTACAAATTACAAATTATAAACTGAAGTGAAACAGAACTAATTAATACAAAAGTTATTACAAGTACTGGTGTCTAATTATATACCTAACTTCTAAGCAATTGAGAAACAGAACTAATTAAAATTGCAGCTTCTTGGGATTATGTAATCTTCAACCTTGAAATTTCAGCTTTCATCTGTTCTGAATTTGATCCACGTGATTAGCTTTCAGTACTACTTCATTGCCAAGAAAATAAACAAACAAAACAGGTGAATAATAATAATAATAATAATATGAAGTAGAAGATCAAAAAAAATATAAGCTTCCATTTTTGTTCAGTTAACAAGATAGAATATTGAGTACTGAAAATTAGTTTGTCTCTTTTTGTCCTCTCTCATTTTGATAATTAATTTATTAAATTAAAACTATTACATTAATTTATTTTTGATGTGGAAACATAACAAGTATCATCGGTGTTGGACTAAGACGTATTAACCAACATCATAGACTTGGAAAGTAAACACTCACTGAAATCTCAATTCTACAAACAATGAGCACCTTCCCCCTTAATTTCTTTTATCCACTATAATTGAAAATCATGGAAGATTTGAAAGTAACTAATTGTCATCCAGATAATTTTTCACTATTTTCTACTGGCAAATGACTTATATAATTATATTATGATGCATTGATGCTGCCTAATTTTTTTTATTTATTTTTGTTTTCTAATATCTCACCATGAATGAAGGATTTTTGAGATGTGGACATGTGGTGCACTGCTTGCACATTCCAGATTTTCTAAGATCAGATCAGAGTAAACCACCAAAAAAGAAAGAACAAGGAAAAGATTACCAGACAAATATTCTTTTGAGTGGGGTTGAAGAAATTCTGATTTTGGTCCAAACTAATGTGTCAATAAAAATGGTTTTGTTTTTATATAGTAATTTAAACAAACTAAAAGACTAAAATGTGTTTGATAATATCAAATCAAATTCTAATCAAGGCAGGTGCTTTTTACAAGTTCTACATGATCGATCTACTTTTCTTTCCTTTCCTTTTTTTCTTAAAAAAAAATACAATTAAATTCCAAACTGATGGTAAATACTATGGCTCTTTGTGATACATAAAAAAAAACCAGCAAAACAGGTTATTAATAAATTAGAAAGAGAATGATCAATATTAATGCATGAGTTTTTTTCAAAATAACTAAATATGATTGATGACAAATTTCGTTTCAGCCTTTCAAGTAAAGCAACAATCTTTTTACCTCTTTAGTCTTTAATCAAGATTGGGTGTAGGGCCAGTAGGTATTGAATTTGACGCCTCCACAGAATCAACAATGTTCGGGTCCCCAACAAGTTCTATCTATAAAAATTTAAAACAAAACAAGTAAAATAAAATTACATAACATAGAAAATAAAACAAAATAAAATTACAGCACATAGAACTATAGAAGATAATTTATTACATACCTATATCCAGTTGCTTCTCAAATTCCTCCACTTTATCTATTAAAGTCCTAAGGCTTATTAGAGTAGAAGAAGAACGAAGCCAATTTTGTACACATATGAGACCCTCAACACTCATTGGATTTAAACTATTTCGGAAAGGGTCAAGTACAAAACCCGCAGTGCTAAATGTAGATTCAGAGGCGACAGTAGATACCGGTATTGCAAGTACATCGCGTGCAACCTTTGAAAGCACGCGATATCTAGCTGAATTCACCTTCCACCAAATTAGAAGGTCAAAACTATCATCTTGATCCTCACATCTTTCAGCTAGATATCTATCAACCTCTAACTTACTTTCTAAACTATCTTCTGACTGTAACTGTTGCTTAAATTAGGCCATCAAATTTGCTTTTCTACTCGCCATCTTGTCAGCTGAAGGAGATACATCTTCATGTGGGGAACTTGTGCGCTGAGGAGAATGCCCTTCTTCATTTTCTATGTATGCCTCATACATGCGGATAAATGCATTTCTCACCTTCCAACTAAAATCAATTTTTTTTGCATTATCATATGCATACATTTGTCCCAATCCAAAATCAAGATATCGCATCTTGTAGCGAGGATCAAGAATAACACCAACATAGAGCAACATATTCTGATTTTTCAAGTTCTCCCAATATTTGTCAAACATTCTCTTCATATTTGTGGCCATTAATCCCATAACGTGATTTTGTTCTTCACACTCCATGTTAATGGCATTTTTAATAGTAACCAACTCTGGAAAAAAAGCATTACAAGTTACATATTCACCCCCCGAGAAGCGTAAAGTTGCATCATGAAATAATTGAAGAAATCTCACAAACACATTTACCTTCTCCCAATCGGATGCATTGGGAGACCCTAACTTCTTTGA
Source organism: Cyclocarya paliurus (assembly GCA_029856935.1). Taxonomy (NCBI): domain Eukaryota; kingdom Viridiplantae; phylum Streptophyta; class Magnoliopsida; order Fagales; family Juglandaceae; genus Cyclocarya; species Cyclocarya paliurus. The sequence continues at coordinate 13,586,742 of CM056949.1, forward strand.
CTTTCTCCTATTCGCCACATGGTCCACATCTTCATCATCGACATCGTCATCTTCGTCATCTCCAAAACTACCAATGAAGCACGGATCTTTTTCTTCCAACCGATCAAAAGCCATTCTAAATTTGGAAGCCCTCTCCAACATAAGATAGGTGGAGTTCCACCTAGTCGGTACATCTAGGCAAACTTGGCCCTTGGATTGAATATCTGTCAACCCCACACATTTTTTAAATAAACTCCACCTTTGAGGGGAGGATTTAACATACTTCACAACACCCCTCACTTTCGCAATAGACTCATCATATTCTTTCAACCCTTCACGAACAATTAAGTTCAAAATGTGGGCACAACATCGAACATGCAAGAATTCATGTTCCAAGATCGTGTCTCTCCTATACTTGGTATTTTTTTTCAAATAAGAAACAGCCACATTATTAGAACTTGCATTATCAAAAGTGAGTGTAAGAAATTTTGGTCGCCCCCAATCAATCAAACACATCTCTATACCCTTATCAAGTGTATCACCCTTATGATTTTCAACCAAACAAAAGGAAAGAATCCTCTTGTATAACTTCCAGTTATCATCAATAAAATGTGCTGTGAGACACATATAATTTAAGTTTTGCACGGATGTCCATGTATCCGTGGTGAGGAAAATTTGCTGCCCTCGAAGAGCATTTCTCAACTTTTATTTTTCTTTCAAAAACAAATTAAAACAATCCTTGGCAACCGTCATACGGGATGGAATCCTTACCCACTTAGGGCAAACCACAAGCATAAATTTCCTGAAACCCTCTCCTCCAGCATGCCTAAAGGGCAACTCATCAAGAATAATCATCTCTGCTAAGGCTTGTCGACAAGCCTCAACACTAAATGCAATAGGCACAAGTCCCCCACTAACACTACCACTTCCTCCCTCCACCTTCCAACCTAGAGTCGTCTGGGATTTATCCGTTTTCTTAAACGGAGATTTCTTACATTGATTCTCAATGTGATTCTTCATGTTTTTCGTACCATTGGTCTTCGTATCACATGCATACGAAGCACCACAATAATGACATGCATCCCTAGGTTTAGTTGGATCACATTTTGGTATGATTGTAAAATGATCCCAAACGAAAGACCTAACTCTACCTCTTTGTGACCCACCAACTAATTGTTCACTTACATTGGATGGGGGTGGGGGTGAAGGCATGTCTTGTGTTGAATCTTGCATATCATGTGTAGAAGACTCTATCTATAAAAATGATAAAAGGACAAGTGGACAAAAGACTTAAAAAACAAACATTAATAATGATATAGAGCAACAAGGAAAAAAAATAAAAACAAATGTAATAAAAAAACAAATATATGGGAACATTGGGGAGAGCATTTCAAATAATGTCAAGATCAGAAAATGACAAAGATAGAGGGCTACTTTATTACAAACTTATAGCACAACATATATAATTAAGCGCCACATGTGCAAGCACTAGTCAACTGATAGGGTAAGTTAACTTCAATCAAGGCATGATGTTAATTAAGTCATTTACAATTTTACATCCATTAATAGAAAATTGACACATCAGTTTTTTGTGAAAAAATAGAAAGTATACCTACAATGAATAAAATTATAAATAATTTGGAGCTGGCTAATTCACAAATTAACGATCTCTACATTAACATTAATAAAATTAACATTCACAAATTCGCTCAAGCGGAACATCGAGCGGGAGTCGAGTGAAACACTCTGCCTGATTTCGCTCGAGCGTTGAGTCGAGCGGTCATCGAGCGAAGCACTTTGCCTGATTTTGCTCGAGCGGCTAGTCGAGCGGGAGTCGAGCGAAGCACTTTGCCTGATTTCGCTCGAGCGCCAGTTGGGTCCGCTCGAGCCGTGTTGAGCACATTTCAGTTCTTTTCATGTGACAATGCATCAACATTAGTTACAACATAATTTTACATAGGTTTTCACACGAATATGCCAATCAACTAATTTTCTCTCAACAAACCTGTTTTGGAACCAGAAATTTTTTTTTTTGAAACTAACCAAACCCTCTCAGTCTCAACTATATTCTCCCATAAAAAGTGCTTACCATCTCATCTATGTTCTTTGTAAATACTAAAAAGTGCCGATACACTAGCTAGCAGAAGAAGCTATTGTGCTTTGTAATGAGATAAATTATAATAGACATTGATGTTAATCCCCGTCGAGCATTTGAACAAATCGGACACAGAGAGAGAGAGAGAGAGTACCGACTACTGAGTGGCGGTGAGCCTGCTGTGACGGAGGGGACGGAGGGTTTTCGCTGAAGAATCCTAGGGTTTTCGCTGGAGAAGTTGGGGGGAATTTGGAAAAAGTGAAATCGATTCGGGGGGAGTAAGAAGACTCCAGGATCGTTCCTCAAACGGCGGCGTTTGGTTCTCAATTAGACCCAAACGGCGCCGTTTCAGGTAAGTAAATTGAAAAAAAAATAACTGGGTTGCGAGAAACGACGCCGTTTCACGCAACCCAGTTCTTTGTTTGGCCTGCAGTGACTAAAACGGCGCCGTTCTTTGTTGAGGCAGCTCCCATGTGATTTTTTAATGATTTTTTTTTTATCTTTTTGGCATATAGATGAATTAAAAAATTATTTAAATTAGTAAAACTAAAATTAAATAAACTATTTAATGTGGATTATTTAATTAACTCATTTAAAAAATAATTAATTATAATTATATTTATAATGTTAAATGTTAATTGCTAATTTGTTACTAACGTAGAGTATGTAAATGACTCAAATTTAATGTATTATAAATATTATAATTTATGATTCTAATACTATAATGATATAGTGTCTGTGTGTATATGTAATATATATTATAATGATATAGTGATACTAATACTATATATTATATAATAATACATTGATATAAATTATTACTAATACTATTATTACTAAATCTCTTTCAAAAAAAAAAATACTATTATTACTAAATCATTATAACTTATACTAATATATAATATAGTTATAATAAATCACTATAATATAGTATGACGAAACTAATATAACTATTATTATAACTACATAATAATATTAGTATAAACTATAAAGTATTAGAGTATTAGTAATATAGTATAGGCTATAGCTATATATTAGTAATATTAGTATAAGTATAATTGTATAAGTATAACTATAGTCTATAGTTAATAGTTATAACTATACTAAATCATTATAACTTATACTAATATATAATATAGTTATAATAAATCACTATAATATAGTATAACTAAACTAATATAACTATTAATATAACTATATACTAGTATTAGTATAAAGTATTAGACTATTAGTCTATACTTAATTATAATATAGTATAGGCTAATAGCTATAGCTATATATTAGTAATATTAGTATAAGTATAATTATATAAGTATAATTATAGTCTATAGTCTATAATTATAACTATACGAAATCATTATAACTTATACTAATATATAATATAGTTATAATAAATCACTATAATATAGTATGACTAAACTAATATACCTATTATTATAACTACATAATAGTATTAGTATAAACTATAAAGTATTAGAGTATTAGTAATAATGTAATATAGTATAGGCTATAGCTATATATTAGTAATATTAGTATAAGTATAATTGTATAACTATAGTCTATAGTTAATAGTTATAACTTATTAACTATAATAAATCATTATAACTTATACTAATATACAATATAGTTATAATAAATCACTATAAATTAGTATAACTAAACTAATATAACTATTAGTATAACTACATAATAATATTAGTATAAACTATAAAGTATTAGAGTATTAGTAATATAGTATAGGTTATAGCTTTATATTAGTAATATTAGTATAAGTATAATTGTATAAGTATAACTATAGTCTATAGTTAATAGTTATAACTATACTAAATCATTATAACTTATACTAATATATAATATAGTTAATAAGTTATAATAAATCACTATAATATATTTTAATTAAACTAATATAACTATTAGTATAACTATATAATAGTATTAATATAAAGTATTAGACTATTAGTTTATACTTAATTATAATATAGTATAATTATATATATAATTAATTATATATAAAAACTATATAGAAATTAGGTACATTCGGTCCGGTCCGGTCCGAAAAACCTCCGGACCGCGGACCGGACCGAATGCATTTGGTTCAAAAAAATTTGGACCAGACCAGACCGGACTTGGTCTAGTCCGGTCCAAAATGACCGGTCCGGTTTGGTTTTCTCGGTCCGGACTGGCAGATGCTCATCTCTAAAAAATACCCTATATTTTATAAAAAAAACTATAAATATAAAATGTAAAAGTAAATAATAACTTAGTAAAATTCATCTTTTCGCACTCTTGTGAAGGGTGTTCGGGTTGGAGTTCCCACTACAAGAGTTCAAGAAGTCCATCGTTTAAGACCGATAAATGGGCAGTATAATTCTGAAAATGGGCTGGCCTGAAGATGGGAAAAGAGCGCAATAATAAATAATATGGGTCTGTAATTTTGAAATAAAGCATGAACGAACTCGGCCTAACAATTCCAGCCCAAGTCAAATCCATCTTCACTGCGGCTGCGGGCAGTTCTGATTTCTGATCAATCACGGCATAGCAAACCAAAACCCTCAAAGCCCTTACCTCCTCCGCCCTCGTTAATCCTCACCGTTTTAAAGCTCTCTGTCTCTCTCTGCTTCTGTTTCAGCTCGGGGAGTGAAATCGACGATGGCAGAGGTTGCTACAGGCACTGAGGTCCCTCCGAATGTGACTATATACATCAACAACCTCAACGAGAAAATCAAGCTCGAAGGTACACGCATATACTCTCTCTCGAAATTTCTCTCTCAATCTCGTACTTTAAACGAACCGTTTTCATTTGAATGGCAGAGTTGAAGAAGTCGCTGCACGCTGTGTTCTCGCAGTTCGGGAAGATACTGGAAGTGCTCGCGTTCAAGACGCTGAAGCACAACGGTCAAGCTTGGGTGGTTTTCGAGGACGTTTCCTCTGCCTCCAATGCGCTTCGCCAAATGCAGGGCTTCCCTTTCTACGACAAGCCCATGGTACTATTCCTTTCGATTTCTTGATTCTCTCTCTCTCTCTCTCTCAAGATTTCACTATTTTGTTTTAGGTCTAAATTTAGACAACGATTTGAATTAGACATTTTTTTTAGGGCATTATTTCTATTGTATACAGAAAATGATGAATTGTATGCAACTTCATCACATGCTAAAAGCAATCGAAGAATTTATTCAAGGAAAATATATGTAATCATCAGAGTAAAGGATTAAGGTTTTTAAGGTTTTGTTCTTCTTCATCGTGCTCGGCGCACAGAGGGCAGCATGAATTTAGACTTTATTGCTTTATCATATTCGTCATTATCAATATTAAGGTTTTGCTCAATTGCTAGATAACTTCATTATCAATATCGTTAGACTATTAAGAGGGAATGACAATTTTGACAGGCCTCACGTTAAGCTGGCTCCTCCAATCAATTTTTAGCGGGATTTTAAAATTTTATCCCAAGAAGATCGTAAATCATTATAAAAGATAAAGTATATAAATGCACTTGTTCCAGAACTCAATGACTGTATAAAAATTTATAGTCATACTATTGCTAGCTATGTATTATTTGATACGTTTTTAAGGTTATTTTCAATGTAGTTTCCACATGACCTACTAGTATGTTATCGGTGAAGTATATATGGATTAAATAGCTGCAACCCGGATCCCATTCTTATTTTACTTTGTGTAGTCAGATGTTTTAGTCAATGATTACTTTTACCCTCTCAGCAAAACTGCCTGCATTGCTTTTCTCCTACTGTTTTTACAACAGCTGTTGGTCTTGAAACTTCTTTTTGCTAGCAATTGAATTTGATAGATATTTGATAATTTACAGAGAATACAATATGCGAAGACAAAATCAGACGTAATAGCCAAGGCTGATGGTACTTTTGTTCCTCGGGAAAGACGTAAGAGGCATGAGGATAAGGGTGAGACGCTTCCCTCTTTATTATTCTCTTATCACCTAAAACTTTTTCTCCTTTCTATTTGAACAGTTGGAACTCTTTTGGTATCGAAAAGTTTTCTTGAGAACAAACCCCAGGGGTTGGCTTAAGTGGCACTAGTAAAGACCTTGGTCTTTGGAGTGTGCTCCCTTAGGTCTTAAGGTTTGAACCCTTGGGTGCAAATAATTTGAGGGGCAACATCCCATTGGTGAAAAGCTGGTGAAAAGACATGAATTTTGCAGTTGCCAAAATTCCTCATCATCAAAAAAGCTTTCTTGAGAACGTATGTCGCGAGTGCACGTTTGTGTTTGTAGTATGTTTGTCAACCAGTATCAGACATGTATCATGGAGCCTCTAAGAAGTATTGGACACTTCCTTGTCTGTTTCTCCGAGCTGGAGTGGCTAATGTATGGTGTACACCTGGTTTTCTTATAACTGGTTTATTTTAACTGAGATTTAAATGCATCCTAATGTGGCAGGAAGGAAGAAAAAAGAGCAACATGATGCTAATCAACCTGGAATTGGTCTGAATCCTGCTTATGCTGGTGCTTATGGTGCAACACCTCCTGTAAGCATGTTCTCTGACTTTTTGGGCGTTTCTTCTGTATTCTTCATGAAATGTGGCCTCAAAATTTAGCATATTTTTGGACTCTATAAACACTTCACGCTGGTACATATACCCATTCCGATGGGTATATTTTTTCTTACATGTAGAAACTTCCTATTTAATTAGTTCTCTTATACAAACCTTGCCATTTTGCTCTCTCTCTCTCTCTCTCTCTCTCTCTCTCTCACAGATACCTTATCCTGGTGGCGCAAAGGCTATGGTACCAGAGGCACCTGCTCCACCAAATAGCATACTATTCGTGCAGAATCTTCCCCATGAGACAACCCCAATGATGCTGCAAATGCTCTTCTACCAATATCCTGGTTTTAAGGAAGTTAGAATGGTGGAAACAAAGCCAGGGATTGCCTTTGTGGAGTATGGAGATGAGATTCAATCAACAGCTGCGATGCAGGCACTTCAAGGTTTCAAGATAACTCAACAGAACCCTATGTTGATCACTTATGCAAAGAAATAGACGAATGGGTTTTTGCTTTTGCTATCCAGGTGGGGCGCGTGGCTGGAATCACAACTTTGATTCAATGTTACCAACCGAATGCCGTATCCTCTTACTTGCCTTTTTACTTAATTGCATTCTCAATTCTAAAAAATGATAGTGTATCGTCGAAGTTGTTGTAATATTATTGATGCTCCTTTCTCCCATTTACAAAGAATTGAGTTTCTTATCCGACTGTTTCTTGGTCAACCTGTCAAGTTTCATTTTTGTTGTTCGATAAGTCTATCCAATTTCCAGAAACATTTATCTCATGCCTTCTTGGATCTCAACGATGGTTTTAATGATATATACTTATAAAAAAAAAAAAAAAAACGATGGTTTTAATGATATAGTGAATATATTACTGGTGGGAAAAGAAGGCCGCTTAGAGGACAAGGCACATTTATGTATGAATGTGAAAATGTGTTTGCTACATAATACACGTGCACAACACTGAAACAGAGCACAGTCAATTTAAACTAACATTATGTTTCCGTCTCATCTTCGGGGGAGAACCATGGAGGAGTTTTAAAATTCGAATTCTTTGTCCCAAATCCTTCTCGAGTTGAGCATTCTTGCTGAAATACGAACTTTTTTAGGTGCTTTTGACTAGCTCTTTGGTTTGCAAGACATTGCAATTTACAGGCCTTGTCTGCTCCTAACGCCTCGGGATTTTTCCATTCAGATTACAGTTTGTTTCGTGTCCATTTGCGGAAAACCACTTCCATTCCATCTTGCTTAATGTTTCAATTTGCACACCAAATCATTCTTGGCACCATGCAAAACTTGGAATTTGTAGCTATAGATTCAATAAATATTTTGGTACACATCTTACAAGCTACAAAAGCATTGCATGGTTAAAAAAAATGCCATTAGCATAAAGTTACAATAAGAGAGAGTACGCCCCCAATTGTGGAAAATAACAAGCCTATTGCTTAAGTGACATACACTAGACTCTCTCCAACTCGGTGTTGTGTTTGTGCAACTGCTCTCTCAACTCTTTTCTCCACCCTTGGATCAGCCTCTCCTGCTTCTTGATAAGCTCACTCTTTATCTTTAATTCTTCCTCCATCACAGCAATCTCCTGTCGAAAGCAGACATCACGAAGAAGACACAATTGACTTGTGAATTCCAGGTGAATGTCAATAGGATATACTATATACCAACTGGAGATGTACTTTGGATTACCTTTCCTAGTGTTTCAGCCTTTGTTGGTATATCTTCACGTTGGAGGCCAATAAAATATAGCTGAAGCTTCTTGGCAGCCTCCATAAAATCTCTGGCATGCCTTTCCACATCAACTGTCAGTAACAAAATTAACACATATCATTATGAGCTAAAAGTGAAGTCCTAAAGAGCCTTTAAATATGAGAAAAGCTTTCAAATGCATTTGTTACCCACAGATTTGAGCTACCTACGGAGTCCAATGAAGCTTTTCCAAAGCAAAATGGGGGAATAAAAAAAATAGAAAGTGGAAACACCTCAAGAACCCAGAAATCAGAAGGATAAAATTAAGAATAAAGATAAGTTCTTCATAGAGAAATTAGGAACGCTAAAGGCTTTATGTAATTTCATTGTACATTATTTCCACAATCACTTGCATTGTGAGACATGCAAGAGAGGTAACCTTTATGCCGGTTCTATATTACTCCACTATCACACAAACTCAGAGCCAATGAAATTTTTTTCTTGGGGGAGGTGGGGTTTAAGCAAAGTAAATTAGTAATGGACTGTTAATGTCCAGTGTGGCAGGGATTTACAACCATCTTCCCCGATGGGGGATATCTGCTTCATGAGAGCAAGCTAAAGCACTATCAATGACACCCCATACTTCCAGGACAAATTATCTTAAGTGGAAGGAAATAAGTACAAGACAAGCAAGCCCCTGCACAATTACTCTAATTATCACCATATCCTCCATCAAAGGAATTAAATTTTATCAGAGGCTCTACCCAAACTTTTCACAGGTCCCCCCTGTGAGATGCCAAAACTTTTCCCAGAAACAAGCCTTTCGGGCACGCAAGTGAACTAAAACACTTCTCAACTAATTTTTAAGAGCCACGCAAGTGAACTATCATTGTTAACCTCTTTAAAGAACCATGACCATTAACCACTTGAGAGAGAGATCTTGAAATTACACTAAACCGCAACTTCTAGCAGTGCACTTCCCTTCTAAAAAAGTCTCAGTTAAACTCCAAAATAATCACTTGAGCTTTATTATACTTCCAAGTACAAAATATAATGTGTTAGAGACAGTAAAACTTACCCAAAAATAGATGAGAATGTTACACCTCCTTGGACATTTTGAGCCACAGATAAATGCACCACAATCATACGCTAAATGGCTTAAAAAACTTATTGAACATTAGCTCAGGAATAACTCTAAGAGGCTTTAGCAAAGCAATGGATTAAAAGAAAATTGTCTGTAAGAATGGAAATGTTTTGTTGAGCTTTTATTGGTACCTCATAAAGGTGTTTATAATTCAATTTTATTAACAATCATTTATAGCCAAGAAAACCACCCTAAATTGGTATCCATCTATAGATTTATAATTCTTAAATTGTAGCCAAACTGGAATAACAAAATCAGACCATTCCAGTTTTGCAGGCTTCACACTTTTACCTTACCTTCTAGAATAAAGTTGAAACATAATCTTCTTCCTCGAATTCTATTTTTCCAACCCCTCAATCAGTTCGGCAGTATCATTCCTTTGACCCTAACTACAGGATTCTGTGCTCCTCCCTCGCATAGTTTTACCAGACATACTATTTGGAAAAACCTAATTCAATAGATCTAGCTCGAAAAAACAAACCAACAATTATGTTTTCCCGAGTGTTTTTTAATAGATCTCAAAAGATCTCCTACTTCTCTTATATCTCTATGGATATTTAATTATTCCCATAAAACTTTTAAGTTTTCGAGACATCGACCTCTAAGTAGGCTGTAATGATTTGGCTTTACAGAAAATTTATCGGCGTCATCTTAAGAAATTTTCCGCATAATCTTACACCTTGTGGGTTAAGGCAGTAGTGCTGTTTTGAAACAAAACATGTATTTCCACTGCTACCTCAGCTAGATTCCCAGGACTTATATAGCACTACAAGCATCATGCGATTCCTTGACGTCCACCAAGCTACAATAATTATACAATCTTGCTTATAAAAATTGCGGTTTCGTGGAAATTGTACCTCAGAGCTCTTCTAAATAAAGCAGAACACGTCCACTGCAGTCTTCTAGGAAGGAACAAAAACCCATCACAATAAAATTTAAAGCTACTCCTTCAGCTAATTTATGCTTGACCCCAAGAATGAACTAAAGAAGAAAATTTTTCCTAGTTTATCAAACCCAAAAAGAAGAATACCTAAAAAAAAAAGACACACAAACGAAGTAATAAAATGGATTCTTTTCAGAGCTTCTATGAACTGGAATAAGACGAGTGAGGAAATTGGTTCACTAACTCTGATGAGAAGGGTGGGGAGAACGGTCAATAGCTTGAAGCTCTCGCGCAGGCAAGCATGGAAGCAAAGCAGCTTCTAGTGCTGTGACGCAAGCATTCATGTCATCCCTTGGAGGCGGCGAGGATTGCAGCTGTGGATCAATCTGGTGCTGCTGATCCAGCGCTTGCCGCTCCGCCATTTCTATACAGGATTGAGAGGAAATATATCTTAAAAAGTAGGTAAATTAACACGATTGGTTTTCAAAACAAAGAGAGCGTAGAATAGAAATATTTATATTTACGTTATAACCGGAACAGTCTGTTTCAGCCTTTCAGGACAGGCAAATGGGCTATGGCCCTGATCCCAAACATAAGTACCGGACCAGCCTGGTAATTCCAAAACTCGGCCCCAGATCCGGTATGAGTCCATGAGCTTGAGGCCTCCAATACTTCATATGTCAATTTTTTATTTTTTATTTTTAATTTGCCAATAGTCAGTTACAATCTTACGATAATATATTAATTAAAAAAAATGATATTTACAGTTATAAAATATTCAAACGTTATGTATTCTTCTTGAAAAAAATGAATAAATATGAAATTTACATGAAAAAAATTAATTTTTTAATAATAAACTCCATTCATTTTTAAAAATAGTGTGCGTGCACGATCCATAACTGTATTCAGTATTACTCTTATCATCTATAGTCTCCTCCACAATGCCATATTAATAATGGCGAAGTGCCATGGCATGCTATGAGTTTGATCATTGACCGATAATAAAACAATAATACGTACGGTTTAGTAAAAGACTCCCGAACGTTGCATTAAGAAATTACTAAAAATATTTATTAAGCATTAATTTAATACAAATTGGAAGTGATCACTTTGAATCACTGAAGACAGCTCATGCATGATAGCTAGCGTGATCTTCACGAGTACTCTGATCATAATGGTCAGGTTTCATATTGCTTTATGGCAAATCTCTGTGTCATCTATTTCAATTTTCAATAAACTTTTGCTTTGTTAAGTGTATTAATTATATGGTACTATACCAATTGTATACATATAACTTGGCCAAGAAACCTACTCACTACCAACTATTTTAGTATCTTTTTAACTTTCATACAAAAGCAATCGATCACACATTTGGAATTATAGCCAAGTTTCAATTGTCAAATATTGGTAGTTTTAAAAGAGTAATACTCGATCGTTTGATATTAAATTCACTCACTTCATGATCCTTCTCTATGAAATTAAACTTTTAGTTACCTTATAAGCTTGAGATCGAGCATTGTAATTGGATTAAGTTTTCTTATGTACATAGGAATTTCAAACATTTGGAATTAGAATCTTTTGGAAGTTTTATGTAATCAATTATTTTCTACGAAAATGACTATTTTCTGCCAAAATGAGTTTATTTTTATCGCAAATAATCATTATTGTCGTAGATATTCCTTCACAAATACTCATCTTTTTTTGTAGTGTCTATTTATTGAGTATTTACTACTATTTAAAAAATTTGACAACAATAAATATTATAGGACATACAATTTAAATCTCTCAAAACTTATGTCATAAAACTCAAAAAAAAATTTAATATAAGAATTTAATTTATCACATTTAATTATATTGTATGCGTTAGCACTTTTGTTTACTTTTGAGCTTTTCTTCTTCGAACAAAAGTAAAATAGGTTGTGATATTCACGGCTATATTAGAGTCAAATCAAAAGATGATTCCACTAGGTTAAATAGATTATTTTTGTTGGAGTTCTTCTCGAACTCTACCTTCATAGCTAGGTAGAGTTTCTTAAATGCTAACTATTATTTCAAATTAAAGGGTCTAGATTTTATCACATGTACATATATATATATATACACGCATATATATGTTGGTACTTAGATTTTAGAAAATTCTTAGTATGATAAATGCTCATGAATTTGATTAATTATATATGAATGATTAGTTTGGTTTTAAAACTAGTTAGAAAAACATCTAGTAATTAGGATTTGAGAGTTCTTTAAACATTTAGGGCCTTTTTGGATACTTTGATCAATATCTCAGTATATCTGTGATGTGAATGACAGTGAAATTGTTTGGATTTTGGGAAATGAGATAAAAAGCTTAAGAAAATATTATAAAATAAAAAAATTGATTGAATATAATTTTTTGAATATAATTTTTTTCTATAATTTGAAAATATAGTATTATATTTTGTATTTTGTTTGAGAGTTTGAGAAAGTTGAAATAATTAATTAATTATTAGATGAAAAAGTTGACAATTTAAAATTAAAATTATTTTATGTTTGACTGATGTTTTAGAAAGAAATTTCGAGATCCTAATAGGAACCGATTAAAGAAATAAACGATGAGTAGATGGGCCAGGACCAAGATGAATTTTTGACAGATATATTGGCATGAGATTTGTAGTGATTTTCTCACATAGTCTTAAATTCTTCTTTTCGTATTGCATAATGTCATGTTTAAGAAGGTGAAGAACTGTTAAATTTTTAATGGCATTGCATGCTGTAATCATATAATATATGATCTAGTATTTCAAAGACCAGCTTATAATAGTAACTCATGAAGAAACCAATCCAAATAAAATAACTTTAATTTAGAGGGCCCCACACGCTTTTGTAACAACAAATTAATACTTGGAGATCGAAGTTGTTTTATTTATTTATTTTTAATTCTAGGCCTTTTTTTTTTTTTTTTTTATCATCATTATCATGTGAACAAATCTTATCATATCGATCCCGATAAAGAAAATATACATGTATAGCAAGTTAGCAACCTCTACAAAAAGGACGTGATGGAGATTCCCTTCAATCGTATACATGCATGCATGATGCGTACGTTCGTGTTAATTAGGGTACTTCAGCACATGCATGATCCAATTTGGAGAAAATATAATTGCTTGAAATATATATATGACTGCTGAAATTGGAAAATAAGAAACAAATCAACCTCTCTAGTTATCTTCTACTACTTTTGACATCCATGGTTTTATATATGCTTTACCAACTCATGAACAAAGAATCACATCCAAATATATATCACCCACTGGGTTTTATGCGCAAAATGGAAGTTATTGCCAATCAAACTTGCCAATTTGGTAACGCATATATCAATTATTAATTATAAGGATCGAATATTATCTCCAGTGCAAGCATGCATGCGTCTCATGCTGTCTTTTCCCAGCTTGGATCCGCTTCTCACTGGTTTCAAGTGGTTCCATCATCATCATCATGTATACGTTCGCATCGCATGCAGCAGATCAAGTTTGAAACTAGGAATTCTCCCCCTCTTCGATCTAACTGATCCATTTTCTTTTTGTCTCTTTTTGAAACTTTTATAATCAATAGCTAGCCTTAATTATCGCTATATATATAACAGCCACACTCTTACGTTAGAGTACTCCCATGCATATTCACTTGATCTTTAATTGCTAGCTGATCTATAAACCTCCTCTGTTCTTGATCTGCATAATTAATGGGTGGTATTTGGCATTTTCTGTTCACTCTGCTGCTGTCAGCATCCGTTGTTCCTTGCAAAACAGATGTCCCAAACGCTAGAACTTTCATTGTCCGTGTCCAAAACGACCTTAAACCCTCACGCTTCTCCAATGTCAAAGCCTGGTACAAATCTACCCTTAATAGCCTCGGTTCTACTTCTGATTCTGCCCAAACAAAAGATACTGGCTATGACCTTCTCTACGTGTACAATTCCGTCTTTCATGGCTTCTCAGCAAGACTCTCTCCTCAACAAGCTGAGAAGCTCACAGACCTCCCGGAAATACTCGCCGTGTTCCCGGACCGGCTTATCCTAATCCAAACGACACGTACACCTCAGTTCTTGGGCCTAAAGGACGAGGATACCGGTGCCAGCACAAATGACATTATCAGGGAGTCCGATTCGGGTTCCCATGTCATCATCGGGATGATCGACACTGGTGTTTGGCCCGAACGTCTGAGCTTTAACGACAAAGACCTCGGGCCCATACCTTCTCACTGGAGAGGTAAATGCATTGGTGGTGAGAGATTCCCCAAGACGCTTTGCAACAAAAAGTTGATTGGCGCACGATACTTCGCTGACGGATACTTAGCCCACTACGGCGACGAAGTGGAAGAGACCAAAGAGCTCATCAAGTCTGCCAGAGACACTGTCGGCCATGGAACACATACTGCATCCACTGCTGCTGGAAGACATGTCAATAACGCATCCTTCCTCGGTTTCGCTGATGGGGTCGCAATCGGTGTTGCGCCGAAAGCAAGAATCGCCGTATACAAGGTCTGTGGTATGCAAGGGTGTGTAACTTCAGATGTTCTCGCCGGCATCGACGCCGCCGTAGAAGACGGTGTTGACATTATATCATCCTCCTTAGGCGGGGAACCCATACCATACCATGAAGACGTAATTGCGATAGGATCTTTCGGAGCAATAGAGAAAGGAATCATCTTCTCAGCTGCCGCCGGCAATTCAGGTCCCAATTCTATGAGCGTGACGAACGCGGCACCTTGGATCACCACCGTCGGTGCGAGCACCATTGATAGAAAATTCCCTGCCGAATTAGTGCTCGAAGATGGTCGCGTCATTATCGGATCGTCGCTCTGCCAAAGTCGAGTGCCGCCGGAGGCGAAGTATGTGCCGTTGATTTACGCGGGCAATGCGTCCACATTGGGGCGAATCGGAATCGGTAGTGAATATTGCTATCCCAACACGTTAGATCCGAATGTGGTACGTGGCAAAATCGTGGTGTGTGATCGTGGGGATGTGTCACGTGTCGTAGCATCAGTGGTGGTGCAAGAGGCTGGTGGGGCCGGTGTTGTCGTCGCCAACGTGGAGAAATTAGGACAGGGTACAGTTGCTGATGCATATATACATCCTGGTCTCGCAATCAGTGAATCAGACCGCACTATTGTGTTGAAGTACATCGAGTCGGCTCCAAACCCACGCGCCACTCTGCGTTTCAATGGGACCACACTGGTGGGAGTGAAACCAGCACCTACAATTGCAGTCTTCTCTTCCCGTGGGCCCAACTCAATATCTCCCCACGTGTTAAAACCCGACGTCGTTGCTCCAGGTGTCAACATACTAGCAGCATGGCCAGATGGCATACCGCCTACTGAATTACCCTCCGACTTGAGGCATCTCTCATTTAACATAATCTCCGGCACCTCCATGTCTTGTCCACACGTGTCAGGCGTGGTTGCTTTGTTGAAAGGGGCCCATCCCGATTGGTCCCCGGCCATGATCAAATCATCGTTGATGACCACGGCTTACAAGTACGATCACGATGGCAAAGCTTTGCTGGATGAGAAAGATTTCAACGAGTCCGATGTGTTTGAGATGGGTGCTGGACACGTGGATCCAGAGAAAGCTGTTGATCCAGGCTTGGTCTATGATCTTACGGTGGATGATTATTTGGATTTTCTTTGCGCTTCGGATTACAGTAGTGATGAAATTAAGGTAATCACGACGAGATCAGTGACTTGCAATAGGACCCAGAAACATACCTTGTGGGACCTGAATTATCCGGCAATATTAGTTTTTTTCAATGAATCAGCACCAATATCCAAATCGGATATTGTGGTTAAAAGAGTAGTTACACATGTTAGCGATGGTGCAGGCACCTACCGCGTTAAAATCTCCAGTCCAAAAGACGTCATCGTGACGGTTGATCATAAGAAGATGGTGTTCATGCACAAGGATCAAAAGCATAGCTATACGGTGCGGATTCGGGCCAAAAATGTGGGATTGCCACTTGGTGGGAAGGCCATGAGCGAGTTTGGTCATCTGACGTGGACAGATGGGAAGCACCAAGTCACTTCACCCATTGTGGTGACATGGACACCTCAAAATATGCATGAAGCTTAGCTTTAAAAAAGAAAAGAAAATAATGATAGGGATAAGATGTCAATGGGCTTGATTTACAATAGTGATGTAACAAAATAGATACCTATTAGTATATGGGTTTAATTATATGGTTGAAGAATTTTCATTATTAGTGTTCTATTTTTTTTTCTCGCTTGTTTTAGAGTGCATGAGGATATTCACATTTGTTTGAATTATCCACTATATCGAAGATGAGAGTGTCAATCTCTTGTACTCGCCTCCTTTAATTTATTAAGAAAATAAATATTAGGTTAAATTTATATTGCATTCATTAAAAAACCCACAAACATTCATACATTATGATAATATCAATCATTATTTCTATATATATATATATATATTTATATATATATATATGACAAGGTTGGTGGTAGAGCCATGTACTCATATGCAATTGCACATAATAAGATTTTAAAAATTCCTTTAATTCTCAAGTTATATGTAATTTTTTTAAATTCTCACATAAAATATAATAAATAATTCAATTTTTTTAAATCTGAAAAATAATATTAATATTAAAAAAATAATATTTTAATAATATTTTATTTAAATTTCAACGTTCATTTCAACTTATTATTCAACCGGCACCTTAAGTGGAGTTTGGACAGTAAAATGAGATGAAATAATTTTAGATGAAAGTTGAAAGTTGAAAGTTAAATAAAATATTATTAGAATATTTTTTTAATATTATTATTATTTTAAGATTTAAAAAAGTTAAATTATTTATTTTATTTTATGTAAAAATTATCATAATAAGATGAGATAAGATAAAATAAAATGAAATGGATTGAGATTGTTTTATTATCCAAACCTAACAGTCATCTAAAAGATATCTCGAGTAAGTTCAAATGTATTAAAAGTTTTACTATTAAGATTTAAAATTAAAAAATAAGTCATATTTATTTGATAAAAGATATTGAACATAATTAGTTTTTATAACTAATATTAATTATAGTAAACTTTATACTGAATTTAACATTTTCGCAAAATCTATAAAGGTTGTTTCGACTTCCGTGGAACCTATCAGGCACGTTGGCAAAGTCCAAGTTGGGCTTTTCGCACAGGAACCTGCCAGGGAGGATCACAGAGAATCTCACCAAAAGGTAAAACATTTATTTATTTTTTCAACTATTTTTTTAAACATTTTAAGTATTTTTAAAAAATATAAAAAAATTATAAATTTATTTTAAAATATTTTCTTAATTATTAAGTAAAAAAAAATTAAAATACAATTCGGTAAAAATTTTCGATAGAAAATTTGAGTGGGAATAGTATTTTCTTCTCGCAAAACCCTCGATATAACTCTCGACTATCGTGCTGCGCACTCTTTTAGATGAAACGACGACGTATATCGAGGGTTTTAGAAACCTCTTTAAATACCTCCATTTCCGGCGGCCTCTCAAGTCTCTCTCTCTCTCTGGGCAAAATGGCAAACCAGCTCAAAGTTGAAGAGCTCCGGACCCAACTCGCCCAGCGTTGTCTCAGCACCACCGGAACCAAGCCCACCCTGGTCCCAACTTCTCTCTCTCTCTCTCTCTCTCTCTCTCTCGCACATTTTTATACAATTCTTCTCACTCTAGCTGTATTTCTTGCAGGTTCGAAGACTCGAAGCCGCTCTCCACAGAGAAAAGAAGCAACAAACGACGGGCACAGACGGTGATGCCTCGGTCAATAAGAAGAGGCAGAGGGACTCTGAAAATGGGGATTCAAGTGTGCCCCAGAAAATCAAAGCCATCGAGAAGCTTCGAGGTATGGGCATTCGGCAATTGCGCGAATTAGCTGCTCTTCGTGGCGTTTCCGAAACTGGATCCAAGAAAGAAATTCTAGAAAGGCTATGTGAAGACTCGGACGACCAGGACTTGCAGGAAATTCCTCAAGGTATGGACAAAAGTTTTGACTTAAAAAAAAACATCTAAGCGTCTTTGTGCTGTGTTTGGTTGCTGAAAAAATTTAGGGAAACGAGGAACTTGCGAACAGGATTTACGAGTATTATAACGACTACTTCGAAATGTCTGTCGTATATAGTACAGTTTTATATGCGGAATTTAAATTTAAAAAGTTGTTTTAATTTAGCTTATTTGAGGTGAAATAAAAATTTAATGGAAACTGAGACAATTGGGGAGCTTATTAGTACCTTGTGGTGGCAGGTAAATCTATTCAAGAAGAAAATGAAAGCAAGAATGAGAAGATTGTAACCGTGACCAAAAAGGGTTCGGCAGTGCTGGATCAATGGCTTCCAGATCACATAAAGGCTCACTACCATGTTTTGCAACTGGCAAGTCTTATAGTTATCATGGTAGCTTGTAGTGGATAAGTTGAATTTTTTTCCTGTAAAACATAATCAAGATTGATGGGATTTGTTTGGTTATTCCTTTTTGCTTTGTCAATTTTGTTTCTTTTAAAGTTGCTCTGTGGATTTCTAAATTCAAATCGACTATGGCTCTTTTATGATGCAGGGTGATGAAATATATGATGCCATATTGAACCAGACAAATGTCGGGGATAACAATAACAAATTTTATGTGATTCAAGTTCTTGGTTAGATATTAAATCCTTTTGAGAATCTTGGGTTTGTCTAAATGTTCTTTTCAATTTCTTTTTAACTATTAATTGGTGTTGATTAAGAACTTATGCAATCTGCAATAGTGATGCTTTATTCCCATGTTTGATTGAAAAACCAATTCATTTGTTGATTTAATACCTAGATTATTTCTCAATTTTGTCGAGCTCCTTATGATAACAATGCTGCCTTTTCTTTTCAGTTAGGGTGGGTTTGGATAGACCGTTCAAATGAGATGAAATGAGATGTTTTGAATAGTAGTGAGATTTTTTGAGTTAAGATGAGATGAGATAGTTTGGAAAAAAGAGTGTGTTTGGATAGTGAGATGAGATGAGATGAGATAGTTTTGACTTTTTGGAATTTGATAAAGGGGTGGGTTCCACTGTGCACTGTTCACGTCAGTTTTGGCACTGTTCATGTCAGTTTTCACTGTTTTATATTGTTTATTTACTGTTCATGTTAGTGGATGTTTTCAAAACTTAAGAGATGAAATATTGTGTTTGGATAGCCAAAACTACTGTACAGTACAACTCTAGATGAGATGTTTTCATCTGAACTGTCTATTGAAACCCACCCTAAAAATAAGCTTAATTTGCACCTTACTTGGCTTTGGCACTTGGTATGCGGATGATACTGTATACTTCTCTTAGTCACCACTGAATATACTGATATTTAGTGTGTTGAACTAATTATTCTGAACTCTTACCGAATTATTTCAAAATTACTTGCAGAATCTGATAGTGGTGGTGCATTCATGGTTTACAATAGGTGGGGAAGAGTAGGTGTAAAGGGTCAAGACAAGTTCCAGGGTCCTTACACCTCACGAGACATTGCAATTAGGGAGTTTGGACAGAAATTCTTTGCCAAGACCAAGAACCAATGGTCCAATAGAAAAGATTTCATTTTCCACCCAAAGTGCTATACTTGGTTGGAAATGGAATATACCAAGGACAAAGAATCAGATGTGAGTTATCCTATTCCATGTACCCTTTTCCCTACTGAAGAAATGTTATATCGTCCAAGCTATCTGAGTACTTTGTTATCATTATCAGGTCAAAGAAAATCTTGACGACTCTATAGGAACTCAACCTCGGGAAACACAGCTTGAGCCATGCATTGCAAGATTTATATCCCTTGTCTGCAATGTCAGCATGATGAAGCAGCAAATGATGGAAATAGGTTTGTTGACCAATTATTCATTTTATACGTGATATAATGCAGATCAAACTAATGCAAAAATATGGCAGCTAATTAGTTCGTTTATTACATAGAAGTGCTTTTGTTGGATGATTTCTTCAGCGTGATATTTTGTTTATTTGCAAGTTAGTTCTCTTTAGTACATTTACCAAGATGTTTTAGTAAGTACATTTACCAAGATTGATTTGCGTTTGTGTATCATTATTTAGGATACAATGCTGATAAACTGCCACTTGGCAAGCTAAGCAAATCAACAATTTTGAAGGTAAGTCTTGAATCTCTTGATTCGATATATGCATGCAAATTTGGTTTGGCTTATATATTAATGGACTTTTCTTTGATTAATTGTCATCAAACTAACAACATCATTAGAAGGAGCTGGGAATAGTTCTTTCCAAACTTTTGGGGCTGCAATTTAAGTTTCATTGAGTTTAAGGACTTTTTATTGCTTCCTCACTCCCTGTTTTTCTAGAAGACCCTGTGAACTAATTTTCTTTGACTTTCTAGGGCTATGATGTTCTGAAGAGGATTGCTGATGTGATCGGCAAGTCTAATAGGGAAAAACTTGAGGAACTAAGTGGGTAAGAATGTCCTTCTTTTACTAGAGATTCTGTTACAGTATATTTTTAAGTGCTTGACTATGGCTTTGCATTTTAGAAAGCATGTCTGACCTTTCTAATACACGGGTGCATGCAGACAGACACATAATTGGGTTATTTTTATTTTTCTGTGCTTTAAGAAATTGGATACCAATTTTATTTATGGTTTCTTCCAGAGAATTCTACACTGTTATCCCCCACGACTTTGGATTTAGAAAAATGAGTAAGTCCTCCCTCTTTTTCTCGACTATACACTGAAAATATGAGGGATATGGTAGCTGGTGGCTGTGTATACTTTTCTTGAAAATAAAATCTTATTTAACATGGAAGCATAAATAATGGCAGGGGAATTTGTAATTGACTCTCCTCAGAAATTGAAACACAAGTTGGAAATGGTAATTCTTTTGCTTTTTAGTTCAGTATATCCATATTGTCACTGTTGACTTCATCTTATTCGCTTTTGGGTCACCTAGGGGGTGGGAGCCTGCTTTGGAGTTTATCTAGTTTCTTGACAACTTCACTATATATTTTTAAGAATTCATTGGATATTGTATAGCATCCTTCACCCTCCTCTGTTGTCTAGCATTGAGATCTGTATATGTCAAGTTTTCCTCATTTGTTCTTTATTATGAGACACTGATCTGATCTGATCAAATCCTTGCACCTAATTGAAGGTAGAAGCCCTAGCTGAAATTGAGGTTGCGACAAAGTTGTTGAATGATGACATTGGGATGGAGGTATCGCTTGTCTCCTTTTTTATTATCAACTAGATGTGGCTACAAAATTTTCTGAAAGTGAAATTTGCATTTTTATCAGAATTCATTGTAATATTATTTTTTCGTCAGTACAATAATTCATTGTGAAATTATAAAAAGAGCACATGGTTGCACTTATTTTAGCTGTTTGATTTAAGATTTGGAGCTGTTGTGTGCTATAATTTTGAGACCAGTTCAATATGCACCCTTGGGTTCTACTTTGTTGGCTGAGTAACATTTCTATTGTTTTCTATAGTTGTTTGTTGGTTTCCACAACCTAGAGTAAGTTTGCGTTTTTTACATCCCAAGTCTAAAATAAGTAATATTGCATCTCTTAAAAGTAGCAATTCATGATCAAATAATGTCTCCTGAGTTTTCATTGGACTGGAGCACATTTGTGTATCCATGAACTGCTCCCCCCCCCCCCCCCCCCCAAAAAAAAACTATACCTATTTTCATTATGGGCATTGCTAGGTACAGTCCCCGTTGGGAGGCCTGCGTGCGGACAAATGGGCTTTTGGTCATTTACTCCTCAAATTGGTTTGAAATGTCAACAAGGTCCTTAACATATTTTATCTCCAGCGATTCTTCTTCCCTCAAATGATAGAATTCTCAGATCTCTCCAATGGCTCTCTCTCTCACCCACCAACTCTTTCTTCTCTCACCCATCTCCACATCCTCTGCATCTTCTTCCTCTTTTCCCACTATAAAAAGAAATTAAAGCTAGTAATATACTTCGGGACAAAGAATTTAACCCAAAAATTGGAGACTTTGGGCTGAGTAGACTTTTTCCAGATGCATAACTTGTATTTGCTTTTCGCAGTGGCTATTTACCACCAGAATATGCCTTGGGTGGTCATTTGACCATGAAAGCCGACTCTTATAGTTTTGGAGTCCTTATACTAGAAATAATTAGCAGTAGAAGCAGTGCTAAGGCAAACTGGGGAGGGCGACAGAGAAATTTCTCTTGGAATGGGTATGTCCATTTTTCCGTTTCTTAAGCTTGGCGATTTCGACGCGAAACATGAACTGGGCTTTGAAGAAACTGCGAAAAGCCAAGTGGGTTTTGAAGGAATTGAAGAAATGAAAGCCAAGAATGAAAAACATGGGTAAGTTGGGCTCAATTAGAGAGAGAGAGAGAGACTACCTTTGAGCAGTGCCTGGGCAAGGGGAATTTGGGGGAGGGAGGGAGTTGTAGCAGTGCTCATTTGGGGGAGGGATGAAACGGAATCGTTTTATTAAGTGAAACGTTCCGTTTCGTAGTCGTGCGTGGGGAGGCCTTGAATAAGGACTGCACCCAAAATTATTCTTTCTTTATATTTTTCCCAAATATTTTGTTTCTGTTCCTTCTTTTTCATACACAAGTTTTCCCCTCTAACTCAAATTTATTCTTCTGGTTGTATCAGTGCTTCCAGGTACATATGTTGTTATATTCCTACTACTATGCATATTGAAGATCATAGTGTGTTAGCATATTATATGTTCAGATACTCTAATTTACTAAATCTATGCCCCTGCCCTTATTTTAGGATGACCCCTTGTATTCTCACTACCGACGCCTTCATTGTGAACTTACACCGATTGGCGTTGACTCTGAGGAATTCCATATGGTAATCATTGGAAATATTGCCTTTGAAACTCAAAGAATACTTATTTATCATAAAAAGGGAGTGAAGAGAAAAGTTTTATTTATATCTTAGAAGTGATAGGCTCACAAAGAGATTTCACAAATATAAAGTTCACAAACTGATGTGGGTAGATGTGATAAGTTAGAAACTTAGATCTACTTTACAATCAAGAGAGCTTTACAATAAAGAGAGCTTTACAATTTGATATATCACAACAAGCCACGTCAGTTTGAGATTGAATTATATGAGATTTCTTTGTGAACCAAACATTTCTCTTTTTGTCTTGATTAATTTATGCTATTTTAAGTCCTTAAGCCTTTTAATACTGATATTGGAAGAAGGGTTCAAAACCACGATACACTAGAAAAATATAGCCATGATTTGCTTTATTAGCAGGAAACTTTGATAGCTTGCTCTGATGCCCCCTTTTTTTTTATTTTTTGTTGTCACTTTGGTCATCAGATTGCAAAATATATGCAGAACACTCATGCAAAATCACATTCAAATTATGATGTGGATATTGTTCAGATATTCAGGGTATCAAGAGAGGGTGAACCTGAACGCTTCAAGAAGGTGACAATTCATTATCTGTGAAAATAAAGGTTTTTTTCACAGAATGTTTATTCTGTTGTGGATATCTAATTTGTTGTATAGAAACGGTTCTGATATCTCCCAATTTGTTAGAATTTAAGGCCTGTTTTCACTGTATTTACTCCTGTAAGCAGTTTTCCAGTACAAAAAATAGAATGCTCTTATGGCATGGTTCTCGGCTGACGAACTGGACTGGCATTTTATCCCAAGGTGATCCTTACTCAAACCTGATTCTTATTGCAATAACAAATGTGTGCGTGAGTGGGGGTGGGGTTTGAAAATTTTACATTCTTATAACCCTCCCCCCCGCCCCCCCAAAAAAAAAGACCTGCTCCAGCTGTGCTCACTAGATTACGATCTTCTATCCGTCACTGCACACTTGAGCTTTGATATCGAATTCCATCAATAACTGAAAAAGATCTAGGTCTAACTTCTATAGTGACAACCCATCAGGTTTGCGCATAGCTCCTCCTGAAGCTCCTGTAACAGGTTACATGTTTGGGAAGGGGGTTTACTTTGCTGATATGTTCTCCAAAAGTGCGAATTATTGCTACGCTACCCATGCTGCTAAGCCTGGTGTGCTGCTTTTGTGTGAGGTTATTTTTCGTCCTGTAGAAAACCTTATATAATATAAAAGCCTATAGTTTGGACTTCTATATATTGGAGTGAGCTACATGTGTTCCACTCTTCTGGAATTATATTGTTCCTGAATATCCAAATACCACTGTTTAAATTGACTTAGGTAGCACTTGGTGAGATGGCTGAGCTTCTAAATGCAAAATATGATGCTGATAAGTTGCCAGAGGGGAAGTTAAGGTTTGTTTCTCTATATTTTTTATTGACACTGAATCATGCCCATCTGCCTTGCTCTGAAAAAGAAAAATTGCTTAAATCAACGGTCGAATTATAAAAATACCCTCATGTTTTTGCTAATACGTAAAAGAAATATAAATGATGGGATTCATATCTGGCCAATCAACCTATTGCGGCTCTTACACCAGTCCACAGAGTTTTCAAAGCAGGGAGTTTGTTCCTATGAAGCCATATTATCAACTATGTCATTATGTTATTATTATTTCCATAGCATGGGTTTTGCTTGTATGAAGCTTCATGCTTGTGTCTTGGTTCGTCCTTAGAAGTTAAATGAATTTCCATACTCTGAGACTAAAGATTTGCAAGTTTTCAAGTACCATTTAGGTCAGATGTTGCACTTGATAGATGCTAGTTTTATCATCTTTTGCAAACTGAAACCGCACTTGTTTGGCATCACACGGTCAAGATTATCATATTGAAGGTTTTTAAAGTCAATGAGGTTTAAAACCTGATGTTGCAGCGCAAAAGGTGTAGGAGGTACTGCGCCAGATCTATCAGAAGCTCAAGCACTTGAGGACGGTGTTGTTGTTCCCCTAGGAAAACCAAAGGAGCAACTGGGTCATCAGGTAAAATGCGACAGGAAATTTTGGCAATGTTAATTGGTAACCATCGTACTTTTTTCTTCTCCCCCGTTGGGACTGTTTTGCCTTCTGGACAATATTTATGCAGGACACTTAATAAGGAGGTTAAATTGCTCATATATATTCTCATTTAAGTGCTTCTTGCAGGGTGGTTTATTGTACAATGAGTACATAGTTTACAATGTGGATCAGATTAGGATGCGTTATGTCATTCAAGTGAATTTCAATTTCAAGTGATGACTAGTGTTCTGAATTTCAAGAATTGCTAGCACCAGAGCACTAATCCATTTTTGTTGCCCGATTTACTAGTCTTCAAGCAATAATGCTTTTGATAATGTATATTGGGAAAGAGGGGAGTTTTCACCTCTTCTTCTTGGGGGTAGGCAAAATGTGAACAAGAATCATGCTATCTCGAGCACTTGCATGTAATGTTTGTATATTTGTGAGTTGCAAATGTGCCATTTGAGATTGTGATTTTCTAGCTTTAAGATTCTCGAGTGTAATTGCAATTCCGTGGTTCTCGTATCAATCCTTGACTCCCGGTATTTTTTAATGTTTCCCGCTGTAATGAGACCTCCAAAAGGCATATCTTACTGTTTGGTGTCCAGGTGTATACCCTAAATTTTCGGACCTTAAAAGGGAACTCAGATACATAACAGGTTTTTGAGTGAATTATGAGCAGTCAAAGGAAATTCGTTATAATTTTCAATTGAAACTTCATTTTAAGTGGGCCGTTTCAGAGTTGTCATGGCACCCGTGGAAGAACAATCCGGTCGTGTCGGTTTGCCCCATCTAAGTTCCATTTTCTGGAAGAAATTCTGACTAAATTACCAATGTAAGCATAGAAACAAGGGCAAAAATTATGATGTTTGTCAAAACATAGTTTCTCTTTAATCCTCTCGAGTCTAACTTCAATCTGTCTTTTTATCTGGATATTGTCGCCTAACCCACCTTTACAAACTCGTTAAAATGTGAGGTCCTAAAATATAGAAAAGAGCAGTCCTTGATTATGTAGGGTCGAACCAAAATGAACTGATAAAATTTACCACTTGGATTTTTAAAGCACTTCCACGTACGTTTTGTTCTGTTGCTGTTCCAAAGTCCGGAGAGAAGTCAAACGTATGCATCAAGTGTGAGTAGAATTTAATGTCTTGGAAGCATGATTGAGTTTCAAAAGCCTTTGAATACATAGGAGTGTATGACCAAATAAAGCATTTACTGCACCATTTTCAAGTGCTGCTGTTGCGCACGCTAGTATTTAAGTCCCTAGATTTGATAATGACCTCATCCAGAATCTATGTTCTTCTTCCACAAGACAATCTATGGTGATTTAAGAGTGATAACAGTTTCCCCCATCCATTATAAAGAGGCAGGCACAGTGTGGCACCTAACCGACTCTTCAATGCACCAACTACGAAGTAATTGATGCATTTGCTGCATTGAAATTATGTCTACAGATGAACAAAAACAGAGATCAGCATGCAGACAAGGTCTCTGTTTTTTGAGATTTTAACCTGTAAATCTTCCATGGCAATGAAGATTGCAGTCTACAAAAATGATGGATGCGGGCAACCTACATTGACTTTCTGCATAAAAGTTCTTTAGGAAACAAGATGCTTTTATGGGGTTGAAAGAGGTGAGGGGGGAGAAATTAGAACACTTAACTCACACTAGTGATTCAGTGGCTTAAACCCATTCCAGTTACTATAACTAATTCTTGTATGCTTGATTATTTCAGATTCAGAATACCTATAAATTAACTGATTCGGTGCAAAGCTGCTATATATCCTGTGGAATCCAGAAAAACCAGTACCCTAAGGAAGAACCCAAGTACACTGCACGCATCTGAAGCTGATATTTGAAGCTCAGATGCATACAAAATTCTAAATTTGCAGTAGAACAATGATGGTAGCGTGACATCTGTGGCGTGCACACAGATAACCCATATCACGAGGATTGAAGTGTCTTCTAAAAACGGCGAGGAATTAACTTCATGCATGCATGCTTCAATTCTCAGTTAGCTTGGTGGTGAGAAAGAGGTGTTGTCCATGTTAAAGCTTACTCTGCTACCTAGATTTTTTAGTACCTTGGTTTCGGGAGGTATGAAATTCTTGAGTCCTCTCATCCATGAATTCACAACAAGTTTTGGGGGAAAGAAAGCTGATGCCTACAGCACTAGGGAATCATATCTGCCTAGGGAGCCTCACAAGTCACAGCCTTCCCAAAAACTCTCACACGCACACCCTCCCCCACTCAAAAACTTGCGCCCAACACGCAAAGCCTACGTGCACTCTTACATTATTCTTCCCCTCTGCTTGCACCCCACCATCCGGTTCTTTCTAAAAAGTAAAAAGGTGATCATCCTTACACGCTGCTGGCCCCACTTAATGTAGGTGATCTAGAAGGCCCCACATGCAGGTGGGCCCCAACATATAACTATCATGGACCCGAGATTCTTGATCCAAAGGCTAGCATTTCACTGCTGGGAAAAGAGGTTTTAGAGGCTTGTGCTTGTCTCCCTGTGCATTGAGTCCGTGGAGGAACAAAAAGGGTTGCTCGCTTTTGTGGAAATAAGGCAGACAAGAAGCTGTATGGGTCTTCTTAGACATCCCAACTTTGAATTTCCTCAGTTACTTACATCATGGCATGGCATGGCATGGCTTGGCTTGGCTTGGCAGAAAGATTTTCTCCACACCCACACTTCGAATTTACTCATTGCTTCTACCATTGTCATTAACTCTCTCTCTCTCTCTCTCTCTGTGAAATTCACCTATAAATACTGAGCTTCTTCCTTTATCCATTCCAACTAAACTACACACCTATACCCACCATTCTTCAGCGTGTGCAGTCTTTGATGGTTGGGAAGCTCCTTGCTGGAGAAGCAGGGCACGTGCAATGCTCTTGGCTATGAAATGCCAGTGAACCCTTTTGCACGTGCTCCCCTTCTCCAACATGGGCTCCCCACCCTTGTCTCCTCCCTTCAATCTCCCAAGTCCCAAAGTGCATGCACGCACTTGCAGGTAATGCAACAATTCTTCTTAATTTTCTCTCTGGTTTTTTTACTCTTTAAATTTCCTGCCTTACTTTTGAGGCCAATTCTATGTATGTATTTGCATATTTACATTGGGACCTCACATCCAACAAGTATGAAAAGTTGATGAAACAAAACAAAGGAGTGTAGGTTTTGAGGACGTGTCTCAGTAGTCTATGCGCGTAAACTGGAGAGAGAGGCACTTGATGTCCCCAGAAAGTCTCTCATTTTTTTTAAAAAAAATTTCAGTGATAACTTTTTCTTTGACAAATACACTCAAAAATTGAAAGTTTTGCACTCTGCATCCCAAATATCTAAGATTGACACATCACGGACTCAAATTATTGAGAATTAACACTTTTTACCTTTAATTGAGACTTGACCATCAAGATTATCTTCTATCATTTGTTTTATTTTTATTTAAATTAACACTCACAATTGGACAATGGTGGAAGATATATAATGTTTTGATAATTGAAGAATAGAATGTGTCAATTTTAATAGTTTTGCATACAAAATGCAAAATCCATTGCAGTTTGAGGATATAGAAATTAGAAGATACCTTTCATTTATTTTTTTTCTTAACGACGTTCTTGCGAATTGGTTTCATTTTTATATGTATGTATTAAACTGACTTTAATATTATATATAGTAATATATATTGTTGATGTATTTTTTCGACATGACCCGTGTCCAACGATACGGTTGAATGGCCCATAATGATGGTTTGGGTACGGTGTTCGGATGTTTATTTATGAAATAAATAATAAATAATATTTTTAACTTTGATCATTTTTACTAGCTAAATCTATTGAGTCTAAGTTGCTGGTTAAATATTATTTTGGCATAAAAAATTCTTTCTTCCGCGTGCTATTTGTTTCGCGCGAGCTCACAACTCCAGAAAATTACTTTTTGTCTCAAAAGCACGAAGCACCCAAATCCTAAACTCAACCACTGAAGGCAGTCAGTCTCTATCAATCATCATTTCAACGACGTGACATCATCTTGATAAAGTGCTTTAAGTTCAAGTTCTGCAATATTATTATTAGTTGATATCAATTTTTTCTTTTAAAATCTAATATCAATGTTAGAAAATTAATGTATACTTTTTTAATAATGAATAAAAATTCAAATTACAATTAAAATTAAAATAAATAAAAATGTTAAAATTAATATTTTAATAGAATAATGATAGATTTGAAGAATTTGTTATTTAGTATTATTGAAAAGTATCTATCTAAATTTATAAAAGTGATTTTTCTAATTAAATTTTAATCAAATTTTATTGAGTTCACTATCAAATACTCCGCGAGAGATTAAAAAAGATGTCGTTTCGTAAAATCCTAGTGAGGAGCCAATAATTTGAGTAGCGTTTGTGCGTAGAGAAGAAATATGTAAATATGCAGAGATTTTAGTACTTTGTAGAGGTTTCTTCCCTTTCTTTAGTGTGGTTAACCTTTTTGTATCACTTTTACCTGTTTGTATTTGAGTCATTTCTACTTTTTGGTACTGAGTCGACTATTTTGACTTTATTTCTTCTTTTTATCTTATCACTTTCTTGATTATTGGATTTTCAATGAACTGTTGATATTATATCCAATATATATAATAGATATGGGAAATGATGCATCACCGATGATGCATTCCGATAAAAGTTGTCGATTCTTTTTTTTATTATTTTATTTAATTATTAAGTAAATATTTTTAAATAAATTTATGAATTTTTTTAATGTTTAAAGTAATTTAAAAAATAAAAAATAAAAAATACATATTATACTTATCAGAAATTCTTGAGATCACATCTTGATGGGTCTAGCAGTCCCCCATAGACATTAAGGTAAATAGATTCCTATTCCAACTATATGCAATTCAAAACAATATTATCTGGTGTGATTTTATTGTAAGAAAAATTCTATACATCGTATTATCATTTCACTTTCATCTCATTATATAAAATATAATACATTTATCATTATTAAATAAAAATAAAATAAGAATATAATATATAACATTTCCTTCTCACATGAATATATCTAAAAGCAACTGTTCCACTCCACAAGAGCCGGTGTTCGTTTGTCGTTGTGGCTAGTTAGTGCGAGGATGTCATTGTACAAGGATTTCCCCGTAGAGTTCTAAATTCTAATAACATAAAATATATGGTCAGGAAAGTAAACTTTCTCAGCTGAGTTTTGTATCTTTCACCGTAAGTGTAGGGTGGTAACTAGTAATAGGATTAGGATCTATTTATAATTAATAGACAATTTTAAATATAATAATAATAATAAATATTATTATATTTAATAAGAAATAGTTGGGTTTCTATTCTTTCTAATCCTACCATAAGTATAGGATTACGATCCCCTTCAATTTATTAAATTTAAATCTATGAAATAAAAAATAAAAGTCATAATAAAATTATTTTATTAGATTTAATTATAAATAAATTGTTATACATTAGACTTTAGTAATTCAGTCATTTCTCTTCACGAGAAATACCATGCTGCTTGTAGCATAATTACAAGACAATTAATTCAGCTGACTTTTCCTAAGAAAATACGCGACCAAAAATTAAAATAAAAAATAAAAAAATATTAGAAATAATACTTCTTAGTTGGGATTTATTTTATAAGCTCAACTCAATGCATAGAAAATTAAATCTATTGGTAATTTAGACTCTAAATTACTCTAAATTTTAGAGTACAAATTGATTTTTTTTTCATAATATTTATTGAAAATGCAAAATTTAATTTTCTCTGAAAGTCATAAATTATTGTGATATTAGACAAAAGTGTACACGATTTATATGACAACTATGAAATTGGCTGCGTGCGAGATTTTTTTTTTTTTTTTTTTCCGGATTAGGCACAGGAAGTTGTTTCCAATGAAGACTTTCATATAATCAATAATTTTCTATATTTCTCACTAGTTGGTTTTAGTAATGAATAATTTTATGACTAATCAATATGATTATACCACTTCATAAAAATATATTAATTTTTTTAATTTTAATTTTGAATTTTATATAAATACTCTCGATTTAAAATATAGTTATAAAAATATATAGATTTAAAATTTTTAAATCAAAACATTCTCATTCATTATAATCTAATCAACCTTTACATCATTTCTCCGAATGAATACAATGCATAATAAATTCAAGACACTCTTCTAACCAAACTACCTCCTCTTGATATGAAAGAGCTAGCTTTTTTTTGGCCATCTAATGTGGCATGATTGCCTTCTCTGTGAGCATATTGAATCCTCCACATTTCTCTTACTTTGAAAGAAACTTTAATGCTTAAATATTCTGTAATAGCGATGGTAACAGTGATGTTATCACCGACTATGATTATCTAACAGTTTAAGTACAGTTAATATAGTTGAGGCTCAATCAAAATATAGTTTTTTGGGATGGAATTTGTGGCGTTAACCTATAGGGTTTATCTTTTTCTAATTTCTTTCTTAGCAGAATGTGATAGATTACCTTTCGATTTACTAGAAGCAGAAGAAGAATTAGTAGTAGGTTATCAAACCGAATATTCAGGCATTAAATTTGGTTTATTTTATGTTCTATTATCTGCCCGTATCATGAACAATTCTCTTCTTTGAACATCTTTAATTTACTGTAAGAGTATCACCTTCGAATATAGCATTTTCTATCCCAATTTCCAGACAGACCTCAATAGCTCTCTCTAAAGCCATAATTCCAACCACAATAGGATTATTCAAAGTTTTTTGGCATGCATAGAGAGGCGATGAACTCCCCTTTCAGATTTCTTATCACAATACCAACTCCAGTTTTAGAATTATTAACATATAATATTGCATCCCAATTAATTTTATAGGAGTTAATATCTGGCTTTTTCCACTTAATAGTCTTGTTCACTGAAACTTCCATTGTTGTTGGATCTCTAATATTCACTTTTGCCTACTGAAAGCTCTCCACCTCTTCTTTAGCACCTTGTAAAACTGATATGGGATTGTCAAATTTTCTATCAAACACATAAATGTTTCTCCTTGGCCAAATTCTTCTTAGAACACAAGTAGTTTCCTCAAGTTCACTTTTTGCAACCATGTTACTATATCTTCCCATATATTATAAAAGCCAGTATCTGCACATTTCCACTTCTGTAAACTGCTCAAAAAATATGTCCAAACATCCTGAGCAGCTACATAACTCCACAAAGTGTGACAACTTGTTTTCTCATCTTGTTCATATACAAGACATAGGTCATTTTTAGTGATTTTCCTCCTAAAGAGACTCATTTTTGTAAAAAGTACTTCACTAACAACATTCAATAGAAAAACTTTAATAGAATCTGGGACTTTTAACTCCCAAATTTTCTTCCATCAACTGAAACATTGTTGCTAGTTGATTGTTCACCACTCTCAACTCTCTTTAAATGAAATGCCAAGTGATATGTAGTCTTCATAGAGCATACTTAACATAATTTTAAAATGTTGTATGTATCATTACTCTTTAGTAATATGAGGATAAAAATGGACTAATTTGATGAAATTGTAGTGCCAATCATTAAAAGTTCAATTTGCTCGCAAAGCAAATCATAAAATTATTACAATATATTAATATTGAAGTTCTATTCATGATTATTTTTAATATCTAATATAATATTAAATAATAAAAAATAATTCTTTATATTTTTTATTTATAAATTATTTTACTCATTTAAAAAAATATTAAAAATAGCATTATTATTAATATATTTCTTAAAATAAGAAAAATATGTTAATGATCTAATCACGATCAAACAATTTTGATTGACCAAGAGACGAGCGAAGAATAATCACTTGGAGAAAAGAAATATATTTCAAAATTAACCTATGCGAACTTTTCACTTAATTAAAAATAAATATTAATTTTTTAAAATTAAACTTCATTTAACGTAAGGTTATAAGAAATTTGTAAGTAAATAAATCATTAATTTTGGGGACTAGTGGAGGTGTATAAAGTATAAACTATAAGCCGGTATATTAAAGAGAGCAGCACATCGGGTCGGGCAGTAGCATATATGAATTATCCATCAACCTCTCGGGTGGAAACACGAGGCTATTGTGGTTTGCCCTCCTGAGTTTCAACAAAGCGCGCAACCCACCTCATCCCGCCGCCCGAAGCCGAACCACTCTCTGTGCGAGCCATGGCGGAGACGAAGAGAAAAGCTAGAGACGAGCCCAAGCACATGGCGAAGAAATCGAATAAGCAGCAGAAAAAGCATTCGGATTCTAAAACCCCTGCCAAGAAGGACAAGAAAAGCGATGCTAGGAAGAGGACTGGTCCTCGGTTGCCTAATTCGCTTCGAAAAGTGATCGACCGCTTGAACCGTAATAGCCCTTCGAACAGCGAGGACGACGAAGAGATTGAGTCCGATGAGGGAGAGTTGTACGCCGAGGACTTGTACGAGTACCAGGAAGGGGTCCCCCAAGAGGAGTCCAAGAAGAACCGGCGGTTCGACCCGGTCGAGAACTTCGAGTATGAGCTTCCCCAGAATTTCAAGGTTCTCTCTCTCTCTCTCTCGACACTGTTATGTGGTGCTTTGCACAGTGAAGTTTGAACTGTTAGAAGTATTTATTTTGTCGAATTATTAATAATTGTGGAAATTTTTTGTTTTTTGTCCTTTGGAATATTTCTTTTATTAAAAAAATTTGGGAACTGGCTTGAAAGTATTTTTATCCATCTTTATGAATTTTTAGCAAGGTAAGTTGTGTTCTTTTGTAAATCTTAACTATTTTGGGATGATGCAGTATAGAAGCATGGCCGGGCATATGGCCTTTAAATTTTGTAGTTAAGTCTGCTCATGGAGTTGAATTTTAACAATAAATCTGAAGAAATAATTAGCAGATTTCGTGTCAGAGAATTAAGAGTTTGGTGAAATATCGGACAAATATTTGAGATTTCATCCCGCTGGCTATTTATTTTATTTTATCTTTATTTTTTGTAACTGTTTATTCCAATTGAACTAGCAATTGGGAAATTCTAGTAAAATATTTCTGTATAAGGACAGCTTACTTGATTGGTGGTCTGTCCAAATGTGACTCAAATCGAACATCGAGGGGAAAGTTGTATTTGCAAAAGAACAAAGTTGTGCTTTAACAATTGTATTTCCACACCCGATTTGCACAACACACACACCCCCACTTCTTTACGCAGGGGTCCTTTACTATCCATGTGGCATTGCGTCTACTTGATTTCCACATTGCCACCTCTTAATCCTCATCTGTTTTGCATGAACTATAGGAAGAGTGTTGTGTTCTTAACAATCTCGTGTTCCCTACTCCCTAATCTGCAAATCTTGGTTTTGATTTTCTCATGTCGAGTATATCTTTTCAGTTTTATTTGTCAAGTAGATTTATTTGTCAACGTGTGTATATATTTGTGATTTTATCTTTTTATTTATTTTGCAGGATGAGAATGTGCTATCAGATGATGATGATGAGGATGAAGACGATGAGGACAATGGAGGAAGTAAGACTGTAGATGCCAATGGTGATGAGATTGAAGAGGAGGATGATGGAAGACACGTGAGGATGTTGCAAGGAATCACTGGAATGCCAAGTGAGGCTTTTGAAGGTAAGGTTGCACTTTAAGATATCTTAATTAGTTAAGTTTGAGGTCTGTTTTGCATAGTCTAGTCATGCTGAACTGGCACTTGCCTTTGGGCTCAGGCAAGGTAATATATTGATTAAATGAAAAAATTTATTGAGTGGTGTAACATTGTAGGGTGTTCCTGATTTATGTTGTGCATGTGTATATCCTGTGTTTTGCCTGGCTGTTGAACAAAGTGGCATCAGATTTAAATGCACCCCAAATGGGGCATTTAGAAACTTTTTCGTGGCCAAGTCAACCATCTATTGTTTCAGATATTGTAACATGATTTCCCTTCACCGTATCATACAGGGAAGAAGAAGAAAAATAATGTTATCATATCTGAAGTATATCCAGAGTCAGAGTATAATCCTAGTCGTGAAATTTTGGATGGTAATGGCCGCATTAGCATGGAAGACCTTCTTGGCCCTCTCCAGGATAAACCTGGTTTTGGAAAACTTAGAAAAAGAATGGATCAAATGAAGAAATCTGAGGTTATTGAAGCTCCACTTCCGCAAGTGATTCGGGAGAAGGTGGAGAGGGGGACAGCGTATAAATTATCGAAGACTGACATTACCAAGTGGGAGCCCATAGTCAAGAAGAACAGGGAGGCACCTACCATATATTTTGATGAAAACACAGACCTTGGGTTTTCAACTGTGGGAGCAATAGCCTCCGAATTTGAACCCAGAACTGAATTTGAGAAGCAAATGGCATCATTAGTCTATGATGACAATGTTATGGAAGCACACCAAAAAGATGGCTCCAGGCTTCTTGAGTTAAACAAGGTATGAAGTCGTGTATAATCCTTGCTCTAATGCCCATCATCTATACTATCAATGATCTGCAACCATTTCTCTAATGGTTAAAGGTGTTCCTGCTTTTATGGCACAGTTGTGTGAATTGACATGTGGAGGATTACGTTCATGCATGAGTTTTTAATAATGGAAACTTTATCATTTTTTATGCACTCTTGTGAACTGTTGGATTTTATCATCACATGCTGAATGAATTATTGATAGAGCATATCCACATATTCACTTCTCTTAAATTTTGGCGATTGCCCCCTAACGAAATATCATTCAAATAATGACTCCAATAAACAGATGCCTGCTTTGTGGGTGGCTTTATTGAGGGTGTAAACAATATGTCTTTAACGCTGATGCATTTCAAAACAAAATTGACAAAAAAAGCATCTAGAAAGAGGATTGATTGAAGTTTTGTTTATAACATTTAGAAAGAGATTCACCTATCAAAAAAAACATTTAGAAAGAGATTCTAAAGGTCGTCAATTTGGCAGTACCTACAGCTTCCATATTCTAACATCTCTTAAAACTTGCACCTGAGTGGCGGTAATGCCCCAAAATTAAAAAAGAGCTGACTTGAGTACAAAACGTTATCATATGTTTGGAATGAGATTGTGATAGCCCAATATGATCTTCATGTCAGTTTTTTCTTGTAGCTCAATTTCAATCATGCTTGGCAGGTCTCTGTAGAAGATGAAAAGGAGCGCCAGAATCGTATTGCTAAAATGCGCAGCCTTCTTTTCTGTCACGAAATGAAGGCAAAACACATAAAAAATATCAAATCGAA
The DNA here is from genome assembly GCA_029856935.1 of Cyclocarya paliurus. Classification (NCBI taxonomy): domain Eukaryota; kingdom Viridiplantae; phylum Streptophyta; class Magnoliopsida; order Fagales; family Juglandaceae; genus Cyclocarya; species Cyclocarya paliurus. The sequence goes on from CM056949.1 coordinate 13,623,190, forward strand.
AACTTACCATCGTTTGTTGAAGAAGAATAGACTGAAGACATCAGCCATGGAGATTGAAATGGATCCAGAAGCTGCCAAAGAGCAGGCATTGAAGCAAGAGTTCAAACGGGCTGAGGTGACTACTGTTCTTAATGATTTTGTAGATAGGAAATTTATAACACAAGTTTTTGTGATTCTGAAAAATTAGATTGAAGTACTAATTCTATTCCATTACCAACTTGATACAGGAACGAATGACACTTAAACACAAAAACACCTCTAAATGGGCAACACGTATTCTACGTCGTGGTTTGCAAGTTCAAGATGAAGGCACTCGAGCTGCTATATCTGAACAGCTTCACCAGCATGCTCTTTTGTCCAGAAAAATGAACTCTATGAAAGACAATAGCAGCAGCAGCGGCAGTGATGACAGTAGTGATGATGATGATGTACATGAAAATCCAGCTGTTTCAGACGCATCCAAGTTGCTAGAAAAAGCAAAAGAGAAGACCCTCAAAATATTGGAAGTAGAGGATGAAGCGCCTAAATCAGGATTGCTTTCTTTGCCTTTCATGGTAATCTTTGGTATTCCCATGTTAGTTTCCTTGGGAAGTTGTGCTGTATTCTTTTGGTGGTGGTAAATTACAGCTTCCATGGAACAAAAACTGTGGGTTTAAATCCTACCCCTTGATACCCTAAAAGATTTAAAAATTGGCATAATATGGTATCGACATTTTGCTATTTTGTTTAAAGAGGCTGGGGCAAATGAAAAGCACCAAATTCATGAATGAATAATTTATATTTATGCTTATTTTGCCCTCATCATTTCCCTCACCTTTTTTACATCTATATAACAAAAAATCATTCCCCAAATTCACTGCAGATTAAGAGCTTGCTTTGGACCTAGTAGTGTAAGCCATTGATGTGTGCTATATTTCAACATATACACACTTACAATCTTTGATTTGCCTTTTTGGTAGGAACGTGGTCTGAAGAAAAGAAAGGAGGCAGCTGATGAAGAAGCTAAACTTGCTCTTCAAGAGTATGAATCATCTTTGAAGCAGATGGAGGATTCAAGTGGGGTAGAAAATCCAAAAGCAAGCACTTCGAGTGGAAGAAGGGTATTTGGTGCAGCAGCTAAAACATATGCTCCAGAATCAAGAAATATGGTTAAATCGGATACCTTTTATGCTAATAGTGATAGCGAAGATGACATGGAGGCCAAAGAGAATACTGCTGATGTTGGAAACAACAAAAGCAATGATTCCCAGAAGGATGTTCTCCTGGATTCTGTTTTACCACATGAAAATACTGAGATTGTTCAAGATTCTGTTTTTAAGGTAATAGAACTTCTTTGGGTACTTATAAAAAAAAGGACTTCTTTGGGCAATCTTCCTTCTTTCTCAGAAAGTCTTGTGTCTTTTTATTCATGCGGGAAAAAATCTTATGTTTTAACTCTTCACAGAGCTTTGATGATATTGTTAGAGACCCAGGCCCCAAGACAACATATGAAGTTGCTATTTTTGCATCAGACAGATGGAGAAAGGTTAGTTTTGCCTTCAATGTGTTTGAAGAATTAAGGGTCTTCTATCTTGGAGTTTTTATTGATCAATGTGTACGCAGATGGAAAGCAGAGATAAAATGGATGCCAAAAGCAAAAGGTCCTTGAAATCTGTTGGACCAGAACATAATCAAGATTCAGAGGTATCAGCTCTTGGCTTTTTATTTATTGATCTAAATTTGCACTGTTCTTTTATTTTAGCACGTGCCTCTCTTAAATTTTTATCATTTTTTTACTGTTTTTGTTCTAGGAACCTGTGAAGGAAGTGGGTGACCATAGTGATTCAGAGAGCGAAGGACAGATGGTGGATGGGGTTCTTGCTTTGGGTCCAAAACCATCTTATGAACTCCCTTCTCAAGCAGAGCTTATTCGCCAAGCTTTTGCTGGGGATGATGTGGAGGAAGATTTCGAGAATGCTAAACAGGAGGTTCTGAACAAGGAAAATCCTGAACCTGAAAAGCCCGTTTTACTTCCTGGCTGGGGCCAATGGACTCATGTACAGAAAAAGAAAGGCTTACCTTCTTGGATGCTAAAAGACCATGAAAATGCCCAGTGGAAGAGAGAAGAATCTCTTAAGAAGAGGAAGGATGCACGTCTCAAACATGTTATTATTTCCGAGAAGTTAGATGTAAAGGTTTGTGGTCTTAAATGCACATCTCAACTAGCTGTGATGGAAAAATATATGAATTCATGGATTTGTAATTCATGTTTCTTGTTGTAAAAAAATTATCATATAAATGGACTAATAAAAGATTGTCATATAAATGGTTTATACCTCTCCGAGCAAGAAATCGAGCTGACATCTAAAATTAAGCAGTCACTGGTCATTGAGATTCACCACTTTAGAGCGGTCAGTGAGAATGATAGTATTGCTCTTTCATACGAGAGTCTGCTTTTTATGCCCTTTCTACTGGCTAAATGATGTTCGTTTTGTTTGAATTTGGTAGGCTCAGAAACTCCTTACAAAAACATTGCCCTATCCTTTCACGTCCAAGGAAGTATTTGAGCAGAGCATCCGCATGCCCATTGGACCTGAATTCAACCCAGCAACGACCGTGGGAGCTCTTAATCGGCCTGAAGTAAGTGCCTCTCTGAAATTCCACTTCTGATTGGTTTGTCTTTGGTGAAGATATTATTAGATTATTTTTCTTATAAAAAAAATATATTATTAGATAATCAATAAAATGAACTACCTGTTTAGAAAGAGAATTTCCAATGAAGAACATTTGTGCTTGTCCCCTCTTCCATGAAATTGGCTGGTGGATGTACTTTATTCGTTTGTATTTCTTGTTTCTCAGCATGAATGATTATGTGCAGGTGGTGAAGAAATCCGGGGTGATCATAAGACCAATTGAGTTCAAGGAAGTGAATCCTCATGAAAATACAGAGGGGCACAAGTGGAGTGGACAGAAACAGAAGATGAAGAAGAGTAAAAGCAATGGTACCAAAATGACAAAAAAGACGAAGGTGGCTGGGGGCAACACCATGAAAGTCAAATGAGAATGCGGAAATTATCTTTTTGTAATTCCTTTCTTCCTAATATCTAAAAGGCATTTCCCAGTTTTTCATGTTTGGGAAGATAAACAGAGTAATACAACAAAGAGAAAAGGAAGAAACTTTAGTTATATAGAATTGGATGGATGTATTTTTGAAAGGTTTTGTTAGAGTATGAGCTATTTATTTTATTTCAATCCTTGCAGCTGTGAACATTAGAGATGTGACCATTGCATATTATGGAAGGCTTGTGTTTTTAGGCCTCATTTGTTTTTGCAGATCATCAAATGAGATGAGTTGAGATAAAAGTTGAAAGTTAGATAAAATATTGTTCGAATATATTTTTTTAATATTATTTTTATTTTAAATTTGAAAAAGTTGAATTGCTTATTTTATTTTGTGTGAAAATTTGAAAAATTTGAAATGATTAGATTAGATGAGATGAGATGAGATTAGAATAGTTGTGAAAACAAACGAGGCTAAATGATGCCATTTTTCAAAGGGTCCTACATGCAAGTCGGTGCGGAGATATACAATATAATATTAAGAGCTTTGCTATTCATTATTCACACACACCACACACTATATATTTTTTTTTAATATTTTTTGGTTTTATTCTCCATAAATTTATTCAATTCTTCTATACATCATTCATATATCACACATTTAGTAAGAGAAAAAAAATGTAATATATATTGTGTGAGAATGATAAATAGAATTTTTCTAATACTAGTAGTTAATTTTGAAAGAGAGATGTAAAAAAATGTATTTTTTTAATCTAATATTTCAGCAGTGGTTGCAAATATAAATTTTCCTTTTTTAAAGCAAAATCAATTAAAATCCAGTCTGCATTAAAAGTTGTCGCCTGTTTAGAGCTGACAGACTGCAGTCCATGTCAATTTGTGATTGAAGAAAGGCTGAGACCTTTAAAACTTCTCAGTACCAATTCATAATTCACCTATTGAAATCTTTGTTAACAGAGAGTCAACGAGCTCCATTTCTGATACGTTTTCTTTTGAGCCTCAACTTCAATTCTTTTTTTGAGTTATTCCCATACCAATGTTTTGTTTAGATAATCGAACATTAACAGGCAACTGTAAGAGGTGTGCTGAATATTGCGAGACCACGTCCAGCACTTCGTGCTCTAACTCAACAATAGCATTAATTCATTGACTAATTAAGTTTCTGCTCTAAATTCAAGATTACTGCCATGTGAGCAACAGTGAATCTGTCTGTGGGTTGTATTTTGAAGAACGAGTAGCAGTTATTATTCAAAGCTAGGGTGAAGATAAGATAAGATTGTGAAGTGGCCAATTCATATGACATTTAGGTGGTGCTTCTTCTACCCATCAGCCCTAGGAAATGTGTGTCAGCTTCAGGATTGTCCTGTATGTATCCGTGCTAATTAGGTGGCGGGGGCTTCAGTTAGTTTAATAAATAAACTCTGCATTCTCTTCTTCTAATCGACATGGTTAGGTTGGGTTGAGGCTTGAATTGAAGTTAAGGTATGGATTCTGGTAGCGGCTTTTAAGGTCATTGGTGGGTGCAGTGGGCTTGTTGAATTTATGGTCTCACCTATTCCTCGGTCCTAAGGTCGCGTTTGTGTTAGTTGGCTCTTGTTTAACATCAAAAGATTTGACTCTTTGATTACTCTCCAGTGGGCATTCAGGTAGAGTTTTGGGCGCGTTTGTGTTTTAGATTCTGTACTTGGTTTTACGGTAAAAACAACGTCATCTGTTCTGCTATGGCGCATGGAAGTTCAAGGCTTTTAAACTATTATATATTAATTTAATTATTTCTTTAACATTTGAAATCATAGAGTAACATAAAAGCGACAGATTATTTAAAACCTCTCGTTCCCCTTTCATTGGAATTGGGTATCTAACTTGTTCATGAACACCGTTTATTTTTAATTTTTAAGCAAGCTCAATATATTATTATTAAAGAATAAAGAAATATATGAATAATGGGTAAGGAGACCCCGACAAAAACCACCTCTTAACTAGTGCAATATTAAGAAAATCTAGTACATCTAATCAGGAACAGGTCAAATCGTAGGAAAAAAATATTAAATATAATTATAAATTATGCAACTACCGTGCACTTCTCTTAAAAAAAAACACACACACACAAAAAAAATAAACAGACCTAATGCCAGAATATTTAGCCAGCTGAATGTAGCAAGGAGGTGGGGCAACAGCCCAACAGTTTTCTCTTGTCTAAATAGGAAAAAGAAGATTATGACCTGTTACATTTAAATTTGTAACTGAATTTGGGTTGTGTTATTAAAGACCAGATGGGGGTTGCCAACAGAGATGGGTGCAATAGTAGACAAAAATGCTTCTTACTTAAATGAGATGGACGAGCAGTAGTTAGCTATATATATATATGCTAATGACCTGAGAGCGAAAGACTATAAATGAAGGAAACGCTAATAATACTAGCCAGATAAAAGACACACAAACAAAACAAAAAACAACTGAAGAAGACTTGGAAGAGAAAAAGAAAAATTAAGGCAATTGTATTAAGAGAACAAAAGGCAAAAACAAATGTAACAAATACATATGTTTCCAATAAATGCAATGCAATAAACTTATCAAAATAAATAAATAAATAAATGCAAGGCAACAAGCTAACTCAAGCCTCTGCACAGGAGGCAAGAAGGTCAATTCATGAAATGCAATTTGAAACCATTTATAATTTTATTGCATATGTTTACAGTGTGGTGGCATAGCATAAAAAGCAAATCCACGATAGAATTTTATTGCAGTCTCTACATTCAGAGCTCTTCGAACCCTTCTTCATCCCCTTGCTCCTCTACCCTTTGAAATTCCCTCCTCCAGGTTTCCATCTGAGAGGCAGAAAATTTAGACTCATGAGATAATCTGATTCCATAATACCATTCATAAATAACCTGGGCATAAAGATATCGGTTACCGAATCGAATTCAGATGGCAAACTTGCTTTTCTTGAGAAGCAGAAACAAACAAATTCAAGAAAACCCTTATCATAGCAACACTTCAATGAGGGCCAATGATTTCAGGCACAACAGATGTGTTGTCATAGAAAAGAAAGTTTTCTAGTTTTTTTGTTCCAATTAATGTTGGTATGTCCTATTTATCGTAAATTAATTTTTGGGATATTCCTAGAAACCAAGTGACTAGACTTATCCCAGGTTAGGCAGTCTAGTTTGCCTAGGCTTAAAGACCTAATTCAGTGTTATACACAGTTATCTGTGAGAATTAGTAATTCAATGATACAAAGCTGAAGTCATTGACTCATTGCAAATTCTTTTTCACATAATAAAGAGGGATAATAAAAAGTTCAGACAACTAAAGGCAAGAACATATTAGGGCAAAAAATATGTGAACGATTTAATAAGCAAATTCAATAGAAATATAATTGAAGAAAGAAGATTAATTAAAAAAAGATTAATGCTATGTACCACATTAGTATCCAACCAGCATTCTATTGTACTGATGTGGTGCACAGAGTCAACGCCCCTACCTTGTTTCATTTTAAAATATAATAATGATAGATATTATTCCTATGGGCGTCATGTCACCACAGCAGGATGCAATACTATTTGAAAAATAATGTCCCATGAAACAGTTGGGAAGAAAATTGCTTTGTTTCATTCATCTGATTACCACAAAACCACAATTACAATGAACCTTAAGTTGGTTTAGAAGGGAACAAGCTGCCTCACCTGATCATCAGAAAACTGCAATTGTTCGGCAACAAACAGTATATTCTTGTAATCTCCTGGAGCTAATTGCTTGCCCAAGTTCCGTGCAATGTCCTCGTAGCCAATCATATCCACACGGAAGCCATTGCTCATGAATAATTTTTCCATCCATTGCCTTGTACTTGACTGCGTAAACACCAGAAAAAGTTGATCCTTTAGGAAGGGAAGAAAGAGATCCACAATAAATTTTATTCAAACTAAAAGCAAACTGACCTTGATTCCAATTTCAGTTTCTGCCAACCAGGCTGGCAACTCTCCCAAGAAAAAACTTCCGTTTGTGGCCATATTACTCACACTAAATAAAACCTCTTCAAAACTTGCCGAAGTCATCACAGGCAGCCCCTATAATAACATAGAAAGATGACTGTCTTACCTACTTAAGCACCCCAAATATTTTGTTTCTTGGCAGGGTTTTGTAACTTTTGTTGAAGGCGACATTAAAGTCTTAACTACCTGGATGACCCATATACTTGGTTGATTCCCATTGAAACCCTTTGCACGGAGACTCTGCTGTATACTAGAGGACTCCATTGGAACGTGAAGGAATATGCAGTTTCTGGGAATTTTTGCCCCGACACCTGATGATTTTTAAGAAAAGTCAGAACATGTTGAAATGTTTTCTTTTATTACCCTCCGCACGAACTACAGGAAGACGTGCGTGAGAAATAGTGATGCTCTTGCTGCACACTACTTTTCCAAGACAAACAACAGCAAGGGGAATCCAGACGATGTCCACACAGTTTGATGTGCCGATAACAATTTTCTGAATTGAAAGCAAATATCTATTCAAGTGCATGCAATTGAAAAGTTAAAGATCATAAACCACTACAATTGGTTAAGCAACACAAACCGGCAAGCTTCTCTGCTGCACTTCTGAATACCCTTTCTGATGATAAATCATATATAACGGTTGAAGTCGGCCAACTAAGCCTATATGGCCGAGTGTCCATGCCATCCGTTAACAGAACAACCTGCCCATACGTACGAAAATATAATCTGTCAAACTTCACACACGTAAAATCAGCCCAAGCCCCACTACTTTGATAACCCAAATACCTGCTTGACTCCATCAATATGGTTCACTGTACGAAGCAACTTATCATCGATGAACTTAGTTGCGAGGCAATATTGGTGCGAGCATTGTCTCATATCCATCTTAACATTTGGAGAAACAAAGCAACCAGCATATGGATCTACAAATAGAGGCTCTGCAAATGCAAGCACTAATCACATTGATATCGAAATACTTCATAGCGCGTCAAATGTCAAAGAACAACGTTATCCCTGTGAAAAGAAATAAAAGATATGCCAAAGAGAAAAAAGAAATAATTTGGTATTCATTGAAAATTTCCTGGTGGGGAATACAAGCTTTGCGCTTTAGGCTGAAAGTACGCGTACTATATACTATCATCTCGTGTGCGGTAGGAAGGCCGAGAAAAGAAGGGTCGTATAGCAAGTGTGAAAGCTTGCATATAAAGGTGATTGTAGTGAGCACCCATAAATGCGGAACCTAATTCCAAAGCTTAAGCTATTAAGAGAAGAGACTAAACTAGTACATAAACCAACCAAACAACAAGGGACTTTCCAACAGCTACTAAAATAACTTGCTCAGCTTAAAATAATGCCCAATGCTGCTCTAGAAAGCAGCGGTACCCATATTCACGGTTCAAGTTAGTGGAGAAAATAGGCATGACGGCCTATAATCTAACAAAACAATAGACAAGGCCCCCACAAAATGCAGAAACGACAAACAAAGATTAATGTAGGTAAGAAGAAATGACAACAGGAACGCCTTGGTTGAAATACTCGTTTACTGTTTGATAAAATGATTCAAAGACAGGTAGAAGGTTATGAGCTCGCCTGGTCTATTGGTCTCCTGGAAACGAAGAGAAGCTGAATTAATGGCGGTTAAAAGTAATGGGTCATTGTCATCTCCGAGTTTTGCCCTCAACCCGTTGACTTTTTTCTTGGAGGCCCATGTTAATGGCGGGTGCAAGATAGCCACTGCCGGCGCACGTGCGAAACCCACTAAACTTTCCATTTATTGGAAGCTGAATTCACCGACGATGGCGGCGAGAAACGGGATATTCATCGTCCGCTCAATGGTATCCCTCAACAAAACCAAAGCACGGTCTCCTACGCCAAGCCACGAGTCTTCAGCCTGACCAAAAGCCAAAAGATTATCTAAACAACTAAACTTAAATAAATAAATAAATAAATAAAAATCTCAAATTTTTTATTTTTTTTCCTCGAATTTCTACATTTCTTCTTATCATTCTTTCTCGAATTGCAAAACTTTTTTAAGAAAACCTCGATTTCGTATATGGGAAGACTGCAACCTAGCGAAGATAATCAAGATCTATGAAGAGTTATGAATAGCCAATCTCCAATGTTTTCGAACACAGACTATCAGCACAGGAGTCCTGATTCGATCGGAATTAAAACAACTTATCATGCATAAAGTTTTCTTTCTAGAGTGCGTCTCATGTCACTTAAGCAATAGGTCGTTTGTGTCCGCAAAATATTCTTAATTTTTTAAGATGTAAGAGCATCTTCATTGTAAATATCCCATATATCCCTATAATTTAAAGATAATTATAGAATTTTCTCTAAAAATTCCTTCCTATTAGATTCTCCATTTTAGGAAAAATATTTAGAGAATGAATAGTAATTCTCTATATATGAGAAAATACTATTAATTCCCCAAATCACTTTTATCAATATTTTATTCATTTCAATTAAATTAATTTTTATTCCAATCATCTAAACTTTCTCTTATACTCATATTTATTATAATTTTAAATAATAGTTTTATAAATAATTTAAATAACTCCGAAAATATAAAAAAATAATATTTTAAAAATATTAAAAATAATTTAAAATCTATCTAAAATATTCATTAGAGTAATAGTTCAAAACATAAGAAAAAATATTGAGTAGTTAAATTTGTAAATGGAAGTGAGAGAAAAAAGTAATAAAGAAAGAATAGAGAAATATTATTTTAATATAATAGAGATATTGATAGGGAATGAGATGTAGAAGGTTTTTGAAAAATGAATAAAATTTAAGAAAAAGTTTAGAGAATATACTTTTTAACTAAATTATAAAAATTTTTATGGAGAATCCAATGAGATGCTCTAAGTGGTCCAATGTCACCGTAGTCCATAATTTTAAGACATATATGTCCTAAAAGTTGTCCATTTGTGACTAGTAGTAGACATATATTAATTTTTTTCGATCACACAGAGTTTGAAAGAATTCTACCTAATTCTTATCTAAATGAGTAATGATCTTTTTTGTCTTAAATTTTGTCACTCTCAATTTCACTTGCCGTGTGACATTTTTTAAATACATATCATTTAAGTAATAGATAGAAAAAGCCACATAAAATTATAGACTTTAAGAATGAAAAATAACATTATTTTATCCGAATTATATATCTGCAAGTGAGAGCGATATAAATACACGATTGTTGTTTTTTTTATGGCTCAAAAAATTCTGTGAAACTCATTTCATAATCTCAAATTTAAATAAAAACTTGATAGGGTTTTCAAAAGAACCCCTCGATTGCACTAGTTGTCCTGTTATGTTTATGTTTTTATTTTTCTTATGGGTTGTCAATGGGTCCGACTTATTAAAGACCATAGTTCTATAATTGAAAGCAACGTTGTCCTTGAGGCCAATATTATGCCCTGTTCCTGCGATCAATAGAAAGATAACCACATCACTGTTGTCTGTCACAAGTTACAACTAAAGGTGATGTTGCACCAAATCATCAAATCTAAATGTCCATTGATGACCAGGAAATGAAAATGTAGGATGGAATTTTGTTATGGTGAAGAATTTTAGGTGTGCACATTCCAGCAATTAGATGCTAAAGATGTAAACAAGAAATAGTTACCCAGTTCCATTTGGTTATTTGCTGATCAAACCACTGTTTGATCCTAACTATGATGCATTGTCTTCCTATTTTCCTTCCATCTCCATCTCCATCTCCAATTCTCAAAATATCATATTGCAGTGTCATTTTCTCAGTTGCAATTTCATTATGCATTTAATTTACTGCAATTTATAACCAAAAAAAATGTGTAGAAATTTTATATCCTCCCTACCTAAATAGGAATAGTTGCATCGTACCGAGTCTACCGACCCCAAGCTGTATCTTCAAGATGACCCATGACCACATGGCGGTTGAAACTTGAAAGTTAGTGGAGAAAGGTTAGGTGCAGCCACGAGTTGGACAAACAATTGAACCAAGACACAAGCTTGCGAGTAATTTGCTTTAAAACCCTGCTCGCATCGCTGACTGAACAACCTCAACAACCTCACACGCAGCCTCATCGACGACAACAAATAAGAGCAAACCGGACCTGAGGAGGAGACTTGCCATTTCTTTCTCTGCAACCTAGCTCCAGTTCTTCTTCTCCTCCATAACCAGTATCAAATGGATCCCAACACCCAAATCCTTGAAAGCACAGAAGCGAAATCATTAGAAGAACAGAACCCCCTTGCCATTGTGCCATCAAAGGAACAAATCACCTCGCCCCCATTTGCCACTGCTTCACTCTCTCTTTCTCTCAATACAATTCTCCCCACACCGTTCTCTCTCCAACCCAAGATTTACTCCTTATTTTCTCACCAGCCAAGCAGGGTCAAGGTGCCCACCCAAGCTTCCTCTCTTGCCCACCTCTCTCTCACCGCCACTTCCACCTCTCCCTCTCCCTCCAAACTCTCATTTAAGTCCACAGTCTCGGCCAATCCTCTCCAAAACCCACTTTCTCTCGGTCCTCGCCGCCCCTCTGACCCTTCCAATGGGGCTGGAATTCGTCGAGCTGCCATCGTTTGGTTCCGCAACGATCTTCGTGTCCACGACAACGAGTGCCTCAACACCGCGAGCAACGAAGCCATGTCGGTCTTGCCCGTCTACTGCTTCGACCCTAGAGATTACGGAAAATCCTCTTCTGGGTTCGATAAGGCCGGGTCGTACCGCGCCTCGTTCTTGATTGAATCAGTCTCTGATCTCAGGAAGAATCTCCAGGCAAAAGGGTCGGATCTGGTGGTGAGGATTGGGAAGCCGGAGACGGTTTTGGTCGAGTTGGCCAAGGCGGTAGGTGCTGACGCGGTGTATGCGCACAGAGAGGTCTCGCACGACGAGGTTAAGGCTGAGGGAAGGATTGAGGCTGCGATGAAGGAAGAAAGTATGGAGGTTAAGTACTTCTGGGGGAGTACTTTGTACCATCTTGACGACTTGCCGTTTAAGTTGGAGGAGATGCCAGCAAATTACAGTGGGTTTAGAGAGAAGGTGCAAGGATTGGAGGTCAGGAAAACAATTGAGGCATTGGATCAAGTGAAGGGGTTGCCGGCTCGGGGTGATGTGGAGCCTGGGGACATTCCCTCATTGGTGGATTTGGGGCTTAACCCATCGGCGACAATGGCTCAGGTTTGAACTTCGGTTTCGTTTTTCCCTATTATATGTTTTATTTTGCAGTGCTATTGCTGTTTGTATGCTATGGAGAGTTTCTTCGGCTCGGTTGTTTTGATGACAACTTTGGTCTGTCTTTCCCGTCTTCTTCTTGCTTTTTCTTTTTTTTTTTGGTTATTTGTTTGTTTTTGAATTTTTGGTGTTGGTTCTGTGAAAGGAAAAAGCTACCGCTTCTATTTTATTTATTTATTTAATAATTAAGGATGTGTTATTTAATAATATTATGAATTTTTTTAAAAAAAATATTTAAAAATATTAAAAAATAATATAAAAAAAATTGAGGGGGGGGGAATTGGATCAGTTTTTTAGCATGGTAGGTGAAATGGAGAAGGTGAACAATTGGGAAATGCTTCTCCCACTGGTCACCGATTGCATTTTTTATTTATTTAATTGTTACGTAATTATTTTATAATGAATTTCTATTTTTTTTAAAAAAAATATTATGAATTTAAAAATTTTTTTTGAAAAATAATAAAGAAAAACGATAACTTTTTTTTACCTGTTCGATGATTCTTTCGATGGACCTCCATCTGTGGGAGTAGCACCGTCAGTGAATAATTACATAGTCATGAGTAGTTGGAGTCTGACTTTGTCCGGTTGCTGGTGACTTTATCATTTTCCAAATAATACAGAGAGATCAATTTTGAATTGCCACATGACGATTCCTTTTTTTAATGAATAATTGCCACGTAACCATTCACCAACTTATAAAGCTTGTGTCTCTCAATACATATATGTACCAAGGCTTTATATCCTCTCTGTATGGGATGTGCTTGGGTTGGGCGAGTTGTCTTTTTTCTTCCCTTCACATAATTCTTCACTAGCATATATCTACGCCGGCCTGTGTTTCATTTTGATGTGTCAATTTCCTTTTGCTAGAGTATTTAATGGCAGATGTTATCGTCATGTATGACACAGTGCCACTAATTTTCAATAACGATTATTTCTACAGAAAAAAGCTAATTCATATACATTGTTTCAATCTATTTCCTGTAGGATGGAAAACTGGCAGCCAATGCTTCCATGGTGGGAGGTGAGACTGGAGCACTTCAGAGGATTAGAAGAATTGCTGCTGAGTGTCAAGCACAGCCACACAAGGAGACCAAGGATGGCAACGACATATATGGTGCAAACTTCTCCTGCAAAATTTCTCCATGGCTGGCCATGGGATGCCTCTCTCCCCGCTCTATGTTTGATGAGCTAAGGAAAACGGCTACCAGGTGTGCTTCACTCTAGGTTCATTTTTTTATGAATTGTAATTTCTTAAGTCAAGTCAAGTCATTGTACTCACTGCCAAAGATTATATGATTGCCAGAACTATTTCTGCTTCCACAAACCGGAATGATGGTGGCTCACCTGATACTGGAAATAACTGGTTGATGTTGGAGTTGATGTGGAGGGATTTCTTCAGGTAACTTGACTGATCATAAAGCTTGGTTTGCACCAACACTAGTATCTCATGTTTCCTTCTCATCGATAAACCTGCCTTACATTTGACCTCTCGTGTTTACATACTATTCCATTATATATATTTTATGTTTTGAAAAAGGAAAGGTTCATTAGTGGTTTCCTTTCTGTAGCCCTAGAAAGCTAGCGGGCTTCATTGAAAGTAGAATCATGTTTGTTTAATTTCTCTGAAACATAGTGATGTTTTGTATCTTCGGTTGATTGCAGATTCGTTACCAAGAAATGCAGTTCAAAACAGCTTGAAGCTGCTCCAGCCACTGCTTGTACGGGTGCCCTTGCTTAAACAACAAATTGTACTGCAAATTAAAGGGAAATCTGGTCTGCGATGTCATTTGCTTGCACTTATTTACGATTTTCTAAGATGTAGCTGTAGATGTGGGGAGTAGGCTTGTGATTGTTGTTCCTTGTTGAACATTTTCTGGCTGTTAAATAATGATCGAATATGGGAACTTTGCTTTGTTCAAGAGTCGGATAGTTTTGCCCTTTCTAAAAATTTTCTATCTTCATGTGCTCTCATGTGAATAACAGATCCCTTTGGTTCTGCTTCTCATTCTTTGTTTTCATCTTTGGATTCGCAGAATAGGTGGTGTGATTGTCAATAAATGAGATTATGTGTAACTGGTAGTTTTCACTTCTCATGGTAAACGTAGTTTTGTCTTCAAATTGAATTGGAAGTTCTTTTTAGGGTTGCCCCCTTCCTGCAATCTGCCTCTGCATGGGGGAGTCTTTGCCCTCGGAATCCACTACCATATCTTGGGGGCGGGGCCCTCCTCCGTGTGCTGGAATGTGGAGGCAAACCCTTGGTCTGTCTGCCCCCCATCCATCGCTAAGGGTGAGCACTGACTAAATCGGAGTCAGTGTCCTCTAAACCCAACTCCGACGTCGACTTTCATATGTTTCAATTCGACTCCAACTCCAACTCCAATTTATCAAAGTAGACTTAGCGTGGAGTCGGATTTACACATAGTAACTTGCTTTTGATTATTAAAAAAAAATCAGAACCCAATTAGGATCCAAACAAAATTAAGCAAAATTACAAGTGCAATAGATTAGGAAAAACTTGCATTTCGTCCCAAATAGAGAATAGATCTACAATATAAACGAAGTAGAAGATATAATGTTTACACTAAACATTATAGTCAAACTTGAAGCTCCTTCAAAATGGATCCTTGTTCTTCAATTACATTTGAGAATGAAGTGCCAAGAAAAATCGAAGGAAGTGCCGAGAATAACATAAAGAAACGGAGATACAGCAGGCTTGAGGAGTTTAGAGATTATCGTCTTCAACAAATGAGGAAACAGCGACAAGGGGGATGCTTTAGATAATTTTTGGGGCTTTCGGTGGCAAGCAGGGCAACAACAAGAGATAAAAGAGAAATGAACAACGGCTTGAGATTGAGAAAGTGAGAATGCGATTTTTTAGGATTTATTTAGAACAAAGCTGCAAGACGACACCGTAGGGTATATAAGGGCAATAGGAACCCTAATATACATGTTAAGGTAGAGAAGATTTCTCAAGAGGAGCCGTGCTATGCATCAGCCCCTGTTCACGGGCTGATGCATAGCACACCTGATGTGTCACCCTATGAGTGGTTTGGATGTAAGTGATTTGAATAATGTGAGTGGTTTAGATGATGACACCTAGGGTGTGTTGTGGCTGATCCTAAATAGTAGGCTGATGTAAAGAATTTTCCTCTCAAGAGTAGATTTCTCAAAAATCAATACATTCTGGTTCTCAAAAATCAAATTATATTACTGTCCTTTTCTTTCAACCCTAACAGTAGTGCATTTATGTGTCTATTTTCTCCTAGTCGTAGCACTTGTGATACTTCTCAAAAATGAAGTGAACTTTTGTGGAGCCACAGAGCACACAGATTATAGTTATCAACAAAAAAATCAGATTAAAAGAGTATACTAAAACCCTAAATCTGTAACAACACTAAATATGTAACATCAAATTCAGATTAATAATATGTAACAACAATATCAGATTAATAGAGACATATTACACTAAAACCCTAAATCTGTAAATTCAAAAAAAATAAAAATAAAAAACCCTAAATCAGATTAAGCAATCAGTTAAACACTTATAAACTTTAAACAATGAAATGATTCATATAAGTGATAAGTCCTGAAACAAAACACCCTAAACAAAACAAGTCCATAAGTGATAAATCCTATTCGGTACACATATCGAAGGTGTCACAAGGGGTTGTTCACGGTGACAGATTGTAAAGTGCGGTGAGAGAAGGTTGGCGCGAGGAAGGGTTGCGTGAGCCGTGCAGGGAGGGAGGGGCTGAGAGTGAGAGGGGTTGGAGGTTGAGAGTAAAATCATTTGAGAGTGAAGAGAGAATCGTGCCCGCGCGGGGGAGGGGGGGTGTTCAACCCTAAGCCCAACCGATTAAAACAACATCGTTTAATCTCCTAAAATCGACGTCGTTTTAATCAGTTGGGGCTGATTTATGAAATAATCCATGAAACTGTGCTGTTTCACAAGGGACTAGAGCAGTATCTTGGGTTTCCAAACGGTGCCATTTTGTGTCTTGGGACTTATATTTAATATATATAGTATATAAATAGTATAAATATAGCATATATATAGTGTATATAGTATATATTACGTATAAATATAATATATTTTATATACAATATATGTATAACATATATAGTATACTATTATAGTGTTACTAATACATATAATATATATTATAGTGTTATAGTGATATTAATACTAACATATTAACTATAGGAAAATACTTTAACAGAGTGATTACACAAAAGTAAACCTACAAACTGATGTGACTTGATGTGATACGTTAGATTGTAAAGTTACTTTTATTATAAAGTAAATCTAACGGATACCATAAAACTACATTAGTTTGTAGGTTTACTTTATGTAATCTTTTTGTATTTGTAGCAGTTCTCTTAACTATACTATATACTATTAAGTCTGATTTAGTTATAGTGATTTATACTAAATAACTATAGTCTATACTAATTCTAATAGTATTAGTATAACTATATCACTAATAGTATTAATATACTAATAGTCTCATACTAATAGTATTAGTATAACTATATCACTAATAGTATTAATATACTAATAGTCTCATACTTTTAGTATTAGTATTACTATATCACTATAGTATC
The DNA here is from genome assembly GCA_029856935.1 of Cyclocarya paliurus. Lineage (NCBI taxonomy): Eukaryota > Viridiplantae > Streptophyta > Magnoliopsida > Fagales > Juglandaceae > Cyclocarya > Cyclocarya paliurus. The sequence continues at coordinate 13,640,071 of CM056949.1, forward strand.
ATATAGGTGATGAAGTATTAGCATAACTACTAATACTATAGTGATTTATATAGTTATTTATATATAGACTTATTGTAGATTACTAATAGTATTAATATATGTATAATAGTATCATATAGTGATATAGTATTTGATTATATATGTTAGTGATAATAATTAATATGCTAGTGGTTACATATATGCTAGACTGCTAGTGATAATATGTTAGTGTTTAACTTGGTAACTTATTTATATATTTGATTATATATGTTATTGATAGTAATTAATATGTTTGTGGTTACATTTATGCTAGTGATAATATATTATATGATGGTTACACACACTTTTTATACATTATTACGAGTGTATATTATCAAATGTATAGAATATTAGAAATGTTAGAAATGTATTTATCAAAAAAAATATGTTGAGAATTTATTAGGCCATAGGCATACAATGTAATTATCCTTGATATATATATTAATAACATATGATCAAACAAATGTTTTCTGTTTAAGATTAAAATTTAATGTTATAAAATTAAATTTTTTATATTAATTAAAATATTTAATTAAAATGTTATATTATGGTTTATTAGATTAATTTTATATTATATCAAATGTTATACTAATTTTAGGTTATTTGATTATTATGAGTAATAGGATTTTAAAAATTAATATTATATTAATTAGAAATTTAGCATATAAATTATAATATAAAATTATTTCATATAATTATATATATAAATTATATATAATATTAAAAATATTTTATATAATATTAAAAGTTAATTAAAAATATATATACGAACTAGTTTGGTTCGGTTCAACCTGGTCTCAGAAAACCTAAAACCGAAACCGGACTAGTTTTGACTGGTTCTTAAAATGGCAGAATCGGTCCCGGACTAAACTGGTTCGATCGGTTCAAGCTAGTTTATTTTTTCAGTCCTAATGTTCGTGTCATATAAAGTCATAAATTTTAGGCTATATGGGTCAACCCAAACATGACCCGTTTAATTAAATGGGTTAGATCCTAAAACACTTACATGACCTATATAACTATTGAGTGACATGACATGACTTGCAGCTCGTTTAATAATAAGTTTTTATTAGATTAACCTGCATAATCCGTTTCAACTCATTTCATATAAATAGGTTGAGTTGGCCCATATATTTACTTTTTAGTCCAATTAATATAATTTTATGTATAATTCAATGATAACTATATAAATCATTCACAATTACAACTAGATTTATGATAAAATATTTTATGATCAATTCCCAAACTAATAATATATAAAAAAATTAATATTTTCATAAAATTTGTATCATACTAGCAAAACAAGTTTAATAGTTTGATATATTAAGTAGCCCAATATTAATAATAATATTATATTCCAACAACAATAAAGGGATATATAGAATTTGAAAATAAGATTTATTTATGTTATACGGGTTTAATTGTGGATCTACTCGGAATTGACCTGTTTATTAATTATATCTTACCGTTTCAACCTCTTTTGGTCCAATATTTTGACTTGGATTCACGAAACATGTCATGCCATCCCTGTTAGAGGCTAGTTTTACTAAATTGGAATCCATACGATGGGTTAATACGCTCTTTAGAACTATATTCTTGGCCCTATTGCGTTTGTCGCACTTTGTTATGTATCTTTTTTCTTTCTCCATTTCTTTTTGGGTCCGGTGCAAATGGACATTTAGAAGACATAATGCCTTGAGTGGGTTTGCTGGATATCTTATTTACTCCTAATTGAATTCGACTCACCACAAAATAATTTTTTGAGGGGGAATAAGAGTCAAATATCTGTTTTTCTTGCTGAATAAATCGGGGAAGAAAAATTGCAAACCAATTTTACATGACAAAAGTCCACTAACTTCTGGTAAAAAGAAAAAACATATGGATGGTAGCACACCCATTTCCACTGTGGTATCCATGCTTATTACATACCAACCAAGTTCCAAGTTCCAAGTTTTGTCCCAGAAATTTTGGAAAAGGGACCATCCGGAAAATAAAGATACTATTTTGATAACTCATATTAAAAGCTGGGGAGAGAAATAAACAAAAATATTATGCGGAAATTTAAAAACAAAAAAACATATTCTCAATTGTTAAAGGATGCCAGAAACTTTGCGGCAAGACAGCACAACGAGAAATAAATTCAAAGCGACTTGAAGTAATTATATATTTTTACGATAAACAAGTCTTAAATAGATAAATTTCGTATAAATTTTTGTAAAAAAATAAATCTCACCTTAAAAAAATATAAAAAAAAAAGAAATCATTATTTTTTTTCAGTGAAACTCACTATTTTACAGAAAGAGGAAAGAGGAAAGGAAAGAAGCAATTTGATTGGCTGACAAATTCCGCACTGAGTTGTTATATATGGTATCGGAGCCACTAACAAAGACGTCAGGAATTTAAGTAAGAGTTTGTAACACCTTAATTTCACATTGAGAATATAAATAATCCACATAAAATAAATTATAAAGATACTCAGTTGTTACAACCTGCAGGCTACTAACTCTATTACATGCTGTGTGGCGGCTTAGAGGGGAGAGCCGGACAGTAGCAACAGAGCATGGTGATGGCTAGGGTAGAGTGAGAGGGGCGGAGATGAAGAATGAAGTGGATTCTTTCACCCGGAAGTACTTTTAGGGTAGAATCTAATGCACAAGACAACTAGCAAAAATCTAATGGGAAGCTGACTCCATCCGAACTTAAAAACATTCTCTAATCAGAAAGATACCAAAACATTTGAAAACCAAACACATCTACTCCCCAAATGTCATCGCGGCAGAGAGGCCGCAGATGCCATTTCAATAAACAAGCAATGCTTATTTATACAAGACATCAAGAAGAAGCAGACAACATTCAACAAAGGAGCTAAATTACATGACCGAAATGGCTGCAATAATCACGTAACAGTGACAAATAACTGGAAGGAACTTGGAGGCAAATGAGGCAGATATGCAGAACCATAAATACGAAGCACATAATAATCATTACTCTATCATAATCAAACTCCAGAAAGAAACATCAAACATGTATTGCATTGAGCGGATCTAATAATGTGATAACCACGGCTAGCAAAACAGAACTTGAAACATAAAAAAACAATCCCATCCACTGGAACAACCAAGTGATGAGAAAATGTTGCCTCAGCACAAGAATACTAGATATTCAGTCTTCCTCCTCGCCCTCATTCTCGGCAATGTTGAAGTATCTCAATTCATAAACATTCCTGTCCTTGTTGGAAGCAATCACCCGAAGCCAGTCCCTCACATTGTGCTTCTTCAAGTACTTCTTAGTCAAGTACTTGAGATACCTGAGAAACACAAAGAGTGAAGGTCATACCCAGTGTAGAAAGCTCAAAAAAAGAAAAGAGAAAAAGAAGAGAGAAATATGCATGATATAGACAAAATAGGAAGATGAAGTTTCATGAGTCAAATAACTCTTTGTGCAAGGAAAATATTGTATGCTTCACCCCATCTCACTTTAATTTGTAATTTTAAAAGACGAGATAATCTAATGATTGATGGATAATGTTGCATAACAAAATACAATAAAAGTGAAATAAGAGTTTAGTATATATCATTATGTTATGATCCTGCAAGTTAAATGGTTAACTAAATTAGTATCCAACAGTCCTAGAGCTTTTGGATCAATGATTAGGTCTTTAACAATTGGTATAAGAGAATAAACCACGTCACGAGTTCGAGTCACAAAATGGATGACCTATAGACTAGATTAAAATGCCTTGGTACTATGTATGAGCATGGTGTTAAGTCATTGATTACTGATAGATGAGTGAAGCCACTAAAAGGAAAAGGGCTACCACCGGGACAGTGTTAATAGAGTGAGCTGTCGTGGACGTTGGATTCGTAAGCGAGGTGAAATGTTATGATCCTGAGAGTTAAATGCTTCGTCAAATTAGTATCCAACAGTCCTAGAACTTTTGAATCAATGGTTGGGTCTTTAGCACATTATGTAAGCGGGTGAAACGGCATTAGGAAGTATCACAGAATTTCAAGGACAAAATCTACACTAACTACACGATTGTGTCGACGTTTACCACCTCTAGATCCTCAATTTTTCCCTGATTCATTGTATCTATGTCATTTAAAAAAAAAAAAAGAATGGCTAAAATTTTAAGAACTCGACTATGGAGTTAAAAAATTTGCATCGTCCCAAACAAGCACCAAAATTAATTAACCCCTGCAGCCATTTGAGCAGAAAAATGAAGCAACGACAATAGAAATCCATAGCTTGATTCAATAAAAGGAAGCGTCGCCAATCAAATAATAATTTTATTTATGCTATTGCGCTACTACTACTATCTGCACAGTAATGAAGGATTCTATAATCATGGAAAGCAAGGTCCGACAGTTAAGTAGAACGTATTTACCTTTTAGAGAAGTTGCTGTCAGCGGTGACGGAGATTTTGCTCTTTTCGCGGACTACGGTGATGGATTCACCGAGAGCGCCGGCCTTGCCTCCGACCTTGATCCTATCATGGAGGAACTTCTCAAGTGAGGCGATGTCCATGATCTTATCCTCAACCGGCTTCGCGCAGTCAATCACGAACGTGGCTCCCTTCTTCTTCCCCTTCGGTCCCACCGCTGCTGCCCCGCGGCTCATTTTCGCTGTGATTCTTCACTCCACAGACACGAGAGAGAAAGAGGGAAGCCTCGCCGTGAAATGATTGATACTTCTATAATCCTATAAAACGGCTGGGTTGCCTGCCTGTCTAGGGTTTTTGCCTTTTGGACTGGAGAATTGAACATAAAACGACGTCGTCGGATGTCTTGTCCTCGAAACTACTCGCAGTTCGTGTAGAAAAGGCTACAAACCTAGCCCAAACTTAACTTGACTTTATACAAAAGCCGTATGTGGGTTCGGCTATGGCCCAATTCTAGCCCAAATCGAGGGCAAGATTGTCCGCGTCTGAAAACAGCGTCGTTTCGGAGACCGAATCTGGTACCTTCGCAAAACTGGACTGGGAATCGCCCACTTTCGAGAGAATCGGAAATGAGAGATGGAAGACGAGCTCTATGGCGACGTTCCGTGCTCCTCCCTCGCTGTTGACTCCATCCTCCGCTTCGGAACGGTATCACCACTCGATATTTTTAACATTGTTTAGATTTTTTATTAATAGACCCTACTTTCCTACACAAAATCACTGAATGAAACCTATTCACATATATATATATATCCAGGCCGGCGCAATATGGGGCTTGTGTATGGGTCCGTACGATGCTCGTCAGAAAGGTATTCTCATGATACCTTAAAATGAATCAAAATCTTATCACTCTTTTCGTTCTCATTTTTTTTTTGCCAAGTTTTTCCTTGCCATTTTTTAGGGCCAAGATAGTTTGTTGTTTTGCTATATAGCCTAGCTCTCAGATTTTGGGGTATTTTAATATAAAATATCTGTCTATTTTGTTTGTAGGACTTACAGGAGTTGCTCGTGCTTCTTTTGTAGTACGTACTACGTATTTTCTTTCTTAATTTTTTTTTCAATTACATTTCCACAATATTGTTAACATGTGTTTATTTTGTTGATTTCCGCATTAAGGAGCACATGTGTGTTCTTCAAGTTTGATTCTTGGTTGACAATTATGTGCAGGCGAAGTCGGTTGGCAAATTCGGCTTTCAATGTGGTAATAGAACTCACGGTCTCTGATTCTTTGTTATCATTTTTTTTTATAGTCTTTGAGCTTTCAAGCCATGTTTGCCGCATAACATTTTAAACTCGGCTTTTAGGACTCGTTGCTGGAATTTATGCTATGACTCGTTGTGGAATTCAAAGATATCGGAGGCGGAATGATTGGGTTAGTTGTATACAATTACGTTTTTCACACATTTACTGCCAGAAACTGTCCAAAATGTTTTGGTACATGAAGTCATGAACATCTCAGGATGTCATTGTCGGGATCCTTACCAATTTCCTTACTTTGTTCACTGAATTAGATTACTTTCTACACGAGCCTTCTTCTATGGAAAGATGCAATCCTTAAGAAAGCTAAATAGGAGCATTAGTTTTTCCATTTCATTACAATTTTTGAACTGCTTCACGCAACCATAGAGAGGTTTAGTATGAGGAATATTCTGGACTTTTTTTTTTTCTCCCATTTCACCTCTATATTCCTTTTCTTTAGGTTGTCTGATAGGGCTTAGAAATCAGGCATCCTTTTGCTCTCTCATTCATAGATAATCTGAAATCTTTCAAAGACGTTAATTATATGTGTAACATCCTGGATTGATCAAGTCCCATTGGGTGAATATATAAAGATAAGTGAGTGCTAAGTCCTGCGTTATTTTATTTATTTATTTTTGATAGGTAATCAAGAAGATGTACCTGGTGGAAAAGAGTTTTATAGTGATCCAAAAGAGCTCAAATTGCAACCTTAACTAATCCTTTTAGACTACAAGTGCTGATGCAGCTAGAGCATTTCTTGAGATGTTAGAAATGATATGAGAGCCGACTTAGTAATATCATGCTGTATTATGGCACTGTGGTGTGACATGGGCTTTGGTGAGCACAGCACATCATGGATTTGAGTGAGAGAAATTGTAACACATCAGACTGGTTGAAGTCCCATGAGTGAATTATGATAGAGATGCATAACTATGACAAAGATGCATGAGTCTTGGGCCACACCTATTTTTCCTTTAAATAAAATTTATTTTAACTATAAAAAAAGAGAGCCTAGTGTAAAGTCCCAGATTATTTATTTACTAGGTCAACTGAGCTTTATAACAATCCCAATGAATTTCAATTATAAACTTGACTGATCTTTAAGAATAGAAGCACATATGCAGTTAGCACTTTCTTGGGTCATTATAAATGGTATCAAAGCCAACTAGTGACTCCATGTTGCACTAGGGTACGATAGTATTACATAGGTATGGTGAGGATGTTAGGGATTGAGTAGGAGAGATTGTAACACCTCAATTTTTTTAAATGGATAAACCATTGTAGCGGTGCATGAGTATGGTAAAGATGCATGAGTATCAAGTTCCTCATTGGTTCTTTACTAAGTAGAACCAGATTTTACAAAATTCCAAAGGATTTAACTATTCTTGACTTGTTCTTTTGGAACATAAATGCAGATATAGCCTAGCACTTTCCTTAAGTTGTTACAACATGAGCTGAGAAAAGAACTAAATTCAGGGAGCTCATACGAAATCCTCCAGGATTCCTTCTTTTTAATCAAGATTTTATCGTTTGTTGTCAGCATTTTTGAGAGTAGAGATTACTTTTAAAAAAATAAATGTGACATGATTGCCTACTTAGGACAGTGATGATCATTAGAGGAGTTGTAGAATATGGATACGGTTTGATGAACTGATGTAGGGTAATACTTTCTTCTTTTCTTTTTGCCATTCACAGGTGAATGGTTTGGTTGCGGGTGCTGTAACAGGGGCAGCTGTTGCTGCTAGGACACGTAGCTGGACACAGGTAGTTGGGGTGGCTGGTATGGTTTCTGCCTTCAGTGCTGCTGCAGACTATTCTAGAACATCTTGAAGCATCTCTCAGTGGAAGCCTGAAGGTTGAGGAGCAAGGTAGTTCTCACCATTTGCTGTATTTACCAACCACCAAATACTAGTATGACCCATCAAATATATTTTCCTTGGTGACTATGCGAAGATCAATTTGTTAACTATTCCAATGTTGAGGTGAATTAAAGGTTTAATTTGGTTTCCGTCTTTTGTCAACATGAAATGAGCTTTGTTTGTGCTACTCAATTTATTAGATGTTCAAGCTTGTTGACTGGTTCATCCTTTTAACCCAATGTCTGTAATCCTCTTAAATCTCTCAGATTATTTTCGTGAATTGTGACTTGTCCAATTTTGTTTTACTTTTGTATTGTCTCTCATTGATACGTGACTTCACTGAAATTCCAAGCTCTATGACATTTTCCTTTCATTTTCTGGAAGCTGGTTTTCTAGTTAGAATTTGCTCCTGCAAAAGGTTGATTGGTTGACCGGCCAATCAACTTTTTAATTTTTTTTTAGTAACAATCAACGTCAATGATGCAACTTTGTTTGAGAAGGTATAATATACCAAGTCACGGCAATGGTAGGCCACCTATTATTGGCTGGTCATTTAAACTTCACCAATCAACATCTCTGATGTATCTTGAACTTTTGTGTTCCTATTTACCCAAAAAATGTGGCATTTCGTTTTACATGACCTCCTACTGCTGCCATGTCAACCATGGCCTCCTTCCATTCCAGTCGCCATGGAACTGCTTACCTGCCTCTGTGTCATTGTCTGCGTGTGAGTGTAAATGGACAAACATTCAATTGCAAGCGAAAACATGTCAAGCTTGAGTAAAAAGCAAGAAATTGCAAGCGAAACACTAACCCTTAATAAATAGCAGCAACCAACCTAAGAGAAATCAAGAATAAAAATGTTAAAAGAAAAAAAACAGGGTAAAAATTATAATAATTCAATTATATATAAATTGGTTTAGTACCTTAGCCGATTCAGTACCAACGACGCAGTGTCAAGAGATTAGAGTGTCAATTTAATTTTTTGCTCGTGATCAGTTGTGACACAAAAAGTATAACTATATATAGAAGAAGAGAAGAGTAGTCGAAGATCATCTTGACCTCTGTAAAAAAAAATAATAATTATGGCATCCGATATATATATGTATATATAGAATAGATATTATATGCAAGTTGATTGTGATTCGATGTAAAAAAAATCATGACAATAGTCACCAGCATGCATAATCATTATTCTCTGTCAGGATTTCGAATATTGGATGCACGCGAAGTTGGCCCCTTAAAGAAATGTTGGGACGATGGAAATTAAAGTACACTTTAATACTCATGAATGATTATGAGTTGGCCACCTAAAGTAATATTGAAATGATGATTCCTTGAATATTTTAGTAGTATATTATATTAATATTGAGTAAATTTTGTCGAAATAATGAAAAGGAAAAGGTAAACGCTCAACACACATGCAAGTAACAGAAAGTGCGTTAGTGGAGAAGTGCGTTAGTGGAGAAGTGTGTTAGTGGAGAAAGTGCGTTAGTGGAAGTAAAAAAGCAAAAGCTTTTTCTATTTAATACTACATATTTTTTTAAATTTAATAATATATACTTTTCTATTTAATATTTAATTATGATAGTACTGGATATTTTGATTAACATTGGATGCTAGATTTGATTAACATTTCAATGTTTTGGCAAATCTTATATCTATTCAAGTACATATTTGGCAACTTAATGATCATGATCAGCTCCATTATATCCATTCAAGTAGTCAAACTCTATCCATTAAGAACATCTTTGGCGTTTATAAAAAAAAAAACATCTTTGCCAGCAAACTTGAACTTTGGCGATGATGAGATGAAGCATATGTGTCGTTCAACTCTGTTTTATATTTTTAATTCAAAATTTGTTATCAATGCTATTAAAATCTGTTTCACTAAAAATCGATTTTGAAGAATTTCCTACAAGCTTATAAATATAACCAATACAAAAATTGAGAAAAAAAATTGTAATAAAAGAAAAATGTGCAAAAGTACAATATATTATAAGTCCAAATTTCAAAAGTACAAATTACAAGTCTAATTGTACAAAAATTTACAACTTCAAATACGAAAGGTCCAACAAAACATAAGTCCAAATTATAAGTTCAAATTACAAGAACATCAAATAAAAAACCTTACAACTAAAATAAATAGGAAGCATCAAAGGTATCTTCTTCAGGGTTGGGTAAACTTTTGTAATTTTCAAAAGAGGCATGTAAGGCATTTTCCTCAAGGTTGAGTAAGCTTTGGTAATTCCCAAAAGAGTTTTCCATTAACAGATTCTTATCGTACGAAATTGTTGAGGTATTATTCGAGATATTGTTTGTACTGAATTGTGGCATCATGTAATTGGTAATTTCTGACTGAAATCAAATTTCGACATCTTCTGGGTGAGAAGGTCTTCTGTAACAGTTTTCATTGGAGTTTGTATTGACAGAACCATCAATAAAGTTCTGACCTGCTTGTAATTCCTTCAGAAATGTTATTTGAGTTTGTAGATTTAGAACCTGCAGAAAACAAAGTAAAAAATCATTTATTAATTAAGAATTAATCCAAATTATGGTTGTAATCACTATAAATAAAATAGGAAATCAAAGAGTGAATACCTGCTGCTGGAGAGCAAAAATATGCGAAACAATGCCATAAACAGGATTTTCAAGTCTAGCATGTGCTTCATACGAAATTGTGGCAATTGCTTCACAAAGGTCACTCACTGGCAGATGAGAAAGGAGTTTTGACACATTACTTGCATCGAAAAATTTATGAATAGCGGAGAAATTGGTCGCTCCTTGTTTATGGCTGAAATAAGGAGCGAAAATACATTCCCTAACAGATTTTTTTCTCAAAAATTTGCAAGCTCCGCAAGGAAAATAATCTGAAGCAGCCATCTTCGTCATTTGTTTCAGTCTGGGGGGATAAATAATTGGAATTGACGAAACCAATATGAGGAAATCACAGAATTTGTCTCCCGGATTCGCGCAATCTGTCGCCTAGGTTTGGGTAAAGAAAAATGCAATGGTATTTCAGCTGTGCGTTTAATTATACAAATGTGAATAACGGTGTAGTTATAGTGATGGATGTAGAATTAGGATTTTATTTTAAAGAAAACGGCATCGTTTTGTATCTGAGATTGATGATTCGGTTGTGCTTCATGGCTGATTTCAAGCTTAGGTAAATTGGACGACAGCTTGAGACGTTTACATTATAATAACATTTCTTTCAGAAGTTAGCACACCTGTCAACTAAATTCCGAAGATACCATGTATGCATACTATATGTTGGATGCAATCGGATTGGAACTGCTATTTTGACTCTAACATAGAGAGAAAAGAAAAATAAATACAATTGGAGGAATAAAAATAAAAAAGCATTACTAAAATATTGGATAAGCATTACTAAACAAAAGGGATGGTGCTTAAAAAATAAAAAAGCAACTTAAAACATTTGATGCTTCTTATTATTAATTAATAGTTTTTAGATTGCAACAGATGGCCAACCCACGTGCTAAAAAGACCACCCTAGATCCATGAATTTGTTGACTGACCAATCCAATTAGTCCCTTTTTAGTGGACCAAGGGGCATGGCCGATTCGAATTATTTAAAGATGGCTATTGTTGATTGATTATTTAGAATCCAATGATGTTCACCAACAGCTAGCATGACCCATTAGTTGGTTTAGAGCGTCGAGATTAGAGTGGTAAGAGATTAGTTTGTTTTTCTACGATCTCTTTCGGCGGACATTCATAATAAAAAATCATCTCTTTCTTCATTCTTTTATTATGTTTTTCCATTCATGCTTTCCTACCTTTTCTTCTCTCTTCCATTTAAAATAAGATTTCATGATAAATTTTTCTAAATCTTATACGTGGCCTAATGCTACATTTTTTTTTAATGAGAGGATTCGATGCTTGATTCACAGTAAAAAATCAAGTATTATCAATTGAAAAAAAAAATAATATTCATAAAACACATTTTACAATTTAGTTTTTCTAGAGATCTTATATTTCTCTTCCATTTAAAACAAGATTTTATGATGAGTTTTTCTAGATCTTATACGTGGCCTATTTCTCTTCTATTTAAAACAAGATTTCATGATGAGTTTTTCTAGAGATCTTATATGTGGCCTATTTCTCTTTCATTTCAAACAAGATTTATGATGAGTTTTTCTAGATCTTATACGTGGCCTAATGCTACATTTTTTTTTTTTTATGAGAGAGGATCCGATGCTTGATTCACAGTAAAAAATCAAGTATTATCAATTGAAAAAAAATAATGACATTCATAAAACACATTTGAAAGTAATGTTTGAAATGGCTTCCCTGCCAAGGGTTCTTTCATCACAAATGCAACGAACCTCAACTTCTCTCTCTGGAATGTTTGAAGAAGAACCTTATATGCCAAAAAAAAAAGAAGCTTTATTTTCAACGTCGCATTCAAAAGACACGAAGTGGATACTTAACCATGCGCTGCTAAGAAATAGGTACGATCTGCCAAAAATAAGAAGACAAGAAAAGAACATAAAAGGGGAAACAATGTTGTATTGACTGTTCCGTAGGAGGCTCATTTCTGATAATTCGCTCAATTCAAGGAGTGTAGCATCGATGTAATCGAGCAACTTATTCAACTCCCAATACTTCAAATGTAACACTTGTGTAACATTGTCGATGTGAAAGACGGTCAAGCCAACAGTTTTTTATTTTTTTATGATTGTCATGATAGGTATATCAATGCCTAAACACGCTAATGGTTTTACGCGAGTATTACACTTGAGGTGTTACGAGGACTCTTCTACAGCCTCTTCAAAAGACTCCTGAGCATTAATCCAGAAGATCCTCCTTAATTTCCTACCTCAATTCTTACTAACTTCCACTCCTTAATTTGATACAAAAATAGAGAAAAAAATAATGCTATAACAAACAATCTAAAAATTAACATCAGCTCCGAAACTGTTCTGCAAGTTTTATCAGGCTATAGGTCTCAGACTCTGGCCTAGCTCCTCCTAGAATCATCCTTCTCAAAAAATTTGGGTCATATTTCTTGGCCTTCACATATGCCTTGAGCAAGGTATTGTACACAAAGGTATACCTGATATACTTAGCTTTCCTAAGTTCTTCAAACAACTTCTCTACATTCACTACATCCCCCTTCTCTGCAAAAATCTCAATTATTGAAAGCGTGGTCTCCAACCATAGGGTTGAATTCCTGACCCTCTTGCTCGTTGTTAGATCCATCCCCAACTCTAGAGTCTTCAAGGCTTCCACCACGAGTTCTGCTTTTAGGCAACCCATGTTTGCAATATACAGATATTATAGAGTTGAACTGATCACTTGATTTTAACCCTTTTACCGACTTCATTTCTAACCAAAGCTCTTCAGCTCGACTTAGCTGTCCAACTCTACCAAATGCTTCAATTGCCAGTACGTAACTTTTAGACCTAACATGAGGGAGTTCTTGCACAATATTCCAAGTTCTCTCTAGCTCCTTCCTTTTCCCTAAATACCCGTACAAGATGATTAGGACATCCAGTGTTGACCAGTTATTCCCTGTAACAGACATCTCTACAGATTCGACATAGGCTTCGGCCACAATGTTCAACCTTGCCACTGCATGTGCAGTGGCTACGATGCAGTAAGATATTTCATTTAGCTCAACGTTTGCTCGTTTCATGTCACTGAATACCTTCATCAGTCCTTCAATATTGTGTTCGTTGGCTTCCATTTTCATAAGAATGTTGTAGGTTGACACATGTGAAGCCACCTTATCAGCCTTCATCTGAGTGAGGATTTTGGGGATAACTTTCCTACGGCTTGGGGAGGAATGGAGGATAATGAGGCGGTTGAAGACCAAGTGTGAGATGGGATGACCCAGTTCCCTCATTTTCTTCATGTATGCAAGTGAAAGCCTTATTGAACCTTTATCCAAGCATGCGATCACAAGATTGTTATACATGGCCTAATGCTACAATTTTTTTTTTTTTATTTCCTATTCATCAATATCGATAGGCTCTTTAATAAAGAGGAGAATAAGTAGAGATATATTACAGTTATAATAATTCAACTATATATATAAATTGGTTTAGAGTGTCAAGAGATTAGAGTGGTAAGAGATTAGTTTGTTTTTCCACGATCTCTTTCGGCGGACATTCATAATGAAAAATTATCTCTTTCTTCATTCTTTTATTATGTTTTTCCATTCATGCTTTCATACCTTTTCTTCTCTCTCACGTTTTCTTCTTCTTCAATATAAATCCAGCCAAACAAAACCATATATTCAAAGTCTTTGTTTGGCTCAAAGCAGACACCACTCAATTGCATGGAGACCATTATTAATATCATCGATCCAGTTAATAAGTATGCATACACGTGCCCAGGAACATACAACATGTGTCCGTGCAAAAAAATCGATCGAGTGGATGGGTCTGGTCTACTTTTAGCTGTTAGGTAAATAAATAAACAAAAAATATGAACATAAATTAACACGCATCATCTTGAATCATAATAACCTTCTATTGAAATCTGACTATACAGCTCATTGACACGCATCATCTTGAATCACACCCAACGTACACCTTCCTTTTTTTTTTTTTTTGTCTGAATTTAACGTACGCCTTCCTTGAGTTCTCCTTCGCACTGCCATTGCAAATCTCCACTGGAAGCAACGCTGCCGTAGGAACCGCCCACAGCCACGACAAACATGAAAACCACCGTGATAGCCCGCTGCTTTGCCCTGCACCTCCGTACCCAGCCGCTAATAAACTTTGAACATGAGGGCTCTGTTTTTGCACGCCGAAACAGGGGAAGCATCCCCACTGTGACCAACGTCGTCAGCTCCCTCCACTTCGACGCCACTGCCATCAAACGACGCTGGAGGACAAGCCTCCACCTTCGGACGCTGCCCTGGTTGACGCCCAGTTCCCAGACTGTCGCACGCCTCGCTGCCCCATGGTGAATTAATAGACATAGAGATTAGCTTACTAATATTTTTATTTCAACAGAGAGAATAAGAGGGAGAGAAAGTGAGAGAGAGATTTGGAAGATGAGATGTTAGGAGAGAGACTTGTAAGAAAGTAGTGAGGGAAGAAGGGGATAAATATTGCTATTTATAGAATTAGAGGGATATGAAAGGAAAACAACTAAAACAAAAAGATAAAATTGGAATAAAAATATAGTCGAAATTTTACGGTAGATTTCTTGATAGCCTCTTTTACTTATAGAATAGATATTTGGGTGTCTGCATCGATTAGAGATTTTATGGATAAAACTGGTTAGAACCTGAAAAGCCCAGGCCTGATATGTCAAATGTTATATGAGTTTCTGTCAGATTTATATCTCCAACCCACCTTTCAAAAAACATACAAAACTTGTACGCGAATTGTATTAGTTTGTGCCATGTAACATGTATCATACACTTTACACCTTTCTTTTTAAGGGGTCATGTCTTTATTAGTTTGTTTATTTATTATCTATTTGTTCTTTGTCTCTCTACCACATTTGCACGTTTGGATGGTCGTTAGTATTTGTAAATTAATTTATCGGCAAAGCGTAACCTACAAGGAAAAGGTCTTTCAAAGAAATAGAAAGTGATTGTTTCTGAAGTTCTGACTCGGGGATCCATTGCTTGCTTTCATAATGAAACCGAGTGGACCCACCCAGATGACTCGTCCTGGTGATTTTGAGTTTTGACACCGGACATTTGTCAGATTTATGTTTCAATGGTATCTTTTATGTTTTGAGTTATATTTTCCAATTCGTTTTCGTACATATAGTTAATAAATTTAGGTGAACTCTTGATTTTTCTTTCCCCCTAAATTTAAGAGGGTTGGTTGTTCAGCAACCCGCCACCATTCATGTGAATTATTGGTTCGATATTTATTGATCTTTTACTAAGAGGGTGCTTGTTTGGAATTTGTAATGAATTGAATAAATTTCAGTTCAGTCTAATTTTAAACTGAATCTAACATTCAAATACCTAACTCTCAAATCAATAAATTTATATTAACTCAAAATCTTTTTATACATGAGATCCATAATTTTTTTAAACTCAACACCTCTTCACATGCGAGATTTATAATTTTTTTCAAATTTTCATAAATACATTTAAATTCATCTTAACATTCAAACACATCTAAACTCATCTTAGATAGGTCTTACAGAATTCACTCTACCATTTCAATTCGCTATTATTCATAAAGAATTTAAGTCATCTCAACTCAACTCAACATTCAAATAAGACTTAATCTTTACGTTTCTTTTGAGTTTTTTTCGAACGGAAGTATTAGGTTTATACAAAATATCTTATTTATAAATTGATATAATATTATGGAATATGAGAGATTTACTAATTAATAACAAAAGGTTTACAATTTATTATTAGAGTAATGCTACTCATCATCCTAACTTCCATCATCCTCCTATGATCCCATGATATGACATTAAATGATTGGAGATTATTTATTATATTTCACTTGTGAACCAATCATATAATGCCACATCATGGGATGATGAATAGATTTTTCCTTATTATTAAATGATTCAAGAAAATTCCTTTTCTCTTTTTCAAATTTTCTATGTATTTTAACTTGTAAAGAATGGGATTGGCAACAACCCTCGTACATTCAAAACTTATTAAATAAGGAATAATGATAGGGTTACTACCCTACTACTATCCATCTACTATCCTTTTTATATTTGATTTTTTTTAATTTTTTATTTTACTTAATGATTAAGGAAGTAAGTATTAGTAAAGTTATATATTTTTTTAATTTTTTCTTAGTGATTAAGGATGTTAAAAAAAATACTTAAAAGAAAATGATAAAAAAATAAAAAAAACTTTGAAATACACTTGAGTAGTAGATGTGTGGTAATATGGTAGTAACCCTATCACTATCCTTAAATAAGAGAAGCTTGTGAGTGATATCCAAAAATCATCATACCTTAAGAGAAAACATAATCATTGATTATTGAGTAATGTTGCATGGTGTATATTATATTACTATTTTACTTTCATCTCACTTTTATAGATGTGGTATTTTCTTTTATCATTTTTGAATTATTTTTTATCTTGTTAAAAAATTTATTGGCAATTTTTAAAATAAATTAGGTTTGTAATTTTATTCTTTGTTATAATTTTTACTAGAAAAATTCAGAAATCATGCACACGTGCTCTTTCATTAATCAACATCAAGACCCAAGTTTGATCATTGATAAACTTTGCTTCGGGCGTATTAAATAAAAGAAAAATTTTATTTTTCATCTCCTATACTACACACCAAAACGTAATTTGTCATTTTCGTCAAATAAATGAAAAAAGCATGCTATAAAGAACTTATGATAAGGGTTCATTACATTTTCCCTACATGACCTATCACTTCTTTCTAAGTTACATCAATAAAATTTGACTCAACGCAATTCGGGTTTATTTTAAAATTTCAATATTAGTTTGTTTCGATAGTTGAATTCATTATTAGTTTATGAATTAAATATTAAAATAGTCTTTTGTCTCCATATTAAAATTTTGAATTTTTACTTCTTATACTTTCAATTTTAATCATTTTGATCCTTTTGTTAGTATCCTATTAATAACTTGTTAAATATGCCTTGTCGGATCCAATCATAGATTAATGTGTGACGTGTTTGTGCACTATTTTGCAATTTCTTTAACAAAAGGGATTCGGGAGTCTTTCATAAAATTCTTTAAATCATACTATCATCTTACTCTCATCTTATTGTGATAGTGCCCATAAATCTTTATATTTATTTTTTTTAAAAAAAAAGATCATTAAAAAATGATAAAAATACAAAATATAATAAAAGTGATATGGAAGTATGATTTGTAGTATTACTGGGAGCCTCTCATACGTAACATATCAAAAGGCAAAACGATTTGAATTTATCAAATTTAAAACTTGAGTCAAAATGTGAAAATTGAGAGATACCAGCTGATTTCCATTTCAATTATTAAAATCTCGTGAGCACGTGTCAAGCATAAACATCAGGGAGACAAATTTTGTGAGTGAGGGTAATGGTTATTAAAACAAATCCAATCCCCTTCAAACTCAGAAATGGTTACGAGGAAAAACCTAAAACGTGGTAAATTAAGCATATTAAAAATAAATATTATTGTCGCACTAAGTATGCCACTTTTAGAACAATTTTAAGTAACGATTTCAACCGGGTAACGTGTTTTAGAGTTTTATTTGAATTCTATGTTCCACACATCCAATGTTCTGATAGGTTTAGAATAGTTCAATACTTATCAATTAATTGATGAGCCATAATGAGATAAGATTAACTCTATATCTAATTTTAATGAGATACAAACTCTTTAGATTTCTTAATAGCCAAAAGTCTATAAATAGTACTGAGGGATTAAGGGTTTTTACTTACAACATCATTATGCCTTTAGTCATTGGGAGACACTCGGAAGTAAAGTTGCTAGGGTGATCATTCTCTCATAATCAGGTCAGATTCTTCATTAATTTGTAACAAACGGAAATATTTTTTTTAACTGTTATTATTGTAGATCATAGAAAATCGAATATATAATTATTAATATTTATGTTAAAATATTAAAAAACGTGGGCAGACTGCAACAATCCTTCCCTCGCGACGATGCTCCCGTGACTCGAATACATAACTTCTGAACACGATCTAATGAAATAAATGCTATTGATCAGAGTTATGAATTGCTTTCACACACGCAATGGTCGAATTAATGTGAGTGTCCATATGAATTTTATATAAACATATATAGAGAACAATAATTGAATTCCGTAACCTGAAAACATGTGATATATATTGGAGTTGACAGCAATTAATCATGTGATGCTCTACTCATCATCTACAGTTCATAAGGGTTGGAAAAGTTTTTTATATTATTGCAAGTGGAAAGAAAGTTTTTGAGTCTCGCAAGAACGGAAATTGGAGCTGGACCTAACACCATCAAGGTTTTGGATAGACATGGAGTAGATCATGTTCGTAACTGGGATGTGAATTGGATTACATCCAAACAGCAATATATATCATCATATAGCCAATAGGAAATTTGTTCTCATTGGAGGAGATTTCAAATTTCTTGAAGAGTTTCTAGCGTATATCTTTGTCATAGAATTCCGAGCCTCTAGATAACAAGTGGCGGTCATTCATGATAAGGAGTCAAGGACTGAGACCATGTTGGAGTGTGGCCTCAGCCAACCGAACAGTGATACACACTATACATTTTATAATACATTACATAATAATATTTTAAAATATGAGTATTTTTTTATAAAATAATATTATTTTTATAAGTTATTTTATAAAATACCTCTCATTTGATTTTTTTTAAAAAAACTCTCATTTAAAACATAATTGTGTTAAATATTGTAAAAAATATTGTGATTCTTCCAGCCAACGTCCATTTTCCACTATCTAGAAGTTGTTCACTGCAAAGACGGGATGGGCTCCTTTAATACCCAAATAATTAAATACCCCCGCACCCAAAATAAATAAATAATTAAATACCCAAATAAGAGGCATCTCTCTCTCTCTCTCTCTCTCTCTCTCTCTCTCTCTCTCTATATATATATATATATATATTTTCCAACTTTGCTATGTTCTAAAAAGCTCTCTGCCTCCTCATGAACCAGAACGTCTCTTTGACTACATAAGCACAAATAATCATCCATCTCCTGTCCTGTTCTTATCTTTGAAGAGCTATAATAGATAGATATATTACTTGTGAACGTAAGCATGGAAGATCTGATTTGAGTTGCTTAATCTTTGTGTTCTGAGCTCTAGCATGAAGATGGAGCAGGCCGTTGTATATCAAGAAGTAAGTATCTTCCAAAATTTTCTTCTTCATTTCATTAGCTTTATTGTTGTCTTTTGTCTCTTTCTTCTGGGTGTTGAAATGGCTTCCAAAAACAGAAAGTGATGATGTTGAAACAAATATCAGGAATATATAAGAAATCCAAGAGGAGTGCAGCTCTTTACTTGCAGATGGCTGCCTTTCTCTTCTCCGAACGCTCTTGTTTTCCTTTGCCATGGTACCCCCTTCTCCTTCTCTCTCTCTCTGTGTTCTGATAGGTGCGATTATTAAATTCGTATCGATTAATGGTGTTTGCAGGTTATGGCATGGAGTGCAGCGGCTTCATGAGAGGTAATAAATTCTCTTAAACAACTCATTTTTCTTTTTCTTTTCCCCTTTGTTAGTTCTACCCATTGCATCCTAAGTTGTCTCTGAGCAGTGCTCTCACGGTTGCCACAATTTTCTGTTTCCCAAACGTACCTTTGATCCAATATAGGTGTTGTTTTAACAGTGATTCGAGTGATTTGAGATCGGATGAATATTAAATAAAATATTATTTTTTAAAATTTTAAAAAGTTAAATTATTTATTATATTTTATATAAAAATTTAATATAGTTGTAGAGATAGAGATAAAATAATTTTACTACTCAAACGGTGCCTAGTCTAATATTTTAAAATATCGAATGGTCACGTTAATCAATCTCTTTACATTGCCTTTTTTTTTTTTTCATCTTCTTTACCTTTGCATTCAATTCACGAAAGACTGGGTATCAACTTCAATGTGATTTTAATGATTTACATCTTTCTCTGATCACTTGCATCTTTTAACATGTACAAATTAAAGGATCCCACATGTAGAAAAACGAAAAAAGTTACAAATTAAAATTACCAAAAAGAAAAGTTGCAACACCGATATTATTGACAAGCTTCAAAGTTCCAACCACCCCAAAAAGTAACTGGCTGAAATTTGTTCACCTAACCTGTACAAAAGACCAAAGCCTGCTTACATATTATAAATGAGTTTTACTGTATGAAAGAACAAATTCTTGGTTTTAGAGATGGAATACCCCATTCCTAACCACCACCACCACCACCCCTTGAAGATACCATTATTGGCAAGCTTCAAAATTCTAACCACCACCCATAAGCAACTTTCCAAATTTCAACCAGAAATTTGTTCACCTAAGACATGATCAAATGTAGGAACTACCTAGTTTTTAAATTCAAAGAGTAGCTAGTGACCACACACACTAAAATGTCTATTATTGCCATTTAATTTTTACCGAAGCCTATCAATTTGTACTTCCTATTTGCTCTGGGACCGTCCTGTTTTGAAAAATTATGTTGCTTCTATACATAAAATCAATGTGTAGTTTTAGGATATAGAAATCTTGTATAAATTTAAAATATATATAAAAAATTAATTTTTTAATAATAAGTTCTATTTTTTTTTAAAAAGAGTAAAAGAGAGTGTGTAAGATTAACATACTCTAAAATTATATCTAATATACATGCTATATATATTATATTATATAAATATATAAACACCACCCATTCTCTCGCTCCAGACAGAAGATAGACAAATCTATTGAAGATAAATTTTAACCATTTGTTGTCTGTCCATATCCTCTGCACCAATGTTGTCTTTCCCAATCCTAAGTGACCTCACTTCAAAGCCATCAGAGAGCACTGGTGACCGCATCATATATCTTATCTTCTTCTTGGCTTTTGGGAAAAAGAAATTGACCAAAATCCTGGTGGGGGTACAAGGCTTTCTTTTGCCTGATGATAATTAAGAATACTGTTGAAACCCTCGCTTTTTCTTTTCCTCTTCCATGTCATATTATCTTTTGAAAAATACAATTATATATATATAAAGAAGGAAAGAAATACGAAAAGCTCATCAACTACGACTTAATTTCCAATATTAAAAGAATAGAATACCATCGGATTAATGTACAGTAGTGAGGACAGGTGAGAACTCCATTAATCATGTATGATGAAAATATTATCCTCGATAGTATACGCACGTGTTTTACATATAATTGTATCGAACCAGCTGTCATTATTTATAGTGTTTGTCTCGCTTTAAACATCTTCATTTAATTCTCTCGTTAAAAAAACTTTAATTAATTATCGAAATATTTAGATAATGAAATAAGATAGTTTTAAATGAATTAAATAAAATATTATTTTTTAATTTTATTATTATTTTAAAATTTTAAAAAAATTAAATTATTTATTATATTTTATATAAATTTTTTTTAAAAATATAATAATAAAATGAGGTAGGATAAAACTATTTCTATATCAAACAGGCGCTATGTTTTATGACAAAGGATAGGCATAGTAATTGTTTATTTCTGGTCATGAAAGAACTGAAGTTAGGTCTAAATCGTAAAAGGACCGATCAATATCATCTATGTTGCTGTTCTGCTACACGACAATGAGATATGTATATATATATATATATATATGTATTTGAATCGTAAGTGGGTCAGGCTCCGACTGGAACAATAAAGAGTGTCTCTTTTTGGGTAAGCGGAGTGAATAATACTACAGATAATCACCGTGTATTGTATCAAATCTGTCCTCTAAAAAACTGGTGGAAAGATTGGAAAAGATCTTTGGAAAATGTGTTTTAACAGATGCCCAGTAGATTGACATGATGAGATATTGGTTGTTCCAGAATGTGGGATCAGGCTAGCGCGGGCGGGATATGCTGTGTTTGGGATTGATTACGAAGGACATGGACGGTCTAAGGGTGCTCGTTGTTACATCAAGAAGTTCGAAAATATCGTTAATGACTGCTATGATTTCTTCAAGTCAGTTAGCGGTATGCTTCTGATTTATCATGATCATCATCTCAATTAGCCACCGATCGATCGTAATATATAATATCCAATAGTACCCCGGCCCCTAAAATATATTAACAATGGTTAACTTCTCAGTGCAGGAAGAGTACAGGAATAAGTGCAGGTTCTTGTATGGAGAGTCGATGGGAGGGGCAGTGGCCCTACTTTTGCATAAAAAGGACCCTTCTTTTTGGAATGGTGCTGTTCTTGTTGCACCCATGTGTAAGGTATATATGTATACTTTCCATGAGATCATAAATCGAACTTAGCTTGTTTGATTAAATGCCAATTACTATATATTGTTTAATTAGTACTGATCTCCATCCCCAAAAAAAGTTGATGCGAGATTATGTGATACATTGGTAGATCTCGGAGAAGGTGAAGCCACACCCTGTGATTGTGAATATCTTGACGCGAGTTGAAGAAATTATTCCAAAATGGAAGATAGTTCCCACAAAGGATGTCATCAATGCGGCCTTCAAAGACCCTATCAAGCGAGAAGAAGTAAGATTAATTACTTATCTGCAATTGTAATCAATAAGATCATTAGGATAAATTAGCCATTAATCTCTGAAGATCTAAGTCTAGCTGCGTATCTATTTTCTTTCCATGATGGACACACAGATAAGGAGCAACAAGTTGATTTACCAAGACAAGCCTAGGCTGAAAACTGCACTAGAGATGCTGAGAACAAGCATGAGCCTTGAAGAAAGTTTAAACGAGGTTGTCGTTTTGCTTTCAAACTACTGTTCTTTTTTTTTTTTTTAATTATCAGTGACAATCAGATCAGCAGACGTCTTTCAATATTTTTTTGTTGCATTAATTATGGCTGGCTGGTATATGTGCAGGTGACCCTTCCATTCTTTGTGTTGCATGGGGAAGCAGATACAGTGACAGACCCAGAAGTAAGCAGGGCATTGTACGAGCAAGCCAGCAGCGTAGACAAGACCATAAAATTGTACCCAGGAATGTGGCACGGTTTAACGTCTGGAGAGCCCGACGAGAACGTCGAGATTGTGTTTGCGGACGTCATAGCTTGGCTTGGCAAGCACACGAGCGATAACAATGCTGTCACCGTTCGACCAACTCACCACCCATTTAACAATGGCATTGAGATAGCCGTCGCCTCCGCCGCATCACCTGCCACAATAAACAGACGAAGGCAAAGCAGCAGCTATCTTTGTGGATTGAGGGGACGGCGCCGGATGTTCCATCACTCTGCTATGTAGCCCACTCTTTAACCGATCGAGTGCTCGTGTCTGCTCCTAAATAATCTTTTTCTGTATGACGAGTACGATCTATAGCGGTCTTTGTTTCCTCCCAAAATTTGAAGTGAATTTTGAAAAGGAATTGAAATAAGTGGCCTGTTTTCTCATGCGTACGTCTCCGGTGATTGCATTACGTAGAGCATATACTTCACACTAACTATAATTATGCGTAAAATTTAATCGTTTGGTACTTACACAAATCATCTAATTTCATCATTATAATTTATTAATTTTTTTAAACTTCCACATAAAATACAAGAAATAATTTAACTTTTACAAATCACAAAACAAAAATAATATTAAAAAATTATATTCTAACAATATTTTATTCAACTTTCAACTCATCTTATTTAATCTCATCTCAACTGTGTAATCAAACAAGATTGTCTAGGTTTGGACGTTGAGATAAGCAATTTGTGAATGATAGTGAAATAACGTGTGAATAGTAATGAAATAGTTTGAGTTAAGATATTTTATGAAGTTTTGGAAAATAAGAGAAAAAAATTGAATAAAAAAATTATAAAGTTAGAATATTATTAAAATATAATCTTATAATATTATTTTTGTTTTAAGATTTGAAAAAGTTGATTTTTTTTTTTTTGCGTTTTCACGTTTTGTTTGGAAGTTTAGTAAAATTGTAATGATTACGTGAAAAAAATTAAAAATTTGAAATTGAAAAAAAGTGTTTGTATTTGAGTAATATTTAGATGTTGAGATAAAATGAGATGGATTGAGATCATCTCAACATCCAAATTGAGGCACTTATTTAATTCCTAGACTTCCGGATCTTATAATACCCACCAAATCCAATGTATGGTCAGATGCTAGGGATAATTGCCTTTCATGTCCATTTTTTGAAAGAAGCGGATCACCCTTCATTAAGATAGGACATACAACTCTGACTTGAAAACAAGTCAATTACAAACGTTTAATAGCTCCCCAGAACACATACGTGTCTGACAGGGTCTAGTCCAGATGGCACATCTCTAAAGACCTAAGTCTTAGAGAGATACCACCTCTGTACACGACAAAGGTTAGAAAGCCCCCATACCCCGACAAAGCTGGGTAGGGTTCTCCAAACCCCACCATCCGACAGCGCGGAGGGGGGACTTCTTTTTGAATTTTTATTAATTTAAAAACAACATTACATAAAGAAAATTACAAACAAACAGGATCACAAAAACACTACAATGACATGAGTACTACACAAACAGCCACTGCAAAAACAGTACACAAAAAGAGGCTGTTGTAGCGCGTGTAGCGCACGCGCCAAACTGGGCGGGAACCGAGGACCGATCTTGGAAGTACTGGACTCGCTGATTCTAGAGAAGCCGCGCGTGACGGCGTCAGAGGGGTCTCCGGTGGCTCGTGCAGGCCACGCGCCCGAGAACTCCGGGAGCTTCGACCCGCGCGTGCGGGCCACTCGCCGCTCCGTTTGACGCCGCGATCGGTGGTTTAGAAGATCGGCAGCTGGGGGACACCATGGCGTGGCGCGTTCTGGCCTGAGCTCGCCGGAAAGTCCTATATCGGGGGTTCACCGTAAGAGACCTAAAAAAAAACAAAGAAAACACACAGAAAAAAAACAAATACAGCTGCATCGAGGAGGAGGGGGGGAGGGAGGAGGGAGGGGGAGAGGAGCCGAAGCTCCCCCCCCCCCCCGTTCGGCTTCAGAACGAGTGTTTTCTAGAGAGAGAGGGTCTCGGTTTTTTCTTCTAGAGAGAGAGGCCAGGTCGATTCATTGCCTTTCATGTCCATAGTCAAAGTTTCTGTCGGGCACGATAAACACAAAATATGCAATCTTAAAGCTATCTTTGCCCTTTTTTTAATGTATGTTACCTTTTTTATTATTACAGGCATTTCTTGGTGTGATGATTCTCTGCCTCTAGTTTATGAATCTTGGTACAAAACACGGCGAGTGAGAACCTGGGTGGTTTCTCCTGGATCTGAGGATTCTAGTCCGCGTATTCTATTTGATAGATCATCAGAAGATGTGTACTCGGATCCTGGCTTTCCAATGCTGCGGAGAACTCCCACCGGAACTTGTGTGATTGCGATGTTAAAGGAAAATGATGAAAGCACATATATTTTACTGAACGGAAGTGGTGCCACACCTGAAGGGAACATTCCATTCCTTGATGTGTTTGACATGTAAGTTTCTTAATAGTTCTTCTTTCTGAAGTGTTCCTTTCCAAATGTTCATTGTTGCTGCCGTAGGGTTCTAAACCAAATACTAACAGAAATACAGGCAACAAAGAACGGATATGGCAGAGTGACAAAGAAAAGTATTATGAGACTGTTGTGCTTTAATGTCTGATCAGAAAGAAGGGGATTTGCATTTTGTGATAACCAGGCAGCCCTCCACATTACTTCCAATCCGGTCTTTCATTAAAGGATCAAGCACATAGAGATCGATTGCCACCTAGTTCGTGAGAAAATTCAAGCTGGCACGACAATTGAATAGAAAATAACAGAGAAGTATATTTTTTCTATCGTGCTCTCTCTCATCCTCCTCTTCTTTTTAAACTCTCTTTTCCTTCTCTTGATCTCGAGCATGGAGATTCACATTTTATCAACTACTGACTTCCAAAGAGCCAAAAACTGAAAACACCCAGTTCTACATCCTGATCTGGTCAGATAAACAAGCATGTCAAATCACGAATCTCCCTCATCCCTACCCACAACTCACATCATTGCAGAAAGAGATGATCAGGTATCAGAGAAAGGATGGGGTTCAACTTACTGCAACATTATATCTGCCACCAGGCTATGATCCATCAAAAGATGGCCCTCTTCCATGTCTGATTTGGTCTTACCCTGGAGAATTTAAAAAGCAAAGATGTTGCTGGACAAGTTCGTGGTTCTCCTAATGAATTTGCTGGCATAGGTCCTACATCACCCCTCCTTTGGCTGGCTAGAAGGCATGATTTATCCCCATTGTTTGCTTATACTCTTTTTGGGTGTCTTTGGCGTGTCGTCATTATTCTCTTTCCCATTGCTTCCATTGAGTTTCTGGTTTGTTGTGAACATGATATACCAATTTCTGATTGCTCAGATACATGCAGGTTTGCAATTCTATCAGGACCAACAATTCCTATTATTGGCGAGGGCAATTGAGGAGGCAAATGACAGGTAACTTGATTGAATGTGTTTTCAAGAATATACAAATAGTTTCAAGGACGCGGGATTCCATCCTAATCATATGATAAGATAAAACGCCTTTATGCGCTCAATAGAATTTTCATATGATTGATGACAAGGAAATTCATCATATTTTTAACCAAACAAGAGAAAATGCGTGAAGCACATTCCTCAACATCGATGGCAAGTTTGGGAGAAGGAAGTCTTTAAAGCATGTTTGGGATTGTGGTGGCTAATATAGCTTTTAGATTAAGGCAGCTTATAGTTGTAGAGCTTAAAGTAATAAGCAATATTATTAAAAAGTTATTTACTATTTCGTAACTATATATCTAAAGCACTTTTAGACCTGTTATAGCTGACTGAAAACAAATTAAAAAAATGTTTTTTGAGAAATGATATAAAAGGTCATTTGATTTTTTTAAGATGGGAAAATGCTACCTATACTTCCAATTTTATTACATAACCATACGTGCTAATGTGTTAGCTATTGAAAATGATAAAAATTTTAAAATTCAAAATTTGAAATTCAAATTAAAATATAAAATACTGATAAAATGTGATTGTCACTCAATATGATAAGACAAAGGCAAAGCTATAATTATTTAAAAGTTATATGAGTATTTTCACCTATTGATTTTTTTTTAATGTGTAACTACGTTCCGAAAATTAGAAAAGTATGTTTGAGGAAAAGTATCAATTCTGAAATGCACTTTTTAGCTTTTCCTTAAACGTATATTTTTTTAAAATGTTAAAAAATACTTTAATATGAATCAATCAAACAACATAATTTTATTATTATAAAGTGCTTTTAAATCTATTTAAGCACTTTTTAATACTCGTCGCTTTTAAGTCTATTTAAGCATTTTTTAGGACTCCTAACACAACTCCAAACAGACTCTAAGGCCTCGTTTGGTTACACATATTAGATGAGATGAGATAAAAGTTAAAAATTGAAAAAAATATTGTTAAAATATTATTTTTGTTTTGAGATTTGAAAAGTTGAATTGTTTATTATACTTTATGTGTGAGTTTAGAAAAGTTATAATGATTATATGAGATGAGATGAAATACATCATCTACCAAACCAAAGCAAGTGAGCATGAAAAAACCTTTGTGGGAAATGAGTGAAAACTAAAATTTCTTTCTCACCGTTCTGACACAAAAAATAAAAAATTATGACCATTAAAGACTTGATCTTTCCCACCAAGAGACACTCTAAACTTAGTATGAGAAAGCCTTTGTAAAGAGTAATTTGGAATTAATGAGATTAATGCCTAGTATGCATATCAGCTGCTTGAGAGAATGACTGAATGTCTTTTCTATTTCATTTCATTGTGTTTTCATCAGTACATTGTAGACGATATACATTGCTATATATAGACAGAATTTCCAGCTAACTAAGTTTTACAAATTTGGGATTTATTGACACCTGTCCTACTAGGAATGAATTTTGATTTATGGAAGATTCCTTGCTCCTCTGCTGTGTTTTGTCCTTCTCTGCTGTGCATGATTTGTGCTGGTCCTTCTCTACTGTGCGTGGCCTGTGTTGTGCCGATTCCATGCTTGGTGCTGAAATACTTGTTTTGGTATTTTCCTCAACAGCCCCCGTCGATGCAAGTGGCACTTGTGAAACTGTGATGCTTGGTCAAAGAAGAAGAAACCGAGTTGTTGACAGTGGTTTTGTGAGGATGTCAGCTAATTGATCTTTGCTGGACACAAAGGAAACTTTGAGAGTTTTTGCTGCTACCCGGTCTCGAACAAAATGGTAATTAAGTTCTACATGCTTAGTGCGAGCATGTAGGACTAGATTTACAGAAAGATATGTTGCTCCTAAATTGTCACACCACAATGTCGGTGGATCAGCTAAGTAAATGCCTAATTCTTTAAGAAGAGATTGTACCCATAAAATTTCGCATGTAGTGTTTGCAACTGCCTTGTACTCAGCTTCAGTGGAGGATCTTGCAATGATTGGCTGCATTTTGGAACCCTAAGAAATTAAATGAGAGCCAAAGAAGACACAAAAACCACCTGTGGATTTCCTATCATCCGGGCATCCAACCCAGTCCGCATCAGAGAAGGCTAAGAGAGTGAGTTTGGAAGACTTGACAAAGTGAATTCCAAAGTTGGGAGTGAGCCTAAGATATCTAAGAATCCTTTTGACAACTTGCCAATGAGGAACTTTGGGATTATGCATGTATTGACAAACCTTATTGACAGCAAATGAAATTTCAGGCCTAGTGAATGCTAGATATTGCAAACTCCCTACAATGCTTTGGTATAAATGAAGATCTTCAAAAGAAGATCCTTCAAATGCCGAGAGCTTAAGAGAAGTGGACATTGGGGTAGAACTAGGTTTGGCTTGATGCATGTTTGCTTTTCTAAGGAGATTAGAAATATATTTAGATTGGCTTAAATACAAGCCTTGTGCAGTACGAGATATTTCGATTCCTAGAAAATAATGAAATGCACCCAAGTCCTTAACATGAAAAGACATAGCAAGAGCAGTTATAAAATCTGAAACTAAAGCCTGACTGGACCCTGTGACAATAATGTCATCAATACATATTAACACAAATAAAGACTGAGATGCATGATGATGAATAAACAAAGACGAGTCAAATTTAGACTCTTGAAAACCAAGTGCAAAAAATTTGCTACTGAGTTTAGAGAATCAGGCCCTTGGTGCCTGTTTGAGGCCATAGATGGCCTTCTTTAATTTGTACACGTATGAGGGAAACTCCGGATGAACAAAACCAGTGGGTTGGCGCATATAGACTGCTTCCTCCAGGTCACCATGCAAAAATGCATTATGTATATCTAACTGTTGCAGAGGCCAATTACAAGAGACAACAATTGAAAGTAGAGTCAGATGGTCGTGGGTTTCATTACAGGGGAGAAGGTCTCTGTGTAGTCTACCCCGGGTTGCTGATGAAAGCCCTTAGCAACGAGTCGTGCTTTACGTTGTTCTAAGGTGCCATCGTCTTTTCGTTTAGTCTTTAGAATCCATTTAGGACCTAAGACATTGAAACTGGAAGAGGAAGGAACTAAGTCCCATGTTTTGTTGTGTAGGAGGGCTTGAAATTCGGTTTCCATGGCTGCACGCCATTTTGAAAACTTAGATGCCTCCGTGTAGGAGGCTGGTTCTTCAGGAATTAGTGTAGAGGTCACGGTTGTGAGTGATAGAGAGTGTTTTGGAGGTGGCCATGGTATGGTCCCATCATGCGAGTAAGAGGTTTGGAGATGTTTACCTTGGCACGTGTAGTCATAGAGTGAACGTTGGAAGGTGAGTTGCAATGGATGAAACCGAATTTGAAGGAGATGCAGGTTGCACCGAAGGAGCTGGAATTTATGAATTTAGGGATTCAGAGTTCATGGGAGAGCTATCGGGTGAAGATACAGAAGGGGGAGGTTGAATATGGGCAGGATTGGAGGTTAAGTGAGATGGGCTTGAGGATGTATTATCAGATGGAGGCTCGGTTTGATTTGAAAGTAAAGGAGGATTGATTGGACTAGAGTTAGTGTGGCCTGTGTTACTTGTGAAATGTGGGTCATGAATAAACGGACTGAGGGTGGCCGAATGTTGTGTGAGAGCAGATTGTGTGGGCTGTGCGTGAGATGAAGAATTGGGTTGGGCAAAGGGAAACTCATTTTCATTGAAGACAACATCTCTAGATATATAGATCCGGCCCGAAGGAATATGAAGGCAATGATAGCCTTTATGATCTGGGCTGTAGTCCATGAAGACACAAAGTGATGAGCGGAAATCCAATTTATGACGATTATAAGGCCTTAAATTTGGCCAACATGCAGAGCCAAATGTGCGTAAAAAATTGTAGTCTGGGAATTTTTTAAAAAGAATTTGAAATGGAGATTTGTTGTTCAAGACTGAGGTGGGCATTCTATTGATTAAAAAAAAGATGTTTGAAAGGCTTTAGACCAGTGTTTAAGAGGCATTGAAGCTTGTGCCAAGAGAGAGAGACCGGTTTCCACTATATGCCTATGACGGCGTTCAACAGTCCCATTTTGTGCATGAGAATATGGGCAAGTAAGACGATGTATGATTCCATATGAGTGGAGGATTCTTTTGAGTGGTTTGAATTCTCCTCCCCAGTCTGACTGAACTTCCAAAATTTTTGTAGAAAAATAATTATGAACATATTTCAAGAAGGCAATGAAAATAGAAGTGACATCTGCTTTTGATTAAATTGGAAATAACCAAATATACTTAGAGAAATATACAATAGAGAAATAAAAACGACAACCAGAGCTGGATAAAACCGGGGCCGGACCCCATACATCTAAAAACATTAAAGCAAAAGGACTAGTGGACCTAGATGGTGATGGTGGGTGAGGTAA
Organism: Cyclocarya paliurus; assembly: GCA_029856935.1. Classification (NCBI taxonomy): domain Eukaryota; kingdom Viridiplantae; phylum Streptophyta; class Magnoliopsida; order Fagales; family Juglandaceae; genus Cyclocarya; species Cyclocarya paliurus. Next base: position 13,671,028 of record CM056949.1, read on the forward strand.
TGTATGTGCTTTAGCTTGTAGACAAGCTGAGCAGGATTGCAGCGGTTTATTGAAGCTTGTGGGAAGATGAAAGTGATGGATGATGAAGGCTGTGATCTTTGGAGATGGATGACCCAATCGTAGATGCCACTGGAAGGGAGATGTTCGTCACCAAGGTAGGCTTGAGGTGAGACTAATGCTATTGAAGAAGTGGCAACCTCTGCATGTAAGATATACAGTCCATTTTCAACAGTGCCCTGAAGAAGAACCCGCTGTGTTTGCAAATCCTTCACAAGAAAATAATCAGAGTAAAACTCAAAATAAACAGAGTCATCATGTGCAAATTGTCTGACTGAAAGTAAGTTCTTTGTAATAGAAGGAACATGAAGTAATTTAGAGAGAAGAAAGTTGCCAGAGGGAGAATGAAGTTGCGCATAACCCATATGCTGAATCGGCAAGGAAGATCCATCTCCAATGCTTACTTGGTCAGGGCCCTGGTATGATAGAGAATCCACATTAAGGTTGCTAAAGTCAGAAGTGAAGTGATGAGTAGCAGCCGTATCAGGGAACCATGAATTAAGGTGCGGTGAAGCTGAGGTTGTATTGGTGAGATTGGCAGAAAAAGAAGAAGGAGGAGCATTTTGATAGCTGTGATCAAAGCAGTGGTAACAATTCATAGCCGTGTGTCCTAGCTTGCGACACACCTGACATGTTGGGCGAGTATCAGATTGATGTGGAGAGAAGGCAGACTGAAACCGACCTCCCCCACGTCGACCACGATTCCCATGAGACCCCCTACCACATTGTGAAGGAGGGCGAGAACTAGAGTGGTTGGTAGTGGTGATATTGGGAGAGCTAGCAGAGCCACCAAGAATAGCATGGGTCTGGTGAGCGAGTCTGGACTCGTGGTTGAGAAGGAAACTGTAGATTTGGTTATGAGACAGAGGTTCAGCCCGGGTAGTGAGAGATGTAACCAATGCATCATAGTTGGTGCCTAACCCTGCAAGGAGATACACCGTGAATTGAGCTGAAGTTATGGGTTGGCCTGCAGCTGATAGAGAGGTAGCCAGATTTTTGGCTTTTTGATAATATGCCGTAATCGACTCAGAACCTTTTTTTAAGGTTGCTAGCTGATACTGTTTCTGCATTAGATGTGCAGATGATTGAGTAGCATACAAGGAATGCAAGGTTGACCAAACCTGGTGTGCAGTAGAGCACTCCATGACTTGGGTGAGACCTCATCAGATAGAGACGAGTTTAGAGCAGAGAGTATATGTTGATCAAGTAGTTCCCACTGCTCATACTCGGGATTGGGAAGAAGATTAACCATGCGAGGAGGCACTGGAGAGTAGCCTTCCACATGACTAAAAAACTGATTGCCCTTGAGAAAGGGTACCATCTGCGTTTTCCATAAAAGAAAGTTATCTATGGTAAGTTTTACTGTTACAAGTGATTTGCCGAGTTTAGTGGAGAGAGATTGACTATGGAGGATGGGTTCTGGGTTGTGGAGGAAGGGGATGACTCAGGAGTGGCCATCGGTTTTGAATGTAAGAGACGTGAGTCTTAGAGAGCTCTTGATACCATAATGAGATTAATGCCCAGTATGCATATCAGCTGCTCGAGAGAATGACTGAATGTCTTTTCTATTTCATTTCATTGTGTTTTCATTAGTACATTGTAGACGATATACATTGCTATATATAGACAGAATTTTCAGCTAACTAAGTTTTACAAATCTTGGATTTATTTACACCTGTCTTACTAGGAATGAATTTTGATTTCTGGAAGATTCCTTGCTCCTCTGCTGTGTTTTGTCATTCTCTGTTGTGCATGATTTGTGCTGGTCCTTCTCTGTTGTGCGTGGCTTGTGTTGTGCCGATTCCATGCTTGGTGCTGAAATACTTGTTTTGGTATTTTCCTCAACAGGAATGAGGTGAGAAGTTAGATTTTCCGGTTTCTAGCATCCACCTCACCACATGCGCACCACCACTATCTCCCTCATCCTCTTTTTGCCCAGTCCCACCATCGTCTGTCCATTTCCATTGACGCTTGAACCTCATGTGCTGCGTATGCTGCAGTTGGGATTATTCTTTCCGTCCGTTCTTTAAGGAATGACTCTCACATCTCTCCTCATTAAACATGGGATCCTTTGCCCTTTTTGTCGGGAGTAGCCATTTGTTCATGCTCCCCTACTCGAGGGAGTGGAGATATTTAGCATGGTCCTTTTCATGATCTTTTAAGCTATTGGACGTGACCAATTTGTTACCTCTAATTTCCAGTTTGTCCTTTGTTGGAACAAATGTTATTGGGCCCCACCCCCGTTTTGCACCTCTAATATACTATGATGTTATCTTGCCTGGGGAAAAAAAAACTGACAACCTTTATTTATATCCCGAGTCCATGAGATTTCATAGTAGCTTGGTTGTGCATGATTTTCTTTTCCAGCTATTTGAAGTTTTGATTTAAAAAAAAAAAAAAAAAACCTCTATCAACTTCTAGTTTCATGATCTCTATTTGAGATACCTTGAGTAGGTATGTAGAGCAATTGGTTGCGAGTGCGGAGGCTGCAGTCCAGGAAGTTATCCAACGTGGCATAACCTGATTCATTTTTTATAAGAATTTTGTTTTTGTAATTCGATTTTGAACTTTTGATCCAAAGCATTCAGGTGCTTCCCTTGTTAAGGTGGCTCATCCAAACAAAATCTCTGTTGGGGGACATTCCTATGGTGCATTCATGACTGCAAATCTCTTAGCACATGCCCCTCATCTTTTCTGTCGTGGAATTGCTCGCTTTGGTGCTTTACAACAGAACACTTACTCCTTTTGGTTTTCAGGTAGGACACTAATGGCATATATTTTTAACTCAATTGACTAGGTGCTTGTAGTTGATCCGTTTCTTTGCCCCTAGTGTCGTATCTAAATTCTTGATGGTCTAGTGACTTCTTAGCTCTATTTGTGTAGAATGAAGACAGAACTCTTTGGGAGGCCACGACCACTTATGTGGAGATGAGTCCTTTCATGTCAGCTAATAGAATTAAGAAGCCAATATTGCTCATCCACGGAGAAGAAGACAATAATCCTGGAACTTTAACGATGCAGGTAAAACAGGAAAAGAGAAACCTTTCTTTTCCTCTTTAGTTTGTTGTCATTCATGTTTGGTTCAACATTTTTCTTGCAATTCTATTAGGGATTGAATTATCCAAGTGTACTTAATGGATTTTAACTTATTAGGTTCACTTTTTTAGTGCTGAGATTGAACCTATTCTCTGTGGCTAGCTCTTTTCTTGTTTACCTACTTCTTTACTTGCCACTTCTTTCTTGTTCACATTTTATTTGCACTCTTAATTTTGTATTTGGTATTCCTTGCAGTTGATCGTTTCTTCAACGCTCTGAAAGGTCATGGTGCCCTTTGTCGCCTAGTGATTCTTCCATTTGTATTATAGCACATCAGAATCTTCATGATTCTAGCACATCCAGCACATCAGAATCTCCACGATTCTAGCACATCCCACCAGTTTTGCCACCCAATATTTGATTTCCTTGTATAGCAATTGTTTGATCTTATTTCCATGTAAAGCATCACTATTTGTAAACATTTTCAATGAATAACAGTGTGATTTTTTCAGCAAAACTATTGTTTAACATGGTATCAGGCCAAAACAAGTCCTGACTTACCTCTTCCCCTGCCAATGGCTTCTCCAATAGACCCTTCTCCACCTTCTTCCCCATATCTCCTCCACCCCTCTGATTCTCCTAGCCTTGTTCTTGTTTCTGGTTTCCTCATCGGTGACAATTTTCCCAAATGGCAGTATGTTATTCGCTATGCACTCAACTCTAAACACAAGCTCCCTTTTGTTGATGGCACTCTCAATGCCCCAGCTAAAATATCCCCTGATTATGCCCAATGGAGCCGGACCAAAGATATGGTCCTAACTTGGCTTCTCAACACAATCACCCCTTCCCTAGCCAATTCCTTGGACTATCACGATGATCCTAGAGATGTTTGGCTTGATCTTGAATCTCGGTTTAGCTATGGAAATAATGCTCGTCTATTCCATCTTAAAAGAGAAATCTCCAACCTTCATCAAAACTAACTTTCCATACCCGACTATTACAATAGTATCAAACAACTTTGGGATGAGTTGGGAAATCTCCAACCCCTCACCGATAACAGTACCTTGGAGAAAAGGGTCGAAGATGAACTTGTCTTTCAGTTTCTTCTCTGCCTCAATGATTCATATGCTGCTCTTCGGTCCCAAATCCTTGCCACCGACCCTCTTCCATCTCTGAACAAAATTTTCTCCATCCTCTTTTAGGAGGAACAACAACAGGTCCTTCAAGTGTCCTGCATCCACCTAGAAAATCTTGCTCTTGTTGCTCGGAGTTCTTCCCATGAATGGCCACCTCTCAAATGCACCGAATGCGGTAAGGATGGGCACTTGCGAAATCACTGCTGGCATGTTATCGGCTATCTCCCTGGCCGTGAACCTCGCAACCACCACATGCCATCTTTGCTCGGGAAACCTCCTTCTGCCATCGTTCATCTCGCTGCTTCTTCCTCTAGTTTGGTTCTAGCTGATTCTTCCTCCAGCCTAGTTCCAGAACTCTCCTCCAAGACCTATCAACAGCTCATAAATCTCTTACAAAATCCCTCACCCATTGCAAATTTTGTTGGTAACTCTTTCTCAAACCCTTCATTTTTCGATCCCCATACTGATTGAATAATTGACAGTGGCGCTAGTGATCATATGAGCCATTGCCGATCATCATTTTTGAGTCTTCAACAGCTTCCTTTGAGCCATGAGATTTAGCTACCCACGGGTGACATGATTCCTGTTGAAGGCACTGGTACCATTCAACTCTCCAAAAATATCATCCTCTCCAATGTCCTTTATGTCCCTCTCTTTCATTATAATCTCCTCTCTATCCCTCAACTCACTAGTAATTTACCGCGTATTGCCCTTTTCTCATCTTCTACAGTTTTTTTTCAGGACCTTCAGTTGAAGAGGCTGATTGGAGCGGGTGAAGCTTACAATGGACTTTACATATTTTGACCCGAAAAAGCCATTGTCTTCTTTGTTCACACCCTTGACAATAAGACCCTATGACATCAACGTTTATGTCACCCTTCCAGTTTTGTTATTCTTAATATTTTTGATAGTCCATGTACTCTTTCTTATTGCGATGTTTGTGCTCGTTCTAAACATACTCGCTTATCTTTTCCAACTCATGCTACTAAAAGTACGATTCCTTTTAATCGACTTTATTGTGAAATTTGGGGTGGATATTCTACTGCTTCTATTTGTGGCACACATTATTTCTTGACTATTATTGATGATTTTTCACGCACCACTGGGTTTATTTAATGCGTTTTAAATCAGAAACATTTAGTCATTTAATATATTTTTTTGCCCTTTTCAAAGATCAATTTAATTCAACCGTTAAACATATTCGCACCGACAATGGCCAAGAATTTCTCTCTCAAAATCTACAAACCTATTTCCATGATCACGACATCTTTCATGAGCGTATTTTGTTGAAACTCCTCAACAAAATGGTGTTGCGAAGCGTAAACATCGACATCTCCTGAATGTTGTCCAAAGTCTTCGTTTTCAGGCACATTTACCCCTCAAATTTTGGGGCAAATGTGTCGTTACCGCTGCCTATCTCATCAATAGAACCCCTACTCGCTCTCTTCAAAATCAAACTCATTTTCAAATTCTTCTCAACACTCCACCCACCTACACTCATCTCTAAGTGTTTGGTTGTGTTTGCTATGCTCAAACTCTTATTGCTCATCTCGATAAATTTTCACCCCGTGCATCTCGTTGTATCTTCCTTGGTTATCTGAGCAACCGCAAAGCTTATAAGTTATACAATATGGACACACATGCCATTTTCTACTCCCGTGATATTACCTTCCATGAAAATCAATTTCCCTTCCAAACTCATGTGTCTCCACCTACGTCTACTTCCATCATTCTCTCTTTACCCGTACCCGAAAATCCCATTTCTCCTAACACTTCTCATCTGACCATACCTCCCAACCCTACCCCTCCCGCTTCTCACCCACGCCGTACTATTACCCGACTTGCATATCTTCTTGATTATGTCTGTCCCACCATACCCACAGAGTCCATTGCTACTTCACCGCTGCACAGTCCTCAGGTACTTCTCATCCCTTATCTACATTTATCTCATACTCTCATTTTTCTCCTGCTCATTATTCATTCTTAATTGCCCTTACTGCATCTGTTGAACCCACCTCTTATTTAGAAGCTACTTGCCACTCTTACTGGTGTGAAACTATGTCCTCTGAACTCTGTGCTCTTGAAGAAAACTCTACTTGGACCCTTGAACCTCTCCCTCCTGGTAAGCAACCCATCGGTTGCAAGTGGGTCTTTAAGACCAAATTACGAGCAGATGGTACTATTGAGCGTCACAAAGCTCGCCTCATGGCTAAAGGCTACACTCAAGTTGAATACATTGACTATCATGAAACTTTTGCTCCAGTCGCCAAAATGACCACAGTTCGTTGTGTTCTTGCTGTTGCCGCCACAAAAAATTGGATTATTCACCAAATGGATGTCAATAATGCATTCTTACACGGTGATCTTGATGAGGAAGTTTACATGAAACTTCCTCCAGATTATTGTCTTAAGGGGGAGACACGGGTTTGTCGTCTACGAAAATCTCACTACGGTCTCAAGGAGGCCTCCCGAAATTGCTTTTTTAAACTAACCTCTGTTCTTCTTACTGCAGGTTTTGTTCAGTCTCAGGCAGACCATTCTCTTTTTACTTTCATCACTACTACCAACCTCACCATTGTACTTGTTTGTGTTGATGACATCTTGGTTGTCGGCAATGATCTTTCTCAGGTTACCTACTTCAAAACTATTATTTTCAATCACTTCAAAACCAAGGATCTTAGCCCTCTCAAATATTTCCTTGGACTTGAAGTTGCTCGCTCTCCTTCCAGCATCTTTCTCAATCAATGAAAATATGCCCTAGACATCCTTGCCGATAGTGGCCTTCTTGGTTCTCGTCTTGCTTCCTTTCCTATGGAACAAAACCTGAAGCTAAGCGACACTGATGGTGACCTTCTTCCTGATTCAGGCCCTTACCGACGGTTAGTTGGATGACTCATTTATCTCACCATCACCAGACCCAATATCATTTTTGCAGTGAACATTTTTAGCCAATTTATGCATGCCCCCCGGGTTTCGCACATGACCGCTGCCACACGTGTTTCCACTACTAGTTTCTTCATCACACTTGGTTCTAGTCCCATTTCTTGGAGTACTAAGAAACAAACTACAGTTGCTCGCTCCTCCACGGAAGTTGAATATCGCACCATGGCAGTCACTACATGTGAACTCGTATGGATTCAACAACTACTTCATGATCTCGGCATCTCTCACAAAGATCCCATGACTCTCTATTGTGACAATCAGTCTGCCCTCTACATTGCTCAAAATCCAGTTTTTCACGAGTGCACCAAACATATTGAAATTGATTGCCACATTGTTCGTGACAAACTTCGTTCTGGTCTCTTCACCACCACTCATCTTCCCTCTTTCGAGCAGATTGCCAACATCTTCACCAAAGCCTTTGGTTCTGATATCTTTCATCACTTATCTCGCAAGTTGGGCATTACGAATCTTCATGAACCAACTTGAGGGGGAGTATTACAGCACATCAGAATCTCCATGATTCTAGCACATCCAGCACATCAGAATCTCCACGATTCTAGCACATCCCACCAGTTTTGCCACCCAATATTTGATTTCCTTATATAGCAATTGTTTGATGTTATTTCCATGTAAAGCATCACTCATACATAGATATATATTTGTAAACATTTTCAATGAATAACAGTGTGATTTATTCAGCAAAACTATTGCTTAACAATTTGAGAGCCATGGCTATGCCTCACGGAAGAGTATCATGGATGTCCTCTGGGAAACTGATAGATGGCTACAAAAATATTGTGTGTCAAATAATTCTAATGTAAATGCAGATGTTGATCCCACATCTAAAGATGATTCAAGCAAAGGGGCTACTAATTCCAAAAGTGAAGTAGCTGCTGCTAGTGGAGGCAATGGTCCAGAGGCATCACATTTTGAATGTGAAGAACTTCATCCAAGGTCATCATTATGGTAATTTCTTGAAACATATATGGAGTAAGAAGAAAATATTTTGACAACAAAAGTAAGATAACAAACCTTCATAACCTTCCAACATCATGATTCGTCTCCGACGCCATTGTCAAGTTATTCATCTGTAAAAAGATCCCACCGAATATTATTTGCCAATTTATTTGATCTTGGCTACCCTTATCTGTCAAATATGTTGCGAGTTGAGTTTTCAAGTCGTGTATAATATAGAGTAAGGCCTCCACTTGTTTGACTCTGGATATCAATAATTTGTAGCCAATTGCATGATAATAATTTGCCATTAATACTTGTCTGCTCATACCTGGTTTGTGCAAACATAAGCCTCAAATACATTAGGATTGCATATAATTTATCCTAGTCCAATTTCGTTTAACCATGGTTCCTTACATAATTCTTTGAACTATGAGGTGTAGATTAAATTGCCAATCATTGGCCACCGGGTGGTAAAGCTGGAGCATGAATATGTTGTACAAATCGAAGTCGGATGGCTTGGAACAGTGCAGACGGACATCAACTTTATGTTTTTGAACTCTACTTCTGAAGTCTTAACTCATAATTGAAACACAAAATGTCATTTGATCCAATAAGCTCTACGGTAGGGCTGTGCATCCAGATCCGAATCTATATCCGGTTTTTAAAAAGCGGGTGGATATCCACTTGGATAAACCGGATTGAAACCCGGACGGATATCTGAATTTCTTTTTCAGAAAAATTATGTTTTTAGTTTTTACCACTTTTAAAACGAATTAATTTTAAAAAAAATAACTTTTTAACACTTTTTAAATGGCTTTTTTTGTAGGCTTTTATATTTGTCATTTTTATAGGGATTTTTTTTTTATATAATGAATATTTTCATAGGCATTTTTGCCTATTCAAATTTTTATAAAACAAAATAAATAATAATAGATATCAACATACACGAGACACTACAGACTTTATATTATTGTTTACATTGTATTGCAAGTCATTAACTTTACAAGGAACAAACAGTGAAAAATTCAAAAACAGCAGTAAAGAACTATGGAAGAACATTTGAAGTCAAGCCCTTTTATTATCTTCATTGTGAGCTGTGGGAAACAAAGAACTGAAAATCAAGAAATTAGTAAAAAATCATATTCCAAATGGTATTCATATATATAGAGAATGATATGGAGTGTGTCAATAAGGAATGGAAGGTTAGAAAAATGGCTTCATTCACAACATCCAAAGAGATTAATAGCAAGAAAAAAAAAACAAACTAGAGATTAGAGAAAAAAAAAAAAACCAAACCAAAACCAGTTCTAAACCAAAAAGGGAAGGAAAAAAAAGTTTAATGAATGCAATGGAGAAATAGAGAACTTCAGATTCTTGATATACAACATCCAAAGAAATGAATAGCATGAAAAAAACTGAAAATAGACTAGAGGTAAGGAAAAAAAATAAAACTCAAATCCAAATAAAAAAGGAAGGGGACAAAAGTTTAATGAACACAGTCCCAACATCCAGAGAGATGACTAGCAAGAAAAAAAATCAAAAATAGACTACAAATAAAAAAAGAAATAAAAACAAAAACAAAAAAAACCCAACCAGATCCAAAACAAAAATAGACTAGAGATTACAAAAAATAAAAATAAAAAACCAAACCAAACCCAGATCCAAACCAAAAAGAATGGGAAAAAAAAGTTTAATGAACACAATCGCAGCATCTAGAGAGATTAATAGCAAGAAAAATCGAAAATAGACTAGAAATTAGGGAAAGAGACCCAGATTCAAGATTAGAGAGACATATATATATATAGAGAGAGAGAGAGAGCCATACCGGCAATTTTTTCTGTGATGAAAATGGACGATGGCAGCTCATAATATGAATTAGGGTAAACAACCAACGAGAGAGGAAAGTGATATACAAACCGAGAAAGCATCTGAATATTATTTTTCAGAAGCAAAAACTACACAAAGTTTTACAAAATTTATAGTGTTGCTAGCATGTAGATCTACAAACACGTTTTTGCTAGAAGATTTTAAAAATAAAGAAACCCAAAAATCATATCTACAAACATAAAATCTCAGATCTACAAGCACAAACTTAGATCTACAAACTTAGAGAGAGAGAGAGAGAGAAGAGAGAGAGAGAGAGAGCTCATGGAGAAATAGATGTAGATGGGTTTCAGATGAAGAACGTACAAACCCTAAGAGAGAGACAAGGATTGTGTGTCTGCTACAATTTCAAGCTACTTGAGAGAAATGAAACAAAGCAGAATGAATGAGAGAGATAGAGAGAGAGGAAATCGAGAAGTGAGATTGAGAGAGAAGAAATGAAAAAGTTACCTTTTTACTTTTGTTTTGGGGAAGAGGTAACCTACGGGTTACTAACTTTTGGATTACCTTACGGCTTTAGCCTATTGTAGAAGCCAGTTACAGATAATACTGGTTAAATACCGGATCCGTAATCGATCCGGACGGATATAATAATTTTTTATCCACTCGGATTCAATCCGGACGGTTATTCGTCCGAATCATATCAATTTTTAATCGAACCAGAAAAAAATCCGATCTGGATGCACACCTTTACTCTACGGCACACCGAGAATACTGAGTTGCTGGCAATAAGTAAGTTGTGGATTATGGGATGTATTTTCTGTATTAGTTGCTAGTGCCCATAAAAAGCTTTTTGCACTAAATTATTTGTTGCTCAAGTGCATAAGAGCTCATTATTTCGCTCGAAGGTGTAATTTGGAGGATTTTCTATCGGTTGTAGCATTCATCTGTGAATTTATTGTACTAGATATGGCAGAATGAGCAATAATTTCAGTCTCTGTGTGTGTTGTGTTCATATAAGTTTGGACATATTTGATATTACACGTTGGGTTGGGCATAGCAGTTGGGTTATACCACCCACCCAGCCAACTCCCAAGATAACGGGCAGATTTTGCACCCCTTTTACTTTGGCAGTGAATTTCTAACTGTTGTTTGTATTGAGAGATAAGTTGAGATGGTTTGTAAATAGTAGAATAAGATATTTTATAAATATTATTTTTTAATATATTATTATTTTAAGATTTGAAAAAGTTGAATTGTTTATTATATTTAGATGTGAGAATTTGAAAAAAAAATATTATTATATTTTATGTGAGAATTTAAAAAAATTGTAATGATGAAGATGAGATAAATTAAAATAGATCGAGGTGAGTTTTGAAACTAAACAGCCTAAATTTACAAAAGATGGGCGGGAAACGAGTGGGAATTTGTCTATCCATTAAACACTTGTCCGTCCGTTTTTTGGAAAATGAAAACTTTTTAAAGCTTTAAACTATGAAACCAACCCTTTTACTTTTAGGGCTTGTTCATCAACCTTAATTTCCAATCTCTTCTTCTCCTCTCTTGGAAACATGGGCTGCTTGAACTCAGTTTGGCCGTTCCTCTGCCTGGCAGTGTGAGTGACTACTGAAGTTCTTACTGTTGTTAGGAAGAGGTTCATTTCATTTCATCTCATTCTCAAACATTATAAATATTTTTCAAATTTTTTTTTATCTAATTATTTTCTAATTATTGTAACTTTTCTTAAACTTCTAAACAAAATATAAAAAATAATTTAACTTTTTCAAATCTCAAAACAAATATAATATTAAAAAATTATATTCTAACGATATTTTAACTTTATAATATTTTCATTCAACTTTTTTCTCTTTCAAAACCTAATAAAACATCATATCTCCTTCGATCTTATTCCCCAAGCATCCTTTTACTCTTTTTGACTGATTTTGGTATTTTTTTAATTGAATGTTTTTGTTATACAGAAAATCTAACGTATCACATAACATAGCTTGTAAACTAACTTTTGTAAGACTCACATGGGATCAAACATTTCTCATTTTTTTGACTACGAAATATTTTGATGGATTAAACTGAATTTTATGCAACTAGTTGGCGCATGGGCAAAATGCAAAGAGGGTGGGAGCAAGGCTGGAAAACCATCCCACCCTGCCCAGGGCAGAGAGAAGCAAACCTCTGGTTGTACAACTTGCCAGTAAAATTGGGAACACATTGCTCAGCAGTCAATAAGTTAACCTAGAACATAAGATAATACAAAGAACTGTGCATCCAAGTCTCAAAAAATATCAAGCTTGTCTATCTCCACAGTTCTGTTTAATTCAAGTTGTGGAAGTGTGTCGTACACATGCAGCATAACTTTAAACAATTTGATTTTCCTCTTGAACAATCATAAGAGAAACCACAAGCAAATACCATAAAATTTCACGTGTTTATCTAAAGCAAACACTGCAGTCTGCAAATGAGTACAATATATTATTCGCTTAAAATCCAAAATAAGCTCATTTTAGAGTCGGGAGCCAGATGGAAGGGAACACAGAATTAGGAACAAACAACTGGATGTACCCATATAATCATGACAGAAACTAGGAAGATTTATTCTTCCTGTGCGATCACACTAATCTCACCCTTCTCCAACAGGTCATAAAATTGCCTCACTTTCCTCTACTCATTCCAGTGGAGCATTTTCCAGAGGCCACCAGCAGCCAAACCAAGTACAATCCCAATGCATATCTCCTTGACAACACTTGGTCCCTTCAAGGTGGCATGGGCAACCCTAGAACCAGCCATTGCTTCTTTAATTGGAAGCTTGTAAAATCTGAAGGTAGAAAATGTCATTTTAATCTTTTTGCCCCTTCTTAAGAGGCCAAAAGCACTAGTAACAAATCAATAAATTAAAACAAAAGCAACTAAACTATATCTCAGACTGACAATGGAATATTACAGAATGGTAATGGTTTCAATGCAGTCCATTAAAGAATATGGGGAATCTTGTTATTAGAAACTTCCAAAAGGTGTTAATCTTCATGCCCTATGTGCTGATAGAATAAATCTTATTTGCAACCAGAAGCATACCGGGCATTGAATTGTACGGTCAAATACACAGTAACCAAGAAGAGAATTTAACAAATAAACCCAGAAATTTTTGTTCATCAGAAGCGAAGTTTCTGCATTTCACGACATCTGGGCAAACTTCTCAACTCCAGTCAACTACTTCGGCACACTAACCTTTACATCCATCATCATAGGTTTGTGAGATTAGGTTCACTATACAATTAAATCCTTTGTGATCCGATCCTTTCAGCCCCAAGAAAATATATAGTTTCCTTTACATTTGGAATTCAAGTCAACGGAAAGAACCAGCAAACAAAACAAGTGTCAAAAACCAAAGGCCCAAAACAAAGAAAATTGCATTGTTATCTAAATACACTATTCAGTTTGAGTACAAAAGGACCTGGTAAAACCAGCTTTTAAAATCAATAGTTCTAGGGGCAACCAGTGTTGCGTCCCCGCCACATCCCCAGCTGATGTGGCATATGCCACGTCAGCTGACTAATTTTTTTAAAAAAGGCGGGAAACGAAATGAAAATGGGTTTTCATTTTCTTCTTCACCACTCCTAAGTAGCTTTCGGTCTGTGGGTTTTTCCATTTTCAAGCTTCACCACTCCTGAGCTTGTCTTCTCCTTGTTTGGTCTGTGGGTTTCCATTTTTGTTTGAGCCACTCTCGAGCTTCGCCACTCCCGAGCTCCTCCTGTCTGGTATGTGTGCTTCTCTTCTCCTCGTCGTGCAAGAGAAAAACTGGTTGTTGTGGTCGCCGTCGTCAATCCTCATCTCTGAGTCACAGTCATCATCGTGGGTGAGAGAGCGAGTGGTCGCAGTCATCGTCGTGGGGTAGCTCGGGACTAGTCCATCTGCTCTTCTTCTTCACATAGAGAGGGGTATCTCTCCATTTTCGTCTCTCTCTCTCTCTTCCTACAGTGAAGATCTGACACATCATTCAAGAATAGGGCTTTTCGATCAATTTAGAATCTGGGTATTGACCATCTGCTTGGAATTCCAATCCGAGTATGGGTTTTACCTCCCGGGTAGTTACCCTCACAAATACGATGTCGGTGACGAGTTATCGGTGAAAGTGAGTTCCCTTACTTCCATCGATACGGAAATGCCCTTCAGCTATTACAGTTGGCCCTTTTGTACGCCCGATGGGGGTGTCAAGGATGGTGCTGAGAATCTTGGCGAGCTTCTAACGGGGGATCGGATTGAAAACTCTCTGTATCGGTTCAATATGTACAAGAATGAGACTCAGATATTTTTGTGCAAGACCGATCCATTATCGGCCGAAAAGTTTAACAAATTGAAGAAAAGAATTGATGAGATGTATCAGGTTAATTTGATTCTTGATAATTTGCCTGCAATTCAATAAACAAAGGAGGGTTTTTTGAATGCAGAACAAAATGAAATAATCTGAAGAAAACAAAATCTGGGGCTTGGAGAAATTGAAAGACAATCGTGGAAGAGGAAGTGTGGGATTTGAAATGAGGGAAGACTGAATGAGGATGGAGACTTAGGGCCCCCTTCAAGACCCAAACCCATCAAAACAAAAATGACGCCATTTATTTTTTTGCCATGTTGGATGCGAGGCTGCGGCGAGGACACGAGGCTGGTTGTCCACAGCATTTTTCTTTTAAAATTATCTAGATATAACTAGAGCAACATCATGCCTAGGAAAAATGAACAAATTACATGTGATCTTTGTATATAGAAAAAAAACTCAATTTTTCACAGGAAAATATAACTAAAAAATGATGAAATCTAAAGAAAAAAAAAACAACCTGTTCATTGTCCTTACTATTCGCAAATAATGATCGATTCCAGATCCAAATATAAAAGTACGAGAGTTAGAGGCTTAGTTAGATGGGTTTTCTATAGAGCCATCAATGACTTATTTCTAAAACCCAGCACTTAAGGTTTCGGTTATTTCTAACGCTTCCTCACCAACCAAACAGAAAATGGAAAAAAAAAGAATCATTGACAAAATGAACCAAACAGACTGTACGAGCAAACAGATACTTACAATAACAAAAAAATCATAAAATAAAATTAATATCGTTAACAAAAACTTCACCAAGGGTGTAGACAAAGGAATCTTTTGGCTGAATAATCGATTAGATTACTGATCTGCAACGAAAACCAGAGAAATTGGAAAACCCAGCGATGGCTGTGACTTTTTGGTGGTATTGGATTAAATCTCTGTTTTGCCCTACTCTTGTTGAGAAATGGACAAGTCGCGTGGCATCTCCTAAAGCCCATGTTTGTTTTTTAGAGTTATCGTATTCAGCACTTGGACTCAAGATTTCTATTTTTCATATTTTTTTATTCTTCATTTGTAGGGCTTGAACTTCAAGGTTTTCGGCCCAAAATGGATCATGACAATTAGAGACCAATTTGTACATGAGGTATATCAACACTTGAGAACACTTTGGGTCTCGAGAACACGTGGATCACGTTATAAAGAGAACAAACCCATGTGCAAGTGCCGTTCACATGGAACCTTTCCCCTCTTCGGCCTTCAAAGTTCTCATTTGAATATTTGCTACTACCACCAAGATCTGCACCGACAGCCACTCCGCTGGGGCTCACACCCCAAGTTATGCAGAAACTGCAGTGCCCTCCTACTCATCAAGGCTTGGCACTTGCCCTGACAGCCAGGTATAGGTCGCACGCTTCAGCGCAATCCATTTTCGGGGCTAGTTGATTTGGCAGGTGAGTTGTTACACACTCCTTAGCGGATTTTGACTCTTCCATGACCACAATCCTACCGTCTTAATCGACCAACACCCTTTGTGGGTTCTAGGTTAGTGCACAATTGGGCACCATAACCCGGCTTCCGATTCATCCCGCACCTCCAGTTCTGCTTACCAAAAATGGCCAACTTGGAGCTCTCGAATCCTTGGCACGACTCAACGAAGCAGTCGTGCCGTCCTACCTATTTAAAGTTTGAGAATAGGTCGAGGGCGTTGCGCCTCCGATACCTTTAATCATTAGCTTTACTCGATAGAATTTGCCCGTGGGCTCCAACTATCCTGAGGGAAACTTCAGAAGGAACCAGCTACTAGACGGTTCGATTAGTCTTTCACCCCTATCCTGAGGGAAACACTTTTTATAGTGTGATCCACGTGTTCCTAAGACCCAAAGTGTTCTCAGGTGTTGATATACCTCACGCACAAATTGATCTCTAATTGTCATGATCCATTTTGGGCCGAAGAGTTTGTTGTCATGATCCATTTTAAGCCAAAAACCTTGAAGCTCAAGCCCTACAAATGAAGAAGAAAAAAATATAAAAAATAGAAATCCCGAGTCCAAGTGTTGAATACGATAATTCCAACAAACAAACATGGGCTTTAGGAGACGCCACGCTACTCGTCCATTTTTCAATGAGTAGGGCAAAACAGAAATTTAACCCAATACCACCAAAAAGTCACAGCCATCGCTAGGTTTCCCAATATCTCTGGTTTTCGCCGCAGATCAGAAATTTGATCGATAATTCAGCCAAAAGATTTCTTTGTCTACACCCCTGGTGAAGTTTCTGTTAATGATATTAATTTTGCTTTATGATTTTTTTGTTATTGTAATTATTTGTTTGCTCGTACAGTCTGCTTGGTTCATTTTGTCAATGATTCTTTCTTTTTTTTTCATTGTATGTTGGTTGGTGAGAAAGCGTTGGAAATAAATAAAACCTTAAGTGCTGGGTATAAGATATAAGTCATTGATGGCTCTATAGAAAACCCATCTAACTGAGCCTCTAACTCGCGTACTTTTATATTTGGATTTGGAATCGGTCATTATTTTTGCGAATAGTAAGGAAAATGAATAGGGAATCATAAATAGTTACAAAATGCATGTTAAAAAGCAAGATAACATAGATAGCATCTTGTACTTTAGTCTTTAAACAAAGCACAACATTTAGTAATACATCTTCTACTTCAAACAAAACATTCTTCAAATACAAGCTCATGGACAACACGTCCCTTCCACAGAATCGGTTCATGACCATTTTCTGACATCAAGCTGGTAGGGTAAAAAGTTTATGCCCTCTTTCAGTCAAAAGCATATATATAGTTTATTCACACACACAAACACAAAAATCCAGATCTGGGCAAACTGCATCTGGATTGAAACACAAATATTCAGATCTAGGCAGATTACATTAGATTTAAACACAAAAACTCAGATCTGGGCAAATTGCATCTAGATTTAAACACAAACACAAAAACCCATATTCACATTTAGAACTCAAAAATATTATTGAGGAATAGAGAGGACAGAACAAACACAGATAAAGATCCAAACCCAAAGGAAAAAAAAGCCGAAAGATTTGAGATTGAACAAATACGGGTACCATAAAAACACAAAAATAGATCTAGCCAAAGTGGTAAACAACCAACAAGAGAGGAAAGTGATCTACAAACCGAGAAGGCATCTGAACATTATTTTTCAGAAGCAAAAAAGTACACAGTTGTACAAAATTTATAGTGTTGCGAGCATGTAGATCTACAAACACATTTTTGCTAGAAGATTTAAAAAATAAAGAAACCCAAAAGGCAGATCTACAAACAAAGAATCTCAGATCTGCAAACACAAACTTAGATCTACAAACATAGAGAGAGAGAGAGGAAGCTACCGAGTAGAGAGAAGAAAGTGATGTTAACCGACAGCCACTGCTAGTCAACTTAAAGCTTAGAAGAGAGAGAGAGAGAGAGAGAGAAGCTCAAAGAGAAATAGATTAGATGGGCTTCAGATGAAGCACGTACAAACCCTAAGAGAGAGACAAGGATTGTGTTTCTGCGACTGCTGCAATTTTAAGCTAGTTAAAAGAAAGGAAACAATTCAAACAAAGCAGAATGAATGTGTGTGTGTGTGAGAGAGAGAGAGAGAGGGGAAATCGAGAAGTGATTAAAGCCTTTAGGGGTTGGGAAATGGGAACCTACGAGTTACTTTAACTTTTGGGAAATGAAAAAGTGAATAAAGCTGGTTACGAATAATACCGGTTAAATACCGGATCCGTAACCAATCCAGGCGGATTTAATAATTTTGTACCCGCCCGGATCCAATTCGGGTGGTTATCCGCCCGGATCATCCGGATTTTTGAATTTTTAATTGGATTGGAAAAAAATCCAGTCCGGATGCACACCCTTAATTTTATATCATATTAATAAGTGAAATAATTAAAATATATTTTGTTTTATATAAAATGAAGACTATCCTTTTTATTTGAAATAATAAAAAAAAATCTTTATCTCTTTAGCATAAGTCAGTAGTCTTTAGAGGCTTACTCCTCAAAGAATGCTTAGAAAAGCTATCAGTTGATTTGAAGAAAAAGATAATCTCTTTGAAAGTGATGAAAAAATACCCACCATCCAAAGATAGATAGAACGCAAAAGTTATTCTTATTGGGACAAAATTGGAATGAAGTCAAATAATAATTCAAACTGGATTGAAATAGTTGAATAACCCGGCTAGGTGACAGTGGCAAAAACAGAGTATCATTTAATTCACAGAGCATAAAACCTCCTGTTTTCTCAGCCATTATTTTCTTTATTGTTTTAATTGAGATTGTGTCCAATATATCGCAAGACAGCAAACAAAAGCTTTATGAAAGATTAGCCTAGCTTAAAATGATGTGCATGCAAGGTATAACTCTTGAGATATTAGTGTATTATGCACTTTCGTTTAGACCAGCAAAACTTAATTTGAATCAGAAAAACTTTCCATCTTAGAACTTAATTGAAAGCAAACTAGAAAATATTGTGAAGGCTATTGAGAAATAACGACAATCCATCATCAAACCTCATATGTTATTTTGGATTTTAAAGTTATTTATAATATATCTAAATCATCAGCAGAACAACAATATGTCAGAACTTGTGTTGTCTATCAAGTTGCAGAAGTATCATTTTTTTATAGGTAAGTTGATATTATATTTAGTTGAAACAATTTGGAAATGATTTAAGAATTAAGATAACAGATTGAGCTGATAGATAAGGAAATTTTGGATTTCAAAGTTCATGTGAAGATTCGCAGCAATAACAACAATGTTATAAACCAAAAGTCAAAACAGATTGAAATGCGATGCTACAAACACCTTGAAGAAAAATTTGAAAAAAAGAAACAAAGCCCATCAGAATCTTTCAAAAACCGAGACTTTCTAAAACCCTTTTGCCCCTTCTATGCAAACCTACCCACCACTCAGAGAAATAGGGTAACTTTCTCGAACACCCAGTGAAAACTCAAAGAACCCAGAGATAGACTTGCCCAAAATCGAAGATCACATAGTGCTCACCATCTTTCTTCTCTTTTTGTTTCTTACTAAGTCTCTCACAGAGATACACATGCCCCCAGATCGGGAGAATAGAGAGACTTACCGAAAGGTCGCCGGCTAGACAGACACAGCAGCGAGAGAGATACGGCCGCCGAAGCTTGAAATAGAGAGACACGGAGGCTAGGGTTTCGCGTGAGAAAGGGAGGTCTGAGCAGAGAGAAATTGCTCAGAAACTCGAACGGGCTTTTTTTGGGGGGGGGGGTTGGTTCGCGGAAGAGCTTTTATATTTATAAATTCGGGTACCGGATTTTAAATCCGAAACCATGATTAGATACTCGGACCATATAGATTCGAGTTTTGTAATATGCGGAATCCGCTTATCTGGATTTCGAATCGGGTCAAGAAAAAGTAGATTATGTCCAAACAACAATATAAATCATCATAAATAAGGGTGTGCATCCGGATCGGATTTTTTTTCCGGTCCAGTTAAAAATCTGGAAATCCGGATGATTCGGGCAGTTATTCGCTCGGATTGGATCCGGGCAGATTACAAAATAATTATATCCGCCCGGATCTGTGACGGATCCAGTTTTTAACCGGTATCATCCGTAACCGGCTTTACCTCTTAAACGATAGACGTTTGCCACTTGAACCCGTAGGTTCCTTCCCCAAAACAAAAAGTAAAGTAAAGCAGTGATAACTTTTTCATTTCCTCGACTCTCTCTCAATTTCTTTCGAGTTTCTTCGTGATTTCTTCTCTCTCTCTCACTCTCCTCCCGACGAAACCCAAGCATCCTTCATCAAATCCATCGCCGCTGGTGACTAGCAGTGGTCGTTAACGGTAGCTCTCTCTACTCGGTAGCTCTCTCTCTCTCTCTAAATTTGTAGATCTAAGTTTGTGTTTGTAGATTTGAGTCGGTGTTTGTAGATCTACTTTTTGGGTTTCTTTATTTTTAAAATGTTCTAGCAAAAACTTGTTTGTAGATCTACATGCAAACTCTGTGTACTTTTTTGCTTTTGAAAAAGAATTTTCAGATGCTTTCTCGGTTTATATATCACTTTCCTCTCTCGTTGGTTGTTTACCACTTTGGCTAGATTTATTTCTGTGTTTTTATGGTACCCGTGTTTGTTCAATCTCAAATCTGTCGGCTTATCTATGTTTTTCCTCTTTTTTTTTTTCCTTCCTTTGTGTTTGGATCTTTATCTGTGTTTGTTCTGTCCTCTCTATTCCTAAATAATCTTTTGAGTTCTAAATGTGAATATGGGTTTTTGTGTTTGTGTTTAAATCTAGATGCAATTTGCCCAGATCAGAGTTTTTTTGTTTAAATCTAGATGCGCCCAGATCTGAGTTGTTATGTTTAAATCCAGATGCAGTTTGCCCATATCTGGATTTTTGTGTTTAAATCTAGCAGCTTAATGTCAGAAAATGGTCATGAACCGATTATGTGGAAGGGATGTTGTGTCCATGAGCTTATATTTGAATAATGTTTTGTTTGAAGTAGATGTATTACTAAATATTTTGCTTTGTTTAAAGACTAAAGTACAAGATGTTATCTTGCTTTTTAACATGCATTTTGTAACTTTTTAAAATTCTATCTTTTTTATGTTTCTTGTTGCATTTTTGTTTAATGAGCAGTATATAAAACATATGTTTAATCTGAGTAGTTTGCTTGTTGCTTAGAGTTTTAGTAGTTTTGTCAAGCTACTAAAACATATGTTCTATTAATATATTTGCATGGTAGTAATTATTTACTTGCTCTGTTTTCACCGCCGCCTCCAAAGCAACCCCACATTCTAATCCAAAACCGATTTTGACCTGACAAGAAATGTAGATATGGATAGATTAGATCTGAGTTTTCGTTTTTGTTTTGACTCCATAACCATTTGGTTTGTGAATCTTGGTTATGCATTCTAGATTTGAACATTTTATTGGGTTTTTGAAATTTCATAGTATAGATTTGGTTTGTGTGAAACGTTTATGTGTTGGTTTTGAAGTTCTCGTAGATCTCTTGCATATCAGACTCGTTCAGATAGCCGATAGTGAATTATTTGAATCTGTTCTTGGTTTGGATCACGTTTTACATTAAACTTTCTCCACCGCGTGCATTAAACTTTTTTTTTTTCCTTCCTTTTGGTTTGGATCTGGGTTTGGAGAAATCTGAT
The DNA here is from genome assembly GCA_029856935.1 of Cyclocarya paliurus. Classification (NCBI taxonomy): domain Eukaryota; kingdom Viridiplantae; phylum Streptophyta; class Magnoliopsida; order Fagales; family Juglandaceae; genus Cyclocarya; species Cyclocarya paliurus. Next base: position 13,692,475 of record CM056949.1, read on the forward strand.
GAGAAATCCCAACGCATACTCCAGTTTATTAGGCCCCACTTCGGCTCTAGTCTCATTCAGGTATCTCTCTTTTCTCCTTTCTGTTCTCAAGAAGTGAACTTCATGACCTGCTGAGATGATTATTTTGTGTGAAGTTCATGAGAAAACTGTCCACATGACTCAAACTATGAACTTCATTTCTATCTCATTTTTTCTCTAATATATATGCATTCCAGTTGGGATCTGATTTTTTTACTAATTTCTTGATTTCCAGTTCTTTGTTTCCCACAGCTCACAATGAAGAGGATAGGGGGCTTGACTTCAAATGTTCTTCGACAGTTTGCTGTTGCTTTTAAATTTTATTATTTGTTCCTTGTAAACCACAATGTAATGTATTGTGTACGTTGATGTTTATTATTATTTATTTTGTTTTATAAAAATTTGAAAAGGCAATAAAAAAGGTTAAAAAAAGGCCTAAAAAATATTCATTATATAAAAAAATGCCTATAAAAAATAATAAACATAATATAGCCTATAAAGAAGCCTTTTGAGAAGTGTTACGAAGTTAAAAACATATTTATTTAAAAAAAGCATGGTATATAAAATTCTGATATTGGTCCAAATTTGGATGAAAAAACCTTTTAATAAGTGTTAATTTTTTTTTTTTAAAAAAAGCATTTTAATAGTGGTAAAAACATATTGTTTTTGGAAAACAAAAACTCAGAAGAAAAAAAAAAGTTATAAAATCCGGATATCCGCCCGGGTTTCAATCCGGTTTATCCGGGCGGATATTCGCCCGTTTTTTAAAATCCAGACCCGGATCCGGATCTGTCCGGATATCCGGATCCGGATGCACAACCTTAATCATAAAGCCAGTAGGAAATTTGTTCTCATAGGAGGAGATTTCAAATTTCTTAGGATAGGTTTGGAAGTTTTGTTTTATACAAAATTCTCATCTCATCTCATCTCATCATTACAAATTTTTTAAATTCCTATACAAAATATAATAAATAATTCAACTTTTTCAAATCTCAATACAACTTTTTCAAATTCCAATTTAACTTTTTCAAATTTCAAAACTAAAAAATAATATTTTAAACTTTAAAACAAAACACAAAATTCTCATCTCATCCCCAAACATATCCTTAAAGAGTTTCTAGCGTATATCTTTGTCATAGAATTCCAAGCCTCTAGATAACAAGAGGCGGTCATTCATTATGAGGATTGAGGCCATGTTGGAGGGTGGAAAAACTCAGAACCGATCAAAAATCCCAATTTACACCGGCCAATAGAATCTCAACATTTATGAGGTTTATATGTCTTATGGTAGGTGCTAGTCTACTGAAGCAGCTTTCTTCCTTTCTCTATTCTCTCACCACGCCATCTACTCTCTTATTTTTCTCAACCCTTTTTCCTTTTCTCTTCCCTATACAGCGCTTCTCCTGATTCTCCTCCTTCAAAAATCTCGGGAGTGGTGGGTGAAAGATTTTTTCCACACAAATCCAACAACCTTAACGATTTCAATTCAGTAAAATTATTAGTGAGTGTGGGTTCATTACTGATGAGTGCAACCTTGGTCTTCTCGGTCTGCTGCTCAACAACCACAGAGGCCCTTATGATTCCCACACCATGTTTCCTTGTATAATTACGAAGAAAACCTGGTGTCTTAAGGCAGGGCGAAGAGAACCCATAAAAGGCCTCCATTGAGAGAGAGAGAGAGAGAGAGTGGGAGGCAAGAGAATGGGTTTTGGCCTACCGTCGAGAGAGGGAAGTGAGAAAACAGAGAAGAAAGAAAGACCGAACTGTGTGAATGCTGATTCTCTACATGCGATACTATTCTTCAATTTGCTACAATTCCTACGTGTCAGCTCATTATTTGTGGGTGTAAAACAGGGAATTTCACCCATGCGGTTGGTAGCCTCTCGCTTTTATAAGAGCACTCTCAATGGCTCTTGTAAAATACATTTTCTTGTATAATATAAAGGAAATTGATCAAAAGTAGCTTCTAATGGGTTTTGTATTCTCTCCTTTATTTTACATTTTGCAATAGTAATTCTCTACATGTAGAGAATACTATTCATCCTCTAAAATATTTTTAATTATTTTCTCTCTTATTTGATAGTTGTTTGGTGTTATGAGATTCATTTGAAATGAATAAAATAATATTAAAAAAAGGATATTTAAATGATATAGAGAAAAAATAAATAAGCGGATGTATGATCTATTGTAAAAGTCAATATATAAAATAGAAAAAGTAAGTTTTGGTGATATATTTTAAAGGATAGGATAAATGAACCATTGGGAGTGCTCTAATACGTTACACAATAATATTTTCAGGTATGAGTATTTTTTATAAAATAATATTATTTTTATAAATTATTTTATAAAATACCTCTCATTTGATTTAAAAAAAAATAGTCTCATTTAAAACATAATTAAATTAAATATTGTAAAAAATATGATGTATAAATCGTCCATTTTCCACTGTCTAGAAGTTGTTCACGGCAAAGACGGGGGGATGGGCTCCTTTAACACCCAAATAATTAAATACCCCACACCCAAAATAAATAAATAATAAATTACCCAAATAAGAGGATCTCTCTCTCTCTCTATATGTATATATTTTCTAACTTTGCTATGTTCTAAAAGGCTCTCTGCCTCCTCAAGAACCAGAACGTCTCTTTGACTACAGAAGCACACATCATCATCCATCTCCTGTCCAGTTCTTATCTTTGAAGAGCTATTATAGATAGATCTATTACTTGTGAACGTAAGCATGGAAGATCTGATTTGGGTTGCTTAATCTTTGTGTTCTGAGCTCTAGCATGAAGATGGAGCAGGCCGTTGTATATCAAGAAGTATCTTCCATATTTTTCTTCTTCATTTGATTAGCTTTATTATTGTCTTTTGTCTCTTTCTTCTTGGTGTTGAAATGGCTTCCAAAAACCGAAAGTTATGATGTCGAAACAAATATCAGGAATATATAAGAAATCCAAGAGGAGTGCAACTCTTTACTTGCAGATGGCTGCCTTTTTCTTCTCCAAACGCTCTTGTTTTCCTTTGCCATGGTACCCCCTGTGTGTGTGTGTTCTGATAGGTGCAATTATTAAATTCATATCGATTAATGGAGTTTGCAGGTTATGGCATGGAGTGCAACGGTTACTAGGGGTGATACCCGCCTCCTACGGGGCGAGGCCATCCCTCCCCCGCCTTGCATATGCGGGGGTGGGGAATTTTTCCCCGTACCCAACCCCCGCCCATGCGGGGGTGGGGTACCTCGTCCGCTGGCCAGGGTGCGGGGGTAGACCTTCCTCTGTCCGCACCCCGCGTCCCCCAACGCCCAGCTTAGTTTTCTGGGTCCTAAATGGCACAGAATCTATTTTTGGACTATTTTGGGTCCAGAATTTAACTTAAAAAACATATATATTTAAAAAGTGAAAAAAATAAAATATATATATAAAGATTGAACTATTAACTAGATACTAAGTTTCAACTATTAACTAATTAAGTAATAATCATCACTAAGGCACTAATCTAATAGTTTACAATTATATAAATTAAGAGAACTAATAAACTATTACAAACTCCTCTAAAAAAAAATATTACAAAATGTACTATTAACTATTGTAGCAACATTATAATTAATTGTAAATTAACAAAATCTAATCTTTTCACTGAGGCGGTGGGTTGTGTCGACTGCTGCGAAACTGAAAATCAAGATCATAAAAGTTAATAAGTTATAAAACCTGAAATATTAATAAGTTAAAAAATAAAACAAATTAGAATTATAAGGTTATAAAGATGGAACAAAATTTTAAATGTAAAAAACAATTAAGAGAGAAATTGTGCAAACCATGGCAACGATGGGTCCAATACAAAGTCATACTGCATCAGAGGAGGTAGCCATAGACGCCATCTCATGTATCACTATAACAATTAAATTTGAAATCAAATTAATGAATACCAATTAAATGAAAATAAATAAATTAAAATATTGTACTAGAAAATTAAATTAAAATAAATCCCAGATCCAGGCTAATCATCACCTTCCTCCTCGACATCGGCCTCATCATACTCAAGAACATCCAGAACATGAATTGGAGTTCCCTTGATCCAGTTCTGCGTGCAAATCAAAGCCTCCACAGTGGTAGGAGTTAATGAACTCCGAAATGAATCTAATACACGCCCTCCGATGCTAAAAGCCGACTCTGAGGCTACGGTGCTAATAGGGATGGCCAAAAGTGTGCGGGCTGTCTCTCCAAGGATGGGATACTTCATGGCATTCACCTTCCACCAACTTAATATATTGAAATCTCATGAAAATTGTAGAATCTCTGCTGCTAAATATCTGTCTATCTCTAACTGAGCCTCTACAGAACTCCGGAGGAAGGGGATCTGCTCATACCTCTCACCCCACTCCAATCTACGTCTTTTCCCAACCTCGACTTCTGGAACCTGTGAGCTTGAGGCTGAGGGGGTAGGTGTAGGTGCCGCAATATTACCACCCCGCAGGGTAGTAAACTCATCAAATAATCTACCAATGACTTCCCGAACCCTTGCCCCAATAAGTTCCGCCCATACTTGCCCGTATGCAAGGCCCAATCCAAATATCATGCCATCCAACTTATACCTCGGGTCAAAGACGACAACTATATATAATAAAATATTAGCCCTAGTTATATCTCCCTAATACTTGTCGTACTTTGTCCTCATAAGCAATGCCATCTCTTGCAGCCTAATATGACCACCCGCGACCATGTCATTTAATTCTTTTTTTACCCTCCATATTTACTAACATACAACATTGGATGTAGGGTACAAAGTCCTAGATAGCCTCGTGGTGACATCGTAAAAAAGTCTAAAAAAATCTACAAAAATAGTTACAATTTTCCAATCATCATCTATGGGTTTCCCCAATCCCCCGTAATCATCAAAATATTTAACATATTGGATGTCTTCATCACCCAATAATGTAAATGCCAGCTTATATTCTTAGACCGTCTCTAATATAAAAAATGTTGAGTTCCATCGTGTAGGCATATCAGTATAAAGGCCATTCTTAGATGTTTGGCCCGCAGATCTCCCAGCAATCTTGAATTTCTCCAACCTCGAAAAAGAAGATCTCACCCATCTCACAGCAGTCCTAACCCAAGCAATCGAGTCATGAAAATCCATCAAACCATCAGTGACAATCAGATTCAAAATATGTGCCGTACATCTCACATGCAGACACTCACCACCCATGATTGTCTTATTTGCCTCTCTAAAATAGGTTTTCAGATGTTCCAATGTGATATCGTTAGATGAGGCATTATCGACTATGACTGTAATAACTTGGGTCAACCCCTACTCTTTTATTGCGGCCTCCAAGGCCTTTTCAATTGTCTCACCCTTATGATCAGTGATTTTACAAAATTTTATAATTTTCTTTTGTAATGTCCAATGACAATCAATAAAATACACAGTCAAAGACATATAATTAAAATTTTGGACCGATGTCCAAATGTCAGTGGTGAGACAAACAAATTGATCCGCCAATTGACCCCTTAACTTCTCTTTTTCAATGTAAAAATATTTTTTTACATCTTTTGCCACCTTGTGGCGAGAAGAAACATTAAACCTTGGTTCCAAGTAGCGATAATACATTTGGAACCATTTCCCATCAATAAGTTGAAAAGGTAGCTATAATGAGCATACGAGCTAGGTGTCTTCTATACTCATTGGGATCATACTTAGTATACATTCTCAAAGTTGCACCCCCACTAGTCTCATCCACCATTTTTTTAAGTCCAATTTCTGGCCTAAATTGGCTTTTCTCTTGTAATGATCTTAATATTGGACTTTTTTTGCATTGCTCTTCTAAGTGCACCTTTAATTGTGAGGTGCCATGTTTCTTATAGTGACATCCATAAATTTTTCCATAATGGTTACACTTGACTTGAGGGTTACTTGGGTCACCACTCTCTAGTTTGATGAAATAACTACAAACTATTGAAACAGGTTTCTTGCTGGGCTTGGGGGCGGGGTAAGGTGCCGTAGGGGTATGAGTAGGAGGGGTAGGTGTAGGTGTAGGTGTAGGGGTAGGGGTGCCCTCTATCTGGAAAGGAGAGCTTGCACTAGAATCTACTGGCATTTCCATTCACTCAAGCAAACAAGAAATCTGAAATTATAGAAAACATAGCAACATGCCAAATAATTAATTTCGGACACGATAAAAAATAAAAAATATATACAATACTTTAGGTGTGTAAATATATATATGTTGGTGGCAGTGTCTATATATTTGTTATATATATAGTAAAGTATATTAACAATATAGTTTCTTAGACTTGAAAGAATATAAGCATAGCAACTATATAATGAACATAAAAAAAGTAGAATAAAAAAAAGTATCACTTGACATTCATATATATATATATATATTTCATCTTAATTAATCTTAATTAATTACTTAATCTCTTGTAAAGATTAATTAATGGATAATGATTTTGTTACAATATTTTATTATTTATAACTAATAAGTTGGACTTTCATTAATTTATGTTTATTGGCTTGTTGTTCATGCACATGCAGTACCTTAATTTATAAATATTGTAAATTTCGTTACTAAATATTATAAATATTTACAAGAGATTGTAAATATTGTAACATTGTCTAGGTAAAACTCCTTTCTTATATAGGGTGTGGTTCGAACACTTAATCATATTTAAGTTAAATTATTTATTATATTTTATGTGAAAATTTGATAAAGTTGTAGAGATAGAGATAAGATGAAATATTTTCACTATCCAAAAAATGCCTAATCTAATATTTTAAAATATCGAATGGTTAAATTAATTAATCTCTTTCAAGGGTGTAAATTTAAACTGGTTCGGACCGGTCTAAAACCAGTCCGATTCGGGACCCGTTCTTCTAATTCATAAATCGGCTGTAACCGATCCTGTTCCGGTTTTAGGATTTTTCAGACTGGACCGGTTGATAAAAAATATATAAAAAATAATATTTTATTTATAAGTTTTATACAAAATTAAAAATTATACAAAATATTTTATATATATTAATATATAATTATATGTGAAATTTTTATAAATAATTATATATCATATATGAAATAATTTCATATTATAACTAATAGTCTAATACTAATATATAACTATACTAATAATCTAATATTAATACTATTATACTATTATATAGTCTAATATATTATAATTTATATAGCTATACTAATATATAAGTTTATAACTAATACTAATAATCTAATATAGACTATAGTTATACTTAATTAATATAAATATACTAAATCACTAAAAGTTTATAACTAATACTAATATATAGTTTATAACTAATACTAATATATAAATATACTAATAGTCTAATATTAATACTATTATATAGTCTAATATATTATTTAGCTATACTAATATATAAGTCTATAACTATTTAACTAATACTAATAGTCTAATATAGACTATAGTTATACTTATACTATAGTCTAAAATGTCAAATTTACATTTTAAAAAATTAGAAAAAGGGGACCGGACTGGACTGGAAACTGGTAAAACCAGAAGTACAGGTTTAGGAGGATAATCGGTACGTAATCGGTTTTGAAAAATACAAAACTGGTCATACTGGTTCGATCCTAAATTTTGTCTAAAACGGAACCAAACTGGACCGATTACACCTCTTTTTTTTCCTTTTTCTTTTACCTTTGCATTCAATTCACAGAAGACTATGGGTATCAACTTCAATGTGATTTTAATGATTTACATCTTTCTCTGATTACTTGCATCTTTTGGCACGTACAAAGTAAAGAATCTCACGTGTAGAAAAACGAAAAAAGTTACAAATTAAAATTACCAAAAAGAAAAGTTGCAACACAGATATTATTGGCAAGCTTCAAAGTTCCAACCACCCCAAAAAGTAACTTTTCAAATTTCAGCCACAAATTTGTTCACCTAACCTGTCCTAAAGGCCAAATCCTGCTTAGAGCATCTACATTAGATTTTCTATAAAATTTCTTATAATTTAATTAAAAAGTACATTTCTTATAACTTTTTCCTAAATTTTACTCATCTTTCAAAAACCTTCTACATCTTATTCATCATCCCTATCTCTATTCTATTAAATAATATTTTTTCATTATTTCTTTATTAGTTTTTTCTCTCACTTTTATTTACAATCTTAACTACTAACTTTTTTGTCTTATTATCTTCTTTTCATATATCACATTCTACTAAATACTTAATACGATTTTGAGTATCGAATACAGTATTATTTTTCAAACCGACTTCCGTATTATAAAAATAGTAATGTTTTTTAATATGTGCATTTCCTGATGGTAACATTTTGAACTCCTACCTCCAACGGTAACATTTTCAACTCCTGTCTCCAACGGTAATATTTTTTATTTTTTCTCCAATGGTAACTTTTTTTGTCTTCTCTCAAACGGTAATATTTTTTATCCTATATGTAACGGTAACTTTTTCCTCTATAAATACGCATTCTGCTTACACTCACATTCTCACAAACTCAAGTCGCATTTGATCTAAAGAACCAAAATTCAACAGTCTCCCCTGATATCGCACTCCCTTCATCAAATGGCTCATTCTTTCTTTCGCAAATTACTTACATACTTGTCATCTGATGATGAGTTGGAAGCTATTATTAATGTCGAGGCTGATGAAGAGTCATTGAGACATCATGCCAATTGCCAACGTTGTAAGTTTATTCGGCGTAATCATATTCAAGGGCATGAGCTCCTTTTCTGCGACTACTTTACAAAAAATCCAGTATATCCCTCCAATTTATTTCGAAGAAGATTTCAGATAAGTCGTCCCCCATTTCTCCGTATTCTAAATGAGGTAGAGGCTTATGAGCCCTATTTCATTCAGATAAGAGATAATGCCGGAAGATTCGGTTTATATTCTATGCAAAAAATAACCGCAGCACTTAGAATGCTGGCGTATGGAATTGTTAGAGATTTTATGGATGATACATACGTATTGGTGAAAGCACCTCAATGGAGAGCCTTAAAAAATTCTCTAAGACAATAGTTAGTATTTTTTCAGATGAATACTTGCGGTTACCAAATGCTAATGATATTGCTTGATTGCTTGCGGTTGGTGAATAATAGGGATTCTCAGGAATACTGGGAAGCATTGATTGTATGCATTGGAAGTAAAAAAATTGTCCCGCAGCCTAGAAATGTATGTACTCCATTCACATTCGTTAACCAACTATTATTTTAGAAGCAGTTGTTTCATATGATCTTTGCATATGTCATGCATTTTTTGGCATGCCTCGTTCACATAATGATATTAATGTGCTAAAGAGATCTTCTATTTTCATGAAACTTGCCCAAATGCGTACTTCTCCAGTCAATTACACAATCAATGGCAACAACTACACTATGGGGTATTACCTTGCGGATGGTATTTATCCCAAGTGGTGAACTTTTGTGAAGACGATTCCATCACCACAAGGGAATAAGAAGAAAATTTTTGTAAAAGCACAAGAATCTGCAATAAAATATGTCGAGCATACATTCGAGGTGCTTTAACAACGATTTGTAATCATTCATGGACCTTCTCGAATATGAAAAGTCAAGAAATTAAAAAAAATAATGAAAGCATGTGTTATTTTACATAATATGATCATTGAAGACGAGCGTGATGATAGTGAGGGTCCAAATATTGAGTATGATCAACTTGATAATGAAGTTTCAAAACTATCGCACAATCATACAGCTGAGCTTACGAACTTCATCCAAGGACATCATCATATTAGAGACAGCTCGGCACATCATCAGCTCCAAGCAGATATAATTGAACATTAATGGTTATTATTTTCTTAACAGTAGACATGTCGCATAATAAATTTTTTGTTCCGCCAATTTAGCAATGATAATATTTGAGTTAATTATGGTAGTTTCATATTTCCTTCACATTAGTAGTGGCTATATTTAAGCGTACCTTATGTAATAGTTTCTGAAATTTTAATAGCCAATTTCTCACAATTTGAAAATTTAAATTTATTACAATCCAAATAAAGTATTAAACTGTCTTAGTATCAATAATATTGTCATACATCATTGTTTGAACATAAGAAATGAAAAAAAAGTAATTTTTTTTATCAACCTTTATGTGCATGATCATTACGTCTCGCCATGATTTTCCTATGCAATTCCTTGAAATATAACTGCTGCAGTGCTGGCATGGCACTAACGTCCATCATCATAATGCGCTGATCTGCTTCCTCTTTGGCGAGCTCTACTTTCTCTTTCTCCAACCTCAGTTTTTCATCCTCCAACCTCAGTCTTTCATCCTCTTGACGGATTTTATTTACCTCTTTTTCCTTATCATATTCCATCTTCTCAGTTTTGAGGCGATAAAACTCTTTCTCCTGAGTACGTGACTTATCCAAAAGTGTATATTTCAGCCTGTTGAGCACAACAATCTCGTTTCTTGCCACGCCTTTGACCTTTCATTTTCCTTTCTCAGATTTCATTTCCAGTGGTCAGTCCAATTCGATCACTTCATTATCCATCGCATTATCCAGCCCGTCATCAAAAATTGAATCAACCATCTCAGCGCCCGAACATCGAGTCAGGGTTGGGGACGGGGGCATCGTCTTCCGTCGCTTTGCATCCTCCTTTGTAGAATGCCAAATCCATTTAGGTTGGTCTTTCAAAAGGTGCCAACAATGTTCGAACTGGAAGGAGCATTTCTCTAGCACTTAGTACATAATCTTGGCCTTGTCAAACTAGCATGTAAACAAAATAAGAAACTTGTTAAATCAATGTTAAAAAAAAACTAATTATTCGTAACTAAAATAATAGTATGGATATTTATCTTGTCTTGCTCGGTCATGCCACTCTGATTTAACCCTTCAACTTAGGCTAGTTTCACATAAAATTTATTTGTCACCTTTTAAATAACTGACCACCGATGTATTAACGACTTAATTGTTCGATCATTTGTAGTTTCTTTAAATTGCTCGAAATATTCAAAAAAAAATTTCTCATAGTTGGGAGTGTTTTTGGTCTGTTCCTTGGACAGCATCAAGATTACAATTAAGTCATGCGAAAACAAGTAACTTGTCTTCTTCAGGGGTGAAGTTCGCACCCCTAATTGATTTCCTAACTCCGACAGGATCGTTATGGGGTAGCGGTGGAGAGTCATCAACAGTCATAGGAGAGTTCCCACTTTGCCCACCGTAAGTGGGATCTAGTTGATGATCTTGACTTAGTAGGTTGGTGAAATACATATGACCAGGGTCTTGTGAATCCATATCTAAAAATATACTGAAATGTTAGATACGTAACTATGAAGTTTGGGGTTCTTACAACCTTGACTCAGGAACTGAATGGTGAAATATAACAAAATTTGGCTATCCTCTCATGGCTGCACCATCGGTTGCCACTACTTGTTGGCCGTCCGAATTACTCCGCCATTGAGGATATGACCATGAATTCCTTGTATTCCTAGTACGGTTTGTCATCATCACTGTCGAGGGGGTTAAATTTACACATTACTTTTCTATCACAAAATAACACAAAACAATGACATAGGAAAAAGCAACTGCACATAACTGACCAATTCACAAATTCACACAAAACAACAACCAAAAACCACGCAAATCAAAATAATGCTAAATAAGAGCATTCTCATTGGATTTCCTATAAAATTCTTGTAATAAAGAAATAAATGAGACTCAGATTGATGGAAATATTGACAGCATATATAAGCAAGAAGCCATTCACATCAAATGTCTACAAAATCCCACCCAAACGTCCATTGCCTTTTCTGGAAAGTATCACAAACTGCAATATGACAATCCGGATGAGGATTACCCCCTAATATCAATGGGGCCCTATTAACACTTGTGAATTAACTCGCACAATAACACCATCATCACAGCCTAATAACAGCCCCATCCCCCGAGAGATACGAAACACTGCAAAGGACCCAACAAAATAACAAATTAATGAATGGATAACCACAAATAATGATAAATCACATTCCAGAACCACAAACTCCACCACATTCTAGTCAAAACCAAGAACCCCACAAATTCCATAAGCACAAACTCTACCAAATTCTCCACAAAACCAAAAACTCCACACATTCTATAACCACAAACTCCACCAAATTCTCCTCAAAACTAAGAACCCCACACATTCCATAACCACAAACTCTACCAAATTCTCCTCAAAACCAATGAGAGAAATAATGAGAAATAGATTCTCAGCATTTCAACAGTGAGAAACAGAACCAATGAGACAAACAATGAGAAACAGAAACAATGAGAGAAACAAAACCAACAGAGTACTTAAAAAAAATAGAGATTATTTCCCATAAGTTTCTGGCCAGCCAAACACTCAAGAGAGCCAAAATAATACAGGAAAATCAATGACAACGCAAGAATAAAAATGAGAATCGGTTTCCTCAAACAAAGCCTAAAATCATAAATCTAAACTAGAGTGAAAAAAAAATAAACAAAATGCAAATCAGCTCCAAGCAAACCTTGTTGTTTTCTCAGTAGCCAAACAGTTTTAGGGAACAATCCAAAATAATACAGAGAAATCAATCGCAACGCAAGAATAAAAATGAGAATTGGTTTCCTCAAACACAACTCGGCCCATCATAAATCTAAACGAGAGTGCAAAAAAAGAGAGATGCAAATCAGTGAAAGCCTTCCCAGTGTTTTCTGAACAGCCAAACAGCGAAGAGAGCCAATATAATACATAGAAATCAAAGGCAACGCAAGAATAAAAATGAGAATCAGTTTCCTAAAAAAAAGTCTAAAATCATCAATCTAAACGAAAGTGAAAAATAAAAATAAACAAAATGCAAATCAGCTCCAAGCATTCCCAATGTTTTCTCAGCAGTCAAACAACAAAGAGAATCATAATAATACAGAGAAATCAATGGCAACGCACGTCCAAAAATGAGAATCGGCTTACCTTCATCGTAGCTTCGGGAGGAACCCAAATGGGAAGAGAGAAACAGAGAAGGCATCAAGATATTCTAAGAAAAATACAAGAAATTGAGGAAAGAGAGAAACGGTTTTGATTTTCAATATTCCAGTTCAAACTTACAAAAATTGCCGATGGAGAGGGGCTATGTTCGTGCGTGTTGCGAGGGAGGGGCCAACCGATTGCTTGGTTTTCACTGGATGAATCGAAGCCGAATGGGGATGGGGATGTGCAGTAGTTCCCCATATATGGAGAAACTGTACATACCGTAAAAATAAATCGCAAAATGGGGATTGGGATGGAGATAATTTTTCTCCAAAATCCTAAATTTATTCCTAAATTATGGGGATGAGGAACCCAATGGAATGTTGTTACATATTATAAATGAGTTTTACTATATGAAAGAACAAATTCTTGGTTTTAGAGATGGAATACCCCATTCCTGACCACCCCCACCCCTTGAAGATACCATTATTGGCAAACTTCAAAATTCTAACCACCCATAAGCAACTTTCCAAATTTCAACCAGGAATTTGCTCACCTAAGACATGATATATGTGTAGGAGCTAGCGCTATATCATTGTCTTATCCATAGAAAAGGTACTTTTCTTGTGAGAAAGTTAGAATTTTTTTGTTTGAATTCTAGTTTTTAAATTCAGAAACATACATCCACGAAAACTGTCATGAGTTCTGTAAAATTTATTGTTATATGTGCAAATATTTTAAATAGTAGATGTAAATAAATATTATATCATCTCTATGATATTATAATTAAATTTCCTTTCCAAATCAAAATTTAGAATTTGTTATGAAATTCTAAAATATTCTGATCTGAAAATATCCACTTGATCTGATCACGGTCACCGCCATCACACACACAAAAGAAAAAAATAATGATAGGATTACTATCCTCCTACTAATTCATCTATTATTTTTTTTATATTTAATTTTTTTAATTTTTAATTTTATTTAATGATTAAGGAAGTGAGTATGAATAAAATTATATATTTTTTTAATTTTTTTTCTTAGTGATTAAGGATTTTAAAAAAATATTTAAAAGAAAATGATAAAAAAAAATAAAAAAAAGACTTGAAATACACTTGGGTAATAGATGAAAAATAATTAGACAGTAATCCTATCATTATCCAATTTCAATAATAACAAATGAGTTTGTCATTAAGGTCAAAGTCTATTGTATAACCTCAGACGAACGCTCGACCCAACCACATCGATTCTTTTGGGGGTGAACTAGTAGTAGCCAGTGACCACACACACACTAAAATGTCTATTATTGGCATTTAATTTTTTCCGAAGCCTATTAAATTGTACTTCCTATTTGCTCTGGGACTGTCCTATTTTGAAAAATTTTGTTGCTTTTATACATAAAAATGATACGTGTAGTTTTAGGATCTATAAATCTCTTATACTTCTTTTAAAAGGAATGTATAAATTTAAAAAATATATAACAATAATAATTTTTTAATAATAAATTTTACTTTATTTAAAGGGAGTGCACAATGTTAGGAAAAACAAGCACAACAAAATGAATAAAAGTGGAAACTCACACAGTTATATAAAAAATTTAACGTGGTTCGACAACTGCCTACATCTATAGAAAAGAGTTTCACTAATAAATAGTGGTACATAATAAAATATTAAAGAGGATCACACCTCACTCAACTCAACTCTCTTCTTTTCTCTCAGAACTCCCCTGGCTCTCTTTTTTCTCTTCTTCCCTTGGTGTATCTAAGGCTCTCGCTGGGAGCCTCAATTTAACGTAGTTCGGCAACTGCCTCTATTGTAGATAAAGTAATACACTTCTACAATTTAGATTGCCAAGAGATAACTCCTCCTACAAAGGTGAAGAGAAATCTTGAAATAGATTTCCTGCTATCCAGATCTTCTGCCATATATGAATCTGTATAGCCTTCCAAAACTGGTTTAGCTCCCACAAAACACAAGCACATCTTGGCTATACCTTTCAGGTACCTGAGAATCCACTTGACTGCTTTCTAATGATCATTTCCTGGATTTGAAAGGAATCTGCTTACCATGCCTACAGCATGAGTAATATCTGGTCTGGTACAAACCATTGCATATATCAGGCTTCCTACTGCTAAAGAGTAGGGCATTGCTTCCATCTCTTCAATCTCTTTCTTTGAAGAGGGACTGAGCTCTTGCTCAACTTGAAGTGGCTAGCTAGTGGAGTATTGATTAGCTTTGCATCTCCTATGTTGAAACGCTTGATTATCCGTTCAACATATTTTTGTTGTGATAGCCACAACCTTTGCTTTTCTATCACGAACAATCTTCATGCCCAAAATTTGTTGTGCTGGGCCTAAGTCCTTCATGTCAAAGTACTTGGATAATTCCTTCTTTAGTTTGTTAATCATGAACCTATCCTCACCAATGATTAACATATCATCAACGTAAAGAATGAGTATGACAAACTTGTCATCCTGGAATCTTTGAACATAGACACACTGATCTGCAACAAGTCTCTTGTAATGATGACTCATCATAAATGAGTCAAACTTCTTGTACCATTGCCTTGGCACTTGCTTGAAGCTGTAGAGACTCTTTTTTAGCTTGCAGACTAAGTGATTTTTTTCTGGAGCTTCAAACCCTTCTGGTTGCTCCATATAGATTTCCTCCTCCAAATCTCTATGGAGAAAGGCTGTCTTCACATCCATCTGTTCGAGTACCAAATTTAAGCTGGCTACTAATCCAAGTATGACTTGGATTGATCTCATCTTCACCACTGGTGAAAATATCTCTTCAAAGTCGATTCCCTTCTTCTGTTGGAATCCTTTGACAACCAATCTGGTCTTGTGCTTTATCAGCTTTCCTTGGCCATCTTTCTTCAACTTGAACACCCATTTGTTTTTTAGGGATTTCTTCCCTTCAAGAAATTTCACCAACTCATAGGTCTGATTTTTCTGCAAAGAACTCATCTCTTCTTGCATTGCATGCACCCATAGGCTTTTATCAGCATGAGTTTGAACTTCTTGGAAGCTCTTCAGCTCCTTCTCATCAGTAACCAGAATATAACCTGATTCTGGATATCTCTTTGACGGAATCAATAGGCGGCCTCTTGCCGATCTTCTTGGTTGAGCTTCATCAACCAAAGGAGGTTCATCATCCTCTAACCCTTGTGGTGGTACACTAGCTTCTGGTGGAGAGGGTTTCTGCTCCCCCTGCTAGACACCCTAAGCTTCTTCTTCTGCTTCTAGATCTTGATCCTGTATATCCTCATTATTTGTGGCGAACTGTAGTGGTGCAGGATCTGGAGTATAGGAACTAAGCTCTACTGACATCGAGGAAGCTTTAGTTCCTATGTGCTGCTTTTCATGGAACACTATGTCCCTACTTCTGACAATTCTCTTTGTCATTGGATCCCATAAGTTGTATCCGAATTCTTCATCTCCATATCCAACAAAGATACATGGAGTTGACTCGATATTGAGCTTCTGTCTTAACTCCTTGGATACGTGTGCAAAGGCTTTGCATCCAAACACTCTCAAGTGAGAGTAAGAGACATCTTTTCCAGACCTAACCTTCTCAGAAACTTTAAATTCCAATAGTTCAGAAGGTGATCTGTTGATTAGGTAACAGGCAACATAAACAGCTTCACCCCAAAATGGCTTTGGTAACTTGGCCATACTGAGCATGCATCTTGTTCTTTTCATGATGGTCCGATTCATTCTTTCAGCTACACTATTGTGCTGAGGGGTATATGGGACTTTCTTCTCATGTCGAATACCGCGATCTCCTCCATTATCTATTCACAAGCACTTCAATTTCTTTCATGTCTCTCTTTCCACTAGGGTGTGGAAGCTCTTGAAGTGCTCGAAAACCTGATCCTTTGATTTCAAAATATATACCCAAACCTTTCGTGAAGCATCATCAATGAATGTCACAAAATATCTGTTATCTCCTAATAACTCTTCTTCCATGGGACCACATATATCAGAGTGTGCCAGACTCAACAACTCTGATCTTCTCTTTTTAGAGGAATTAAACGAGACTCTATGTTGCTTGCCAAATAAACAGTACTCACAAGGGTTTGACGTTGTTCCTTTGGCAACTTTGATGAGTGTCTTCTTCACAAGCATATCCAACCCTTTTCTGACCCATGTGTCCAAGTCTCTTGTGCCACAGATTCGGTGATGCCTCGTCTTCCATTGCATTGAGGCTATCAGAACTGATTTTCACATGGGTCTTGCACAACGTACCGCAAATATGTCTTTAGGTGACAACCATGGCACCTTGTGATAGCTTGCAAGTGCCTTTGCTGAAGTAGCTGTCATAGCCCTGTCGATCAAGAGCTGTTCCAGAAATCAGGTTGATCCGAAAGTCAAGAATGTGTCGAACATCCTTCAACACCATGGTGCAACCAATGTTAGCTTTTATTTGCACTTCGCCAACTCCCACGATCTTCGAGGAATTGGCGTTCCCCATCCTTACCGTACCAAAGTCTCCTGCTTTGTACGTAGTAAAAAATTCACTATAGGAAGTGGCGTGGTATGATGCCACTGTGTTTACCGTCCACTCAACATTGTGGCTTGTAACGTATAGACACATCTCGTCACTAGTAGACAGTATCGCTGCATCTCCTGAAAAAGTGACAAGAGTTTCACCATCTTCTTTCTTCAGCTTACTGCTTTGACTTTGTTCCTTTAAAAACTTGCGGTAGTTTTTCCTTATGTGGCATTTTTTGCCACAATGGTAATACTTCATGTTACCCGTCTGTTGATTCCTACTACTGTTAGACCTTCCACGTGATTGAGACTTCCCTCTATTTCTGCCTCTACTTCTCCCTCTATCATTACCTTGAGGCCTTTCTCTACTCTCGATGACAAGGGCATGAGATTGATTCATGCTCGTCTCCTTTCGTCTGGCCTCTTCATTAAACAGGGCATCCTTAACTATTATTATGGTAAGTTTACCATCTGGAGTAGAGTTACTGAGGGAGACCACCAATGTCTCCCAACTGTCTGGTAATGAACTGAGAAGTAGCAGGACTTGTTCTTCATCTCCAAGATTCAACTTGATGGACCCGAGCTGGTTAACTAGGTTTTGAAACTCGCTAGTGTGCTCGGCTACAGAGGTGTCACTCTTCAACTTCAAGTTAACAAGCCATCTCATCAAGAGGGTCTTGTTTCAAGCAATCTTAGCTTGATACATATCCTCCAACTTTTTCCAAAGATTATATGCATTTGTCTTTTAGGCCACATGGTGAAAGATACTATGGTCGATCCATTGTCTGATCTGACCGATAGCCTTCTTGTGCATCTTTTTCCACACTTGATCCGTAAATTCATCTGGTTTCATCCCTTCATTTTTCAAGGGGTCAAACAAATCTTTACAGTTGAAGAGATCCTCCATCCGAGGTCTTCAAAGACTGTAGTTTGAGGCAGTCATATTTATCATGGCGTCTGATGCTGAATCCTCCATAGATTTAGACTAATTCTCAATACAAAATGCAAGTACAGGATCTTAGAGGTGGAATATCGCTAAACAGACAGCACCGTTGTGTCTGGGAAGTCTGATTTTGTTGGAAACGAGTCTTGTTTTGTCAAAATTGTACTCAGATAGCATAAGAATGAGCAAAAGGACCAAAAAAGGAACTCTGTTGCGCGTGCAGCACGTGGCGCGTGAAAAATGAGTAGGCACGTGTAAGTCATGCGCCTTCCAGGGGCAGGAGCACACACGTGGATTCAAGTGCCTTCTATGGGCAGAGCACGTGAGGCGCGTGGACATCACGCACAATGACTGCTCTGGAGTGAGTGAGGCGCGTGGTGCAAGTGGAGGTCACACGCTCATTCCTCTCCTGGGTGCGTGTAGAAAGTGGGCTTCACTCTCCGATTTCAGGCGGCGTGTGGGTGTGCATGGAGCGTCCGTTCGTCCTCCAATTTTCGTCACTTTTCTTGTCTCGTCGAGATGAACACAGTGGTATGCTCAGAATTACAAACTGACCAACGCACTAAAGACGAGTTTTTTTGTAAAAAACTCCTTTCAACAACCGCTCTAATACCACTTGTTGGAAAAAACAAGCATAGCAGAATGAATAAAAGTGTAAATAAAAGAGCACACTCACTCACACAGTGACACCAAGAATCTAAAGTGGTTCGGCAACTATTTATATCCACAAAAAAAGATCTTCACTAATAAATAGTGGTACACAAGAAAATATTACAGAGGAGGAGGAGGATCACACTCCACTCAACTCAACTCTCTTCTTTTCTCTCATAATCCCCTGGCTCTTTCTCTTTTCTCTTATTCCCTTGGTGTATCTGAGGCTCTCGCTTGGAACCTCAATTTATAGGCGAACGTATGTGTATGAATGCATTCAATTTGTAACTGTAAATACAGTTACCCATTGAGCAGTAAGCAGTCATTGTTGACTACTTGCTTTGGGCAGGTATTTCAACACACAAGATTAATATATCCTAAAACTATATATAGCATATATATATATATATATACACCACCCATTCTTACCATAAAGACTTTCGTATCCTCTGCACCAACATTGTCGTTTCTATTTTCTTTTTCTTTATTGGATAATAAGAATCAGACAACATGTAAGGGTGCACATAAGAAACTGCACTACATTTTTTTTTTCTCACGACGCTCCAGGCAGAAGATAGACAATATACCATTGAAGATAAAGTTTAACCATCTATTGTCTGTCCATATCCTCTGCACCAACGTTGTCTTCCTAATCCTAGTGACCTCATAGAACAAACCCATCAGAGAGCACTGATGGTGACCACATCATATATCTTATCTTCTTCTTGGTTTTTGGGAAAAAGAAAATGACCAAAATCCTGGAGGGGTATAAGGCTTTCTTTTGCCTAAGGCTCATGATGATCATTAAGAATACTGTTGAAACCCTCGCTTTTTCTTTTCCTCTTCAATGTTATATTATCTTTTGAAAAAATAATTATATATATATATATACATAGAAAGAGAGAAGGAAAGAAATTCGAAAAGCTCATCAACTACAACTTAATTTTCGATATTAAAAGAATAGAATACCTTTAGATTAATGTACAATAGTGAGGACAGGTGAGAACTGCATTAATCATGTATGATGAAAATACTATCCTCGATGGTATACGCACGTGTTTTTCATATAATTGTATCGAACCAGCTGTCATTATTTATTAGTGTTTGTCTCACTTTAAACATCCTCGTTTAATTCTCTCTGATTAAAAAAAACTTCATTTAATTATCTTTAAATGTATAATCAAAATAACTAACTAGTCATGTGGTGGTGTTAGAACTACGCTACTAATTGCAATCCTCTTTAATTATTTGATCTAATTATTTTAGGAGAAAGAAATATAAGCACAATATGAACTCGATATTATGCACTTGTCGGGTTCATATTGTCCAAAAATCTTATAAAAACGACATCAAATAATACTTTTAGGATTCACGTAATATATCTATATCTATCTGTTTGAACTTAAATACTTGGTTTTCTCATGTTTTATGAGGAAGGGATAGGCATAGGAATTGCTTATTATGGTCATGAACGAACTGAAATTGGGTCTAAGGTTATGTTTGGGTTACCAAAACTTCTCAACACTTTCTAAGTATTTTCGTACAGACAAGGAGACTCCACATGCCAAACACAATGTTGAACACTTCTAAGTAGTTTTCAACACTTTTCTATCAACAGTGTTTCACTATGAGCTGAGAGTTCACTGAGGTCGTGCTAATGTCAGTGTGCGACGGAGAGGGAGAGGGAGGTTTGTGGCGGCTGGGTCTGCGAGAGGTGGTCGCCAGTGTGAGGTGGTGGAGGTGTGGTGGCCTACGTGGCCGTGTACGGTGGCGCAAGTGGATAGAAATGGGCCACACCCATTTCGGTTGGGTTACCGCAGGGGAGAGTCAGAGCTACGTGTGGGTACCATCGATGGTGGCTGGTTTGGTCGCCAGCGTGAGGGGGAGTCACCGGTGGTGGTGGTGAGGCTGGGCTGAAGGAGAATCGGACGTGGGGAGATCGAGCCAGAGGAGAGAGAGAGAAAGTGAGAAAAGAAAAAAAAATATTTACACTATAATATTTATCACTATTATATATAAAAAAAATATTAAAATCACTATAATATCTATCACTATTATATATAAAAATAAATAAAATCACTATAATATTTTTCACTATTATATATAAATAAAATCATTATTTCATCGTCATTAAAAAAAATTATTATTGATGGGACTCACACATTTTTCAACTACTTATTCAAAAGTTAACAACTTAATATATTTCATACATCCAAACAACTCAAAAAATTCTCAATAGGAACTACAAACCCACTCTAATCTCTACTCACAACTATTCTCAACACTTCTCGCTATCCAAACCAGACCTAAATTGTAATCGTAAAAGGACCAATCAATATCATCTATATTGTTGTTTTGCTACACAACAATGAGATATATATATATATATATATATATATTTATATATGTAGTTGAATCGTAAGTGGTTCAGGCTCCGACTGGAACAATAAATAGTGTCCAATCGGCACCCAAAATTTGGTACGACTCTAGCATTTTTGCTAAGCGTGGTGCTATTGAGGATGTGGCATGAGAGCATAAGAATAAAAATGTTTTTAATTTTAATTTTTTTAATTTTATTTATTTATTTTATATTCTTAAACATTTCTTTTTAAAAAAATTCATAACATCACTAAAAAAACACTTTCTTAATTTCTAAGTTGAAAAAGAAAAAAAATTATCGAGACCCAACATTCAATGATTCAAGCATTTTTGCTAATGTTACACCATGTCTTGTACCAAATCGTTGTCCTCTAAAAACTCGTGGGCAGATTGGAAGAGATCTTTGGAAAATGAGTTTTAACAGATGCCCAGTAGATTGACATGATTAGATATTGGTTGTTCCAGAATGTGGGATCAGGCTAGCGCAGGCGAGATATGCTGTGTTTGGGATTGATTACGAAGGATATGGACGGTCTAAGGGTGCTCGTTGTTACATCAAGAAGTTTGAAAATATCGTTAATGACTGCTATGATTTCTTCAAGTCAATTAGCGGTATGCTTCTGATTTATCATGATCATCATCACCATCTCAATTAGCCACCGATCGATCGTAATATATAATATCCAATAGTACCCCGGCCCCTAAAATATATTAACAATGGTTAACTTCTCAGTGCGGGAAGAGTACAGGAATAAGCGCAGATTCTTGTATGGAGAGTCGATGGAAGGGGCAGTGGCCCTACTTTTGCATAAAAAGGACCCTTCTTTTTGGAATGGTGCTGTTCTTGTTGCACCCATGTGTAAGGTATATATGTATACTTTCCATGAGATAAAATCGAACTTAGCTTGTTTGATTAAATGCCAATTACTATATATTGTTTAATTAGTACTGATCTCCATCCCAAAAAAAAGTTGATGCGAGATTATGTGATACATTGGTAGATCTCAGAGAAGGTGAAGCCACACCCTGTGATTGTGAATATCTTGACGCGAGTTGAAGAAATTATTCCAAAATGCAAGATAGTTACCACAAAGGATGTCATCGATGCAGCCTTCACAGACCCTATCAAGCGAGAAGAAGTAAGATTAATTACTTATATGCAATTGTAATCAATAAGATCATTAGGATAAATTAGCTATTAATCTCTGAAGATCTAAGTCAAGCTGCGTATCTATTTTCTTTCCATGATGGACACACAGATAAGGAGCAACAAGTTGATTTATCAAGACAAGCCTAGGCTGAAAACTGCACTAGAGATGCTGAAAACAAGCATGAGCCTTGAAGAAAGTTTAAATGAGGTTGTCATTTTGCTTTCAAACTACTGTTTTTTTTTATTATTATTATCAGTGACAATCAGATCAGCAGACTTCTTTCACCTTTTTTTTTTTTGCATTAATTATGGCTGGCTGGTATATGTGCAGGTGACCCTTCCATTTTTTGTGTTGCATGGGGAAGTAGATACAGTGACAAACCCAGAAGTAAGCAGGGCATTGTACGAGCAAGCCAGCAGCGTAGACAAGACCATAAAATTGTACCCAGGAATGTGGCACGGTTTAACGTCTGGAGAGCTCGACGAGAACATCGAGATTGTGTTTGAGGACGTCATAGCTTGGCTTGGCTAGCACAAGAGCGATAACAATGTTGTCACCGTTCGACCAACTCACCACCCATTTAACAATGGCATTGAGATAGCCGTCGCCTCCGCCGAATCACCTGCCACAATAAACAGACGAAGGCAAAGCAGCAACTATCTTTGTGGATTGAGGGGACGGCGTCGGATTTTCCATCACTCTGCCATGTAGCCCACTCTTAAACTGGTAGTCTCGAGTCAACAACCGCTCCTTTGTAAGTGTCACATAAATGACATTCTTTAGTGTAAAAAATACTAGTCAAGACAGAAATATGCAATAACAACAGAAAATAGAATTGCATACCACTGAGGAAGTCTGCACCAAATGTCCTTTGTGCACCAGTCCAAAACTATGCATGTGCTGTATGATTCTTTACTGGTTCCAACCAAGCCACATCCTAAGTTGCTCAACAAAAGTTATAAAAATACCATCATCCCCATCAATCTGAGTGTTATTTTATCTTCAAAAACCCATTCAAAAAGTAAAAAGCAGGGATGTAGTCATGTATCCAAGATGCCTAGGCATCAATGTGAGTCTCCTGATGAGACTCCCTTGGACACTCCAGATAAGTCATGCGAGTGTTCATCAATTTCTCATAGTCTTTAAATTGGTTATTGAATTCTAGTAAATCAGCTCTCAGTGCCTCATAGTCTTTAAATTGGTTCTTGAATTCGTTCTTGTTCTTCTCGTTCTCTTCGACAATGCGTTGATAATCCTTATTGTTACCCAATGCAATAGATGGTTAAGGTATAACAGAGTGGCCCAGTCCTGTTGCATAACCTGATCGATGTCCTAAACCTCCTTAAGCACTGCATTACTAGCTTCATCAATATTCTCTGCATCCATCTCGGCCTCATCCAATCACTCAAGCATAAGATTCTACATCCATAGATAATGAACACCATTAATGCACTATAATATATACTTAAAAAAAAAGGTTTATAAATGGTTTTCATCAACAAATATTGATTGCCATTTACGTAATTGTGTTCTTCCGTGTCGGTGATAAATTGACCTTTCTTTCTTGACCAATGCATTTCTTTATAAAAAGCTATCAAACTCGAGACTTCTTCATTCTTTATCACTAAACCATAAGTTAGTTACTTCAATCACATACATAAGAAACAAAAAAAAAAAAATGGAATAGATGAATGGAAAAACTACATCTTACAATTTCCTCGATAATCCTAACGAAAGGCTTTCTGCCACCTGTATGGTTGACCCCTTGTTTATTCCTGTTTTTTCTATTTCTCTTGACATTCTCTGTGGTTTAGTGAATGCAAACATTACGGATCATAGATTTAAATGGAAACAAAAACACTAGCAAGGAAAAGATTTATATGACGTAATGTATCACCAGAGGGGTATAACTTAAAACACATTAACCTATACCTTGAAGCCTTCACTTGACCACATTGCACATAAGTATTCCCATACGGGCTTCTCCACCCATGTTGTCCCACCAGAAAGTGCTGCTTCGTGCGTTGCATACCCCAGGCTATAGTAAATAGTGGAATGCATTGTATTTTCAAGCATGTGCATTTGTCACACATTCACGATGAGAACTTTATGTCCAATCCAATATAAAGTCCGCCTATGAAACAAATTACAAAATGCATTTTTTTAATACATTTATGTTGACATTAAGAAATAAGTTGAGAAAAAATCAAGTTATAAAATGTCTTACCCGAACAAGGTCAATGAGATCTTCTTTCTCCTCTTTTGGTACTGTTTTCCAGCTTGCATGACGCTTGTTTGCATGAAGTCTCACAATCGTGGTCACTTGTCCTGAAAATATGTTATAATTCTCGCACGATAGACCTTTTTGTCCATCCCTAATAGTAAAAGGTATCTGCCCAAATTTACGAACGCCTTCAAATAGCGTGTCTATTGCTGGTCCCCGGCCACGTTTTAGAGTAGGCAAATCTATACCTTCTAAGCCCCCAATACCATTAAATCAATTATACCTTTATCGACCTCTAATATAAGTTGAACAAACACTACGAAGGGGTATAAGGGTCAATAATCAGCTTATATTCATTAGTAACAGTTTTATGTGCCTCATTAGCTTCTTCCCTGGCCTCTTCCACACCGACTTGGTGGTTGAGTTGAATCATATAATGATTCAACCTATTCCGTATCTCTTACATCACGCAGTAGTGGAGGCCCATGACGAAATTTTGTGACCCTGCATGCTGAAACATGGCCACCGTGTCCACCTCGTTCATGGAGTCTTCCTCTAACCTATCTCACCATTGTCAATACATGCAAGTGTTATCCTACTAAATGTAGCTATAAGCGAGCTATTAGTTTCTTCCCCTGTTTTCATGACCAAGTGTAGTGTATCGCCCACAACTATGTTAATTGCTTGAATAAATTGCCCCTGCGAAGAACTTCAATCTGTCAACATGTTGAATTTCCCCCAATTACAAACTGCCACAACAAACAAGGTCTGTCTACTTTTAAAACCCATACTAAAAGTTGCTATACTACATACTTCTAATTGATGTTGCATGCAGTTCAGACAACTTAAACCTCTTAAGACACTCAAATTTGCATGCATGGGTGAGGTACTTTGAGAAGTTTATTTAAAAAAAAAAAAACTTTAATACTTACACTACCATTGACTATCCCAACGAATACATCTTAGACCAACTAGATAAAAAAAAAAAAAAAAAAAGATGAAGATAATTGTATAAACATGGAGCAACATGCATTACTTGCATGCAAGATACATGTATGTAACCATAATTTAGATAGTGCAAAAAAACTACAGTAACAGTGATGCTTACCTACTACATGGACATTAGAGGAAGTTCCAGTATTGTATCATTCAAAAATTATTTTATAGCAAACTATCAACATGTACATATGGCACTAATTTCAAACTGCCACAACAAAATGTTTGTCTATGTTTAAAACCTAGACTAGAAGTTGCTCACTGCATAACCCATTAATGCAAATTCACAAGAATTCAATCCATGCTCAACAATAATGTATAGATTTGAGTTTTGCATACATGGGTGAGCAAGTAAAAAAAACCCAAATGAGAGAAATACACCAGCCCAGAGCAGCCCAATGAATACAGGTAGGCCAAACAGAAAAAAAATCACAAGATAATGGCCAAACCATGGAGTAAGAAACATGCATGACAGTAGAACAGTAGTTGCTCACTACATAACCCATTAAGAAAAATGTTTACGCCAGAGAGAAATGAGAGTGAGAGCAGAATAGTAGAACAAATGAGGGGGCAGGAGAGAGAGAGGGTAAGAGCAGATAGAGAAATGTCAAACCCTAGGCTCTTCGTGGGGTGGATGGTTGAAGGGTCTGATCCTGGATCCTTGCTTGCACCCATTCTGGAAATTAGCTTGCTAAAATGGTCGAGTTTCTGAGGATCTTTGGCATTGTTGAGTTTCTTTTCTCTTTCTCGTTCCTAGATAATCAATTGGATCCCCCTCTATTTGCTATGTGATCAAAGTGGTTGGTCTATGCCTCTCTTTGGTGATAAGAACTAGATAGGGTATGGGCTCTTAGGTGTTGGCAGGAAAATGACATTTTTTATAATCTGATTTCTCGCATGATCACCATCATACTCCTGATACAACCTTTGCATCCCGCCTGTTTTGGGGGTCTTC
Source organism: Cyclocarya paliurus (assembly GCA_029856935.1). Taxonomy (NCBI): domain Eukaryota; kingdom Viridiplantae; phylum Streptophyta; class Magnoliopsida; order Fagales; family Juglandaceae; genus Cyclocarya; species Cyclocarya paliurus. The sequence continues at coordinate 13,719,213 of CM056949.1, forward strand.
TTGCCCATGGAATTGTCTGGAGGATTTTATTTCATCATCCCCTATATATCTGCCTTAACTTATATAAAGTGCAATCTGTTTTATTTTTTCCCTCATTTTGTATCATTAACAGTTGTTAACACTTGTCAATATTTGTTTCAATGTACCGAGAGTATGATTTGCAAATTATCTTTAGAAACAAGTGGATATATAAGCAAATTGACAATATAAGTATAAAAGCAATGACCATGGCACTCTATAAATGTCTTAATTTGCATATTCGTGTGAAGACCTTCGGATCATTATTGTATACAAGTTTAGCGATCGATTTATCCATCTAAATCCCCTTGCTAGGCCTTGAAACATCATAATCATCCTGCAAAAAGTCATAGGCATTTTTTGCAATATTTTTCTAGTGGATACGTCCGCAAACACTAGCAGTCAGATTGTGCTATACACCTTCACTTCATATTAGTTTTATATGGAAGATGACAACAACAAACTCAACCCCTTTGCTACAAATCATATATGCAATGAGTGGGGCCTTTTGTTTGAATTAAGATGTATTAATCCTTTAAATAGACGTAACCCCATCAAATAAGCATAATTTAGTCCACAATTCCAATTAGCCCATTTACTTGGATTGAATTTATTGGCTTGATAATAAATACCTAATGTCAACGCATTACGTACTCCTTGCTTTTAATATTGATATGAATGCTTAGAGGACTTCACATATACCCCTTTAAGTAGTGGTATTCATAGGATGCATGCATGTAGAGGGAGAGGTAGTAACCTGATGTGGTCAGAGGATTTCAAGTTTATTTGAAGTCCTTTCAACTTGTCAAGCCATCTTAATTATATGAGAATCACATCAAATTGGAAGGAAGTGAATTATATCAGTGAATAGAAATAGGAGTTCATGCATTACCAGCTAGCTACCACCACTTAACATCTATGATTACTTAAAAAAACAAAGGATTAAAGGAATAAGATAAGAATTGGTTGTTGGCATTCACACCATGCAACGTACATAGTAATACAACTCCAGCTCATAATGAGAAATTATGAGGCTACCACAACTGCGATCATCTGCATATAAGACATGAAAACCAAGTCATTATGTAGATTCATGCATCTATTGTGATGGCTAACTATATTATGTAGTATAACATATATGCCATGTATATATTTATGCATTGTCAACAATAAGACTTGTATAGCATTTCATAATTGGCGAGTACCACAATATCTATGCAATTTTGTATTTGAGTGTTAAAAAAACTAAGACCATACCTTGGTATATATGTCCATGGCTGATGTCTATTTGTTTCCTGCAATGGATATTAATCTAATTTATGTGGCTGATATGACCTTGGCTTGTCATTTTACAAAAATCCATTTATCTCGTTCATTAGTAAGATTACCATACTGCACACATACATATATGACAATTCCCATGAATCGAGATAACAACAATCATCATCTTTGCCAAAGGCTCATGAAAAAAAAACTGATTTACTTGTCAAAACTAATTTGCAATTTTTCTCTTGGCTAACTAACAGAAATCTAAAGCCATAACACAATGTTATTATACTAGCATCATTGTGTTCTAAGGTATGTATATTAATAAAGAAGTCAACAACTTATGAACTGGAACATAGAAACAATAATATGATTACGCTAGCCTATACCATCATTTGAATCTGAGGTAGCATCATCGTCAATATCAAAATGGTCTTCATTGTTGCTGCCACTATTTGCATCTGCATTGTCAACTCCCAACTCATCATCACAGCCATCATCCTGAAGCAAGTCCTCATGGTCAGGTAGTTCAGATGTTTGATGTTCTAACATGGTCAAAGGGTCAATCAACAAAGGTTCTTCATCTACCCTATTCAGTGGATTCATCAAGTCTAAGTCACTGCATTGGGCATACAACATGTTTATGGGATTTGTTTTATCTTCCTAATAAGCATCACCCTCAGCAGAATCTGCATCATCATCCTCACACTCAACCGACTGAACTAAAGGAATGTTGTATATATTCCTATTAGTTATCTTATGAACCACATACCAACTACCAAACACACTAAAAAACACCTGTTGAGTTTGGCATGCAAGAGCAAAAGGCTTGTTTGTATACCATATTCTTGAACTATTCAGGCTCGTTAGATCGTCACCAACACATATCCCTCTTCTCGTATCACCAACATCCCACCAATCACATTGAAACAAATAAACCTTAACCCAGCCCATATAACGTAATTCTAAAATATCATTCAATACCTCATAGAAATCAACAGGCTTTGATTGATGCTCTTTACGGACAACCACACCATTGTTTTGCATTCAACAATGTCTCTCACGATCATTTGTATGAAACCTGATTCCATTCATTACACACCTAGCGTACGATGCAACTCACTTGTCGGGACCACACGTGAGTGCATATATATCATCGGTAACATTGGTTGCATTCATCATACACATCTCTCGAATCTAATAGGTAAGTCAATAACAATTACAATTAGAAAGGATATAACTTGAAGATGTACTCGTAGTCGAATTCAAATATCATGCACATCAACCTGTTAGATTCACATTGAATATCTATGCAATTGAAAACAATGCTTATCAAGAAGATCAATACGTACATGTTTCCTGAACTACTCGTGAAATTGAGCCTAGTGCCTACGTGCAATGTTCATTGTGACTTCCTTCTTGATCATGTTATAATGCTCACTACAAAACAGAGTGTTATTTTATACATTGGTAATAAATTGGATTTGTAGTTTAGTAACTACAAAGATTAACTACTTATTTGAGATAATGTTTGATTTCGTCACAATTATCGAGCACATACTAGTAGGCCCTTGGAAATAGTTTTTCGGCTAGCATGTGAGTGTTGGATGCCCCTAGCGGACGCACCTTTTGTGAGAATACCGAGAAATATTCTATATTGGTTGTTCTGGAATGTCTGAGTTTCTTTCAACATGGTGATATTTGGTCTCAATGTCATTTAGATACATTAAACAAAATGTTAAACACTCAATATGAACATATACTTCAGCAATTGAACCCTCAGGACGGGATTTGTTTCGGACGTAATGCTTGAACTTTCCCAGATACCTCTCAAAATGGTACATCCACCTATATTGCACTAGTCTTGCAAGTAATGTATCGTCTGGTAAATGAATTTCTAGGTACACCATTATATCAAAAATGCAGGTGAGAATATCATCTCAAGTTTACAGAGGATGATAGAAATATCTGCCTGAAGCCGCCGCAATGATTCAAAAGTCAATGTTCATGTACACAGTTCTTTAAAACATGTACTTAACTCGGTCAAAGCTATTCGACAATCGGGCCATAGGTAACCACCAATCACGACTGGAAGCAACCTTTACAAGAAAATGTAGCAGTCATGACTTTTCATTTATGCAATTTTGCCTTTGCTAATGCTCACATACTGAGCAATGTTTGAGGCAAAGCCATCTGGAAATGTAACTTGTGACAACCACTCACAAAAAGATATTCTCTCATTACGGTTTAGGGTATAACATGCAGGACTCATTCAGCAACGATCACCATCATTACGTAAATGTAATTCTTTCCTCAATCCGAGAACTGCCAAATCCATACGCGCATTTGCGGTGTCCTTACTCTTTCCATCAATACTCATCAATTTTCCTAATACACTATCGCAGATGTTTTTCTCAATATGCATTACATCTAGGTTATGTCATAATCCAAGTCTGCCCAGTACAAAAGATAAAAAAAGATGCTTTTTTGTCCAATTTAATTCATGTGGTGCTTGTTTCCTCTTCCGTGAACATTTTTCGAATTACACGTTGGAGACCATACTTAGTTGCTCAAGTGTAGCTTGGGTTGTAACTTTTACTAGTTGAAGCTGATGTTCTTCCTTATCTTCAAAAGCACACTTTTTCTTTCTCCAAGGGTGGTCCGAGCCTAACTATTGATGGTGGCCTATATAACAATGTTTATACCCATACAACAACCACATATAATTGATTTCTACATTACATGCAGGATACGCCAACTTTCCCTTCGTGCTCCATTCATAAAGATTGGCATATGCAGGAAAAGTTATTGATAGTCTAGAGTAATGCTGCATGTAATCGGAAAACATGTGAACTGAAGGCATCATATGTCTCAATATCATACTCCCATAATTCTTTCAATTCATCAACCAAAGGACGAAGGAAGACATCGATATCATTTCCTAGTGATTTAGGATCAAGTATTAGACATGTTTGCATAAAGTATGGGTCTTTCAAGTAAGACCAAGGAGGCAAGTTGCAAGGCAAAAATATTACTGGCCATATGCTGTAAGGTTTGCTCGTGTTATTGAACGGGTTGAAACCATCACTTGCAAATCCAAGCTGCACATTACGAGCATCTTTGGCAAACCAATCATGTTTGTTATCAAAATATTTATAGACCCTAGAATCAGCTGGATGCCTCATACAACTCGGATCATTGATACATTCCTCTTAATGCCATCGCATTACTTGTGATGTCTTCTTCGACATATAAAGGGGTTACAACCTTGTCTTCAAGGAAAAATAGCGCATCACTTTCTGAGGTACTCGATGTTTACCTATCCTTGAGACCTACCTAGATGCGTTGTATTTAGGGCACTAATCTTTGTCTTTATTGTCTTTCCAAATCAAGACATAATCATTTGGGCATACATGGATCTTGGTGTAACTAACTCTGAACCCACGCTCTAAGCGATGTGCATCGTTATAGTCTTCAGGCAAGAGAGTATTCAGGAATATGGATTTCAAAAGCTTTAGCAACATGTTAAATGACTTCACGTTCCAACCCCCAACTGTCTTGATGTAGAGCAACTTCACCATAAATGATAACTTCGAGAAGTTTGTACATGATGGATAAAGTGGACGCCATGCATCCTCTAAACACTGTTCAAAAGTCTGGTGTATTGGAGTGCCAACGTTGGGTTGTGCATTATCACCTTCACTACCACCAGCATTTAAACCAGCTGTACTATCTATGAAGGATTGCACCCAGATATCATCTAACATCTCATTGACGTTATCAATGTAGTTACCGAAATAGGGTCCATCCTCATTGCATGAACAACTAGCAATGAAAGGGTCATCTTCCCATAGAATATCCATTGAGTATAATTAGTATCAATCCCCCTCAAGAACAGATGATCTTTCACAACATTAATTGGGTGGAAAAAATGATTACGACATCTTCGATAAGGACACCTATTTGAATCATTGGCGGGGGCATTGGCTTGAGCTATGGTTAAGAATTGATTTACTCCTTCAGCATATTCATTGGACCGCAATCTATCTTCAATATACATCCACGCTTTATCCATTTAAATCTTAGTAAAACAAATTCCCAAATAATATGTTTAGCATAGTAGTTAATATGATCAATATTGGAATGAGCATACTTCAAAGGATATGATAGTTGTAATCAACTTAGATAGTGGAAAAAGTGGAGGAAGTGACCTATGAAGAAACAACATAGTTGAAATGCATTGCTATACAACTTCAAGACCCACATAAACCCATGATGCATAGGAGAAATTAGAATGAACTTTTTAACATGACATTGATTTATAAACGACACGCCCAAAACTGTAAAATTACAAAATCAGGTAGTACGTATGATGTGGATCGAATGGTTGATAGGATAGGGACAACTATTATAAATTAAATGGCAGATTCATATGTGGTTATGATCTTTTCCTTTCATTAAAACTATATGGACATTATGGAGAACACGATAATAGAAGAAGGAAATGTAAATTGAGATTGGAGAATAGCTAGAATAAGCTCTTTATCTGCATGCTGATTCAACATTTACATTTGTGGGGGGAAGACAAATTTAGACTCTGTTTTACTTGCAACCCACCATGTTTGGATTGTAGCAGTATATTAGTGAACGGTAGAAAATCCTGTGTAGTTGAGCTTATGCAGATTTCAATGGGAATAAAATCTTTTAATACTTATAAAAAAACAAAAAGAAAAAAAAATGATCAAAAAAAATTCATTGAATCAGAGTGGCCAGCAGAAGCATGCAGGTTGGGTCTGAAGATAATGAGAAATTGTGAGAAGCAAGGATGAAGTTTGAACAAATATCTTAGCTTTTGTTGACTTATACCATCGGTTCTTTAGATTAATCCTCACTACTACTTATTTTAAAAAAGTGGTAATAAAAATAGATTAGACCTCACAACAAAAACAAGCTATTCAAAACATGTAGTATATGCATGGCCAAATAACAAAAACATATCCTAACCTAAGAGACGCACAATAATGGTCTTTTATTCATTTACATCGTCCCCATCATAATGACTCTGCCCACTCAGCTGAGGGACATGTCCTCTACTGGCAATAGAACCTGTATATTGCCTCATATTAGTCAAGACACAATTCCATTGATGAGTGGATTAAGCAAATTAGCAAGAAAAATAGTAGGCAACAAAAAATGGTAAACAAAAATAGTATGAAATAAAGTCACACATACACAAAGAAAGATATGGCCCCAACACACTAGTGTTAAATAGTGTGTGTAAAGTGACACTATGAGTCGCACTATCAAGTGTTAAAATTGAATAATTAAGTTGCGTAAGTGAATAACTTGTTTAACTTAAATTGGAAACAAAACTTGATTATGCAGCAGACTAGGGTATTTGAGTTACATTGATCATAGCTGGTATTTGCTCTTAAAAAGACTTAGAAGGCACTTGGATGTCACAAGAACAACCTGACACCCACACTGTACAGCCACATCAAATGTTAATGTGCCACCTTTGCCCTTATAGTCATGAGCATTTGGGACTTGTCAAAACAGGTGATATTTGGAAGGGAAGATAGCAGCTTGAATTGGATAATGCTGCAAACTCACATCTTAGTGCGTAGCAGAGATAGAGTTGGTTTATGCTGTGGCCCCAAAGGGGATAATCGGGTCTGAGGAAGGCAAAGGCAAGGAGCATAAAGGAAAAAGGATCACAGAACAGTTTTCAGATTCATCCTGAAAGGAAAAGGAAGAGGTTGACATTCCTTTTTAGAGTTGTCAGTTCATGTAATTGTCAAACCATCTTTTGTTGGTCTTCATCTTAATTTTTTTGGAAGAATTGAAAATTCACAATGGGTGAGTAGTGCTATAACTAAGCTTGGGCATAGTTGGTATTGGATTGCGTTTTGTTTAGATTGATGTTTCATTTGGGCTTATTGAATCATCTTATGAAGCTAGAAAGCAGTAAACATGCTGAAACAACAATTAGTTCATCATTAGAGTCCTTGTTGCTGGTGACGATGAGGCACAATCGAAGATTGGGTCTACAATAAGCATGAATTGTTAACGTGAGTATTCTGAAACTGTTTTGCAAGCAAGTAGGTATATTTGTTTTTACTTGGAGCAAACAATTATAGTATGTTGAATTTCTGAATACTAGTCTCTTGACAGTGTAGGTATTTGAAGGGAAAAGGGTTTAGGTTTTACTTAGAACAACAGCCTATGAAGAGTGACAGGACTTATTAAGCTGTTTGATATTTTGCCTCTTAGACATAAAGTTACATTGAGAGAGGCCCAGTTTTCCGTTCCAGCACTCAGTTTGTTAAGCATCTACACCTTTTTCTTGTTTGCAAGATTCTTTACTAACCAAGTTGTGGGAATGAAATTGATACTTCATTCAATTTGAGTTGGAATCAAATGTAGATATGCAAATAGGTTATTGTGATAATTGGATTGGGATAGAAAAACCTTTCATATAGCTTGTTTCTATATAATCATAAAATGGCAACCAAAAAAAAAAAATTTACATAGCATCTCTTCTATGTTCGTAGTACATATACCATCAGATTGTGCAATGTAACTACAACAAGTGTTTTGGTAATCAGCAAGTACCGATGGGATACAATCCTGGATTAATTATTGATACAACCTGACACTTTCACACTTGAAAGAACACATTCAGAACCACGTGACGAATATCCCTATATGAAGGCAAATATGTCAAGTATTACACCAAGTGTGAGACGTAAAGAGAATAGCCATAATCTTTTAGAGGTCATATCCCAAAGAGGTAGCAACAGAGCAAGTTAACCTTCATAACATTTCAAAAGAGAGCATAGATTCAACTCAACATTGATGAAGGAAGAATAAGAATGTAAAAGTAGAAAGCTAAAAAAAAAGAAAAAAAAAAAAGGAAAGGAAAACGCCCCATAAAGCAGGAAGACTTGGTTGTGATCTCTAAAATATATACGTTAAGGTACATCTCATATAAAATGATACTTCACCCCGAATTAGTCTAAATTGGAATGTTAACTTGCAAGGATGATTAGACACTCAACTAGCTAGCTAGGAGTGTGCATGATTTTCCTATATCCAGACATATGAAGGTAGATTTCCAGCATGCGTCAAGAATTCTGAAAATAGAAAAAATAGAAAGTCTTAGTTCATTAGTACAAATCGAATGGAATAAATTAAAAATGCAATGGAGAAAATGGGACCCACACTAATTGATTATTGTGTATATAGTTTTAGAGTTCCCTCGCTACTAGCTAACATAGTTGAAATGTCATTGCAATAAAAAAAGTGAGCAACACTTAAACAAACTGATTGCTAGGGATTCAATCAAATGACAACTTAGTCCAATCTCATGCAAAAATTACATCTTCGTTGATGAAACTTGCTTGATAATGAAAAGATCATGAAGTTATAACTCCATGAATGGCAACATGGTGGAGGGAAGGAGTGGAAACGGCTTTTCCTTAAGGGAAGCAACATGTGAATATTGGGGGAGGTAGGTAATAGTCAAACGCAACCGATGTTTAAGAGTCATTTTAATACCAACATCTTGGTGTAAGGCGTTGGTTGTCATCAAGCTAAAAAACCCTATGATAACAAAGAGTTCTAAAAATTTCAGAGTCTACCGTGTCCAAGATAATAGAATTGCAGAGAGTTCTTACATTAATAAAATGCACAGACACAGTGATTGGTAATATAAAATCTATAAAGAAAAACCTAATCTTATCCCCTCATCATACATCTCAACAAAACTAAGACAAACAAAGGAAGAAGAGAAAATAGGGGTGGCAATTCTAAATAGTTCAGATTTATACCATTTCGTATAGATTCCAACTACTCCCCTTAGTTGATCACAGCACAAGCAACCGAAACTACTGATTTTTTACCACATTTCAAAAAATCTCGAATAATCGGAGGACTGAGAAATGACGGCAAGGGATAGCATCTCCTGATACATCTCAACAAAACTAAGACAAACAAAGGAAGAAGAGAAAATAGGGGTGGCAATTCTAAATAGTTCAGATTTATACCATTTCGTATTGATTCCAACTACTCCCCTTAGTTGATCATATCACAAGCAACCGAAACTTCTTATTTTTTACCACATTTCAAAAAATCCCGAATGATCGGAGGACTGAGCAGTGACGGCTAGGGATAGCATCTCCCGATACAGCAACGAATCGACCAGAAAATCGAAGCCACAAAGTAAGCAAACTGCAACACCGTAGGCACCTGAAGATTTCGTGGATGCTGGTTCAAAACAAGCTTACGACAACGATGATTCTCAATGTGTGAGATAAGAGCAAGAAATTTCTCAGTGCCTCATGTGGGTTTCACCCAAAATGAAAGTATAATAGGGAGACTGATGAGAAGAGACGGGAAAAGTCCTGGGGGTTGCATTTTTCTCTATTTATATAACCTAGTTATAACGGCAAAAGCTACTCGTCACACAAAGATGTAGTCATCAATTTAAAGGCAATGATAGTTGTGGCAATTGTATGTCGTTATAACACATACAAAACGTGCCGCAAATGACTCCTCAGGTCAAAATTACTTGCGTCGTTATTTTTTTGCCGATAATAATGAGTTTTATTGACAAATTCATCCTCAGTTTCTGGAGACTTCAATATTGTGAATAAAGGTATCTATTTGCGGCAAGTTTTTGTCCGTGGGGAAAAAAATTGTGGCATGACCCAATATGTTGTAGTGTATTTAATAAACAATTTAACTTTTACAAATTTTAAAATAAAAATTATATTATAATAATATTTTATTCAATTTTCATCTTATTTATTTTGTGTAACGAAACGAGGTTGTCCAGGTTTGTTAGTTTGGGTACTAAAGTACTCTAAGGTACTCTCAAACACTCTTATTATTATTCTTTACCTTATTATTACTTTTCACATACTTTTTCTACTATTCATTACTTTTCACCTACTTTTTACTATTATTTAATATTCTATTATTACTTTTTCACTACTATTCACAAACATTCTCAAACACTTTCACTATCCAAACCCAGCTCGATTAGAAATTTGTGAATAATTGTGAAATAACATGTGAATAGTAATGAAATAATTTAAGTTAAGATATTTATGAAATTTTGAAAAATAAGAGAACAAATTGAATAAAAAAATTATAAAGTTAGAATATTATTATAATATAATTTTTATTTTAAAATTTAAAAAAATTTATTTTTTTTTACGTTTTGTTTGAAAGTTTAGGAAAGTTATAATAATTACGTGAAAATGTTGAAAAGTTGAAATTAAAAAATATTTGTGTTTAAATAATATTTAGATGTTGAAATAAAGTGAGATGGGTTGAGACCATCTCAACATCCAAACAGAGTTTAGGCTACATTTGCATGCTGAGATGATTTCAAATAATTTGAATTGATTATGAATAGTAGTGTTTTGTGGGTAGTGTAAATATATTAAAATATGTATTTGAATATATGAAATAAATTGAGATGAATTTAAATTTTTATGAAAAGTTAAAAAAATAATTGGTCCCATCAGTTATTAGTTTGAAATGAATTGAGATAATCTTGAAATTCAAACATAGCCTAGATGCCGTTTAGATAGTGAGTTGAGATGAAAGTTGAATGAAATATTATTAGAATATTATTTTTTAATATTATTATTTTGAGACTTGAAAAAATTGAATTGTTTATTATATTTTATGTGAAAATTTAAAAAAATTATAATAATTAAATGAGATAAAATAAAACACTTCGCTATCTACCATCTAATCACTTGCTTTGACCACACTCAAATATTTCGATGTGTGTTGCATATCTTTCTTTTTTTTTTGGATTTTTTTTTTTTTTTAAGAAGTAAGGTTGCATATCAATTTGAAAGCGTAAATAGTAATATGCAAATATATATATATATATATATATATATATATATATTTATATATCAGACAGTCTTGAATTAAGCTCTATGATGACTACATGTTGTTCAAGTTCTGCATCACCTGACAGTTTCGTTGTGCATTGTTTTGGTCTAGTTTGGTTATACAGATGAAATGAAAGTTGAATAAAATATTAAATATAATTTTTATTTTGAGATTTGAAAAAATTAAATTATTTATTATATTTTATATAAGAATTTAAAAAAACTATAACGATTAGATAAGATCTCATCTACTGAACCAAACAAGACTAGCTGCTCATAGTTTGTCATTTATTTGTTTGGAAAATGATAGTATGACTATCAAATATGCCCACTAAATATGTCTATTCATATATTTTTATTTTTTTCTTAATAATTAAGGAAGTGATTATTAATGAATTTATATATATATATTTTTCTTAATAGTTGAAGATATTTAAAAAATGATTAAAAAAACTCATTTATACCATTGTACACATTTAATAGAAACATTTGATAGTAACCCTATCATTTTCGTCTTTCTTTTTATCCAACTACCATTAGGGAATTGCTCGAAGATGATAGGGCACGTACTACGAGTTACTCTGCTCACCAAGAGGGACCTATCAGAAGAATTTCCCTTGACTTCTCTAATTCGCAGGGTGAATTTCACACAATGGTAGTTAAAAGAATTTTAGCTGTCAAAAAGGGGAACTTGTGAACCTAACGAAGCCACCCACATCCCCACCCAACACTGAACTGCCTTTGAATCTGCCGGTGAAATGGTTGTCGTTGTTGACACTATTCTTTATGTCTTTTGACTTGCTCATCGAAAGTAATTCATTTTTTTTTTTATCATTTCCTAATTTTTTTATTAAAAGACACAGAATCTGCTTTAATTAATTATGGGAAAGAAAAATGTGAAAAACTATCAGTTTCCACGGATACAAATGCAGATGTTAATTGGAAGAAATTAAATTTTGAGCGAGAAATCCATGGTTCATCTGCAAGCTAGTTCAATTTAAACAGGAATAAGATGCAGAGGATAAGCAATTGCTGCAGGCCTCCTAACAAATAGGACTTAAAAGAACTTTGGGAATCACCAATCTATTTAAGCGGCAAAGGGGGCAGTAACCCAGAAATTACAAACCTCAGATAAAATAAAATGCCACAAGGTACACCTCTAAATACCTATTGTAAAGACGGATAAAGGAGCTCACATGCTGCTCTGCTGTTTCTGGTGTTGTTGCTGTATTGTCGGGAGGGGGAAAACCTATTTTCCCCAGACAACGATCCTTAATTTCCCTCTTGTCACTCTTAAAAACTATATATGGTGGCTTAGAATTACATGGTGGTTGTGGAAACGCCTTCCTTGTGGTCTCCAAAGATGCGTTTCCGGAAGTCCGAGACCATTAGAGGAAGTCCCTTGCGAAGTTCCACCTTTGGTTCCCAACCAAGTAGCTCTTTAGCCTTGGTGATATCAGGCTTCCTTTTGTGTGGGTCATCCTCTGTGTTGGGTTTGTACTCTATCTTTGCATCCGGGTCAATTGTTTCCTGGACCACCTGCATCAATAATAGAGCTCAAAAATAAATTATTGGTATTATATTATTGGTTCCCCACCTGCATCCCTGCCCAACAGAGCTCTCAAGGCAGAATCATCGTCTTTAACTATTGATTCGTCACTCTTATTTACACATCGAAAATTAAAAAAAAAAAAAAAATAGGTGGTTACCAAATAGCATTCATGCACCATTTCAAATAGCTTTTCAATTCATTTTTCTCTTCTTTTCTTTTCTCAAGCACGAGAAAATGCCTGATTTCAAAGTGCGTTCTTATCCAATGGATTGATTTGTTATGGATTTAAAAACTCCCTTAAATTTTTTTACCGGTTATAATAATTTTAGAAACTGGGCCACTTTGTCTCCTCTAAAAGTAGAAAATCTGAACATTAAGAGTCATAAAGGGCAACAAAAATTAATTCTATCCTAAAAGAAATGGCATGGAACAGGAAACTCTAAGGAAAAGGGATGCAATCCATAAGAAGAGCAATAAACTTACACGAGCAAGCTCAAGCATAGTGAATTCACCCGGATTTCCAAGATTGAAAGGTCCCACATGTTCTCCTTCCATAAGGCGCATCAGACCCTCCACCTATGGTAGCACACACAGCACACATCAAACTACACGATCTCCATAAACCTGAGCAGTAGTTACTAACCGTAATTGCAAGTTTACCATAAAAAGCACTAATCAAAATGGAAAAAATCATATTACCAATTTGATTTTGGATTTTTTTTACAACATCAACTGTTCCACATCAATCCCTCTCACAGTTGGGACCAATAATGAGACAAACCTTCTGATAATGCATTGTGGAGGCAACCATTCATGGTATGAAATAGAACCTACCCATTTTGTTCTAGTGAAAAGCCTACCCCAGATACCTACTTTAAGAAATCAATTAAATAGGTATTTTGGGCAATGGAAAGCCAGCCTAAAACAGATACCCAACTACCCCAGAAGGCATCTCCTTTTCCATGGTTTACCATAATTGGCATCAAATGTAAATTTTCATAGAAGTATGATCAATTAAATGCTGAAATGAACATAGGAATCCTGCTTCCAACTTTTACAGTTCGGAAAGAATTCCAATTGGCTCTGCAATCTGGACCATGTTTTATATCAAGGTGGCCGGGCAATTAAAATGGCAGGCCTGCCTTAGGCTATCAAATTGGCTCTTTTAGGAAATTGATGTATGCCGCATGAGAAATAGAGGTAACAAACTTATGAATAGACATAAAGACAAGAAAACCCATTTGGACCTATATACCACAAGGCAAGACATTTACCATTTTAAGTAGTCTGAAACTGATTCGGCGCCCAACACACGCATGCACATATAAACAAATTCAATGTACTTTCTGAGGCATATACAATAATTTTCTTTAACAAACAAGGATGTATGCTGCTCGATAAAAAAAATGATGTATGCATGGCAATTCTCAACCAGCTCACCAACTATATATAACTTCCAATTTAGGCACCAAATTTCCCCAAATTGTGTTATTTTATATCCATCATCACGCACACGGGGTAAATAATATTTTAGGCTAAGCTATGCATAATGCCAAGCTTTCTATCAAGTAGCCATATACAAACAAGCCTAAAGCAATTGCATCCAGTTAGGAACTTCCAATCAAAGTATCGCAATCTTGGCCTTAAAGCTTTAACCATTGAAAGTTCAAGTAATATGGTATAAGAAGAAATTGGAGATTTAAAAAGCGTATCAAAACCAACTTGCAATAGAAAGACACCAGTATTATTCACTTACCAGGTCAGATACATATTGGAAGCTCCTAGTCTGCTTCCCGTCACCATAAACAGTTAAAGGCTCCTTTCTTAATGCCTACACAACATCACCACTAATCATCATTAAGGAACTAATTAATTAAAAAAAGAAAAAAAGAAAAAGACAGCTCATTTTGCGAGAATATCCTCAAAAGGTCTACCAACCTGAGCAACAAAGTTGCTCACGACACGACCATCATCGATGCACATTCTAGGCCCGTAGGTGTTGAATATTCTCGCAATCCTAACCTGCAAAGCAACAAAACAAGCCCATGAACATGCAGAGTTGCATACATTCATCCATTCATGATACTCCAGACATAACACATAAAAAAAAAAATAGTGGGGACCACTTTATCTCTCAATTAACAATGTTACATAGCTACTGACCTCAACTTCTGCACCTCTATGGTAGTCCATGGTCAACGTTTCAGCCGTACGCTTTCCCTCGTCGTAACAACTTCTAACACCTGTCGAACAGACAGATCCCAAACCAAACTGTCAGATCTACTTCTTTTTTTGAAAACAAAAAAAAGAAAAATTCTACTCTTTTCTATACGAGATTACACCAATGCCCTCCAACTCTCCCCCTTTTTACTGTTCTAAGCCATTGATCGGGAGAGGGAGAAAAAATCAAATTCAAGACGCAATCTACACCGTTCGATTAATAGAACCGTCAATCACGGACTACTCCTTTTTTTAAGCCGCGGGACCCACAACCATGGCCACGTGGCCCGACTTTCAAACAAACGACAACTGGGATCCTACTGCACTTACTCCCTGTTCCAACGCCAATTAGACCAGCACCGTCTCGACAAAAACGAAACGCCGTCCGCCGGACAGAAACGAACGCGTGATGTCTAAATCAAGTTGGCGCCGGCGAAATAAAATGCCGCAAAAGATAAAATAGACAGAGAGAAAAAACGTAAACTCACCGATGGGATTGACGTTTCCCCAGTAGGTTTCGACCTGGGGGTGCTGCAGGGGATCTCCGTACACCTCACTGGTGCTCGTTAGCAAAAACCGCGCACCGACCCTCTTTGCCAGCCCCAGCATGTTCAGGGTTCCCACCACATTGGTCTTGTGAGAAAAAAACTCGCAATTAAGGAAACACAGATAAAAAAGAGGAGAAAAGAAAAATAAATAAGAGGAGCGTCTATGAAAAAATAAGTTGATTGATTGAAAAGGATATGATGGTCTTGACGGGGTTGAACTTGTAGTGGACGGGAGAAGCAGGGCAAGCGAGGTGGTAGATCTGGTCGACTTCGAGCAGGAGAGGCTCAACGACATCGTGCCGGATGAGCTCGAACCTGGGGTTCCCGAAGTGGTGCATCACGTTTTCTTTCCTCCCCGTGAAGAAGTTATCGACGACGATCACGCTGTCTCCTCGCTCCATCAGACGGTCCACTAGATGGGACCCGACGAACCCGGCCCCACCCGTTACCACGATCCGGAGCCCCTTGCGTTTCAGCCCCAGCGGTACCTTCCCGCCCGAATTGTGCATCTGGAAGGCGGAACGGTGCTCGTAAAGGGCGGGCCTGTCATGGGGCATCCGGTTCGCATCGGAGTCGAAGTTGGTCTCGTGGATCGGGACATATCCGTGCCCGTACGAGACGCTGGACGGAGAGGAGGGGGGGAGGAGACTGAAAACGAGGGTCGCTATAGCAATGCCAACGAGGACGAAGACAAGCCGTTGCTCCCGCAGCATGTACCAAATCGGACGCGTTACGGAGAGCCACGGCTTCGGTCGCTTCGGCGAGTACGTGTCCGACATGGGTTGGCTCTCATGGCCTCTGAAAATCAGCTCCGAGCCCATCTCCCCACTCTTCTACAAATCAAAATTCCGTGTGCGGGCCTCTCTCTCGATATAGAGAAGTATCGGTATCTGAGTGAGTAACGAGTGAACTCACCGGGGAACAGAGTGGCACCGGCGGGTGTGAGATTTTTCCTTTCCCTCTCGAGGGTCTGGTGCTGCGTTTGGGGGTTCGGGGTCGGGGTTTGGTATTTATGCTTTGAGAGAATGTTAAAGTAGGCCTGGATTTTGGTGGTATTACGGAGCTACCCCTGTCTTCGCTAAAAGTGTTTTGTCTATTTTGACTTTTAAACGTTTGAAAAATGGACTAGGTGAATGGGGTTGGGAGTCGGGACCGCTAAGGTTAGACGAGACCAACGTAGACGTGCCTGAAAAATAGGACATGGCCGAAGCTAATAAGCTCATTTGAATCGTGTAGAAAGTTCAAACGAAAGATCGTGCACGTACCTACCACCAGCAAAGTATTTCTATTCTCCCAGTAAATGATTTTACGAAATCAAATAGAGTGCGCATATATGTAACATGTATACCTGTTACAAAATATTTAGAAGCTGTTTAGACAGTTAGATAAGATAAAATAATTTTAAATAAAAGTTAAAAATTGAATAAAATATTATTATAATATAATTTTTTAATTTTATTATTATTTAAAAATTTAAAAAAATTAAATTTTTTATTATATTTTATATGAGAATTTAAAAAATTATAATAATAAAATAAAATAGATTAAGAGTGTCTCTTAATCCGAACGACTCCTTAGACAACATTTAGAAACCCATAACTTAATTATATAAATATATATTAAATGGGGTTGGTGTTAATTGGAGTCGGTGATTATGTAATTTGATGTCTATTATTATAGAATAAATATTTTAACCATAAAGATGTTAATCTCATAAAAATAAACTTACGAACGGATGTGATTTGATGTAATATATTAGATTATAAAATTATTTTTATTATAAAATAAATATAATTTATTATATAAAAGTATATTAGTTTATATATTTACTTTTTTTTTAAGTCATGACATTTTTTTATTATAATATTAGCAATGGTTAACGTTAATATATAAAAATATATATATTTAGAATCATATATAGTAAAGTTAATAAATAGTTTGACATTGAATAAGTCTTAAAGAGGTCATTAAAAAAATGTTTAAGGACTCGTACGAAGTCCTTTTTCTCGGCCATTTGGTACCAACATTAGCCATTAATTAGTAATGGACGAGGCAACCATTAGGACTAGATCAAAACCAAACCACTTGTGTCACCCACCCTTTAATTTCTCGTTCAAAGATATATTTATGAATATGCAACAAATTGCTTTACAGCTAATAACGTATTACGTACGTATCAAGTGGGTGCAATTCTTCTAGTGTGGTTAAAGATGATGGACCCGACAAACATACGAATTAATGCATAATTAACAAATATGTTCACTAAACTGTGTGCTTATTATAGAGCCATTATCCCTACACAGAATTATGAGAGCGAAAAAAAAAAAAGGTAAACATGAATAGTCATGGATATGAATAGTGAATAAACAATAAATATTATTTAACCTTTTTGTATATCATGGATTAGTATTTAGAACAATGCTATTACGTATATTTAGGCTCAATTTAAATATATAATCATTTTATCTCATCTCATCTCATTTCAATCATTATAATTTTTTTTAATTTTTATATAAAAATATAATAAATAATTCAATTTTTTCAAATTTTAAAATAAAAGTAATACTAACAAATATATTCTAACAACATTTTATTTAATTACTATTCAAAACATCTCATTTCATCTCTTTTAAACTGTTTATCTAAACTCATCATTAATTTTTTTTCATTTTAACCGTTCATGTATTTAATTTTTTTTAATAGTTAAAGAAATGATTATTGATGTATTTGTATTTTTTTTTAACCTTATTTAAAAATGTTTAAATAGATTTAAAAAATATCTGAAAAAAAGTACAACTTAACGGTACACATGGTGCGCAGGGCAGAGTAGCACCACTGTAGTATTTATTATATTGGTATCGAAGCGCTACATGATGTACTTTACAGCAAACTTGAGTAGCTAGCGCACGATATTATTGTTTGTTTATTGAACAAGGATCCTCTCCGTTTCAAATTAAATAAATAATATATATTTAGTTATATGGGATGTTTAAATATTTTACCTGCCAACATAATGTACCATGATCGATCAAAATATCTTATATTTTAATCTAAATGGTATGATTTATTTTAAGTGAAATATACAAAATCATATTATTCCCAATGATTAGAATAACAAATGCTTTATATTCCAAGGAGGCTTGATAACATTATTATGTCACAATTCTAATCATTGTTAGTGATGAAAACCATCGTTTAAATTGACACTGAGAAAAGTAAAGTGTGAAGGGAGTAATCTCCTAGTCCGGAGCTGGACCGAACGAACCTAGCCCAGGTCACATGAGTAACATGAGTCGAGACTAGACCAACGAGGGTCGAGCCAACCTACAAGGCCCATAGTGAGAAAAGGTAGAAGACGCGTCTTGCGTAGGGCCGAGTCAAAAGTATGGATTGCCCTTGACCACCCATGATCAAGGCGTTAAGGCCAAATTGAGATATCAAGTAGGGCCATGACACCCGAACACTGAAAGCACCACAGACAGAGGCGTAGACAACTCAAAAGTAAGATGTCAGGGACAACCCCTACACTCGAGTGCTGACAACGAGCTCACCTAAACATGGTCACGCTTCACCAAATGGAAGACAACGCCAAGCACGATATGGCCTGGATTGAGGTGTCAATTGTTGCCACAATCAGGCGTGGGGTCCTACCACCTAACAAAAGGCTGACACAGAACGCAACAAGAGGGGATAGGGGCGACACCCCCAAGACCCGGTTGATAGGTACGGATGACACCTCCTCGAATCCCTTTGTCAAAAGATCGTCTCGGCCAGGTATAAATACCCCTTCCCTTAGCCAGAGGAGGGATTCAGACTAATGTTTTGAATACCGTACCGGTATTGGCCGTAGCGGGCAGTAACCAATATGGGTGAGATAGGAGTTTCGTACTAGGTCAAATACCGGCCATTTTGGTGTGGTTTGGTCAATACAGTTGATTTTCAGTGTATTAGCTGATTTTTAGTTTATTGCCTGAAATTTAATATTTTTGCATTTTTAATGTATTTCCATAATTTTTACTCTAATTCTTGCATTTAAAGAATATTTTCTCAACTTTTTTTAATTCCCTTTTCTCAATGACTGAAAATCAAACTCCTACTCTCAGTTTCATGATGAGGATGAGTAAGTATTTTTTTAATAGTTGGATTGAGAACTTACAAGTATTATTAAGTTTTATAAATATGTATTTTAACTTTTTAAGACTTGCATTGATGTTATTTTGAAATATAATTTATACATATATAATTAATTTATCTATATATAGACTATCCCGAAACAGTACTCGAAATAATATTGGTATCGAAATATTTTGTTTCAATGTCTTAACCGAAACGGTATTCAAAACTTTAGTTCAAAGTCTCTTGCACTTCAACTCATTACTCTCTCCGATTGAATACTTATCTCTTTCACTCGCTTTGTCACTCTCTCCCAACAATTGACTTAGGCATCAGAGATAGCACGGTGTCCTGAGCTCAATTTTTTACTTCAACAGAATCCAGACAGAGCTCAGCAGAGTGAAGTTGCCTAGGCTGTGAAACATGACATCAATAAAAAATTTTAGTTGTGTTTACGAATAATTGACAATATCTTACTTTGGAATTTTAATATATATATATATATATATATATATATATATAGACACAAAATGATACATGGGATAGAAGCTAAAATATACAAAAGTTCCCATGCAGATGGTGGAAGGTCTTGTTCATTGATTAATGCGCCTATTCAATCACACGTTTAATTTAAGTGTTTTTGTTTTAAAGAGAAGATATACAAGTTGAAGGTTTGTTTGTAATATTCTCAAAAAGAAGGGATCTTATAGTCTCATCAAATAGATAGCCAATCGAGGAATATGGCCCCAGAAGAAACCGCCCTCAAGTCTTGACTGTGTGGCTCAATAGTCAATAGCAGCCCCTCCCTAGCTATGTACATCCTTACTAATTAATTTATAGGCAATTTGGTGGAAACTTTGGAGTGATTTGGAAGCTCATTGGTTAACGTAACCAAACTTGCACCAATAGAATATTTGCTGGTTATACCAAAACACAATTTGTTTTTCCCCATATTTCCCTTTCTATTTTATGATGTTGGTTGTGGGTTAATGCTAGATATATAGCCTAGGCTGGTTTGGATTGAGAGGTTTAGATGACTCATCTTACCTTATTATTATTTATAAATTTTAATTTATAAATTTTATTATTATTCACAAATCATCTCAACTCATCTTATCTCACTATCATTCACATATTTATTTTTAAAAATAATGAAATTTATTATTAAAAAAATAAATTTTTTATATAAATTTTAAATTTATTTACTTTTTTAAAAAATAGTGCAAAGATGATATCGTTTAGATCTTTCTATCTATTGAAGGGATTAAAATCGTTTAAAGCAAAAACCTCGTAACGTAAAGGGAATATAGCTCATTACTTTTGATGGATACAAATATTTTATCGTTCTTCACTTTATCTTACACATGGAAAGTGGAAAGTGGAAGTAACCCCCGCCCTCATTGCATTTGCCGGTAGAGTCAGAGAGTGAGTCTCTTTTCTCTTTGTTTCTTTACATACCCATTTTCCAGGATTGGAAAACTACGTACCCTACTTTTATTTTCAGTCCCTGGAAAACTCTTTTCTCCTATTTTTTCTTTTCTTTTCTTTACAGATTGATTAAAGATGTAAATATCTAGTGATATATATCCGCCCATAAACAACGTCCAGTACGTGGTACCCCGAACAACCTCAACATGTGTCGATTTGTCACGCGAATCAAAAAGATCAATAAAACCATGATCTTTTTTTTTTTTTTTTTCCTTCTAATCAACAAAAGTTACAAAACCATGATCTGGTTGTAGCCCACAAAGACAAACTGCCCAAATCGACGTCGTTCAGTTCCCTCTTTGAGAAATATTAAAATAGTCCCATGTTTTTCCCTTAATTGACCATTCTCAAACAATGAAGTGCAGTGCATGCAAACTCATGACAGTCTCCAACTCCGACATTTCAGGTTATAATCTGCGCAGGCTGTATCATAATCGCCATTCAAAGATAGTTCCTCTTACAGGTTTTGAACAAGAATTATGGGATGGGATGGGATGGGGACCATTTTACATTTAAGGTGTTTGCTGTACGTGTGAGGTCACCCCTCCTTTTGTACATCTAATGTCTTATTAAAGTACGTGGTGCGGCTTGCTTGGGGAAAAGAAAGCGAGCTAGCTAGCTCAAGGGACAACATCTTTGCACGTTGGGAGAGCGACAGAAGTTGCACATGCATTTCATTCCTTGCAAAGAAACGGCCATTTCTGAGGAAACCCTTTTCTTGTTCTCCATGATTCACGATGCTATTATAATCATCAAATTCACTTATCATGCATCGTTTATTCTATTTTTTGGTTGGGAAAGTCGTCCAGCCTGCAGAAAGAAACCCCCCCGATGGAGTATTTTTCCTTTCTGGGTTAGCTGGCGATGATCAAGACCTCGCACCACACCCACGAATATATTGGTGGGGGCACTTCTTGTACACTCGGGGGGGGGGGGGGGGGGGGGGGGGGGGGGGGGGGGGGGGTGTGTGGAACTCCTAGCTAGATTACATGGCTGTTGGTTTTGTATTTATCTGGGTATGGGTGTCATCCATGTAGGCTAATAAAAAATTATTAGATATTTCTAAAGTACGGATGGCATTATATTTTTAGTACTCTAATCCTATCATATGTTATGTAATAAAACTTGCATATCTTATCATAACAGATGATGTGGTATCATTTATTCACACTCTTAAGAATACCTAATAATTGCTCTATTTTCAGAGGCATATCTTTTGACCAATACCAATTTTTTGGTGTTCATCTTCCCCTTTTCGAAACCCTCTGAGTAGAGTATGGAAGGATATTTAATTTGCCATTTGCAAGTTGCAACTATGTACCTTTTCTACTGTGTATCTGGTTTATATTACAAGGAAGAAATGAGATGAAGATAAAAGTAAGCTCGTTATATAAACTTTAACTACAATTTCAACTAACTTTGATATGTCGTATGGATCATGAGATCATTTATGCTGAACTACGTCATTTCATATATATTATAGTGCCAACTTATGCCTGTTTCCATTCTTTGTATTACTGCATGCAACAAAAATTCCTTTTTGGAACAATTTTTGCTTGGGACGAAATGAAAATCTGTCCAAAAATTGAGATATAGGGACGAAATTCAAATTTTGTTCTAGAAAAATGATAAAATGTGTTTACCGTTCGAAATGATATATGTGACGCCGGATAAGAATAGAAGATTATTCTGACAACTAGCTAAGCAATAAAAGCTAGAGATTGAGATTGAGAAAAATCACAAATAGAGAGAAACTCTGAAATTAAGGTTTAAATATAAATAAATCAACCATCATTTATATATGAAGTCCACAAGCTCGGCTTAAATAGCTAACGAAAAATGGTAAATCAATCATTAAGGCCAAACAATAAAATACAAAATAAGATAATTATGACTAAGATCTAGCCTAAGAATTCGAAATAAAATCGTTACTAAAGATAAACATTACCATAAAAGCAAATTAACCAAAAATGAAGAAGCTGACTAAAGTTGACGTTTTGGAGGTAAAAATTGCTAATTTTGGGGCCAACAAGGGGCCCACTAGGTGGAGCATGGTGACCACGATCTGCGCGCCGAAGAGAGCTTTCCGGATTGGGATTATATATACAATTCTGACACCTGTAGCCAAAGTTATAGTTAAAATACGAATGTTCCCACTTCTCCTCGCCCAACTAAGAGATAAGTCTCCTCGCCCATTCAAGAGATAAGTCTCCTTGCCATCCAAGGGATAAGTCTCCTAGCCGCTTCTCGCCCAATTCTTTATCTCTTCTCACCAGTTTTGCAATGGTCTACCTTTTCGAAGTATTCCAGTGCTTTTAATGTCGCATCTATCAGCTAAGACTCATCAGTCTTGGATTCAAACTCAGATCCCCCTGCATCAATATGTAACGAGGAAAAATAAAATAACCGTTTGAACATAAAAAAAAAACATTCAAACAAAATAAAATAAACATTCGAATGGATATTATATATGGTCAAACTATAATTTGGCACGTTAAGTGACAAAATTTAGCAGGACATTGACTTAGCGTTCAAACAACATACAACAGCGTTCGAACATAAACATTAATCAATGTTTGAAGTCACTAAATTTAAAGGAAAATTGAGTTACCATTCAAACATATTACTGTACCGTTCAAACTAATAGGTTAATCGACGTTCGAACGTAAAATATAAAGTTTGAACGGTAATTTATTGTAGAAATATATCTGTTGGGAGTGAAAAAACATTCGAATGGTAAATATTCCATTTGAACAGTGGCATTAATTTTATAAAAAATTTAAATTAAAGAATATATATAATAGAAATCAATAATTAATTTAGAAAAAAAAAGATCATTCAGAATTAAATTAATTTTACAAAACACAAAATATTGTCTACACATAAAAATAATACAAATAAAAGATATAGATAGAGATGAGTATGTCTCTACTCACCCAACTCTCTAACGACATCCTCGATTGCAGCTAGGCTTGTCTCTAGCTGTGTTAGCTGAGTGCTATTGTGACCTGAGTCACATATATGACATCAATCTCTGTACGTAAGTCAAATATGTTAGCATTAATTTCTGTATGTAAGTTAGAAATGACACTACAAATCTATGTACGCACTGCATCAATCACATCTGATGTTTGTGCACAGATCTCTGCATGCACTATATCTGCAATCTCGTCACAAGTAGCAGTGTGTGATGTGTCGGCCTGCGTGGATGTCTCATCGGCCGACACTCCACAATTTTTCGGGTGTGCATCTTCCTAAGTATCAACCGGCTTTGGAATAGGAGCACGAATATGAGGTCTCGAGTGTCCCATGCTTCGTGACAAGGTGGAAGAGTTGATCGGTCCAATCAGCTCTGGGACACGCTCAGCAATATCTGGTAAGACCCTAGCATGTAGCAGAAATTATGTGATCAGAATCCCAAAGGGCAATATATCCGCCGTAATGTAGAAAGCCTCTGATTGAATTATAGTGAATAAATAACCCACTACGTCTATAGGCACCCCACGAGCCGCTCGTATTATAAATTTTGCCTGATCCATACCAACCTTTGTCTTGTGCTACCGATGATTAATGTTGTTGGTAATGATTAAGTTCATGATCTTGAAAAATCCAGATAAATAAGCTTATTTGATGCTCTTCGTCCCATCATAAGTAGGAGCATCTGGACCAACAACCAACTGCCTCACCTCATGATCAACGAGGCCATCAAGTAAATCTTTATCAAAACCCTTATCCTCAACCGTCTCTCCACCAGCTGTAAACTCCCTGGGCACCATGTTCAAATATGTAGTGTGCAAACGTGGGATAGCAATGAAATTAACAAGTTTGTCCGCTAAAATATAAATGAAGCTCCTCGTACGGAGATCGTATATGCCTAATCGTCATCTCGGCTGGAACCATCGATCTCTCTATAAAATTCAGAGATGATGTCAATATAGGAAACGAGGTCCCATGCTTCGTCCTTCTGGTCGAGGATTAGTGTCCAACCACACTCGGTGAAGATGGATGTCAAGGAACAACCCTCCTAAAGAAGATTCTAAAAGTCAGAGATCTTCACCTGATGCTCTAATAAGATTGTCCTCTTTGGATATGATTCACTGAGGGTTGCCTTGGTCTTCCACGCTTCTTTCCCCTAGAAGATATTGTCAACTTGAAATTTAAAAAATAAAATTAAGAAAATTAGTTATAAAATATGATACATAAACCTTCACAAAATTATATGTTGATAATTAATATAATTTAAAATTGTTTTGTGTTATACCGTTCGACCGAATCACTAAGAGTTCGAACTTTACAACAGTAATTCAAACAGTTACATAATCTTTCAAACATGAGAGGACTAACCCATTCGAACATCATATTAACAGATATTTGAACGGTTTTTCAACCGTTTGAGATTCTAAGACTTGAGTCCATAACGTTCAAACGAATTAACCATTGTTTGAGCGTTAAACACTTGTGTTCGAACACCATATTAACTGATGGCCGAATGGTTTCTCAACTGTTTGAGATTCTGAGGCTTGAGTCCATAACGTTCGAACGAATTAACCATCGTTTGAACGGTTTATGGATCGAGCTCAGCAATGACTGTGTCAACTTGGTGGCCATTGAAATGAAAGGAATCCACCGATTCTTTTCATTTCTTCCACTAATAATACACATACAAGGCCGGGAGCATAGAGGCATCCTGACCTTGTGTTTTCAAGCCACTTACAGTGTCCATCGATGAAATCTATTGATTTTTCTATTTTCTATAAAAAAAAATTATTGAAAATAACAAGAAATCAATCCATTAAACGGTCCTAAGTTGTTACCTCTTGACTAGAAGTTGTACTTGGCGGTGGCAATGACAAAATGGTGACGATGGCAGTTCAAAGGTAAGAGGAAAGTTCAACGACTTACATGGAGGGTTTACACACGGAGACAGAGACAGAGAGAGAGAGAGAGAGAGAGAATAAGATCGTTCGTAGAAGCTAGATGTCGTTTATAGTGTGATATATTCGAACATTAATTTAACGTTCGAACGATATGTTCGAATGTTAAAATTAAACGTG
Source organism: Cyclocarya paliurus (assembly GCA_029856935.1). Taxonomy (NCBI): domain Eukaryota; kingdom Viridiplantae; phylum Streptophyta; class Magnoliopsida; order Fagales; family Juglandaceae; genus Cyclocarya; species Cyclocarya paliurus. The sequence continues at coordinate 13,745,389 of CM056949.1, forward strand.
TGACTGTTATTCTATCTGATTTACTGTTTGAACACCAATAATTAACATTCAAATGAAGGATATCTACTATTTATATATATATATATATATATATATATATATCATATAATACAGTATAAAGTATATACTATATCCAATATATTACAAAATACAATAGTAAATATATACTGTAATATATTTATAGTATATTTATAGTATTTATAGTATATAGAGTATCATATTTATAGTATATCTATAGTGTATCATATTTATACTGTAATACTATAACTTGTTATATAAGTATATAATATATATAACTTGTTATATATACTAAACTATACTATATAATTCTAAACTATACTATATTGTACAATATTGTACTATACTATACTAAAGTAACTAAACTAATACTTTTTTTATGACAAATATACTAATACTATACTATAATAGACTACACTATACTATACTATACAATATACAATACTAAACTATACAAAACTATATTATACTATATTGTACTATACAATACTAAACTGTACTATACTATACTATACTAGACGATACAATACTAAACTGTACTATAATATACTATACTAAACTAATACTTTTTTTCTATGACAAATATACTAAACTAATATTAATACTATACAATACTAGACTACACTTTACTATATTATACTATACTATAGTATACTACACTATACTATAGTCTAATACTATAATACTATATAGAAATAAATTAATAACTTTATAAATCACTATAACTATATTATAATATTAGTATATATATACAATACTTTACTATACTATACTAAACTAATTCTAATACTATACTATAATAGACTACACTATACTATACAATACTTAACTATACTAAACTATATTATACTATACCTTTTTTTTTTTTGAAGTAAATCTGTAATTTCATTTATACCATGTGATAATTTAAAATAAATTTTTAGAATTTATATATAACTATATATCATATATGAAATAATTTCATATTATAATTTATAAAATATAACATAAAATGTTAATTTTAAATATGAACATTTGTAATTTGTTTGATCATATACTATTAATATAATTATATATAAGATAATGTTATTATAAAATAAAAGTTTAATCTTAAAAATGAAAATGTAATTGATCATGTATTATATAGCTATACTAATATATAGTTTATCACTAATACTAATATATACTAATATATAGCTATACTAATAGTCTAATATTAATACTATTATATAGTCTAATAATTTATATAGCTATACTATTATATAAGTTTATAACTTGTACTAATAGTCTAATATAAACTATAGTTATAGTTATATTAGTAGTCTAATATAGATTAATAAAAGTATAACAGATTTTTTTAAAACAGTTTTTTTTAAACATATTTTTAATGACAAAATGTCAAATTTACATTTTAAAAAAACTGAAAACCGGACCGGACCGGACCGGAAACTTGTAAAACTGGAAGTACCGGTTTAGGAGGGTAACCGGTGCGTAATCAGTTTTGAAAAATACAAAACCGGTCATACCGGTTCGGTCCAAGATTTTGTCCAAAATCGGACCGGACTGGACTGGTTACACCCCTAACAGTGATTATTCACAAATACAGCCTCACAAATCATGGACAATACAAACGAACAAACATAGATATAGATTATAATGAGTAGAAAAGATGTTTTACCTTAAATGCAATTCCAAACAATCCAATAAACAAAAAAGACCTACACCACATTTAGGGGATACAATAAAATTAGTAAACATCTAAAATTTACAATGAAAAATATGAGTTAAGGTGCATAGATATTTACCAAAGATCATCTCTTGGAAAAATTCATGTGCAACCCTTTCTTTAACTCTCCCTCAATCTTACTCATTCTATCTCTCTCATTCTTTGTCTCTCTCTAGCCCAAGTGTGATTACCTATTTCTTTTAATTTTTTGAAGAAAAAAAACCACTAAATACCTCAACTCTCTCTACAAATCAAAGAAGAAACCTCAAATGAGGAATGTGTGGCGCTATGAGTGATCTACGGTATTTAACTCAAGTTAAGCATTTTTGAACTTATTACGGCAACAAAATTTCATTGTAACAAGTTCCTTGAATTGAACCGTTTCCATTATCATTTTATTTTGGCTTCCCAAGCATCTCAAATATTCTACTTAAATGATTCTGAGTTAAGAAATCAATAGTGAGTAGTACAAAAATTTTCTCCAAACAATATATATAATGTTATCCCTGAGGCGGAGAGATAAGATGAAGAAAAAGATGATCCCTCTACTTAAGAAGCATACCAAGAGAGTCAACCCGTCTTTAACTTGTTTGTGGATTCGAGCCAGTATGAGATTATTTCATAACATAGGAAAGATATTGAGGCTAAAATTGTTGATCAGATAGTTGAGCAAAATATTGAGTCATTTAAAGTATCTACAGATGATGAGGGCAAATGGTTAAATAAAACTGATACAAATGATTGATTGGTTTTGTGTTTACATTACACTTTATGACAAATCTTTTATGTAATGAATCTATCAGTGTTTCAAAATTATGTCACTGAAGAGGAAGGAAGTTCGCATCTCATCTCCATCTGTTCTTAGCTCTCCGTTTGACTCACCACTAGAGATTGACTCTACAGAACAAGGTAAAACTCTAATAGTCATTTTGTAACGATTAAGGTCATTCATACATATTACATCATTTCTAATCATGATTTACTTTGTTTCTACAATAAATATTATATTTTATAGAGTTAACAGTACAATCTCATCAAGGTAGAGGTATTACTAAAGGCGTGATGTTAGAAAAATATCGTAAAGTATGTAAAATTAAGGTTAACATTCCTGACGAACATACCAAAAGTGAAGGAAAACCAGGAGCTTGGTTTGCATCACATGTGGATGTTCTTACACAAACTTATGCATCTTTGACTACAAGTTCATCGTAGAAAGTCCCTCAAGATGTGAAAGAACTTATCAAGAAGTATTGTTTGGTAATGTTTAAATAATTGATCAATATTAATATTATTTAATATATATGCAAAATTTAGAATATTTTGGGTGATACTATCTTTGTGTATATATTTTTTTAAAGATAATTTCGAACTAAATTTTGGTTTGAGGGAGGAGCATAAAACTGTTGATGAGCTTATATGTAATGCATTCCGTAAATATAAGGTGAGGTGTTATGAGCATTATAATAAGTTTAAGAACAAGGAAGATGCACGCCCAACATCCTTTTCAGGATGTTCGACTTTCAATTGAGAAAAACTTTGTAACATGTTTGAGGATTCATCATATAAGGTAAATTTAAATAAATTTTTTTACGTATCCTATTTATAATTTTTGCTTCCTAATATTTACAACTTCTATGTAGGAATGAAATCCTATAAACAAAACAAATAAATTAAAGTTGAAGATTCATCATCATGCATACTCAAAATCTTTTCATCTCCTCTCTAAGAATTTGGTAAGTCTATTTTATTTTATTTTTTATTTTATATAGTTTGTTATTTGGAGGTATTCTAATGACTTTATATTTTAACAAATGTCTCTTGTAGCAAGAGTCAAATACCAATTATGATCTGATAAAATTATATGATGCATAACATATTGATCGTAATAGAGAGTGGTCTCATCTTGATACCCGTGAAAATTATGTAAGTATTATAATTTATTTTAATTAAACATATTTGAATATTTGTGATGATATTAATTCTTTCTCTTGTGTGTAGGATAAAATGGTTTCCCTACATGCTGAATCTGTGTCCGATCAAAATTTCTCAACAAGTGATGTTAAAATTTTTACACAGGTACTGGCTCAACATTTAGGATATTTGAGGGGTTTGGGTTGTTGTGTAAAGCCTTCTAGCTCTTCCTCATCTTCTAGGTGTGCCTCTAACACCTCTATAGCGTTAGAGAAAGCAAATTCCAAGATCGAATAATTGACTACAAGACAACATGAATTAGAGGCTTAATTGGCAAAACAAGCAGACATAGCGATGTGCATGAAACAAGAAGAAAAACAACAAGAAGAGTTCAGGAGAGGTGTAACTCGAAATACAGATGCTTATGCAATAGTTCAGGCCTCCAAGCAACTGATTTACATTATACGTATAGACTTTTGGATCTATTTCTGTACGAAAAATGCTAGTACTACTGTTCTATTTATTTAGTTCGCACTTATTAGACTACTTTTATGGGTATTGAATAAATTGTAATGTATTTTTTTAAATATTATGTATGTTTATTTGGTTTTTCATTATTGGGTAAAATAAAATAGTTACTGTTCGAACGACAAAAAGCCGTTCGAGCAAAATAAGTAAAAGTATTTGAATATTGATACAAAACATTCAAATGTAATTGGTATTAAACGTTCAAATAGTATTTGAAACTATTCGAACGAAATCATTAAACATGAAATAAACGTTCGAACGCCATCTCATAATAAACATTCGATCCTATCATCATCTGATCGAACGTTTTACTCAATACGTTAAAACATATTTTTTGGTTCGATCATCAAATTTTTTTTCGAATGTTTCCTCATGGCTATTTGGTTGAATGGACTGGTATTGATCGACCACACATGAAGGATGCGTTCGAACATATTTGGCATCAAACATCAAGTTTTTACCATTTGAATGTGGTTATGGGATGAAATTTAATCGTCCTAGAAAAATATTTCGTTCGAACGCGATCAAAAGGTTTTGCTCAAGTTCGTCCTAAAAAATATTTTTTGGGACAAAATTGATATTTTTGTCTTAAGATATCTTTTGGGATACTGTTATTGGAACGACCTTGGGACATTTTTTTCATCCTAAAAAATATTTTGGGACAAAATCACAATTTTTTAGGATGACAATTTTTGTCCCAAAAAAACCACTTATATTGTAGTGTGTGCACATATTCTTATGAGTATTGATATGAGACTTGTTATATGATTGATATGAGACTTGTTATATGATTGATATGAGTCTTATAATAAGTCATATATGCTTATATAATTTATATTCTAAAAGTGATATTTGCAGTTATAGAGTATGTAAGCATCACGAACTCTTTTTTTTTAAATAAATAAATATGAGACTCACATGATAAAAATAAATTAATTTTTTAATGATGAATCCCACTATTTTTCAAAGAGTGTGCGACGCTTGTCCTGCCTATTACTATATCTTACATTATTACTCTTTATATTTAAAGACTACTCATAATCAATCCACGTCAAGATACATCATTTATAAACTACTAATTATTAGGAACTTTCTATCACGAACAACGTTATCATTAAATTTGCATTGTTGATTGGCTCAAGTTAACGCTCAACCTCTAGAGTCCATGCATGATGATATATATTGTTGAATCGAAACGAGAGGATAGTCCGAACATGATGAAACCACGAAGTGGGAGCCTGGCCACACATATATACAAAGCAATATCAGCAGGCCATGATCACTAGGATTCGTTCTTAAGCAACGTGTTGATGGCATCGCACGTTTCGCCACTAGCTGTGCCAGATTCTCATAACTCGCTGCCGCCACCACCACCATCATCATCATCATCAGGATGAGAGGAGAGGATACCGGCTCCGGCTCCGGCTCCAGATCAGGACATCTCATACACGTACCGGGTAGTACTATACCGTAATAATTAATAATACTTTCATATTCCTCTTATAAATTAATTAAGTTGGTCTTAATTACGTGATTCTCACATGGATTCTCATGCATTCATACATGGTTTATAAATATATATGGTATATATTTTAGAGAAAAAAAAAATTAACAACACCATTTTATAGACAAATGGGCTGCTATATATCAATGAAACACGAAATGTACAGTACTAGCTAGACGTGTGTATGCTCAGTGGTGGTTAAGCTTACCCAAAGATTTTTGAAAATCTAAAACATCTCCTAAATTTTATTCATAATTATTTACATATAAAAAGTAAACCTTCAAAAAATTTATAATCTCCATAAACTCTCTAAAATTTCTTAAAATCTCAATATAACTAGGAATGGCTCTCTTCAATTTTTTTCCTGTAGTCCCAAAAACTTGTATAATTTGTATATATTATTTATTTTTAAAAATGTAGCCTCACCAAAATTAAATTAACACTACTAAGTTTAGGAGATATAATAAACTTATTAATATGGATGTAAAAAATTTTTGTTATACAATATTATACTTATTTATATGGAATTCAAAGTGAAAATACAAGAGAAATCATTTAAGATTCATAATCTATATGAAAAATAGTTGAGAGATTTTATCCTCTAGACTTCATTGAGAAAGAAAAAATTATTTAAAGTTTCAATTATAGCATTATATGCCTAATGTGACATGAAAATACCTAGGTTTTATATGAAACTTAATAAACTAACTTACATACTATAATGGATATGAACTCCTAAAATATCACTTGATAGTTCCCATGAAGAAATTAATAAATTCTAAATATTTTATTACAAAAATTATCAAATATGAATATTATTTCAAGAAACATTATCGTCAAAAATCTAAAACATATATTAAGTTGTGTTTTTAGACTTTTATTTCTACGTGTATATAGCAAATTATTAAGATCTAGTCTTATATATAGTTATGATTTTATGAATATTTAACCTCTTTTTATTTTACACATGCGTCACACGGTTGAAAAGTTGGTCCCTTTAAAAAAAATTAATGATTCGGCCAATATTGTGTATGTTAATTGAACATATATAAATTTAAATACTAGATAAAATCAAGAATGTTGGTGCTTCTTTGATGAGCCCAAGTAAATCTGGTTTCATGCATGATATAGATCAGTTGCACGATAAGTGTTCGAGACAGTTTTCCAACACTTAGATCAGGCTTCAAAATGTCTCTAACTCCTGTAAGCAGCAAGAAAGAAAAGCTAGACTGCTAGGAGATTTCGGTCAGAGAAAGCTCCGATAAGATGGTAAAAGAATGTGTAATAGAAATAACCATTTTACCTCAACAATTTGGGGTAATTATAGTGGAACTGTAACATCCCGTATTTTAGTGTATTTTTAATGAAGGATTATTTTAACTAAATTGTAGATTTTTACCTTGTTTTAAGATTTAGAGGTTTTATTATATTATTTTATGATATTTTAAGTTGTGAAATTATTTTATTGTGCTTTCAGAATTTTTTAAATTAGAGTTCTGCAATTTAATTACTTTTTATTTTAAATGTTGTTTTGTCGGAGTTTATTAATTTACTTTAGTTAGTTTTGGGTTTAAATAGATTTATTTATTTTACTGTTTTTAAAATAGTTGTTTTGAGGATAAGTTGTGACCCAAAAGTTGTGAGGATTAGACTTCATTTCTTTTCCTCATCTTTTCTTTTCTCTTTTTTTATTTTTCCTTTCTTTTCTTCCGGATTTTCCCTTTTCCTCCCGCGTCCTCTCTCTCCTCTCCCCCACGCCGTTTAGCCATTTACCACGCAGCGCCACCTCCGGCCGCCTGTGGTCGACACCGCCGGCACCATCGGCTTCCCCGTGCGCCGGCGAGTCAGCCCACCCAATATCAGGCCAGCTAACGCCGCTGTTAGCCGTGCGAAGCCGTGAGCTTCATTTCGCCGTTCTGCCGCCATCCGGCCACCATTGGCCACCATCTCTTCATCAACTCTTCACCGGGCCACTAGCAAGTTTTTAGACCCAAACCCGACCTCGATCCGTCGCCGGAGCCATCCCATCGAATTCTATTTCCGATTCGAGTTTCTCGGCCTTAAACCGCCGTTTCGACCACCACCCACGGCCAACCATCACTTCCATTAGCTTCACCACCTCCCATAGGCCCTACCCTACCATTCCCAAGTTTTCGTTTGACCCCGTGTATTTTTGGGTTCACTGTGTATTTCGGCCACAGTGTTTTTACACTGTGGAGTTGTTGTTTTGGTGCTTCTAGTTCCTCTGTGATCCTCCATAAATTATTTTAAAGCGCTGTAAGTATTTCTCCAAAAGACTTTTAAGATTTAAATATATTTTTGCAATAACCTGTTTTATAAACTGTGTTTTGGTTATTTGATTAGACTGTATTGGTTATTTGAAAATTACTGATAACTGTTGGTTGTTGGTAACTGGTTGATTTCATAACATTGTGCACGCATGCGTGGGTGTGTATCTTTGGAAACTGTGTTTTATAAAAAGGTTTTTGGGTGCGTGTGTATCACCCCCAAGTCGAGATGAGTTATTATCTCGGTGGAGCTCCTCTGGGCACTCGGGAGTGGAATATACTGAGTGTCGTCCCCTGGAGCTGTTGCTCAGGACTTGGACGAGATGGTAGCGCTCTCGATCCGACTCCGTAATCCCTCAGGCTGGCGGGGATCAGAGAATGCTTGGCTATGTACGCGATGGGCGAGGAACTGGGCATCACTCGTGTTGTATCACTCGCACGGTCGCTACCTGTGGTGTGGCGAAGGGAGCCAGTGTATGTGGATGGTCCCTAGGGGAGGCCATGGTGCATACGGGATAAAATTAGAATTAATGTAACTATTCCTGGATTTTATTTATGTGCCAAAGGGTGATTTTTGGCGTGCGTGGAAAATTGTGATTTTACGAGAAATTGTGTTTTTCTCGAGTTTGGTGTTTTGGTTATTATGTGCATGCATAGGGGCTGTTGTATTAATATATTTGTTATCTTGAAGTATTTTTGGGTTTTACTTACCTGTGGTACCATTTATTGGTACTGCAGGTTTTGAGGAGGTTGAGCCCGAGGATGCGGCTCCGCCTGAGGAGTAAGGACATTTGGCTATGTTCTATATTTTATTTGTATTTGTATTTGATGTTGATTTGTGAACAAGAAACTTGTATTATGTTGACTTGTGGATTTCAGTACTATTTTTGTATTGTATGAAACTCTGGTACTTAGTTATCTAACTTAACCTTTCCGCTGCATTTTATTTTTGTACACGTGTTGCATTTCACACACTCGGCACGTGTCGTTGGGGTGCGTGACAGTGTTGTCATAATCTCGGGTGTCTCGATTTCCGTGCGTGTTCGTGCATAGAAGTTGGGGGCGCCACATGAGCTTTCTCCACTGTGCAAGGGATACTCTTTGACGCCTATATTTCGGCAGCTGCATTTTGACTCGCGTCAAGTCGCCACCCAATTTTGACGAGCATTGTGGCCGCTACATTTGGATGGTTGTTACAACGGTTCTCGCGCTGAATTTTAGGTTTCTGGAGAGGACATTCCTTTTGCCTTGGCAGTATGGACCTGAGCCTTTTCTTATTCATGATTTGAGTCCCAATACCGAAGAGGGCTCATTAAATCCAAGAAGGGCTCAGCCCACTTCCCATTACCGACTAGATAATCATCTGGCAGCAATTAAGGATAAGAGCAGTTATTGTCACAATCCATTGAAGCAGGAACGCTTATCCCCAAGTTTGAATTTGAATAATAGATATATCAATTATCTCTTAAGCAACAGAATGATTCAGAAGCTCTATATAAGAGGAGAACTCAGGTATGTAAAAGGGATCGGACTCTTGGAGATTCATATTATTCTTATATTTATATGCTGACTTAAGCATCAGATGCTTCCCATCGAACCCCGAAGCCATCTAATCTTTGACTGCAAGTGATCGCAAAGTGACGACGGTGAAACATGTCCTTAATAGTTGGCGCTGTCTGTGGGATACTCTTTGTCTCACACTTAGCGTGCTTTTCACATGCCCATCACCACTCAATCTCAAGCAACTAGAGATCAAGGAGAAACTTCACAAAAAATGGAGGAAAACTTGCGAAAATAGAGGAGATAATAAAGAAACTTTCTATAGAGATGGACTTAGTGTGTAAGGAGAATGAGACTTTCAAGTCACGAAACGGGCCGTCAGGAGAAGACGCAACACCCAGTCAGGCTGACAGGGTAGAGTTAGAAGCAAATAGTGCGGGCGTTGGTAAAGGCCATCAGGAGAATGGCAAGGCGAAGAAACTGCACCACGACATACGAAGCCTGATGGATAAATATGAAGAAATGGCCAAAAAGATAGGAACATCCTCCACGGTCGATCAGTTGCTATCCAACACAAATCTATCGTTTTCTGCAAAAATTATGGCAATGCCTCTACCTTCGAAGTTTAAAGTCCTGTCCATAGACATATATGATGGCTCAAAAGATCCTGTGGAGCATCTGGAGACTTTCAAAGTCCATATGATGCTGCACGATTTCCCAGAAAAAATTGCGTGTAGAGCTTTCCCTTTGACTTTAAAGGGATCGGCAAGAGGATGGTTCGGTGCACTACAACCAAATTCCATAAAGAGTTTTGAAGAACTGGACTGGTAGTTCTTGACCCAGTTCATGGCGAGTAGAAGGCGCAGGAGACCAGCCCCGTACTTGTTAACAGTTAAACAAAGGGAGGATGAAAGCTTGAAAGTGTATTTAACACGCTTCAATAAAGAAAAGATGACAGCCGACAATCAAGATGAAAAAATCGTGTTAGCAGCATTGCTGGGAGGTATTTGGCCAAGGAGCGCCTTTATGGCTGAATTGGCCAGGAAAACCCCTTCCACTTTACAAGAGTTCATGGATAGGGCCAACCACTTTGTCAACGCTGAAGACACCATTAATGCGTTGACCACCCAACCGGAAATAAGGAATGAACAGGAACTAAAAGAGGAACATAGGAAAGACTGAGATGGGGGCCAAAAGGTGAAAAAAGACCAACAAGAGTTAAGGCGAGATAGTAACGTTAGAAGACACAATGGCTGTTATGCGCACTACTCCAGTACACAAAACCGGGACAAAACAAAGGAAGAATAGCCAACCAATGAGCAACAAACCAAGAAGTAATGCACTTACCACAAAACAAGAGGGCACAAAACTAATGACGGCTACAACCTGAAACGAAAGTTAGAAGAAATGAGGGGTAGTGGCGAGTTGGAATGCTTGATCGCCCAGAACATTACCCCCCTCCCCCATGACGCATGAATGATAGGAAGCTCGAGTATAAGAGAATGAATAGTGAAAGCCTAGGCGACGAGAATCTCCGAGAAGAGGGAGGAAGTCATATGAACCTTGTGACCGGAAACTGAAAGCAAATGAAGCTCATAGAAACCCACCACTGGGCGAAATACATACAATCGCCGGTGGGTATGCGGGAAGTGGTCTAACTTCTTCAGGAAGAAAGGTGTATGCTAGGTGAGCGAGATATGAAGAAGTTTTTAATGTGGTGAGACCTGTCAAGCAACCACGAGTGCATATATCCCCCACAATATCCATTGGCGATGAGGATTGCCGAGGGGTCGTGTATCCACATGATGATGCCTTGGTGGTGACAATGGTGGTAGCAAATTTTACCACAAGGAGGATATTAATTGACAATGGAAGTTCGACAGACATCCTATTCAGGGATGCTTTCAGCAAGATGGGGATCGATGCAGATCGGCTAAAACCAGCACCAATTACATTAAAGGGGTTCACTAGAGATGTGGTACAGCCAATGGGGTCCATTATGTTGCCAATATATGTAGGCATAGACCCCCATATCGCCACAGTGTTGACTAAGTTTTTAGTGGTAAGAACTCGGTTATCATATAATGCAATCATTGGGCGACCCACATTAAATGCTTTGAAGGCTATTACATCTACCTATCATCTAAAAATGAAGTTCCCGATAAGGGCTGGAATACGCGAGGTACATGGCGAATAGGCCCTGGCCAAAGAATGTTATGTGTAAGAGCTCTGAACAGGGTAAGGAGAAATCAGCACGGTGGGCACTAAGGAGGAGACAATTCTCTCGCCAGCGCCTCAAATAATGATGACGGAGCTGGAAACTAGAGATGAAAGTACTCTGAGGCAAGGGAGGCAGATGAGCCCCTAGAGTCGGTCACCCTCGAAATGGGTCATCTTGAGAGCCACGTAAAAATAGGAACTAAACTATCAGGAGAAGAAAGACAACTGTTGATAGAATTCCTTCTTGACCATAAAGATGTGTTTGCATGGAGTCATAAGGATATGCTAGGGATAGGCGAGGAGATCATAGAACACAAATTGAGCATAGACTCGAAGGCAAGCCTAATTAAGCAAAAGAAAAGAAATTTCAGTACCAAGAAATATGAGGGAATCACCAAAGAAGTGGATCAGTTACTGGCAACGGGATTCATTAGAGAAGCACAATATCTAGAGTGGCTATCCAACGTAGTACTGGTAAAAAAGTCTAACGGGAAGTGGCATATGTGCGTGGATTTCACCGACCTAAACAAGGCTTGCCCGAAAGACAGTTTTCCATTACCACGAATAGACTTAATAGTAGACGCAATAGTAGGGCACATGATGCTAAGTTTCATGGACGCCTACTTGGGATACAATCAAATTAGGTTGAATGAAGCTGATTAAGAAAAGACCACTTTCATAATTGACCAAGGATTATATTGCTATAAAGTGATCTCCTTCGGCTTGAAGAACGCTGGGGCGATCTACCAAGGGTTGGTAAACAAAATGTTTAAAGACCAAATTGGGAGAAACATGGAAGTATATGTTGATGATCTGTTAGTAAAAAGTATAGAGTTTGCCCAGCATGTGGAGGACCTTAAGGAGGTTTTTCCAACGAAGTGCACATTCAATGAAGCTCAATCCAACGAAGTGCGCATTTGGAGTAAAATCGGAAAAATTCCTCGGTTTCATCGTGTTAGAAAGGGGGATCGAAGTAAATCCCGAGAAACTAAGAGCAATAATAGAAATGAAGTCACCCACAAATTTGAATGAAGTACAGAAACTGATAAGAAAGATAGTAGCTCTTAACAGGTTTGTATGAACCTGTTAAGAGTCACCCACAAATTTGAATGAACCTGTTAAGAGCTACTATCTTTCTTACCAGTTTCATATCCCGATCGACAGATAAGTATCTTCCATTCTTTTAGGTTTTTAAGAAGGCACAAGATTGGGATGCCAAGTGCGAGGAAGCCTTCACCAAGCTAAAGGAATATTTGACCAAACCACCATTACTTAGCCACACCAAACAAGGGGAGCCGTTGCCAATATATGTGGCATTGACACCGAATGTTGTGTCAGCAGCCTTAGTTTGGGAAGAAGGGAAGGAGCAAAAGCTGGTATATTATGTAAGCAAAATCCTAAGAGGAGCTGAGACCAAGTACCCAAAAGTAGAGTTAGCCGCCTTCACCGTAGTAAGAGCAATAAGGAGACTACGACCATATTTCCAAGCACATCCGATAAAGGTGATTACCTCATCACCATTACAAAAGATGTTGCAAAAACCAGACACCTTTGGGCAGTTGGTTAAAAGCTCAATTGAATTAAGTGAGTACGACATCAGCTACATACCAAAGAACGTTGTGAAATGGCAGATCTTAGAAAAATTCGTAGCGAAATTTTTAAATTTCCGGGAAGAAGCTCATAAGTCACCTGAGAAAAATCCATGGCAAGTGTATGTGGACGGGTCATCCTACAGAGCAGGACCTACAAAGCAGGAGGAGGAGTTGGTGTGTACATGGCAACAAATGAAGGAGAAGAGTCGTACCATGCAATGTGATTAAACTTCAAAGCAACAAACAATGAGGTTGAATACAAAGCAGTGCTCTTTGGTTTAGCAATAACGAAGATGTTAGGGGGGGAGGAGATTGAGATGAAAGCAGACTCATAGGTAGTAGTCGGACAGAGCATTGGGGATTACCTGGTGAGAGGAGTCAAACTCATCAAATATCTCCAACATGTCCAGGAACAATGCAAGTGCCTCAAGTACTTTCAAATCAGGAAAATACCCCAAGAAGAGAATTTTAGAGCTAATCGATTACCACGAGCAGCCTCAGCAAGGCAGGAAGTGGCATTGCCATGGAAATTTAATCTATGAACGATAACCAGTCCATAAGTAGGAGAGGAGAATTTACAGATTGGAGAAAATACGCCAAGATCTGTTGATGATATAAGGAAGTATTTGGAGACAGGCGACTCGATTTACCATGATAGATGGGGTACTTAACAGACAGGATTTTTCAAATCCATTGTTATGATGTGTAACCAAGGAAGAAACAGAATACGTAATAAAAGAAATACACGAGGGGATATACGGGAGTTATTCAGGAGGACGATCACTCGCCGCAAAAAATTAAAGGTAGGATATTATTGGCCAAACATGCTCAAAAATGCAAAGGAGTTTGCAAAACAGTGTGTCCAGTGCCAAATTCATGCTCCAATTCCAAACACATCTCCCAAAGAGTTATGATCTATAACTTTACCATGGTCATTCGCCCAATGGAGAGTAGACTTAGTAGGCCCTATGCCCCCTAGCAAAGGAAGAACCAAGTTCATCATTGTAGCCGTCGATTATTTTATGAAGTGGGCTGAGGTAGAGGCAATGGCGACAATAACAGTCCAAAGTGTGACATGGTTTCTATGGAAGGCAGTGGTATGCAGATTTGGAATACCTTAGTGCATCATTTCTGATAACGGAAAGTAGTTCAACTCTGAACACTATCGTCGATGGTGCGCGGAGCTAGGAATCAAATTCAAGTATTCTTCCCCAGGCCACCCCCAGGAAAATAGACAAGTTAAAGCCACTAATAAAACCATCATGTGGATGCTAAAAAAGAAGATAGGCAACAGAAAGGGACTATGGGCCAACGAGCTCCCAGAAATTTTGTGGGCTACAGAACAACACCAAAAACCTCAACGGGATAAACACCTTTCACTCTAGCATATGGAAGCGAGGCGATGGCATCGGTGGAAGTTGGATTTCCAAGCTACAAGAGGAAAAACTTTGATTCAGAAGCAAACACGGCCTAGTTAGAAGAGAACCTAGACCTACTGGAAGAGATAAGGGCGGATGCAGAAGTCAGAGTTATAGCTTCTAAAAAGAAGGTAGAGCAATACTTCAACAAGCAAATGAGGCCCATATCTTAAAACAGGCAACTTAGTACTGAAGGAGACCAGCTTCACCACGGAAGGCCCTTATATTGTAGTGCCAAGCCATAGACTGGGAGCCTACCACCTTAAGGATGCCATAGGGCATTAGCTACCTCACCCATGGAATATGAAAGTACTACATTTAAGAGAAAGATATATAGCTTTTCTTTCATTTGTCAATTTGTTTATTGATATCATTTTTCAATAATAAATGCTCGCATGCTTTTTCCACCTCTTCTTTGGTTCTTTTTACAAACTCAAAAATATGGCCAAGGCCAGGGGTGATGTGGTCGAGGGATCTCCCACTAGCCTAATAAAATAAAGGTTAAAACGGTCAAGGGATCTCCCATTAACACCTTCTCGCCAAAAGGTGAAGTGGTCGAGAGATCTCCCACTAGCCTAAAAATTAAAGGTTAAAACGGTTGAGAGATCGTCCACTAGCCTAAAAATTAATGGTTAAAACGGTCGAGGGATCTCCTGTAAACGCATTCTCACCAAAAGGTGACGTGGTTGAGGGATCTCCCACTAGCCTAATAAAATAAAGGTTAAAACAGTCAAGGGATCTCCCGTTAACACCTCACAAAAAGGTGACGTGGTCGAGGGATCTCCCACAAGTTAACACATTCTCACCCAAAAAGGCGACATGGTCAAGGAACTCACCCGCTAGCCTAACACTTAAGGTATGAACAAGCTTCGCCTGGTACTTAAAATTTGAACAACATCATGTCTTTATCTATGTGCAGATTTCCAAGAAATAACAAAGAGTGCTTATTGTTGTAAAAGGAAACAAAGCATCAATAAGGATGATGGCAAAGTATCATTAATAATAGCAAGAAGTCTCATCACATAATAAACTTTACAAATGTTAAACAAATCCCTCACGGGGTACAAAAGTTTCAAAATAGACAAGTCTTATCAGGAGTGAGGAAAAGTGTTTGGCATTTCAGCCCAGCCTAAGGAGTCACAAAAGTGCAAAGCAACCTCGATGGCATGAATAGACTTCCAGTCCAAGGTTTGCAGGCTCATCTTTGGGTTGGCGAGAAGAAGCTCTCGGAGTTGTTTCACACCAAGTTTGAAACCAAACCAATATCCCAGGCTTGCGCCCAACTTTGGGAGCGGCGGCCAGTTGAGGAAAAACCCAGTTGAGGTCTTGTTGCAATTCTTCCAAGGCGAGAGTCAGCTTGGATACTTGTTTCTCAAAAATAGAGATTTTCTTTTTGGCAGAATTGACAACCGAGCTAAGTTGAATATACTTGTGATCACTATTCTTGAGCTTTTTCTTCACCTAGGACAAAGCCTTTTCAGCCTCTACTTTCACGCCTTCTGCCATGCCTAAGTCTATAAGCAGTCCTAGCCGCTCGTCCTTTAGGGAAGCAATGCGAGAGGCACAGTCAGACTTGGCCACTGTCACCTCTTCAAGCTCTGCCCTTATTCCGTCATGGCTTGCAGCTAAATCATCTCGCTCCTTCAAAGTAAGCTCCACTCGAGTGACCAACTCATCTCTCTCCTTGTTAAAGGCTCCCACTTAGGCAACCAAATCATTCCTCTCCTGCACAGCCACTTCAGCCTGATGAAGGCAGGCAACCAAATCATCCCTCTTCTGCACGGCCATTTCAGCCTGACGAAGGTGAGTGGCCAAAACATCCATTTCCTGTGTAGCCATCTCAGCCTGGCGGAGACGAGCAGTAAGATCATCTCACTCCTGCTCAATGTTCTTCGTTTGGTTTAGGCGGGTAGCCAAATCATCTCGCTCTTTCCCGGGTATAGCCACTTCTTAGCAGTAGTAGTAGGCGTCCACAACAGAACTCGCCAACTCTCCCCAAAGTGACTCGACCTGGACACGGAGAGCAATCAATTCGTCATCAGCCGTGTGGGAACAAGTTGCCAGCAAGACCAACTCATGAGCCATTCGATCTTTTTCCTCTTCCAGACATAATCTTTCTTCCACCAAGTCGACAGCAAGGTGATCGACCCCCTAAAAAAAAGATGGGAAATGTTGAATGTTAATAACAAGGAAAACACACAAAAAAGGGGGAAGTGGATATGAAACAATTACCAGTGCAAAAATACTCCAAAGAAGATGATGGACGGCGGCGTTGAAAGCCTTTTCTCGATGAGCATGTGAAAAAGGTGAGGGACGTGAAAAATAAGGGCTAGGAGTTCCCCTCGGGTTAGAGGGCTGAACAGGAGGAGTAGCAAAAAGCCCCTGAGGAAAAGCTCCGTCGGCCTAACCAGGCGAAAGAATAGGTGCCTCAACGTATGGGCCCAAGCACACTTCAGCCTCATCTCGGTGAGATTGCCCTTGAGTAACTCGAAAATCTTCCTTAGGAACAATCAAGGGTGGCTCGCCCTCCCCCTCAGGGAAACACTAAAAGGGGAGAAAGGATGGAAACCTTGCTTCCGCTGATGAGAAAAGGGGCTGGGAAAAAAAAAAGGTAAATAAGGAGTAGCTATACTAGATATCATCAAAGCTAGTGGTGAGCCAGAACCCGCTACTGCTTCCTCGACATTTTCCCCTTCAACATTCTCCACCCAAGGCGGTTCCACGGTAACATCAAGGGACCGAGCAGTGGAAAACGGGGACATAAGAGCAAGCCTCGAAAGATCGAAAGTCTGTTTGAGCAGATGGAGGCACCAACAAGTTGAGATTCAGGAGGATCATATCATCCTCTTCTGGAGGATTATCATCACCCTTCTTTGTAGAAACATCTCCTGGTGTGTTTAAAGGCTGAACATCAGCCGCAACAGCAGCTTCCACCGTAATAATGGTCTCAAGATCCTCGCCGGCCAGAGACATCACATCATCCATGGAAAGAGTTGATGGTGCCACAAAAGTAGATAGTTTGCTCAGTCTCTCCCGAGGTGCCGCCTTCGTGCTCCCACTTGCCCAGGAAGCCTTTCCACTTAGTTTAGACCAAAGGGGAGCCAATTTAATATCATCTCCACTTGCCTTTGGCGTCTTTTTACTCAATTGCTCAGAAGATGAGCCAACTTACTGCCTCTACTTAGTGCAAAGGGAAGCAAGGAGTCACGCTTCAAAGATATGGACTCATCTGAACGAGGCAAGACACGAGCCCTTTTGAATTTTCTCTTTTTAGATCCATCTACACCAAGACTTTTATTTTTCCTCAAGTCAACCGCTGGCAGGGGGCACCCAAAAACTCATGTTCTAATATATGGGCCCGACTGGGAACCATTAGGAACTTCTCAATATTGTTGTGGGTTAGAAGCACATCCGAAAAATATATATTGGGATGAGCCTGAGCCCAAGATTCAACCAACCTCACACTGGCCTCCTCACGTGGGGAAAGAATAACCTCAAAGTCATCCCCATCTGGAACGGGAGACCAGCACGCCCTAATAGGAAACTCCCAACTAACAGCTTCATCGACAGAAAATTCCCAACCCTCGCCCAATTATCAAGAAAAATTTATTGGTCCAATCTTTTACATGCGAATACTTGCTCTCCAAATCAACCAATGCCCTCTTAGGCCTAAAACTACAAGGATTTTCATCCAAACGCCTAAACCCATGAAGGGACAAAAACTCACAAGCTGTTAAATCTGGGTATTGATCGCCCACAGGTTCCAGTACCCTTCGCCAAAAAATGCAGCAAGCCATCAAAATCCTTCAAGCGTTGGACACCAATTGAGCCAGGGCGAGCCTAGGAAGTCTAGCACGTCACAGACTGGTCGCACGAAGGGCAATCGTAGCCCCATGGTAAATATAGCAAAATAAAGGGCAACAGAAATGGTCATACCTTTGGCGTCGATAGCACTCTGGTTTGGAGTGGGGGCCCTCAAATCAACAGAGTCAAGTATATTGAAGTTGTTTCAAACATTTCCAATTCACAAGAAGTAATGGTGGAAAACCAGTGAGAACCCACGAATATTGAAGCCAGAGCAGCAACAAAAACTAGAGGAGAGGAGTCGCGGGGTGGTTCAGAAGTAGAAACCGCACCCTTACCTTTAGAAGATGAAGAAGCCATGGAGAAAGAAAAGAGAATGAGAGCTTGGAAGGAGAGCAAGAACTCAGAAGAAGGACAAGAACTCAGAAAGAGTGCAACAAATGCGAAAGAAAAAGAGGTTCGAAAGAGGAGGGAAAATGAATCACAAAACAGGGCATTAAATAGGAATATACGTGAGGTGACGGTTGACGTGTCCGAGGTGTGAAGATGAAACGGCGCCCTGGCATGCCTCGAAAACTAAAATGGTGCTTGATTACAAGTCTCATCACACCAAATGTAATGAGACTTCATGGGGTAATTGGAGAGGACATTCCTTTCGCCTTGGCAATATGGGCCTGGGCCTTCACTTATTCATGATTTGAGTCACAATACTGAAGAGCCCCATTAAATCCGAGAAGGGCCCAGCCCACTTCCCATTACTGACTAGATAACCATCTAGCGGCGATAAATGATAAGAGCAGTTATTGTGACAATCTATTAAAGCAGGAACCCTTATCCCAAAGTTTGAATTTGAATAATAGATATATCTATTATCCCTTTAGCAACATAATGGTTCAGAAGCTCTATATAAGAATAGAATCCAGGTACGTAAAAGGGATCAGACTCTCGAAGATTCTTATTATTCTTATATTTATATACTTACTTAAGCATCGGAGGCTTTCCATCAAACCCCAAAACCATCTAATCTTTGGTTGCAGGTGATCGCGAGGTGGCGGTGGAGGAACACATCCTTAACAGTTGTGTTTGAATGTTGAAATGAGTTGAGTTATGAATACTAATATTTTATGGATCTCATTGAAATGGATTTAACATTTTTAAATTGAGATGAGTTTAACTTTTTAGATTGAAAGTAAAACCCTCCATTCTGTAATGCCATCTTCCTATTATATTTAATGCAACACAATCTCTTCTTTAGTTTTGTAGTACTAAATATATCACGGTTTGTCTTTGTATGTTGCATTAAATTGCCTTGAGCCTTGTGCTAGATATCCAAACACCTAGCTAGCTATTCACGTTTATCATCCTCAGCTCGCCGTTATTGCTCGCCTCTCCTTTATCCACCTTTACTTTAGGGCTCATTTAGATATTAAAAGTATTTCAGAATATTTATAAGTAATAATAAAATAGTTTATAAATAATAATATAATTTATAAATAATAAAGTAATTTAAAAATATCTAAAAACAACATACGGGCCCGAGCACACTTTAGCCGCATCCCTGTGAGATTGCCCTTGAGTAACTCGAAAATCTTTCTTAGAAATAATCGAGGGTGGCTCGCCCTCCCCTTAGGGGAAACACTAAAAGGGAGAGAAGGGATTGAAACCTTACTCCCGCTGACGAGGAAAGGGCTGGGAAAACAAAAGGTAAATCAGGAGTAGCTCCATCAGATATCGTCAAAGCCAGTGGTGAGCCAGAACTTGGTACTGCTTCCTCGACATATTCTTCCTCAATGTTTTCCCCTTTAACGTTCTCCACCCGAAGGGGTTCCACAGGAACATCAAGGGACCGAGTAGTAGAAAGCGAGGACAAAGGCAATGCAGATAGGGGAGCCTCGAAAGATTGGAAGTCAGTTTGAGTAGATGGAGCCACCAACAAGTCAGGATTCAGGAGGATCATATAATCCTCTCCCAGAGGATTATCATCGCCTTTCTCTATAGAAAAACACCTCCCGATGTGTTTAAGGGCTGAACAACAGCTGCAGCAGCAGCTTCCGCCATAATAATGTCAAGATCCTCGTTGGCCAGAGACATCACATCGTCCATGGAAGTAGTTGATGGCGCCACAAAAGTAGATAGTTTGCTTAGTCTCTCCCAAGGTGCTGCCTTCATGCTCCCACTCGCCCGGGAAGCCTTTCCACTTGGTTTAGACCGAGGGGGAGCCAATTTAATATCATCTCCACTCACCTTTGGTGTCGAGTCACTTGATTGCTCCCGAAGAGGAGCCAACTTACTACCTCTACTCGGTGCATAGGGGAGCAAGGAGTCACGCTTTGAAGAGATGGACTCATCTTTACGAGGCGAGACACAAGCCCTTTTGAGTTTTCTCTTTTTAGATCCATCTGCACCAGGACGTTTCTTTTTTCTCAAGTCACCCTCCAGCGAGAGGCACCCAAAAACTCACGTCCTAATATATGAGCCGGTCTAAGAACCATTAGGAACTTCTCAATATTGATGTGGGTTAGAAGCACATCCGAAAAATATAAATTGGGATGAGCGTGAGCCCAGGATTCAACCAACCTCACACGGGCCTCCTCACGTGGGGAAAGAATAACCTCAAAGTCATCCCCATCGGGAATAGGAGACCGGCACGCCCTAATAGGAAACTCCCGACTAACAGCTTCATCAGCAGGAAACTCCCAACCCTCGCTAGTAATTAGGAAAAAATTATTGGTCCAATGTTTTACATGCGAATACTTGCACTCCAAATCAACCAATGCCCTCTTGGGCCTAAAACTACAAAAATTCCCATCCAAACGCCAAAACCCATGAAGGGACAAAAACTCACAAGCTGTTAAATCTGGGTATTGATCGCCCATAGGTTCCAGTACACTTCGCCACAAAACGCAGCAAGCCATTAAACTCCTCTAGGTGTTGGGCACCAATTGAGCTGGGGCGAGCCCTAGAGTGTCTATTACATCGCGGACTGGTCACACAAAGGGCAATCGAAGGCCCATGGTAAATATAGCAAAATAAAGGGCAACAGAATGGCCATACCTTTGGCGTCGATAGCTCTTTGGTTTGGAGTAGGGGCCCTCAAATCAACAGAGTCAGGTATATTGAAGTTGTTTTGAGTATTTTCTAGTTCACGAAAAGTAATGGTGGAAAACCAACGAGAACCCACAAATATTGACGTTGGAGCAGGAACAACAACTCAAGGAAAAGAGTCGTAGGGTGGTTCAGAAGCAGAAATCACGCTCTTACCTTTAGAAGATGAAGAAGCCATGGAGAAAGAAAAGAGAATGAGAGCTCAGAAGGAGAGCAAGAACTCAGAAGGAAAGCAAGAACTCAGAAGAAGAACAAGAACTCAGAAAGAGGGAAAGAAATGCGAAAGAAACAGAGGTTCGAAAGAGGAGGAAAAATGAATCACAAAGGGGCCTTAAATAGGAATGTATGTGAGGTGACTGTTGACGTGCCTGAGATGTGAAGATGAAACAGCGCCCTAGCATGCCTCGAAAACTAAAACGGTGCTTGATTACAAGTCTCATCACACCAGATGTGATGAGACTTCGTGGGGTAATTGGAGAGGACATTCCTTTCGCCTTGGCAGTATGGGCCTGGGCCTTCACTTATTCATGATTTGAGTCCCAATACTGAAGAGCCCCATTAAATCCAAGAAGGGCCCAACCCACTTCCCATTACTGACTAGATAACCCTCTAGCAATAATAAAGGATAAGAGCAGTTATTGTGACAATCCATTAAAGCAAGAATCCTTATCCCCAAGTTTGAATTTGAATAATAGATATATCTATTATTCCTTAAGCAACAGAATGGTTCAGAAGCTCTATGAAAGAATAGAATCCAGGTACGTAAAAGGGATCAGACTCTTGGAAATTCTTATTATTCTTATATTTATAAACTGACTTAAGCATCGGAGGCTTCCCATCGAATCTCGAAGCCATCTAATCTTTAGTTGTAAGTGATAGCGAGGTGGTAACGGTGAAACACGTCCTTAACAGTTACGTTTGAATATTAAAATGAGTTGAATTAAATTGTGAATACTAATATTTTATAAATCTTATTAAAATAAATTTATTTTTTTTAATTTGATATGAGTTTAATTTTTTTAAATTGAAAAATATAACCCTCCAATCTGTAATGCTCTCTTCTATTATATTTAGGGTTTTGCTACATAACCTCCTACTATTCATCCACACTCCACATTCCATATTTTTTAATATTTTTTTTTTTGAATTTATTTTTTTTAACTATTTCAAATTTTTTATTCACTATTCATATAAGAATTATTTAATAAAAAAATTAAAATTTTTTTTTTAAAAAGATGGAATATAGAGTGTTGGGAGGTTGGAAAAAATTATTATTATATTTAATGCAACGTGATGTCTTCTTTAATTTTGTAGTACTAAATATATCACGGTTTGTCTGTCTGTTGCATTAAATTGCCTTGAGCCTCGTGATAGATCATATCCAAACACCTAGCTAGCTATTCACGTTTATCATCCTCTGCTCGCCGTTATTGCTCGCCTCTCCTTTATCCACCTTTCCTTTAGGGCTCATTTAGATATTAAAGGTATTTCAGAATATTTATAAATAATAATAAAATTATTTACAAATAAAAATAAAATAAAAATAAAATAATTTATAAATAATAATAAAATAATTTTAAATTTTCTAAAAACAATTGTACTCCGTCCTTAGTCACCTCTCCCTTTCTCAGCCTGCACCTTGCTCGCCTTTGTCTTGCCTGACTATTGAGAAGGGGTAAGGTTTAATTCGAACCATACTTTCAGCGACAGTGAGCTCACAAAGCTCAATTTCCCTGCAATAAGCTACAACTTAACACCGTAGTCTCCTTACTGATGATGCTAATTTCGGCTATAAAAATCATTGAGGCTCATGTAGGGTTTAAGTTCATCGGAATGTCAGTACACATGATTTTCTTAGCTGCCAAACACACCATGATCTTTCACTGTTTCTTTTTTGTGACTCCACAATAATGTTGTTTGTCCTTTGCGTAGAGGCCACTGAACATTGCGTTGTCAAGATGCATCGATCGGCATGCATGCATTATTTGCTCAGTTTTCACAATCAATCGTTTCAATTTTCACATGCTTAACTGTTGTTTCAATTCATTAGCATTAATTACTACCTTAAATGTATTGTTCTGCCACATTTTTCAGGCCTTCCGCGGTTTCTAATGCAATATAATTGACCCCTATCCTCGTACTTATCTTGTGATTAAGTGACATAGAAAATTATTGTATTGACTAGCAGCAGTATAATATTCTGGAACAGATCAGCTCTAACATATATATTTTGAACTGTCCAAATTTAACCACAAACGAGATAAAGACCTTCATTATTGGCTCGATTCACCTCAAAAGTCCATGAAAATTGACCTATAATACCTGATCTTCAACATGCTAATAAAAAACATGCCGACAATCAAATCCATTAATTGTTTCCACACATCTGGAATGAACAAATAGTTGATATCTAAATCCCTTCCGGTTTGTAATCAGTAGTACTAGTACCATACCTTTTTATCTTACAACAAGAAATTTTGCTGATTGGTATTGAATAGATTTTATTTCAAACAAGTATGGGACACTATAGGACAATAGTACAATGTATGTAATCATAGAAAGACTAGCAATAGTAAAAAAATTTACGTGGATAAATATTATTAATAATCTTTTTAATTATCGTCGTTTCATTATTCTTGATGCGATATGATCGGATATTGAAAAAATATTTTTTATTATTACGCTAGGTAATAACATAAGGCCATACTAGTAGATATATATTATAACCTCAACAAAATTAAGGAGTACTTTTTAAAGTTCTTTGTCTACTTTAACAATAATTTAGATTGTACTGATTAATTGGCTTGAAAGGGGTTCAATGATCTCAATCCTAACATTACTCTTGAATTCATGTCCATTATTGTTTCTATTCTAACCAGGCTCCCTAATCGAAACAACTACTTCAGAACTGAGAAACTGAAGACCACATGAGAAGGATGCTTTTAGAACTAAGAAACCAAAGCAGCAATGAACAGTACAATGACTGGTACAGAAAAAATGTTGATACAAGTAGGTGGCCTGTATTGGGAGAAACCGAGATGTTTAAGAATTATGTCATTACTAAACCAACCACTGCACAAAAGTAGTACTATTTCCTTGTATGATTTTGCCCATGCCATTGCCGACACTGATCAGTTTCCAAAACACTACCTAGCTAGCTACATATTCATGATATATCAGAAACTAGATCACCTTATGATCAATGTATATTATAAATAAGGAAAGTTTAAATCTCATATTAAAATAATTTGGATTGTCACATCCAAAACTATATTATATATACATAGAGAGAGAGAGAGAGAGAGAGAGAGAGAGAGAGTTATACAAGGCGAAGATAGAGATAGATGTGCGCTCACAGCTAAACCAACAAAACATCAAGATATAATTTTGGCTTTGGATACCTTATTTTTAGTATGTAATTTGGTACTAATTAGTCATACCAAACCCACAATATAGACTGGTTTTACACTGTTATCAATGACCAATTAATCCCTTCTTGAGATTGGCCGATCGATTTGGGATACCAAAACCTGTGGTGGCAAGTTTGTTAACAAGAGCCAGGGCATTACTGGTGATATAAGTAGCATTAAAAACCCTATTTCGAAGTAACTTAACCTGCTTTCCCTTTTGGCCTTCAAAACCATCCAAGCAAGTATCTTCATCGGTGAGCGCTGCACTAATCCATGTGTTGAGATCACTCATTTGCATATCGAATATATATGCTCTTTTACTTAGCCTTCTTAGAACATAGAGTGATTTGTGAAGCTCGTCAATGGCGTCCTGAAAACATTCGATGCAATCTGAAAGGGCGACTCGGTTCCTTCCTCGCATAACCCAATGTTTCTTCAAACTTGTCAGGTACTGCGCAGTGCTCTTGACCTCGGCTAAGGTCACCGACACCCCCGCCCGTGCCCACTTACTTGGGCTGCTCTTACAAGTGCGTGAAAACGATGCTAGTGTGTGAACACAGAGGTCTTGATACCTAGTCACACTGCAGGCATCATCAACATAGTTGTCTTCCTTTCCATGAGCTATTTGCCGGAAGTTTGTCAGGCATGCAAGAAATATGTACGTGACATGAACTGTTATATGAACGGATGCCATTCTCAGTCCAGAGAAATATGAATTCAGAAAGGGAAGCAATTGAAGTAGAAATTACTAGTGAATCATGAATAGCTAATTAGTACTGATTCTGCAACAAAAAGCATGCACCCATGGATGTAAGAAATAGGAGATCGAAGATGAATAAGCTGGAAGAGTCATGCTTTTCAATGTGGGTGAGAGAGCTTTTTGCAGGTGTTTGATAATTTCGGCAAGAAAGTGGTGATTGTAATAAAGAAAGGGGATAGAAAGTGGTGATGATAAAGAACGTGTGAATGACAGGTGAGTTGCTCATTTACACCGGATAAGGAGATGTATTTGGGGTACGTACCCTTCTTCCACAAAAACACATTGGATCGAACAGGTTGCATCTGAGATCCTGTAGAACGTTGTACCAAACGCAAACAAGTCATTAATTATAAGCAATTTAACGATAGCGACTATTGAAGGCGATCGATTGCGCCGAGTAACTTCGAAGAACCTTGGATTCATCATGTGTATGTCCTTTATTAAGTAGTCATGAACAGAGACATATGTGGTCCATGCCTAATTAGACTGGTACTGAAATAGAATAGCTAGGTAACATGATAAGATGCCAAACCGGAAGGTTAGTTTTGAGAAAAGAGAAAATATTGGTCGACCTAAATTTTGATATTTTCAGTTATATCTACTGATGTATTTTTAAATGAATGTCTATTTAACTTATAAACATATAAAATTATTTGAAATATAGGAATTATTTTATTCTCAAACAGGTCTGTAGAGTACACTATCTACATTAGTTAAATGGTAAAACTTGATTTGTAAAATTTAAAATTTTAAGATTTTTCATATCAAATTAAATATGAAAATTTAAAATAAAGAGTATAATACTTTAGGGAGAATTCTTTTTTGTCACGCAGCATGGAAAGACTAGGCTGATTCTAGCTCTTATTTGGGGTTAAAATCAGCTGCCTTTTGTAGGCATGGCATACTGGTTTAAAATTTGAATAGTGATATATAAAGTCTTGTATAGGTGGGTGGTTTATAAAAAAGTAGATCTAAAAAATGTGAGAAACTTACTTTTTCTAAAAAAAAATTATATTTATCATTTTTACACCACACATTAACATGTAGTTTGTCATTTTTATCATTCTATTTAAACACACATATATTGATGTGTAAATATATATATTTAAATAGAATAAAAAAAAAAATAACAAATCACATGTTAGTGTGTGATGTGGAGATGATAAAAAGTATTTCTTTATCGATATGATCTATTTTTTTACAAAACACCTCCACAAGACTTTTATATTTAGGACTTGTATATCCCAGCATTACTCTTAAAATTTATCAAGTATTGCCTTCGACAACTCAATTCACATCATTTCTTTCTAAGTTTGTTAATAATTCATAAGAGTACAACAAGTTGCATTTTATCAACCGTGACGTGGTGATTTTTATTTTTGAAATGAGAAATGATATTTGTAATCTTCGAGTGTCTAAGACCTGTACAATTCCTTTAGAAAAAGTGAGTAAATACAAAATTCACATGAAAATATAATAACTTTTTAATAATAGACCTCACTCTTTTTCAAAAAGATTATATGGCACTTGCGCATTCTATGACTATATATAACATTACTCTCAAACAGAACATTTGATAGCGCATAAGGTGGCATAGTAGTCGTGAGGCGAGATGTATTACTCGAAGATAGCGAATTCGAAAGTTTACATTTACATTTTTGGAGCTCTCAAATTAGAAGAATTTTTCTTTAAATTATTCGAAATATACTTGAAAAAAGTTTCTTGACGGGGCATGTGCAATCCTGACTTTGTCCTCAATACTTGCGTCAATAAAAAAAGATACGGCACTTGCTCCATGATTTGCGTAGAAATTCCTCAACTTTATTTCTTTTTTGCTAATTACATAGAAAGTGACTCCACTTATTAACTGTATACACCAGAGCGTCACATGGTTTTCTTTTATTGAGTGATTCTTATTAATTGCATACACCATTGTGTCACACCAAAGTGCATAGCTTTAATAAATGGAAGGACTGGATCTTGATAGGATTCTATGGTAATCTTGAGGCTGCTAGAAGGACTGAAAGTTGGCTCTTGCTCAAAGCTATTAAACCTAAGGTAGAGGTTGCTTGGTTGTGTGTGAGGGACTTCAATGAGATTGTGAACTACAGTGAGAAGGTTGGAGAAGTGGTAAGACCCCATAAGCAGATGGAGGAGTTCAGATTGGCAATGGAGGAGTGTGGTTTAAGTGATTTTGAATTTATGTGCAACAAGTTTACTTGGTGCAATAATAGGCATGGTAAAGTATTCACCAAGGAAAGACTAGACAGAGCCTTTGGAAACTCTCGATGGCATGATACTTACTCAAACATTGTTGTCTCTATCCTTCCAGCTCAAAGCTCAGATCATAGACTAGTTTTCATCTCAATGGATAAATCAAAGTGTATGCAATAAAAGAGATAAACCTTAAAGATATGAAGTATGTTGGGCACAAAGAGAAGATTGCCATCAAATAATTGAGAGTGAATGGAACAAACCCAGGTTGGCAGACAATAAAATCAAGTGCATGTCAGAAGGGCTGAAGAGATGTTAAGGAAAGCTGATGTTATGGAGCAAACAAATTTATGGCAGTACAAAGAAAGCAATCAGCTCCAAACTTAGCCAGATTTCAAAAATTTAGCAACAGAATAAAGGAGACTTAAATGACAAGATAAAAGCTCTGCAAAAGGATGTGGACAAATTACTAGATGAGGAGATCCTTAAATGGAAACAAAGGGTAAAACAAAGGTGGTTGAAGGAAGGAGACAAAAATACTAAATTTTTTCACCAATGTGCTAGCCAGAGAAGGAAGGTAAACACCATCAAAAGCATTATAGATGATGATGGGAGTGAGGCAGTCACACCTGAAGATATCAATAACTAGTTCCAAAAAAAAATTCAATAGCTTTTCACCTCATCTAGACTAGAAGGAGTGCAAGAGTGATTGGCTGCTATGGAAACCAAAGTCGATGCAGAGATGAATGAAAAACTTCTCAAACCTTTTACTACACAGGAAATGGAGGAGACAATATTTCAAATGATTACTTTTAGTTCTCCCAGCCCAAATGGCTTCCCAGCAGCACTGGAGCATAGTAGGCAAAGAGATTAGTGACGTTGTTTTATATGTTTTAAACTCAACTGGCTTGGTGAATGAAATTAATGATATTTATATTCCTCTTGTTCCAAAGAAGAAGTCTCATGTCAAAGTCTCTGACTTTAGACCAATCTCTCTTTGTAATGTCAATTATAAACTGATTTCAAAAATTTTAACAAATAGATTGAAGAAAGTGTTGCCCAGTATTATTTCCCAAACTCAGTCAGCTTTTGTACCAGGTATACTTATATCAAATAACATCATTATAGCAATATTTCAAATGAATACTTTTAGCTCTCCTGGCTAGAGGTGAACAAAAAACCCGCAGATCCGACCCGACCCGTTTTTCCGAATTAACCCGACCCGTTCACGGTTAAAATTGGAAACGGGTATTACCCGTTACCCGATTTTAAATTTCTTCAATTTCATTCATTTCACCCGTGACTCTCTCTCTCTCTCTCTCTCTCTCTCTCTCTCTCACAGTCGAAAACCCATCCCATTTTTGTCTTCGTCGTCTGCAGACCATGGTATCAGATGATTCAGATCCGTAAAGGTGCGCGCACAAATCAATTTGTTTGACGTTAATGGATGTCTCTCACAGTCGAAAACCTATCCCATTTTCTTCTTCGTCATCTGCAGACCACGGTATCAGATCCGTAAAGGTGCACGCACAAATCAATTTGTTTGACGTTAATGGCTGTTGTTGCTAGCTTTAGAAATGAAAAGGTAAGATTGGAATCATGATTCTGGAATGTTTTGGAATATTTAAACAAATATATTTGTTGGAGCTATGCAACATCGGACTCAGAGATTTGAAAGGTATTTTGAGAGTTTCATGTGAACTATTTTCTATGGAGAATCAAAGGGTTTTTTTTCTGTGTTTTTCTATTTTCAGTGTTTTTTTTTTCTTCTGGGTTTTTTTCTGTGTTTTTTTTTCTGGATTTTTTCATCCGATTTTTTCTTCTGGATTTTTCTTTTGTCTATGTTTTTCTACTGGGTTTTTCTTCTAAGTCTTTTCGTCCTGATTTTTTCTTCTGGTTCCATCCGATATTTTCTTCTAGGTTTTTCCATTCGATTTTTTCTTCTGGGTTATTCCATTCGATTTTGATTTTAAGATGATTTTCGCGTGGGTTTGTTCGTGATTTGGAACTGGGTTATTGGGAGAAATCTCCCTGGAAACAAAACAAAAATTCGGGTAATCGGTTAACAATCAATGGTTAACGGGTGATCTGTTAACGGGTAATCAGCATGGGAAAGGATTCGGGTCGGGTCAGAATTTGTGTTTTTCGGTTCGGGTCGGGTCGATGTACAGCCCTACTCCTGGCCCAGATGGCTTCCCAACCGCACTAGAGCATAGTAGGCAAAGAGGTTAGTGATGTTGTTTTATATGTTTTAAACTCAACTGGCTTGGCGAATGAAATTAATGATACTTATATTCCTCTTGTTCCAAAGAAGAAGTCTCATGTCAAAGTCTCTGACTTTAGACCAATCTCTCTTTGTAATGTCAATTATAAACTGATTTCAAAGATTTTAACAAAGAGATTGAAGAAAGTGTTGCCCAATATTATTTCCCAAACTCAATCAGCTTTTGTACCAAGTATACTTATATCAAATAACATCATTGTAGCTTTTCAAGCTATGCAAACTATGAATTGTTAAATTTTAGGAAAGCCTAGTTATATGGCCTCGAAACTAAACACGAGCAAGGCCTATGATCAAATTGAATGGAGTTTTCTTAGAGCTATGATGTGGAAGTTGGGCTTTAAGCAAAGATGGATTGATCTGGTTATGAAGTGTGTAGAATCTGTCTCTTATGTTATCTTGATAAATGGTATTCCACAATGCCCTTTCAAGCCATCTAGGGGTATTAGGCAAGGTGATCCTCTATCACCTTACCTCTTTATCATATGTGTTGAAGCTTTGAGCTCATTACTTAGGAAGGCAGAAAGAGATTGACTCATTACTGGAGTGTCTATTGCTAGAGGCAAGATTCTCATTAATCACCTCTTATTTGTTGATGACGACAGCCTGTTGTTTTGCAAAGCTAATTCGATTGAATGGAGTAGATTGATAAGTATCCTTAGCATCTATGAAAAGGCTACCATCAAGAGATTGAATATGGAGAAGAGTTCAATTCAATTCAATAAGAATAATCCTCAAGAAGTGCAAGAAAATATATTAAGCATAGTTGGAATCAGATCAACGTTGTCTTATAAAACATACCTTAGTTTGCCTGCTTTGATTGGAAGATCTCGAGCAAAATCTTTCAAGAGTATACTAGACAGAGTTAGGCTAAGGATTAGCAGTAACAAAGTAAAAACTCTCTCCCAAGCTAGAAAGGAAATATATCTCAAGGCTATTGTGCAAGCTCTCCCTACTTACAACATGAGTGTATTCAAGCTCCCAAGTAGTCTTCTTAGTAGTACCAACAGAATTATGCAAAACTTTTGGTGGGGACAACATGATAATGAAATAGAGATACACTCGGTTGCATGGAAAACAATAGGAAAAGCCAAATCAATAGAAAATGGGGTTCAGAGACTTGGAGAGCTTCAACCTGGCTATGTTTACTAAACAAGGTTAGAGATTAATTCACAACCCTTCCTCTTTAGCATCTCAGGTCTTAAAGGCCAAGTACTTTAAGGAGGTCTCTTTCTTTCAAGCGATATTAGAAAGTAAACCTTCATTTATTTGGAAAAGTATCGTTGCAACTAAGCCTTCAATAAAAGAAGATACTATATGGAGGATAGGAACAGGAGACCAAGTGAGCATCTGGCAGATTCCCAAGTCAACAACCTCTAAAGTCCAAAGCCCTATTCAGATACTTGAGAGTAGTGCCAAGGTTGAAGAACTTATTGATTCTAACACTAGAACTTGGAAAATTGGCTTGATTGAAGAAATTTTTCGAAAGAGAAAGCTAACTTGATAGTGCAAATCCCTATAAGTCTTTCTCACAATTCTGATAAGCTTATTTGGAAAGGCTCCTCAAATGGTCAATTTACAGTCAAGAGTGCTTACCACTTGCAAAAAGTTTACAGATGGCTTCTAAGGATCAGCCTTCCTGCAATTATAGAAACCAGAAAGTATGGCAACAGATTTGGAAGTTGTAAGTCCTACCAGTAGATAAAGTATTTATGTGGAGAGCTTGTCTTGAAGCTCTTCCTACTCAGCTAACCTATTCAGGAAGAAAGTTGTGGAGCAATCCAAATGTCCTATCTGTATAGAGGAACCAAAAACAGTGGCTCATGCAATATGGAATTGTGTAGCAACAAGAGATATTTGGGGACAATGCCCAAAGAAAATTCAAAAGAGTCACTTCCCTGTTGGCATGTTTGTAGAGATAATGGAGGAAATGTTTTTAGTATTTAGGTGTGAATAGATGAAGGAAGTGGCAGTTGTGGCAAGGAAAATTTGGCAGAGGAGGTATGTGTTTATTTTTAATGCAGAATTTTCTCATCCCAACTCAGTGGTGAAGTCATCTTAGGACATGTTGCAGAGCTTAAACTAGTTAAAAGACAAGCTTCCTAAAGGAAATGTCTCAGTTAGTAGCACAGTGAATAGTCGGGATCCTCCCCCTATGAATGTTTATAAAATAAACTAGGATTCTGTAGTGGATAAGGCTCAATGCAAGATTGGTATAGGCATCATTGCTTGAGACTAGGAAGGCAAGGTAATTGCTACTTTGAGGATGAACAAGCAATTTTTTCCAAACCCTTTACTAGCCAAATCTTTTAGGGCTCTTCAAGCAACAATTTTTGGTCTTGAGTTGAGATTTAAGAGGTGTGGTGCTAGAGGGTGACGCTCTTCAAGTTGTAAAGGCTCTAACTACTATTAAGGATTCTTGGACTAGTGCTGGGATGTTTGTGAACGAAGCCAAGGAAACTCAAAGTGCTATCACCAATGGAAAGTATACCATGTTTAGGGTAGTGCAAAAAATTCAGAACCCGGTCCATCCGTGCGGCCCAACCCCGACCCGACCAAAAAAGCGGGTTGAAATAACTTGTGGGTCAAACCCGTTGAAACTGCTATTATAAGAAATCTCATACTCGGTTCAAGTCATCGAACTATTTGAGCCCCATAGAACTCTCGAGAAAGCACTTTCTCACCCCTTCCTATCTGCCAAACAACCACCTATTCCCATGGCCTCACCTCAAATCTTCTCCTCTTTTAAGTACTCCGACAGCCTCACCGTCATAGCCATTTCGTTCTGTACTGCCATAGTCTACGAGGCTATCTCCTGCATCAACTCCTACAAGTCGAGGTCCGCAATTGACAAGGCTGCCAAGAAGCTAGAGACGATGAAAACCGAATCCTCCGCCAAGTTCGCCAAGAAATCTAAGACCAAAAAGATGGACCGAGTCGAGACCAGTCTCAAGGAGTCAAGCCGCGACCTCTCCTTCTTCAAGTTCAAGTCTGGTGCCGTCGTCACCCTTTTCCTCTTCATCATCTTCGGTCTTCTTAACTCACTCTTCTTAGGATTTTCACCACCACGCGGCGCCAGCTCCGGCCTCTTCCCCATGCCAAATCCCAAAACCAATTGATCTGGTTCACTACTACTCTTCCTCTCCTTTTTTTTTTGTTTTAAATTCACATAATGATTGTTATGTTATCATATGGAGTAATATTTTGATCGGATTGTATAGGGATAATGGGATTTGTAATTTTTTCCTCGAGAAAATGGGCTCTATTTGTATTGGCTAATGCTAGGTTTTGATCGGATTGTATAGGGATAGTGGGATTTGTAAGGTTTTTTTTTTTTATCTGTTTGTATACGATTTGGGTTCCCATTACCTGCTTCCAATCTCGGGTCGAGTCGGGTCGGCCCCTATTGGTTTTGTTTGTGTTCGAGGCGGGGCGATTCGGGCCCATTCATGAGACGGGCTGGTCGGGTTGCAGCCCTCTGGTCCTTGTTAGCAGAGATACAAATGTAGTGGCCGCTAAGAATTCCTAAGTGGTTTAGATGTGAATTGATACGGAGAACTTTTCTTCTTGTATTTCTTCCTTACTTAAAAGGAATGATCAGTAAAATTACCTTTCATTCCAAAAAAGTACGTGCATCTGCTTTAACTTGTTTTTTTACATTATCTTATTTAAATTTGATATATTTTTTATTAGTACTTTATTTGAGCTTTTTATAATTTCTTTTAACTACTATTTGTTGGTTCTCTCTCTCTCATCTTAACAAGTGTATGTATGTTGCACATAGATTTACACATATGATACACATGAGTGTCCATTACTATTTCAAGCAGGATTTTCCTTTTTAAAACCCCAAAACGTAAGGAATTTCTAAAATGCAGTGACAAGTTTTAAGAAGGTAACAGTCATGATTTGGGTTTTCAATTTCTCTTAACTAGGTTTGGTCTATGTGAGGTGAAACAAACTTAGGCTTAGGATTTGGGTCTAAAATTGGGTTTCCTACTGATTCAGGTTAAGGCTGCCATGGTGCGGGTCAGATCCGCTCCAAATTGACACTACAACTAAAATCAAAGTTTTATTTTTGTTCTGTTCTGGTCTGGCCAAAAGTTCTTGTGTTGAAACATTATGCAGTATGATTTAATTCCAATCATTCCATAATGTTTTGATCAATTCGAGCTGAATTTCGGTATTTTGGCTGGAATATGAGTTTGATCCAGAATTAACATGAATGGCAATTTGGTAAGTTTTTTGAAATGGTTGGAAAATTGTAATTTCGGGTTTCTTTTCCCTACCATGAGGCTACGACAAAGGCAAAGCCGCAAAACATTTCTCTTAATTTTCTAATCCCAATTTTCTCTCCTACCGAATGTCAGACGCCTTCCAGTCTCCAGCCTTCCCCCACAACCAGCAGCTCGTTGACTATCAAGAATCCACATAGATTAATAGGAAGGAAGATGAATAATGATAAACTGGGTATAAATCTATAATTCAAATTTCATTGAAATGAAAGATAGAGGATTGTTTGAGACAATCCGACCTCCAATTACGTTCCAAAATTTTAACCATTCAAAGATAAAAGTTCTTTCATCTTTCTGTCCTTTTTCCCTCATATACGCAGACCCTCCTAACAGAATTTCTCCCACTATTCACGTAACAAAATACAGAAATACTGGTATGGTTTGGATAGAGATTTGTTTCCAACTCATCACATCTCATTTCAACATCCAAACACTATAAACACAAACACTTTTCAATTTCAAATTTTTAACTTTTTCATCTAATTATTACCTAATTATTATAATTTTCCTAAACTTCCAAACAAAATATGAAAAAAAATTAATTTTTTTAAATCTAAAAAAAATATTAATATTTTTTTGTTTTAACAATATTTTAACTTTATAATTTTTTTTATTCAATATTTTCTCACTTATTTTTCAAAAATCCATAAAATATTTTAACTCAAACAATTTTACTACTATTTACAAAACATCTCACTACTATTTACGGACTATCTCAACTCATCTCATCTCAATTCATTATCCAAACTAGACTAACTTGATAGATAAAACTAAAAGAAAGCTTGCAGTAGATAAAACGTGTTGTTTTGTTTGACCCAAAACCTAATGTATTAGTACAACCATAATAAAACTCCAGACACTGCAAAAATGCAGCGTTCCTTTAATCAAGCAAAAACGAAAGGGGGAGGACGCAAATCTCCTGTTTACGTAGAGTGTAATTTGGTCATATGCTCACTTACATGTCAACTTCCTACTAGTCTCCAATATTCTCACTTTATAGGAGTCTCTTGCCAGAAGTTATTCTCTTAATCAAAACGCAATACTTCATCCCGTGGAAAGAAACAACACCATTTCAAGTTCTTCTTCAACTTAACTTCTTAGTTCTTCACTCACTTCATGTCTCTTTCTCTTCTAGGGTTTCTAACATTGACTCGGTCCACTCCATCACAGCTCCTTTTGCTCCACCGCAAGTCGTTGTTCGATCGTCCATTCCATCGGTTCTTCTCTCTCTCTCTCTCTCTCTCTCTCTCTCTCTAGCTTCATAGTTTTTCTTATAATTTTAGAATATAGTTTTTCTATATAGAATTGTTTATATATAAATATATATCTTATGTATATAATGACTATCCTGAAATGATACACCGAAACGTACCGATACCGAAATAATCAATTTCAATAACTCAACCGAAATGGAATTCAAAACTTTGCTACTACTACTTTCAATATGAAATGTCTTTTTCTTACTTTCAAGATGAAATATGTCTTGTTTGAAGACCGGTGATTATTTTTTTGAACAATTGGATTGAGAAGTTAGAAGTATTATTAAACTTTTTTATATATGTATATTTTTAAGACTTGTATTGAGAAGTATTATTGAATTTTTCAGGTATGTATGTTTTTAAAACTTGTATTTATGTTAATTTGGAATATAATTTTTTTATATATATAATTTATTTATATAACAATTATCCCAAAACAGTATATTGTACTGGTATTGAAATATTACGTTCCAGTAACTCAATAGGAATAGTCACTGGAACGGAATTCAAACCTTTAACTAAAACCCTACTGCTAAATTGTAAACCCTTTGCGCTGGCAGACCACGAACACATGAGAAGAACCACAATCCACTGCCGATACATGCATCGCTTTTTCTTTCGACAGTAGCATTAGCTGGCTCGTCTAGACCCTAGTATTTTCTCAGGTTTCTTTGGTTATATAGTATTTGCGCTTGTCCTTGTTCTTGATTGATGTGTACTTAGGTATATTACATAAAATCGTGGATAATTTATGTTTTGGATTATGCCAAATGTTTGTTTTATTTATTTTTAGGTGTGCAAGTTATTTAATCGGGAAGGATTCTTGGAAGCATGATGGCTCGGTTGTACTGTAAGTATAATTTGGTTCTGTTTGTTTTTGCTTAACCTTCCCCGCAGTTTGGTTGCAAGGAAAAGAAAGAAAAGGAAAATAAAATGAATTGTGGGTCGTTTGGATATATTTTGGTTTTAATTAGGAGATAGAATTGGTCATGGGTTCGAGCACCACAGTGGGTGATTAGAATCTGGATTCTTAAGTTAGCATAACAAAATGCCAATGACTTGTCAATAAAGAAATTGGGAGGTAGAAAATTGTTTTAGTATTATGTTCGGATTTCGATCTTTTTCTGTTTTTAATTTGTTTGTTCCATTTGTTAGGAAACAAAATGAGTTTGTATTTGTTTCCTGGTTGCTTTTTTTTTTTAATTGTCATTTTAATTAAGCAGAAGAAAAAGGTGTTTGTGAAGCCGGTTGTGAAAAAGAAGCAACATATTGTGGATCACTTCCAATGAGCTTTGTGTTTTCAAGAGGGAAGTTGCCTAGTCCTCTCAGACAACTTCGAATGGATTTGAGAAAGTTGATGCTCCCATATTGTAACACCCATGCCCAACACCAATCCCTGCATTCTAAAATTTTTTAGGTTTATACATATGAAAAGTACATTTAAAATTAACAAGTAATTTTTAGAATAGATTACGGGCCCAAATTTTATTTTGACAGATATTGAATTTTTATTGGACTTGCTAATTAAATTAAAATCATTAAATATTTTTGGATTAGGTGGACTTTTTTTATGGGCCAAGAAATTTGTGGGACAAATTGAGTTATTTTAGATGTTGGGACAAGGCCCATGAGTGTTGGTTAAATACTCGACTCATGAAAATAAGATTAAGCCAAAGAGATTTTTGAACTGTTCTAACTGACCCAGTCCAGCCCATTTGTTAATTCCATACACTACCTAAGATGTGGGCCCAAATAATTTGAAATGGCCCAAAAACCCAAGCCATGAGAATCAAGTATCTGACCCCATGGCATGCACGTCTCCACGCCATGTATGTTTTCCTTCTCACTAGGGTTCTTCAGCAGCCACTTTATACACACACACACGTTAGAATAAACCGTTCTTCCCCAAGCTAGGGTTTTCGCTCATCATATACCCCTCCCACACAACCCCTCACAGCCTCCCCCTCCTGCAAAAATAGCAGGCTACAAGAAAAATCAAGCATTTGCATGGTGAAGTCTAGCAAGCATCTCGGCAAGCCGCACGTCTAACACCCAACACTAAATGGAAGCCACAATCCACTATCGAACTTCGCCCAAGGGATGTTTAACACAGACGAAGACAGCATCACCTTACATCGGAATCGCTATGGTAAGCTTTCACTGTCAGAGCTGCTACCGTGATCACCTCCGCAAGCCCTCACTCACGCAAGCTCAACCAACACTACTATGAAGGGCTCGCCATCCCCGAACCACCCATCCCAATGCACCAAGCACCACTGCTGGCTTCAACCACCACAATGCCACTTTCACCCACTACAACAGTGCCACAAGAAGGTTGAGAGCCACGTTGTCATAGGAACCACCTCGCAAGCCTCACCATCACCGAAGGCCCTGTTCTACCAAACCCAAAATAGAGCAAGCAAGTGGGTTTTTCCACACCCATGCTCTTACCATGGCCGTTCAACTACTGTTGAGGCCACGACACCACTACCAATAGAAGACACTGGAGGACAAGCCTCCACATTCGGGCAACGTTGGCTGAAAATTTCTAGTCTATTAGACCTTTTCTCAAAAACTTGCATTTAATCTTCCTCTCTTATTCTCAAGAAGTGGTGATGTCACGAAAAAGCAGGAGAATAGGGAAGATCCTAAGAAGACAAGGATGAAGATCAGGAAGATAGTGTCCAAGATGAGGAAGATGACGAGGAAGACCAAGATGTAGACTAGCTACTGGCCAAGTTGGCAACTGAGTGGAAGTTCTTGTTGGCATTTGAAGGGAATTTCTGTATCTATAGCGATTGGGAAACACTTTAAAGAGTTACTACTCACCGGAGAGAGAGTTACAACTCACCGGAGAGAGGGATGTCTCCTTTGCGCTGTTGCCCACTATCTTAAATATCATGTTGATGTCATGTTTTAGTAGAAAGGAAGAAAAAAACATTAATTTGGATTCAACAAAAGGATTTCTTCCTCTGCCCTCGCTTTGGTCCTTGTCCCACAGCATAATCAAACCATAAACCAGAAAAGATATTCGGCATTTTTTCTTATAATATTAAACTTGTGAACTGCGAGAATGTAATTGTAAGTTGCTAACTTTTGCAGAAAAGTGAAAGCACCATCCAGGAATTTAGTATCATGAAGATGTATAATGTGAACTACAAAACATGACCCTTGAGGCCAGAGGTTTTAAGACGATGGTTTACAACTACAAAAGTTCCTCTGCAACCACCGCCAGGAGCCAATTGAGAATTATTCTTAAACAATAGCAAAACAGGACCTATGACTGAGTCCCTCAAAGAACACCGTGGAGGAGCACTACCGAGGAAGTAAGATACATAGTCATCAATAAAAGGCTCACATCTGAGACATATAACAGAACATGGTATTGAACTCCATTAAACCTCCTCTTAGACGGTTTTAAGAATCTCTTCTGAAGGAATCTCAAGTGTCGCTCCTGCATGCTCTTTACTCGGCTGCATTTCTGAAGCAATCAATGTTGGCATGTAAAAAAAGGTCAAATTCTTTTTACAAAATATCATGGTACATGCAGTTAACAGATAGAATTCAAGCCGTCACAATACCTAATCGAAAGGATACAAATGGAACAATACACAATCAAATATCAAGATCCAAGTTTATAGATGATAAATCCACCCCTAATGACATTTAGAAAAGCCGATTCCACATTTTAACATATAAAAGTGCACAAGTCTAAACCACATTTCAAGATTTTTCTTTTTATCAACACAAACCTTCCCTAAACATGGAGGAGCGATGATGAAATTAGAGCAGCGCAGAACCAAAACCCGACACATGATTGCATGTAACATGGTATCGGTTCCTATTTTTAGGGCCATCCAAATGAATTACCGTGATGTAGGAGATTTTTTGAGCCAGTTTCCTCACCAAAGAAATGAAAATTTGAATTAGCATGTTTCCCCCAAGTAGCTGAAAATTAATTGTTTTAAGGCTCATCCTTCTTCTCTCTCCTCATTGGTCTCTTGCGGAAAACACCCGAATCCACTTTTTTCCATTTATTCTCACCGGAGCTCCTTTCCTCTTCCCCCTTCCCCATGTTGATAAGTTGTTTTCAGATTCCTTTTTTGTTTCTTCTCCTCTCTAGCCTGCTCCAGCCTGATCTCGTAGCCTTCTAGTACGAACACTCACACGACCACCCCATGCAACTCACCAACCACCAATCTCTCTGTTCCAAGACGTATTGCCACAAAATGATCGGGGTTGTTTAACCCTGCAGCCCCATTTTACAAGTGGCACATGAGCCTTGCACTTGGGCTTTACGCACCTACACGACTCTAAAAGGCGACACATGGGGTATTGATGGATCCAGATCTCTGAGACCTAACCCACCCCCATGCCACCACCCCCGCCACATGGATCTCACGCTGACACAATTGCCAATGAGTGTATCTGCCATCGCCAACTTGGAACACCTTAAGTTTACGTTACAGTTTTCCCTAACCAAAGACTGAGAAAGATGAAGCAGGTTTCTCCATCAACCAGTCTGAGAAAACAAAATGCAAAAATGCACAACTTGCCATGGTCTCCAACCGTGGAACCACAGCCCCACTAGTTGGACAGTAGAATAACTGTCATTCAAGGTAGTTCTCCCCTTGGACTTCCGAGAATCGTGGGGATGGGTGAGGAACAATTTATTGGTCCCGAAACCCTTTATTATAATTATATTTCGATGTGCTTTCTAGTTGTAAGGTGTTTGCTGGGGATTGTCATTCACTTATGTATCTTGCTCTCTTTTATTAATGAAATGCTTGTTTAGCAAGGAAAAATAATTAATTTTCCCGGACTGTTCTAGTTTCTCAACTTCCCCGGTGGATCCGGTGTTTAGCAAGTTGTCTTCAACACATGCTTTAAACCAAAGCCATGTCCACAAGAAGTACAAGAACATTCAGACTTTTCGTCGTATAAATCCAGCCTGATACATAGGTACGATAGATCCTTCTGAATACAGCATTAGGTTTTGATACCAAGAGAAACGTTTTTGTCGCACCTTTTCATGATTTTCAATATCAGCTGTGAAAACTCGGATAAATTTTGTGGCAAATGTGCAGTTTGGTTTCTTTAGTAATTCTGGTTGATTCTAACATAAAAGCTGTGGTTAGGTAATTAAAATTTCAGGCTAAATGAAAGCACGCAAGGCAAAAACTAGTCACGCGCATACAAAGAATTTTACAAACACAAGGAATGCATACACGAAAGAGAAAAAAACCAGCGACATCGGGGACGTAAGACTTTCCAATTTAAGAATAATTTAAATAATGATAAAAATATTGGATAGAGAAAATTACGGTAACCGCCGCGAGAGTTGAGCTTGGCCTGGACGATCATGGTGGATATGAAATGTGAGGCCTCACGTGCCTCGTCGAGGAGTCTCCGGATCTCGACCTCTGAAATCACGTGCCGGTTATTCTCGAACTTTTTGCGGAGCTCTGCCGCCGACTCGGTAAGCATCAGAGAGTCGCCGGCGAACGTTTTGCGAGTCGCTCTCAGCAGCGCTCTGTACGCGCTCAGTGCTTCTGCTCTCGCCATCCCTCTTGCACTCGCTCTCTTTTGGGGCCACCCTTGGTACGTTAGGGAAATTCAATAAGAAATGAGCAGTGAACAAAAGACGATGTCGTTTGAATTTATTTCTCGACAGAGCGACGTCGTTTCCTTTGCTAAAACAGAATTTAATTTTGAACAACTGTTTAAAAAATTATATTCTCATAAAATGTACTTAGTAGACATAATTTGACGTAAAACATTAATTTAAAATTTAAATATTACAAATTAAATAAACTATTATTATTTAAATTATATAAATAGTATATCCTACGTACTGACTCTGAGAAAAAAATAACTCTCATACAATACATTTCGCTTAGTCAATTTGACAGTATATTCAGCACCACGTCATTTCTATTAATAAAAAATTTTAATAATTAGTCCTACATTATACATTTTATTTATCTTTTTATTTTTTTTCTTAGTACATGTGATGTAAGATTGCTTAATACTATTAACTATTATTTAATATTTTAACAGTATTTTTTCACTACTATTCACAAATAAACTGAAATGTCCCAATATACAATTTTATACATCGGTATTTATCATCTCTTTTAGAAATATATTATAATTAAAATTGAAATTGTCTATTAAATTCAAATGCAAAAATGAAGAAAAACAGCACCGCTACATCATATAATAAATAAAGGCAGCAAAGCACGTGTGGTATTAACCAGCTTCAAACGGGTGTGGCTCAATCACAAACCAAAGTACACAATAAATAAAGCCACGGTTTTTTGCTCGTATTTTAACAATCCACATCCATAAAAGCCTTGAGCATGATACGATTGCTGATATATGCTGACAGAGTTCGGATGATATGAATATATGGGTAAAAGCTGTATCCAACAGCGCCATGAATAATCACTTGCTAATTTGTGCAGCACTGGCTCTAATCTAGGAGCCAACAAACCCTGCCGATGGGAAGCCAGAAGAATTGGCTCTAAACAAAGGAGCTCCGCCGTTACCGCGGTGAATCCACCATTCTGCAATCATGTTTCTTACGCCGGCATCTGTAATGGGTTTTTTGGTCCGAGAATGTATTTTCGCCAACCATCTCCATTTTAGAATGTGTCTCTGCTGCAAACAAACGGGCACATCACTGTCACGAGCTTTGAATGGAACAAAACGTGCTTTGAACTACAAAATTTCAGCTCATTGAAGCCCAGCTTTAAAGAATAATGGAGCAGCATAATGAAAAGCTACTATACAAGTAAAAATCCCCCAATACATCTCTCAGTTCTGTTTCCCTTTTCTAAAATTTTCAGTTCCTGGTGCACTATTCCCCATTTTCAGAAGATTATAGTGGAAAACCTTTTCCCACTTAACTCATTCAGTGATTTGTTGCTTTTTAATCCGCTAATTAAATTTGTTCAGTAGTTTAATTGCACAATTTACGACATGACATGGACAAGATTACTGATGCATAAGATCAACATCCAAAGTCTATAAGGAGCAGACAAAATACTGGAGCTAGACACAGGCGGAAGGTGTCTGACACCTTTTACCGAGTCTAGAAGCTCCACATACGCCCCCTTTTCTCCGTTTAAAACTTACTTGCCTTGAAGTGATCAAGTGCTCTTATTTCTCACCACATGCCCTTTCGTTAAATCTCCAAAAAAGTCATCTTCAGGCAACAATACCATGATCAGAAAGCAATACTTATTTATCAAAGAATAAATGGCAGATACATGTCAACTCTGATTCAGATTACCACAAACTATATACAAACATATCACAACAATGCTAACAGTACCATTATTGCTACATGATGCTTTCTTTATTCATTTCCAACAACATGCACGTAGATAAGCCTCTGGAAACCCAATTCAAACATTGTCCCCAAACTTCCATGTCAACCTTTTATAGATGAAAGGAGCATATGAAAACTAAGATGTGAATTCAGGGGCTTCAATTAAGATAAACAAAAGAAAAAATTCTACCAAACACAGCAACTTCCTGAGAGACAGAGACAACCACCGTCGATGGAATCCCCAAATGAAAGAGAGAATTTGCAGTGGTTGACTTGCATGGTTTTCATAACATGAATTATGTACGAGTTACAAGATCATTCTTGACAGGCTTTCTGCATTCTTCTTTCATTCACAAGCTTTCATAACATTGTTTCACATTCCCCAAACACTATACACAGCAATAGAGCCAGAAATGATTCGTGAGTAAGATTCTTCCAGAATACGCCCTTAAATAAGTTTTACCAAATCTGTCATCCACTTTTATACGTGAAGATACTATAGCCAACTGAACATGCATTCAGTATGCCTGAATTTCAGCAAGCCATAAGACCAACATTTCTCCCATGGCTAAACTAACTTCCAGGAAGCTAATTGGTGACACATTCCCCAACTAGAGAAAACTGTTGAGAAAGATAGCTCAAAAGGACTGATATTTTATAGCTTCCTAAACCCACTAGGGCCGCTACCGCACAGTTGGTTTAAAAGGTAAGGCCTTCGGATCGATTTTACTTAATCGCCATATTCAGAAACATTTTATAAGGAAACTAACATGTTTTTATTTCTAGGCAGGAACCAACATATTATTTACCGTGTATATCTAATAATGAAAATATGAAGAAAAAGAAAGACTACAAAAAATAAATAAATAAAGTACCTCCAAATCGCTCACCCCAGAACAACAATTTTGCATCATCCTCCTCCTCATCGAGCTCGTCCCCATACCCAAATTCCGCGTCCCCGCGATATCCGGGTTCGCTACCATACCCAGACTCGTTTCCCTGAGCATCAAAACCACCAACGGGCCCAAACCCATGACCCGAAGTCTCCTTTTCCCCACTCCCTCCTCCATCCTTATCCCTCCTCGAATTCCTCGCTTCGCTCACATCGGAAGCCCAATTCGCATCCCCATTCCCAAACAGCTCTCCACTCGAATCCGTCACCGGAAGATCCGAGCACGTCCCATATGCTGCAGATGCACCCACCGAGCAGCACCGGCGGGTGATGCTCCTGTCGCTGCTCCGACCCGAAACCGATCTCGACCCTCGGCGACGTCGTTTCCTGGCGAACAATCCAAAGCTTCCGCGATTGTGGTGGCCGGTGGAGATCGGCCTGTCGTCTTCGATCAGGGTGAGCTTGGACATGTCGATTGCGGCGCCGTCGACAACGGAAAAGGACGTCGCGCGGTCGGAGAGGCAGGGGCGCTTGGTGTGGACCCCATTAGCAGAGTAGTGGTGGTAGGGCTTTGAGTAAGATGGGTTTGTGGCGGTGGTGGCGAGGTGGGAGTCGGAGTAGTCAAGGGTTTTGGGTTGGACCTTGAAAGGTCTCCAAGTGTGGAGCTGAAAAGTACACGAGTCTA
Source organism: Cyclocarya paliurus (assembly GCA_029856935.1). Classification (NCBI taxonomy): domain Eukaryota; kingdom Viridiplantae; phylum Streptophyta; class Magnoliopsida; order Fagales; family Juglandaceae; genus Cyclocarya; species Cyclocarya paliurus. Next base: position 13,790,114 of record CM056949.1, read on the forward strand.
TGGAGGGTCGCGAATCTAGGGCTTTGTGTGACATTGGCAGGGTTTTGGGCACTTTCTTTTTTTTTCCTAAGAAATTAGGGTTTAGGGGGTGTACGTGCAGATTTTACGTCGGAGCAGGAAGACCGAGGAGGAGTTTCTTTCAGAGATATGAACTTTCTCTACGACTTTGGGGGAGATTTGGAATCGGATTGGGACAAGAGAAGGAAGGGAGACCAGTTGGGAATTGAGAAGACTTGCAGCTGGTTTTTAAGAGAGAGAGTAAGGTCACTCGCGAGTGTATGTGCAAGCACATGACACGTGTCAGGTTGAGATTACACGACATGTGAATGCTCAGTACGAAATCGGATTGTTGCTATCCACTCATGTTTGGAGAATGAGAAAGCGAAAGCGAAAAAAATCTCAAAATAAAAATAAGTTGATTTGTGGATAGTAAAAACTTTCAGCTGATCGGATGAAAACTCACCAAAAAAAATTTACATTAACTTATAATAGATTACTTTATTTTAAATAAAATAAGATGAGATGAATTAAAATTAAAAATTAAAAATTAAATAAAATATTATTAAAATATATTTTTTAATATTATTTTATTTTAAAATTTAAAAAAATTAAATTATTTATTTTATTTTGTGTGAAAATTTAAAAAAAATTATAATAATTAGATCAAATGAAATGAGATTAGTTAAGAAAAGTTGTGAAAACAAACGAGACCTTATTTTGATCTCTTTCCCGCTTCTCTCTCCCTTCTAAATGTGTAATTGGTTCGGTTTCGGACATATTTTATAACTGAATCGATATATACTGGTTTTGAAATTTGAAAAATCGATACTATACCCGTTACACCTCTAAACTAGTATTTTTGATTTTACTAGTTTAGATTCAGTTCGTTCCAGTTTTTCCAATATATTATATAGTATATATTATAGTATATAATAATATAGTGATAATATATTGTAATATATTATAATATATATTATAATTGTATTGTATATAATATAAAAAATCATATAAAAATATTTTATACAATATAAAAATTTTAAAATATATATATGAACTGATCTGGTCTGGTCCAATTCGGTTCAGTGTTAGAAAAAGGAAAAGTAAAATTGGACCGATTTCAATTGGTTTTAAAAAAATAAAACCGATACCGGATCGAACCGAATCTGATTCAGTCCAACCTGGTTAACCGATTATTTTTTTTCAAGTCCCTCCCCCATCACCCACAAGCCCCTCCATCTCTCTCTTTTTGACTTCCATGTCTTTGTAAAGCTTTCACTAGTTTTCAAAATTCCAAATTTTTTCAATAAACTCAATGTTCTCCATTTTACTTCATCTATTTTTTTATATGCAACCCACAAGAATCCTGGAAAATAAAAATTGACCAAGTTAGATTTCATTCATGTGCTACAATAACATTAATTTGAATCACTGATAACGAGATAAAAAAATCACTGGAACACCCACAATCAAGAAAAAGCTAAAAAAGATGGGTATTGTTCCTATCACCCACAAGTAGAGCTATAATCGAGCCGAGCTGAGCCTGTCTTTGGCTTGCTGAGCTTGGCTCGACTCAAAATACTTGAGCTCGAGTTGGGGCCCGAGCTTTAGATTTTTCATTATTATTATTCTTTGTTCGAGCTCAACTCGATAAGCTCAACTCTCAACTCAAGCTCGAGCTTGAGCTCGTCCCACAAACGAGTTCGGGTAGAGCCAAGCTCAAGCTCAAATTGTTTTTTTTTTTAAAATAATATTTAATAATTAATAAATTAAGTAAAAATAAATAAAAAATCTAATATTAAATCTATACACATAACAAGTAGAACCTCTATTGAATTATAAAATTATAAAAATTTATAAATAATTAATATCTAACTTGTTGATATTTATACAAAATAATAATATATTATATGCCTACATATATTATTAATACATACACTCAATATGATAGCATATATCTATTTCATATATGGTTCCCACAGACTAGTATATTAAATTATTAAATTTTATCGACTAATTATTATACAAATTATAAAATATACTTATGAAGTATATTCACTATATAGATATAAGTAATTAGATTACATATTATATATTTAATTATAAAAGTGGTATGCTTATATTATTAGCTAATACATATATATATATATATATATATATATATATATACACACACATAAGTGTATGTTTATATTTATCAATATATGATTGAGTTTTAATCGAGTCGAGCTAAGGAGTCAACTCAAGCATAAACGAGCGGGTCTTAACGAGTCTTAACCAAGTCGAGTTGAGTTTTATCGAGTATGTATCATTTACAAATCAAGTGGATATCTGCTTTCACGAACGAGCTTTTTTTTTTCACGAGTCGAGTTCGATTCCAGTTTAATCGAGCGAGTATTGAGTGGGCTATCAAATAGACTGGTTCATTTACAGCCCTACCCAAAGCCAATCTCTACTGCCATTAAAGAACCCCAACCCTAACAACAACTGCAACAGCAACCAAAACAAGAGCAAAAACAACATCAAACTTCTCAAACTGATCATAGTAAAGCTGAACTTGATCAAAACAAAGAACCAAACACATATTGCAATCATCCTCCATTATTGAACTGGAAGAGAAAGAGAAAAGCATGACAAGCCCATTTGACCCAATGGAACTCATAAATAACCAAGTGCAACTTCTTCATTGACTTCTTCCTCCTCATCCTCTTCTTCAAATTCTTCCAACTTCTTGCAAGAGTACTTAGATCAGTTCCAAGATCAAGCGGGCTATCAAACAGACTGGTTCATTTACAGCCCTACCCAAAGCCAATCTCTACTGCCACTGAAGAACCCCAACCCTAACAACAACTGCAACAACAACTAGAACAAGAGCAAAAACAACATCAAACTTCTCAAACTGATCACAGTAAAGATGAACTTGATCAAAACAAAGAACTAGACATATCATTGCAATCATCCTCCATTATTGAACTGGAAGAGAAAGAGAAAAGCATGACAAGCCCATTTGACCCAATGGAACTCATAAATAACCAAGTGCAACTTCTTCATTGACTTCTTCCTCCTCATCCTCTTCTTCAAATGCTTCCAACTTCTTGCAAGAGTACTTAGATCAATTCCAAGATCAAAAAAATCAAACAAAACCCAAATAAATACATCTTACCCCCCTCCCAACGTATCATCAAACAAATCATGGTACTGTGATGGGAGTAATCCCCAAGATAAGGCATGGGCTAGGCCGAGCTGGCCTAGGACACCTAAGACGAGAAGCAACGGGGCAAAGTACACTGACAAGAGGATAAAAGGCAAGATCGTTTGACACCCTTACTGGTCGACAATCAGGGACATCCCCTGATCCTGAATCCCGGTGCCCAGACTAGTCAAAGAGGTGGACGTGCCTGACAGAGACCACGCCACATTAATGGGATGGAAGAGACCACGCCAGGAAAGGGAGCCACACCACATTTAATGCACCCCCGGTGTCACAGACAGCCACAATCAAATCTGACTGGTCTGCAACGCGGTAGATAAGTGGCAGGAACACCCGATCTAGTACGAAACGACACACCCACTACCCCAACACTAGGGCCAACCCAGCCAGGTATAAATACCCCCTCCCACAATCAGGGAAAGGATTCACACTCTTGAATACTTCTACTCTCATCCTTCTTGATAGATCGTTTTACCTTTTCTCTCCTACACTGAAACTAACTTAAGTATCAAAGGTACCATTAATCCCAAGCCCCCCATTCTTCATCTCAACAGGAACTAGGTCTAAGCCCAATAGAGTGGACTTACCTAGGCCGCAAAACACAATATCAACAGTGGCATTGTCTGTAGGATCTTATTTCCTATAGTAGCGTGTCCTTTGTATACTAGCAACAATGCGCTCCCAAGCCTCACGTCGTGAAGAAGAACAACCTGAAGCAATGGAAACAAGAACCAACGAACAAGCTGAAATTATACGAAAACTGATGGAGGAGGTGACGGCTCTCTGCAAGGCGAATGTCTCCCTGCAAAGAGCAAGTGGGGAATTGGAGGGAGGCGAGCAGAGCCACCACTCTGAGTCTCGTCGAGCCCCTGAAGTAGCAACAACCGAAAAAGAGAGACGCAGGGTGCTCCTCGAGCTCTAGGAGCTCGGGAAAAAATACGTCAAGATGGTCAAACAGGTAGGCACGACGTCCATGGTGGACTAGTTGATCACTAGCGCGGAGCTACTGTATAGGGCTGAAGTTATGGCAGTCCCTCTCCCCCCAAGATTTGAAGTCTCGTAGATAGACACGTACGACAGGTCTAGGGACCCCTTGGAGCATCTAGAAACGTTCAAGACTCATATGACCCTGCATGAGTTTCTGGGCGAGGTCGCATGCAAGGCATTCCCTCTCACTTTGAAAGGGATGGTGAGAGCATGGTTTGGGTCCCTGTTGCCTAGGACCATCGACAGCTTCGTCGAGTTGGTCAGGCTTTTTCTAACACAATTCATTGCAAGCCAGAAAAGGAGGCGACCTGCTGCCTATCTCCTAACCATGAAACAACCAGACAATGAAAGCCTGAAGTCATATTGATCTCTGTTCAACAAGGAGCACATGAGAACAGATGACCAAGATGAAAAAATCACCCTAGCGACTTTATTGGGAGGGGGTGTCTGGCCTCGCAACCCCTTCATGACGAAGATCAAAGACCCCAACTTCGTTGAGAGAATTCATAGACCGAGCTGATAGTTTCATCAATGTCGAAGATATGCCTTGGGTGCTGACGACCCCCCAGAAGACCAAGTTGGAAAGGGAGGACAAGAAAGCTATCGACCAGAGCAACAGGGTGAGTCGAGATTGTAACGAGAAGAAGACGTGTGAGATCAAATGCACGGAGGAGCAGCGCAGTCGTGGGTAGGTTGAACCACGCACCCACTCCAGCATGGCCGTGGAGACCTAAAGAGACCCGAGCTCGGTCAGCCTGTAGGGCAAATGGCTACCGGGCTCGACTTGCTCTAACTACTGCCACAAAACCGACAGTCACCGAACCTAACATTGCTTCACTAGAAAATGAAAGATGGAGGAGTTAGAAGCTCTACTAGACCAGCGGGGTGACGAACGGCGCGGCTAGTGATCTGATGACCACACGTGACAATAGAGAAGTGAAAGTCCAATAAGGTGAAGGGCTAAAGGGCAGCCCAGAGTGAGCCTGCACCAAAGAAGCCTAGCTAGAGGAGATGGTCCACTGGGCGAAATTTGAACAATAGCATGAGGATATGCCAGAGGCGAGACCACCTTCTCGACAAGGAGGGCCCACTTCAGAAAGGCCAGGTATGAGCAAGTGTTCACTGCCAGCAGGCAATCCCAAGCACTAGGAGCCACTCAAGGGAGATTGTCATAACCTTCGGCGAGAAGGATGAGGAGGGCATTCTGCACCCTCACAATGACACCTTAGTCGTGACCATGCAGATCGCCAACTACCTAACAAAAAGGGTTTTGATCGACAATGGCAGTTCTACTGACATCCTATTCTGGGAAGCCTTCATTCGAATAGGGATCACGCTCGACGCCTCTCAAGGGCTTCACCGAAGATGTAATCCAGTCAATCAAGGCTATCACCCTATCCATCCTGGCTGGAAAGGCTCTAAGAACAACAGCTACCATGGTGGATTTCCTTGTGGTAAAGGCCCCCTCCTCCTATAATGCAATCTTGGGGCGACCAACACTGAACCACCTCAGGGCGATGACTTCCACATTCCACCTGAATATGAAATTTCCAACTCCCACAGGGGTGGGTGAGATTCACAGCGAGCAGGTCCAAGCACAAGAATGCTACACTCAGGAACTGAAGTCTAAAGCCAATGAGGTCCAATCAGTTGAAGGAGTGGGAGAGGATGTCGGCCCACCTTCGGCTCCAACCTTGACAGAGCTAGACGAGGAAGTAAGGGATGAGCAAGCTCTACAGCAAGCAAAACCCAACAAACTTCTAGAGTTAGTGGCGATCGATCCGCAAATACTTGAATGGACTATTCGGGTGGGATCCAAGATGGCCGAACTGAGAAAATCCATGAAGTAGCTCCTCCCCGCGCACCAAGACATGTTCGCCTGGAGTCATGAAGAAATGCCCAGAATCGACACGTCCATCATCGAACATCGCCTCAGTGTAGATTCTAAGGCAAAGAAGATCAAGCAAAAGTGCCACAGCTTCAGTGCAGAGAAATAGGTAGTCATCGCTGAAGATGTAGACTGGCTCCTGGTTAGGGGATTCATCAAGAAAGTCCACTATCCTGAGTGGCTCTCCAATTTCGTCCTAGTAAAGAACGCGAGTAGGAAATAGAGGATGTGTGTTGACTTCACCAATCTGAACAAGACCTACCCGAAGGACAGCTTTCTGCTACCGTGCATAGATTCAATAGTGGACTCGACCGCCGGGCACCCCCTACTCAGTTTCATGGATGCATATTTCGGGTACAATTAGATCAGGATGAATGCAGATGATGAGGATAAGACAACCTTCATCACCAACCGAGGACTCTACTACTACAAAGCCATGTCATTTGACCTTAAGAATTCCGTGCAACTTATCAACGACTGGTTAACCAGATGTTCAAAGAGCAGATCGGGTCGAACATCAAGGTCTACATCGATGACCTCTTAATCAAAAGCAGGAAGCCCGAGCAGCATCTCACTGACCTTTGGGAAGCCTTTCCAGTGCTGATGAAGTATAAGATAAAGCTCAACCCACTAAAGTGTGACTTTGGTATGGAGTCAAGAAAGTTGTTAGGCTTCATGGTCTCGGAACGGGGAATTGAGGCCAACTCCGAGAAGGTCAAAGCGATAGTGGACATGCCAATGTCCCGAACAATCAACAAGGTCCAAAGGTTGGCAGGGAGAGTGGCTGCCCCGAACTGCTCCATCATAAGGTTGACCGACCGCTGCCTTCCCTTTTTTAAGGTCCTTAAAAAGAAACGAGAGTGGGATGACGAGTGCAGCCAAGCCTTCAGTGAACTAAAGGAGTGTTTGGCCCACCCGCCACTTCTCAGCCAGACCGAGTTAGGGGAAGGCTTGACTGTATACCTAGCAATGACCCCGAATGCCGGGTCTACTATCCTAGTTTGCAATGAGGGAGGAGACCAACGACCCATCTATTACAAGAGTCGTGCTTTTCAAGGAGCTGAACCTAGGTACCAACGAACGAAGATGCTGGCTTTCGTGCTAGTCATCGCTGCAAGACAACTAAGGCCATATTTCCAAGCCCACCCAATGAAAGTACTCATGGATGTCCCCCTCAAGAAAATACTAGAAAAACCCAATGTGTCCCGTAGAATGAAAAATTGAGCAATTAAGTTGAGTGAATTCGACATCGAGTACTTCCTCCGCACAATGATCAAAGGGCAAGTATTGGTAGACTTTGTTGCCGAGTTCTCAAACTTCCTTGAAGAAATACCTGTCACACCCCAAGGCAAGCCCTGGCAAGTCTATGCAATAGCTCGTCCTACCGAGCTGGGGGCTGTAGGGGTGCATATAATCACAAAGTTCGGAGAAGAGCATAACTACGAGATCAAGCTCAATTTCAAAATCACCAATAACAAGGTTGAGTACAAGGCACTACTGGCAGGAATGATGGTAGCTAGGTCATTGGGAGCTACCAATGTCGAAGTGAGGGTCGACTCGCAAGTAGTGATCGGCCAAATAATAGGGCAGTTCGCCACTAAATGAGAGAAATTGAAGTACCTCCAGCGGGTAGGAGAGGCACGTGACCTCTTCAAGTATCTTCACATCCAGCAAATCTCGAGGGGAGAAAACCACAAGGCAAAACATTTGGCAAAGGCCGCCTCAGGCCAGGAAAAGGCCCTCCTTGGGGATCATATCGTAGCTCAAACGGTTGACACACTGGACATCAGGATCAACGTGTCCATGGTCCAACCCTCACAGCCAGAATGGGTCATCAACATCATAAAGTTTCTGGATGGGAGCCTACTCCTGAACGATCGGGAGGAAGCACGAAAGATCAGAAACAGAGTGGCATGCTTCTCATTGGTGCAAGGAGTCCTATATATGCTGAGATGCATCTCGCCCAAAGAAGCCAAGTACGTACTGGCCAAAATACATAAAGGAGTCTGCAGAAATCTCTTCGGCAGAAGAGCGCTAGCCGCCCGAGTCGCTCGCTTGGGGTACTACTGGCCCAACTCCATCCGGGATGTAGAGGACATCATGAAGAAATGCTCTAATTGCTAAGAACATGCACCGATCCCCCCTGTCCACCGGAAGAACTGACCTCCATTGTCTCCTCATGGCCCTTCGCACAATGGGGACTCGACCTTATTAGTCTATTTGCCAAGGGCAAAAGAGGAGTGAAATTTGTAATGGTGGCAGTCGACTACTTCACGAAATAGGTGGAAGTAGAGGAACTGGAAGCGATCACTGCCCAAGCCATCGCAAGATTCCTCTGGAAATCCATAGTCTATGGGTTCGGCATCCCTCAAAGCTTCATATCAGATAACAACAGGTAGTTCAATTGCTCCTATTATCGGGAATGGTGTGTGGAACTCTGGATTAAGGCCAAGTACTCATCTCCGGGGCACCCACAAGCAAATGGACAAGTAAAGGCCACCAACAAGGCATTGTTGAATATTCTGAAGAATAAGCTGGGAGATCAGAAGGGGAGATGGGATGAAGAGCTTCCCAGTATGCTATGGGCCTACCAAACGTTCGTCAAGACCCCCACGGGAGAAACACCATTCGCGCTCATCTACGAAACCGAAGTTGTTATCCCAGCAGAGGTGGGAATGCTCATGTACCGGATTCAACATTTCAATCCAAACCACAATGACGAATGATTAAAAGAGAACCTGGACCTCCAGGAAGAAAGACAAGAAAAGGTAGTGAGTCAGACAGCGAGCAACAAGTGGAAGGTCAAGCTATACTTCAACAAATGAATCTAACCCCGAGAGTTCAAGATAGGAGACATGGTCCTAAAGTAAACAAGCGTCACCACCCAAGCTGAAGGAAAGCTCGAACCCCGATGGGAATGGACGTTTATGGTAACCGCAAGCAGAAGGCCCAACCCTTATTGTCTGAAGGACCAAGAAGGCCGCAAACTGCTCCACCTATGAAATGCTGAGCACTTGAGAAAGTACTTTATATAAGGGCCACGATGTCGCCCGACGATGTAACTAACAACTTATCAATGAAAATGCACATATGAGCTCATTTCCATTCTCTTGTGTCCGAAAGCCTTAATCAGAGAAGCCCAATCTCTGGATTGGCCATGATACATTGGCTAAGGGCCAGAGCCTCCCGAGCTCTACCCCACCAACACTAAATATGGCGCCCCCAACTTCCATGTACGGACAAGTACGGAAATCGAGACACCCGGGATGATGACAACCCGGTCACGCATCCCAACGACAAGTGTCAAGTGTGTGCAACAAATAAATAGTGCACAATTAAAAACACAGCGGAAGGTAAACAAGTCAACTAGTACCAGAATTTTAGTTAATACAGATATCCAAAATACAAATACCTTAAAATCAAGTCAAGTCCCAAAAATAAATACAAGTCTGATAAAAAAATCTACAGCATGAGTGATCCCAGATCACTCCTCCGGCGGAGCCAGATCTTCAGGCTCGGCATCTGTATCATCAACAAAGTCTGCAGTACCATGAAATGGTACCGCAGGTAAGTTATAACCTAACCAAGTCCAGAGATATAACCATATCTACACAACTAACCATGCATCCCATGATGCAATAATGCAACGCACGCCAAAAATCTATTTGGCACAAAATCATTTCCAATAAAATCAATTCCACCATTTTCCTAGAAAATGGCACACAAAAACATACTCACGCTATTTTTCCAGAAAACAGCTCATTTCCAATTATTCCAATTAACCATATGCACCATGGTCTCCCCTATGGACCATCCGCACGTCCTGGCTACTTTACGAGCAATGCCCAGTTCCGCACCCAGTGCGTTCGTGGCCAGGTCATCCTCTAGCCCCCGCCAGCAGAAGGGCCACGGAGTCGGCACGTCCAACGTCCGATCCCGTTGTCGCCCGACGACAACCCAGGGGACGTCACTCAGTATCTTACGCTCCCGAGTGACCAGAGGAGCTCCACCGAGATAATGTCCCATCTCGGCTTGGGGTCGTAATACACACGCACCCATAAATCCAATTCTCATGAAAACCCAGTTTTCAAAATAATCACATGAACATGAATGCAATACACGAAAACTCAGTTTTCAATTTACAAACATGATTATGCGTGCATATGCCATGAACCAAAAATAACCTCAATATCACAACCAAACCAGATCAAAACACAATTCCCAACAATTAACCAGATCACAGCCAGAATATCCAATAACCAACTCCAATTCACAATATCATCAAATCCAACAATAATCCAATCACCAAAATCACACAATAATGTACTCCGATCAATCCAACCACTCCCGAACTTCTCGGACTCAGTCCGGAAACCAATCAGGATACATATATATATATATAGCAGTTAATTACAAAAATATAATTAAACCTCAAAAGAATTTTTTAGAAAATACTTACAGCGCTTTAAAAGTATTTTACGGAGGATCCGAAGCACAAGGAATCGCCAAAACAGCAAAACCACACAGTGTAAAAATACTGACTGAAATGCAGTGAATTTCAAATTTTGCACGAGTTCAAACGGAGACTTGAAATTGATAGGGTAGGGCCTTTGGAAGGTGGGGAATCTAATGGTGGTGGTGGCTGGCCATGGGTGGCGGCCGAAACGGCGGTGGAAAGCCACGAAGTGTAAATCGAAGAGGGTGTTCGATGGGGCGGCTCCGGCGACGGATCGGAGCCGGGGTTGGGTCGGTTAGGACAGAAATGGGCCGGTGGTGATGTGGCTAGGAGCTGGTGGCCGGAGGTGGCCGGACGACGGCGGAATGAGTGAAGGAACGCCGCGGCTTCGCACGGCTTCCGGAGGCTAACGGCGGCGCAGCGTCGGCTGGAATTTGGAGGGGAGGCTCGCCGGCGCACGAGGAAGCCGGTGGTACCGGCGGTGTCGACTACCGCCGGCCGACGGCGGTGCAGGGGCAGTGGACCCGATTTGAGCGAGGGAAAGGAGAGAGAGAGAAATCCGATCGGGGCTGGGGGGAAAAAGAAGAAAAGAAAAAGGGAAAAAGAAGAAGAAGAAGAAGAAAAAGGAGATCCAGAATTTTCAACGTGAATTTCGAAAGTGATCCAACAAAGACGATTTTAAAACCACTAAATAAATAAAATAATCCAAACGCAATGAAATATTCAAATAAAATAATAACTATTTTTAAAACAGTTAAAATAAATAAATAAATCAATTTAACTCAAAATTAACTAAAGTAAAATATTAAACTCAAACAAAAACATCCTTTAAAATAAAGAAGAATTAAATTGCAGATCACTAATTAAAATTAATCAAACGCAGTGAAATGTTTTAATAAAACAATAGAAATTTTAAAACCTACAAACAAACCAATTTAAATTAAAGGTCAATTTAAATTTAAAACAATAATTAACAAGAAGAAAGCCCAATAAAATAATTTTTACAATTTAAAATATTCTAATATAATATTCTAAAACTTCAAAAATAATAATTAATAAAAATAAGAAAGTCCAATAAAATAATAAAATAAAACCTCTAAAATATTAAAACAAGATAATTACACAATAAATAATTAAAATAAACCTTCTTTAAAAACACACTAAAATCCAGGATGTTACACTAAACCAGATACAAGTCCCTTGACTTGCCAACGTTCGTGCTACCACTATACATTGGCTAAGGGCCAGAGCCCACTGAGCTCTGCCCCACCAACGGCCAGTCGGATACAAGTCTCTTGACTTACTAACCTTCTCGCTAAAAGCCAAGTCCCTTGACTTGCCACGGTGCATTGCCTAACGGTCAAAGCCCACCGAGCTCTACCCCAACCACAACCAGTCAGACACAAGTCCCTCAACTTTCTGACCTTCATGCAACGAAGAAGCAAAGAGAAAAAAATGCAAGAGTAAAGAATAAGGCAACAAAAGTAAAGGAAACACGATCACAACATAAACACGAACTGTATATATATATTGACCGATTACATCAATAGCCTGATCGGGCGTGAAAGGTATAAAAAAAAGCAGAGTAAGAAAATTAAGATGGCGGAAGGGCATATCGAAAAGCCAGCGGCATCTGCTTCCTGCCCAAAGTCTTCATGAAGCAATAGGCCTGGCAGTATGGCAGAGGGAAGAGGGATCGAGACTGTTGAGCTCGGTTGCAGGTTTCTCCCTCAAGTGGTCTCAAAGGCGCTCAAGACCTTTCCTATAGCCATAGCCCAGGCCTCGTCCTGAAGGGCAGGAGAGAGGTAGAGCTGAGACTCGACAATTTCTGTGTGCTGCTAATCCGCTCCCTGAGAAGACTCCAAAATGTGAGCCTGATCTCGAAAATGCCTAGCGTAGGTCCTCAATCTCTGCACCAACTTATTAAGCCCGATATACTTGTGGAGCAGCCGAGAACGCACCTCACCAGCATACATCTTCTGCCTCATTAACAGCTTGCTCACGCTCTTAAATCCTTCCAGCTCTTCCTGGACGGACTCCAACTCACACTCCAACCTCACGATCTCATCCGTAGTGTGCCCTTTCTCAATAAGAAGTCATTCAAACCCCTTGTAGAGATCGGTAAGCTCTTCCTTGGTAGATTGCAACTCTTGATCCTTTGACTCGGTCTCCCGATCCTTCAACTCAATCTCCCTACGGTGACCACGCATCATCTAACAAAAAGTCTCGTTGTCTTCTGCCAAAAATTCGTGCTCCACAGACAGATCGTGGAGGTCCTTGATAACTTTCTTCATCTCCAAGTGCATAAGGATGTTTAGCGCTCGCTACGCTCTCAGCTCCTCTTCTAGAGCCTCCTTGTAGCCGGCAATCATCTCCACGAGTTGGTCAGCGGCCTAAGATCCGAGAAGTAGAGTTATAAGGAAGAAGCAACCAGAAAAGTAATCTAAGTGGCAAAGGAGACATACCTTAGCAAAAAAAAGCCTAAGATTCCAAGCCTCCTTCTCGACTAAGTCACCTCGAGCCTTCTCGAAGCCTGGTCCCGTCTCTTGCTCCCCAACTCCCCCGAAACTAGAAGAGGGCGCTGCACCCTCCAAGGTCAAAGCAACCCGAGGGAGCTTCACCTACGAGTCTGCCCTTGTCTCTCAGGCAAGAAGGGGCACATTCGGCCTACGAACAGATCCCCCCACCTCCGCCTTGCCCCAGGTAGGTGCATCACCCCGAGGAACCTCTGGACTGCTCATCGCGTCACTTGACTCAAGGCTTGAGTCCTCCTCGATCATGGAGGACGTCGAGGAAGAACTATCCTCCATGGTAATGGCGTCGACCCTGGTCAAAGAAGAAGCCTCGGCTTGGGAGTTCGCAAGGCCCTAAGATGGATCACTCGGGACCAAGTGTGAGTCAACATCGGGCTTAGGAGAGAGCTCGATTGGGAGTGAAGGGATAAATACCTACTCATTGCTATGCTCCGAAACCTCAGGGGATTGGGGGAAGTAAGAGCCGAAGACACTAGAAGAAGAGGAGGGGTCGACACCCTAACTGGAGAATCGCCATGAGCAACCTCTGCCTGGGCGAGCATCCCTTCGAAGGAAGGGAGGGCTTCCTTCGTAGGGGCAGACCTGCGGGGAGCAAGATTGTTGAAAGTGTTGAAGAAGAGAAACGCGATGGCAATGTCGTCCTCCTCGTCATCTTCCATAAAGCCTGTTAACAAGGTCTCAAGCAGCGCATGCAGAGGGGGTTGGGGATTCATTGTGAGGGCAATAGATAGAAGAGTTGCCTTAGCCCTTACGAGGAGCACCCGAAGAAGGCAGGTGCTAGAAACTTCCAGAGGCCTATTGCGCTAGGCCCTGTTGAGCTGAGCGGGAAACGCTGTCGTATGCACAAAAAATGGATCCTGCGGGCGGTCGACAGGATGAACCAACAGCCAGTCACGAGCCCGACTCGCGGCATGGTACGAGGAGGCTTGGAGGGTCGAGAATGAGGATCCCCAGCTCTTGGACGTGAAGTGGCCCCAGTAGTGCTATTGTCGGTTCAGGGCCGCTTGTTCCGACTGCTTGCAAGTGGGGAGGTGGCTCATTGTTTCCTCCTAGAAGAAGAATGAGGAACCATCAAGAATTCACGACTGAGCACATGTGAGCAGACAGGGAGCGTAATGTAGCGGTGGATGTTGATTTCCATCAGCAAGTCTCAGTTTCAGACTCTGTAGGGTAAGGGGCCGCCCAAGACCGGATGGTAACAACCCTAAGTTCCTCCCTCTCCAACAACTTGATGGAAAGGGATTTTGAAGTCGAGACATTGGACCAAATGGCCCGAACAGGAAACTCTCGGGCTAGCCTCTTCCTCTTCAGGGAACTCCTAGCCCGGGCTGGAGATGATGAAGAAACGTTGACGCCACTCCTTGATCGAAGAGTAACGCTTCTCTAGAGTGATGACGAGTTTTTCTGGGGACCAAGCCTGGAAGCTACACACACTTCCGTCAAGGCGAAGAATGCGATAAATGGCCAAGAATTCGCAAGCCGTCAGATCTGGATATTCCTCCAAGTCATCCTTAAGAACAATTAGAGCTGAGATGTGCCGAGGCCAACCTCAAGAAGTCCAAAGTATCCCTCACAGGGCGGCAGAACGATAGCCGCAACCCATTGTTCAACAGCAACGGGTAAAGGGCAACACGCAACGCCAATCTATTGGTGTCCACCACTGAAACACATGAACTAGAAACCTCCAGAACTATCTGCGAAGGAATGTGGAATGACCTCTAATAGGCGCAAAGGTCATCTCCAGTCACGAAAGAGTTGAGACAAGCTTCGATGTCACCACAGTCGGCCATGGTAGAAGTAGTAAGCAAAGAAAGGAAGGAAAGGAGAAGGAAACCAACCGAGAGAGAAACATAATTTTGAAAGCAAAATGGAAGGGACGATGGGTTTAAATAGGGGAGTGAGGTGACGGTTGGCATTCGGCAGACAACGAAGCGACTGCGACTCAGAAACAGAAGGGGCTTGACAGTTCTAAGGAAGCGAACAAAACAACGCCAACAACCGCAAGTTGGGTACGTGGTCAGTACGGCCCAATCTCGAGCATTGCACATGGGCGGGAAACCCTTTGTCAAGGACAACCTCAATTAAGAGGGCAGGGACAACCCTTCCCTTTCTGCATAGGGGTGCTGAGGTGTCACAGGGTCATTCCGAACTGTTGCGTCCTCGAGAAGTCGAATAGGGGGATATGCACGTGTGAACATTGTACTCCAATCTGACTTGACACATGGACAAGAGACAACAGTAACGTCTCCCAGGTTTAAATACGGCAAGATGTGGAGAGTTCTTCTTCTCAATTCCCACCCTATAAGTACACTAGGAATTTGCAGGGTACTATGAAAGGAGTAATCCCCAAGGCCGGGCCTAGGAGTAAGCCTAGGCCCGAGTCCAAGGATAAGGCCTGGGCTAGGCCGAGCTGGCCCAGAGGTCCAATGAGAGAAGCAACAAGGCAGAGTACACTGAAAAGAGGATGAAAGGTAAGACAATCTGACACAATTACTGGCCGACAGTCAGGGACATCCCTGACCCTAAATCTCGGCGCCCAGACTAATCAAAGAGGTGGATGTGTCTAACCGAGACCACATTGCATTAATGGGATAAAGGATAGAGGAGACCACGCTAGAAAGGGGAGCGACGCCTCAGTTAATGTGTCTTGGGGCTCGACACGCCACAACGTGCCTCCTGGGTTGTCAAAGACAACCGCAATTAGATTTTACTGGTCTACAGCATGGCAGGTAAATGGTAGGAACACTCGACCCTGTACGAAACGACACACCCACTACTCTCACCCCGAGGGCCAACCCAGCCAAATATAAATACCCCCCTCCCATGGCCAGGAAAGGAGTTCACACTCTTGTATACTTCTACTCTCATCTTCCTTGATAGATCATTTTATCATTTCTCTCATACATTAAAACTAACTTAAGAATCAGAGGTACCACAGACTTCGAGCCTCCCATTCTCCATCTCAACAGGAATCTAGTCAAAGCCCAATAGCATGGAGTTGCTCACGCCGCAAAACACAACATCAACAAGTACCTCAAAATAATAGATGAAGAGAAGTGAAGAACATCGAGTTTACCGAAAGAAGTTGGGATTTTGATAACTTGTGCAAAGACTTATACAACTTCAAAGAAGTCAAAAAAATATAAAAAGGGGGGTGTTGAGGTGACGAGGGGACAGAGAGGAGCGAGAAGATCAAAAATAAAATAAAAATCTACTTTCATGTGGATGTAAATTTTGGTTTGCAACATGTTCTATGTGGCGAATTTTTATTGACAAGTGTTGAAATGGGACTTTCATTCAATCGGTTGGGAGTTTTTTTCTTGTAAATAATAATAAGATAGCTTAAATCAAGTATTTATTGAATTTTAGAAAATGAGGAAAAAAAAATCAAATAAAAATATAATAAATAATTTAATTTTTTAAAATCTCAAATAAAAATAATATTAAAATTTTATATTTAAATAATATTTTTTTTAATTTTTAATTTTAATTTCATATGATCTGCGTAACTAAGCAAGAACTTGACAGGAAATACAAGACCTATAAAAAATGAAAGCCCGTTATTCCGAGCAAGTATAAATATGAGAGGGCCCCCTACTCAATCCAAAGAAAGTTAACTAACATCGTTAAAGTCTACCCCCGCTAGACAATTTCCGACAAGTTATTATAGTTAAAAGTTTCTTTCTAGTGACAGTGTCGATGTGGATCAGGGTTTAACTCGAGGTCGGCAACGTGCTTCGACAAAATAATATTCCCACACAGGATCATGTAAATACAATATTTAATGTATTTATAACTACCACACGAGTACCCAAACGCAACTTAAACTTTACCAGTAGCAACATGTACAGATCTTATTCCCAATTCTAAAGCAAGTAGTTTTGTTTTCGCACAGGAAGTCCTCTTTTTAAGAGTTTCTCTGGATATCAAGCAATCCTTTGTGGAGTGTAGCTGCATAATTACCAAACTGAATGTCGGAAGGTGGGTGCAGGTCAAAAACATAAGAGATGGGCCTCGATACCAACATCGGCTTCTTCGTGATGATCGGGTCCGACAACTTCCCGAAGCTTGTTTCATCAAATGGAAATGACTCCGTCAGGAAGAAGAAGCAATCATTGCCCAACCTTTCAACCTGAAACACGTAGAAACCATCAAAGTAATATCAGCTGCACCTTCCTCATCCTTATGTTTATTGGCCATCAATGAAACTCTATTATTGTCAAGACTTTCACATTAGCTATCCAGTAACCAGCATTGCATTTTTTTATGAATACAGTACATTAAAATCCACATAAATTCCAGTAGAACTACATTGTTTATTTATGATGAAGAATTCCACCGACCAGATTGTTGGATAAACTCTAGATAACCTCGGTCTCCACCTACCCCATACCCGGGCATCAATTTGTGCACCGACCCAAAATCCCAGTTGGAAGGTATTGCTTCTGGCCAACCCATCCATAGCCCACCCTGGGGGGAAGGGCAAGGGAGAGGGGGGTGGGGGAGGACTTACATTGCTAACACAATCATCATCAAATCAAATGATCGCCAGTTTTTACTAATTCCTCTTAATAGATCCAATAGCATAGCATGTGGAGAAAGTAACATGCGAATGATTAATAGCATCAAGTATTACCTGTAGTTGTGAAAATCGGATATTGTTCAGAGTGAGGATAACTTGCACTTCATACAAGGCATTGGCCAATATCCGGATGGCCAGATACTCAAAGAAATTCTGCAAGATAACTTTTTGTCCATCCAAATTTTCATCATTACCATCAAAGTTCGGAAACCATAGCAAACACTTGACATCTTTCCATGGGATCAAATTCTCCCCTGCTTTGGCAATGAGGGTCTCATATGGGTGCTTAAGGCCCCACAAAATCCTGACACCTGTCAAGGATGTGTTACAGATGAAGGTATCAGACAAACATGTTGTGGAAATTATCTTAGATGGATCATAGTAGCGAGCAAGATTTGAGGAGAAGTGCAAGTCCATGTCATCCAATAGGAGAATGCATCCATTTGAAGATGTGGGGAACAATCGTATAAGGGATGCAGCATTTGCATCACCATCTTCTGGAAGGCACAAAGTTGAGCTAGAAGATACCGATGGACCCAGATCATGAGAAAATCCACATGAACCTCCATTTCGACAACCCTGTCATAAATGAAAATACAAATTAAACTGCAAGCAGAGCATCAAAGTAACTAGAGATGACAGTCATTAATTATATTTTTCCCACAAAAAAAAAAACCTTATTCTACAGAAGAGTGAGTTCCCAGACAGACAGGCCTTCTGCCAGATTAGGCATATGAGAAAATATGCACACAACTTCTATGACAAATCCTGAGCCCATACCACTTCACTACTAGTACATTTCCAAAAACAGATTATTATGATTCTATGTTATTCATAGCAAATTGGGTGTAGACTTTAAACTATGATCCAGATGTACAGCTCATCATATATAACTTTCTGGAAGGAGATTCTATCCCACACTGTCCTATGAATAAGTTTCTAGTTCATGCAAGTCCATAAAATAATATATTATTGAAGGATCTTTACTAATTACTATTTGTTTATTTATTTTGCAGTTTAAGCATTTCAATGTCTAATATGCTTAAAGCATATTGGGCATGATGTTAGAATGGTCATAACAAGTTCACTTCCTAATATTGGGTATAATGTTAAGATGATAATAACAAGTGCATTGCCTGGAATCGGGGCATCATCAAAACAAGTACTCCAATTTAATTGTGCATTAAATATAGATTTGGCTATCATTATGTATATGCTTATCAACTAACTGCTAACTAGAAAAATATATGGGATAAATAAATTCTGTAGATGGTTTTACCAAGTTCTAAGTATTATTTGCATCATGAAGGTAGAAACACAAATACTATCATCTTCAGTTGGTAATTATGATCAAGGCAAATTGTTGGACACAAACTTGCTGATGGCAAAATGCAAAATTATAATCTATAATAATGAATATATTACAAGTTTGGGGAATGGAAATTCTTAGCAAGTAATAAGAAAAAGAAAAAGATCAGTCCAAAAAGTTTCAAGGTAAAATAGGCTTTAGTATAAGCATGTAGTTAGTTTGTGGATCATACCAACTATGAAAAATTAAACAGAAGATGACCTTAACACGAGCTTTCTCTATATTTATCATCATTATTCCATCAGCCAAATGGCATCGGGAAAAACTCAAGTGCTATAATCATTTTTTTTTTTTATGTCTGGGAACCTCTCCAAGGCAAGGCCGTTCGGACCCACCCCGTAGAGTAAACCTCGGTTCTGTGCACCACACTCTCGGAAATTTCCCTGCATAGATCTGGTTAAATCACTGGCATTTCACTAGGGGTGGATACCCCAGGACCAAGGCCTTCACCACTTGGGCCAACCCCTTAGGGTTAAGTGATATAATCATACGATACTTTTAGCTGGAAAGTCAGCCTAGTTTGTATATTGGGTGGGTGAGATGGGAAAGGTTTACATGTTAGGTCATCCCAACAAAGAGAAAAACTATCTACACTATTGTATCACTGACCAACAAGAAAACCATTTAAAAACTTCAAAGGTAATATTCAATATTGCAGCCACGGTGAGATACCTGTAAAGAAAAGAAGAATTTACATATGGGTCTTCTTGCTTTAAGTGAATGAGAAAACAAGCATTGACTGCCCTTGTTGCATGATCCGTTAATAAAAAAAACACATATAGGAGCCTCTCCATTGACATGCGAACCAACATCAACATTTCTTTGCTGATTACCACAATTGTCTTCTGTATATAGAACTTTTATCTGTTATAGCAGACGAGTAAAGGAAGCATCAGTTTTTCTATCAAGAATTGTTCGCACAAGAATGTCAAAAGAAGATACCTCTTTAATAGTAGCTACTAACTTTTCAACCACATCACTGTTCTGAAAGTTATGGGAAGCAACATATGGTACAGCAAGGCATTTCCTAATTTCATTAGATGGATGAAGGGGCTCATCATCCGCACGAGGTTCATCAGTATCACCATCTGGATGACATTTGAGAAGGCACGTGTGTTCAAATTCATAAGGATCATAGTACAATGGCATGCCATTTGATGTAGCCAGAAGTTTTGGCCGAAAACGGTGCACTGAACTTAGTACATCTTCATCTGAAAAGAAAGACTCTCAAACTTGAAATGATGCCTAGTAAAGAGTGCTATTAAACTGAAATTGAATATTACATTTACGCCAGACATTATTTTGATATGAATGCACAATCTTCAAAAACAAGTTTAAGCTATATAATCACAACATAGATCCATCCATACATATTTCTGAGACATGCCGTAGTGATGACTGTACAAGGTTATGGAAGGAGCACCATTCTTCTTCAACACTGGGAAGCAGTGATGTGGCAGCTTTTATGTCATTGAACTTCAAAAGTTGCTTCAAATGTTCAAGACGATGCTTATCCTTCACACAAAAAACAAAAAAAACAAAACAAAATGTGTAAATCATATTCAGAATCTACCCAAACCCCAAACACCCTAGCAAAGCATACTACTTTACCTTGAAAACACGTTGCCAGAACTGAAATGCACATAAGTTTCCCATGAATATCACCTCCTTTCGTCCAGGTAGGACTTTATCATAACTCTCTCCACCAAAGTAGCAGTCAAGGTACTCAGTGAACTGGGGAATAGCATTAATCAAATCAGAAAAGGCAATTGCTCACGTAATGAAGCACATTTTTCGAAATTGCTAAGTTCAATCACTTGATAAACAATAATACCAAATCTTCCTCTCCAAAAGGATGAAGAATGGGTAAAGGCTGTGTATCCATTAGTATACCCAGCACAATGCCTTCGCGCAGCATTCCGATGTCTCCAAACTTGAGTATTAGCACAGCAGCATCAAAAGACAATGAAAAACTGGCAAGCAATCGTCCATAAAATGTAGGCTCATACCGGCCTCTTGGAGATGTCTTCTCCAATGCATGCATGTGAACAAGCAAACTCAATGCATCTTCAACAACTTCAATATTTGGTGGATCTAGAGCCTTCTGCAACAAGGCTGGCATCAAATTTGAAACGATTAGCACTGTATTTACTCTCATGGTAGAATGCAATGTGCAACAGACCACGTAATTTAGTAATTATGATATAGCAGATATTGTTATGACTCCATATATCTGCTAAACTATGAAATTGAACCGAAAACTATTGACTTCACAACATTTTACTGATAAAAAAAGCTATGGACTTCACAACATTTGAAGATATTTGAGTAAATTGCACTTTCTCCATCCAAACTACCACCCATTCTTAGGTTATGCTTGGTAGGTGAGATAAGATGAGAATTTCTAAAAATTTTGTGAATAATGTTCAGATAAAAGTTTAAAATATTAATTTAAAATATTGGGATTTGAAAAAGTTGAATTGTTTATTATGTATGGGAATTTGAAAAAGTTGTAATGATGAGATGAGATAGAGATGAAAATTTTCATCTTATCTTTACCCCCAAACCTTTAATCCCCCCAAACTTCAAATCATTGCAATCACACTCACATCCATAATCTGAATAATTAATACACCTTGTTTGCTGCATGTGCTTTCTTGCGATGTAAAATGCCTAAAGTACCCATGAGTGTGACTGGAAATATCCAATAGGCCCTTGAGCATCCTTGCCACTGCAGGCCATGCATCAAGTTTGAAGCCAATGACGTGGATGTTATTGTGACCATCATAGCTTCTAATATGGCTGGATTTTCCATGAAATGAGCAAAAAATAAATAAACCTCACAAAAGAGCAAATGACATTGAAGTTTTTCCGATACAATTTATTGAGCATTTGATGGGGGCATGGAAACCACTCCAACCTTAAAATTTTAACAAACCTTCCAATTATAAACCTTTCAATAAAACCCCATGACAACAAAGAATCAACATTCGCAGATAATACCACAACAACCACCAAATACATGACCACCCATTTAACTGCAGATCACTTCTTTGACTTCAAATTCGACTTGGACCTTGAAAACCACTTCTCTGAGAAGTTAGACTTCATCTCCTCCTCCTTCATTTCTGCATACTTTTTTCTACCCAGGGCACCAAGAGAGAAGCACACGTCATTCAATGATGAGTTGCACCTCCAAATGGTATAGAAACTCTCCAAAGAATATTCATTATTCTTGACTATCTGTTCAAACCAGAAATGGGACAAAAACGGGGGCTCAACACACTGCTGAGGAAAGAAGGGGTGGCATAGGTCCCATCCATAGCGACCTCACAAGCATCACCGCTCGAGCCCAACCACCTGATCTTAGAAGCAACCACTAGAATGTTGTTGTAACACGCACCTAATATCAAACTGTTTGCAATGTCAGCCACCGGATCATAGAGACTTTGATAGCAAACTCCATTGATCAAATCACTATGAAAGTTGAAAGGTTCCTTCTTGTAACACCCCGATCCAATATTATTAGGGATGGAATACGGACAATTTTACTAGGCCTAAATTAGGTTTTATAGGCCATATTAGATAAGCCCACAAGCTATTAATTACTGAGGCTGATTAGGGATTTTAATTAGGCCCAAGCACCCAAAAGTTTATTTGGAAGTTTTAGTGGATGACTTTGGAGAGTATTAATGGGCCAATATTTTTAGAAGCCCAATTGAGGT
The DNA here is from genome assembly GCA_029856935.1 of Cyclocarya paliurus. Taxonomy (NCBI): domain Eukaryota; kingdom Viridiplantae; phylum Streptophyta; class Magnoliopsida; order Fagales; family Juglandaceae; genus Cyclocarya; species Cyclocarya paliurus. The sequence goes on from CM056949.1 coordinate 13,812,863, forward strand.
TTATTGGATAATTTTGAATAGGCTATGGGCCCAAAATTTATTATGGTGGATTATGGGATTTTTATTGGGCTCATTTTGAATTTAAGATCCACCCATTAGGGTTGTTAACGAACTTAGCCCACGAGATTATAGCCAACCCCTCCCTTAATCCCTCCCTCCCTCCATGCACATAAACACCTAGCAGTATCTAGAGTTTTCTTTGTAGTTTGCGGCAGCCCTCTCCTTGGCAGCAAACTGCCGGCAGCCCCTACATCCCTCTACAGAGCATCACCACACAGCCACTGCACACTCAACCTTCACGGTGTGGTCCACACAGCCCACAGCCAAGCCACTAGCAGCACATCCGAGAAACATCCTCCACACCAACGGCCCCTCCTCCATTCTCAAACACCCAAACCACTACCTTGAACCACCGTGTAGAGCGCACCAAGCTTCTAGACCAGCAAGCCTCCCTCACGCCTCAGCCCTTGCCTTGCCACAAACCGTAGTACCGTCAAACACAAGCAAACAAACGGAAACCATGGAAACCACCCAAGCCCTTGTGTGGCTATGTGCAACACCAAGAAGGAGCCGCTGCCACACATCCATACGAAGTGAACTCAGCCCAGCCCGCATGGTGAAGCTCCTCCCCACACAGCACCTCGACCAGTTTCTCTCTCTACCAGCCACCACTGCATGTAGCAGTTCCTCTCCCATGTCTGCCACCGTCACAAAAGCAACCTCATGATGTTCCCTTGTTTCGACATCTAGGAACAGAGCACATGCCACCCCCCTCATAAACACCACTGTGAGCCACTGCTGCACGTCAAAACCGCTGCAGTTACTTTCACCTCTAGACCATGCACAACTGTGAAACCACCACGACCAGATGGCCTTCCATGCTGCATCATCGAGAGTCTCTCTCTCTCTCTCTCTCCCCCCTCTATATATATCTCTATGTGATGTCCTCCCCTCTCACTGTCTGAGATAGATAAATCACAAAACTACCCTTGCCCAATTAGTGTTGACCGTAAGGTTTACTATTTATGATGAATTCCTATAATAAAATCAAGAGGAAACAGATGTTTGGAAGCAGAGATATTTTTAGGGTTACGAGAATTTTAGGGTTAGGGAAATATAGATTATTTTAATATTTCAGGTTTTAATTACAAAATACGTGATTAATTAGAAATGGCATAAGTTACGTGCCTATTTTATAGGTAATCAGCTTCACCCATAAATATTGGATTAATACTATGAGGTAAGTAGCATGAACATACCTTTACATGTATGTATGGTAAACGACATGCCTTTTATAAAAGTATTATGTATGTACGCCCTCCATTGGAAGCTCATTTTTACGTATCCAAGTCATGAAGGAAATTATTTTTGACTGCCATGATAGATTTATAAATGTCATGATTTTATGCATAAGTTTCATGTTAGTTACATGACACGCATCAAAATATTTTATGACAAGTCATGATTTTATATGAAAACTTAAGGTGAGGTCTGGATAGTGAGTTGAGATGAGATGAGATGAGTTGAGATGAAAGTTGAATAAAATATTATTTTTTTTATAAGTAAGTTGAATAAAATATTGTTAGAATATTATTTTTTAATATTATTATTGTTTTGGAATTAGAAAAGTTGAATTGTTTATTGCATTTTGTGTGAGAATTTGAAAATTTTGTAATGATTAGATAAGATGAATTGAGATGAGTTGAAACCATCTTTGTATCCAAACATAGCCTTTATGCATCAAAATACGTATCAAAAGTCATATTTTATGTGGAGTTCTACATCAAAATATTTATGAAATGTCATGATTCTATGTTAGGAAACATGTATCACGTAATTTTTCATAAAATTACGATTTCATTTGAAATTTATGACATGATAAGGTACGATTTCATTTGAAATCTATGGTATGATAAGGCAATATATGCGAAGAAAGTATGCATGTATGATTATGATGACGTATGACTCTTAAGGTAGGTTTGGAGGGTGAGATGAGAATTTTGTGTTTTGTTTGAAAGTTTAAAATATTATGGTTTAATATTATTATTGTTTTGGAATTTGAAAAAGTTAAATTGTTTATTATATTTTGTATGGAGATTTGAAAATATGTAATGATGAGATGAGATGAGATGAAAATTTTGTGTTTTGTCTTGTGCCCCAAACCAGCCCTTAAGATACATAATGGCCTATGTTAGATATGAAGATGGTACCATATGTTTAAGGGGCATATTGCATTGCCAAGATGCACACATTGGTAGTGCACCCAATGTATCTTCCTTATGTATGGATTCTCAACCCGTGGCCATGGGCTGAATCGGAATCTTTAATATTCGCTAACCCTAACTCACGGGGGTCAACAATGGGTACCATCCTATGACAAGTGAAAGACAAGTTAAGGCATTTCATGCACAGTTTAGGTTCATGTTATTTACATATATAACTATGAGTATGCATGATTTCCAAGAAACCCTATATTCATATTATGTATATTGTATGATGTGTTGGTTATTGAATACTTTGACTCCTTTTTTTTTTATGTTTTTTATGTTTTAACCACCCCAGGTGATGATCTTTATAAGGATGGAGCTGCAAGACGAGACTTGGCCAAAGGAGGCAAAGCAAAGGCCTAAACAGTTTATGACATGATCAGTTTTACAATTTTAAGTTTAATAAGTTAATTTGTTAAGCACATGAGACTTGATTGATTTTAATAAGTGCTTCCGCAAACTCTCTTTTAAATTTTAAGTATTCTAATAAAGAATGAATTTGTTTTGTTTTATGGAGTCTTTGGTACGTAGCGCTTCCTTAATACGAAAATTTTAAAGTCAAGGTTAGTAGCATTTTGGTTCCCCTAGATTTCTAAAATACATTTTTCTTAACCCTAGGGGAGTGGGGTGCTACAATTCTGAATCAAAGAAAATCCAACGAGCACCCTAGAGTTCAACCCCACATAGTTTGGGTGGGTTTTGAACAAAAAGAAAGTGAAGGGATTATAAGGATGGAGAGGAAGAAAATGAGGAAATGGGTCAAAGTTTCAGGTTTGGAGCATGTTTGTTACCAGGCCTGCTAGGTGGGCCCCCCGCATCTAGCCTGCCCAGCCCATCTACTCGCCCCCCACCCCTCCCCATATGGGCCCGAGCAGACAGGCAGGCTGGATTTTATTAAAGTAGACATGGGTGCAAAGGTGCGGGTGGGTGGTTGTTGTTCTTTGCCTCGAGCCACAAGTGGGTCTGAGCAAAGAACCATGGATATGATGGGCCTTGGGTCCCTCCGTAGACCCACGGCCACAACTGGTCGTGGTTCTCTGCCCCGAGCCACGACCACATCGGGTTTTGCTCAAAGGACCACGTCCACCAGGGGCCGTGGGTCTTTACGTAGACCCAAGGCTAGTTGTGGTCATGGTTCTTTGCTCAGACCAATGGCCAAGACTGTGGTTGTTTGCCTCAAGCCACAAACCATGGTGTGGCCTTGGGTTTGCTCAGAGAACCATGGCTACAATGCGCCATGGGTCTCCGCAAAGGCAGATTTGGGTTGTTTGGCAGATACCAGACGGGTTGCAAGGCCATCCGTCAACCCAGCAGCCAGGCAAGGTCACCTGCCCATGATTGACAGAGCTGGGTGTTGGGGTCCATATGCGACCCCCAACCCATGCGGGTGAGGGGGGTGGGGAGGTTGGCTGCCCGCCCACTAGGGGCAGGTAGCAGGCGTACCTTCAGACTGAGAGATGCAGATTTCTTTTTTTGTCTTTTTTGTCTAACAAATGAGTATTGGAATTTGGATCTCAAAATGTGGGGCAAAACCTTCAAGAGTAATATAGTCATTTCATTAAACTCGAACATACATGTAGTGCAAGTGATGCAATTTGCATTCTTTTACCACCTGATTTTAATAAAGAAAATTAAAATTGAAACTTTGAACTAGGGAGACTATTGCAGTGATTTGAAGGTTGTGAGAGATTGAGAATAAGTTCTATTTTGGAGGGTAAAGGGTAGTTTACTCGAGCTATTTAGTTGGTGTAACATCTTCTAACTTGACCTTAAACACTAGTATCACTTGCACAAATCACCAGTAGCTATTCATTCAGCTATCACACAATCAAACATAAAGAGAACATCATTACCTTCACCAACATGATAAATTAAAACGTTTCTTACAAGATAGAAAGGTAGGGAATGCCAAAAATATAATGATGATTAGGGCTTCATATTGAGCAAAATACTTAACTCAACCCTAATGTAACAAAGGAAAGCCCAAGCTATATATAGACTTAGGTTAGGTTTGGATAGTGAGTTGAGATGAGATAAATTGAAATGAAAGTTTAATGTTGAATAAAATATTGTTAAAATATATTTTTTAATATTATTATGTTTATTGTATTTTGAGTGAAAATTTGATAAAGTTGTTATGATTAGATGAGATGAGATGGGTTGAAAGCCCATTTCAATCCAAACCGAGCCTTATACTTCAAAAGGACTAGGCAGAGTTACCATTGGAGTCTCTTATAATTATTATAAACCGCAGAAATTCTCCTTCCAAGTTAATGCGGGAGGATCTCATTAACCACTCACATACTAAATTTGGTATATTATTATCTCCAGCTTCTCTTCTTAAACCCCTAACATCCTTGTCAAGTCAATCCATTAAAGGGCATGGTTTAGATCCCATACTTTTGACTACGATCGACTCTTATAATATTTGTAACGACCTAAGGAAATTCCAGTCCACATACGAGTTTAGACTCCAAAAGAATTAGTCAATGTTACAACTGAAGCCTCTTTAAATCATGATTAACACTTCTCCCTCTTAAGTCTTAAGTAATGTGGAATTTCATTCACCACTCCCAGACTAAATCCAGGGTGTTACACCTAACCTAGTCAAAGCGTCTTTACCAAGTAGAGTGGATCCAGTGTAAATGGTAGCTTATTTCATCTATCTTGTCTTTCTTAAAACCTTCATCATGCTATCCATTCAAAATCAGTCATATGATAGTCATGTTAGTTAAAGATTAGAAGAAAATATTGGTGGCATTCTAATGAGTGATAAGTACTCCAAAGTGGGAGTGAAAACAACTACCAAATTCTAAACACATGGAATAAACTAACAGAGAGTTGCTTGGATGTAAGTTATAAGAACATGCTAGAATTTTAAAGGACTAGATGGGAAAAACAGGTGAGAAATCAAATAATTAAGAGGGCAACTCAACCAAATGCATTATTACAGATATTTATAATCCATATACAAGGTGATACAAATAAATATATTACAGGATAATTAATCAGATAAATTGTTTAAGTATTACACAATAACTCGTGCAAGCACTCATTAAGAGAGTATCTTTGCTTGATGTTTGCACTCATCTCCAGGCCAACATCAAGTTAAGCAAGAATTACCAGCTCATGCACATAGCAATCAATACATACAATTTTCTTCTTCTCTTATTTTTATTTTTTTAGCTTTGGTGAGTACAATACATACAAACACTAGTGGAGTACCCATAACAGTTCCACACTTTTTTTTTTTTTTTGACAAATAAGAAATTTTATTGAGACAAGTAGCAAGGCAAAGTACACAGGAAGTATACATAAACTGAACCTAGTTACAAGTCATGAACTAGAAAAAAGAAACAAGGAAATCATGGACACTAGTTCCATTAACAATAGCTGAGGCCCATTGAAATAAGGTATTAAAGAAAAAACGTCTAAGATCATCCAAACAGTTCCACACTTACTCTCTTTTATATTGGGCTTCGATCAAAAATATTCATATGTGAGTGAAATAAACGGGATCTATATCTCCCTTAAAAAAGTAACAAGAGGTCAAGAATTTATCGAAAAAAATGAGATCATAGCACCATACCCTTGGGATCATTAATGGCTTTAGATTCAGCACAGCTGATCAAAAGCACTTGCTGCCTCAGTGATAACCTCAGTATAGATGGGGGCTCAAATTCCTTAATTTGGCTGAAAAATGAACTTGTAACCAACCGATAAACCTGGCCATCACATGTTCGACCAGTTCTTCCTCTGCGCTGCTCAGCCTGCAAAACAACGCAAAGATAAGGAACCAAGCAATTAGCAATAAAAATAAGTCAATAAAAATAACCAGTACATCCCTCATTACCTGAGATTTGGAAACCCAAACAAGCTCTGTAGATTCCTTTTTCCGGTTACTGTCCCAGAAAACTTGTAAAGATCGGCACGAATCAATAACAAATGCCACCTTAGGTATTGTCACCGAGGACTCCGCAATATTAGTAGCCAATATTATCTGCACAACATAGTGTTTTCAATAATACACCTGAACGACAGCTAAATGTATGACTAATGGGAAAAACCATCCAGATGAACAACACAAATAAAAACAAAAAAACCTTGCAGGCTTGCAGTGGCAAAATATTGGTAAGGGAATGAAATTACCAGAGGAAAGGCCTTGTTTGGTTAAACAAATGAGATGAGATGAGATGAAAGTTTAATAAAATATTGTTAGAATATTATTTTTTAATATTACTTTTGTTTTGGGATTTGAAAATATTAAATTGTTTATTGTATTTTGTGTGGGAGTTTGGGAAAGTTGTAATAATTAGATGAGATGAGATGGGATGGTTTGTGTAACCAAACGAGGCCTTAGACCTACACTGTAAATAATTCAAACTAACCAGATTTGCAGTATGACGAGCACACAAAAAATCATGCATTACGTAGAAGCAGCATCAGATTACACTAGCGCTTATAATCTCCTTATAATAAGGAGAGCATAATTAACGGATAATGCAACAACACTAAAAAGAGATCATGTTCAACAAAATATCAAAGATTGTTTCTTTTATGATTAAATATCAAATCCACTTCTATCCATCCATGTCTTCCCTGACCATGACATACAAGTAATAATAATGCAGCTTCAAATAGACAGAACCAATTATGGCTTACCTTTCGATGGGACTTCAAGATCTTCATAGCCATAAGAGCTTGTTCAGTGTCAATACTGCTATGTAAAATGTGAACTTTGAAAGATGAACTAAGCGGCGTCAGAAGGTTCCATTGTTGTTCCAGTGAATAGTATGTTGGAAGGAAAACCAAAATGCTCTTTTCAATGTCTGGCTCATTCTCATGGATATGCAATATCAGATTATGAATAAGTTTGTGTAAATCAGGCTTAATGTTAGCATTAGCCATGGCAGGGCTAGGACCAGAACTATATGTTGAGGATGGTAACTCTGAACTTATTCCCAAAAGTTCAGTAATCTGTAAAGAAACAAAAAGTATAATGAACAAATATATCATCTAACCTATAAATGCCTTTCAGAATAAAAGAACATTTGCCATTATAAATCTGAAACTGACTCCCTGACCCCATTGTTTTCAATGTTCTATGTTTCATGTGCCATCACGTAGTCTGATATTTCTCAACCAGATCATGTTAATGTATTTTAGGCCACATTATTCACAATTAGATTGTTTTTCATCATACAGTGCATATGCACTACAAATAATAAATATTCTTTCCTCGAACTTGAAAAAATATATTGCATATTAAATCTAGATGCAACCTCTTTTGTTTAAATCAAGGGGTGGAAAGAGATAGATATTTAAGAAACCCATTCAATTAGATATGTAGATTAAAAGATGGGACACCAAAGGTCCCATGTCTTGTATTATTTATAATCTACGTATTTAGTTTAACATTTATTTATTGTAGTTTTCAATACTTAACATAAAATATATCTATTTGTAATGACGCCTGTTTATTCTTTGATACGACTCTAGCTCTAATTTACAACATTAGATCCTACCCTGAGTAATACAAGTGATATTACATGAACTTTATACCAAGATTTTAACTTAATACAATTTTCACTAGTCAAGCCTCTTCATATAAGTCCCAATATTTCTCTTCAGAACTGAATCATAGACTCTTTTAGGACACCTTAAGCACCAACTCCAACCTCAGCCTGACTATTCCCATCTTCATTTACTAGCTAAAACTTTTTTTTCTTTTTTCCCTAGCTAAAGCTTACTCCGTGGTTTCATGTTACTTTTAAGAGAGATGCATTTATTCTTTGAATTGATATGAGTACCTCCCATGAACAAGCAATGAAAAAATGACACATGCAGAGAATAAAAATTGCCTGTTCAAGATATGAAACACTTCGCTGAAATATGGTTTTGTGGTTGGACATGGGGATTGCAAGCACTTCAACTCGTTCCCCCCTGCCAAGATCCTTGAAGTAATCCTTGTATCGTGTAATATCTGCTGTGGCAGACATCAAGACCACCCTGTAAAATTTTAGTTAGATCCTCTTATAACCTTAGCCCCCAACTCTTCCAATCAAAACTATGCATTTACAAAAAGAATAGATATCCACCATTCTTTAGAAGTTTAAAAGACATAGTCAAGCAAAAAACTTAACAATGAAGTAGAACAAACTTAAAAAAGGGCATTTAAATTAATTTGGTTAAGAAAAATCAGTACATAAATTCCACCAAGTACAACATTAGAAAGAAACTGTCAACCTGAGGTCATTGTTTTTTATCAGAAACTGCTTCAGGCAGACAAGAACGAGATCAGATTCTATTGATCTTTCATGTACTTCATCAAGAATAATAACCTTGTACTTGAGCGCATTCATTCCCTTCTCTCGCAGTTCATCCAACAAAACTCCAGCAGTTTTAAAAACTATCCTTGACCTGTGAAACAATACCAGAGGAAAAAGCATAACTGTTATAAATACACAGAGTAAAAAATATGCCCATATGAACAAGTCATTGAGTAAACCTGAGCACAGTGAGAGAGAGAGAGAGTTGGCATTAAAAAAACACATACATAAGTCAATTATCACAAGATCCATTCTAAGACCGATTGCATGAACTTTTGCAAGCTGCAATCAGCTCAAAGACAACTTCTCCATGAGATCCTATACTGGTAAAATGATTTTCTGGGGACAATGTAAAATAAGAGAAGATAATGTTAAAGATGTGATGACTGACCATGTCTAAGCCAAACAGAAAATTGTGCTCGATAATACAGTTGTCTTAAACCAGCTCCTATAGATGTTTCTCTTTTATACGTACTATGTACTTAGGCTAAGCCTTTATTTTAATCAATAAAACCAGCTCCTAAGAAAAGGTTTCTTTGTTTTTTCAGGATCTGAGTGCCTCCTAAGCATAGAAATTCAGACCATTACATCTGTGTGCATATACAAACTTCAAAATAACATATCCCAATACTAGAACCTCACATATGACAACAAGGAAAGACAGTGAAAACAATCAAACAAGTAACTGCCACACGAGTCAAGTGACTGAACAATATAATATATGTTCTTTGACTGTAAAATACCTTGGTGATAAGTGCTTCGAATGACCTATGTGATATCCAACTTCCCCTCCCACTTCACAGTTTCGAGCCTTTGCGACCATTTTAGCAACAGCTACAACCGCAAATCTCCTAGGTTGTGTACAAAGTATGGGTTCCATGCCTTCCTCCAGGAGAAACTGTGGAACTTGCGAGCTCTTTCCTTGAATTAGACCAAAAGAGTGTTAGCAAGATGAAGAGGATAATTAAAAAATTTATTTATACTGGGTTTTGGATTCAGATTACACAGTGGACAACAGCAAGTACAAGAATGTACCAGAAAATTGTGCCAATGTTCAGAAGCATATCTGTTAAGACCAACCTATACTATAATCATTTCAGTTTTAATCACTTTGAGAGAGAGAGAGAGAGAGAGAGAGAGAGCGAGGGAAGGGGGGACGGAGGGGAAGGAAGCGGAACAAAAAAAGATGAACAATTTCCATTTTATTGGTCTTCAAAGAATGAAAAGATCTCCAATATTTGAATAACAGAGTTGAGAAAACAATCACGTTATGAAGTCCAAAGCAAAGAAATAATTCCAACTCAATATAGTAATATCTTTTCTTTCCCTACCCTATGCATCGCATACGTAAAGCCAGCCAAAAACCATACTCCTCGTCAGTATTGTGGAGATAAGCTCGCTAAGGACGGACATGCCAATCACAAAATTATCCCACTCTGTTGCTAAGAAAGCGGGTAATTAATATTGATATTTTCGTAATCCTCGTCGCCTGAGTTCCAAAGGAGAAAAAAAGAGCGGCATCTATTGGTTATTTGGCTGACTCAGAATTTTCACTTTCTTAACAACGAAAAATTGAAACCGAGATAGTCTAATTTGAATTTTTCATCAGAAAAACTGAGTACTCTTTCTATTGTCAGTAGTTTTCTGCCCTCAGTTTTCACAACATTCTAACAAAATCAATGTAAGAATTCTAAAGCTCATTTCCTGTTCTTAACTTTCCTCAAAAGCATTCGAAATGACTGAACACGTCCTAATTTTCTTGCTGCCGTGTTTTAACCACGCAGGGCCAAACCAAAACGAAACAGACGTAGGCATTACAGTTCCCCAACCTCCACATTCAACGCGGTAGTGAACGTTAACGTAGAGAGAGAGAAGGAGAGAGAGAGAGAGAGAGAGTACAGATTAGTACCACAGCCAGTCTCGCCGACGATGAGAGTGACGCGATTTTCGAGGATTTTCTCGACGATTTTCCCCCTGAGCGACATTACCGGAAGAGACGAGAACTTGGAGGACGAAAATGGAGACGAATACGATGAGCTACACGACGAAGTTGGAGACGCCATTGCCAGAATCCCTCTCTCTCACACACACACTCTCTTTCGCGGTGCTATGGGAGGGAAAAAAGCGACGAAAGGAGGAAATGGAAACGGCTTTATTAGCTTTCGCTTTCAGCAAGTCTTCCTCTTCCAGTCAGTCTCTCCCGGCCTAGTGAGGAAGCGACCATATACGTTCGGGTTTACTGAAATTGGGAGACGCGGCGACTAATCATTGACGAGGGTCCGAGCGTTCTCGTTCGATTCGACCGTTTTTTAATAGAGTGGACGGGAGTACGTGGAAGAGCTCCTCGATTCTTCGTCCGCAAGTTTAGTGTGGGCCCCGCCTTCTGGAGAATCTATGTCGTGGGGCTGAGGAGGTACACCTCGTGGAGTCCTGGTCGTTGATTTCGAGGACAAACCCACGGTCGTGATGAGTGGTCAATAACCAATCAGATTTCAGTTTTAGAAAAGCCATGAGCCATCAAAGCATGTGCAAAGAAACTCTGTTTGGGCTAGTTTGGGTATGATAACGAGGATATTATCTTTTTATTTTTTTTTATTTTTTTTTTATTTACTAAAATATTTAAGATCAGTTTACTACTCCAACACAACTTAACCGAAATGAGCCGAACTTTCGAATCAACCACGGCATGCTCTCCACTTTCTATAAAAATTCTCCCTTTAATTTGTACTACTTAGAATTCGGGAAATAATAATAAACTTGGGACATAAAAGTTAGATAGATAAAAATATAAATTGAATTTTATAATATTCTCGACCGAGCATAATAGATAAGAATATAATATATAAAATATTTCATTGTCTATGACAAATAACTTCTTCATAATTTATAGTGAAATTATAAGATTCCAATATTAACATTAACAAATTTTTTTTAAGTACAAATTTAAATAGAAAACTTAGCACAAGTCTTATAAATGTAAAATTTATAAATTGACGCGTTTAAATGGGATACAAGTTTTTATATAGTAAAAAGAGATTTATATGATGTACCACAATAAACTATGTTAATTTATAAATTTATTTTTATAAAATTTAACCAAATATTTCTCTTTTAAATGTGATTTTAAAGATAGATGAATGCTCGATATTTTATATTGGTTTTTTCTATATATTCGTATTGCCTTGAAAATATATCAATTGTAACATCAACTGCGATCCACGTCTAAATTACATATCTAGATTTGAGATGTTTTTCCTCTTATTTTGTAAGATAAGTGTTATTTATCATATGTTTGTTTAAATAAAAAGATAAAAGTGATAAATTACATATTAATACGTGGTATAGATGACAATAAATAGAATTTTTCTTTTTATCAATGATTGGAGAAAATTCTAAACTTCCTCGTACTTTGTGAACCTTGAGTCCTCATAAGTTATAACCCATATCTCCAAAACTTCCCGAGAAAGTGAGGGAGCAACTTCTCTCGCACCCATTAGATAATACTTTAAGTCATATTAAATAAAGTTATAAATTGTATAACGCTACATAATCTTTTTAAAAAAATAGTAGAATCTATTATTAAAAAATTAAAATTTTTCACAATGATCTTTTATTTATTATTTTTTTAACAGTTTCGCTTCTAAGCAGTCGGGCTGTTATTAGAAGAAAAGCAGCCCTCCTTTCATCTGTTGCCACATCAGAAATCACACAATAATATCAATACTCTCACTCGCATTGAATAACTTCGTCTGCAGAAAACCTCCACGACCAGAAATCTAATTCCTCCACTTTGCTCTGCTTTGCTTCATCTCTTTGCACTGCCGCTAGAAAACCTCTACAACCAAAAAATCTCAAAGTCAGACGCCAGTCTGACGCCGATCGTCTGTTGCCTTCACGGATTTTGTACCATTGTCTCTCCTTTGCATCCCTCTCGCACGGTTACCCCTTCTCACAGTTCCAGTCCCATCGTTCCCTCTCCCTCTCGCATAGCCTTGCATAAGCAGTACAGAAAAATGATAACAAAAATTAAATAAGCAGCACTAAGATATAAAATGGAGTCAGACTGTTGAAACATAAAGGGCAACAGAGCCACAAAAATTGTCCATTCTCATAAAACAATACCAATTCCAAATAAACATACCAATTTGTGCACCTTCCTGCAATAGATTTACATATAAAAGCTGAGCTCAGATATTTATTATGGAAATTATAGCTTTGCATAAACAGTACAAAAAAATGATAACAAAGAAGAAATCAATACAAGAGAGCATACCAAAGAGAGACAGAAGTGGGTCACCAAATCAAGAGTCGAGAGGGATGGGAGAAGGGACGAAGCCGTGTGAGAAGGGGCTCAGATGGTGACAGAGGAATTGACTCCACTTCTATGCAATGATGCAATCGATTTAGAGTGGGACTGCTTCTAAGCTGAGAGTGTTTCTGGAAAAATCGATTTTGATGAACATTATTGAGTGGGAGCTGCTGCGATGCACTCCATGATAGCTTTGGTGGAAAGCCAACGTGTCACTTTATCATTAGCGGGCTGTTAATTGGAGAAAAATGGATGGACCGGTTATAAGGCATTCTCTTTTTTTAAAGAGTGAGACTAGAGGCCGGACGGATGAAAAAAGGAGATTTATACCGTCCAATAACATTTTAACACGTTTACAATACCCACCATTCATGACTCTATAAAGATGGAAAGCTACAACAAGCTTTGGAGATTCTTGTTAGGAGAGAGAGATTGAGAGGAGAGAGAGAGAGGGGAGAGATAGCGTGAGTAGAGAGAGAGCTTGAGATCGACTAAGGGGGAGAGAGAGCTTGAGGAGAGAGAGAGAGAGAGCTTGAGAGTGACTACCTAGGCAATAACCAAACAAAGTGCAAGTAGTTCATCTGCAACAAGCGCAAAAGCCTTCAATTAATACCCACCGAATTCCTCGGCAAAATATTCAAATCAGGACTTAAGCCCATAGTGCCTGCATAGGGTTCTTCACGCACCCAAACAATAAAATCACTACACTGCCATGACATGCACTTTGTAATCAACAGAACAAATAATACAAAGCAATCGATGACGGAGCAATAATATTCGTTGCGGGGAGAGAGCCTGAGAGGTGAGACAAAGTGAGAAGAGAGAAAATAGCAAGAACAAGCAAAGAGAGAGAGAAAGGGAGATGTGGGTGATTGCATGGGACTTGCTTTTTTGGTGTGCGGTTCATTATTTACTACTTAGAATGCAGACGTGTAAAAATTTTATTGGAAGGTGTAAATCCTGCTTGTTCACCCATCCGGTTTGAAGTTAAAACTTTTTAAAAATGAGTGTGAGTTATAACTGCATGAGTGTGTTATAACTGTAGATATCATTTCTCTAGCCCACGTACTTTAGCCATTGACGTATGCAAGGCTCACATGCAAAACACACTTGGGTTTTTTTCCCTGATCAATTGTCTCATTTATCAATATGGACTTTATTCAGAAGTTTTCCCCTTCTTTAAAGGGAGGTTTGGATATCAAAATTATCTCAACTTATCTCATCTCATTTCATCTAATCATTACAATTTTTTTAAAATCTAAAAAAAAATACAATAAACAATTCAATTTTTTCAAATCAATTTTAAAAAAGTGAATAAATATAAAATCTACATGAAAAATTCTTTATTAAAAAACTGCACGATACTTGCACAATCCATAATTATATCTAGCATTATTCTTGCTTATATTAACCAACAACAAACTTTGGCCCGGTTTGGATACAAAAGTCCCCCCAACTCATCTCATCTAATCATTCTAACTTTTTATATTTTCATACAATATATAATAAATAATTCAATTTTTTTAAATTTTAAAACAATAATAATATTAAAAAATAATATTATAACAATATTTTATTCAATTTTCAACTTACTTCTCAACTCACTATCAAAATCAGTGTTTTAAATACCGTACCGACTGGTATAGCCAATATTTTCTGTATCGGCCACTGGTCCAGTACACATTTCATACCGGCCAATATTTTGGCCTGTATTTTGGCCCGTATCGGCCTCTAATTTTTTTTTTTTCAATTTTTCAAACTACAAGCTCATTTTTTTACTCTCAATTCAGACTATAATATTTATAATTTATATATCTATGTATTTATATATAATTTATTCATATATCGACTATTTCGTAACGGTACCGGTATCGAAATATTTCGTTCCATATCTTAACCGATACGGCATCCGGTACGGTATTCAAAACATTGATCAAAACCTCTCTCAAATTATTAAGGTTTAGATTGAGAGGAGCTCTTGACCCATCTCATATCATCTCATCTCATCATTATAATTTTAAGAAATGTCTACACAAAATATAATAAACAATTCAATTTTTTCAAATCACAACAATAATAATATTCTAACAATATTCTATTCAATTTTCATCTCAACTACTATCCAAGCCTACCACATTTTCTGTTCAACGGAGTAGTCACACCTCCAACTTACTCCACCTTAAAAATTCTTGGATGTCACACGGTGGTGACAACACAGCATTGCGGGATGAGTTTTTATCTTTTAGCTAAGGGAGGCAAATCGTATTTTCAAGTTATGTTCGTGTCGTGTCAGGTCATAAATATTCGACTATATAAATTAACTCAAACCCAATCCGTCAACAAGCTAAACGAATCAAACTTTTAAACCCTAATCTAACTCATTTAGATAATGGATCATGTCGTGGCAATCGTTTTAACTCGTTCAATAATTAATTATAAATATTTTAACACAACACGACTCATTTAAGCTTGTTTATTTCATATAAATGGGTTGAACTAAAATATATGACTCATTTGACCTGATTAATATAATTTTACATAAAAGTTAAAATCTATATTTATTACTAATCACAATATCTTAAAAAATATATACGAATATTTTTAAAATTTTAACATATAATAAAGCCAATATTATAAATCATACAATAAAAAATATGAGCATAGGTCTAAAATTATAATCTCAATAATAAAAACATAAGTATACTGAGAAATATCAATATTACAACTTAACAATAATAAAATTTTAATTTTGAAATAAATTATAAACAGATCAAAATAGGTTGATTTTATGTTACGGAGATTGATTTGTTATTGATCCATTTAGAAATCATATCTTAATGGGTCAACTTGTTTTGGCTCGAATCCGTTAATATCAAACTCAAATCCATTAATTTTATATTGTATTCATGTTGAATTTATAAATCATATCACATATTTGTCACCCTACCTTTACCCATCTCTCCTCTGTCAAAAACTATTTCCAACGCCTGCTCTTTCAGTCTAAAAAAGCTACAAGCCTGCAATCCAATCCATATATAGCATCACTCACCCCCTGCAATCCCTCAGTCCACCAAGGAAAAATCTATTCATATCCTGGTCTACTGATCACACGCCACACAAAACCCATGTGGCAAACCGGTCCACCTTCTTCCTCCAATCCAATTCGACTCTCTCCCTCCTCAAAATAGATTTCCCTTTCTTGTCTCCTAAATCTCAGCTTTCCCTCCCCGACACTCTCTCTCTCGCCTCTCCCTCCCTTAATCAACTCACACATAATCAACTTCTTCCTCTCTCAAGCCTCTCCCTCCCTGAATCTCAAGACTACTACAACCTCCCTTCAGAAATCTCTCTCTCAAGACTGTTGACTACCACTACCATGACAGCAACTCAACCCCCCGAGCCAGGTGTAGGACGGAGCTCAACTCCCAAAGTTATGACAGACTGAGCTCGACCCCAAAACAAGAGACGGATCTTGACCCAGAGAGAAGCTTCGTACGGGTGTTCTTCACAAAGGCGATTTGGGTAATTTTTTCAAATGTCGCATAATTTTTCAAGTGATTGTAATCTCATTATTATAGTGATTGTAATCTAGGCTATGAAAATATGTAGGGATATGGATTGATAATGCCACTTTGATAAATGAATAACAAGTGTTTGTAAAAAATACTCAAAGAAAACATTCTGCCCCTCAGTTATTGAATACTCACGGTGCTCCTCCTTTTGGTATCTTATGTAGAAGGTATTTTTTGACAATGTTGTTTGCCTAATGAGTTTCGAATGAGGTCTACTATCTATAGCTACTTTCGTGTGTATGGTAGTTAAATGGAGTTTTATTTGGTTGTGACACCGTATTTCTTCTGGTACATCTAAAGTTTGGAGTTCATGCAAATTTGTTGATCTCCTAACCCCCCCTTCCCCCTCCAAAAAAAAAAAGACCACTTTCTTTGACAAGGTGCCCTCTTCTCCTTATTTTATCATGGAGTTTTTTGTTGTACTTAGACATATTCGTAAACCATTTCTATACAAAGGCATAGATTTGTGGTAAAGTGTTTATAACGACCCTCATATACTGGATGTTGGGTGTTATGGTGATCATTATAAATTAGTTTTCGAAATCTTAAACTTGTTTGCTCTTCGAGATAGTTTTTTTAGGCGAATTTTATTATCTACATCGTCTTAATCCTTGGTGAAAATTATACTGAAAGTGTCCTACCTTCAATTATTCACGAAACTTTGAAAGTTGTGGTTGCACGATATAACGCCAGCCAGCTCATTACATGGAGAGAGGCAAGTAACAAGGCGTAATTGTTTTTTCCCGGTTTAATATGTAAAGCTTTGATACTGAAGATAGTGATAATTACTAATTGTTTGGACTTTGTTTTTCATTCTGCTGGTTTAGGATTCAGATAAATGGTAAAATGAAAGTTTTTGAGCAAATTTTTTGTGTGGATTTTATTTTTCTCTTACTTGAATAAGATTTTTCTTGTCCGGTTTGCCACGTGGGTTTCGTGTGGCGTGTGATTAGCATAGATTGGACTATGAATAGATTTTTCCATCTACTTTAGTTTTTCTATCTTGTACGGAGTCGACATAAGATTGGTCATCTAGGTTTTTTGCCAGTTTGTGATCAATATTTGGAGTATGCTACTCTTACAACAAAAGCCACCCGACAAACCCCTTCATTTTGTCCATACTCTAAACGAAAAGGAATCTACCATTGGCCAAATTTAAGGAGTGCTCACTCTTTTTAGCCATCACAAAGTATTATCCTGGGTCAAGTCCAACATATCAGTCTTATCTAACCAATCTTATGTAGTGCATTAACATTAGCCTTATATTTTTATACGAAAATGAAAATGGAATCAAGTGTTATCTAAGTCAATAAGGAAAGTCTAGAATAAAACTTGTACATACTAATTTAGTCGATGCAAAAAACTTATGGTTTAGAATACAAGGGCAATAAGGTGTGTGATAACAGCTATGAAATGGATTAGTATGCTTCCTCTCAAAATCAAGTTGTCTTCGATGGCGGGCAAACCAATATCACACCATCTCTTCTAACAAAGAGGAATGCACTATGCGCCTTGTAGTTTGTAATGGAGAAAAAAAAAGTACATCAGTAACAAAACTGGACTATATGTAGATTATGTTTATCCATTTACCAATGACATAGCAGCCTAACTTGTTGCTTCGTTTTCTTTATTGTAGACTATGTTTATCTATTTACCAATGACTATGTTTATCTATTTTCCAGCAAATGACAAGTTCAAGTATTAATGTCGGTTCAAATATGTGGACTTCAAGAGGGAAAGATAAAAAAAGTTTGGACAAGGCACTTTGCTATTATAGCATTCCATCGAAATTTTGAATCTTTGGAAATGGTAATAGTTTTGGCAGAAGATTTTACAACTGCTCAAACTATAAAATCAATAAATAATGTGAATTTTTTGAATAAATTGATCTTGAAAGTCAACAAAATTTATGCTGCAAGATAATGTTGGAGTTAGCTCAACGAAAGAATGAGAGGTTATTTCATGAACACGTAACGATTGAACAAACCAAATATAAAGCAATGGAGAAGAAGTATAAGGAAACCTTGTAAGCGTTGTTGACATTGTGGTTGCTTTTTATTGCGATTTTTGCTACAATTTTTATGTCTCCCAAAAACATTTGTATATGTCAGCAGTGCTTCAACTCATGTAAGCTGTTTTAGCTTTAGACAATTGATTGTAATGAACATATAATGTAATTAGTCTTGTTTAGTGAATTTAATGAATATGGTAATGAGTTGGCTTTTGTCAATGTTTTGGAATGTTATAGAATGTCTTGGACAACTTTTGACATGTGGCCTTCTCTCTCTCTCTCTCTCTCTCTCTCTAGTACAAAATGCTCAAGCTATAATACATACAGATAAGCGCACTTAAATATGTTGAGTTCTTTGGTTAATGTTTTACTTTGTTTTTTGGTTTCAACAAATTAATTATGATTGCAAGCAAGAATATACAGCAAATTAATTAAGAAAAATCCTAAAAATGCTGCAAGGAGAGACTATATATACATGCAGTAACATGTACATTCAAGATACTCCAACATGTACATGCAACAACCTTTACAACCACAACCTCCAACAAAAGCTGAAATAAATTTTCACAAAACATATTAAGATTTCTATGATTTATAGACTAATGATTTTATATAAGTAAAGCACCCACAAATCTGTACATTTTTTATAGCCATAACCTCCAACAAAAGACTCCAGATTTTTACAAAATACTTCAATAAACCTATCAAAAATAGAATAATGATTTTCATACATATATGAATACCCACAAATCTATACATTTTTTACAACCACAACCTCCAAAAGAAAACCTCCAGGTTTTCACAAAATACTCCAAGAAACACGTCAAAAATACTTCACAAATGCTCATCATAAATACGTGCCTAAAAATAATGACTCTCATCTCAAACAATGCATACGAGCATTTGATATCACATTCATTCTCGTGTAGTGAACGATTTTGACATGGTCATCTAAGGAAATTTCATCCAAAACATCGAAGGTAGAAATACAACCCTGTTTGCTAACAAGTATGCAATTACAACAAATCATCTCCCACACCTCCTTTGAACTTCTTTAAATTTGGCATTTATATACACCGCTTGGAATTGCTTTTCAATATGGAATGAGGATATACATGGGATGGTTCAGTGGCATAAATTGAAATCAGTTGTCATCTCTACTTCCACATTCTTCCTTGGAGTATTGTCAAATTGATCGATAAATTCCTTCAACGTTGTACTAGAATGCACATATCTGTTAAAAAAAACATTCATGCTTTCAAACAGCTGTGTAGTACTCATACCAGCCCAAAATACACTCTTCAAGTAAACCGGTACCCATAATGATCTCTCGATATACAACCCTTGTAGCCACGCATTATCACCAAGGTCATATTTTTGAATTAGTTTCCCCAACTTGGCATCAAATTCTGCACAGGTATGCGAATCATATAGGGCACTCTGAATGGCAGTCTTTAACCCTATATTGAATTGGGAGTGGGATCCCAATTTCTCGGATAGTTTTCGCATAATGTGTCATAGACAATATCTATGACGAGTTTCTGGGAATACCATCGTAATGACACTCTTCATTGTCCTATCTTGGTCTGTTATGATTATTTTTGGAGTTCGACCATTCATGCAGTTCAACCATACTCGGAATAACCACACAAAATTACTTGTATCCTCGCTTGAAATCAAGCCAACCCCTAACAATATGGATTGCCCATGATGATTTACCCCAACAAAAGGAGCAAAAGGCATACCGTTCCTATTTGTTAGGTACGTTGTATCAAAGGTGATCACATCTCTAAAATACTCGTACATGGCTTGGCTACGTGCTTCAACCCAGAACACATTTCTGAGTTGCAATTCGTCATCCACATCCATCACATAAACAAATCCATCATTCATTTTCCTCATCTTCTTATAGTAATCACTAAGTGTTTTGCCACCTCCTTTACCCAGCCTCAAGTGTCTGGTTTTGTTAATAAAATTTCAACAATTATTCTCTTGAAAGTCAAGATTCTCGAATCCCTCTATACAAGTGCTCCAAAATTTTTGTTCATTCAAATATCTGCTTTGTCATTCATATCGAGTATTTTTTTACTATATTCATCTAAACACTTGCGACTTTTAAAAAATCTAGACTTATATGGACTGACAGTACTATGATTGTGAGAATTCTCATTAGTGGTCAAAACCCATACATCCTTTTTGTCCAAGTGAACGTTTACCTTCACCTTACAGTCCGTTTTAATTGTTAGTTGCGACTTTAAGATATTACTGTGACTCGGATGGTACTTGTCGCCACGTGCACACCCAATTGTCACATACTTTGGTTTTCCAGATGCATCTCTCTTCGTTCTCTGAGTGATAAACCAAAACCTTGTTGCTTGGCATATTACTTATAATATGCCAGAAGCTCTTTATCAGTGGCGATCTCCATACCAGATTTTGGCTCCTTAACTCGTTCATCATCATCCGATACTTTATTAGTTTCCTCTGCCTCTTTATTTATGTCCGACGAAATTTCTGAAAATGAAAATGTATGTTTTGTATTAGAATTTATATTATAACACTGAATGTTTATTAATTGGGTTAAAAGTCTAATCCTATTAGTCAAGTGACAACTCTTTTCAGTCGTGTGTGATATACTTCCAAAATTTTTTTCACTTTCAACACTTAATGGCAATGGCACAGTTGATGATTCGCTTTCTAGTTGGGGAGTTTTTTCAGATCTTGTTGACTCCTCCAGATTACTCAATGGTGGCATTAATGGATGCAGTAATGAGGCAGAGTGTTCAAATAAATTCAACGCATATAAGAAAAAAGAAACTAAAAAAATTTCAAAGGAATATATATGGTAGGTATGTTGAACTCATGTGGACTCTCCCGGATTACTCGACGGAGGGTAAGGCATCATTGTTCCAAAAGGTAGCATTGACAGAAGCTGTAGTTAGGCACGATGTTAGAACATCCTAAATGCATATAAGAAAAAAAAAACCTAAAAAAGTTTAAAAAGAATCTACCTGGCTACCCCAAGCAAATGTATATGGATTTGGATATGCATTTTGAGGCATGATAAATGGTGGGTAGTACGGGTTTCCTGGATCATAATATTCCTATAATACACAAATAAAAAAATACATTTAACTATATATGAAAAAAATACATTTAACTAAATGGCAATATTGAACACAACAATATTCTCAAATGATTAATATGTTTGATACCTAAGTCGGTGAAATTGATGTAGAAGGTGTAGGTGTCGTTTCATCTTCCTATTTGTCCATTCCGCTATTTCAATTGAGTTTTTAGGACAAAGTTACTAAACAAAAAAGTATAAATCATTCCACAATTGAATACGCTAAAACCATAGTGGTTAAACACAAATCTTTAATTTAAATACTTTAGTTTAAAATCATGGTGGTTGATTACTTTAAAAGCATGAATCATTCCACAATTGAGTATGCTACTTCTCTCTTTTTCTCTTGCCTATTTTTTTTTATCTGTCAAATATTACAAACTTGTTTTTATAAATCCCAAAAATGAGTAGATAAAAGAGAGGGGGGTAGATCCTGCATTTTGCACTCAATAGCTCAAATATGTATTCAACCCTATTTGAATATCTGGCTGGTTTTATCTCTACTTTCTATCCAATGCAATTCTATAAATCTCTCCCTCCACCTCTCCCACTCCTTATCAAGTAGAATTTTATGAATCTCAATAGATTCTACTTCAGTGAATCAATAGACAATCACCATACAAATTTTTCATTAAAAAAAGCAAGTATAAAGGAATCATAGTTTTGAAATGAATTACAGTGGTCTTCATTAATAGGTACGAATCCTTGCACTGCATGTTTATTCATTCATGTAGCTGAGAAATAAAGATATTTATTGTTCATAAATATAGCTGGAGCAACAAAAAAAAAAAAAAAGATTACTCGTACATTTAAATTACAAATAGCATACATTTGAAAACTAAAAGAAAAAAGTAATTGGCTTTTAATGTAATTTTCTCATACTTAATCAACTCTCAGAAGTTACACAGCGCATAAAAAAAAAATTAGTTGGCAATGACACTCATATATGCAACCCAATTGGCTTTTAATGTAATTCCCACTCTTACATAGCGCATCAAAAAAAATTACCATGCACAAACACCCCAAGTCCCAAGTTTACAAACTGATTGAGAAATGAAACCTATCAAATATATAGACAAAAGAGTGAAAATTAATACAATGAACTTGCGATAGCCAATTCCAATGCTTACATTTTACATAATGATTATACAAGAGAGGGAAAACAAAAACACTAAAAAAAATATGCACCCAGTAATAAACTCAAAGAAGTCACAGTTCAAAAAATTCAAATTCTAATAGACAGAAAAAAAAACCCAAACTTTATCGACTGTGATTTTCGATGCCTCGATTTTCTTGCAAGAGTTGACAGAGGGCATTAAGTCTCTCAAATGAGAGCCATAAATAGAATCGAACAACAAGCATTGATCTGGACGCGAGCTGAATGTCTGTGTGAGTTGAAAGAAAAACATAAAAACAAGGCATAACAAAGAGATTCTAACACATAAGAAAAACAGAAATGGCTCAAACATTATAAAACAGGGAAAAAAGAGAGTAAAAAACCTATGAGGTTGAACGTGGAGGCGAAGATTCGTGGATGCGAGCTATATTGGGTGTGAGGTTGAAGGCAAAGATTCATAGATGAGAGCTGTACTGGGTGTGAGGTTGAACTTGGAGGTGCATTCATGGAAGCGAACTGTACTGGGTGTGAGATTGAACGTGGAGGTGAAGATTCAAATATGCGAGCTGATGTGGCAGTGGGTCGGTCATGGCTTGGTTCTCGTCGATGGTCCCAGACAGTGGCGAACATGAAAAGGCCCCTGGCGGAGGAAGAACGTGGGCGTTGGGGGGAGGGAAAAAAATTCGAAATTGATGATTTGGGTATAATTTTACATTATTTAGGTTTATCTAAACGCATGTTTAACTCAAAAAAAAAAAGCCACATCACGCTTTGTGCGATGTATAAGGGAAAGAGGTAGATGAATAGAAGTACTCGTCCGCCAAATAGTGGATGCTGTATAAATTATTTATTATTATTTTAATTGACTGTCAACTAAACTCTGTGTGATGTGGCATTTTTCTTACCCAAAATATAGCGACCAGGAAAAAATAGGGTCGGGTAGGTATCTTCTTTTAGGTGCATTCAGCTCCTCAACTTTTCATCTTTTATGGTGCATTTTTGCTTGATAAATCTAGCTTGTGAAACTTTAATCAAAGATGATTTGTTTTTTTATACTATATGGTTTATATTTTTTGCTTAGATTAGATACATGTATGGCATGATGTCCGATTTGATTCAATATTATTAAAAATGAAATTTGAAAAATCTAATGGGTCTAAAATAAGTTTAACTGACCATATTAGAATAGACCATGTGCTATAAAATTTTTGAAGTTATTGGATTTCTATAGGCCATATTGAATAAGCTACGAGTTATTATTTATTGGGGTTTAATTAGGCGCAAATGCTCAAAATTTTATTTTAAAGTCATTAAGGTTAGTTGAAAATTTTAGAGGAAATTAATGGGCCGATATTTTAGAAACCCAATCAAAATTACTGAATTTTTAGCCTGTGAAATGAACCCAAATCCTCTAGGCCCAATGGAATACTCTCCCAACAGAGTTACAACTTGACAAGTCATTTTCACACTAAATTTCTTAAATTGAGCCCAACTTGAACACTTTGGTGCCCTCTCCCAACTTCTATATATATATATATATCTACCTCCTGTTATTCACCTAGACGGTAGCACTTCGTCTAAGTGCAGTTGCCACGAGTCCTTTTCTTCCCCAACCATCCCATTTTCATGCACGTGATCATCTTCCCCTAGAAGTGGGGTTCTATCTGCCTCATTCCGAGCTACAATCGTTGCCGCACCATACTGAAGAACATCACCCCACGCTAAACCTCTATGAGCGCCACCCCACGTTGTCTGCTAGAAAGCAAAACGAGAAGCCCATCCTTCCCCAACGTACAAACCGTGAGCAGTAGCCCGACCACCATGATGACACCGTGAAACCCATTGCCAACCCTGTTTCACACCACTAACCGTGCACTAGCACTACCATGCCAACCATTGTCACACATCCTCTCCACGCCACAACACAAATAGGTTGTGTTTGGGTAGTGGATTGATCTAATCACTCTACTACTATTCAATATATCATTACTTTTTACATACTTTTCATTACTTTTTATTACTATTTAATATTTTATCATTATTTTTTTATCACTTTTTCACCACTATTCACAAATCGTTTGAGATTGCCTTACTACCTAAATGTAGCTGTAAAAGATGTCAAACGCACACATATTTTGTACACCAAAATACAGAGCATGACCAAGGCATAACCACCCATCGCTCACTATAGCTCAGCCTCAAAGCCCACACCGAAACAAGCCTGAACCACCCAAAAATCATGCCCAGTCGACGTGAACCCTCTCCACCCATGTAAGCTCTCTCCATACCCCTTAAGCTCACTCTACATTGATTAATCTCTCTCTCTAGTCACTACTCACCATCACTGGAAGCACACGACCAAAGCTCCACTTACCTCGTTAAGGCTACCATTTCTAATATAATGTAAAACTTGTACTTGAAATTACCAGTTTTGTGTTTTAGGCCAGATTAAAAAAATACCCCTTTCCAAGTCAATGTTGACCATAGAATTTAGTATTTATGATTATTTCCTATGATAAAATCAAAAGAATTAGATATTGGGGGTGGATAATATTTTAGAGTTTAATCTATTAGTGGGAGAAAATAAGTGGATATCAATTACTTGGGAGGTGATGATATTTTAGAGTTACAAGGATTCTTGATTTTATGGAAATATACACCATCTAATCATCCCAAGTTTAATTAAGAATTACGTGATTTATTAGAGAATTTACGTAAGTTATGTGTATTTTATAGGAAATCAATTGTGCCCTGAAAATATTGGATTGAAGTTAAGAGGTGAGTAGCATAATTACACTCTTATATGTATAGACGGTAAACGACATATCTTTTATAAAATTACGCTCCATTGGAAACCATTTTTTATGTACCCAAGTCATGATTAATTTATAAATGTCATGGTTTATGCATAAGTTCCATGTTAGTTGCATAATACATGCATCAAGACATTTTATGAAAAGCCATGCATGATTTATTTGATATTTATGCAATAAAATATTTATGACAAATTATTATTTTATGTGAAAAAACATGTATCACTGACATTTTATGAAATAATGCCATTTTATTTGAAATCTATGATATGATAGTGTTCGATTTCACTTGAAATTTATGATATGACAAGTATGCAAGTATGCTTATGATTAAGTATGAATGATAAGATACGTAACGGCCTATGTTATGATATGGGTACTATATATTATGGACACATTGCATTGTCAGGTTATACATGTTGGTAGTGCATTGAATGTGTCTTCCTTATATATGGATTCCACAACCCGCGACTATAGGCAAAATCAAAATCAATTTAGATTCGCTAACCCTGACTCACGGGGGACAACAATGGGTACCGACCTATGAAAAGTAAAAGACAAGTTATTGCATTTCATGTACATATCAGGTCATGTTCATGTTATTTGTGTATATATCTATGAGTATGTATATTTTTCAATAAATCTTATGTTTATTATGTTTACTATATGATGTGTTGTTATTGAGTATACGACTCATCTTATATGTTTTTATGTTTTAACCTCTCAAGGTAAAGATTTTTATGAGAATGAAGCTGAAAAACATGACTTAGTCCAGGGGGCAGGGAGGCGAGGCAAAAACCTAGACAATTTATGTCATGCTCAGTTTTGTGATTTTTAATTTAATAAGTTATTTTGATAAGCATATGAGATTTTATTAATTTTAAATAAGTGCTTTCGTATACTCTTATTTAGATTTTAAGTATTTAATAAATATTGACTTCATTTATTTTTGAAATCTTTTGTATCTAGCGGTTCATTAAGAAGAAAAATTATTAAGTCAAGTTTAGTAGCATATTGTTCTATGAGATTTCTAAAATTGACTTTATTGGGAATAGGGTGTTACACCTCATTCGCTTTTTTTTTTTTTTTCCTTCCAATTACACATCATTTGCTTGCGTTAATCTTTGTGTGGTTCTGGTTTTGAATATTAAAAATTTAAAATGGCATTACAAATAGTTATTCTTTTGTGATAAACTAGGGGTATTTATTCAGCAAAAAATTAAAACTAGAGTTATTTGTAAAAGTAGTATATTTTCCTTACAAAAAATAATTTAAATAATATCGATTATAAAATGAGAAATGTTATTTTTTTTATCAATAATTTTGTTATCTTCAATTACACTTATCATTTTAAATTACTGACATATAAATTACTTAAAATATGACTAACCAAATAAGTATAATTGAGAATGCTACAATTAAAGCATCTCTCTTACAACTATTTAACAATTAATTAGAGCATTAGAATTGATTTGACCAAATATATCTTTAAAATTTAATTAATATTATACTTTTTTACATTTATCTATTCTATTTAAATTCAATTCCTACATTGGATTAGTCATTCACTCTCTATATAATAATAAAATATTATTAAATTAATAATTTTTCATTTAATTTATTTGTATCATATTTTATAATTCTACCAATTGAATATTAATAATAATTATATTCTAATTAAATTAAAATTAAAAAATCATATTTTCAAAAGTCATTTAATACTAATAACAAAAAATATTTGATTAAACTCATCTAAAATTCTATCTAAATTTCTTACTTGCAAACTAAATAATATTTTTATTGGAGTGAAAAACTAATATTTTAATATTTGGTGGATCAATAGTGGTTCTCCATCTTTAGCCAACCACTGTAGCAGAAATCCATCTTATTTTAGATTTAGCCAATCTAATGTGGAATATTTTTTACATCAATTATCTAAAATTTAGCTAAATTTTCTATTTGGCTAAGCCAATGTGGATGCTCTTAATACTATTGTGTCGTTTTATTAAAAATAACTTTAATTTTATATAACTATCACTTATTAAAAATAATTATAAAATAAAAATAAATTTATATTTTTCAAAAAAATAATGTTAAGTATAAGTCTCATACAAGTTATTTACAAAAAAGTATGTCCCACTAATAAATAATATTTTTTATAGATAAAATCTATTTTTTTATTATAATTTATATAAGACTATTCTATTTAAGGTTTATAAAAATGATTTCTTTTTTCAAAATCAATATTATCTTGACAATAGGAAAGGTTATTAGAATACACTAACACAGGGCCGACCCATTTCTTTCTATTTTAAAAAAAAAAAAAATTGCTTGTCATTTTGTGGCATCGCGGTAATTTAGGTCTCGTTTATTTTTAGAGATGAGTTGAGTTAAGTTGAATTATTTATTTTATTTTGTATTGAAATTTGAAAAAATTGTAATGATTAGGTGAGAGAAGATGAGATAAATTTGAAAAAGTTGAATTGTTTATTTTATTTTGTATTAGAATTAGAAAAAGTGTAATGATGAAATTGAAATGAGATGAAATATTTTTCGAAAACAAACGAGGCCTTAGACCCTCATTTAGATGATAAAAATATTTCATTCTATTTCATTATTATATTTTTTTAAAATTTTTATATAAAATCTAATAAATAATTTAATTTTTTTAAATTTTTAAATAATAATAATAATATTATGATAATATTTTATATAATTTTTATCAAATTTCAATTTACTACTCAAACGGCGCAAAAGAATCACAGCTGGAGGCTAGAGCTTGCTTACCCCTAAACACCGTCGCAAATCCACGTTTGGCAGGGGGAGGGAGAGAGGATGGCGTCGGGATGGGGTATCTCAGGGCACAAAGGCCGATGCTACGATTTCTGGGTGGACTTCAGCGAGTGCATGTCTCGCTGCCGTGAGCCCAAGGACTGCACTCTCCTCCGCGAAGACTACCTCGAGTGCCTTCACCACTCCAAAGAGGTTTGCGCTATTTCCCTTTCTACCCTTTCATTCATCAAATACTGCTCATCATAATGCCCCTTTCCATTCTCCGATCGGAGTACGAAGCTCAAGGAGCCTTAGATCAATGTGCTTGGTTTACCTGTCTGAATTTGGTCTTGTTTGACCTGTCGTGTAAACCCTAAATTCAGTGCGTTCGATTCAGACTAATCTTATTTTAGCTCATATATCTATTTAAAGCATAGAGTAGTTTTAGCTTTACACGCGATATTTTTCGCAAAATACGCGTGCAAGGGCTTTTCTGAATCGGATGGGGGATTTTTTTTTTTTTTATTGCCATTACAAGTTTTGGAGAAATTTGACAACCCTGTTCTGGAAAGCCTTGTGTTGCTTAAAACATTTTCTTCGTTTTGGTGCTAGGCATTATTTACGGTACTATAGCTGGTCAATTTAAGAAATGAAACACACATTGATGTTTGTATATGATTTGACATGCCTATGTTCTGCACACTACATTGTTGGGCTCTTAAGAAAACAATATTTTTACTAGTTGATTACCCAGTACTTCGTCTGATATTCTACGAATTTCCCATTTAGTGCCTTATATTTATAGAATGCCTTGATTTGGCTTCGTTAGCGTTGATTAGGAGAGTGGAGAGACTATCAGAATAAACTTCTGTAAGGATAATTCTAACTACAAGAAAGATCTGATATGCGTTCTGGGAAACGAAAACAGAGAACAATGCCCATTACAGCTGCCACTGAATTAAATCCTATTAAGATCCAAATTTGTCAATCTTCATACCATCTGCATAACTTTATCGACTGAGCTGTGCCTTTTACCTATAAAAAAAAACTTTATCGACTGAGCTGTGCCTTTTGACCCCCACCCACATCTTGAGAGTGTTGAACTCTTGGTTGCTCCTTTCTGCTCAGTTTTGTCATTGTCAAGGTCATCATGGTTGATTACATGTTATTTTGTCAAACATTGTTTCTCTTCATCTAGGGTTTATATTTTCCATATATCACGTCTTTTTAAAATGAAACTTTAAATCTCAACATAGCTAAAATGCTGCTCATCCCCCATTCTTTGTCATGACTAGAACTTGTAAATCCCGCATCATACAGTAGTTAGTTTCGTTTTCTACGTAAAATCTCAGACCCCTCTCAGGTAAAACTACACAATTTTCTGTTTGTAGGAATAAATTCCAACTTTCATATCATCTGGCTTATTAACTGCTTTTATATGCCATTCAAAGATTAGGAGGTGAACATTACTTGGAACACAATTTTTTACTTTCAGCATTCAAGGATCCAATGATATTTAAATCAAGAAATTTCTTCAGGAAAATTATTGCAAGTTCAATAACTGAAAGTTAAAAATGATAAGTGGGCCCTACTTTACCTTCTAACATTTCTTGTTCCTGTTCTTTTTCTCGTTCAATAATTCCTATTGAATTATAGATTTTGTCCAACGAGTAGGATAATATGGCCAGTTAAGAAGCTTTATTGATTTATCCTGAAAATTACAGCAAAGGAAATACTAAATGTCATATCACATGAGTGACTACTACTAGCTTCACCTTGATCATTAAGAAAATAATTTGATCAGTGGCCCTCTATTATTTTGTGCAGGTCTAATGCTTACATTTAGTAAATGTTTAGTGTCTTATTGATTTGCTATGCGAACTTAACATCTGAATGAAGGAAGAATAGATGATTATTGCTACCTGGGAGGACGAGAGATGAAATAATGAAATAACAATTTGACTCATATGGTCACTTGTCACCTTGATCTGTATTATCTCTATTAAGTCCCATTATCTGGAACTTTATTGCAGTTCCAACGAAGAAATCGGATCTATAAGGAGGAGCAGCGCAAACTGCGAGCAGCTGCACGGAATGCCAAAGATGGTAAAGAGGGTGTTGACAAACATCATCATTAGTTCTGCTCATAATTGGTCATTTTCGTAGATTCAAGAATAAAGATCGTACAAAGATGTTGTATTCATAAGTTGCTTCTATTATTTTGTTTTTGTTCATCCTGGATTTTGTGCACTTCTTTGGTACGTGCAACAAGATAAATATCTACTTGTTTTTTGCTTGAGCTGCATATTGGAAACTGATTTTCTTGGTGAATCTGGAAGGTCCTGTGTTTGAGTAATGAATACACCCTTGCTACGCACTCTAGTATTGCGACTTCATTGGTGATCAGGTAAAGTGAATCCCGAATCCTAATCTCGAGAGTTCTAATCAATTTGCTTTCCTCGATGATATAATTTATGGCCAGCGAGGTGACTCATCAAGGAGACGAGAGAATGGTAATTTTAAGCAGCGCGAATTGGTTTTTATCATCTTTCTGCATCTTGTAGAGGATACATGATTATCACATACGTTTGTTTTTTCTTTCTTTACTTCTGGTAATGTGAAATATATGTGGAAATAAATGATTTGTACAAAATCTAGTCATGACTCATTTGATTAATAAAAGAGTAGTTGTTGAAAGATAGGTTGGCTCAAGTGGCAAAGGTCTTGAGCTTTGGGGGTATGCTCTCTCTTTAGGTCTAAGGTTCAAATCCCTCAAGTGCAAACAATATTTAGGAGTTATTGGATTGGAAGATTTTTTTCTTGAATTATCTGAGGTGGGCTTGTGCACCATCAAGATTAATTGGGACATTTCTGGACACCCAGTGTCAAAAAAAAAAAAAAGGGCTGCTAATAACATTTTTATAACTAAATAAATACATATAACAACTTGAATTGAATTAAGTAAATTCTTATATAATTTCGAAGTAACAATATTTTAATAAATAAGAATATATTTATTAATAATCATAAGAGCGCAGCCCAAGTATACCGATTGTATGCAGGAAAAGTTAAACCATAAAGCATGTAATTTACACGTCGCATTCAAATAGCTCACATCTTTCATATATTTTCACATTTTATATTTATAGTTTTGAAAGAACTACGCTCGATTTAAACAGCTGGAATTTACAATTTACACTCCAAACTAACTCGTTGAACCCTTCAATTATAACCGAGTAATTCTTTGCACCCTAATTATATTATGACTATAGTCAAATCTTAATAGATGGTGCAAAGTGTTGGTATTTTATAAATTGAGGGTACAATATGTCAAGTGTTTGTAGTTTGGGATGTAAAGTGCAAAATCCATAATAGCTTGAGAGTACAAAATAGGAATGGTCCTGGGCTGGGTCTAAGCCAGCCCGAGATTTATCCCGTCTGCCCGTTGGGATTATATATAGGTATATAATTTTTTTATTTTTTTTAATAAAACATCGTTTTATTTTAGATTTTATTTTATAAATAAAACGATGTAGTTTTACATCTGTTTTTTTTAAATCTTCCCCCTCTCTGGGTTGATTTTGGATTCTGTTGTTGTTTTCTAGTTTTGTTTTAACCATAGGTGGGCGGTAGGCAGGATGGGAAGAATAATCGAGAGGGCCAATTAGGGGTAACAAATTGTGTCCATGTCATGTCAAGGTATGGATATTTGACTATATAGCTCGACCCGAACCGGATCTGTTAAGTTAAACGTGTAAGATTTTTCAAACAATAACACGATCAATTTAAATAACGGATCGTGTCGTGTCACTTATTTTGATTCGTTTAATAATTAATTAAAAATTGATCAACACAACATGACTCATTTCAACGTGTTTCATGTAAATAGATTGAACTAATCCATTTAACCTATTTAACATAATTTTATATAAAAGTTAAAATGTATATCTATTAGTAGCTACAATATCTAAACAAACAATTAAACTACTCACTGAGTCACTAACAAAAAATATTAATATTTTTCAGATTTTAACTTATAATAAAATCAATATTACAATCCCAATATTAAAATATGAATATATGTTCAGAATTACAATCACAATAATAAAAATATAAACATATTGAAAAGTACTAATATTACAATCCAACAATAATAAAATTGTAATTATGAGTAAAAATCTAAATGAGTCATAATGAGTTTGTTTCGTGTTAAGCGGATTGACCTGTTATTGATCTTTTTATAAATCATATCTTAATGGATCAACTCGTTTTGATCTGAATTTGTTACCATCAAATTTGAATCTATTAATTTTGTGTCTTGTCATATCGTGTCGGGTTCACTAGTTGTGTTACATATTGCAACCCTTAAGGCCAATCCAGCCACCGACATCTAGATGGGCCTCCCACGAGAGGAAGGGGCCAAGGTAGCCCCATGGGTGCGGGTAGATTGCAAAGTATATTTTCTCCCATATTTTTGTATACATTTCGTAAATGATTGAAAAATGAAACTAAAAGAACCGTATGGTACTATGGTCTGTCAAACACATAAAAAGAAAAAATAAATCGAATCATGAAAAAGAAAGATAATATTCATAATCTTTTTAATTATTATTATTTCATTAATCTATATTGTAATATTAATTAATTGATAGAGAAATAAAAAGAAATAAATAACTTATTAAAATATGATGAAATCACCATGGTTTTTTTTAGATACAAATGACCACGATAATAGAGAAAGGCTCATGTCAAAAAAAGGAAAAAGAAAAGAGAAACGCTTTCAAATATTGTATTTGCCTGGTACTGGTAGACATTTAGATCGCGATCAGAACACATCGAGAGCTACCGCACAACGTATAAACATTTGGGTAACACATCATCTTTACCTAACCACAGTTCGTTTACTTATCCTGCATCGTTTGTATCTCTCTCTCATTCTGCCGACTCAAAACCCTAATCAGATCCTTCCGTAGCCTCTGCGCTGTGAAGGTTAGTCATCTCATCCGCCATATTCGAACCCTGGTAACCCCAATTCTCAGGTCGCTTTCCCCCGGTTTTATGGCCAAGAAAGGCACGGGAAATCGAAAAGGAAACTAAGTTTTGAGTTTTGGATTCTGCGTTTCTAGATGCCTTTGTCTCATCGATGTTTGATGTATTTCCTAAGCTATTTATCTCTATATTAGGTTTCTTTGATGAAAATACTCAGATTTGTGACTTTTATGCTGTTTTCTTTTACTGAAATTCCTGAACAACCAAATGGAGCCGTTTTGTTATATATCGTCATTGCCCCTTTATTTTCGGGGTTCAATTTTTTTGGGCTTATGGTTTTATGGTTTTTGATAGATTTATTTGTCTTAGGAAAAATGAGTAGCCGTGCGAGCCGGACTCTCTATGTCGGCAATCTTCCAGCTGATATTCGTGAGAGAGAAGTGGAAGACTTGTTTTACAAGGTAACTTAGTTGTTATTGTAAATCTTTGGGTTGGTTGGACCGTGACACGTTTTTAGCTTTTCGCATTACTGGGCGGAAAATGGACATGTAATTGTAATTAGGTTCAATATTTGTATGCTTCCTACGTACTTGGCTTTGCCTTGTTACCTGTCTCAATAAATTTGTTCTTATCCATCAAAAAGAAAAAAGAAAAAAAGAGAGTGTGTATCGGTGTCGTGTTTAATGAACCTGAACTTAAAATCTGTAGGCTTTAAAATAGACATGTAAAGGTAAGGCGAGAATTATATAGTTCTCTCTGAGCTCAGGTCTGAATGCTTTTACTGAGTTATGGTTTATGTATCTTTTATTAATAGATTGATGTATGCAATTTGCAGACGGGCTTGAATAATTTGTATATCTTTTACTTATATAAAAAAAAAATTGTATATCTTTGCTTTGAGTAATGAGAATGGTTGATCTTGGTTATTTAAGAAGATTTAATGTCTCAGTATGGACGCATAGCTCACATTGATCTGAAGGTACCGCCTAGGCCCCCGGGTTATGCATTTGTTGAGGTGAGTTTAGTGCTTCTTGAATTGATATGGTTTCTTTGTTTTATTTTCTTTCCCTTTATTAATAATGTTTGTTACAGTTTGAAGATGCTCAAGATGCTGAAGATGCCATTCGTGGTCGTGATGGCTATGATTTTGATGGGCATCGGCTACGGGTTAGTCAATCTTATTTGTGCATGCATGGTGCTCGCTTTGACTACATGATGTCCATGCTCTCTGCTTATCTTGTATATCCTCACATCTTTATAGGTGGAACTTGCACATGGTGGCCGTGGGCATTCATCATCAAGAGATCGTTATAGTAGTCATAGCAGTGGGCGGAGTGGACGTGGTGGAGTATCCAGGCGCTCTGAATTTCGTGGTGTGTGTGTAATTTATTCAATACTTTGTTATTTATTGTGAATACTATGTCATCTGAAGTTGTTCTTGTTCCATCATATAGTGCTCGTCACGGGATTGCCCCCTTCTGCTTCATGGCAAGACCTTAAGGTGAGCATTAATGTTGAACAATTCACAATTGCTCCTGATTATAACTATTCTGCTGTGTGTATGTGTATTTGCATGTGAAGTGTTTGGTAGAGTTAAAAATTTCCTGAAATGTTTAATTTTAAATTAATCTCACTGCCTTGTATCAGGATCACATGCGACAAGCTGGGGATGTTTGTTTCTCCCAAGTCTTCCGTGAGAATGGTGGTAGAACACAATCAACACTTAATGGTCTTGTTTGAGGTTTCATATGAGATGGTGTTTTCAGAATTTGATATGATTCTAGTTTTCGATGGTTCTTGCTTTCTATTGGTGTTCATTATCTTGCTGTCATTTTAATATGGAGGAAGAATTTGAAAGAAAGTTAATTTGTAGTTAGAAATTTCTCTGTCCAATGGGAGCTGTGCCAAATTCCTTGTTTTTAAAGGACTTGTTTTATTTTTATACAGATTTTTGACAGGAAGTGATGGGCTTTTGTGATTGTTGTCTGCTTTTGTATATATATTTTTCTTTATGAAGCCATATTTCGTTATTGTGAAGTTTTATGGAAATTGATTCCTTCTTGCCTAAGGTGGTGTCTAGGAAAAGAACAAAATGCTCGGTGCTTTGAGGACTCTGAGCAATCAGTGGACACACCTTTTTTTTTCCAATTAAAAACCTATTTCTTTGTTTGGTCACTCATATTTGTATTATTGATATTCAATGTCAGGATTTTCTTATTTTTCTTCGATTTCTTAGGCCTATCTATTGTACACAGTGTGCTTGGATGTCAACACCTTGTCAGATTGAATAAAATTACATTTTTCTTGTTGAAAAAAATGCTTTAATCTGTAATTTTATTTTGTTTGCTTTGTACTTTGATACCGGTGTTCTAGCCAAGATCTTAAAAGAAAACATGGGATTAACTTTTTTTTTCCCTAAATATTTGTTTTGATTCTTTTATAGGCACAACAGGGGTTGTGGATTACACAAATTATGAAGACATGAAGTATGCAGTAAGTTAAATCTCTTTCTTGATTGTTGATGACCAATGTGAATGGTCTCCACGAGCTTGAGTTCACTCAACATTATGTAAATGTCTGAATTTTTTTACTTCTCTCCAATGCAGGTAAAAAAACTTGATGACTCTGAGTTCCGAAATGCATTTTCTAAGGCATATGTCCGTGTATGTATTAACTCCGATACTTTGAATAATTTAGTTTCCCTCTCTTTGTACTCATCTTTGTTTATTATTGCATTTGTTTACAGGTTAGGGAATATGATTCAAAGAGGGATGCCTCTAGGAGCCCTAGTCGTGGTCGATCTTATTCAAGAGGCAAGAGCTATAGCCGCAGTCGTAGCCGAAGTATTAGTCACGGCAAGAGCAAGAGGTTTGACTACTATAAAGTTGTAGATACCTTAGTATGTCGTGGAGTCATTATCGTTTTTGGTAACTCTCTGATTGTAATGCAGCAAGTCTCCAAAAACCAAATCTTCTCGCCGCTCACCTGCTAGAGAGCAGTCGAGATCTGTCTCTCGATCTCGCTCCCGTTCTCGTGCTGGATCAAAGTCTCGTTCTATGTCAGGGTACGTATTTTTCTCTCCCATAGGTGTTTTTTTAAAACCGAACATATCACACTTGATGCTAATAGGTGTAATTTTTTTTTTTTAAAGATGGAAGATATTCATGATATACTGTCATCTTGTTGACTGATTTATTCATCTGTCTGGGGGATTGTGACTTTTTGGGGCATCTTTAGGGATGAAATCTTATGATTTTTTTGTCTGCCTTTAGGGTTGTGTTGCAGTTGTTGACTCTTTGAATGTGTCTTTGCATTTCTTTGGGCAAACCTTAGTTGCACCTGGTTCGCCTTCAGACATAAATTAGTCAGTAAGGCGTCATTTGGATGTTGAGATGAGATGAGAAATCTGTGAATAGTAGTGAAATAATTTGTGAATAATAGTGAAATGGTTTGAGTTGAGATGTTTTATGGGATTTTGGGAAAGGAGAGAGAAAAAGTTGAATAAAAAAATTATAAAATTAAAATATTGTTAGAATATAATTTTTTAATATTATTTTGTTTTGAGATTTGAAAAAATTGAATTGTTTTTTGTGTTTTTTTTAGGAAGTTTGGTAAAACTGTAATGATTAGATGAAAAAGTTGAAATTGAAAAGTGTTTGTGTTTGAGTGGTGTTTGGATATTGAGATGAGATGAGATGGGTTGAAACCATCTCAATATCCAAACGGGGCCTAAGTTTGCAATCTTGACTCCACTGTCATTACTGAATATGTGGTCATTCTTATTTAGGCATGCATTGATGTGCATGCTATTTATAGCAAATGCAATCTGGGAGTTGTATTTCTGTCACATTTCAAGGTATAGTTTCAAGTGGGGGGAAGAAATACTTGCCTTCTCTATAGATTGATGTGGTATTGTGCTGGGGTTTTTTGGTTGTCATACACGTTCTTTCATTTGTTGTTTTAGTTTCACATTAATATCTTCACTATTTCTGCCTTCAAAAGGTTGGGGTGATGGAGCAAGTGTACGTCAATGTTCATTTTTTTTCTTCTTTCCTTTGTTTGTGTGAAAATTGCCTTTTTGTTTTTTAGATATGGATACATGCAGCGAAGTGGGGATTGGAAATTAGGATCTTGATGGGATATGGTTCAGTTGCCTGCAACTCTTTTGGTTGTGGAGGTATGCTGTTTTTTAGATGGGCAGCTTTGGAAACCTTGATGGTGCCTCTTTGTTCTAATTCTTTTAGCATTGCAAATGTCCATGGGTGCTAGATTGGGAACAAAGGAGATCATGGTTGCAATTTTTAAAGCTGGATATCTGTGGACTAAGTGCCATTGGGATTTGAATAGCACCAACAATGAGCAGTAGAGACGATTTCATTATCATTTTCTGCTCCAACATTTGCCAAGCTAATAGGCCGCACTATCTGGCTTCTCTGGATTTTTGTGGTACAGTAGGGACAAATTCTCTTCCCTGTCAGTCCACTGGTGTCTTGAAAATACCTTGTGATGCTTCCATTAAGATATCATCTTTATGAATTTAGGTTGCATTTATAGGCTGGAATTATATATATTGGCCTGATATTTTTCTTTGTTGAACTGCTAAATATTTATGGCTTTTCCATGTATCCGTTTGGATATGGTAACTCCGTGGAAGAGGCATCAAGGGCTCTTGGATCAAATTTGGTAAAAGGAACGTGTAGATTTTAAAATGGGTTGTTTCTGGAACTTTTGCAGATCTCAATCAAGATCCAGATCTCCAGTGCCTTCGGTATGTTTTTTTATTTCTGTTTGAACAATTTTTTTTGTGATACTGAATATTAATAGGCCGATTAGAAATGTTGCAACGTGCCCTCACTTAATGGGTGGCTGGATCATTGGTACAGAGATATGGTACTGGGATATTTTAATTATTAGAGCCTCATCTAACTTGATAAGTTGTTAAAATGTTTTTGAAAGTATTTGAATAGGTATCTATGTTACTTGCCATTTTAACAGATCTGTTCTCTGAATCAATGTCCAGTCCTAGAATCTTGGTATTGGATTTAGTTCGACCTTCTATTACATATTTTTTTAAAGAAAGCACTTCATCTTACCTCTTTTTCAGCGTCAGAAACGAAAGAGTAAAAGCCCAAAGAGGCACAGTGCAAGCAGGAGCCCAAGCAGGAGCAGGAGCAGGAGTAAGAGTTTATCCAGGTTTCCTTACCCTTAATAATCCTTTTCTTCTCATTGATGGAACCATATTACCATCTTATGTCAGCATCTTTGTTTTATTGTTCTTTGTTTATATATGTTATATTTTCTACTTGTATATATGTGATAGTTTCAACTTGTATATGCGTGTGTTGGCTTTGACCAGAATCCTGATTGCAAACTTGTTTGGCAGGTGAGATCTGATTGCTGCTGATCTGTTGATTCCTGAAGATTCTATGAGTGTGCCTTTTTATTGTTGAAAAAAACTTTACCAGTAAAGTATCCTAGGCAAGCAATAGCAGCAGACCTATCATGGGCAGACTTCAGACTGGATTTTGTGGTTGTTTTCTAAACTGTCAAAATGATTTCTAAATCTTTTTGAAGCCTCTAGATTGAAACCTGCACATTCACCATATTTGTATTGCAGACGAGATTTGCTAAATTCCAGCGTTTCATAATTTTAGGGTGTTGGATATTGATACCTCGTCCTCTTCCTTTATACTGTAATCATTATCATTTTTTAAATTTTCTGTGTTTACGGGTAAGGATTTATTGATTGCTGTAAAATGTTACATGAAATTACTCTCTGCTTCGTAGTGGCCATGTTTGCCCCAAACATTCTATGGGGCGGTTTTAGTGTGGACAGAATTTTGGTTTGCCCTTTTCAACGGTTAAAAAAACGAGAGGTTTTTCTTGTATCGGTGTCTTGGCTTGAAGGCTTGTGGAAATGCGCATCATTTTCAAGTTTAGAAGCCATCTGCTTGGGCAAATCTCATTCAATATTATGCTGTCAGGATTGTGTCGAATCTTTGTGAAAACGGTATGGATACAAATATAGTTACTAACTTATTGGCGTTTTTAATGTCTGTCCTTGTCCTTCAGTCGCTCAGCATTCAGCAAGGTGGTAGAGATAAGGTATTCGGCTGTATATGGAGCCAACTTAAAAGAAGTGTAGGAAATGCCAATTGGAAGCGTCCTTTGACGGCTTCCTTTGTTGCCCATTCATTACGCATCCAATGCGAAAGCAACCCTTGTCTTCTGACACTGCCCCCCACCCAAAATGTCCTCTTTCTGGCTATTTATAGCCGGGTCGCGCTACGTAGAGTCCACTTTTTTGGACTTCTTTGCAGTCCATATAGGAATAGACAACAATATCCCCACTTTATCATAGATTTGACAAAAACGCCCTTATTTCTAAATAAAAAATAGCAAATCAGAAAAAAACCTTTTCTCCATCTCCCTGCATCTGCTCCTCGCGTCCTCCTCCATAGACGGCTACAAGTATGTAAGACAATGTGTAGTGCTATTCGAGAGATCTCCGAATGAAACACAATAACTGCAATATTAATTCTAGTATTTTCGTACATTTCATTTTTCATTAAAATTCCACTAGTTCCCAAAGGAAGGAGCTTTCAGGTTTTTATCAACACATCAACAAACATAAAATTATATGTGGCCGTAGTAAGAGAAAAGTTCACTTGTGCAAGCTATTGTGAGAGAAAAGTTAATAAAATTCCAACCTTGTGCTGTTTTTTATGGAGAAAAGGAAAGAAATCACATCAAGAACAATGCCGGGGAAGGAAGGAAGGGATTTCACTTCCTTGGTTCGCTCCATCAAGAACAATAGCAGAAGCCCAAAGAAATAATGTATGGAAGAATATGCCTCTGAACTCTCACAGCGAGCGATCTCTATCTAAAATTACTGCCGAGCCAAATATACCACATAACGCATATAGAAATCATCTCACCCCATGGCTTCGGTTTGGCGTAGGCACTGTATTTTAATATTTCAGATGATCATAAATTAATTGTTCTTTCACGTAGAGTCAGATTGTTCATGATTTGTTTTCTCTCATGTCTAAGATCTATGCGTGCACGATTTCATTTTTGGTGAAGATTTTGTTGTTGAGTTGTTGGTTCTTTATATTGCATTTTTTTTTAATAGGTGGATAGTCGCTTGAAGGATGATTTAGTTTTGGGTGATCTGAATGCGCCTCGCTTTGTGTTGTGGGATGGGGAATTACGGTCGGTCCCATTCAAGCCAAACGATTTTCCGTTCTTTGACTTGATGAGCATTGGTGGCAAACTTAGGGTTGGCTTTGGTGCTCTTGGCATTCGTCCTCCTCCTCCAGTTTGTCCTCTTCACCACTTTGTTTCTTATCAACTCCATTTATTTTTGTTTACTGCCAAAAATTCATGCCCAATGACATCGAACACTCAATACGCCTGCATTCTTAAATTGAATTTCTCATGTCTTGTAATGTTTACAAAAGTGATAGGGGCATGAGGAATTAGTTGAGGAGTTCATTGAGGAAGGAAGGGACTTCACTTCCTTGGTTCGCTCTGTTTCATCTTCATTGAACTGCTGCTGGGGAAGGAAGGAAGGGATTCGGTGCTGTTGAGGAAGGAAGGGATTCGGAAGGAAGGAAGGAAGGGATTCCCTGCTGCTGGGGAAGGAAGGGATTTCCCAGCTAGATGAAACGCTCCATTTCATCAATAAAGGAAATGGTAGCATTTCATTTAGGCTTGCAAAGCAGTCCATGGGCATGGACTGCAATAAGAATTACTCTTTATAGCCCTTGTTGCTTTTACTTTCTGAAGAAGATTGGCTTTTCTTTTACTTATTATTATTATTTGGCTGTTTAAATGTTATCAACGTCGTCCAGATCTATCACAGTAAATGGTACCTACACCATCTACAATTTTATTTTTCTATGTTAGGAGATTGACAAGGGGATTTGAGAGGCTGAATCTAGAAGGATTGACCTCCCATGTGTTGACCAGGGGTGCAACCTCACCCTCTCGGACGGTGGCAACCTTGGTCGCGCCCCCGGTCCCTGCATGGGGGGTGGGGGAGTTGGGCCCCAGGGGCCTGACCCCACCCCCCATGTAGGGACGGGGGGTGCAGGTGCCTCAGTTTGGATGCCGGGGCGGATTGGCCTCCATGATTGTCTCCACCCCAAACCACTGCCCCAAAACAACCTAAAAAAAAAAATCTAAAATCATCCAAAACTGAATTCTAGTGTGGGGGTCTAGGCGAGGCCGCTTGAGAAAGAGAGATTGAGAAAGGAAAGAGAGACGCTGGGAGGGAGGGGGCTTAAGATTTTAAATAAAACCTAGTAAGAAATGATGTCATTTTGTTAAACAATAAAATATACGATAAAATTATGTCATTTTATTTTAATATGTGTATTTATTATTTTTTAATATGTGTATTTATATATATATTTATATACGATGGGCTAGGTTGGGCAGAAAGGGTAAACCTCGGGTGTGCTTGGGTCCAGCCCGAGCCTTGTCCTTGCATGGCTTAACGATGTGGATAGATGTCTTGCAGCACACATTTGAAAGACGAGGGTCGGAAAGGGGGGGGTGGTGGTGGAGGGACGGTCAGTGAGGCCCGCTGCCTACCCCTAGCATTGACTAGGGAAACAGGGAGGAGATATTATTCGTAAACTAGTTTAAAATATAATGTGTAACACATGCCGATCAAAATTAAAAAAAATAAGAATATATAATAGATATTCCATCAACTCTGGTTTACTTGTCCTGGGTGGCAATTAATGTTTGTGTCATGTTAAATCATGGATATTTGACTATATGTGCCAATTTGAACATGATCCATTAAGGTAAACGGGTCAGGCCTTTGATCCCTAACATAATGCATTTAAATAACGGGAGACACGACCCGTTTAATAATTAATTAGAAATGGATTAATACGACACGACTCATTTTAACTCGTTTTATGTAAATGAGTTGAATTGAACCACATAACTTATTTGACCTGATTAACATAATTTCACAAAAAAATTAAAAACTATATTTATTAGTAGTCATCATATCTTAACAAGACAACAAGATTACCTACTAATTGTAATTTTGAAATAAAATTTAAATGGGGTATTGTGTGTTGACTCATTTATTAATCGTGTCTTAATGAGTCAACTCGTTTTGACTCGAATTCATTTATATAAAATACAAATCTACTAATTTCGTATTGTATTTGTGTTGAGTTTGCATATCATATATTGTCACCCTTACTTGTTTACCTCGACATTATAAATAAAATATGAAAAAGAATGATTTGTAGAAATCTTGTGCAAGCTTTTAAAAAAAATTAAAACCTAAAACTACTCAACTTTTCTATTATGACCTATTTGAAAGATTACACGAATTTGGTATGTTCTAAACTTCATTTAGCCTTATTGAGAAATTAATTAGACCTATAGTAATAACACAACATAAATTCGGACTTATTTGGATAAAGAAATCATCTCATCTTATATAAAATATTATAAACAATAATTTTTTTAAATCTTAAAATAAAAATAACATTAAAATATAATATTTTAATAATATTTTATCTAATTCACTTAAAATTATTTCATTTTATCTCGTTATTAAATCTAAGCGTCTATCCCTTAAACTTTTTATTTATTTATTTATTTTGAATGGTAACTCTAATCCTCGTCCCTCGCACGAAACAGAATAAACTTGGTCCCTCGCCGCCACACTATTTTCGCACACAACTATCGAGCCTTCTCGTCTCTCGCTCTTGTTCTCTTCAAAACCCCCGATTCAATTTCATACATCTGAAAACTCCTGAGAATTTCCGCAATAATAACTTTTTTTCTTTTCAGAAAAAATCCATACCTATCTCACAGTTCTCTATAAGTCCACAACCATTTCACTAGATCCATAGTAACCAATCAATAATGACCGACACCGTGTTCTCAAAGCTCTCGGAAGACATCGTGCTCGGCATCTTCTTCAAGCTTGATAACGACCCTCGCAACTGGGCCCGCCTCGCCTGCGTCTGCACCAAGTTCTCGTCTCTGATCCGCACCGTTTGCTGGCGGCACAAGTGCTCCAACGCCATCCCCTCCGTTGTCTCCGATCTCCTCTCCTCCTCCGTCGGCAGCTCCTCCTGCCCTCCCGGCGGCTGGGCCGCGCTTCATAAGATCGCCGTCTGCTGCCCGGGCCTCCTCCACGCCGGCGTGCTCCTCGAGAACTCGGATTTCGGCCTCGAACGAGAACTCGGTCGGAACGAGATTTACCGAAGCACGTATCCCATTGCACGATCAAATATCCCAACATCCTCCACTGACCCTTGTCCTAGCCATCATATAGATAAGGCTAATCTAACAGCTGCTTGTTCCTGGTCACTCTTTGACTACCTGTATTATGATACTGTTTACAACGTTTCGGATTCCCAAGATGTTTCCCACGCTGTTGGTGGTGAAGAGGTTGGTGGTGAAATTGTTACGGTGGGAGGAGAATTCACGGTGTCGAAGAGGAGGAAGATTTATCGGTCTATGCGCTCGCATTTGGCTTCTAAGGTTTGGAATTTGAGCCGCGAGCAAGGGAGCAAGCTCCTCGCTAGACAGTTCCGGGATGATTGTCTTTACATTTGTGGTTGGCCGGGGTGTGTTCACATCGAGGAGAAGCGGAATTATATGCTTTTCAGAGGAATTTTCAAAAACTTCAAGAGGTCACGGGTGTGGAGAACCATAAGCGATGGGAATAGGAGCAAGGTCGGTGTGAATTGCGCGTTCTGTCCCTGCAAAGAGACTTGGGATCTGCACTCCGCGTTTTGTTTGAGACGAACTTTCGGGTACTACGACGATGGTGAGCCGGTTGTTCGAGCTTATGTCTGTGAGAATGGGCATGTCTCTGGAGCGTGGACGGATTTGCCATTATACACCTAGTGCTGTCAAACATTTATTTCTATGTTGTGGGTATCTTTATTGTGGTTTCTTGGTTATATCATTTCTGATTCGCATATCTAATGATTAAAGAATATATGGAACTAAGGGATCCCCGTTGTGTTTTAATGAATATGAAGATTTTTACGTATGTCTTTAACTTTCAAATTAACTTTGTCTTTAACTTTCAAATTAGTTTGTGTTGTGGTTTTGAGATTTTTGTTAATAAAGTTCTCGTGCATAGAATTTACATTGTTTTGGCGAAGATCCAACTCGAACTTGGGATTCAAAAAATACTGATTTAGATATC
Source organism: Cyclocarya paliurus (assembly GCA_029856935.1). NCBI lineage: Eukaryota > Viridiplantae > Streptophyta > Magnoliopsida > Fagales > Juglandaceae > Cyclocarya > Cyclocarya paliurus. The sequence continues at coordinate 13,857,375 of CM056949.1, forward strand.
ATCTTGTGGATCAAATTTGTGATGAACTCATTGGATTGTCTTAACACAATTGTGGTTATGTTTCTGATATACATACAACTTGCACATAACATTTATCTATTTTATGTGTTCCAATTTTGCAATTTACCGTTTCCTGTTGTTTTCTTGTGTAATTGCTAAGATAATATTGTGACAGTGGATTGTAAAAATGTTGAGACTAAAAAGGATGTGAAGAAATCCCATGCGTCTAAAAAGCAAAGGACTAGAGGTGCGTTTAATGTGAAAGGTATCATAATTTGGTTCCTGATTAGCTTCCTAAAACGAGATGTAATTCCAGTAAAGGGTTTTGCAACCTCAAGCTCTTTATAATCAAGTGATTAGTTTTGTTTTTCACTTACTCCATCTCAATATCAGCATGCAGGTTGGTTTCTCTGTTGTTGGCAGTGAACATGGTGAGCAGAGGTATGTACATGAAGCTGGTGATGGATATATATATATATATATATAGAGGTATGTACATGAAGCTGGTGATGGATATATATATATATATATATATATATATATATATGTATGTATCCTGCTAATGCTTTCAAAATACTGCCAGGAGTAGCAGAAAGCTTTCTCTCGTCAGTTAGTCTTTCCCTACTCATTTACTGGTGGTTTCTCATAGTTTGTAGAAGTTGCAGCTCTGAGTAGTGAGTGGAACGCCAATCATGGTTGATCGATATTTCTCTTTGATTATCCCGTATGATTAAAGATAGAGTTATACAACTATATAAAGACACTTGTTGTTAGAGCGCTTATAAAAAGGGAGGAGGATGTTCCTTTGCAGGTTATTACGGCTATTGAAAGAAATTGAAAGTGTTCTACTAGTTAAGAGTCGGTGTATAAATGCACCACTTGTTGTGGAATATATTACAGTTTAAAAGTTCAAAATACCAATACTTTTTATGTTAGTTGATGTGAAATGTTTCTTCATCAATAATGGGTTAGGTGTGTCAAGAACCGGGCTTGCAAATATATTTTTTCGTCTTCTTAATCTGTTTAGCATCATGCATCAGCTGGGGTCTCAATGAATTGCAGGAGTGTGCTTCATACTCAGGATCTCAAAGTTTACTCTATATCATCATGTTATTAGATAATGGAATGTTAGGATTGGAAGATGCCCCCTCCAGTCTAGTGGCTCTTTGCCGCACGAGATAACTTCAAATGAAAAGAGGGAAGGTGAGACGATGGGAACTTGAAGAAAGGTTGATGAATATAGACGTGATGCTTTTTTCATTTTCTTTGTTTCTTTTCGGACAGAATTGTCAAGTTAGCCGGCGCCTTTGGTAGTCAAAGCTAACCATTATAAGGTGAGTGGAATGTGTCTGGATCATTATTTTTTTTTATTGATCCACACGATCACAAATTAGCTGGTAAAGTTTTAACGCTAGACTTGGTTTGAATCTCACATGTTTTGGTTGTTGATCTACTATGTTACGAATCATTTAAAAAATTTAAAATCTCAAAAATAAAATAAAAATACTAGTCATAATTTTACTCTAAAACTGTAGTGACTTCCTTCTACAAGGTTGATATATAAGATGAGATGAGATGAGATGAGTTGGGAGCCTTATTTGTTTTCACAATCATTTCATCTCATTTCATTTAATCATTACAACTTTCTCAAATTCTCATACAAAATAAAATAAATAATTAAATTTTTTTAAATTTTAAAACAAAAAAATAATTTTTAAAAAAAAATATTCTAATAACATTTTATTCAACTTTCAACTTTTATATCAACTCATCTCATCTCATCTCATCTCAAATCAAAAAATAAGGCTATTGTCTAGCCATTATGCCTTATCACGAATTTGTAACGTTGGTTCTTGGATTTCAATCGCTATGTTATCATATATCTTAGAATGATTTTGGATCCAGATTTGTCTAATATAATTTAATTTTTAATTAAAAAAGAATTATATTTTCAAATGGATATAAAAGACTCTACACGACTAATATATAATAATTTAATTTATAAGAGAGCTCAATTGTCTTGATTATCTCACCAAGTGAAAAATAGAAAACGTTGATAGTATCCATATCAATTTTCGTAGCCCTTTTTTTTTTCCAGTTTCGTTGCAAACACTATTTCTAGAGACAACATAATTAGCCGGTTTAACGGAAATTGGGAAGGCAAACGACCACGTTTCTCTCCATTATCTGATGTGTATACGTCGCATTGTCGTGCATGCAAAACTTATACAAGCCATACGTAACAAAATTTGTATGGAAGCAAATGAATTATCATCAATCAGATCGCGACAAAGGACTTTATGCGCTCTCTCTCTCTCTCTCTCTCTCTCACAGAGAGAGATGATGGAGAACAACCCGAAATAAATATTCTAATACATCATATATGCGAGTGCTAGAAAAAGGTGCAAATAATAAGGTGGAAAATGATGAAGCTCTCTTTGTTGCTAATAAATTTTGTGCTGAATGTAGCAGTACCGGTAGTTTATAGCTCCAATTACTTTAGGAGGGATGGCTTCCCACCTGCTTTTGTTTTTGGTTCAGGCACCTCAGCTTATCAGGTCAGTTAATCTCTGCATGTCTTTTTGCAATTCATGGCTTCCAAGGTACTTGCATGTGCTTTTTTATCCATCTTTTTGCTGGTTCTGTTTTTCTGAGCTAAATCCATAATTAGAAGAATAGAACATTAAAAGGAAAAAAAAAAATTTATATTTTGATGAATGATTTATGCATGCATGTCTCATGTTTGAAAGGTGGAGGGAGCAGCAAGCGAAGATGGGAGGACGGATTCCCAGCATTTGGGATTCCTATGCACATGCCGGTACTCGGTCTAATTTTCTTTTTTGAAAAAAGAAATTTAGAAATTTACATGTTTTTGCTATTAGACTAATTTTCGGTGGTTTTAATTTTAATTTATTTTTGCCAAGACGAATTTTTTTCTTTATAGAAATATTCAACCGGGATACAGACAAGTACTGCATGGTTGGAAACCGGACAAATAGTACCTCCAAATCCATCCATTATTACGGAATAAACAAACGAGTAAGGCTAAATATAGTCATAGAGTGCGTAAGCGTTGTGCAGTCGTTTTGAAAAAGAGTGGAATCAACTATTAAAAAATGAATTTTTTTCGTGAGTTCCATATTTATTCACTTTTTTCAAAGTGATTGCATGACGCTTGCACACTCATGACTGCAACTATCATTTCTCTAAACAAAAACTATGTAACACAGCTCTTTACAAAACCTTTTCACAATTATGTTTTAAATGAAGTGGTCATTTTTTCAAAAAAATACCATTATTTTCTCAAAATATCCTCTTTTAAAATATAGCTATGAAAAGGGTTATGCAAAGATCATGTGTGTATCATTTACTCATTCAAAAAAAAGAACCAGCATGGGAAGTTGGAACTGTTCTTGCAATGCAATATAGACTGTTGTTTTGCAGCAGCTGCTGGTTAAAGGTGCTCTCTCTATGGGGAACTGGTCTGAAGCTATAGCCGAGGGATTCCGATTCCACGCCATTAATTAGCAAGAGCTGACAAAAATACATATATAACGTCATCATGATATCGTTGGTGGCGGCTAGTGTATACCACATGCTCTAATATTGATGACCATTGCTCTTTTCCTCCTCTCAAGTACATTTAGAACAATCAGCAACATTACTTGATATTCAAATCTTTTGCCGAAATTTAAAATCTGTAAATTATGCATTAATGTACATAATTTCATGGTTGAAAAGCAAATCAATTTTCATAGTATGATCGAAATCATTTTGCATTTTATCTATGGACTTATAAACTTAGTAGGCCTATTATCCCCTGCTCCTTATCATGACCATGATGTTGGGTTATACACATGAGACTGGTAATCCATCTTTATAATTGTTAAAGCCTAAACATGAACTAACATTACTCGAACTGTTTGCACTGTGGGCATTGAAAAGAGAATAAAAGACATATCATCAATATGCCCAAAGATAAAAATTTGGTAGACTGATGATTGTAATTTCCTTCTCAAACTTACAGGGAGAGCACATGGTGCCACTGGAGATGTAGCATGTGATGGGTATCATAAGTATAAGGTTTATTCTACATGTTTCAATTGAAGATCCTTTAATAGGAATGATTCATGGGCTTTTTTTCTTTAATAGAAATGCATCATGGATTTTTTCTGAGGTCAATTAATGCTTTCAATGTCATAGAGAAAAAAAATTTCCTTTCATGTTTGTACAACCGTAGCTAAACAACCGCCACCTTCAATTTTTTTTTTTTTTTCTGGAGTTCAGTTGACTTGTAATCAGGTTCCTATATCTCGTGCAGGAAGATGTGCAGCCCATGGTGGACACAGGCCTAGATGCCTATAGATTTTCCATCTCATGGTCAAGACTTATTCCAAGTATGATCACCAAATTATGATGTGCTATTAAATAAGAACCATCATATTCCTAGTAATTGTTTTTTGATTATATATTTATACAAAAATGCTTGTGCTATCCTTTGAGATGGAAGAGGGCCTGTCAATCCAAAGGGTTTGCAATATTACAACAATCTCATCAATGAACTAGTTAGCCATGGTTGAAGCCAATTTTCCTTTCTAATGAAGTTAAAATCTAGTTGCTCAGTGTTCCCAAATTGCTAACCTAACCATACCTTAGGAATTTTTGTTTTGTTTCCAAAACATTGCTTTTCCTCTTTGATTGTGCAGGAATTCAACCACGTTACATTACACAATTATGATCTTCTTCAGGCACTTGAAGACGAGTATGGAGGATGGGTTAGTCGAGAGATTGTGTAATGTTCTTAAATCGCAAGTTTCAATTTTCCTTTTGTGCTTGGGGTATATTCTCTCGCCAAGTATGGCATAGGAATTAATACTATCAAATGATCTATATCTGGATGCAGGATAGACTTTACTTTTTATGCGGAGGTGTGCTTCCGAGAGTTTGGAGATAGGGTTTTTTATTGGGAGGTTATGACCAGGGATTTACACCTCCTCAGCGATGTTCTCCTCCATTTGGGGTGATTTCCTGCTCCAAGGGAAATTCTTCATCTGAGCCATACACAGCTGCCCATAATATCTTGTTGGCACATGCTTCGGCTGCAAGATTGTACATGACAAAGTATAAGGTATCTATCTAAAGCTTTCCATAAGAGGAGTTTCAATATATGATATGTCAATTACTCAATCAACAGTGTCCATATATTTTACTTTTATGAAACTAAAATTGGATTTGTTACATAAGACACGTACTTTGATGCAGGACAAACAACATGGATTCATAGGGCTCAGCATCTATGCTTGGTGTCTAGTTCCTCTGACAGATTCAAAAGTTGATGCAATTGCGACTCAAAGAGCCATTGATTTCCATGTTGGCTGGTAACCTCTTTAAACCTCTTTTTCCTCATCTCATTTGTTGTTTATATAACGGGTCTCTCTATGCTATGCTTTATTGCATTTCATTTGAACTTCTATTAACTGTAATTTCAATTTTATGTGGGCCAAAAACTAGTAAGAGTTGGGGCAATGGAGGAATTCCTCTAGTCAAGTTTTATGTTGTTTTTGGGACTATTTAAAGCCATAGACTGTAGTGCACCTGCTTTGTGTTGCAGGTTTCTAGATCCTTTGGTGTTTGGAGACTATCCAACTACAATGAAGCAAAATGTGGGTTCTAGACTTCCAGCCTTCACAAATCTTGAATCCAAACTGGTAAAGGGTTCATTTGACTTCATAGGGATAATAGATTAAAACAACATGTATGTCAGAGACAGATCCAACAGCCTGAAAATGGAATATAGAGACTACGACTTGGATGCTGCAAGAGAACTAATCCGTAAGTCTCTTTGCTTATCATTACAAATGGACTATTTTCAGTCTACAATTGGTCACGTTCACCGAGTCAGTTTCACTCACTGATTTAATATTCTCTATTTCCACATAGTGGACATTAATTCTGTATTATTCTGCCTTGATACATGTGTTTAGATCAATTAATTAAGACTCTGCCAATGTACTCAAACAAGTAATCCAGGCGTTTTCTGATAAATATTATTGCTGTATTTCCATATGCATCTTACAAAAGATGAACAGAAATAACTCCTCCTCTGGTTGTGTCAGAAATTCAGAGGAATTCCTCGGCATTTGAGGTGAGAGTTGAAAGACAAAACATGGAGTAGAAGTTTTCAGCCTGAAGGTAGGATTGTGTTGGTTTAAATTGTTCACACTTCACTAACCAGCTTTATTTTATTAGGTTGCCTAATTGCACCCTGGGGTCTGTGAGGAGTGCTGGAATATGTCAAGCAAGTTTACGGCAACCCTCCTATTTACATTTATGAGAATGGTCTCTCTCTCTCTCTCTCTCTCACACACACACACACACAATAGGGTAGTTTCTCCTTGTTGAGAATTGTTTTTGTTTTCTTCTCTTGTTCCTTTCAGAAGTGGGCATTGTGTTTGGTCAAAAAGTCTCCCATACCATAATTTTACTACAATCATGAAATGATTTTTGTATTTTATGAAATTTTATGATGATTCCTGTACTGACCAAACTTAATGCAAACCTTCACCCTAGGACAGCCGAAAACATTTGCCCCCAACCCCCTGCGCGCATGAATGGTATTAACGGAACAATAATTTTGAACAAAAAGTCGATATATTTTTTACTATAAAAAAAAAAAAGTTGATATATTTTTTAATCGTGCCAATTTGTATGGTCTCTTAAACCCATTAGATAGTTGGCCATCATGCGTTGAGCATGGGATAGTGTCATAATGATTGATCTCTATGGCCATATGTTTCCTACCTCTAGAATAGCTATGGTTTGCGGGAAATTATCAAGAATTACTCAACCATCTTATAATTAGTTTTGTCATTGTGAACCGCACTATAAAATTGTTGGTGCAACTTTTGGTGGGTTGGTTAGGATTGTAACACCCATTATGCAATGTCTTTTCATCATGTATCATGCATGACTTATTGGTTGAAGCTGGGATGGCATCTCATGTTAGGTCAGCGGATGAAACGAAATTCAACATTGGATGACATATCAAGGGTGAAATATATGCATGGATACATTGGAGGTGTGCTTGATGCATTGAGGTATGCATTGCCTAGCTAACTACCAATGGATAAAATAATTCCTTCATGCATTCCATAAAGAACTTTCATAAGATGTTGAATTTGAGGACTAAAAAAATGGACCTCTCTCCCTAGGCACATATTGCTATCTCAATCCATCCATTTGTGACAGGGAAGTAAGGCTTTTTAAGATGCAGAGCACCAACGGTAGTCACAATAAAAAACAAGATCTTTCATTATTTGCACTACCTATATATGCACACACACACCCTCTCTTTCCTAATGAATACACAGACATACAAATTCCCTCAAAGAGAAGTAAGAGAAGTGCAAGACTTGATCACAATTCTTCTGCAATGACTGGATGCGCCCTTAATAAATTGGACTCAAATGAATGTGTCATGGTTTTAAGAGTGGTTCAGATGATTCTGGCAAAAATTTAGGTCAATGTCAGACCAATTTCTTCTGATCAACTATTAGCTCACATTCTGGAGCGCTCTTACAACCAATATATCCAACTGACCATTATCGTTCAGGTACTACTATGGCTTAAATTCATCACTTAGTTGTTTAGAATTTGATCATTAATTGAACCCTGTGGGGTAGCTCAGCTGGTCCGGCCTTGAGTTTGCTCCCCAATGGTCATCGGTTTGAGTCCCCTTAGGGCCACTGGAGGTTTACCTGATCGTTAACTTCAGAGCCCCGTGGGATTAGTCGAGATGCGCGCAAGCTGAACCCTGTGGGGTAGCTCAGCTGATCCGGCCTTGAGTTTGCTCCCCAATGGTCATCGGTTTGAGTCCCCTTAGGGCCACTGGAGGTTTACCTGATTGTTAACTTCAGAGCCCCGTGGGATTAGTCGAGATGCGCGCAAGCTGGCCTGGACACCCTCAGTTATAAAAAAAAATTAATTGGGTTTGCGCACACATAATCGAAATCTCCACTTTATAAGTTAAAATTGCATAAATATTTGAAAAAGAGCATACATTGAGGTTATTTGTGCTTCTTACACTTGAAATAGAACCATCTGTTGTCTCATTGTCGGTCTACTCTTGGTTTATTCAAATTTTTTATTGGATATGAAATATTTTTATATATTTTTGTACATTAAGTAATTCTTTCCTCTTTCCTTCCCTTCATTCCATTCATAAAATTCTGGAAGAAATGGATCAAACACAAGAGGGTATTTTGCATGGGCTTTCATGGATGTGTTCGAGTTATTGGATGGCTTTGGATAAAGTTATGGCTTGTATTATGTAGATTTGGATGATCCGGATCTGAGAAGATACCCCAAGCTATCTGCAAAATGGTACTCGCAGTTTTTGAAGGGAGAAAGCATCAGCCTAGATGGAGTAATTGAACTTAAGAAGAATCTATCAACTCCTTCTGATGCTCACCTTCAGTAATTTCTTTACGTATATGTAATATGGTACACTGGTAGTGGTGTTGGGTGCAAATGCTCGTACCAGTTGTGTACTTGTCTTGCTTATGAGGGAACCTACAAATGTCCACGTTAAGATTACTACACAATTATTTAACAGATCGGCAGAATGTTATTCTTCCTTCTCATATCTTCTGTTTCAGTAAGCAAACATTCACATACATGTATGAAGAACATGATAGAAAGATTATTCAAAAGATGTCCTTTTTCTTCTGTTTTTGTGGTGGGAAGGGGTGGAGGTTTGAGAATCAATGACAATCACGACCTGCATCACTTTTGGGAGCTATAGACTCTTCCAAATATGTGTGAATCGACAAGTTCAAAAACACCTCCACAATTCCTTTTCAAGAAACTCTCTGATTTTTTTTTTCTAGGTCGTCTGAAGGCAACTTTTTCATTTTCTTTTACAATGCCTAAATAGGCTCAGAATTTCAATGAATTGCATTCTATTTCATAACGGGGGATCCACGTCATTCTTCATCAGTTGACAAAACTGAAAGAGAATACTACCCTAGAGTACAAAAGCTGTTTGGAATTACAGCATCTGATTCCAACACGGCGAATCCCTGTACTTCCTGGGAAATTTAACGAAGTGAATGCAATGCTACCACCCATACGAAGTTAAATGAACAAAATCCGGGAAAGAAACTAAAGTTCTAGCACCACTAGCAGGCCAAGAGATTTACACGATCTGTGTTTACAAGACAAAACAAGTTCTTAAGAAATGTACAAAAAAATGGGCAAATGCTTGGGAATACCCACAATTAAGTTCCCATCATAATTTAGATTGAATTCGTTTGGGAGTTTCGAAGAGATAAATTGGTTTACAAACTTGTGCAACTAAGGGGAGCACACACTCTAGGACCGGTGACTACGCCACACACCACTAGACCTGCTAACAGAATCAGAGTCAGCAGCAGTTTGATGAGATGATCCCCATACTGAGTCCCTGTCTGATACCAATGGAGGGAAATGAGACAAGTGCTCTCTTTCCCATGCATCATATCGATTTGGCAAAAGATTTTCTGCTTCATGAAAGTTTGGTACTGAAGGAGGTTGAGGAACGATATGAAAACTGCCACTGCGATCGGGTTGTATGGGGGCAGGCGCTATTAGAGGCAAAACCCCAGGACCCTCGATTCTCCTCAACACAGGAGTGCTAGGTGAGGGAATGCCTGGCAAATTGCTAGGTCGTTGCTGAAGATGAAAGGCATGGGAAATATGGATCACTTCATGGGTTTGAGCATTGGATCCTGGATAATTAGGAACGCCTGTGGAGACAAATGAGTTTCCCGCTCTAGGACCTGACCTACAAAGATATAGGCATAGAATATTTAGAGTACAGCTCATAAAAATAAATAATTAATAATTAATAAAAACAAATAGGGCTTTTTTTTTTAAGTAACGATCTGGACATTTAACTCTGACAATTATTATGATAGAATATGCCTTTTATATCTGTTACAATAGATTGTATTTTCAGACAGAGAACGACAAAAAGGACATGTACAATTTGCATTGTGGGAAATGCCCTCCGCCTTGTTAGCAAAGAGAACTCGTTTCTCACAACTATAAGCGCTAAAAGTAATAAGGTATGTCACAACAAGTTCATTGACTTGCAGAGCAATAATGCAAAACTATTCCCTTTTCCATCCCAAATGGAAAAACCCTAGATATCCCTTCTCTGAGCTTAACGCCTTAACCCCACAAAAAAGAAAAGAAAAAAAGAAAGAAATAAAGCAAGGAGGAACCTCAGCGTAGAAAGCTCACCCATGGGCATAGAGAAGTGGGTATGAATGAAATCTGGACCTTGTAATAGGATCAGAATCACCGTGAGTAGATACCCGCATCATAGGTGGAACAGAAGCTGGATCAGCACCATTGATATGGCTACCAAATTGGGAGAACGGAGGGGGATGATGGCCCCAACCATGGTATTGGATGCTACTGGCGGGAAAAGTATGGGGATTAAATATCTCATTGTGTCCAGATAGACCATTCCAGGGATAAATGAAGTTAGGTTCATCAATGCTATCACTAGATCTCGAGGATGCAGGTGGAATTGGTCCAACGTATGCAACATAATGATGAGCTATAGATGATGTGTCAATGGGCTCAGCAGGCGTGCCATGGTGTTCCAGCAAGTTGTGATCTATGTGGAGGAGAAATCACATTCATATGTCATATAGTAAGAAAGGAAAGTTCATAAATTTTAAATGTGGAAAAACCAATAATAATAGTGGGACACTTACACGTGGTAGATGGAGATTCCAATTCCCTGAAGATAGTATCAACACATCAGAGACAACGATGAATATAAACATTGGGAAAGAAGCTGGCCAAGTTTTTAACCAGAAAATAGATGGTGAAATTGTTCAGAAAAGTAAATGCTATTCAAGTTCCACCTAAAAAATCCCCCCCCCCCCCAAAAAAAAAAAAAACAGATATTAAATCCAATGAGAATGCTTAGCTCAACATAAAAAACATGATTAATATAAAAAACAACATACCAGTAAGAAGCATTAAAATGAATTTATTACTAAAATTTTGTTTACCTATAAAAAAAAGCATTATAACATAGACTCGCAGAAATCTAATACTACTTTTGAAGTGATCTAAATCTGTATACTTTTTTTTTTATAAGTAATAAGAGAATTTTATTGACAAGTAAATAGGCATAGCCCAAGTACACAAGAAGTATACAAGAGAAAACACCTAAATACAAGCTAGGAATTAGAAAGGCTTAAAGCAAATCATGAATATTATCTCCATTCAATACAAGAGCCTTAGCCCAAAAACACAAAGTACGAAAGAAAAACTCTCTTAAGTTCTCCCATCGACTGTTCTCTATCCTCAAAACATCGCCCATTTCTTTCCAACCATAAGCACCACATCAAACATGAATGGATCATCTTCCATATGGCATCAATGTGATGACTCCCCTTAAAACCTTGTCAACTAGCAAAAAGATCCACCACCTGCTTAGGCATCACCCAAGAAATACCCGTCCTACCAAAAATCTCATCCCACAGCCACCTTACAATGAAGAAATAGATGGTCAACGGATTCACCATCTTTCTTACACATAAAGCACCAATCCACCACAAATAATCCATGATTTCTCAAGTTGACCGTGGTCAAAATTTTTCCCAACCAGCAGAAAAACAACCTTACTAGGCACCTTAGATCTCCAAATACATTTCCAAGGGAATTTAGATCTCTAAATCTGTATACTAATATGAGAGACTTCAGTGCCCTGATTGTACACACTTATCCTCCCAATCACAATTCCTGCTTTTACTTTTTTTTTTTTGATAAGTCACTTTTTAGCCAAGGTATAATTACCATTACCAATTGTAGGCCCCAAATGTTAAAAAGAAAGGGATGTACACTAGTGCAAGAAAAGAAACTCCTTCACAGGAGTGATTCACGCTAAAATGTATTTATACCTTGCATAAACTGCATCAGGAATTAAAGAAAAGAATATCAAATATAAAACCACAAAAGGGAGATCTAGCCTTACTCAAAAGATGGAGGAATTCGCTCTAATTCACCAAATGGACACCACTGAACTCTAAATGGCTGCAAAAGACATTTGAAGAACAAAAATCATGATTTGAATGTGGTAAGACGCTATGCATGTATATGACATGCAAGGAAATGAGTATCTCTCTGCCAATATATATTTTTAAACTTTAAAAGAGCTTATTCTTATTTTATCTTGTGGGAGTCCCCAATGGTAAAAGAAGTAAAGATTAAAGTGAGTTTATGATAAGCATACAGCACTAACAATAGGTAAAAGGGTGAAATGAGGAAAAAAATGAGTTTCTTTCATATGTTTTTCATGCCCTTCATCACTCGTATCTTTTTGCTGCCTTGTCAATTGACCACTTTGCTTTTACGCCTACTGCATAAAGCCAATGCCTCTTTATTTTGAAAGCAATTCCTTTCTTTTGTGTCAGATGTGCGCTAACTGCTAACCTTCTGTCTTTTCTTCATTTTGTGCCAATTTTTTTCAAAAGTAAAAATCAAAATATAATAAATTTTTTACATTTGGGGGCCTCACATGGGTGGGGGCATTAGGTAACTGCAAGGGCTCCGTGTGTGTGTGACTCTCCATACTTCCTTTGTTTTCTCTCCGTACGTCATCCTCTTCGATGATGGCCTACATTGTTTAATGGGGAATTCTTTTATGAGAGAGATTAATTTAAAGTCAGTGAGAAGCATGGGTCTTTTGAAAAAGCTTGTGTTAGAGTCTAAAGTTTTTACTGTCATGGGGGAAGGCAACTCCATTCACGTCATTGAGGAGAGCTGGAAAGTCACGACGGAGGTGTCTCTGGAGTTGCATACGGTGAAATAGTTCATCAGAATGTTGGAGGATTGTGCAATATCAGGTGATAGAAAGGAATTCAATGCTTCTTTGAGGGATGGAAATAGCAGCTTTATAGCTTAGAGATGCTCTAATGTCCACGGGCGCTTCATGGCATTAGTGGAGTATGGTGGTGGTGGCAGACAACTTTTTATTTGTATCGGAAGAAATAGAAGGTAGGGGATGGAAGGAACTGGCGGTTACCGTACGAGGAGTTCAAGACAGTTTGAAGGATGGAGGTAACGCTGGTCAATATGGAGGGAGGTTGGGTTCCGGTCGAAGGGAGGAAAACTCTGGAGGAAGGAAGGTGGCCCTGGGGCCGATTGTGGAGGCTTAGCATCATTCCTACAAGGAGGTGCTGAAGCAACCGACGGTAGTGGTCCCTACTCATTACAGGGGAGGAGGAGGTTATACAAAAGTGGCAGGCATGCTCGTTGCTCATTAGAAGGGTGGTGGTGTTGTCAGGAACGATGGAATTTCGATAGGGGGTGGTGTTTGTCATACTCTATGGGAGATGAACTTGAAGGAGAAAGTGGATGGTTTTATTTGCAGTCTTGAGAATGGAAGGGGAATGGGCTTGGATGCAGACAGAGGCCCAGGTGGAATAAATTATGAAGCCAATCCAATGGCCCATAATTTAAACCCAATGACCCAGCGCTATGAAGGACCCTCGGGCCTTGATGGGGCGAAGGGGAAACAAATGCTGAAGCCTAGTGTATTGGGCCGCTCCAATGGGCCTCTAGCAAGGGGCTGAGAAAAAGGGAAAAACAAATTGGGCCATGACTTATCCCGATTTAGGTGGCGGGCTCGAGGAGGAGGTGAACTTGCAGGGCTGTTGGCCATTGGGAACCAACTACCCATGCCGGAAAAGCCTCATGCGACCTCGTGACAGGCCAACAAAATGTTCTCGAAGGCTCAAATGGGAAAAACAGCAGAGGAAATGGCAGTAGAGGTGGTAACAACCATAGCTACGGGTCAAAACATACCGTCTGGCGTTGGTTCCTTGGCCCAGAAGGAACCTTTGGCGAAGGAGCTTCAGGGAACATCATCCCCTGCGATGGATCTATAGATTATCGAGTTTACGAAGCATAGGGCTAAGCCACCGTCTAGTGGTGGTTCGTAGGCCCAAAAGGGATAGAAAGTAACGATAGAGGGCAGGGATCCTCCATTGGAGTCCCAAGGGACATCACCTGTGGAGAAGGACTTGCAGAGCGTCGGGATCCTTATTGAGGGTGCTGCTGAGCTTGTGGGTGACCTATGATTGCTTGCAGCTATGAATAAGGATCAAGATTGTGAAGGTAGGTCTATGTTTTCTGAAGGAGAGATGGGGGACTTGATGGAGTTGCAGTGGGCACCAACGGAAGGTATTGAGATGGTAGATGAACCCATTCCTCTAAATTCTCTGCCGCCGTGCCAACCTAGATCAGTTTCCTCTGGCTGGGTGTTACACAAGGTGAAGGAAATTCAAAATTGTGTGGGGATTGAGTGAGGGGTTTGAGGAACAATTTATGGCATTGCTCACGGCCATTGAAGAAGGACATGCTCGGTCTAAGAACAATTTAAAGCTTTCAGCTTACTTGCAAAACAAAACTTGGGGACGAAAAAAGTCTCTATTGGAGGAGTTACAAGAGGTAGAGAGGGTAGAGGAGGGTCGGCACTATCAATGGAGGAACTCTCTTGGAAGACAAAATTAGTTTCAGAACTTGAGAGAGTTACTTCTTTGGAGGAGATTTCATGGCAACAAAAATCTTGGGCATTGTGGCCAAAAGAAGGAGGTCGAAGCACGAAGTTCTTCCATAGAATGACCAATTCACATAGGAGGATTAACACCATTGAGATGCTAATATTGATGGTGCTGTATCAACGGAGCTTCTAGTGATTCAGGAGCATGTTGCTGGTTTTTTTGAACAATTGCTTACTGAGCAGGTAGAGTGGTGGCCAAAACTTGATGGATTAGCATTTAAGGCCATTGAGCAGCAAAGTGTTGCCTGGTTGGAAAGGCCTTTTGGCTAGATAGAGGTTTATGAAGTGGTGAGAAAGATGGTCCAAGACAGAGCACCTGGTCCAGGCAGTTTCTCTATGGGATTCTTCCAATCTTGCTAGGAGGTGGTGAAGGATGATATGATAAAGGTTTACCAGGAATTTTTTTCATTCGATAAGTTTGAGAAAAGTCTCAATGCCACTTTTATTACACTTATTCCCAAGAAGGTTGGGGCTTTGTGTGTTAAAGACTTTCGGCCTATCAGTCTTGTGAATGGGGTGTATAAAATTATATCCAAGGTTTTAGCAACCTGCTAGGTGGAGGCTTTGAGGAGGATTATTTCAAGACCCCAGAACACCTTTCTTAAGGGAAGAAAAATGTTGGATCCAGTGTTAGTTGCCAACGAATGTTCAGACAACATATTAAAATCTGGAGAACCGGGTGTTTTATGTAAGTTGGACCTGGAGAAGACATATGATAATGTTAATTGGGACTTCCTAATATATCTGCTTGAGAGGTGTGGATTTGGGGAGAGATAATGCTCATGGATTAGGTACTGCATCTTGACTGCAAGGTTCTCAGTTTTGGTGAATGGCATTCCAATTGGTTTCTTTGCCTGTTCACGTGGCGTAAGACAGGGCGATCTCTTGTTCCTGCTTCTCATTGTCATTGTTATGGGGGCGCTCAGTAGAATGATATCCGCTATGGTCGACAATGGCTATATGGCTGGGTTTTCTATTGATGACACCAATCGAGGGACTCTTAACATTTCTCATTTGTTGTTTGTAGATGACGTTTTGATATTTTGTAACGCACATCAAAATCAGATTTGCTCTTTAAGGGCACTCTTAGTTTGCTTCGAAGCAATGTCTCGATTAAAGGTGAATCTTTTCTGAGTCAAAGTTGGTTCCAATGGGAAATGTTCGCAATCATTGGAGGTTGGCCCATATTCTTGGATGCAAGGTCTCCTCATTCCCCATGAAATACCTTGGTCTTTCTTTGGGAGCCTCTTCCAGGGCTAAATCTATATGGGATGAATTAATAGAGAAGATTGAATGCAGATTGGCAAGTTGGAAAAGACTATATTTGTCAAAAGGTGATAGGATGACCCTAATCAAGAGCACGTTGTCCAATTTACCAACTCATCTCTTATCTTTGTTCCCAATTCCAGCAAGTGTGGCCATCCGAATAGAGAAATTTCAGCAAGATTTTTTATGGAGCGGTTTGGGGGACGAGTTTAAGTTCCACCTGGTCAAGTGGGATAAGGTATGCTTGGCGGGTTGGGAATTAGAGAGGGTATTCAATTGGGCTCTTCTTGGGAAATGGTTGTGGCTGTATAACACGGAGAGGGAAGCTTTATGGAAGATGGTGATTAATTATCAATACGGGTGCACGTGGAGGGGGAGGGTGGGTGGGGGTGGGGGTGGAGTACTAGGGAGGTACTTTTGGGGCAAATGGAGTGGGAGTTTGGAAGCACATACGTAGAGGTTGGGGGGTGTTTGCTCAACACAGTAGAATCGTGATGGGTGATAGTTCTAGAATAAAATTCTGGCATGATTTATGGTGCGGAGATCAAGCCCTTAAAGACACATTCCCTACAGTTTTTAGGATTGCATGTGAATAGGAAGCATCCATGGTGAATCTCGTGGAGATGTCTGGTGGCTCAATCCACTAGAATGTGAACTTTACGAGGGCGGCTCATGATTGGGAAGTTGGTAGCTTTGCTATTTTTTCAGAACCTTGTATGCTATGAGATTGAGCACTCTAAGGAACTGACAAATTGTGGTGGATGCTTGCTAGAAAAAGGGTTTTATGTCTGCTCCTTCTATAAGACCTAATCAACCCACAACACAATTGCTTTCCATGGAAAAGTATTTGGAGAAATAACTCAAGGTGAGTTTTTTTTTTTTTTTTTCCATGGAATAGTCTTTGGCAAGATCTAGACTATGAATAACTTACGGAAACGTCGAGTGATTGTTGTGAACTGGTGTTGTATGTGTAAGAAAAATGGCGAGACTATGGATCATCTTCTACAGCATTGTGAGGTCGCTAGATTGCGATGGGATGATGTCTCTAGAAGATTGGATGTAGCTTGGGTTATGCCTACTACGGTCTTGGCCACCTGGAAGAATTTGGGTGGAATTTCACAAATCACAACTGTGTGGAAGATGATGCCTATGTGCATTCTTTGGTGCCTATGGAAGGAACAAAATTATCGGACTTTTGAAGATAAGGAACGAACAATAGAGGAGATTAGATTGTTCTTTGTGAAAACTTTGTTGCTATGGGAAAATGTTGTAGATTGCAATGGTCTAGATTTTAATGATTTTCTTGTTTCTATCTCTTCCTCTTAACCAGGTGTAAACTCTTGTATACCTCCTGTGTACTTGGGCTATGCCTATTCTCATTAATAAAATTTGTTACTTAATAAAAAAAAGTTGCCTACCCCATGAGTTAGAGAGAGATGTATAAGTCCAAATCCATATTAAAACAGACAGACAAATATATGGGGGAAAAGTAATATTAGTTGTGTCTATGCAAAGATACTGATGAAAAGAAAATTTTTCTTCAGATTCACAAAAAGAGATATGAGTAGTGCTTTTTTTACCATTTCAAAGTAATGTAGGTCATAGGGATCCTCATCAGGATTCCAGTCATCCACGCCAAACTCTGGAAATGAATGAGTAGAGCCATTTGCATACAACCACTGGCCTTTCTCAACCTTTCGGCAATTTGGGCACTGCATTTCTCCTTTCATATTGAATGCAGAGCCAATGCAGTCTGCAGAACATAATAGAGAAGAATGCGTAACATGTACATGCATGCATGACATAAGTAGGGAACATTGTCAACAGTGGGATGCCATATGCGGTGGTCTTGAAAAGGAATTAGTTACACTGATCTCTTCCAAGGTTTCAAGAAATGACACAATATTTCCTCCTCATAGATACTAACCTTCCTTAAATTGAAAGGTATTATACACCAACCACCATGAAGGCACTAATATCCATACAAAAATTAATTGCCAGCAGGAAAACATTAGTCAAAGAGTTGTTAAATATATAAATTATTATTCAAAAGTATAGTACTAAAGTGATGAACTAATTCAGCAAACAAAAACTGGTATAATGATGCTATTGTTAGAAAAGGGTGAAATGTAGAGAAAAGGATTCTTGACAGAACAGCAGCAACATTTGAGCTCATCCAATAACTTTACATAACCAGCTACCATAATGACACTCAACATACTTTCTCGATAAACTGAAGATGCTGCAGCATGTCAAATGTGTAAAGCCTTATGGAATAACAAATCTCAAAGAACATACTTTTTTTGATAACTAAATCTAAAAGAACATACTTGTGAGACATTAAATTAACATGCAACAACAAGGCCCATGCAGTTAGTGATGTCATCAACTCAACATTTCAAAAATTAGGTAAGTCCAGTTTGTTCTCTAGATTTTAAAGTGGGTTCACTGAATTGATTACTCCCCCCCTCCCTCCCTCCCTCCCTCACACACAGAGGCCATGAGAAATTCTCCAGTTACCAGTTAAAAAATATGCATTACTGCCCCGCAATTTCAACCTCCTATGAAATGAGGCTCCCAATTTGATACAGCACAACAGTTTCCCTCCCTTTGAACTCAATCCCCTCACCTTTAGTTCCCAACAACCTTAGAGTTGTCCACCTCTGCTTTGTAGAGCTTTACATAAACTCAATATAAAGATTGATATAATGAACCTTATGATACAAGAAGGTAAAAAAAGCAGCAAATGATTCTCCAGAACATGAGAACTTGAATGGGAGAAGATTGCTTCAGGCAATTAGTGTGGAAAGAGATTGAAAAATCTATATAATTGCATCAATTCAATATATAAATGATGCTAACAGAAGCTTCTTGTGAAAACTTTTGGGTAGACTCTATCTTTTTCTTGCCTTACTAAAGAAAGTATTATATACAGCTTGGAGGGAGATACTCATCATTTCAAAAGGCTGACTACAAAACACTGTTCATTTTATGTACAAGTTTTTGCTTGATGTTTCAACATTTGTATGGTGAAACAGGCCTAGTTCCATATCGCCTAGAAACTAATACAGCAATCACTCTAAGCCGGGAAAGGAAAAGAAAAGCAGTATCAAATTACTGTGCCTTACAGAAAGAATCGATTCCAAGATAAAGAAAAAATTGTTGGCCCGTTTCTACTACCACAAATTTCTCCAACTATCAAAGCATGAGATCCTTCATCTCTTCCTAAAATATCCGTTCATGTTCAAAAACGTTTTCCCATAGTAAAGCGATTTTGTACCATTTATCAAAAGCAAGCATTGAAAAAAATCTTATATCTCACCTACTGGGCATTAAGATTCCTAGTCAATTTTGCTCACGGTTTCCTACGCTTTATTTTTAAAAGATATTTCCAGCAAGCTCAATTCCCTTAGTAACTCAACCAAGGGTCTACATGAAGTAAACTTTGACACCATGAAGAGGTCCTTTGAAAATCCAAGTATACAGCCATGCCAAGAAAGATTCTGTCTGAAGCATTCAAAACGCCACAACAGCAACTCCAAACAGCCCCTAATTCTAAATTTATAATGACACAATACTCTTCATAAATTCAATTTCATTTCTCCATAAACCCCAGAGTCTTTTCTTATACTTCCGTCTTAAGACAAACTCAGAGACCAATTTTGGCCATAAGTTTCAACAATTCCAATCACCCGAACAAGTTTTCTTCAACCGACTGAACAAAACAACAAGAACCAAGGAAACAAAAAGAAGAAGACAAATGTCGCTTACCCAGATGGAACTCATGCCCACATTGCAGCTTAGCCCTCGATCTGCCCCCATCATCGGACACCAAATCCAAGCAAATCGAGCATGAAACCCCAGAAGCTTTAGGCGCCACAACCCCAGCACCACCATCATCACCATCCATTTGAAGACGATGGTGATGAGCAGTTTGTCGTTCCAAGCCCACCATTTCCTCCACTAACCAAAACCCACAACCTATATTTCTGCCAAAAATCCGAATCTCTCTCTCCCTCCCTCTTTCTGTCTTTCCCTCGTACCTGTCGGATTACGTGGTTTGGAATTCACATCGACTATCTTGGAATCTAATGTGGAATAATTTAACTAACAAGCACCGGAAAATGATTACATCTCAAGAAAACAAGCACCGGAAATTGGTCTGGGTTTCTGGGAGAACGACGTCGCTGCCATTCCACCGTGTTTATTTGCTACTTGTAGTGGCGACGTTTTTTAGATAGGCTTCCGAGTTCCGAGTTGAATACTTTTGGTAATACTCTAGATGGCTACCAGTAGCGTTTATTAAATCGGATGGATTAGTTTTTAAGTCAAGAAATACCGCCGCAATAAGTGCGAATAGATTTTCGATCTTTTAGATGCCTTGTATCTATCCATATTTCATGGCAATTTTTTGAAATCCATGAATAGAAAAACAAGAAAGAATTTACTTCTCGAAGGGTTTTTTTTTTCTCGTGAAATTTTTTTTGAATTCCATGAATAGAAGATGTAAGTTTTAATTTAAGAAAATCATATCAATAGTAATATATTTCCTAGCGTCTAAAAAAAAATTCACTAATATTATAGGAAAAATTGTAATATAAATAACTTTCTTTTAGTTATACAAATGAGTTAGTTTTGTAAGATTATATAAACTTGATAGTAATAGAAAAATTAATTAAATGAAAAATATTTTATATAATTAAGTTGGCATACTTTGAAGTATTAGATAATAAATAAATAAAAAAAATCTAAAAGGGTGTCAATGTCAACATTTATGCTCCTTTAGCTTTATGTTAATAATGATAAGAAATCTCACAAATTTTTCTTAAATGGGTTAACGATAGAAGGACATAAATTGATAGAAACCAAATTAAAATATAACTTATTTTAAACAAAAATAGAAATTTAACTTAAAATTTATTTTTTGCTTAATACTTTGGTTTAAAAAAGCTTAATTGGAGATATTATCCTTCTAGGTTGAATATGATGAAATATAATATTTAATTTTCATTGAATTTTAAAAGTTAATAATTAATTCGGAATATTCACAGGGTCTCGTGAATTATGTCCTTTGTATATTTACGATCCAAGGAGCCTGCAACCGACGTTGTAATCCCCCGGAGGACCCCGACAGCTACAAGTGCTGGTGAATAACAGTGACGTGAATCTTTGACCCATTCTCTTTATGGACCAAGAGATTTGCGTTAAGAGGCGAAAACCTGATTACTCCAAACAGAAAAAAATAAATGAAAAAAAAATTAAAATTCTATGTAGTCATTTTTTCGTACTTTTTGCACATTTTACTGATGTAATTGATTACGTTATTTTTTTAATATAAAATAACTGTTTTGACCGATCATATCAATAAAATATGCAAGGAATACACAAAAGTGATGTAGAAAATATAATCACTTTTCCATCTTTTGCGTATGTAGCAGAACTAAAAAAAAAAAACTAATTAAGCTTGTATGCCAATTATATATAGCTAATAGCAGATGGGAAAAGAAGGAAAAATAGAAACAAACTGACTATATATAAAAGCTTGCATCAATTTTTTCCCAAGAGAGATATTGCCCACTCCCATGCCTCCTAGAAAATACGTACAAAACTAGTGAAAATAGGGACACTATGTACAAGTCCTGCAAGTCTTTGGACATATCATGGACAGGACATGTGCATTTGACAGAGTACCTTCTTTTCCAAATGAGAAGGTAGCATCTGACCCCTAATGATATTCGACCTTACACAACCAACTTTTCTTCATCCAAATCAGGAACTGCAACATCTTCTCTCATGACACCAGCATAATGATCACCCACATATGCCCCAGCTTGAGCAAAAAGTTCAACCACTGCAGGCAACATCCCATAGTACCTCTTCAAACCATTAACAAGCAACTCACCACGCTGCCCATCTCGAACATGCCACACATACACTGGAGGAATTAAATCATCAACTGTAGCCTCTTGCCATGCATGTTGCCCATCCCTCATCTGGTGTTTAAAAGCTTGGCAATTCCTTACCCTATGACCTTTAGGCCCAACTTGCACCTCTGAACAATATCCACAAGTCTGGACAGCATACTTCTCCATAAGTTTCGATGCCCCTGATCGCATTTTTTCCCATTGTTCCATGCCCTGAACAGATATAGCTGTGCATAGATTTGCTAGCACATAAGATGCTTGTACATAACAATGGTTAACAACCTATAAGCTTTTTTATGTTGATTAATGTATACTTGAGTAAATATTAATGAGGCCATGGAGACTGATTTGATTAAAAAAATTCCAGGACTATTAAGTGAAACAAATTTGAAAACTGGAATAAAAGTACTAGACAACAAAGTTGCCATATCAATAGTACATAGACCCTCCCCCATTTTTGTGAGTTATATTGTGATAAAATGAATTGTAAATTTCTACCACTTAGGAAAGAGTAGTTAAGAAGATAATAAACCTTGTATGTCATCAGAATGCAAGTCCATAAATTTGTCATCGTTATTCAAGTTCCTTTTCTTATCCCAAAACCCATATGTGTTAATATCTTTGCCAGGTGAATCCTCTTTGGGAAACCTCCGCTCAAAATCTATAACTCTACCAGCAAGACTATAAATAGGGCATGCCCTTCTCCTTGTAGGGTACTCAAGAATGTCAACACCTGCTTGAACACACAGTTCTAGAAGTGCAGGAATGCGGTCCACTTCAAGACGCTCATTATGTGAAACAGCTCTACCAATCCGGTCATATAGATGAAATGATTCTACCAGGGGCAAAACATGCCCAATGTCCCCCTTTGCCCATGTGTGCTCTTTGTTTGTTGGGCTCCCTGCGACATTGCATGTCCTAATTCTGTGTGGTGGATGACCAACATGAACTTCTCCACACAAGCTGCATACAACAAATGGTCATCTCACAAGATGATTTTTTCTTTTTACAAAAAAAAAGTGAGTGAAACAATGAAAATCAGCTAATAATGAGGGATTTATTATATCTACCCACAGGTATTGATCTTATTACTCCACTCCTAATTTAAACAATGAAGGACAAAGCATATCCAGATTTGCATATGAAACAAAATAATTTTTTTTAATAAGTAACTACCCCATAGATAATGATCTAATTACTCCACTTCCAAAACAAATTTAGGACAAAACAGAATTAGAATTGTGGGAGCAATGTTAACACATTGCCCATTGTTTCTCAGAATTGTGACTTTAAAATATTCTGTCATCTATGTTTTCAAAAGGTTATATCAAGATAGACCAACATTACATATCCTTTTTCATTGGTAGCCCAACATTACATGTACAAAATTATAGCATAGTAATTGTTCTGTGCCAATGGACTGAAAATAAATAATGTTGCATTAAAGATGCTTTATTTCATGAATCTTTTAAGAAAGGCCATTTTTTGACTTCTTGAACTAAAAACCCTCAAAGAACACCATTACTCAAATCCTTTAGTCTCGTTTTCCTTAACTTTCACTTCAAGCATATTTTGCAGGAGTCCCCATCTAATTAAAAGCCACACATCTTATATAACTGGTGTCTGAAATCAAAACTTAGAAAAATCTACCTTACCTGCAAGTATATATAGCAATGTTCTTGACAACCCTTGAGACACAAACATGAAGCTTGGCTCTGGCACTATACACTTGACGAGCAACTGGAACTAATCCATTGACCAAAAGCCCATTTTCGGGAGGTTGTAGAATAACCTCTTGCACCTTCTGCCTCTCTTTCCTCCTCAACCTGGCTTCACGCTTGAGTTCATTAACACTTGTCACCAATGGCTTCCTCTCAGACTTCTTACGTTTTATTGGCAGCCCCGAGCAAGTTGAACCAGTCGTATAACAAGCAGGGAAATGCTTGCCAACATCAATAAAGTTTTCAGCAGATCTTTCTGTAAATATGTTAAGCAAGTTTACCGCATTTCTAACTCGCATAGGCAACATTTCAGCTCATGACAATTGTCCCATATCTGAAAGAATAAATTAAAAAGATTACATTTATAATGGAGTAATCCTACTCTTCATCCTAATTTTTGTGATCTTCAATCATACTGACTGATCTGTCATGTTTTAAATGGATTTAGAAGTCAACCACTAAGATGAAAGTCACGTAAATTACGATATATAAGTTGGTGTGATTGGAGATGAAAAAATCAGCATTTCTCTATATAAGATATCAAAATAAACATCATTCTCAAACCATTCAGATTAATAAAAACTGACTTATTAAGTCAGATATTTGCATTATTTACATTGAAGTTGATGTTATCGAATCACTATTTGGCAAGTCAGTTTAACATCTTGGAACGACTAGGTATTCTGGTATGTGGATCTGGAAGAGACAAAAATGCAGCACAGCAACTACAGCGTTTAAGCAAACAGTTTATCTGCGGTGTACATCTGCAGACATACTCAGAAAATGAAATCAAACTGTTTACGCTTTTTCAGCTTTATTCCCACGAAAGGATTATAAATTCCCTCAATCTTCCACCATTTTTCAAGTTTCAAATTATAGGATTATAAATTATAAGATTGAAAATGCTCCAAATGAATCTGTTGGCATGCCCCACTCCACACAGATCACTACTACGTGGCCTTTTCTTTATCTTTTGCAAAATGAAATCTTGATGCACCAACCAAACACAGATGGAATAAATGACAGTCAGTTTTTTGAAAGAATGGAGAGACAAACCTGAATTGATGTGCCTGGACACACGCTTGAAGTTTTATAGGGTTTGGTTTTGGTGTGTGTGATTCTTTAGGGTTTGTTTGGTGGAGGGCCTGGCGGCGAAGAAGAGGGGTGAAAGGCTGAGCGGGACGGTGAAGTGCTTCAATGACCAGGAGTTCGGGGTCCCGTACAGAGCAGCCGGAGCGGCGGGAGTAGTGGAAGTGGCGGAAGAGTGTCGTGTTACCCCATGCGTGCCTTCATCTGAGCCGTCCAAGTGATCGTGTGGCCGTGCTTGATACGAGGGGTTTTTAATTTACGAGTATAATCGGTCTGGTACGGTAATTCATGGTTCGGAATTTCGGTCCATCGGTGTTGTTGGACTGGATTATTACTTATCAGTTTGATTCGGTCTATGAATATTTATTTATTTATTTAATTTTTTATAAAAAAGTTAATATAAAAAATTAATTAAATTAATAAAAAATTAAAATTAAGTGATATTTTTAACATTTTATATATGACTAATGAATATTAGATAATTTCATTATATATATGATTAATGGTAATTCTTTAGAAAAATATTACATAATTAATTTATGCAACTACTATATAAAATAATATATTATATATAAAAAAATATTATATATATAAATTCGGTCAGTCTCGGTTTGGTCTGGTAAAAAAAAAACCACACTCCAAAACCGACCAATAAAACTATCGGTTCGGTGCGGTCCAATCGATTTTTTTCTATCTGGATTGATAGTCTTGCAACCCTAATTCTTATTTCAGAAGGATCACGTGTTTTCTAAGAGCCTTGCAACAATTATGTATTTATTTTTATGAACGGGTCTTTAGTTTTCGTGGGCCGTGTTTGGACAGTAATGAGTCTAGCCAGGCATGTCATGAAATTAATAGTATTTAAGTATCATTTTCTGAATTAATAAAGTATCCAATTTAATGGCAAGTTTGGAGGATTTTGCCAAAGTGCTTAATATTTACTTGTTTTAGTTAAGAACCTTGATAGTGGTATCTAAAGTTAGGTCGAATCCCATGGCAGAAGGTATTTGATTTTTCCAATTTTCAAAAGCCATTGCTTAGCTTAAGACTGAAAATGCAAGCTTGAGAGATACATAAACACAATTGACTGGAGCCTAGGTGAGACAATAGAACTTGTTGGAAGAGTTGATCCAGCAGGTTGCAAACTTGACCTCAAGCTATACCACCTTGTCCCAAACTCTTGCCCACCCACCACACATTACTCACAACACTGACCCTGAAAGAAACAGCTTCCAAGTTCCAACACCACCATGAATCGAACCTTACCACAATTGGCCTTATCCATCACAACCCTCTTTTTGATACCCCAAGTGGAATCCATAGTCGCACTATGTGTTTGCATTTCCCAAAGTTTGATAGAACTGACCACACTGGTTGGATTTTTGGAGCTAAACAGTTCTTTGCCTACTACCACACCTCTGACCCATAAAAACTCATTTGGCCTTCTTCCACATGGAAGGAAAAGCCCTAACTTGCTACCAATGGTTGCTTGAATTCCATCTAGTCCATTCATGGGCCAAGTTTGTACGTACATGCCTTATGAGTCTATTTTGCCCCTACCCCTTTTGATGACCCTTTGGCGGAATTCACAAAACTCAGGTAGGTCTTTATGGTTGAGGATTACTAGACAAAATTTGAACTACTCTCTAATAGAATTTCCAGCATTCCTGAAGATTTTTGGGTTAGTAGCTTTTTGAGTGGCCTTTAGGATGATATCCGAATTATGGTCACCATGTTTAGGCATAAACACCTACCCACTACATTTGGGCTAACCTGACTCTATTAGGAAGAAGTATGGAGACGTGCCCACCCTTCCCGCACCTTTCACATTCTCTCCTATAAACCTAAACCCAAATCCAAACCTTGGAAATAATTTTCCTAGGTTACCAGCCCCTAACCCCACTAACCCACAAAGACTCATTAGGCCACCTTCACAACCCAATCTAATTAACTGATCATTCCCTCCACCTTGACCCAAGCCCAACCTACCTATCCAACACATCACCTTGGCCCAAATGAAAGAGTGTAAAGATTGTGACTTTTGTTACTATTGTGATGATAAGTGGGCGTTAAGCCATAAATGTAGGGCCCCTAAGGTGTTCTTGCTGGAAGGACTAGAAAAGGATGATAGCGGTGAACCTAGTGAAGAAAACCCAATTACCCCAGTAGTGGAGACCAGTGAGGATGCTTCTACAAGTGAGGGATGTGGTAGAAATTTTCTTGCATGAAATTTTGGGTACCCCAGCACCCAAAACCATGTGGTTATTAGGCTTTCTTGGTTCTCAATAGGTGACTGTGTTAATTGACATATGCGCGCACATAGTTTTGTGGATCCATGTGTAGCAAGGCTGCGCAACTGTCCATGCATGAGAGGCGTAGCATGACAGTTATGGTGGCGAATGGAGATTGCCTGCCTTTCTCGGGTTGTTGTGTGACAACTCCATTCAACTTACAAGATTACCATTTTTCTACAACCCTTTATGTACTAACCTTAGGTGGCTGTCATTTGGTTCTAGGTGTTAATTGGATATGCACTCTTGGACCTATATTGTGGGATTTCTCTAAATTGACTCTGCAATTCAATTGGAAGGGCCAACCCATTCAATTGTTTGGTCTTAGTCCATCTCCACCCATTTTGGAGGGTTTGAAGAGTTTTGTCCAAAATAGAGCCCTCACAGATGCTAAGCCCATCACGGTACCAGAGGAACTTGAGCACCTCTTCAGCAAATTTAGCAAAGTATTCCAAGAACCAAAGAGATTACCCCCACACCGCAGTCAAGACTGTAAGGTCTCTTTGGTAGAAGGTGCTTCCCCAGTGACTAGTGAGTACTCAACCCTACCAATACCTATATTATCAAAAGGGTGAAATTGAGAAATTAGTCAAAGAAATGCCAAGTAGTGGAATTATTTTCCCTAGTCAAAGTCCTTACTCCTCACCATACTCTTATTTTGAAAGGCAGACAGAAGCTGGTAGATGTGCGTGGATTACCAAGCACTCAACCAGATTATTGTCAAATATAAGAACCATATTCCCCTCATTGATGTGCTATTTGATGAATTATGTTGAACTTTAATGTTTTCTAAATTAAACCTACATTTGGGGTACCACCAGTTTCGTGTATTTCTTAGAGACATCTCTAAAACTGTCTTTTAGGTTGATCTAGACCAGTATGAATTTTTGGTTATATCATTTGGGCTCACCAATGCCCCTTCTACTTTCCTAGGTTTAATGAATGACATCTTCCATCCATATTTACACAAGTTTGTACTAATGCTATTTGATGACATTCTTGTATATAGCAAATGCATGGATGATCGTATCTCACATCTTAATGTAGTACTCAAGTTACTCCAACACCTCCAACTCTATGCAAAGCTGTCAAAATGCCATTTTGGATGTTCTAAAGTTGAATATTTAGAGCACATTATTTCAGTAGGAGTAAAGATTGACTCTTCTAATAGTACTTGTATGCTACATTGGCCCATTCCCACCTCTATCTAAGCCCTTAGAGGCTTTTTTGTCCTCACTGGGTACTGTCACAAGTTCATCAAAGGTTATAACACTATTTCTACACCATTAACCAACCTATTAAGGAATGACTCTTTTCGTTGGGATGTCAAGGTTACCATGACTTTCATTCACCTTAAGCAAACCCTCACTAATCCACATCTCCTAGGCCTACCCGATTTCACAAAAATCTTTGTCATTAAATGTGATGCCTCGGGGAGGGTATTAAGGCTATGCTCATGCAAGAATGTCGTTGGCTTATCTTAGCCAAGGGCTTAAGGACAAAAACCTCATTCTCTCCACATATGAGAATGAGTATCTTGCCCTAGTGATTGCAGTGAAGAAGTGGTGATGGCATTGAAGAAGTGGCAATGACAGTGAAGAAGTGGCATGCTTATCTACCAGGCCAAAAATTAAAAATTCATACAAACCAACAAACCCTTAAATATTTGGTGGAACAGATGGTTGATACACTAGCTCAGCAGAGGTGGATATCTAAACTCATTGGTTATGACTTTACAATGGAATACAAGGTAGGACACAAGATTAAAGCTACAGATGCCTTGTTAATGATGGAAATCCCAAATCAGTTAGTTCATGCAATTACTCTCATAGAAGTGGAAACCCCTTGGCAAACTAGAGTCCATAATGCTTACCCAGAGGATACACAACTTCAGGCACTAAAGTAGCTATTGCTAGGGGGTACTATCACAAATAACAAGCACATCTTATGGCAAGGGGTTGTCTTCTACAAGGGCATACTCCATTTGAGGAATTGTCATGATCTTCATCAGCTAGCTCTATAACAAATGCATGACAATTAAGGTTGTAATTGAGCCAAGTTAAGCCGGTTGAATTGTCAAGCTAGGCTTGGCTAAAAAACTCGAGCTTGAGCTCGAGATTTTTATCATTTTTCCGTTCAAGCTTAAGCTTGACCCGAAAACGAGCTCAAGCTGAGTTGGCTCAACTTGAGTTGTGTATTTTCTATTTTTTTTTTATTAATATAACTTAATAAATAAAATATTAGAGCAATAAAATTATATCTAAGATAACAAAATCTGAAAATTATTTCAAATAAACAAAATACATGCAAAGAAACTCTAAACTACATCAAAATTTGAAATATGAAAGAATCCTAAATACATAGACAAAAACAAATTGTTAGATGTTTTTACTTCCTTGCATTCTTTACTCAAAATTATGTAACATTGGTAAATATGTTAGAAAGTTTGACAAATAACAAGAAAAAAAAAATAGAAATCAAATTTGGTTCATAATATCATGTTTCAGTCATGTTCATAGCTTTGAGAAACCTCCGTTCATAATATCATGTTTCTAAATATCAACTTATAATTTAAAAGAACCCTGCATATATATTCTAAAAACATTTATAAATTATTTTTACTCCCCTTGTATACTCAAGCTTGAATTATGCATAGTTCTAAAAAAGTATATCATTGCATGGCATCCATAAGCTTGAATTATGTCAATACAATTTTTGCCAATTTCAACTCCTCCTACAAACAGAAAAAATAATAATCATATATCTTTATACTTTAGAGAATAATGAAAACGTTTATGAAAGTGATACTTACTTTTAGTTCTTTCTTAACTCCATGGTGTGCTCTAACTCAATCTGCCCCCACATAGTGGCTTTTGAACCCTTTCAGTTGACAATGATTCCCGATATGGATCGATAAATCTACCACCAACACTAAATGTAGACTCTGAAGCAACTGTGCTTATAGGAACTGCTAATATGTCCCTTAATATCTTAGACAAGATCTTGTATATGAGATTATTGAATTTTCACCACTCTAAAGCATCAAACTTTGCATCTAAATCATCCTCACATATGTAAACACCCTTCTTCAAATATACATCTAAGTCTATCTTAATATATTGAAAATTATCAACATTTCCAATAAAGTATTGAAACATTGACTGCCCACTTGGCATAGTTTGTACAACAACATTAGTGGAGTTGCTAGAAAAACCTACATTAATATTTTTCTGTGAAATTTGGCTCATAATTATTGAATTATGAACTTGGATATACTCATCATGTAACTCATGCAAAACTTTAAAAACAACCTCCATATTTTGAGAGGTTTCAAACTCGGGCTGAAATAACAAAATACAAAACTTTATTAACATCATTTTGTAACTTGGATCCAATACCATAGCTATCGCCTTTAACAAATTATATTCACCCTAATATTTGTTAAGTTTCTCATCTATTTTGTAGGAGTGGGCAGAAGAGCCTTGTACCCGGCTACCATGCCCCTGTCTGCCCCGCCTTGCATGGAGAAGGTCTAGCGAGGGCGGGGGGTGGGATGACCCCAGCGAGGCCCCGCCCCCAGCCCCATATATATAAAAAAATAATTTTTTTATATTTATATATAAATAAATATATTGTATATAGATATAAACAATTTATTAAAGACTTGAAATTATATTCATGTCATTGGATTGCCTTGGTCTTCTAAGTCAATTTTTATATAGGAGGTTAAGGTAATACAATAGCCATCCTTAAGCAATGTGAGACTTACTAGGAGGATGACTATTGTATTGCTTTGGCCTCCTATATAAAGATTAACCTAGGAGGTCAAGGCAATCCAAAATCTAACTCTAATGAGTTTAAGTTCTTTTTGTATTTATAAATTTTAATTATATTATAATTTGGGTCTAAAAAAATATATTATAAATATATTACAATTTATATTCTAAAAAAATATAAATTTTAATTATATTACAATGTTCGTTACTTCATTGAAAACGTTTAGAATATCAAATACATTTTTAACTTTCACCCAATCTTTAGTAGTAGACACCCATTGAAAATTTTCATCCCCATCTTAAAACCTAGGGAATGCTTCCTTGAATTCCATAGTTGTCACCAACATCAAGTAAGTGTTATTCCATCGAGTAGGAACATCCAATATCAATTTTTTAGAAGGTATTTGTAATTGTTTTGTTATTTCATTAAATTGTCTCAATTTTCCATAAAATGCTACCAAATACTGGATTCATTCTCTAACACAATCGATAATGTTTCCAATTTAGCCAAGCCCATCTTTCACCAAAAATTTGTTACATAGGAACAATAAAGCATATGAAATAATTTACCCCAACATATTAGAGTTTTCTAACCAAAAACCATATTTGAGAATGACAATGGCAACATCATTAACTTTGGCATAATTGACTTTTATTGTAAACATTTTGTTTTCAATACCTCAATCAACAAAATACATTGGCCAAGTATCAGCAATAATAAAACCACTATGCAGAGGCGACACATTACAAAATTTTAAAACTCATTTTTTTAAGAAGCCAATTTGGATCCACAAAGTGACAAGTCACTACCATATATGAAACCTTTTGGCCAGAAGTCCACATATCAATAATTATATTAACCTTATCAACACCACTTAATAATGTTTTCAACTTTCTCTTCTCAATATAATGTGTCTATACAATCATTTTAGTAGTTGCATGATATATTTTTTGCCAATGAGGTGCATTTGCTCTTATAAACTTGTTGAATAGTACACGCTCCACTATATTAAAAGGGTACTCATGGTAAAAAATCATATGAGAAATAAGTTCACGTACTTTTTTATAGTCATACATAAAGTTTCCAATAGTGATGTCATCATCATTCTCTTTAGAGTCAATACTCATAATTTTTTACTTATTGTTAAATACAGCACGTGCAAGATGCGTCTCTCTATTCCTACCCATAGTATTGGTAGAACTTGATTGTGATATGGTGAGTAATGTCTTACTGTTAGGGACCTCGATCTAGTTTCTAAACATTAAGGTCCACTAGTTTGCCTTGTCCTTGTGGATTGAATGTACCTTGCCAACTTGCTTGGCTTTGAATGAATTGTGGCAATGGAGGGTCCCTAAGTTGATGGAGATTTGGTGTTTAGTAATGAAATTGATGATGATGATGGGTTCGGATGATCTAAGTGGTGTTTTGGTGTATTTGATGCAATGTGGAATGATTTGATGGTTGCCATTGAGGTTGGTGCCACTTGGATGATGCTTAGGGTTGGTATGGTGAAATGAGGCTAAGGTTTTGGGTGGTGGCTAAAGGAATTACGAATTTGGGATAAGTTGGATTAGAGTTAGTGTGCAGGATGAGTTGTTAGGGTTTGAGATGTGGATGAGTGAGGCTAAGACTCCTAAGTTGTTGAAGATAATTTAAGGATGATGAGAATTCGGCTAAGGCTTGGAAAGGAGGACTTGGTAGTGTTTGAATGAGTTTAGGGTTGTTCTTAGGATCTAGGGATTTGGAGATGGAAGATAGGAATTGGATATGACAAGAGGGTGAAGGTCTTTGGTGGGATTGAGTGATTCCAGGAATGGAGTGATTCTAGAAAAATTCTAAGCATGTAGGGATTGGATTTGGAATATGGGATGAGGATTCCTAAAATGTAGGAATATCCTTATGGGACTCTTAGTGTTTCGGCTAGGGTTAATTTGGATGGAGAGAAATATGGAAATATGGAATTGGATGGATGGAGGATTAAAATGTGTTTGTGAGGCAATAAAACACAAGAAAATATATGAACATTCAAGAAAATAAATGAACAACAATGGATGATATGAAGAATGAATGGAAAATAATCATAGATGGATAAATGAATCAACACCTAT
Source organism: Cyclocarya paliurus (assembly GCA_029856935.1). Lineage (NCBI taxonomy): Eukaryota > Viridiplantae > Streptophyta > Magnoliopsida > Fagales > Juglandaceae > Cyclocarya > Cyclocarya paliurus. The sequence continues at coordinate 13,890,177 of CM056949.1, forward strand.
TCACGAATTGTAAGGTGCAAAACAAAGGTAGATAAATGGAACAACACCTATTCAAGAATTGCAAAGTGATGATCATCTCCATGGGATTCACGAATTGCACCCAAGTAGCCAAAGTGCAAAAGTACCGAAAGTGATCTCAAGAATAAATAAACCGTCCACCAAGGAATTTGCCAAAAGATGTACAATGAAATTCCTAAAGTCATATTTAAAGCAATAACATAAGTGAAAAACTCTAAAATGCCCTTTGTAAATTAGGTCTTGACTGGGCCCCATGATAGCCCGTGGCATATGTTGGCTTTTAGTGGCCTAGGCTGGCATGCGTGTGGCTGACATGGCCTAGGTATGGCTTGGGCGCTGGGGCTGCCTATTGGCATGGTTGCTGGGCTGGCATGGCCCAAGCAAGGTGCCTGGGCGCTGGGCATGTGCGCTGCTAGCAAGGCTCTCACTAGCTTTGCTAAGTTTTGTGGGCGTGCCATGGCATGCATGCGGGGCTGTCATAGGCGGAGTAATGATACACATCAGCCACTGTTCACGGCTGATGCGTATCACACCTTAGGTGTCTTTTTTTTTTTTTTTTATCACTCATCCCTCTCGTCTCTCTCAACAGCACCCTCTCTCTCATCTCTCTCTCTCTCACTCATCTTTGTCTCTGTCTCTCTCTCTCCTCTCGATCTCTCTCTCTCTCATCAGCTCTCTCTTTCTCCCTCACCGTCTCTCTCTCGTCCTCTCGGTCTCTCTCTCTCCTCCTCTCGGTCTCTCTTTCTCTCCTCGACGCGAGCTCTCTCTCTCCTCTCTCGGTCTCTCTCTCCTCGACGCTCTCTCTCATCCTCTCGATCTCTCTCTCTCTCTCATTCATCGCGTCTCTCTCTCTCGTCGGTCTCTCTCTCATCAAACTCAGATCTCTCTCTCTCTCATCGCAGAGCTCTCACTCTCTCATCGCGTCTCTCTCTCTCCTCGACTCTCTCTCATCCTCACCGTCTGTCTCTCTCCTCAATATTCAAATTTTGAAATGTGAAAGGAAAAGAAAAGAAAGTAGTATTTATTATGAGGGTATTTTGGTCAAATTTACAATGGTGTGTGTTGTGTGAGTCAAAATAGTGGCTGATGCCAATATTATTTCGTCATAGGCGTGCCATGGTGGGGGCCATGGCATGCCTATGCGGTTGTCCTGGGCATGTCATGGTTGGGGCCATGGCATGCTTGTGGGGCTGTTGTGGAGCTGTCAAGGCATGTCAGCGACAGTGTCAAGGGGCTGTCAAGTCTGGCTGTCAAGACTTGATAGCGACAGTGTCAAGGCCTGGCCCATGGGGCTATTGGGGCATGTCAGCAGCAGTGTCGAGGCATGGGTCATAGGGCTGTCCAGCCTTGTCAGTGACAATGTCAAGTCATCACCCATGGGCTTATCAAGGCTTGTCATGGCATGGTTGGCAGCTTGTCTGTGAGCCATTAAACATGGGGTTTTGACACTTACACCACTTACACCGTGACTTCTTTTCACCATTAGGTAACTCTATTATTGAGAAGTTTTTCCAAACAACCGAAATCTTTTTCCGTGCCTTCTTTTCATATGCATGTTCAAGGAGATTCTTGGAAGTCATACTAGTTGCACCCATTGTAGAGATAATATCCTCAACATTTTTGGGGTCACCATCTTCTTGGGCAAAGAGTGTATAGCTCTCAAGCAATTTAATATCAACTGACTCATTTTTATTTTCTATATATTTTTTTAGATTTTTCATAACAATATAATTTATTCTAAAACATAATAATACAAACATAATATTTATAAGTACAAAAACTCATTTGCTTTTAATTATAAATGGCATAAAAGTCGAGAAAATGCACACATTGTAAAAATAATAATGCTTATTGTATAAAATTTAATCTTTTTTTTTATTTCTTTTAAAAGAATTAAGTACATGTTTATTTATAGACTACCCGCATATATGTGTAAAGTGCACCAAAACGTTATTATCTTTCATACAATTTATAAAAACCTAAATAAATGTTTTCTTGGGTCTAATGAGATTTTTAGATTTCATACGAGATTTTACTAACTAAATAAAAATAAAAATTATATAAAAAATTATTTATACAAAGATAAAAAAATCAAACAATAAAAACAACAGAATTAATTATATACACGTGCCATGAATGATAATATAAGAATTGCAAAAAGGCAAACCAATCATCAAGCCAACTCCTCCGCATAAATATATATATATTATATTAAAGTTGATTAAAAATTTATAAAATTTCAAACAATAGCACAAATTCATCAAAATATATAAATATCTATATTGGTGGGGTAAGACGGAATCACAAAGAACGATCCAAACTTGTGTGCAACCAAGAGAATGAGACGGTTGAAATGAGACCCGGCCAAGAGATAATTACACACTTAAAAGGATATTTTATTTCATATGTAAAATAGAAAAAAAAATAATTTTTAGCCAAAGCAAGAAGTTGTGTTTGGCGCTCTAGATGAAAAACTGGAACAGTGAAACCGAAGATTGGGAAAAATAAATAATTTTTACCATCGTTACTGAAGACTCTAGACGCTGTTGAAGTAGGTTCAATAAAATAAAGTTTAGGCAGAGTCACAAAAGTTAAAAATGCAAATTTGAGTTTCTATCGATTCTCTCAAAAGTAACGACATGTCTACTTAATCTTAACGTGAACAAATTGGATTTGATCTCCTTATCCCAAAGGCAAAAGTGGTGCTTCAAAATCACGTTGATAAAAGAAAATAAAAATTATATTCATAATGTCTATTGGTTTTTGTCTCGGAAGGCAAAAGCCATGCATGCATCCAAGGAAACTTTTTGGCTAAATATATATTATGGGTTAAGTATTTGAGTTTTGCTATTCATCCTTCTCATACTCTACACTTCATATTTTTTAAAATTTTTTAAAATTTTTTTTGAATTTATTTTTTTAAACTATTTATAATTTTTTATTCCCTATTTATATAAAAATATATTTGATAAAAAAAATTAAAAAAAAAGTGGAGTGTGGAGTGAATAGTAGAAGTTGAATAGATTTTTTCTAAGTATTTAAGGAAAAGAAAATACTATATGCAACTGGGAGGGGGAACTGTTGCCCCCGTGAAAAATAAAATGAGGTGTTTTCTATTTTCTTCAGCACTCTGGTCTTCAACCAGCATTTTCCTCCTCCATTTGTCAGTGATAGAGTGTTTTGCAGTGGTTGTTGACGAGGAACTTCAGCACCTGGTTGGCAGTGATTTTTGGGGCGCCGTCTCAACCCCTCCGCGACGTCAAAGAAGTCAGAAATGTGAGCATTTGGGTTGCCGGATTTGTAGCGAAGGAAGTCCTCGGGACGGGAGAGGGTAGTGGCGGCCAAGATACCGCTAGTGGTGCCCCGACCGTCAATGGATATGATTCTGACTTTTGCGTTAGGGTTTTGCTTGCATGATGAAATCATGTCTCGGTGGCCGTAATGAGAAGAGAGCAAGGAAGTGGGATTGTGGAAGGAAAGGTCATTCTCATAGCCGAAGAGGAGCTTGTTCATGAGAACGGAGAAGATCTCATAGGTGAGTTTGTCGATCAATGTCATGCATGGGAAGCTGACAGCCACATTTGTTTCGAATTTAGTGAGAAAGAAGGGAAGATAAAAGAAAAGAAAGAAAGAGAGAGAGAGATGGACGAGGAGAATGGGAAGGGAGAGGACTGTTCAGTATTTTTTTATTTTTGTATGATATATCTCAGCTTTCATGGCAACTGATTCCCCGAGGTTCCCCACCCCGGTTGAATGTAGCAGAGCTGTTAAGGAAAATACTTATATAACTATACTTAATAAATATATCCTAGATAGAAGTAATTATATGTAACTAAGGATTATAGACTATGTTATAAGCATTTTATTCAAAATATCCATTATAATATATAACTAGTTGATATTTATCCATAATAACCATATATTATACTGCATAAATTATTTGTTATATAGATATATATATATATATATATATATATATATATAGTGGCATGGTATGTGTCTTGTATTATGCACATCACATAATAATATATAGTAACATCTCATATATGAAATTATTAAGTTGTATCGATTAACTATTATACAAATTATAATTTAATGACTTGAGTTCTTAGCTAAATAATATATAAACTTTTATAATTAAAGATATAGTATGCAATTTAATTAGTTATGCCTCGTTACTTAAATATTGAATATACTATATATATATGCACAAACAAAAATATGTATACATATATATATGCACACACATCTATGTATAAACGAGTTTTAATCGAGTCAAGCAAACGAGTCGAGTCGAATATAAATGAGCAAACCTAAACAAGCCTTATTCGAGTCAAGACTAGTTTAATTAGGTATGTGTCATTTGCAAATCGAGTGGTTATCTACTTTTACGAGTGAGCTTTTTTTTCATGAATCGAGTTCGATTAAAGTTAACCGAGCAAGTATCGCGTGGTCTATCAAACAAACTAGTTCATTTACAGCCCTAATTACAATCCATTAACAGGCCATTCAGGGTATCATAAAATAGCAAGAGTTTGCAAAAATTTTAGTGGCTTGGTTTGAAAGCTACAATGAGACAATATGTCAGGGAATGTGAAGTTTGCCAAAGGAACAAGGTTGAGCACATCCATCTTTAGGACTACTCAAACCCCTGCCCATACCAGAATGACCTTGGACTAATATTAGTATGGATTTCATCGATGGGCTTCTCCAGTCCCACGGCAAGGCTGTTATTATGGTGATTGTTGATCTCACAAAATATGCCCACTTCATTTTACTCAGACATCTCTCACAGCTAACACCGTAGCCAACCTATTCCTAGACCACAACTTCAAATTTCATGGAATTTCTACATCTATGGTGAGTGATCAAGACCCTATTTTTATCTCCAACTTTTGGTTTGAATTTTTTCGACTACAACAATCCCAACTCAACCTCGGCATCACCTACCACCCTCAATCCGACAACCAAATAAAGATAGTAAACCAAAACTTGGAGGAGTACCTGCGACGATTCACAGGAGAATAATCCATATTCAATGGCTCTCATTAGCCGAGTACTGGTACAACACTAGTGAGCATCAACCACCAAAACTACGCCATTTGAGGCCATGTACGGCTATCCTCCTCCTTGTCTTCTCCATTATGCTCTAGGCACAGCACATGTCCAAGCAATGGAAGACTCTTTGAAGGAACGAGATGCCATTCTCCAGATCTTGAAGGACAACTTGCGAGAGGCACAAGAGCGCATGAAGAAGTTTGCAGATCTCAATCGTACATAATGAAAGTTTGAGTAAGGAGATTAGGTTTATCTAAGGCTCAAACGATGTCGACTGTAGCTTGCTGGAATCATAAGCTTGCCCAACGATTTTATGGCCCTTTCAGATCGAAGAAAGATTTGAGATGGTTGCCCATCACTTGGAGTCTCAAATCCATCTTGTGGGTACGGTGTTCGTGGGAGTTGTTACAAGTGCAGCAAAACCGGAAACTTTGCAAGGGACAGTTACTAACGGTTAAGGCGGAGGCAAGAATTGCTAAAATTTTGAGGAGTTCGCTAGGGAGCGTCCAAACTATTACCGTCGATCAATTGGGGTAATTGACAATTGTGTTCTTGTCAACACATTTTAATGCTTTTTTCTGCTTTATTATTATAGAAGTTTTTTTTATGACCCACTTTTGCTTTGGTGGCCGTCGAAGGATTCCGTCTCGCACCTAATAAGCATTAGATGCTAGCTTTCCAAAAGCAGGCTGAGGACAATGACGAACTCGATCAAAATTTCGAGAATATATATGAGTACTCGGAATTCCCAACTTCCCCCATTCACATCAACTGGGACGAAATTGATAAAAATCAGACGACAGCAAATGCAACACTGCATGCATATATAAACTTGTTATTCGAAGTTGAGTTTACATGCCATATTTGAGATCAGCTGTGTAGAACGCAGGAAAAAAAAAAAAAGACGACCACGACATTATTTGCAATGATCAAATTTATTACATAGACAACTACTCGGCTGATTTAATTTCTGTACGTGCATTAGCACGTGAAATAGTTAATGTAAGCTCAGTGTTTGATTTTGGGCTTCTTCACAATCATCACAGTACAGTGAGCATGATGAGAACAATAATCACTGACACTGCCTAAAACAGCCCTGCATAAGAAAACAAAATGGATTGTTAACATTTGCAAGAAAGACCAACATATTATTTCCATCGGTGCAAGTCTCCAAGGAATAAACAGTTAATCACAGATGGTACACTTATGATGAGTTCTTGCTTGTTACAGGCATGGCTTCAACAAAAGATATCATACTAATACTAATGGCATAAAATAAATACAGAGAGTTCACTTGTTAACTTCCTTATAATTTAGCGATTGGAAAGTATGAAAACATGCCAAGGAAAATAATAAAGGAAACCATGAAAGCATGAGTGAGAGAAAAGGGTTGAGATCAGTACCTTTTAATAGCTCCATAGCCATGACTGCCAACAACCAAAATGGATGCATGGTGTTTCTCCACAGCCTCACAAAGAACATTTCTAGCATCTCCTTCCACCACCTCCACTATCACGTCGTGCACCTACATACAACCCAGCTGAGATGTTAAAAGAAGATGCTTTGGCATCTTTAATTCATCAGAAGTACCTATGCTTCGGTCTTGAAGAAGGTTAGGTTTCCTAATTGTAAGCTCATTTAAGAATTAGACCCCGTTTGTTTTCACAGCTTCTCTCAACTCATCTCATCTTATCTAATCATTTCAACTTTCCTAATTGTCTCCTAATTGTTTTGAGAGTAGATTATTGACTTTCCAAACCAAGCTAAGGTCTATAGAGAAATTTACAAGCTAAAATGTGCACGCCTGCCCCAAACCTTTTAAGGGATTCCACGACTTGTGCACTAAAGCTCACAATGCGGAAGCACACCTTCAAAGCCTCAAAGAATGAGGAATTTAGCTTAATCATTAGTGTTTGATCAATTCCAGTCTAAAATATAAACATATTGATCTTCCTAACATGGAAAGAATCTTACAGTATCCAGTTAGAGAGTGAACAATCACCGAAATCCTCTATCTTGATGTCTAAAAAATGCTTTATAGTCACTCAAAAGCATCCAATCAATCCCAATCTGTAGCCACCACATCCAGTCTCAACTCAACCATTTTATGAGTTATTTCCCTCAATTTTTGTGGGTTCCCAATGTGTATTCAAATAGAAAACTCTTTAGTTGGTTAATTGGAACCTAATACGGGTGAAACTCCCATCAGTTCACATGATTGTGCATCAGTACGCACACAAACACAAGGCGTCTGGCTCTCCATTCTCTATCCCTACTCCACCAGATATATATGTAATACCTAGTTGGATAATCACTAATCAATATTGTTAAACATTGAATTGAAACGCAAATAACAGATTAGAATATCCTAGCGAAAGAAGAAAACAGATTACCGATTTACTGGTGCAGAGTTCCTTGGCCTTTTCAACGACCCGGGCAGCGATCTTCTTCAAATCGGCCTCCACAAGGGGCAAAACCTCTGCCGCTCCTACAATGTCCCGAAATAATAAGAAATCCGCCTCTCAGTCAATAAATCACATCTGTAAAATCCCAACTAGGAACACGTAACGAGGTAATTCGTAAACACGCAAAAAGATTAGTGGTGGGTGAGAGTGCGTACCAGGACCGGCGAAGCTGACGACAGAAGAAGGAGGGGGTTTGGCGTGGACGAGGATGAGCTTGAAAGGAGGGTTGGCGGAACAGGGGACGAAGAAGTGATCCAGAGTCCACTCCAGAGCGTACGAACTGTGCTCGCTGTCGTCGATCCCGACCACCATCGGTTGCTTCTCGGCGCTCGCCATCGCAGGTCACTGATCGAGCTTGTTTTTGTTGTCGTTATTGAACGAAGCGTGGTGATAGAACTGCGAGTTGAGGAAAATGGTCAGCTTTGATTTGATTTTATATAAGAGAAGTGGAGGAAGATGATTGCATTTACGGGGAGCATTAAAAGCTGTGGGCGTTACCAGATCAGATTCGCGTATTAAAATACTTGGTTCGATGATTCGCGTGCGTTCGAAGAGCTTCCTATCACCTCAGCTTCGTTTCCGATATGATTATTCGAGTGCGTGCCAAAAGCTTTCTGCCAACTCAGCTTCGAATCAGCATGCTTTCTTAATTATTAATACCACAATGACAGAAAAAATATAATAATTAAGAAGAAAATAACTTCGGCCCAATACGACAATATTAACTTTTGTTTTTGATAATTTTGTGTTGTTCAATCTTCTTAGAGCATTTTCATCCTATGCCTTATATCACTATTATCTTTAAATTACAAGAAAGAATTTAGAGAAAAGCTTAAAAACTTCCTCCCATTCTATTCTTTATTTTAGAATTTTGATTTAGAGGATGAACGGTAATTTTCTAAATATAAAGAATTAGTATTCATCTTTTAAATTATCTTTTATCAATATTTTATTCTAATAAATAAAATCATTTTTTTAAAATCATTTACACTTTCTCTCATACTCATATTTATTATAGTTTTAAATAATAATTTAAATAATTACTAAAATGTAAAAAAATTAATTTTAAAAATATTATCATACCCATAAAAAAATAATTTAAATTTTTGTTTAAAATATTCACTAGAGTAATAGTTCAAAACATAAGAAAAAATATTGAATAAATAAGTTTGCAAATGAAAGTGAGAGAAAAAAGTAATAAAGAAATAATAGAAGAATATTATTTTAATATAATAGAGAAAAGATATGTAATGAGATGTAGAAGATTTTTTAAAGATGAATAAAATTTAGGATAAAATTATAAGAAATGTCATTTTTAACTAAAATTTAAGAAAAAATTTAAAGAACCCAATGTAAATACTCTTATCATGGAGTTGATTGGCATATACTCTCCTTAACCAGCTGCAAACCCGATGGCCTAGAGGTCATTCGTCCTTTCATATCCTCTCATATGAACAAACCTAAAAGTAAGCCCAACACTTTAATATTAAGTTGAGTTGAAATGATCGATAAATAATAGTAATATATTTGAGTAAAGATGAGATGGATTAGTAATTATTTGAGTTAAAATATTTTACAGGGTTTTAGAAAAGAAGCGATAAAAAAAGTTGAATAAAAATGTTATAAAATTAAAATATCGTTAGAATATAATTTTTTAATAAAAATTTTATTTTAAAATTTGAAAAAGTTGAATTACTTTTTATGTTTTATTTAGAAGTTTGGAAAAATTGTAATGATTAGGTGATAATTATATGAAAAGATTAAAAATTAAAAATTAAAAATTGTTTGTATTTGTGGTGTTTGGATATTGAGATGAAATGAGTTTGAGGGCTTTCATTATCTACACCAGGATTTAGGGCCGGTTTGGGACCTTAGATGAGACACAAAATTCTCATTTGATCTCATTTTATTCTCAAATATAATTTAAATACAAAATTTTCAAATTAATTATTATAACTTTTTCAAACTAATCATTACAATTTTTTTAAACTTTCAAATAAAAAATAATTTTAATTTTATAATATTTTTTATTTAATTTTTTCTCTCCCATTTTTTAAAATCTAAAAAAATACTCAACTAAAACTATTTTATTATTACTTACAAACTATCTTATTACTTCGCATTTTATCTCATTTTTCAAAACAAACCGTGCCACTTAAAGGAGTGCGGGAAACATAGTACTTCAACTCATAGTTCAGCTGCTTCTTTGTGTTCAACTCTATCTCCCCCCTCTTCCTTTTCTTTTTCTAAAACTCATTTTTTTCCTGATACTTCTGAAACAAGTAGTTGGGACTTGGGAAGGCATTTCGTCCCATTTCTTTTTGGTCCATTGGGTGTATATTGGATCCATGGGCTACAAGGCCCAAATATGTTGACAAAAACACCAAAAACCCCAACATAGAGGCCCTTATGGGGTGAAAGCTGGGATCGAAAAACATCCACTAATTACTTAAATATTGGCAATGATTTATATTCATCTTCATATTTACATAGTTATGAATAGTATTTCTTTAAATTTTAAAAAAATATTATTCACTCTCTAAACATTATTTTACTGTTTTTTTTTCTCTCCTATCCATTAAAATCAACTTTGTGGAATTTGTATTTAGATTATTTTGATATATAAAATTTGTATTAAGTTGATGATACAAAGTGTTTTTTAGTACGTATTAATATTTATTGATAAAATTGGTCATTTGATATATAAAATTGGTAATATTTAGATATATGAAATTAGTATTTTTGAGCATATGGTGCTAATTGTAAAATATATAAAAATAATAATTTTAAGGAAAAAAAGTAATAATAATATTTTGTTATTATTTGGTTCAAAGATGCATAATCTAATGAAGGAATTTTTCTTAATATGCAAAATCATTCTTCAAAAGATGTGATTTTGAAAATGCATATAGAGTAAGTACTAGCATTGGTTTCTCTATATGCATCTTCAAAATCATATCTTTTGAAGAATAATTTTGCATATTAAGAAAAACTCCCTCATTGGATTATGCATCTTTGAATCAAATAATAACAAAATATTTATTTATTTATTTTTCTAAAATTATTCTTTTTATATATTTTGCAATTAGCACCCATTATAAATTCTTAACCTATGCTCAAAAACACCAATTCCATATATCCAAATATTACCAATTTCATATATTAAAATTAGCAATTTTATCAATAACTATTAACATGTGCTAAAAATATTTTGTATCATCAACTTAATACATTCATGGTTTAAGAGCTGCTATTGAAATGGATTGGAGAGAGAAATAATAGTAAAATAATGTTTGGAGAGTGAATAGTATTTCTTCAAATTTTACTATTTATAGCTATGTAAATTTTGAAGATGCATAATCTAATGTAGAGCAATTTAGAAAGATATTATGTAAATATGAAGATGAACTTGAAGATGCATAAATCATTGCCAATGCTCTTAGCACATCAAACGTTACCCACATTAATTCCCTCAACATGTCATGGGTATCCGAGATAGATCCAAGTTTGATGCATAGGTTTAGGCCCGTTTGGAGTCAGACAGTGTTTCATCTTATTTTATCTCATCATTACAACTTTTTCAAATATCAAAATAATATTAATATTAAAAAATAATATTCTAACAATATTTTTTTTAACTTTTATTTTTCATCTAAAACTATCTCATCTCATCTCTGAATCCAAACTAGATAAAGTAATGTCATGCTCCACTAGTCACCCTAATCAGACACCCATTTGACTGGTATGCAACATGCACCCTCAACTTTTTATACCACAAATACAATGGCCTTTCTGCGTCCTGATTTTCCAGAATTTTTATGCTCCTCTTCCCGACAGCCTGAATTTGATGTTTAGCAGCATCTTTCTCATTCTGATGTTCAACAATAATCCTACATTGAACTGTACTAAAAATCACCTAAATGGTATAATCTTATTCGGTCGTTGTCCAGAAATATGAGAGAGGCCATTTTAAACGGTTTATTGTTTCATAATTCTTGTTTTGTATTACCTCTTTGGAGTGTTTGTTTGTATTACTTTTTATTTAATCTTATTATTTTTCTCACTAAAAAATATTTATATGGATCACGATGCGTCATCAATCACTTGCTGGTCACGTTATACCAAGCCACGTCATCTTCAAGCTTCTTATCAGATCTATAATTTCACTTTTTTCTATCATGATTATCATGTTAGATATACTTTTAAGATGTACAAATTTCGCATACTCTTATTTAAAAAATAAAATATTTTATTAAAAAAATATTTTTTTACGTAAATCCCAAATTTATATATATTTAAAAAAAATGTGTAAAACTTACGTGTTCTAAGACCGTATAAATCATTTTCCTTATTACCACCAGCTAAGATTTGATTAAGGTACGGTTTTGATAGTGAGATGAGATAAGATGGTTTTAAATGAAAGTTGAATAAAATATTATTTTTTAATATTATTATTTTTTTAATATTATATTTTGTGTGAAAATTTAAAAAAATTATAATGATGAGACGAGATGAAACACTTTTACTATCCAAACAAATCTTATGTCGGTGGTTTGACTAATTGAACCCCCACCTCCAAAGCTTTCTTTCTTTCTTTGGTTTTTTTTTTAATCAAGCATATTATATAGAAATAATTAAAGGTATAAAAAGTTTACGGTGGATCATTTCCACTATCAATATGCAAGAAACAACTAGGAATTTTATTTAAGAGTATGCTTCTAAAAACATTATTCGTAACTGCCCATTGTGCTACTGAGTGCGCACGTTGATTTTGAGATCGATATATTTTAGCAAATTTCCAATCTTGATGATGCTGGGAGATGTTATGGATGTCCTCAATGATAATTGAAATGTTCCAGAAAGGAGTGGAATCTAGGTTTTCAATGGATGTAAATACCGATTGAGTATCCCATTCTATTATCGCTAGACTTTGGGTGGAAGTCATGTTGGATGCTAGTAGTGCTAGTTTGCTTCTGCAACTAAAGGGATAGTGGTTTGTACCTTTTCCGTTATTATTTCTAAAATGTCTCCATTGTGGTTTCTTCGTATTTCTGAAGTTACTGAAAATTGATCATGTACTTCTGCATCAAAGGAGAAGCTTTGATAGTTTGGAGGAGGGGGAGGATTTCATTCTTCTTTATAGTCTTCATAGATATGTTTAAGCTGGATATTTGCCTCTTCGAGTGATAAAGAAGTATGATTATGAACTATCTCATTTCTTTTCCTCCAAATAAAATCTAGCATTATAGCCGCAAATAGTTGGAAGTGATGTCTTTCCTTATTTCAAAGTCCTAATTCTTTTTCAGGATGAACGATCATTCTAATCCAGTCTGATATCAAATCAATTGGAAAACTTTCAAGGTTTAGGGGTCAACTGCTTTGTTTCCACAAAATTATGTTGATAGGACATTATACAAAGAGATGCATAAGAGTTTCTTTCTCCTGATTGCAAAGTGGACATTTTTCAGATTCTTGATGGGGAATGATTTCACCAAGCCGTGATTTAGTAGGAAGAATGTTTCAAAATAGTTTCCGAATCAGTAGTTTATGACGATCATGGATTTTGAGACTCTACATTGGCTTGAAAAGTGACATTGAGAAATCTTGTTGGGCTGGTATTGTTGCCCGATAAGCTGTTTTGACTGAGTATTTTTCATTGTGGTTTAGTGCCCAAACAACTTTATCCTGCTCATATACTCTTGCTGAGAGTGAGATTTTTTATATTTCTGATATACTTTCCTTATCAAAGAGATTTTACATTTTTGGAACATCTCAAATCCGATGATTATTTTTTATAAGATCTGAAGCTGTAAGAGTTGAATGATCTAGGGCCATACCTTGGATTGGCTGTAGTTTGAAATTAATTAATGAAGGAACCCATGGATCTGACCAGATATTTACTAATTCTCTACTATAAATTTGGAAGCAGCAACCTTTATTGAGCAAGTCTTTTGTTGAGTATTTCCTTCCACATGCAAGAATCAGTTGTCTTCTGTGATGCCTCCCAGAATATTGTGTTCTTTAGATATTTGGTAGTTAGGATTGAGTGCCACAAACCATTATTAGGATCACTTAATTCTCATCTTGTTTTTGCTAGCATTGCTTGCTTCATCTTTTCCATCAATCTAATAACAAGGCCGCCTACTTTTTTTGGTTGGCATATAGATTTCCATGACTTGAGTGTTAAATTATGAATTTTGTCTTTTAAGAATTCACACCAGAAAATTTTGAAAGCTGTATCAAGTGTTTTGTAGACTGATTCTGGTAGCTGGAATGAGCTCATATGATATGTTGGTATCGTACTTACTACTGATCTGATTAACATGGTTCTGCCTGCCTGGGCTAGTAGCTTTGACTTCCAACCTTCCAATTTTTTTCCCACTTTGCTCAACATTTCACTGTAGGTAAGCTCAAATATTTCATTCTAGCTGATGCTGCTTTGTAAGGCAGCCATTGGGAAATGTATGGTTTTGTTGGCCTGTATTCCTGGTAATAAACATGAAAATTTTACTCAGATTTATCTTCTATCCTAACCAACTTTGATATTTTGCTAGACACTCTGAAATGTTTTGAGCGTTTCTTTCCGAAGTCTTTGCAAAGATAACTGTATTGTCTGCAAATAATAAGTGTGACACTGCTGGACTATTTCTGCTAATTTGAACCCCTTCCAGTTTTTATTGAGCTTCAGTCTTTAATAAGATTCTAGATAGACCTTCTGTGATCAGTATAAAGAGAAAAGATGATATTGAGTCACCTTGCTTGATTCTTCTCTAAGATTTGAAGAAGCCTCTTGGCGAACCATTGATAAGGATGGAGAATGACACTGTTGTTATGCACTTCTTTATCAAATTAATCCATTTTTTTTTTATTGAAACCCAGATTTTTCATCACTACAAAAAGAAACTCTCATTCCACCTGATCAAAAGTCTTTTGCATGTCTAGCTTAATTTCCATCAAACCTTTTTTTCCTTGTTTTCCTTTTGAGATGGTGAAAAAGCTCATGGGCTATGATAATATTTTCCTTAATGTTTTTGCCAGGGACAAAGGTTGTCTGGAGTGGAAGATGATTTTTGGGAGTAAGCTTTTAAGACGGTTGGCCATGATTTTAATTATAATCTTGTAGCTGACATTTGTGAGATTGATAGGGCGATATTGGCTTAGACTATTTGGACTTGACGTCTTTCGGATAAAAGCAATGTTGGTATGATTAATCTGCTTTAAAAGCCGCCCACTGCTATAGAAATTCTACACTGCCAATATGACTTCTTTTTTAACAATGCTCTAGTACTGCTTGTAGAAAAGGGCTATCATTCCATTTGGGCTTAGAATTTTATTTCTGAGAATCTGTTTTAAAGCTTCTAATATTTTCTTTTCTTTTGGTATGGAAATTAGAGATGCATTCTCTATGTCCAAAATTTTCTTATCAAAGAGATTATCTAGATAATCTGGAATAAGTGGATTTGAAGAGGAATATATAGTTCTGAAATGATTAATAAAAGCAGATTCTATAACAAAAGAGTCCATTGACCAATTACATGGCCCCAATTTGATTGATTTAATAGCATTCATTCTTTTTCAGATGATTGTTGTCAAGTGATAAAATTTGATGTTGAGATCCATTGAAGTAAGTCAAGTAAGTCTGGATATTTATTTCTATAATATTTCTTCATATTCTCTTTGCTTGTGAAGTTTGTGCTACAAGAATCATTCTTTTTTCTTGATTGGAAGGAGTCATAAGGTTGCCTTGTACATGAAGAAGTTCGCTTTCAATCTGAAGTATGTTGTGGTTGATTTGCCCAAAATGACTTTTGTTCCAAACTTTGAGTGCTTCTTTGGTTGACTTGATTTTTTTGCATAGAATGTAGGACGAATTGCTCAAATGAGGTTTACTCCATGCTTTACTTATTATTTGGTGGATTAAGGGCTCATGAGTCTAGAATTCTTCAAACTTGAAAGATGGGGCTTGACGAATATTAGCCGTGGTATACAACAAGATTGGATGATGATCTGATGCTAGGTGCTATAATGTAGCATCTGAAAAAAGTAGTCTTCATTCTTCGTTTGCAATAACTCGGTCTAATCTTTCTCTGATGAGTGCTTGACCCTCTCTGTTATTAGTCCATGTGAACTTTGGGCCCATAAGAGCTTTAAGACCCTTATTTGGATTGTAAGAGATAGACCTCCCTCCATATTTTTCAGATTGATTAATGATGTCGTTGAAGTCTCCCATACATACCCAAGGCTCTGGAAAAGCTTGATATATTGAATCTAAGTGGCTCCAAAAGTTAGTTTTGTTATTCCATTAGGTTGGTGCATATACATAAGTAAGTAACCATAGTTGATGTAAAAGATCAGAGTAAACTAAAACTGAGATTACATTAATATTTATATTTACAGGTTCTATTTCTACACCCAGTCTCCAGAAAAGCAAAAGACCCTTTTTATACAAACAGTTGGAAAATGAACAAAATGATGGAAACCTATACTATTAACAATAGATAAGGTGCGATCATCCATCACCAAGGTTTCTGACAAAAAAATTACATCCGGGTTATATTTCCTAATATTAGCCCTTAAGTTTCTGATTATTTTAGGATGAGCTAGTCCCCTGCAATTCCATGCCATTGTCTTCATTTGGCTTGTGGAGGCATTTTTAAGCTTGACTCACTAGCTGATTTGAATTTGCCTTGGGAGTGTGGTAGTGGCCTACTGTAGGGATTGTATTTTGCTTTCCCTTTTAATTTTTTCTCCTTGCCCAAAGAGCCAGAATGCATTTCCAGGAGAGCTAGAGCCATTGAAGATTCCTTTGATTGTAACTCTGGAGCAATACACTCATTTGGGTTTTTTTTTTCTCCACTTTAATGAGGCGTTGAGATTTTCTTTTTGGAGCTTCAGCAAGCTTAACATTTTGTTTCCTTTTAGAAGGGCGGATTGCTTTAGTTGATTGATGATCTTGTATAATGTGTGCAGTAGGGATCTCTCTGAGACTGATTTCACTATCATTATACTGTGATGCTTGTATGAGATCAGTTGATATTTTTGTTACCATTTCAACCTGCATGGGATAGATTTCACGTCAGGGGCTTAAATCTTCAATCAGTTGAATATTCATTTGAGGTTGAGGCAGTTCCATAACACTTGTAGGTGTTGGGCTTGAAGTTAGAAGCATGGTGGAGTCACCTGGATCGTGAGATGCTGAAGGGCAATATTCCTGGGCCTTTAACGGGTTGTACTTTGCTGAGGACTTATTGAGCTGTTCAGCCTTATTACCAAAAAGAATATGTTGAGGCTAAGATGGTGTAATGATAACAGGCATTTTAGAGTAGATGTCCTGAGGGTCCATGAATAATGGCCTTGTTTCCATTTGAGATAAAGAGGGTTCAACGAGATAGGCCTAATGAAGCCCAAGTCCAAACCCAAGCCCAATCCCATATGTTTTATGCTAAGGTTTATAGCCTTGCATTGCCGAGTAGACTTGTCGCCATTGAGACTTCCATGGTGGTTGCTTTCTTGTTGACTCAATGGCTGAGATGATATTTTGAGAATCTTGCATCTGTGGGTTAATTCTTTCTGCTGCCTATACCTCTATACATGAAGACAAAAGGGAGATTTGGCTGCAGTTTGGATTGATGTTGTAGGATTCAATGGTTGGCTCAATGGTGAAGACATTAACTCTTCTTAGTGAAAAAATTAATGAGTTTGGATCATTGTAGTTGAACAGTGCCTGAGAATTTGCTAGAGTTGTTTGCATGGAATTTTCGCCTAGCTTCTAGGAGCTCGATGGAGATGGAAGAAAGTGTAGCAATTCCTGTTTGTTGGCAGAGAATTTCTCAAAATGACAACTGGTAAGACTATGTTGGCCTCTCAGAGTGATGTGGTTGATTTCATGTGGTTGATCACAAAGCTTACTTGTTTTTCTTTGTTGTAATAGTCCATGAGTGATGTTGAAGGAGTAAGATTTTCTATGTGTTTTGTTTCTTCATACTGCCCACTATTTGTTTGGCAAAATGCATGAGTGTTATCAAGATTGTTGTTGTATTCTGCTATGATCCATGAGCCATATTTTAGTCTTGTTGGGGGTGAGCTTAGATAACCACAGAAAATTTGGGAATAACCAAGTCTTCCACATGCATAACAAAAGTCTAATAATTTTTCATACTTGATCGCTACCCATATTTCGTGAAACTCGAGCCTTGGCATCATGAACCCTTGCAGAAGAGGTTTTGTAATGTCTAGCTCAACTTTGATCCTTATGAATTTTCTGAAAGCTAAACTATAGAGAGGGTCTTCTTCCACCTTAAGCAAAGTACCAAGTGCTTTCCTAATTTCTATAGCATTGTTAAGAGTTATATAATCTAGAGGTAGACCATAGATTTGCACATTGAAAGTTGCATGATGTAAACTGATTTCGTGCAGAGTTGCACTCAGGGACCAAGGTTTCAGAATAAGTAGATGCCCTTTAAAATTCCAAGGGGCTTGATTAAGAACTCTGAACTTATCTTAAAGGGATCTAAAGGTGAATATAAACTTTTTATATCCATGTCTTCAATACAAAATTCTTGGATGAAGTTCCAAGAGGCTTTAATACTAGAATGTATTGCATATTTGTTCAAGGGTTTATTTGGTTTATCTGCTACTAATCTTCCTATTAGGATTTTATCTGAAGTAGCTTTTGCTATCTCTGGAGGAGGTTGAAGGTTAAGATCATTCCATGATAGAGCTTCTGTTTGAGTGATTAGAGAATCCATATCTATCTGGAACTGAGGCAATAGCTGAAGTGGTTGATAATTGAAGTGATATTGATCAAAACAATGAGTGCAGAATGTTTAGAGATCACTTCTGTGTATTAGATAACTATTTACATGAGAACTGAGCAAAAATAAGTGCAAAATTTGTTTTCCACCTCCTAGATAAGAAAATTTTATCTTGTGCCTAATGGCATCAGCTTGTATGTCGTCCACCTATGCTTTAGTTTTGGCAGTAATAATGCCTTTTCAACATCATAGTTATTATTATTATTTTTTTCTAAGCAAGCAATTTCATAGGTAAACTAAAGGTTACATGCTACAAGATTTTATAGGGTGGGAGTCCTAACAATCATCCCAAATCAAACTAAAAAGAGGGATTTGGAGCCAAAATTTGACTCCTACCCATTTCTCATTAAGGGAAAGTCGCTTGAAGCAGTTTTTGAATAGTCTAATAAATAAACTATCAAACTGCGACTAAAAATCACAGTGAGACGCTTGTTTGTCTGGACTGGCTATAGGAGTCTTGCACGATCACTTTATCTTGATTATCGGTTAGGGAAAGCAGGATTATAGGGACATAGCAATCGCGGGACGCGTCGATACACCGGCATAGGACCAACACTAACTGTGGTGGCATGTGTGGATCACGCGCCACTCTAGGAAAAAAAGCGGTGGGATCTGAGAGATCCGAAGCCACTGTTCTTAGTGGTGCTGCATGTGGCGCCGGCAGACACTCACTAACGTGGTGGCGTGTGAGGCTCACGCGCCTCTCTTTTGAGAAGTTTTCTTCGACCGTCTGATAGATCGGCGCTGGAGAGTCTGCTGGAATGGTGCGTGGGGGTCGTAAGAGGCCGGTAGGTAGTAGATCGGGGCTTCTTGGTGCTATGGACAAAAAACATAAAACAAAAAAACAAAAAAAAAAAACATCATAGACAACTCAGGCATTGGCCAGGCAAGAGGAGGAGTTGAAGCTCCAACCTCCCTCTAGGCGGAGCTGGGTAGAGAAGGATGCCAACAGTACTAGGTAGAGAGAAAAAAGGCTTTGGAGAAAAAAGGATGCCGAGGATACTCGGCATTTTGGATTCTAGGAATGCGGTTTACGAAGCAATGCAAATAGCCGCTTGACACCCTTTCATTAATGAGGTTGAAAAGATGTTATGAAAATGTAAGCCCATCATGGCAAATAAGAATGCCATCATAAATGCCAATCTGCAAAAGCCTCCCAAACTTTAGAAAACCTAAGGTTTTCGGCCTTGGTAAGAAGGCGGGATCAAATCAGGATAAATTTCTACCATACTTGTCCAGTGAAAATTAACGGGATAACTGTAAAAGGATTTTCCCCTCAAAGCTCAAGAGGGCCCGATGAAGCCTGGCCCGAAGGAGAAAGCCATTAACTTGACCCACTAAGAGGCTCCTCTGTACATGACTTGTAGAAGGGATGGTGCTGTAAAGGATGAGACTTGTCGATCTGAGACCTATTCGAGTAGTGTCTAGTCCTTGAGTGCCCATCCACATAGTAGGTGTGATCTACGAGGAGCCCTTAATCTATTGACAGAAAGGGAATAAACGGAATAGAAAGGAGATAGACTGAGAGAAAGAAGTCAGATAACCATGCCGCATTAATGGCTATGCCGTACTGACAACACGCCACATTAATGACGATCGTCGCAAAGCCATGCCACATTAATGACGCCGTCGCAAAAGCCACACCACACTTAAAAGCTCTAACACTATGAACAGTACGGGAAACACGAATGTCATGGAAGCAAGCATTGTTTGTTTCATAGACTGATAGTATAAATAGCAAATCTCAGGTACGAGAATATCTCTATGATTCTTAGACTTTCTTACTTATTTACTATAGTCCAAGAACATTACTAACTTAAGCATTACAGGTTACTCGGCCTCAAGGCTACCCTCTCATAGCTATAGTATTTTCTACCTTGAGCAGGACTCATCTTTGAAGACCTGAGTTGTCTGAACTTGACCTAAAGGTGTGCAAAACACGATGTTAACAGTGATGCCATTTGTGGGATCATAATAGATCTTGCGTATTCTTCTCATGCCTGTGACAACCTGTTCCGAACAACTCAGGAGAAATATGAGAGACGCCTTGGAGGCAAGGTTGAAAACTATGAAGGAGTGGGTAACGAAACTAACTAGCGAAGTGGAGACCCTCTGCAAAGAGAATGCAAAACTTAAAAAATCCCAACAGGAGCAAGATGGCGGGGCAAGATCCAGCGATATTGAGCACATGGGATCCAGCGACACTGAGCGCATGTATGTGTAAAGTACACCAAAACGTTATTATCTTTTATACAATTTATAAAACTAAATAAATGTTTTCTTTGGTCTAATGAGATATTTAGATTTCATAAGAGATTTTACTAACTAAACAAAAAAGAAAATTATATACAAAATTATTTATACAAAGATAGAAAAATTAAGAAGTAAAAACAACATGATTAATTATATACACGTGCCATGAATGATAATATAAGAATTACAAAAAGGCAAACCAATCATCATATATATATTATATATGTATTAAAGTTGACTAAAAATTTATAAAATTTCAAACAATAGCACATATTCATCAAAATATATAAATACCTATATTGGTGGGATAAGACGGAATCACAGAGAATGATCCAAACTTGTGTACAACCAAGAGAATGAGATGGTTGAAATGAAACCCAAGAGATAATTACAAACTTAAAATGATATTTGATTTCATATGTAAAATAGGAAAAAAAAATTTTACCAAAAGCAAGAAGTTGTGTTTGACGCTCCAGATGAAAAACTGGAACAGTGGAATCGAAGATTGGAAAAAATAAATAATTTTTACCATGGAAAATACTTCATAAATACTTGGAAGCATGCATGAAGTTGCCTTGGAAGCATGCATGGCTTTTGCCTTCTGACACAAAAACTAATAGAAATTATGTATATAATTTTATTTTTATATTATTTTATTTTATATCAATGTGATTTTGAAGCACCAATTTTGCCTTTTGGGTGAAGAGATTAAATCCAATTGTTTCACGTTAAGATTAAGTAGACATCTCGTTACTTTTGCGAGAATCAATAGAAACTTAAATTTGCATCTCTAACTTTTGCGACACTGCCTAACTTTTATTTTATTGAACTTACTATTGTATAATTAGCTGATATTTATACATAATAACCATATATTATATTTCTACATAAATTATTTTTTACATATATATATATATATATATATAAACACACACTAGCGGCATAGTATGTGTCTTGTATTATACACATCACATAATAATATATAGCAACATCTCATATATGAAATTATTAAGTTGTATCGATTAACTATTATAAAAATTATAATTTAATGACTTCAATGCTAGCTAAATAATATATATAGTATATTCAATATATAAGTAACTAGGCATAAGTAATTAAATTACATACCATATTTTTAATTATAAAAGTTGCTATGCTTATATATATATATGTATATAGACACACACACACACACACATTTATGTATGAATGAGCTTTAATCAAGTCAAGCAAACGAGTCCGGTCAAACATAAACGAGCAAATATAAACGAGCCTTATCCGAGTTGAGACTAGTTTAATTGGTATGGTTATATGCTTTCATGAGTGAGCTTTTCTTTTTTCACGAATTAAGTTCGATTCAAGTTTAATTGAGTGAGTATCACGCGGTCTATCAAACAAACTAGTTCATTTACAACCTTAATAACAATCCATTAGCAAGCCATTTAGGGCATCATAAAACACTAGCAAGAGTTTGCAAAAATTTTAGTTGCCTAGTTTGAAAGCTACAATGAGACAATATGTTAGGGAATGTGAAGT
This sequence comes from Cyclocarya paliurus, assembly GCA_029856935.1. Lineage (NCBI taxonomy): Eukaryota > Viridiplantae > Streptophyta > Magnoliopsida > Fagales > Juglandaceae > Cyclocarya > Cyclocarya paliurus. The sequence continues at coordinate 13,912,321 of CM056949.1, forward strand.
TTTCCAAAGGAACAAGGTTGAGTACATCCATCCCATAGGACTACACAAACCCCTGCCCATACTAGAATGGCCTTGGACTAATATCAGTATGAATTTCATCAATAGGCTTCCCCAGTCCCAAGACAAGGATGTTATTATGGTGATTGTTGATCTTCTCACAAAATATGCCCACTTCATTTTACTCAGACATCTCTCACAGCTAACACCAATGCCAACCTATTCCTAGATCACATCTTCAAACTTCATGGAATTGCTACATCTATAGTGAGTGGTCAAGACCCTATTTTTATCTCTAACTTTTGGTTTGAATTTTTTCAACTACAACAAACCCAACTTAACCTCAGCATCGCCTACCACCCTCAATCTGACAACCAAACAGAAATAGTAGACCAAACTTTGGAGGGGTACGTGCGACGATTCACGGGAGAATAACCCATATTCAATGGCTCTCATTGGCTGAGTACTGGTACAACACTAGTGAGCATGCAACCACCAAAACTACGCCATTTGAGGCCATGTATGGCTATCCTCCTCCTCGTCTTCTCCAATATGCTCTAGGCACAACATGAGTTCAAGCAATGGAAGACTCCTTGAAGGAATGAGATGCCATTCTCCAAATCTTGAAGGACAACCTGCGAGAGGCACAAGAGTGCATGAAGAAGTTTGCAGATCTCAATTGTACATAATGAAAGTTTGAGGAAGGAGATTGGATTTACCTAAGGCTCAAACCATACTGATAACTGTCAGTTGCCGCTTGCCCAACAATTTTATGGGCCCTTTCAGATCGAAGAAAGGTTCGAGATGATTGACTATCACTTGAAGCTGGCATTGGAGTCGTAATCCATATGATCTTTTATGTTTCTTGTCTAAAGAAATGCCTAGGTTCAACATTTATGCCTCAACCGAAGCTTCTCCCTGTCAACATGGATGGATTCTTACATCTAAAACCAAAGAAGATCCTCAGTCGAAGGCTCAAGTGACAGGGGTGAAATTAAGGCATTTCAAGATCAATTTGGGAACCTTGTACATAAGGACCTTGAAGAGGGGAGCCTATCATACACCCACATGTGCCTTCATCTGAGCCATCCAAGTGATCGTGTGGCCGTGGCTTGATATGAGGTGTTTTTATTCTAAAAGGATCACATAGCTACGTTTGGATAGTGAAAGTGTTTGAAAATGTTTGTGAATAATAGTAAAAAAGTAATAAAAAAGTAATAATAGAATATTAAATAGTAGTAAAAAAATAAATGAAAAGTAATGAATAGTAATAAAAAGTAACTGAAAAGTAATAATAAAAGAAAGAGTAGTAATAAAAATGTTTAAAAGTACTTGAGGTACTCTCATTAGCCAAACCTAACTTAGTCTTGCAGCAGTTATGTATTTACTCATATGAACGGGTCTTTAGTTTCATGGGCCATGTTTGGGTCAATTGGGTAAGGAGTCTAGTTGTATTGCTAATATTTAGGCATGTTATCAAGTCTTTTAGTAATTTTCAATTATATTTTAAGTACCATTTTTTAAATTAAGGAAGTATTGAATTTAAGCCCATTGCAAGTTTAGAGGATTTGGCTCCTCGAAGTGCCTAATATTTACTTGTTTTAGTCAAGAACCTTGACAAAGAGGCAAGGTACGATGGAGGGTATGGTGAGGGTGGTGGGTACTGTAGTGGGAGAGGAGGCAGTGGTGTGGTTATGGCAGTGGGTACAATGTTCGTGGGAGTTGTTACAAGTGCGAGAAAACTAGGCACTTTGCAAGGGACAGTTATAACAGCTAAGGCGGTGGCAGGAATTGCTACAATTTTGGAGAGTTCGCTAGGGAGTGTCCAAACCATTACCCTTCGATCAGTTAAGTAATTGACAATTGTGTTCTTCTCAACACATTTTAATGTTTGGATTAATTATACTTCACCCTCTCGAACTTCCACTCAATTCATAATATACCTTTGAAACTAATAATTACATCAAAGTAGACTTTTGAAATTTCAAAACTTACAAATCCCCCTCTTTTGTTTACCAGGAGCGTTAAATTTAACGAAAAGTCACTGCATGTGCTGCTCATGTGCATAACATTCACTGTAAAAATATAATTTCCATCTAATTTATTATTATTGACCAGATAAAATATAAAATAATTGCTATCAATTAATAATAAATCATATATCATTAAATAATTTTTTTTATTAATTTATATATGGTTAATGAATTCCAAATAATTTCGTTGTATACATAAATTATTCATATTTGCTTGCAACTTAGGTATCAAATAATTTTATATATAGAATATAATTTATAATTTATTTTTAATTAAAAGCATATATTATTTTATATTTTTTATGGTCAATGATAATAAATTAGATGAAAATTACATCTTTATAGTAAATTTTCATTAAATTTAATGCTGCTAATAGACGGAATAAGAGATTGATAAGTTTTGAAAGTTCGATGATCCACTTTGATGCAATAAATCATTTCAGAGGCACATTGTAAATTGAGTGAAAGTTAGAGAAAATGTGTAATTAACCCTTAATGTTTTTTTCTGCTTTATTATTATAGAATTTTTTTTCATGACCCACTTTTGTTTTGGTGATCTTGGAAGGATGCCGTTTAGCACCTAATAAGCATCGGATGCTAGCTTTCCAAAAGCAGGCTGAGGACAATGACGAACTTGATGGTGCATGGCCGTGGAGAACGCAAAAAGCAGCCTATGGGTCGTGGTGCATGGCGAAGTATTCGGAATTCCCAACTTCCCCCATTCACATCAAATGGGACTAAATTGATAAAAATCAGACGACAGCAAATGTGCAATGACCAAATTATTACATAGACAACCACTCTACTGATTTAATTTCTGTATGTGCATTAGCATGTGAAGTAGGTTACTAGGTAATGTAAGCTCAGTGTTTGATTTTGGGCTTCTTCACAATCATCACAGTACAGTGAGCGTGATGAGAACAATAGTCACTGACACTGCCTAAAACAGCCCTGCATAAGAAAACAAAATGGATCGTTAAGATTTGCACGAAAGACCAACAAATTATTTCCATCGGTGTAAGTCTCCAAGGAATAAACAGTGAATCACAGATGGTAAACTTATGATGAGTTCTTACAGGCATGGCTTCAACAATAGATATCATACCAATACTAATGGCATAAAATAAATACAGAGTGTAGTTCACTTGTTAACTTCCTCATAATTTAGCGATTGGAAAGTACAAAACATGCCAAGGAAAATAATAAAGGAAACCATGAAAGCATGAGTGAGAGAAAAGGGTTGAGATCAGTACCTTTTAATAGCTCCATAGCCATGACTGCCAACAACCAAAATGGATGCATGGTGTTTCTCCACTGCCTCACAAAGAACATTTCTAGCATCTCCTTCCACCACCTCGACTATTACGTCGTGCACCTACATACAAACCAGCTGAGATGTTAAAAGAAGATGCTTTGGCATCTTTAATTCATCAGAAGTACCTATGCTTCGGTCTTGAAGAAGGTTAGGTTTCCTAATTGTAAGCTCATTTAAGAATTAGTCTCCTAATTGTTTTGAGAGTAGATTATTGACTTTCCTAACCAAGCTAAGGTCTATAGAGAAATTTAAAAGCTAAAATGTGCACGCCTGCCCCAAAAATTTTAAGGGATTCCACGACTTGTGCACTAAAGCTCACAATGTGATCTTCAAAGCCTCAAAGAATGAGGAATTTAGCTTAATCATTAGTGTTTGATCAATTCAAGTAAAAAATATAAACATATTGATCTTTTCCTAACATGGAAAGAATCTTACAGTATCCAGTTAGAGAGTGAACAATCACCGAAATCCTCTATCTTGATGTCTAAAAAATGCTTTATAGTCACTCAAAAGCATCCAATCAATCCCAATCTGTAGCCACCACATCCAGTCTCAATTCAACCATTTTATGAGTTATTTCCCTCAATTTTTGTGGGTTCCCAATGTGTATTCAAATAGAAAACTCTTTGGTCGGTTAATTGGAACCTAATACTGGTGAAACTCCCATCAGTTCACATGATTGTGCATCAGCAAGCACACAAACACAAGGCGTCTAGGTCCCCACTCTCTATCCCTACTCCACCAGATATATATATATATATATATATATATATATAATACCTAGTTGGATAATCACTAATCAATGTTGTTCAACATTGAATTGAAACGCAAATAACAGATTAGGATATCCTAGCGAAAGAAGGAAACAGATTACCGATTTACTGGTGCAGAGTTCCTTGGCCTTTTCAACGACCCGGGCAGCGATCTTCTTCAAATCCGCCTCCACTAAGCGAAAAACCTCGGCCGCTCCTACAATTTCCCGAAATAATAAGAAATCCGCCTCTCAGTCAATAAATCACATATGTAAAGTCCCAACTAGGAGGACGTAACGAGGTAATCGTAAACACAAAAAGATTAGTGGTGGGTGAGAGTGAGTACCAGGACCGGCGAAGCTGACTACAGAAGAAGGAGGGGGTTTGGCGTGGACGAGGATGAGCTTGAAAGGAGGGTTGGCGGAACAGGGGACGAAGAAGTGATCCAGAGTCCACTCCAGAGCGTAAGAACTGTGCTCGCTGTCGTCGATCCCGACCACCATCTGTTGCTTCTCGGCGCTCGCCATTGCAGGGAATCGGTCACCGATCGAGCTTGTTTTTGTTGCCGTTGTCGTTATTGAACGAAGCGTGGTGCTAGAACTTCGAGTCGACGAAAATGGTCAGCTTTGATTTGATTTTATAGAAGAGACGTGGAGGAGAAGATGATTGCATTTACGGGAGCATTAAAAGCTGTGGGCGTTACCAGATCAGATTCGCCTATTAAAATACTTGGTTCGATGGTTCGCGTGCGTTCGAAGAGCTTTCTACCACCTCAGCTTCGTTTCCGACATGATTATTCGAGTGCGTTCCAAGAGCTTTCTGTAACTCAGCTTCGAATCAGCATGCTTTCTTAATTATTAATACCACAATGACAGAAAAAATATAATAATTAAAAAGAAAATAACTTCGGCCCAATACGACAATATTAATTTTTGTTTTTGATAATTGTGTGTTGTTCAATGTCTTTGTCGTTGAGCTCTTTGCCCTTTTTTACATGAATGTTTTGAATACATTTTCGGTGACCGTTTCAGTCGGTATTAAAATGAAATATTTCAATATCAATATTATTTTAAAATAATTTATATATAAATAAATTATATATAAATATATATAAATTATATTTTAAAATAATAGTTTATATATGAATATATTATAAATAGTCTGATCTTAATTGAGATCTAAAAATGAGGAAGAAATGAAAATCAAAGAAGAAATAAAGATCGAAATCCGAAATATTAGCTGAAATTTGAAATATTGGTCGGTACTGGCTGATACAGCTGAAATTCTGACGGTACAAAACTCGATCATTCTCTGTACCCACTACCAAGTCGATACGGAATATTTCGATCGTATTTGCTAGTAGAAACAAAATTAAAAACATTGCGGCAAATACTGATGGCCTAGGGCTCATTCGTCAGTTCATTTCCTCTCAGATGAACAAACATAATAATAAGCCCACCACCTCAATTTTGATAACAAACTTGTTTGAACAGTGAGTTGAGATAATATGTAAATAATAGTAAAATATTTGAGTTGAGATGAGATGAGTTAGGATCAGAGGTGATATTCACATATACGGGGGCGGGGTCACCCCTTCCCCGCACCTTGCCCCTGGGAACATCTCATCCGCCCCGCCCCCCACTAACTTCAGTCCCATTCGACTTAAAAATTATTTCTAAGTTCAAAAATATTTTTTTGGACCCAAACTCAAATTATTATATAATTAAAATATTAAATTAAAATTAAAATATATAACAATGATTTAAAAATTGATAACATAAAAACTAGTTATCAATTTTTAAATTTGTTAGACTTGTTCATAAGAATGTTAAACTTGTTTACAAGATTGTACATGTATTGCATTAGCCTCCTAAACCAACCTTTATATAGGAGGTTCAGGCAATACAACAGTGTTACTTGAGCAATGTGAGACTCACTGCAATATGTATTTATATATATATATACAATTTGTAAAATATAAATATAAATATATATTTATATATATAAATAATAAATATATAAGTGGAGGCGGAGTAGGGCCCTGCTGGGGTCAAATCGCCCCTGCTAGTATCTTTTTTGCAGGGCAAATGGGGGCTTGGTAGCAGGGGCAAGCCCCCGCTGCCCACCCCTAGTTAGGATAGGTTTGGCAAGTGGAATGAGATACAAAATTTTCATCTCATTTTATCATTACAACTTTTTTAAATTTCCACACAAAATATAATAAACAATTCAACTTTTTCAAATCCTAAAACATTAATAGTGTTAAAAAATAATATTTAAAACTTTTAGCTAAAATAAAAAATTCTCATCTCACTTTCCAAATCTATCCGTAATTATTTGAGTTAAAATATTTTATGAGATTTTGAAAAAGAAGAAATATAAAAGTTGAATAAAAATATTATAAAATTAAAATATTGTTAGAATATAATTTTTTAATATAATTTTTATTTTTGACCTTGAAAAATTGAATTATTTTTTATGTTTTGTTTGGAAGTTTGGAAAAATTGTAATGATTAGATAAAAAAGTTAAAAATTTGAAAATGAAAAGTGTTTATATTTGTGGTGTTTAGATATTGAGATGAGATAGAATGAGATGAAATGGATGGCTTTCATTATCCAAACCAGGCCTTAGTGCCACTAAAAGAAGTGTGGGAAACATAGTACTTCAACTCATATTTCAGTTGCTTCTTTGGGTTCAACTCTATCTCCCCCATTTCTTTTTCTGACTCATTTTTTCATGGCAAACAAATAGATTTGAGCACTTTCAAATCTCATGCCATCTACTGCAAGAGGATGGACCATGCCATAAATATTTGAAAGAATCGTAACTGCTGGTGCAGCCAACCTTTCAAATTCCCAAGATCCCTCATGATTACCTTTTCTGATCCTTCTCTTTCTTGATTCACTTCCTTTTTGCGTACCTCTTCTTCCTTCCCTCATTTTCTTTCTTGAGCCCTTTGTTAGCGTTATCAAGAGCGTGTTTCTGTCACAATGACTAGTCGTGGCTCTTCCCGTACTCTCATCCGGTCCTCCAGCTAGACTCCGGCGAGGGCCTTTTCTCCACCTGTTGTTGAGTCTTCCCTCAGCCGAATCTCTACTACTTTTGAGGCTATTTCTTAGTGTTCCACCCTAACCGATCGAGACTTAACGAAGCTGAGGTCCACTTATAGAATCCTAGACTCGGTGAGACTCTTCGTTCCCTAGGTAGGATGCACCAACGAAGAAGGGTTCGCCAGGGACATGGCCCTCACAGTGAGTGCCTTGGCGCATGGGCTGTGATTCCCTTTCATACGTCCTGTCCATGATGCTCTGGACTTCTTGGGGTTGGCCCCCTGCCCAGCTTCACTTGCACACTTGGCGTGTTCTCATGTGTTCATGCATAGTCTTTCGCATGGTTTTGGAGTCTTAGAGGAGGCTTACCCAGATTTGATAGCGAAAAAGTTTCTTTCCTTCTATGGGGTGAAGTCGTTGCCGAGCAACATCTGTAGTTTCCGATTTTGATCGCAGCGCTTGGCAGCCTTTGAGTCTCGCTACTCCAATTTCAAGCAATGGCAAAATAAATTCTTCATTGTTTCTGGTAGGGACTGAGAATTTCTTGCCGATGTGGTGAACCTTCAGGATAACCCAATCTGTGCTAATTGCGGAAGAGTCCCCAACAAGAAAAGATAATTGCTAGACTTAATTGATAAGGAACACTCTTGCATTGACATAGTGGTTTGGCTGAGCAAAGGAGAATGGTAAGAGTGGTTTGGCGACAGTGGGTCTACTCTCCACAGCCACTATTGACAGGTTCTTGGTGGTTCCCATGTCATGGGATATAAACTTAAGGTCGTGGTGCCTCCAAAGAAGAGATGCGCTCCCCAGCCCGAGGGGAAGAAGTGTGCTCCTCAATCTGGTGGCTCTTTGCCCAAGCGCCCTCGTAGTAGCATCACCGGGGGCGATGTTGCTAGATCCACTACGAGGGTGGAAGTGGAGGTAGATCGAAGAGTACCTTTTGATTCCAACATTGCTGTTGGTGAGAGGGTTCCTGATGCTTCCCCTGGGGAGAAGACGCTTGAGGCTTCTCTAGTCAGGGTCTCCCCACCTCTATCGCCAAGTCTCGACGACCTTACTGGGCTCATGGGCCAAGCCCTTGTTGATTTGGCGACAACCTTTGATTTTGACTTGCCCGCCAAGGTTACTGAATCCATGAGCACGTTGCCCTTCGAATTTCCTTCTCTCCTCTCTCCGATTTCAATGCCCAATATTAGCGACTTTTCTCCAGGTATGTTCAACATCTTTTCTATGGGCGAGCCTGGGGTTGGGGCGCTCGAATCCACCATATCCTTAGTTGGCGGCTCCAAAACCAATATTGAGAGCAGCGATGAAGACGATCGCAGGGAGCACGACTCCACTTTGAGCTCTATCCTGCGACCATTTATGGCAGTGAAACCCCTGCTACTGATCAAGAGAGGATCTCTATCCCTTCTCCCTCCCTTTCCTCTTTCGGAAGTGAAGAGGATTCTCCCACTCCTCATGAAGGGGGTGGATCCTCCCTAGAAGAGGGAAGATTGAAAAAGGGTAGGGTTGGCCAAAGAGTAGTGGGTGATGGGGGACTTGGCGACCAAGAAATTGGGGGGCAAGTTGAGGGCCAAAGGGTGTTCGTGGCTGTGTTGGGGGGTCTGACCACCCGTTCCCTACCTTTCAGGCCCCCCATGTCAGGTGGAACCCCTATGGTGGATGGGACAAGCGGGGTTGAAGAGGTTGGCCCTCGGTGGACCCTTCCCCCTTCTAAGTCAGTCATGGAAATGTCGAAATGCCTGAGAAATATCCTCTCTCCAGTATTGTGTTTATTTTTGCTTAATATGCTTGCTTGGTAATGGTTGCTCCTGCGTGAAACCATTTCACTTAGCCATTTTGCTTATGCAGGGTGTTACGACCTAACGACTTGGATTGTGGGTGATCGGGCCAAGTTGGACAATGAGGTTCAGGAGTGGCAAAAGTTAGGGTATTTTGCCAAGAAGGAAATGACTTGGCTTTTGGTTAAGAAGACTGAGGTGGAGTGCTATCTGGAATAGGTTGATGGGCAATTCCGTAGCTTAGAAAGCGACCTTGAATCCTTTGGTGATGAGGTGTGCAAGCTTCGTGGCAAATTGCTTCGCCCTTAGTCTCTCTGGCACGTGATAGCTTTGCCCTACAGCTAGCAGAATCATAACTGGAGTCTGCTCATGCTCAGATGTCTCAGCTGAGTGGGGTGCTAGCCTCCTCTCAGTGGTCATAGGCGGACGCTGAGCAACATTCCTAGGAGCCTGCTTAGGCATTGTCTTCCTCTGAAGAGGAATGCAAGAAGCTTTCCCTCAAACTATTAGAGGTGAAGGAGTCGCGTGCAAAGGAGCGCAGGCAGTTCAACCTCCAATTGTCTGAGGTGAAAGGGAATCATGAAGAGCTGCAATCGAGGTTCACTGCCAACAAGAAGGCCCGGGAGGGTGCTGACCCAGCGCAAGATAAGATAAATAACAGTATACGGCGTTTGGACACCATTGTTAGGGAGAAAAACAATAGTTGCAGGAGTTGGGTTCGTAATAAGCTTCTGCCAATGGTGAGTTGGTCCACTTGCATCCTCAATTACTTGCCGCCAAGGTTGTTAGGGACTGGGCTTTTGGGTATGGCTATGGGGCTGGTATGGCTTGCTTATGAGCTCACCTGTTGACTAACCCTGGTACTAACTTGAGGAGGTTAGGCTTGGAGGAGTTCCAACCTGGTGCAATGTCGTGTCAATTTGTGGACGCTCTGGGATGCAACACCATGCTTGACACCTTTCCTACTCCAGCTTCCTCATCCCGCCCTGGTGGGGCCCCATCTTCATGACAAGGTAAAAATTGGCTCTTGTTTTTGTGATGTTTGCATGTGTTTAATTTTTTTGTATTGATTTTGGACAATATTTGACCCTTGGGTTGGCCCTCTAAGTGTAACAACTTGGCCCTTTATTTTAGCCTTAACTTCCTGTATAGTTTAATTTATGCACCTCGGGTACTTAGTTGACTCCTTGGACTTTAGTTTTATCCCTTTGTATGCACCTTATGTTGTGGGGGTCATGGGGTATTTTGACCCCATACACCCATCTGCTTGCACATAGAGTTAAACTCGACACTGGTAGCTAATTGTTGGTAGGTCGTGGGGACTTTTGACCTCCAAACCCGTTTGTTTACACTGCAAGTTAAACTCAACACTAGTGGCTAACTGTTGGTGGGTCGTGGGGTCTTTTGATCTTCACGCCCGTTTGCTTGCACCGCCAGTTAAACTCGACATTGGTGGCTAACTATTGGTGGGTCGTGGGGTTTTCTGACCTCCACGCCCATTTATTTCCACTGCGAGTTAGACTCGACACTGGTGGTTAACTATTGGTGGGTCGTGGGTCTTCTGACCTCCATGCCCATTTGCTTGCATTGTGAGTTAAACTCGACATTGGGGGCTAATTGTTGGTGGGTCGTGGGTTCTTCTAACCTCCACGCCCGTTTTCTTGCACCACGAGTTAGTCTCGACATTGGTGGCTAACTGTTGGTGGGTCACAGGGTCTTTTGACCTCCACGCCCACTTGCTTGCACCGCGAGTTAAACTCAACATTAGTGGCTAAGTGTTGGTAGGTCGTGGGGTCTTCTGACCTCCACATTCGTTTGCTTGCACTGCAAGTTAGACTCGACACTTGTGGCTAATTGTTGGTGGGTCGTGGGGTCTTTTAACCTCCACGCCTGTTTGCTTGCACCGTAAGTTAGACTTGACACTGGTTGCTACATGTTGGTGGGTCGTGGGGTCTTTTAACCTCCATGCCTATTTGTTTACACTGTAAGTTAGACTCGACACTAGTGGCTAACTCAAACCTTAATCAATTTATTGATTTATCTCTTTTTGAAAAAGTACATCCAGGAAAGAAAAATAACTTTTTAGGGATAAAACCTCTTTAAGTGCTCAACATTTTATAGGTGCTACAACTCTTTTCCCTGACTGTCCTTGAGACGATAGGAACCTGGCTGGTTGCAAACTATGACTACTTAAGGGCCTTCCCATCGTTGGCCAAGCTTTTCCTCGCCTTGGGTTGTCATGTTTGTCTCCCTATGCACCAAGTCACCGACCCTGAAAGACCTGGGCTTTACCCACAGGTTGAAATAGCGTTCAACCTTCCTTTTGTTGAGGATGTTTTGGACTTTTGCTTCTTCCCTCATCTCTTCTAATAGGTCGAGATGCTCCTCAAGCATTTCATTGTTGTTAGCTGGGTTGAAGTAGCTGGTTTAGTATGTGGGCATGCCAACTTCTACAAGGGCGACTGCTTCACTTCTAAAGGCCGAAGTGAATGGTGTTTCGGCCATTGGGGTCCTCACTGTCGTTCTGTAGGCCCATAAGACCCCTAGGAGTTCTTCTGCCCACTCTCCTTTCTTGTCGCTGAGTTTCTTCTTTAATATCCCCAGCAAGGATTTGTTCGTTGATTCTGCTTGTCCGTTTGCTTGTGGGTGCCCTGATGATGAGTACTTTACTTGGATGCCCAACTCTCGGCACTATTCTCTATAATGGTCTAAGTTGAATGCTTCCCGCTTTAGGAGACTATGTTGTTAGAGATGCCAAATCTACACATGATATTCTTTCACAAAAACCTAGTCACAACCTTTACTGTGATGGTCGCAAGGGGCTCTGCTTCCGCCTATTTTGTGAAATAATCCACTGCCACGATTATGTGCTTTACTCTGCCCTTCCCTAAGGAAAAGGAGATGAAAAAGTCGACCCCCTATTGGGCGAACGACCATGAGGTAGTGATAGAGAGTAGTTTCTCTAGCGGACAATGTGGGACCGGGGTATAGACCTGGTATTGAGTACACTTCTTTGGGAAAATTTTAGCATCCCTTAAAGCATTAGACCAATAGTATCCTACCTTGAGAGCTTTTCTTGCTAAGGTCTTCTCGCTAGAGTGGTTGTCGCAGATGCTCTCGTGTATCTCTACCAGGACATACTATGCTTCCTTAGGTGAGATGCACCTTAGCAAGGGAGCCGCGAAACCCTTCTTATACAAAACTTCATCAACTCTAATGAACCGAGCTGCATTCCATCTCACTTTCCTTGCTTCCTCTTTCCCTTCCATAAACTTACCAACTTTAGTACACAACGGACCTGAGAAGTACTAGTACTAGAGGCAATGATTGCAAAGCTACATTGAAAAATTCTGGATCAGCTAAAAGGCACATAGAGTTTACATTGCACCTGTGTTAACCCACAGTACGCTAATCAAGCTTACATCAAACATCCACAACAGACTAATTTTTACTCCATATTATAAAACGTTTTGCCGAGTGATTTTAATCAAGAGAAACTTTACGATGAAATTTCCAAGCACAACTAAACAAAGTAAATTGAAAGCATTTCCTTTACTCTTTAGTCATCTCTTACAAGAGTCAACCACAATTCAATATGCAAAATGATATTTCAAATGATCATTTATTGATACAAGTTTCCGTTTCATGGTCCACACATTACTCATTTGAAGAGACAAAGAAAGAACATTCACTAAAGGAGAAGAAAATTATGTGTAACCATATCAAAAAATTAGTCAATCAGTCAAGCAAATGCCACTGCCAATCTTTTTAGAAGCACACATTTGCGCACGCGCGCTCATATGCCCTCAGTTAAAAAACCTCTCACTGAAAGCTGACATTGAAGTTCAACAACAAAATTAGAGCTAGAGAGAAAATCACTTTTCAGCCACAAAATTAGGATGAAAAAACACCAAAATATCAAGCAATTTACAAATGACACAGCTTCCAACTTCCAACTCAAATGAAATACTAGGACAAGGAGTTAGAGAACTGTTTGGCTAGCGAGAAAGCGAGAGAGAAGGGGAAAAGAAAAGAAAGTGGAAATTTCCAGCATAATGTATGGAAAACTTCGATTTGCGTGAAACTTTAAAGACTTTGATTGTTTCCTCTATATCTTGTGTAAATACAAAAAGTTTGACTATAACTAGGTGATTAAATGATAGAATTTATCTTATCATTATATTTGTATTTTTTGATGAATGTAAAATAATTATTGACTTTATCTACAATAACATTGAATTTATCTAGAAGTTTTAGATTTTGTTTAGATAGGTCAGTTATGTGTAAATCGAGTCCATAAGAATCTGCACTTATCCAGAACAGAAGATTGAAATGAAATCAGAAGTTGCAGTAAAGAGTTATCGCGAAATGTTAGCAATTCGTCAGGAGAAGTTCTCGCAACAGACTTGATCCATTAGCAGAGTCCTACCTCAACTGGAACTCTTTCCGGATTTTATATTTAAAGAGATTCGATTTATTAACTCTTTAAGAAGTTTTAGCCATGAATTATTGAGAGCATATTCTGTGTGCTTGAGAGTGAAAATTTACTTGAGAATTTTTATTTTATTTTTCATCTCTCCTTGAGTGTGATTGTGCTCTAAAGTTTAGAGAATCATTGATTGGATTTTAACCACTAGAGTTTCAAGAAAAAATACAATATTTGAAGATGGCCAGAGATTCTAACTGCTACTGTTGTAGAAGACAAATGGGTCGTTTGTCTGGTCAAATAAGAGAGTCAATACAAAGGTTTGTAATTGAGAACTTATTTGTAAGAGCATTCACATTGGATTGGCTATCCTATTCTTCAAATTTTGACTAATATGTAACTTTTTCACCTTTAACTAATCATTCAAAATTTGAAATCTACATTAGATTAGCCATCACACTCTCTATAATAATAAAATATTATTATTTTTTTATTTTTATATTTCTTTAATTAATTTTTATTTTTTAATTAATTCTTTTTTTATAATCTCCAATAATCATATTTATTTTTCACAATCTAATAAATAAAAGAATATTATTATATACATGAAATGCTTTAAGAAAAAATGAGAATAATATGTAGAATAATTTATACTATATCAATATCCAAATATAGAAGTTTCATCACTGTCTACAATACAATGAGAATTAACAAAAGGATGCAATGAAAGCATATGAGATTGTGCTACACTACCCCAAATAAAGAACAGAAGAAATCGGGAAAAAAAAAACCCAATTGAGGAACAAAAAAAAAACCCTAAAAAAAAGATTAATCCAGAACAATTCAACAATCCAAGATGATATAGAAGAACCCAAATAAAAGATAAACTCACGCACCCACAAACAAAAACCCACCCAGAAGCATGACAAGCAACACTAAATCGAAGAAAAGCTACATAGAAGAACCTCACGGGATCAACGGAGAGAGAGAGAGAGAGAGAGAGAGAGAGAGAGAGATGCACTACCTTGTTAGTCTTGGACCACGAAAATGAAAACCGCAACAGAGAAGAAACCCGGAAGAGAAATGAAGCAACAGCGAGAAGAGAGAGTAATAGATAAAAAGGGAAAGAGAAAGATGAGAAAATTGTATTGGGCCGGGAATGTGAAAATATGGTGGTTTTTGGTAACGGCAGGGATAGGGATAGAGATAAAGATCGAGATAGAGATATAGAGTGTTTTAGGGTTAGAGAAATTTGGGTAAAGAATGATGAGAGGAAAAAGATAGAGAGGAAAGAGGCCTCTGAAATAAGAGATGCGAGCTGAGAGAAAGAGGGAAGAATACAAGAAAGAAGAGACGCGGGGGAGAAAGAGGGGAGAAGAAGAGAGAGAAATCGCGGGAGAGGAGCTAAAATTAATAAATAATACCTTTAGCTAAGCAACAGGACTTTTCATCTTTGAGAAAAAATATGAAATTACTGTAGCTGAAATTTTAAATGAAAAGTGTTTGAATAAACCAATGTGGGTTAAATTTTGCATAAATATGTAAAATTTGAAGATGAAATGTTGTTTGAAGAAGCCGATGCTGGTGCTCTAATTTGATTGTCTTTTCTGGGTTTGGTTATCCCATAGGATTTTACCTTTGAAGAGTTCTTCAAATGGTTTTTCTTCGTTATCATTCATTATCTTATGCAAATTTATTTATTTACTTCAAGTATTTTTTATTGTTTAAATAACCACAAGATTGAGAACTAACCAAGGTGTACAAGTGAATTGCTACACAATCTTGTGACTATACAGGGGTACATTGGGAATTTCACCTTGAAAGCCTCTCTTACACTCAGAATCCCTTCAAGTTTTCGATTTTTTTCTCTCTCTAGTTTCCTCTTAATCCAAAAAGACCTTAGTTGAGTACAACACAGAAAAAGGAAGAAAGAACCCAACAAAAAAAATATATTTAAGATGGTGGTAATTTATTGGGAGGGAGGAAAAGGGGGGTCAGATTTTTCGAGGGATTCTTGAGCTTTATTGAGAAACGGCTTGAACCCAAGCTGCAAGGTTAGGTATCCGAACGTCAAGGCTCCCACAACAAACAAACCCATTGGACCAAAAGACGTAAGAGATCGGAGGAAAAATAATCTAAAGCAGGGGCAGAAGGACCACGGAATCTGTGAGAGAAAGAGGGGTTTACCTGGTTCTGAGCCAACTCGGTGATTTCTAGTCCTTGGAGTTGGAGTGCGATGGTGCGGTGCTGTTGTTTCCAACTAGACTTGGGTTGGTGGTGCGGTGGTGGGGCTCCTTGGTCGAACAAAGGTCGTATGTAAAAGGAAGTGAGTTTCTGATTTTTTGAGAGGGAAATAAACATAATGATATTTGAGATAGGAAACATCAAGAGAAGAGAGAGAATGTGCCAAAAGTTATAATAAAAAATATTTGATTCATATACAGTACAAATCAAATTTAACTTTTGTTTTAGATTTTCTGTAGCAAAAATTAACTTTCAAATGCTTTGCCTAATCCAATTTTATCTCAATAGCTCTCAACATCTATATTTTTGGCATTTTACTAATTCATAGACTACTCTAATAAGCATTGGATGCTAGCTTTCCAAAAGCAAATTGGCAAAAAGCAGGCTGAGGACATTAATGACGAACTCGATCAAAATTTCGAGAATATATATGAGTATTGAGAAAAGTTTCAAATCGGACGTGGTGTGTAAATGTATTTTACACCATCTAATAAAAAAAGGACACGTAAGAGATCCACGTTATTTACGGTTGAATTGATTTGATGAAATAATTTCCCAACCTCCTTCTCTCTCTCTTAAGTTTCTTTTTCTAAAAAATCTTCACAATTTCTTACTATTCACCACACTCTACACTCCACACTCCACTTTTTTTTTAATTTTTTTTATCAAATATTTTTTATATGAATAGTGAATAAAAAATTTGAAATATTTAAAAAAAAAATCAAAAAATAATTTTAAAAAAATATTAAAAAATATTAAAAGATGTGGAGTGTGGAGTATAGATGAATAGTAAGAAGTTGTGTAGCAAAACCCCTCTCCTCTCAAACCTAAGCCAGTATCTCTCTTGTATTACTTGGTGGAGGAATTCTTGTCACCTACTCCTTTTTTAGTCTCCACTCTCTTCTCCCTCTCTCACTCACATAGGAAAAAACAGAATACCAGGGAGCTCACAAGCTTTCCAGAGAAGCAAATAGGCAGATAGCTTCTTGTTTTTGCTCTGTTCTTTGTAGTGCTTCTTTTTTTTGGGGCTTTGACTTATTTCTTTCTTTCACTCTTTATATTTTTTGTTGTTGGGTTTGTGATTGAGAAACACATGTGTAAGCTATGCTCGAGGGGCTTCTCCAATGGCAAAGCTTTGGGGAGTCACACGAGGTCTCACATGTTGAATCTTCCAATTCCTACAAAACCAGAATCTGCCAATTCCTATAAAACTAGAGGAAACACCATTACCACCATTACCACCACCACAACCACCACATGACTAGCTCAACAAGACTGAGGGGTGAGAGAGAGAGTTTCGGGCCCAAGAGAGAGAGAGGGGGGGAGGGGGAGAAAATGTGAGGGTTTCTGCTTGAGAGGAGAGAGAGAGATGGGGTTGCATGGGATTTGCTTCTCTACAGTTGATTTTACTTTTCACTTGTTAGAATGCATACATGTCAAAAATACATTGAAGGGTGTAAATCTCTTATTAACACCGCATCCTGTCCCTAGCACCTCTCATGAGTATTCGGAATTCCTAACTTCCCCCCATTCACATCAACTGGGACGAAATTGATAAAAACCAGACGACAGCAAATGCAACACTGCATGCATATATAAACTTGTTATTCAAAGTTGAGTTTACACTTTACATGCCATATTTGAGATCAGCTGTGGAGAACACAGGACAACAACAAAAAAGACGACGACAACATTACGTGCAATGATCAAATTTATTACATAGATAACTACTCGGCTGATTTAATTCTGTACGTGCATTAGCACGTGAAATAGGTAATGTAAGCTCAGTGCTTGATCTTGGGCTTCTTCACAATCATCACAGTACAGTGAGCATGATGAGAACAATAGTCACTGACACTGCCTAAAACAGCCCTGCATAAGAAAACAAAATGGATTGTTAACATTTGCACGAAAGACCAAAACATATTATTTCCATCGGTGCAAGTCTCCAAGGAATAAACAGTGAATCACAGATGGTAAACTTACGATGAGTTCTTGCTTGTTACAGGCATGGCTTCAACAATAGATATCATACTAAACTAATGGCGGAAAATAAATACAGAGAGTTCACTTGTTAACTTCCTTATAATTTAGCGATTGGAAAGTACGAAAACATGCCAAGGAAAATAATAAAGGAAACCATGAAAGCATGAGTGAGAGAAAAGGGTTGAGATCAGTACCTTTTTATAGCTCCATAGCCATGACTGCCCACAACCAAAATGGATGCATGGTGTTTCTCCACAGCCTCACAAAGAACATTTCTAGCATCTCCTTCCACCACCTCCACTATCATGTCGTGCACCTACATACAAGCCAGCTGAGATGTTAAAAGAAGATGCTTTGGCATCTTTAATTCATCAGAAGTACCTATGCTTCGGTCTTGAAGAAGGTTAGGTTTCCTAATTGTTAGCTCATTTAAGAATTATTCTACTAATTGTTTTGAGAATAGATTATTGACTTTCCTAACCAAGCTAAGGTCTTCAGAGAAATTTACAAGCTAAAATGTGCACGCCTGCCCCAAACCTTTTAAGGGATTCCACGACCTGTGCACTAAATTTAGCTCACAGTATGGAAGCACATCTTCAAAGCCTCAAAGAATGAGGAATTTAGCTTAATCATTAGTGTTTGATCAATTCCAGTCTAAAATATAAACATATTGATCTTTCTAACATGCAAAGAATCTTACAGTATCCAGTTATCACCGAAATCCTCTATCTTGATGTCTAAAAAATGCTTTATAGTCACTCAAAAGCATCCAATCAATCCCAATCTGTAGCCACCACATCCAGTCTCAATTCAACCATTTTATGAGTTATTTCCCTCCATTTTTGTGGGTTCCCAATCTGTATTCAAATAGAAAACTCTTTGATTGGTTAACTGGAACCTGATACTGGTGAAACTCTCATCAGTTCACATGATTGCGCATCAGCATGCACAAAAACACTAGGCGTCTAGGTCCCCACTCGCTATCCCTACTCCACCAGATATATATGCAATAACTAGTTGGATAATCACTTATCAGGGATGTTTGTTTTCAAAACTCTCCTCAACCCATCTCAATTTATCTCATCTTCATCATTACAATTTTTTTAAATTCTTACACAAAATACAATAATATATTTTTTTTAAATTCCAAAAAAATCTTTCCAAATTTTCACACCAAAATATAATAAACAATTTAATTTTTTTTAAATTCTAAAAAAATCTTTCCAAATTTTCACACCAAAATATAATAAACAATTTAATTTTTTTTAAATTCTAAAAAAATCTTCCCAAATTCTCAAACAAAAAATAATAAAAAATAATCCACTTTTTTAAATCTTAAAATAATAATAATATTAAAAAATAATATTCATAAAATATCTCATTTTACTTTTCACAAACCATCTCAACTCATCTCAATTCCCCTCCCAATCGAAACAGCCCCGGATGTTATTCAACATTGAATTGAAACGCAAATAACAGATTAGAATATCCTAGCGAAAGAAGAAAACAGATTACCGATTTACTGGTGCAGAGTTCCTTGGCCTTTTCAACGACCCGGGCAGCGGTCTTCTTCAAATCGGCCTCCACAAAGGGCAAAACCTCGGCCGCTCCTACAATTTCCCGAAATAATAAGAAATTCGCCTCTCAGTCAATATATCACATACGTAAAATCCCAACTAGAAACACGTAACGAGGTAATTCGTAAACACGCAAAAAGATTCGTGGTGGGTGAGAGTGCGTACCAGGACCGGCGAAGCCAACGGCAGAAGAAGGAGTGGGTTTGGCGTGGACGAGGATGAGCTTGAAAGGAGGGTTGGCGGAACAGGGGACGAAGAAGTGATCCAGAGTCCACTCCAGAGCGTACGAACTTTGCTCGCTGTCGTCGATCCCGACCACCATCGGTTGCTTCTCGGCGCTCGCCATTGCAGGGAATCGGTCACTGATCGAGCTTGATTTTGTTGTCGTTGTCGTTATTGAACGAAGGGTGGTGCCAGAACTTCGTGTCGACGAAAAGGGTCAGCTTTGATTTGATTTTATAGAAGAGGCGTGGAGGAAGATGATTGCATTTACAAGAGCATTAAAAGCTGTGGGTATTAAAATACCTGGTTCGGTGATTCGCGTGCGTTCGAAGAGCTTTTTACCACCTCAGCTTCGTTTCCGATTGATTATTCGAGTGCGTTCCAAAAGTTTTCTGCCAACTCAGCTTCGAATCGAGCATCCTTTCTTAATTATTAATACCACAATGACAGAAAAAATATAATAATTAAAAAGAAAATAACTTCGGCCGAATACGACAATATTAACTTTTGTGTTTGATAATTTTCTGTTGCGGAAATTCTTTAATCCACTGGTCTACCCAACACACACTTTCCACATGTTCTGTGGCAGGACAGGTACAGTAAACTAGAGAGAAAATGAAAATCCCCACTCGAGCCCTCTCAGTCCCTCCCTCTCGTTCTCTCAACGAAGGCCCCCTATGCCCTAGTGGCGAAGACGTAGAAACTCTCATTCCCTTCCTCTGGTTCTCTTTCACTCGACAAAGACAACAACAACAAAAAAGCAGAAACCCCCCCTAATGCCCTAGCGACGAAGTCTCCGACCCCATGCAAGACGATTCCCTCTCGAAACCCCCTCAGATCTCTCATTCTCTCCCACTCGACGAAGAGCCCTCCAATCCCTAGCGATTCCCTCCCACTCGACGAAGCCCCCTCAGATGCATCCCAAAGTGCATCTTGAGTCGATTTCGTCTCAGACCCCATCTCCCGAAGACCCCTCAAATGCCTCAATCGTTCCTTCGCACTCAACGAAGCCCCCTCAAACCCCCCAGCAAGCTCAATTCCCTCCTGAAGCCCCCTTCAGACCTAGAAACTCGAAACCAAAGGTGCGTGCAGAAACTGAGAACCAAAGGTGCGTGCAGAAACTCGGGGACCAAAGGAGTGAAATTATTCTGCTGACCCATGAATCTTCTTCAAATTTTTCAGATACCTCATTTGTTCTCTGTGATTCTAGGGTTTACATCGTACATTTTTTTACTCTGCCATTTTGACGCTGGTAAGCCCTCATTTTTCTTCTCTGTTATGCTAACATGACGTGTATTGATATGCTTGGATAATTTGTATTGATATATTGTCTATTGATATGCATGGATGCTGTGATTTGCAGTGTATTAAGCTTTATGTTTCTGAAAGTGCAAATCATAGTTGCTGTGTATTAAGCTTTATGTTTCTAAAAGTGCAAATCATAGTTTCTGTGTATTATGATTTATGTTTCTAAAAGTTGCTAATCATAGTTGCTAATCATAGTTGCTACGTATTAAGCTTTAGGTGTCTGTTTGGTTAAAAAAAAATTAATTGCATTGCACCCGATGGTTGCAAGGTGGAGTGGAGTGGTGGTGGTGGGCCATTTTGCAAAACGTTTATCAACCATCTCAGAGGAGGAAGATGGGGTTGTGATTAGTGGACCCTAAACATGTGATGGGCAGATAGTTGTTGAGATTAGGCATCTCTATTAATTTTGGTCGACTTTCATTTTTGTTCGGTAGCTCCAAAAAGGGTGAGATCTGTTTAGTGGGTGAAAAAATATTTGCATGCTAATAATATTGAGTTTTATGGTTTGATATGATTTTTGGTGTGCTTGAGCAGGTTCATTGAATTTTTAAAGAGTAATATATGTTAGACATTATCCCAATGAGGACTTTTACACAGAAATGGGATTGATATACGTTTCATTAATTGCATGTTGTTGGCTATTTAGGAAGTGCATTCTATTTTTAAGGTTTAAACTATGATCTTCTGGTTGATCTGCCACATTGATGTCGTCGTTAATGCGGGGGAGACTCTTTAAAAATTTGAACTTGTAGTTGGTTTTTCAAAATCACGCACGGCATCAACCCAATCATCATCATCTGTACTTGATGATTTTGTATTTAAAATACTAAGTTGTTGGTGTGATTCGAAAGCCAAGCTGAAGACGTCGCACACTACCAAAAATCCCCAAAGGAAATTTTTGGCCTGCCCAAACTATAACATGGTAAAGTATCTTATCGTGTTAATTAGCATATTGACATGATAATGCTAATTAAGTGCTTTATCATTTTAATTAAATGTTTGTATTGTGTGCAGGGAGAAGCGAGAAGCTGTGAATTTTTCGTTTGGGTGGATATATTTCACTTGCTAGAGGAGAACATTCGTACAAGAGAGAATAAAGTTTGGAAGATGTGAGATGATGTATGCTGTGCGAGTATGAAGTTCGTAAAAGGGAAGATAAAGTACGAGAGAGAGAGAGAGAGAGAGAGAGAGAGACAACTCTGAAAAAGGAAAACTGTAAATTATTGTGTTTTTATTGGGTTGTCATATTTGTAATAATTTTTGCTTGGTTCGGATAAATTGTATGTAAATAGCATATTGTATTGTACATAAATTTTTGAATGGGGGTCAACTGTAATGGTACTCCTCCTATGTTTTGGTTATGATGTACAAAATGAGTACCTATAAGTTCATTAAATTTTTATTTGTAATGATAAGTTGGGTACTGAAAACATAGACATCAACCTGAACCAGCCATGCATGCACAATATCCCCAGCCAATAAATTATTTTTAAGCATATTTGCCTTCTAAGATTTAAGGTTTTAGTACTATTTATAGATGCTAGATTTATAAGATCAATTAAATCTTATTCAACAAAACTTAATAATTAGACGCTGTGCATGCAGTTTTAGCATGCATTTGTAGTGTGCAGTTTTAGTACAACTGTATCACATGCATGCACTCTTCAAAATATTTTGTGGTCACCGTAAACAGCATGAAATATATATCTGGACCAATTAATGTGCATGGGTACTATGTGCACTTGGTCCCTCAGCCTCAGGCCATGTCTAATACATGCATGCAGAAAAATTAAAACCATTGACACAGCACAATCATACAATGAGCATTGTCCAACCACCATTGGAAATTAGTAGATCATATCAATATCTCAAGGAGTACATAAAGATCTGGTTGCAATAGCAACAGCATCACAGTAACCTTACAATCTATTGACAGATGCGGGTTTCTCATCTTCAAGATGCAAAGAGATTTTACTTAATATAATCATCATAACGTGATCATCCATAGGAACACAATTTGTACATAAAGATCTGGCTACACTTCCCAGTCTTAAAAGAGAACAAACATTACAATAAATAAATAAATAAATAAAACAACCTATAATACATAAACCAGTGATTTCTACCATCAAGCCCGAATGGAAGTTATTCTCCGACTACAACAGCACCACCACTACCCGCATATTGAAAGATGCCAATTTGCAAATCTTCAAGATGCAAAGAGATTTGACTAAGGTTGCGTTTGGATATTAAAGTGAGTTGAGTTGAATTGAGATAATAAAATATTGTTAAAATATTATTTTTTAATATTATTATTATTTTGAGATTTGAAAAAATTGAATTATTTATTATATTTTGTATTAGAATTTGAAAAAGTTGTAATAATGAGTTGAGATAAGTTAAGTTTAGTTTGGTAACCAAACGAAAATAACATAGACATCAACATGATCAGAAAAGGAACACAATTTGCACATAACAAGTCTGCAATGCATATTGAAAAGTGGTGTTAGTTATATTGAAAAAAATTATCAAAACATCAGTTATATAGATTCCAATAATCTTCAAGATAAAAGTACTAACTCCATCATTACACCAATCTGCACACAACAAATAGACCTAAATGTAAAATAGAGCACAACAAAACCCATGATGGAATACCACAAAGTTAAAATTACTAAAATACAGTAAATTGGTCTCTAGAGAAAGGAAAGAACCAAACCTTTGCATGTAGCCCGTGATCAAAGACACAGATAACTAACGTATACAATCATGCTACCAAAAACCTTCTGCATGTAGATCAATCGGCTTAAGCTACCAAAAGACACTCTCCAAGACGTAAAAAAAAGTACTGGAGCATATTGACAAATTACCAAAACTTCCTCTCCAAAGAGTACAAAAATTATAGCTTTGCATATTGACAAACTGCCAAAACTTCTTCTCCAAGAGGTACAAAAAATCTTACCTTTGGATGTTGACAAACTGCCAAAACTTTCTCTCCAAGAGGTACAATTTACATCTTAACTTTTGCATATTGACAAACTACCAATACTTCCTTTCTAAGAGGTACAAAAATTATACACACCATCTCCACAAAATACACCATACCCTTTATACAGCATCAATATAGTCACTCATCTGTAAGTTAATAACTATGATTATAACGTTTCAATTATGCATGCATTATGTAATGGAAAAAAAATAACCGTCAAAACACACAATTAACCAAAAAAAAAGAGTTGAAAACCTCATTTCCTGATGGCATTGATTGTGTGACAATGCTAGTTTGTGTAGGAACACCAATCCCCATAGCGGATTGGTCAAGTTGAGATCCTGGGATGGCACCCAATTTTGTTTCACCATCAAAGATTTTCCTACATTACAAAACAGAAATAGACCACTAATTAGATATGTATACTAACTATTGAAAATATCGTCAAATGAAAATATGGTGAAATTATTACATGTTTCTTCTTTCTCTTCGTTGCTAACTTCTCCATGGGCAGAACCTTTTTCTTAGTTGGGGGTCTCCCTTTTTCTCAGACAACGTTAGGACTTAATATCTCCCTACCCTTATCTATGACCATCTTTTGTCCCACATTCGTTGAATCGGATTTCAACCCAATTGTTATACCTTCACATTTTGACTCTAACTCATCGACATAGTGTAGGAATGCATTGACATGCTCATCACTTGGGGAGATATGCGTTGCTAATTTCAAACATCTTTTAACCAATAGCTCATATCTCTGTGCGTCTGCACTAGCCTACAAGTCATCATAACTACTTTTTATCAATGTGTATATCCTCTTCTGGTCCTTTCTCCAGCGATCCAAGACATATATATCTGGCAACACATTAATCTTCTTCAACTGACAAACTCTAAGTGCATGCCTACATAAAATCCCCCTCATCTCAAACAATGCACACGTGCATGTTAACTCGCATTCCTCTTCGTTATAGTAAACTGAGTGGATTGTTTTGGTGTGGTCATCCATATCTATTTCATCCAATACATTGAAGGTTTTAATGCACCCCTGCTTGCTTACCAGTATGCAATTACAACACATTAGGCCCATCAGCTCTCTTTTGACCTCTCTAAATTTTGCGTTTGTATATAATTTCTAAAATTACTTCTCAATGCTAAAAGGGGAAACGCAAGGGATCGTTTGGTTTCTGGAATTGAAATCAACCGTTATCTCTACCTCGACCTTCTTTTGTAAAGCATTATCAAATTGGTCAACGAAATCCTTCAAAGTCATACCGAAATTGACATACCAGTCAAAAAAAGCATTCATGTTTTTTGACCATTGTGCCATACTCATACCAGCTGAAAAAAAACATCTTTCAAATAAACTGGAACCCAAAAAGTCATTTCATCGTATAAGGATTGGAGCCAATTATTGCCTTTGAGATCATACTTTTCAAGTAATCCACCCCACCTCTCTTCAAATTCTGTGCAAGTTTGTGAATCATACAATGCAGCTTGAATAGAGGTCTTTAACCCTGTGTCGAATTGGGAGTGAGACCCTAACTTCTTAGGAAGTTTGCACATAATATGTCATAGACAATAGCTATGGTGGGTTTCCAGAAATACAATCAGGTTGCATTCTTCATTGCCCGGTCTTGGTTGGTTATGATGGCTTTGGGCGCCTGACCATTCATGCAATCCAACCACATTCGGAATAACCATACAAAGGTATGTGTGTCCTCACTTGACAGCGCCCCTAGTAGTATGGACTGCCCATGATGGTTAATACCAACAAATGGAGCAAAGGGCATTCTGTACCGGTTTGTTAGGTACGTTGTATTGAAGGTTACAACGTCTCTGAAATACTCATAGGCCACTCGACTTCGTGCATTAGCCTAAAACAAATTTCGTAACCTTCCCTCATCATCCACGTCCATGAAAGAAACAAAGTCATCATTCTGATCTCTCATCCTTTGGAAATATGCATTCAGTGCTTTGCCACCTCCTTTCTCCAACCTCAAATGTCTGGCCTTGTCGATGTAATTTCTACAATCTTTCTCTTGAAAATCTAGATGCTCAAAACCCCCTGCATCGACGATAAGAGAGTAATAATTTTTGTTTATTCGAATACCCCCGATCATTAAGGTCGAAGATCCTTTGGTTTTATTCATCAAGATACTGAGATCGCAAGAGTCTTGTCTTCTTGGGGCTCACAGTAATGTGGTTATGCTCATTATCAATAGTAGTGATAACCTATTTGTTGTTCTTATTCAATGAGGCATTTACCTTCACCTTACAATCTATTTTAGTTGTTAGTCTTGGCCTCAAGATATTACTGTGCCTAGCTCGGTACTTTTCTCTACAGACACAACCAACGGTCACAGACACAACTCTCCCATCATCGTCTCTCTTTGTCCGCAATGTCCTTACTCCAAAGCCCTCTTACTTCGCATATCTCTTATAATATGCCGTAAACTCTTTATCACTTTCGAATTCCATACTAGATTTTGGTGCATCAACTCATACACCATCATCTGGGACAACAATTGTAACCTCTGCCTTTTCATTTGAGAAACACAAAAATATGGATAGATTAGCATCAATTCAATATTAGCAGTCTTAAAGTCAAAGTAGGGATTAATACCACCAGTAGCATTTGCGCATTGATCCGATGTACTTCCAACATTTTAGTCAAATTCTGCACTATTTGGCAAAGTTGATGTGGGCAGCGTTTCTTGCCTCAAGTCCTCCTGATTACTTGACGGAGGGTAGGGCATATGAGGTGACATTAGCAAATCCTTCAACCAGGGTGTTGTTAGAAAAAAATAAGAATGACTTTGAACAAATTAACATGTTAATTGATGGACATTGGTTCAAAAAATTATGATATGTAATACTGTTGAGTCTAAACTTTCACTCAAAATAATGAATAAAAATTCAGATCAGTTTTACCTGCAAGTATACAGGTGTTGTAGTATCTTACAGGATCGAATCCACAGGGATTGACTAATGTGATAAAGAGAATAAAATAAAAATAGATTATTAAAAAGAACGTGCAATCAAAAAGAAAGAAGATCACTGGGATGAGGATTTTAAAGTAACAAAATATAACTGAACTAATAAAATAAATTAATACAAAAAAATGACTAAAGTTTCGAGAATCCGTCTAATAATTTAGAATATTATTCCCAATCAATTTAGCTCAGTTAGACTAGAATAATGATTCCGCCTAACTGGAAGATTTAACAATTACGCATAAGAAAACTAATCACCAAAGATTAAGTTTGAATAATTGATTATATAAACATTTAAAAGTCCAATTGATTATCACAGGGATTCTTCAAGCATCCAATGTATTCGAAAATCACAATGGATTAAGAAAAGTATATAGATAATCAAAGTTTCTAATAATAACACCAATCAATTAATCAAATTCACAATATAAATTTTATTATTGATCCAAAACAATATTTAAATCATTAAACTTCACCTCTAACCTTAGTACGAAAATATAGACATGTAATTT
Organism: Cyclocarya paliurus; assembly: GCA_029856935.1. Taxonomy (NCBI): domain Eukaryota; kingdom Viridiplantae; phylum Streptophyta; class Magnoliopsida; order Fagales; family Juglandaceae; genus Cyclocarya; species Cyclocarya paliurus. The sequence goes on from CM056949.1 coordinate 13,939,513, forward strand.
ATAACTCCAAACTGAAATAATAATAAAAATAATAAGACTAAAAAAATATAAAATCACACTTCAAATAATATTTCTACTCTACTCCTAATTACAAAAAAAGAGAAAACTATAACTAAAAATCTCTAAAACTCTAATGCTCTCTGATGGTTTTTGGTCCCTTTCTTCGTCTGTTTACAAGCCTTATATAGGTTCCAAAAATAAACACTGTGCTGCGTCCATCATTAATGCCAGGTCTTGATGTTTTCTACTGCCGAAAGTTTGCATCTCTCCAGCGCTCAACCACTCCACTAGTCCCTCACATTTATTTCTTTATTCTTCTTCATCCTTTCGGCGTCACAAGCACATCCGTAGTGCTTCTTTTATTTTTTATTTTTTTATTCTTCATTTCTGCATTGCGCAGTTTAATACCCGTGAGCTTTATTCCTTTCTTTCTTTCTCTTTTTTTTTTTTTTTTTTTCTTCCCATGCGCCAAACTGAGTGGAGACCGAACTCTCTTCTCTTTCTTTTTTTTCTTTCCAGCTTGCACCGAACTGTACCTTGCTTTCCAGCCGAAGCCTCTCATTCTTTTTTTTTTTTTTTTTTCTACTGCACCGAATTCCAGCCGACACCGAGTGGTTGTTGTTTGTTGTTATTTCCTTTCTTTTTCTGCTTCTTCGTTCATCGAGTGCATTTCTTTTTCTTTCTTTCTTTTTCTGCTTGCCACGTTATTCCATGAGTTGCGTGAGTTGTTCCAGCAAGCTAGCAATTTATTTTCGTCTGGTTCGGTCAAACTCACGCATGCATGAAGACGGACGCTACTTGTGCATGCTGTGTACTGCGGCTGCATGGAGGTTGGAGGTGAACGGCCTAAACAGTGGTTCTTGGTGATGCAGGATGGCTTCGAATGGTGCATGCAGGGACGTGCGGAGGATGACGCCCTGTTGTTGCAGGCAAGCATGGTTCACGGCTATGCATGATGATGCACTGCAGATGTTTACGTGAAGGTGTAGTGGCGTTGGTGGCTTCGTGGAGTGCTGCTGGTGGTGGAGAGACAGTAGGCTGCTGTTGTGCATGCTCGGAATGCATGCATGGTTTGAATGGTCTGCACGGCGAGAGGTTGAAGACGACTTCAACGACGTGTCGTTTTTGTCTTTCGACGAAACGGCCGTCGTTCAGCTCAGATGGCAGCTTCAAGTCCAGTTCAAAACGACATGTCGTTTTTGTCAAACGACATGTCGTCGACCTTAGACGGCATTTTCAAATCCACCGAAAAATGACATGTCATTTGGTTTGCAGACCAAACGACATGTCGTTTAGCCTGCGCAGAAAAATTAGAAAAATAAGAAAAATAAAAATAAAATAAAATAAAATAAACTAAAACAAACAGAATATTAAAAAAAATTAGAAAAATAAAATAATTAATATAATAAAAATTAAACAAAAATTAAACTAAAATATTAAAAATGTGTTGTGTATGTGAGACAATAAAATCAAATTAAATTACAAGTTATAAAAATAAGCATAAACTATGCTATTAATCAATTTAAATCACAACTTGAATTTATTGCCTCTTGATCATTTTTCTATCTAAAATCAATGATAATATGATAAAACAATTAAAAATACATTGATTTTAACTATATAAATTATGCAATAATGCAATACCTGGAATGAATCTTCAACTCGTCTAAAGTCCTTTGGATTACTCGACGGAGGGCAAGGCATATTTACATCAAAATGATGTTGCGATTATGCAATTTGTTAGATTCATAAGCACTTCAAACAAACTTTGTTAAAAAATAAAAGACATCAACATGACTACTCACATGGTAGCCAATGGGATTTTCATATGTATTTTGAGGCATCGACATGTCATATGTATTTATAGAACCAACATACGATTGTGAAGTCGACATTGATGACCTTAGTGGCATTCCATCTTCCTCTTCCCCCATCACACTAAAACTGAGAATGCCAATTAAAGGAGTGGTCATTGGACAAAGTATTTGCTTAATGTAAATTGTAATAAAGCATGTCATTTGAACCTAGTCTAAATAGAAGAAAAAAGTTATTTATTTGAACTTAATCTAAACAAAAGGAAAAAGTTATTCATTTGAACCTAGTCTAAATAAAACAAATACTAATGGATGAATGCCTCAATGAGCTATTAACTTGAAGATAAAATGCTAACGGAAAACAAATTATTGTATTTTTGTCCGAAAAGATTATGTTATATTTTTTTTTCTCCTCCCCAAATTGGTTTTTTTTTTTTTTGTCTGGCCAGTGGGATATTTGCCTTACAAGGTTGGCAAGTAGTTATTATTCCTAGCATCAACCAGGGAATCACCAAAGATAAAAAAAGCTCCCAACCTTCTTCTTGATGATCAGCAGCCTTTGAAAACAACACAAATTGAATAACAAAACAATTACCATGAGGCAATGGGTTAACCACAAAATCTTTTCTGCATTACTTTCTTCTTTAGATAGTACATAACTAGCTCAACATTAGTTGGATGAAATCGAAAGCCAGGAGGCAGCCGCGATGTTTTCTCCATCGATTCTTAAAACCAAAATCACACCTAAAAAATTGAAAAATGTTTCTCGTTGAGATCAATAGACATTTGGTGCGAGTGATTACACTGCTATCAACATCATTAGGCACGGAACAATTTCAAAAAAAAAAATACCATAGACCGAATAAGAACATAAAGCAGCCAACTAATCGAATTGGGGCAAGTAGTTAACGAGGCCGCATCTTTGAGAAAATCACAATGAAACCATCAAGCTTGACACAAATAAGCATATAAATTTGACAAGTAAAACAGTGACCAAATTACCAATAATTCACCACCAAACAAGTAAATCAGTTTTTTTCCCATATTGTAAACCAATTAAGCAAACCCAATTTGTAAACCAATTAACAAATGTAATAAGCCCCGAAAAAAAAAAAAAGGAAAAGTTAAAATCGTAGAAAAACCCTAGCATAGGAAATAAAATGAAATCATGAGCAACTGTCAAACAGGAAAATCAAAACCCCAATGGACAACAACAAAAATTTCAGCAGTTCAAACAGAGTGACAAACCCTATAGACCACCTGAAGCAAGGGAGAGGCGATGAACAGATTGACGGTTGTCACAGGGTGGCACTAGCAGACGGCGGGCAACGCGGGGTGGCGCTGGGCAAGGTTGGAGGGGGGGTTTCGCACGCTAGGCCACCAGCTTTGCTCCATTTATAAAAATCGCGGAGAGTGGCGGTGCTGGGCAGACGGACACTGTCGTGGGGTGGAGCTGGGCAGAGGGAGCTGACGAGAGGAGCTTGCAACGGAGGATAGAGGTTTCACGCGATGCCAAATTCGAATTGCTTCGACCAACGGAAATAAAAGAAAATTAAGAGAGAGAGAGAGAAACACCTCGCATGTTAGGTGTGGGGTGTGGGATCAACACAGTTGCTAATCCGTAATATATCTCTTTGTGCTGTTCAATGTTCTTGTCGTGGATCTCATTGGCATATACTCTCCATAACCAGCTGCAAATACCGATGGCCTTGAGCTCATTCATCAGTTCATTTCCTCTCAAATGAACAAACCTAAAAGTAAGCCCGACAACTCATTTTGATAATAAGCAATTTGAATAATGAGTTGAGTTGAGACAATCTGTGAATAATAGTGAAATATTTGAATTAAGATAAGATGAGTTAGCAATTATTTGAGTTAAAATATTTTATGAGATTTTGGAAAAGAAGAGATAAAAAAGTTAAAAAATATATATATATATTATAAAATTAAAATATTGTTAGAATATAATTTTTTAATATTGTTAGAATATACTTTTTTAATATAATTTTTCTTTTATGACTTGAAAAAATTGAATTATTTTTTGTGTGTTGTTTGAAAATTTAGAAAATTTTTAATGATTAGGTAATTATTAGATAAAAATTTAAATTTAAAAAATGTTTGGATATTGAGATGAGACAGAAAACTTTTATTATCCAAACTAGACCTTAATGCCACTGAAAGGAGTGTGGGAAACATAGTACTTCAACTCATATTTCAGCTGCTTCTTTGTGTTCAACTCTATCTCCCCCTCTTCTTTTTCTTTTTCTAACACTCATTTTTTTCCTGGCAAACAAACAGATTTGAGCGTTTTCGAATCTCATGCCATCTGCTGCAAGAGGATGGACAATGTAGACACTGACTGATACTTCTGAAACAAGTAGTTGGGATTTGGGAAGGCATTTCGTCCCATTTCTTTTTGGGTCCATTGGGTGTAAATTGGATCCATGGGCTACAAGACCCAAATATGTTGACAAAAACCCCAACATAGAGGCACTTTGTGGGGTGAAAGCTGGGATGGATAAACATCCATTAATTATTTAGCACATCAAACGTCACCCACATCAATTCCCTCAACATGTCATGGGTATCCGAGATAGTTCCAAGTTTAATGCATAGGTTTAACTCAGTGAGATGAGTCTGCTCTCCCTTGGGGAAATTGCCAATGTCCTGCTCCACTCCCATTTGACTGGTATGGAACATGCACCGCACCCTCAACTCCTCATGTCTTATACCACAAATACAATGGCCTTTCTGTGTCCTGATTTTCTAGAATTTTAATGCTCCTCTTCCCGACAACCTGAATTTGTTGTTTGATAGCATCTTTTTCATTATGATGTTCAACGATAATCCTACGTTGAACTGCACTAGAAAATAGAAATCGCCTGAATGGTGACATCTTATTCGCTCGTTGTCCAGAAATATGAGATAGGCCATTTTAAACATTTTATTGTTTCATAGTTCTTGTTTTGTATTACTTCTTTGCAGTGTTTTTTTGTATTGCTTTTTTATTTAATCTTATTATTTTTCTTGCTAAAAAAGATTTATATGGATCCGATGTGTCATCAATCACTTCCTGGTCACGTTATACCAAGCCGCATCATCTTAAAGCTTCTAATCGGATTTATAATTTCGATCTCTTTTCCTTTCCATGATTATCATGTTAGATATAATTTGTAGATATGTTTCACGCACTCTTATTAAAAATAAATAAAATACATTATTAAAAAAACTTTTTTTTAACGTGAATCCCAAATTTGTATTTTTTTTTTTAAATGTGTAGAACTTATATACTCTAAGATCGTATAAATTATTTTCATTATTATCACCGGCTAAGATTTGATTAAGGTGCTATTTGAATAGTGAGATGAGATGAGACGATTTTAAATTAAAAAAAAATTAAAAAAAAAATTATTATAATATTATTTTTTAATATTATTATTGTTTTAAAATTTGAAAAAATTGAATTATTTATTATATTTTGTGTAAAATTTAAAAAAAATATATAATAATAAATTAAGATGAGATGAAATATTTTTACTATTCAAATGATTTTATCGGTAGTTCGACTAATTGAACCCCCACCTCCAACGCTTTTCACTTTCTTTTTGTTTTCTTAGAAAACGTTATCTTGTGTCTAATGGGATCAGCTCGTACGTCGTCCACCCATGCTTTAGTTCCGGCAGAAATGATGCGTTTTCAACGTCATAGTTATTATTTAATATGTAGAATCCTTGATCACTACTACCATTAATCCATTAAGTAAGAAAAAGTGCAACAAAACAATGGGTATGGGCAGAGAAGACCTTTTTCATAGCAAAAGTTTGGACGTAATGATGTTCAAAGTGGGAAATGGGTTGGTATTCGTACTCTAAGCAATGAAATATGCGTATGTTTCAAAACAACCATCTTGTACTGCATATGAGCCCAAAATCACAAAAATTGTTTACAGGGATAGGATAAAAGTAAACTCATAAATTAATATAGTTTGATGTGGTACATTAGATTATAAAATTATTTTTATTGTAAAGTAAATCTAATATAATATACGAAATCATGTCAATTTATATATTTATTTTTATGAAATCTTTTTATAACTTTAATACTTTATATCTTAAAATGTTAAAAATTTATATTTTATGCCGGAGCATTACTGATGTGCTCGTGCAGTAACTAATTGGCTTTTTTAGGCAAATAATATATTAATAATGGCAATAAAGGGATAAAACCAATTACAAATACAAGAGCAATTGGAGATGCAGCACTAGACGTTGCTAGCTGGACATTGCTTTTAGATTTACCTCCAAGCTATAAATATAGATTGTCCACATCATGTATTAATTGTTAATACCACAAGGACCAAAAGATAGTGATTAAGGTCACACGTCAGCTTCTCATGGAGTTCTATTAAAAACTGACTACGCACTATAGCTTTCACGCTCCAATTCATTTCTTCTTACAATTTCAAAAGAATTCGACGTAGAAGTATGGTCTTTTACTCTTTACTCTTTAGTGGTAAAGATCTCCAACGTTGTCCTTCCTAGAGGGGTGAGATTTTTTCTCTCATCATAGAGGAGAGTCTCTTAGGTTGGATATCCCTATCTGAAGAGGTGATGATGGCTGAAGAATTATCAAAGCAATGAGAAGGCTTTAGACTAACATAGAAGGAGAGTTCAGAATTCAAGGTGGAGTCACCCACCCTCAACAAGGCTAAGGAAAGATGAAGGTCATGCTTATTTGCCATGATCATTGCAGAAAAAGTGGTTAACCGAGAAGCATTCAAGATGACTATGTCAAAGATCTGGAACACGTTAGGATGGATAGAATTCTCTGATATGGGGGAGAACAAGTTTTTTTATAGAGTTTCAAAAGGAAGAGGATAGACAGAAGATCATTTAAGGGAGGCCTTGGTCCTTCGATAGATGGTTGGTGTGCCTCCAGGAGTTTGAGGGTGATGTTTCTCTAAATGACACTCCATTCAAGAAGGAAGTTTTCTGACTGCAAGTGCACAACATGCCTCTAGCATGCATGATAATAGAAGTTGGAATGCAGGTTGGGAAATGCACAAGGAAAGTTTTAGATGTCATTGCTAATCAATGGGGGATTGGATGGGAGAAGTTCATGAGAATTATAATAGAAGTGGACATCACCAATGCCTTGGCTAGAGGTACTTTTTTAAATTTTGATGGCAAACATATATGGTTGCAGTTTAAGTATGAGAGGCTATCAACTTTCTGTTTTAAGTGTGGTGTTATTAAGCATATTAAGAAGCTTTGTCCGAATTTGACACTAGCCAATAGTGATTAAATAAATGCTCATCAATATGGGCCTTGGTTGCGTGCTGCTGCAATTTTTCCTAATAAGAACAGCCAAAAGAGGTATGGTGGTGGAGGAGATAGAGCAGAAAAGTTCTTTGAAAATCTATGGCAGAAAGGGCAAAGGGGAGGTGAAGATGTTCCAAAAGGAAAGGCTTCAATGCAGGAGCAATTTCAGGAAGTGAATAAGGGCAATAGTACTCAAATGGTAAGTGCTATTAATTTGTCAGAGGAGCATAATGTGGAGGAAGGGGAGGAAGTTAAGAGAGGATACAAGGAAGGAATGGGAGGTCTGGGAAAGGAAACTATATCTAATCTTGAGGAGATATCTATTAATAGCGAGGTCAATATTTCCAAATCAGAAGCTGATACTATTAAGGAAAGTGTAAAAATTTTGGTACCAGTCTCTACTCGAGATCAGAAGGAGACTAAAAATGGTGCCACATCAGTAGTTCCCACATTGGCATCACACATTAATGATTTGGATCAGTTTTTGACAGATCAAGCCCTCATTCTAGAACATTCAAAAAAATGAGTTACTTGGAAAAGAAGAGCTAGAGACAGATTCTTTTATGAGCATGTCACTGAGAATAAGGATTAGATAGATAATTGTGATGAAAGAAAGAGGAAATTTGGAGATGCAAAGGATGAGATCTTTGATCTTAATGGACACAAGAAACAAAAGGCAGAAGAATTGGAGGCTATGGAAGCTAATGTTATTGATTTGGTGGAGGCTGTTATTCAGCCCTACCAACAGCAATGAGTTGCTTAAGTTGGAACTGCCAGGTGCTTGGGAACTCTCGGATAGTTAGAGAACTTCACCTTTTGGTGAAGAATAAGACCCCAAATTTTGTTTTCCTGATGGAGATAAAATGTAAAAGAAACAAGATTGAAAGAATCAAGAAGTTACTGAAAATGGAAAACAGTTTTATAGTAGATTGTAGAGGTTTGGCATTCTTATAGAAGGAAGAAATGGATGCAGTTTTGGAATCCTATACTTAGAATCACATCTCTTTAAAAGTTAAGAACTCACTAGATGGGAAGACATGGATTTTAACTGAGTTCTATGGTGATCCAATTACTGCTAAGAGGCAGGGAAGCTGGCAGCTGCTTAGAAAGTTGAAGCCAACAAATGATTTGGGGTGGCTCTGTGTTGGGGACTTTAATGAAATTGTCTCTACTAATGAGAAATCAGGAGGGCTAATGAGACCATATAGACAGATGGAAAGTTTCAGAGAGGCTTTGGAGGAATGTGAACTAAGTGACCTGGACTATGTGGGGAACAAGTATACCTAGTCTAGCAATCGATATGAGGCTGACTTCACTAAAGAGAGGTTAGACAGAGGCTTTTGCAATGCACTTTGGGCTGATTGGAATCCTAGAGCATTGGCCCTCTCTTTGGCTGCTCTTAATTCTAATTATTGCCCAATTCTCATCTCTAAGGATAACCCTCAGCAGGATATCAGTAGTCATACCAAACCTTTCAGGTATGAGGTGAATTGGGCTCAAAGAGAAGCTTGTAACAAGTTAATTGCTGAAGAATGGTCGAGGCCAAGATTAGTTTCTAATAAGCTAAATTATGTTACTGAAGGATTGAAGAGATGTCAATATAAGCTACAACAGTGGAGCAAATAGGCAATGAGTAGCACTCAAAAGGAAATAAAGCACAAACAGGCCCAAATTAACAATCTGCAGCAGTGCAATCAGGGACATATGAATGACAAAATAAAAGACTTAAAGAGTGAAGTTGATAAATTGTTGGAAGAAGAAAACCTTAAATGGAAGCAGAGGGCAAAGCAGAAATGACTTAAAGAGGGTGATAGGAATACCAAGTACTTTCACCAATGTGCTTCTCAGAGGAGGAAAGCTAATAGAGTCAGCAAACTTTTTGATGACAGTGGTCAGGAAATAACTAATGAATCAGCAATTTGTCAGCAATTTCAAGAATTCTTCCAGGATCTTTTCACTACATCTAGTCCTCAGAACATTGATGGATGCCTGGCTACTACTAGACCCAAGGTAAGTAGGGAGATGAATAAAGATTTTCAGAGGCCATACACTGCTCAGGAGATTGAAGAAGCTTTGTTCCAAATGGATGGCTTGAGCTCACCTAGACTCGATGGCTATCCAGCAGCCTTCTTTCAGCAACACTAGAATATAGTTGGAAGGCAGGTCAGTGAACCAGCCCTCTTTGTGCTTAATTCTAAAGGCAGCATGGATGATATTAATAACACTTTTATTGCTCTCATTCCAAAAAAGAATAATAGTACTTAAGTTGTTGATTTTAGACATATATCTCTTTGTAATGTTTTATATAAGCTTATCTCCAAAGTCATAGCTAACAGGTTAAAAAAGATTTTACCTAGCATTATTTCTCAATATCAATAAGCTTTTATTCCTAGAAAGCTTATTTTGGATAATGTAATTGTTTGTTGCTTTTGAGGCCTTGCATACTATGAATTGTAAAATGTTAGGGAGAGAAGAATATATGGCTCTAAAGCTTGATATGAGCAAGGCTTCTGATATAGTTGAATGGCCCTTTCTCAGATTTGCTCTTTGTAAAATGGGATTTGACACTTTATGGGTCGAATTGGTGATGAGGTGCGTTGAATCAATATCATATTCTACTTTAGTCAATGAAGTCCCTTAAAGTAGTTTCAGACCTTCAAGAGGCATAAGGCAAGGTGATCCATTTTCACCTTACATTTTCATAATGTGTGCAGAAGTTTTGAGTTCTATGATCAGTAGAGGAGAAGAGGAAGGCATCATCACAGATGCACCTTTTGCTAGGGGCAGAATCAAACTCTCTCACTTATTTTTTGTAAATGATAGCTTGTTATTTTGCAAGGCTAATGCAATAAAATGGGGCAATCTTTACAACATCCTGAACATTTATGAGGAAGCCTCGGGTCAAAGACTAAATTTGGACAAAACCTTTATCCAGTTCAGCAGGAATACTGCAAAGGAAACACAAGAATTCATCCCTAGCATTGCAGGTGTGAGGTCCACTATGGCTTATGAGAAGTATCTTGGTTTAACAACTGTAGTCGGGAAAGCAAGAGAAAAATATTTTAGGGGCATTCTCGATAAAGTCAAAATGAGGGTCAGCAATCAAAGGGTCAAGTTTTTGTCTCAAGCAGGAAAGGAAATTTTCATCAAGGCTGTTGTGCAAGCTCTTCCCACATATAACCTGTCTGTGTTTAAGCTTCCTGCTAAGCTCCTTCGAAATATCAATAGTGTCATGCACAACTTCTGGTGGGGACAGAAAGAGATAGAAAGAAAGATACATTGGGTGGCATGGAGCAAGATGGGAAGATCTAAGGAAGAAGGAGGAATGGGCTTTCGAGACTTGGATGGTTTTAACCTTGCATTGCTTGCAAAACAAGGATGGAAATTGATTCAATACCCTTCCTCCTTAGTCTTACAAGTTCTATAGGCCAAGTATTTTCAGGAATCTTCTTTCTTGAAAGCTAGGCTAGGACAAAAACCATCATATATATGGAAAAGTATTTTACAAGCAAGACCATTGATTGAGGCTGGTACTTTTTGGAGAATTGGCAATGTTGAAGAGGTGAGAATACGGGGAGATAAATGGCTTCCAAAAGCAATTCCATCAGCAGTTCACAGTCCAGTTACTCAGCTTGATGCTAATCCCAAAGTTCAGGAACTTCTAAAGCCAGATGAGAAGAGATGGGACATGGAGCTTGTTGAGTAGCTTTTTGACAACGAAGAAGCATACATCATTGCTCAAATACCTATCAGTGCATCTTTTAGTTCTGATAAGCTGATTTGGAAAGGAACCTCTTCAGGTATATTTACAGTCAAAAGTGCATATAATATGCATCAAGAGATGAGTCAAGCAATGAAAGGGCAAGCCTCGAGTAGTCATGATTTCAAGAGGACTTGGAAAATGCTTTGGCATCTACAAGTCACACCAGGTGACAGAGTTTTTATGTGAATGGCATGTTTAAATGCACTGCCAACTCAATCTAATCTTTTTAAGAGGAAGATTGTAGATCATCCAAAGTGCACCATCTGTAATCTTGAAGAAGAGACAACATCACATGCTTTATGGGACTGTGAATCAGCAAGAGATGTTTGGAGTCAATGTTCACAGAGCTTACAGAAAAGCCATTTCTCACAGATGAATATGCTAGAAATTTTCGAGGCTATTGCAAGAACTATGGATACATATTGTCTTCAGGAATTTGCCATTGTAGCAAAGTAGATTTGGTGGAGGATGAATGAGTTTATCTTTAACCAAGTTTTTAGACATCCAAATACAGTAGTCAGTGCAGCCTATCAAAATTTGAAATTGTTAAAAAAACTGGAAGTGCAGAGAAATGTTTCTCCAACACATACCAACAGCAGCATTACTGAATGGCAGGCCCCTCCCATGCATTTTCACAAGCTTAACTGGGATGCAGCAGTGGATAGAACAAGAGCTAGAGTGAGGATTGGCATAATAGTCAAAGACTATGAAGGGAAAATAGTTGCTACAATGAGAAGGAACCAATGCATGTTTCCTCTTCCTTCACTGGCTGAAGCATATGGGGCGTTGCAAGCATTTGGTTTTGCACTGGATTTGGGACTATCAAAGATTATTATTGTTGAAGGAGACTCTTTACAAACAGTCCAAGCTTTGAAAAAAGAAGAGGATCAATTGTCCTGTTTTAGCATGTTTGTCTCTAAAGCAAAGATGAAATTTAGGAGCTTTGTTAATTGAAATGTTACACATGTCAAAAGAAGTGGCAATGTGGTGGCTCATGTTTTGGAAAAGATACCTTAGTCATCTCTGATGTGATGTTTACTATGGAGGAAATTCCTCCATGTATTTCAGATTTGATATAATGATATAAGCTTTATAGCTTTCTTTTAAAAAAAAAAAAAATACTCTTTAGTGGTAAAGCATTTCTCAATTGAAAATACAGGAAAGCTTCAATCTCTTGTGGTCTATTACACTTTTTATGAAGGACAATGTTAGGGCTGTCGAGAAAGATGATCCGTACATTATATCGATAATATAAATTATATTTTTAACAAAATCATAAACTTATTAAAAAATATTTCTTTAATCATTAATAAAAAAATAAAATAAAATATCGGTCACTTTCTCAATAACCCAAATTTTCTTTTCACAAAGAAAAATGATAGATGTAACCGCCTGGTACAACCAGCATGCAACCGGCTTGTCTACATCACTCGTTTTATTTTTTCCTTCATTTCCCTCTCCATTTCGTTTCCCCTCTCTCCCCCTCAAAATTTCATTTCTCCCTCTCTCTCTCCATCTCTGTCGGACTACTCCCTCTCCCTCGAAGACACTAATCATTCTTTTACCAAACTCTGGAGATGAGTCCTTTGCATGAACGGAACCTTCTAGAGTAAACGAACGTCCCTTCCTCTGCCTCGAACCAGAGTCTTCAGCTTCTTCGCACGGCAACTCATCTTCTCCCAGGTAGCAGAACCTGTTTCGCCCACAAACCCAGCCGCACTACATTTTGGCCACAAAACAGAAGTGCATTTTGCTCTCATTCAAATGCATAGCAAGTCTTCTTCTTGGGGTAGTAGAACCGCATTTCTCCCACAAACTCAGCTACATTGCATTTTGCCTACAAACCCAGCATACTGCATTTCTCTCTCTCTTTCTCTTTCTCAATTCTTTCACTGGACCAAGACTCAAATCTTTTTCATGATTTTGTCTACAGATTAAGAGTGAAACTCTGAACCAACAAAGATTAAATTAGTTGAAAATTCAATTTTCTCATTTAATAAACCTCTACAATGGATCATAGAATTTAGATGTTTTTACTCTTCCTAAGGGTATGTTGATTGGCTATCTTCCATGTTTTCCTTTTTGTCGATTCTTCTGATCTTCCACATGATTTTTCAAGAAATCTTTCAGCTTTAATAGTCACTCAGAACTCTGGTTTGAACTCCTAAATCTTATATGAATAAAATCAAGAAGGATAAAGGAAGGGAGGATGGTTTCCGTCGAAAAGGATTTTCTCCCGTGGGTGAAGCTTTGTTGAGGCTTCTTTCCTTCCTCCCATGGGTGATTATGTGGAAAACGAAAGGTACTTAATGAAATATGAGAGTAAAAAATAGAATCACATATATATATATATATATATATATATATATATATATATATATATATATATATATATATATATTTTTTAATCATCGAACGGGGCAAAAAGAGTACTGGACCGCATGGTTTCCCATTGCGGTTTTACATTGCAGCTCTGCTTCACGAATGAAGAAACGTCCAAAACGTAGCATGGATGGACAGATTCTGTGTGTCCAAGGTGGAAGCTCTTCACGAAGTTGGGGCGGCACCTTGCTGTAGAACCGAAGGTGGTGCACCTAGCATGGGAACCCGGACGGTGCTTAGGGAAGAAGCTAGGGCCTCCTTGGTTTAACCTAACCTAGGCACTAGACTTGGGTTGCACGCTCGCACAGTTGCACTAAAACTTAATCAGTGGGTTCGAACTTCTAGACAGATTAATCATTCCTAATTTTTTTAATATTTCAAAAGGTTTGCTTAGTTTTTTTTTTTTTCTAATATTTATGTTTTTAAATTTTTAGCCATGTGGAATGCCTATTTTGTAAGCTAAAAGGTATAGATTTTTATTGAAAAAAATTACAAATTGAGTTTTTTTTTTACATAGGGGAAAGGGATTCGATCTTTGATTCTCTTAATAAAAAAATTAAAGTATTGTCCATTGATCTAAAAGATCTTAACAAATTCTTATCAAAAAAAAAAAAAAAAGATCTCAACAAATTGGGTTGCAATCACTTGTGAGAGATAGAAATCTCCCTCCTCCCACCTTGCGAGGTGGCCGCTCGCAGCAACTTATAACCGAATTTAGTATCACAAGCCACCTTGCATGCAAATTTTTTTTACAATTTTTTAATTCTCAAATTTATTAAGATTTTAAAATTTATATAATTTTTTACAAATTTGTTGGCATGTCATTTAGGTTACATATGTAAGTTTTTTATTAGCATGTGGCAGATTCATTAATAGAATAGACGGTAAGAGACAAAAGTGGTTAATTTTAAAAACTTAAATACTCATATATAAATATTGTGAGTTTGAAAAATCGAGGCCTTCTGTAAATCAGCAAATACCGAGGTACTAAATTTACAATTAACTCATAATAATATTTAGAAGTCACACTATTTATATAATCTATACTATAGTAAAATTTAATTTGTATAACAAAATCTTGCATAATCCATAGTGCTATCATCGAGAGTCTTTTCGTCTCATTTCCTTTTGGTCAATTGGGAATATGTGAAGAGCTACAACAACTATGCATGTTGACAAAAGCATTGTAGAAAAACATTCACTAATTATATTTTCAATAAATCTTCCCAACTTCTCAACACTCCACACTTCATCTTTTTTTAAAAAATTTTTTAATTTTTTTTATTAAATAATTTTTATATGAATAGTAAATAAAAAATTTGAAATATTTAAAAATAAATAAATTCAAAAAAAAAAATTTTTTAAATATTAAAAAATGTGGAGTGTAGAGTGTGGATGAATAATAAGAGGTTGTGTAGCAAAATCTATTTTCAGCCCATAAAATGTCACCCACATCAAGTCACTCATGAGCATGTCATGGCTGTCGAAGATAAGAGTCTAGCCGCTTGAAGCTTAAGGGTTAAACACCATCTTTGGTTGGGTCTCGCTACTCACATCACGTACACCAAAGCCGTCTCATCTTTTTATGTTTTTCATTAAGATTTCTTTAATCATGGAGATTTCTTTAATCGATGACTACTCTTCTTTCTCTCTCCTTTTTTTCAAGCGAAATTTCTTTTAACCTTCATTTAAAACTATATATAAAATTAGAATCATCTTTCCAACGCATAAAACATACTTTTTATATATAATTTCGAAAAAGCTAAATTATGTGTGAAAAGTGCAACTAAACAGTGGGTGTGAGCAGCGAATTAGAAGATCCATTTTCAAAGCAAAAGTTTGGAAGTAATAATGGCCAAAGTGGGAAGTGGGTTGTTATTTATATTCTTAAAGCAATGGATGCCATTGAATTGGTATTTGTCTTGTGCTGCGAATGAGTGAATAATACAAACTATTTTGATGGAAATGGGTTGTTTTTGTTTTTTTTTTTTGAAGAAAGAAATGGGTATGTTGAAAATGGCCAAAATCTTGATTAATTTGAGAGTGATGATACATATAGTCATGGGTTGTGCAAGTGTCGCGTACGCTTTTTTTAAAATGAGTGGGGTCTATTATTAAAAAATTAATTTATTCATGTAGATCTCACATTTACTCACTTCTTTTAAAAAAAATATGCAACGCTTACATATTTTATGATTACTACATAATAGAACTTTTTTTAAGGCAAATCATAAATTAACAATGGATATACAGTGGAAAGCTCAATTACTACAGGTGCAAGAGCTATTGGAGGTTGCTTTTAAGTGGATTGCCTCACCCTACTGGAATTTGGGTGCATGGTTTCAGTCAAATTCAAATGGGCCACTGATTACTGCAAGTTGGAAGGTCATAAAATTCGATGTACAAAAATCGAATCTTGCTTCTGCTTCTCAGCCTCTCAAACGATCAAAAAACTGAGCTGGTATGTATGACTATGGAGTGCCACTAATCCATAATTTGGGAGCAATAATTTAAGGTAGCACTTGTTTCCAGCTAGATATAATTAATTGCTTTTAGATTTGGATACATAACAAATGACCGAATAGCTTCTTCTTTTTTCCTTTTTTTCGAATGCTTTTAAAAGAAAAATCAGCTAAAGAAATATTTTTTTATTCAATTAAAATTTGAGAACTGAACAAAAAATAGATCAAAACACCAAGAAAATATAAATAAATAAATAAATAAATAAAGGTCATTTGTCATGCCAACTATCGTTTCCTTCTCGATTTACCTGCAAGTTATAAAATAGGTTGTCATCATTCAGTAAAAGAAAAAATAACAGAGAGCTTAATTAGGAGCTAGAATTTATGGCCAATCGACTAGTTTTTCTAAAAAAAGTAAAGGAAATTAATGTTGTTGCTTTTTAGATTCCACGACAATATTATATATATATGAATGAAATCGATCGAAATAAGAATAATTAATATTCCAATAATAGTTTTGAATTTATGGACGTGCTTGAGTTGTAGCTCGACAAAGCTTAGTGGTCTTGGCACTCTCTATTAATAATGCTACCCTTTTAATTTTATGCTTTTTAAATAGTTACAAATAGAATCCTACTTTTGTTCTATGGTCTCTCATTGATCCAAGTTGAAGGAATTTATATATTGACTACAACGACCAATCATACATTTGGAATATGAATAAATCTATTATTATTATTATTATTTTCATTATCCTCTCGTCATCCCGCATTAGATGATAGATTCACAAGAAAAATATAATATCACATCATGAGATGATGAGTAACATTACTCTTGAAATATATATGAATCTCATCACAAATTAATATCAAAGATATTATATAATATATATATATATATCAACCATGCATGCATGGGCGCCTTTAATTTTTATTTCCTGGTCTCTCATTAATAATGAGATTTTGAAGCTAAGCTATCGTCTTGGTGGAGTAACTTGGAAGGATTTGTAACCACTCGTACACAACTTTGGAAATTAATATGAATGATCTTCATTATACAAAGAAACAGAAAAGAAAACTTTATATATATGAACGTACGTGACTCGTGATAGCTCCCACTATTCACTTGACTTCACATGATGATCATATATTCCATTCGAAAAAACACCAAGTAATTAATTGCAGAAACCAATTTATCGATCATGCATGCCCATGACCGATGTATATTCACCACCACTATTTTCCACCTTTTCCTTCGTTTCACAAGTGCATGTTGACCTGATCTCTCTCTCTCTCTCACTCGGCCAGAGTGCAAAAGCAAAAATATTGCATGCATTTCTGTCTCCTTTCAACATGAGTACTACTGTAGTTAGGGAAACAGAAAATCCAGGTGGGGTTGGCGAATAGCACAATAAGGAAACTAAAAAAAAC
Source organism: Cyclocarya paliurus (assembly GCA_029856935.1). NCBI lineage: Eukaryota > Viridiplantae > Streptophyta > Magnoliopsida > Fagales > Juglandaceae > Cyclocarya > Cyclocarya paliurus. The sequence goes on from CM056949.1 coordinate 13,956,685, forward strand.
AAAAAAACTTTACATGATCTTTGATATCAATCCATCATACATCTCACATGAATCATGATTTGTTTCATCTATTTATATATATTCTTTTTTACAAGGGAATTAAAAAAAAAAAAAAAAAGAGGAGGAAAATGAGGTAGGCCAGCCGTTACAATCTTTCCTTATGAGTATGCAGAGACACAATTAAGTCATGGTAATGAATTTTTTTTTTTTTAAATAATCTCAGAAACTTTCCATTGAAATTACGTGTTACAACTTGTATCATCAAGAAAGCATCCCACAATGAAATCCAGGACCTCTTCTATCCAAACTAGTTCTTCTCCTATCTCTAAAGCTTTCTTTGCTAAAGTATGAGCTGCTATGTTCTTTTTTCTACTAACAAATTGAATAAACCAATCTGTCCTATTACTAAAATGAAACTTAACATCATCAATGATAGAGCTAAAATCAAGAACAGCTTCTTCCTCACTTTGTACAGCCTCAACCACTTCCTTTGCATCATCCTCAAAGATAGCTTTTTGAATATTAAGATTTGAGCACAATTCAACTGCCTTCCTCAAGGCAAAACTTTTTGCAACAGCATTTACCACATTATTCTTAAGATCACACCCAACCACCAGAACCTCTCCTTCTTCATCTTTTATAATGAAACCAATCCTCATTCTCTTTCTTTTTACATCTAAAGAGGCGTCCCAATTAACCTTAACAAAATCCCTTCTCAGTTTCTCCCAAGCCTCCAGTAACTACACTGAAATACTTTGCTGAGCCTCATTCTGCCTGCTTTGGTGAGCTTGAGCTTGTACTTCCTAAAACTCTTGCAATGATGCCCTTGTGGCAATGAAGGAATTTCTGGGACAATCCAATCTCTTCTGAAAGCTCCATTCATTTCTCTTGAACCAGACCTTCCTTAGCATCACTGCCAACTCTTCTAATTGGTTCTTATCGAGTCTGCATCTGAGTTGCTCCCGAAGTGCCATGAAATCCACCTCTGATCCAGTCCATTTCTTGACATAGCTTGCATCATTACCCCATAAATCATTTGCTGAATGCCTTTTCAACGTCATAGTTATTATACAATGCCTGAAATCCTTGATTACTTCTACCATTAATCCATTAAGTAAGAAAAAGTGCAACAAAACAATGGGTTTGGGAGAGAAGACCTTTTTTATAGCAAAAGTTTGGACGTAATGATGGCCAAAGTGGGAAATGGGTTGGTATTCGTACTCTAAGCGATGAAATATGGGAATGTTTCAAAACAACCATCTTGTGCTGCAAATGAGTTTTTTCATCCTTAATCACACGTACATGAAATAATTTAAGCGAGATTTAAGTAGTTGACATATGAAATTATTTAAAATATATAACATTAATAAGTGTGATTCAAAATAATAAGATTATTTAAATTGAAGAATCGAATTGCTTACGAGTGAACTCGTACAATAAAAATTGAACGATAAAAGTAAACTCACAAATTGATAAAACTTGATGTGGTACGTTAGATTATAAAATTATTTTTATTGTAAAGTATACCTAACGTAACATATGAAATTATGTTAATTTACAAATTTACTTTTATGAACTCTCTTTACTGTAATATTTCAAAAAATTACATTTTATGCTGAGCTCATGCAGTAACTTAATTGGCTTTTTTAGGCAAATAATATAGCAATAATGGCAATAAAGGGATACAACCAATTACAAATGAAAAATTTTTCTTGTAAGCGAGACCACACACTAAACTGCACATCGATGCTGACATGTAAGGCATCCATTTAATAAAACGGTGCGAATTGAAGACGAAAATGATTTTTATAATACATGTGACCTTTTCTTCTCTCAAAATTTTTCTTTTTTTATTTTTCTTTTCAATAAAGAATAATCATGTCAGCGTCGATACACGGTTTGGTGCATCAAACCACTTGTATCTAGTAAGGCTCGGGAAGTGGGTTGTTATTTATACTCTTAAAGCAATGAATGCCATTGAATTGGTATTTGTCTTGTGCTGCGAATGAATGAATAATACAAACTATTTTGATGGAAATGGGGTTTTATTTTATTTTTATTTTTATTTTTTTGAATAAAGAAATGGGTATGTTGAAAATGGCCAAAATCTAGATTAATTTGAAAGTGATGTTAAATACAATTATGAGTTGTGCAAGAGTCGCGTACTAAAATGAGTAAAGTTTACTACTACAAAAATTAATTTTTTCATGTAGTCTTACATTTACTCACTTTTTTAAAATAAAAAAATACATGGCACTTAAGTAGTTTATAACTACAAATGTCATTTCTCGACGAAACAATACAAAACTTGTGCAGTAAATTAGTCTTATAATAGACCTTTTTTCAAGGCAAATCATAAATTAACAATGGATATACAGGGGAAAGCCCAATCACTACAAGTGCAAGAGCTATTGGAGGTTGCTTTTAAGTGGATTGCCTCAACCTATTGGAATTTGGATGCATGGTTTCAGTCAAACTGAGTTGGTATGATTGACTATGGGGTGCCACTAATCCATAATCTGGGAGCAATATCTTAAGGTAGCACTAGTTTCCAGCTAGATATAATTAATTGCTTTTAGATTTGGATACATGACAAATGACCGAATAGCTTCTTCTTTTTTCCTTTTTTTTCGAATGCTTTTAAAAGAAAAATCAGCTAAAGAAATATTTTTTTTATTCAATTAAAAATTGAGAACTGAACAAAAAATAGATCAAAACACCAAGAAAATTAAAATAAATAAATAAAGGTCATTTGTCATGCCGACTATCGTTTCCTTCTGGATTTACCTGCAAGTTATAAAATAGGTTGTCATCATTCAGTAAAAGAAAAAATAACAGAGAGCTTAATTAGCCGCTGGAATTTATGGCCAATCGACTTGTTTTTCTAAAAAAAGTAAAGGAAATGTTGTTGCTTTTTAGATTCCATGACGATATTATATATATATGAATGAAATCGATCGAAATAAGAATAATTAATATTCCAATAATAGTTTTGAATTTATGGACGTACTTGAGTGGTAGCTCGACAAAGCTTAGTGGTCTTAGCACTCTCCATTAAAAATGCTACCCTTTTAATTTTATGCTTTTTAAGTAGTTACAAATAGAATCCTACTTTTGTTCTATGGTCTCTCATTGATCCAAGTTGAAGGAATTTATATATTGACTACAACGACCAATCATACATTTGGAATATGAATAAATCTATTATTATTCTTATTATTTTCATTATCCTCTCGTCATCCCGCATTAGATGATAGATTCACAAGAAAAATATAATATCACATAATGGGATAATGAGTAGCATTATTCTTGAAATATATATAAATCTTATCACAAATTAATATCAAAGATATTATAATATATATATAAATATATATATCAACCATGCATGCATGGGCGCCTTTAATTTTTATTTCCTGGTCTCTCATTAATAATGAGATTTTGAAGCTAAGCTATCGTCTTGGTGGAGTAACTTGGAAGGATTTGTAACCACTCGTACACAACTTTGGAAATTAATATGAATGATCTTCATTATACAAAGAAACAGAAAAAAGAAAACTTTATATATATGAACGTACGTGACTTGTTATAGCTCCCACTATTCACTTGACTTCACATGATGATCATATATTCCATTGGAAAAAACACCAAGTAATTAATTGCAGAAACCAATTTATCGATCATGCATGCCCATGACCGTTGTATATTCACCACCACTACTATCCACCTTTTCCTTCATTTTACAAGTGCATGTTGACCTCTCTCTCTCTCTCTCTCTCTCTCTCTCTCTCTCTCTCTCTCGGCCAGAGTGCAAAAGCAAAAATATTGCATGCATTTCTGTCTCCTTTCAACATGAGTATTACTGTAGTTAGGGAAACAGAAAATCCAGGTGGGGTTGGCGAATAGCACAATAAGGAAACTAAAAAAAACAAAAAACTTTACATGATCTTTGATATCAATCCATCATACATCTCACATGAATCATGATTTGTTTCATCTATTTATATATATTCTTTTTTACAAGGGAATAAAAAAAAAAAAAAAAAAAGGAGGAAAAGGAGGTAAGCCAGCCGTTACAATCTTTCCTTTGGAGCATGCAGCACAATTAAGTCGTAGTAATGAATTTTTATTTTTATTTTTTTAAAAATAACCTCATAAACTTTCCATTGAAATTACGTGCTACAACTCGTATCATCAAGAAGGCATCCCTCAATGAAATCCAGGACCTCTTCTATCCAAACTAGTTCTTCTCCTATCTCTAAAGCTTTCTTTGCTAAAGTATGAGCTATTGTGTTCTTTTTTCTATTAACAAATTGAATAAACCAATTTATCCTATTACTGCAATGAAACTTGATATCATCAATGATAGAGCTAAAATCAAGAACAGCTTCTTCCTCACTTTGTACAGCTTCAACCTCTTCCTTTGCATCACCCTCAAAGATAGCTTTTTGAATATTAAGATCTGAGCACAATTCAACTACTTTCCTCAAGGTAAAACTTTCTGCAACAGCTGCATTTACCACATTATTCTTGAGATCACATCCAGCCACCAGAACCTCCCCTTCTTCATCTCTTATAATGAAACAAATCTCCATTCTCTTTCTTTTTACTTCTAAATAGGCGTCCCAATTAACCTTAACAAAAATCCTTCCTGGTTTCTCCTAAGCCTCCAGTAACTACACTGAAATACTTTGCATGTTGAGCCTCATTCTGCCTGCTTTGGTGAGCTTGAGCTTGTACTTCCTGAAACTCTTGCAATGCTACTTGTGGCAATGAAAGAAATTTTGAGGCAATCCAATCTCTTCTAAAAGATCCATTCATTTCTCTTGAGCCAGACCTTCCTTAGCATCACTGCCACCTCTTCTAACCGGTTCCTATCGAGTTTGCATTTGAGTTGCTCCCAAACTGCCATGAAATCCACCTCTGATCTAGTCCATTTCTTGACATAGCTTGCATCATTATCCCCATAAAATAAATCATTTGCTGCAGGCCTTTTCAACGTCATAGTTAATATACAATGCCTGAAATCCTTGATTACTACTACCTGTAATCCATTAAGTAAGAACAAGTGCAACAAAACAATGGGTTTGGCAGAGAAGACCTTTTTTATAGCAAAAGTTTGGACGTAATGATGGCCAAAGTGGGAAATGGGTTGGTATTCGTACTCTAAGCAATGAAATATGGGTTTGTTTCAAAACAACCATCTTGTGCTGCAAATGAGTTTTTTCATCCTTAATCACACATACCTGAAATAATTTAAGCGAGATTTAAGGAGTTGACATATGAAATTATTTAAAATGTATAACATTAATAAGTGTGATTCAAAATAATAAGATTATTTAAATTGAAGAATCAAATTGCTTACAAGTGAACTCGTACAATAAAAATTGAATTATAAAAGTAAACTCACAAACTGATGTAACTTGATGTAGTACGTTAGATTTTAAATTTATTTTTATTGTAAAGTACTATACCTAACGTAACATATGAAGTTATATTAATTTGTAGATTTACTTTTATGAACTCTATTTACTCTAACATTTCAAAAATTTACATTTTATGCCGAAGCAATACTGATGAGCTCATGCAGTAACTTAATTGGCTTTTTTAGGCAAATAATATAGTAATGATGGCAATAAAGGGATAAAAGCAATTACAAATGGAAAAGTCTTCTTATAAGCGAGTCCGCACACCAAACTGCACACCAATGCTGACATGTAAGGCATCTATTTAATGAAACAGTACGAATTAAAGACGAAAATGATTTTTATAAGACAGGTGACCTTTTCTTCTCTCAAAATTTTTCTTTTTTTATTTTTCTTTTCAATAAAAAAAGTCATGTCAGCATCGGTATGCAGTTTGGTACTTCAAATTGCTTGTATCTAATAAGGCTCGGGAAGTGGGTTGTTATTTATACTCTTAAAGCAATGAATGCCATTGAATTGGTACTTTTGCTGCGAATGAAGGAATAATACAAACTATTTTGACGGAAATTGGGGTTTTTATTTTTTATTTTTAAGAAAGAAATCGGTATGTTGAAAATGGCCAAAATCTGGATTAATTTGAAAGTGATGTTGGATACAATCATGAGTTGTATAAGCGTCGTGTGTTCATTTTTTAAAATGAGAGAGGTTTACTATTAAACAATTAATTTTTTCATGCAATTTATGATTACAAATGTCATTTCTCGACTAAACAATACAGAACTTGTGCAGTAAATTAGTCTTATAATAGACCTTTTTTCAAGGCAAATCATAAATTAACAATGGATATACAGGGGAAAGCCCAATTACAACAAGTGCAAGAGCTATTGGAGGTTGCTTTTAAGTGGATTGCCTCATCCTATTGGAATTTGGGTGCATGGTTTCAGTCAAATTCAAATGGGCCACTGATTACTGCAAGTGGGAAGGTCATCAGATATTGCAATAAAATTTGATGCACAAAAATCGAATCTTGCTTCGGCTTCTCAGCCTCTCAAACAGTCAAAAAACTGAGAGTTGGTATGTATGACTATGGGGTGCCACTAATCCATAATCTGGGAGCAATAATTTAAGGTAGCACTTGTTTCCAGCTAGTTATAATTAATTGCTTTTAGATTTGGATACATGACAAATGACCGAATATCTTCTTCTTTTTTCCTTTTTTTTTTTCGAATGCTTTTAAAAGAAAAATCAGCTAAAGAAATATATTTTTTATTCAATTAAAATTTGAGAACTGAACAAAAAATAGATCAAAACACCAAGAAAATATAAATAAATAAATAAAGGTCATTTGTCATGCCAATTATCGTTTCCTTCTGGATTTACCTGCAAGTTATAAAATAGGTTGTCATCATTCAGCAAAAGAAAAAATAACAGAGAGCTTAATTAGCAGCTGGAATTTATGGCCAATCGACTTGTTTTTCTTAAAAAAGTAAAGGAAATGTTGTTGCTTTTTAGATTCCATGACGATATTATATATATATATATATATATGAATGAAATCGATCGAAATAAGAATAATTAATATTCCAATAATAGTTTTGAATTTATGGACGTACTTGAGTGGTAGCTCGACAAAGCTTAGTGGTCTTAGTACTCTCTATGAATAATGCTACCCTTTTTATGCTTTTTAAATAGTTATAAATAGAATCCAACTTTTGTTCTATGGTCTCTCATTGATCCAAGTTGAAGGAATTTATATATTGACTACAACGACCGATCATACATTTATCTATTATCATTTTTTTTTCATTATGATCCCTTTATTCTATGATATGACATTATATAATAGGTTCACAAGAAAAATATAATATCACATCATGAGATAATGAGTAACATTACTCTTGAAATATATATGAATCTCATCACAAATTAATATAAAGATATGAAATATGGGAATGTTTCAAAACAACCATCTTGTGCTGCGAATGAGTTTTTTCATCCTTAATCACACGTACATGAAATAATTTAAGCGAGATTTAAGTAGTTGACATATGAAATTATTTAAAATGTATAACATTAATAAGTGTGATTCAAAATAATAAGATTATTTAAATTGAAGAATCGAATTGCTTACGAGTGAACTCGTACAATAAAAATTGAACGATAAAAGTAAACTCACAAATTGATGAAACTTGATGTGATACGTTAGATTGTAAAATTATTTTTATTGTAAAGTATACCTAACGTAACATATGAAATTATGTTAATTTACAAATTTACTTTTATGAACTCTCTTTACTGTAATATTTCAAAAAATTACATTTTATGCTGAGCTCGTGCAGTAACTTAATTGGCTTTTTTAGGCAAATAATATAGTAATAATGGCAATAAAGGGATACAACCAATTACAAATGAAAAAGTTTTCTTGTAAGCGAGACCACACACTAAACTGCACATCGATGCTGACATGTAAGGCATCTATTTAATAAAACGGTGCGAATTGAAGAGGAAAATGATTTTCATGATACATGTGACCTTTTCTTCTCTCAAAATTTTTCTTTTTTTATTTTTCTTTTCAATAAAAAAAAGTCATGACAGCGTCGATACATGGTTTGGTGCGCCAAACCACTTGTATCTAGCAAGGCTCGGGAAATGGATTGTTATTTATACTCTTAAAGCAATGAATGCCATTGAATTGGTATTTGTCTTGTGCTGCAAATGAATGAATAATACAAACTATTTTGATGGAAATGGGGTTTTATTTTATTTTTATTTTTATTTTTTTGAATAAAGAAATGGGTATGTTGAAAATGGCCAAAATCTAGATTAATTTGAAAGTGATGTTAAATACAATCATGAGTTGTGCAAGAGTCGCGTACTCATTTTTTAAAATGAGTAAAGTTTACTACTAAAAAATTAATTTTTTCATGTAGTCTTACATTTACTCACTTTTTTAAAATAAAAAAATACATGGCACTTAAGTAGTTTATAACTACAAATGTCATTTCTAGACAAAACAATACAAAACTTGTGCAGTAAATTAGTCTTATAATAGACCTTTTTTCAAGGCAAATCAGAAATTAACAATGGATATACAGGGGAAAGCCCAATCACTACAAGTGCAAGAGCTATTGGAGGTTGCTTTTAAGTGGATTGCCTCAACCTATTGGAATTTGGATGCATGGTTTCAGTCAAATTCAAAAGGGCCACTGATTAGTGATTACTGCAAGTGGGAGGTCATCAGATGTTGCAATAAAATTTGATGTACAAAAATCGAATCTTGCTTCTGCTTCTCAGCCTCTCAAACAGTCAAAAAACTGAGTTGGTATGATTGACTATGGGGTGCCACTAATCCATAATCTGGGAGCAATATGATCTTAAGGTAGCACTAGTTTCCAGCTAGATATAATTAATTGCTTTTAGATTTGGATCATGGCACATGACAAATGACCGAATATCTTCTTTTTTTTCGAATGCTTTTAAAAGAAAAATCAGCTAAAGAAATTTTTTTTTTTATTCAATTAAAATTTGAGAACCGAACAAAAAATAGATCAAAACACCAAGAAAATTAAAATAAATAAATAAATAAAGGTCATTTGTCATGCCAACTATCGTTTCCTTCTGGATTTACCTGCAAGTTATATATAAAAATAGGTTGTCATCATTCAGCAAAAGAAAAAAGAACACACAGCTTAATTAGCAGCTTGAATTTATGGCCAATCGACTAGTTTTTCTAAAAAAAGTAAAGGAAATGTTGTTGCTTTTTAGATTCCATGACGATATTATATATATATATATATATATATGAATGAAATCGATCGAAATAAGAATAATTAATATTCCAATAATAGTTTTGAATTTATGGACGTACTTGAGTGGTAGCTCGACAAAGCTTAGTGGTCTTAGCACTCTCCATTAAAAATGCTACCCTTTTAATTTTATGCTTTTTAAGTAGTTACAAATAGAATCCTACTTTTGTTCTATGGTCTGTCATTGATCCAAGTTGAAGGAATTTATATATTGACTACAACGACCAATCATACATTTGGAATATGTATTCATCATTTTTTTTTTATTATCTTTTCGTCATTCTATAATGTGATATTAGATGATAAGTTTACAAGTAAAATATAATAAATAGTTTTCAATCATCTAATACTACATCATGAAATGATAAAGAGATGATGAGTAGCATTACTCTTGAAATATATATGGATCTCATCACAAATTAATATCAAAGATATTATAATATATATATATCAACCTTGCATGCATGGGCGCCTTTAATTTTTATTTTCTGGTCTCTCGTTAATAATGAGATTTTGAAGCTAAGCCATCGGCCTGTGGAGTAATTTGGAAGGATTTGTAACCACACGTACACAACTTTCGAAATTAATATGAATGATTTTCATTATATAAAGAAACAGAAAATAAAACTTTATATATATGAACGTACGTGACTTGTGATAGCTCCCATATTCACTTGACTTCACATGATGATGATCATATATTCCATTGGTAAAAACACCAAGTAATTAATTGCAGAGACCATCGATCATGCATGCCCCCCATGACCGATGTACATTCACCACCACTATCCACCTTAATCCTTCATTTCACAAGTGCATGTTGACCTGATCTCTCTCTCTCTCTCTCGGCCAGAGTGCAAAAGCAAAAATATTGCATGCATTTGTGTCTCCTTTCAACATAAGTACAGCTGTAGTTAGGGAAACAGAAAATCCAGGTGGGGTTCGCGAATAGCACGTTAATTTACATGATCTTTGACTTCAATCGATCATACATCTCACATGAATCATGATTTGTTTCATCTACTTATATATTCTTTTTTACAAGGGAATTAAAAAAAAAAAAAAAAAGAGAAGGAAAAGGAGGCAGGCCAGCCGTTACAAACTTACAATCTTTCCTTTTGAGCATGCAAAGACACAATATAAATTAGTCGTGGTAATGAATATTAATATTGTCGGTTGTGCTCGATCGTCAGAAATATTATTAATTCAACCTCCCATGTAATAACAACAATCCGATCGAGGCACCATGCAATATATATATATATATATATATATATATATATATATATATATGAATAATGCTAGTCTCATTACTCCCAGCAGCTCTGCATCTTTTTGTTTTTTTACCTCGTGATTATAAAAATATTTTTTAATGATATTAGGATTTTTTTTTTTTAAATATAAGTATTAAAAAAGTACATATAAAAAAAATATCAAAATAACTAGCGGGAGCTATTAACAATGGCTATAGTGCCTTCCTAAAAATTAAAATGAATAATACTCTGACTACTGGTTCTTTCAATTTGGTGTTACCACTGGATTTTTTTATTTTTCTTTTTACTTAGTGATTAAGAAAGTATTTTTTAATAATATTGTGATTTTTTTATTTTTTTATTTAAATATTTAAATGTGCAAAAAAATATATGTGAAAAAAAAAACCAATTATGGCTAACGGTAACTCCCGCAGGAGTTGGGAGCGATGGACGTAGCACTATCCTTAAACATTAGAAGTTCAATAGTTGGAAACTGCCTCGATGGAGGTGTTGTTAGGCTGATGAGAAAAAGTAGATTTAATCATTTATATTTGTTTGAGTTCTGTTACATACATAATTTTTATGTATTTCTTACGTATTCCACTAATGTAATTGGTCAAAATAATTATTTTATATTAAAAAAAACGACACAGCTAATCACATTAGTGGAGTATACAAAAAGTACGTAAAAGTAACTGTATATAGAATTTTTGTATTTGTCTTGACACTTTTCTCACCTATGGGCCAAACTCTTCTTCAATAAATGAGCCTAACATATAGAATATTTAAGTAAATAGAGATAAAGTGTAAAGTCATAGTTCAAACTAAAACTTTTTCTATAATATCATGTAAAATTACCGCATCTACTAAAAGTTAAAGTTGATAGAATGAAATTTAATATTTATATTTATCTTAATACTGACAAATAGTGGGGAGAATTTTTTTTTTCTTTTTAAGATTAAATAATAATATAAGGATTTGTCATTATTAATCTCCAAATAGAGCAAAGATAAATATAGATGATCATGATCCTAATTTGAGGACACTGAGCCCTGAGGTGCATTGTTTTTTATTTAATTATTTTAACGAAATGGTTAAAAATCTAATTTAGGGAGAAAGAATGCAGAAGACGGCGCTACGTGCATCCAGGCGGTATCTGATTCATTTAGAGGCTCATGGTCATAATGGCTTCTTATCGTAACCCTCTACGCTTTGCCGTGACCCATCAAACAAGTTATAAATTAGACAGAAAAGTCTCACCAACCACCCAAAATGTACGTGGCGAATTTCCTACTTAACGCGTGGCAATGTATCCCATGTTGCGTCGTTGATCCACACTTCTCTCGTTATTTATAGTTTCCAAATGTAAAATGCAAGGAAAACAGACGACGAATTCACATGAAAGAAAAAAAGAATGTTCATATTTGAATGTTAGAACCCAACCGTTAGGATTTAAAGGTTTTAGAATTTTTTTAATATTAATTTAGTTAAATCTTTTACTTTCAGAATCATAATATTCTAATATATTTTTAAATTCGATGTTAATATCGACTCACTCTATCGACACTGATCCGATAATAATTTTCTCTTTTGACAATTTCACTCATTTATTAATTCTCAATAACTTAATATCATACTTATACAGAATTTCAAGGCATTTGTCATACACTCTATAACTTAAACTTGTAACTTAGCCTTTTCTTTATTCTGATCGTATCAATTATTAAAATCTCAATCATTAATCCAAAAATTATAACCTTTCAAAATTATAAGATGAGTGGTGCTTCACTTATCAAGGGTAGTTCGAGAATGGGTTTCGACAAGACTATTTGAGTTTTTTTTAATTCAATTTTTTATACTATTAAATATTTTTAAAAAATTTTAATATTATTAAAAAAAATATTTTCTTAATCACTAAATAAATAAATAAATGCATCGGATCCATCCACAGGACGCATCCTCTGGACAACAAGCATTTTCATTATAACATTGATGAGTTAGGACTGGTTTGCATTCATAGATGAAATGAAATAATTTTAAATAAAAATTAAAAATTAAAAAAATATATATTATTAAAATAATATTTTTTAATATTATTATTATTTAAAAATTTAAAATTATTAAATTATTTATTATATTTTATATAAAAATTTAAAAAAATTATAACAATAAAATGAAAGGAGATAAAATAATTTTTCAATCTAAACGAAGTTTAGTGTTTATTAAACAGATAAATCCGCGCGTGAGAATGCAAAGATGGGGATGGTGCAGTGCTTTTTAATTTTTAAGCTTATCTCGTTGATTAGCTGTGAGCCATAAGAAGCAGCTAGAAAATGATGCTTGGACATCGCCGTCATTCTCACGTGGAACGGAGACGTGGGGATGACTTTCCGCGTGAGCGTTGGCCAAATAGCATACGTTTGCTTTTATCTCTTCCATCCCGTGAATATTATTAACATACACATATAACTTATTTTCACCATTTTTCTTTTTACTAACTCTATCGCATTGTTTAGTTATTTAAAAAGTTGTAAAAAGAATAGTATGAATCCCATTATTCTTTAATATACAAATTACAGAAAATTCTACGTACCACATTTCTATCCCATATTTATCACACAATGACAAAGTAGACATTGTCCATTAATTAACCTTTAAATCTTCTTCATAAAAAATAAAAAATAATCCAGGGATAATAAAAGTGTCACATTTTATATAATGTGATGAAAGTAAAATAGTAACGTAGTTTGTAACATTACTCGTGAACTGCTGCATCTACACTAATAAAAAGGCAAGACATAATAGATTTGGTAACGATAATATTAATCTTGACTAAGCATAAAACTAATTAATAAATTCAACTCAGAACAAAAATGACTGACACATTGGTTTGTGTAATTATATTTGTAGTATTTATACGTAGATCAAGCATTTTTCTATATAAAAAAAGTTGTATTGAAACCGGTCTCCTAAAGATTTATATTGGGTATATGCATGTACGTTGTTTTGAAGAAACCTTATCATTGCTTATTTATATGTAACAAATAGGAAATTTTGCACTGAGAAAATAAAATGTTAAAATTAAAAAATAGACATATTATATGAATTTTATAAAATTTATTGAGAACTTAATTTACTATCTAAAATATATAAATTATGTTATGATATTGAGAGTTAAAGACTTAACCAAATTAATATCCAATAATCTTAGAGTTTTTGGATCCATGGTTGGGTTTTTACCAGAGGAGGGATCACGTCACGAATTCAAATCACGGAGACGCCACCTATAGGCTTGATTAAAATGCATTAGTATTATATATGCGTATGGTGTTAAGTTATTGAATACTAATAGATGAGTAAAACCTCTAAAAGGAAAAGGGCTACCACTGGGTTAGCGTCGATAGAGTTGGCGGCCATGGACGTTAGATTTGAAAGCGTGGTGGAATGTTATGATCTTGACGGTTAAATGATTAACCAAAATAGTATCCAGCAGTTTTAAGATTTTTGGATCAATGATTAGATTTTTAACAAATTATTAAGTAGTCTTTGAGTATAAACACATAGTAATCTTATCATATTACGTTATTTAAAATTAATATTTATGCAAGTAATTTTAATGGCATGGCATTTTGTGATAAGATAGAAGCAACACGTCCCATGCTCTGATAATATTTTGTTTCAAAAATCATTCAGACAACTATAAATATTTTAGGACTTGCTTATGCGTCTTTCTTTCTCACTTTAGGTTCTAAAATTTAGACACGAACTTTAAAGATAGTCAATTCTCGAACGAAAAATGCTATAGTTTTAATCAAAATTTGGACTTCTTGAAATGAAATATCAAGATTTGCCATTGAAAGTCTTGGTCGATCAACCCCTTTGCCATGCGCGCCATATATTATTGTTCAATTTAAATGAGAAACTTTCAGTCTATTTTTACAATGAATGTATGACCATAATTTCCTTTAAGGTACATATATCAGCACATCTTTCACCTCGTGCCAAAAAAACAACATTACATTTTTAATTAGAAAAAGTTGATAAATATTATGAATAGCGTGATAAATACATCCTATCACAAGATCATGATACGGTATAAGAATTATTACATTTTATGATATATATCATACAAGTACTACAGTAGAGTATTAGTGGACACATGTCTTTTTAACGTAAATAAAAAATAATAATAAATCTTCCCAACCTCTCAACACTCCACACTCTATCTTTTTTTAAAAAAAAATTTTAATTTTTTTTATTAAATAATTTTTATATGAATAGTAAATAAAAAATTTGAAATATTTTTAAAAAAATAAATTTTAAAATTTTAAAAAATATTAAAAAATATTAAAAAATATGGAATATAGAGTATGGATGAATAGTAAGAGGTTGCGTAGCAAAACCCAAAAAATAAATGAGTCGCACTCTTTTTTTCTTTTTCTTTTTTTAATGAATTTGAAATCATTTTCAACAACTCACGGTAAAATGTGGGTTAAGTTAACAGGAGAAACTTCCGTAAATTGACTTTTTCTCTGCGATTTGCTCCTTGTCCTTTAATACTTGTCACTTAAGCCAGACTCAAACCGTTACATATCATCCCAGAGAGAGAGAGAAGAGAGAGAGAGTGAACCCACCTGAAGGGGCAGAGAGCGTCAGACAAAAACTGAAGGATTCACTTTCATACTTAGTTGGGTTATGTTCATCTTAACAAGCTCAATCTTGATTTACCACCTTTTGTTTTTCATTTTTTGAATTATCTGAAACATTCTTGAAGAAAGCAAGAGAACGAATTACAGTGTTAATTGGTGAAAGATGAAGTTTTGCAAAAAATACCAGGAGTACATGCAAGGCCAGGATAAAAAACTACCTGGGCTTGGTTTCAAGAAGCTAAAGAAGATGTTGAAGAATTGCCGGAGCGAACTTCAGTCTGGCAATGGCATTGGCGGGGTCCATGACAGCCAAACATGTCCTGACCATTGCCCAGGTAATTTGAAAAACCATGAACACCTTTAAATATTTTTCTCATATTTTCTAGTTTGTTTGGAAAACAACCAGACTTGATTTGGGTTCTTGCGCAGTTCCCTAATCTTGATTGGGTTTTTGGTAAATCTGTTGGATTTTGTTATGTGCTCAGATCAAGTTTTTACTCGCTCTCTCTTTTATTTTTTTCCTTATTGAAGGAATTTTACCAATGTTATTTGTTGCAAATGTTTTGTCTGAAATAATTCCAATAACACTTATTTTCCTGCCTTTTTTTAGATAAAACCCAAATGATGTATGATCGAATGATTCCTTGGTTCTACTCGATGCATCCTCAACGTTTTCTTCACGATCTCTTTCTCTGGCTCAATGTTCTTTTTTTTATAGATCCTTTATAACTCATAGTCTCATACTACCAAAATCAATCATGAAAAGTAGCTTTATTTTTCCATTTCAAAGCTATTTTGAAGGTAATAGATATTTTGGAGCCGAGTTATCAGAACAATAATCGATTGCAGTAGACGTCGAGACGATACCTGCAGACTCTAATGTCGGCCCGTTTGGATAATGGGAAGAGATTGATGGTTTTAGATGAAAGTTGAATAAAATATTGTTAAATTATTATTTTTTAATATTATTATTGTTTTGAGATTTGAAAAAATTGAATTGTTTATTATATATTGTGTGAAAATTTAATAAAATTGTGATGATGAGATGAGATGAAATGAAATTATTTATGTATCCAAACCGCCATAATCTAATTTTGACATATTACCTTATGTTCTTTTACCTTCGTCTGTTGGGGGGGAGTTTTTTTGTCGTAATGAAAGCAGTGGTACTTTGTATGTTATAATTCTGCAATTATCATGTTCATTCTCAATGCATTTGAAGTGAGACTTGGTTAATTTTTTTTCTTTTACTGAGGATTGAGCCAAGTGCCATGATATGCCAATAGCTTCTATTTTTTTATCATTTTGGTAGATTACCACTGATCTAGATTTCGAGATAAAAAAAAAATCCAATATACTGGACAAGAACTTTAAACGTTTAGATTGTTCTGTCCGATGTGTGTAGTGTGCGATGGAACCTTCTTTCCTTCTCTTCTCAAGGAAATGTCTGCAGTAGTAGGTTGCTTCAATGAGCGTGCGCAGAAATTGCTTGAGCTGCATCTTGCTTCTGGCTTTCGGAAGTACATTATTTGGTTCAAAGGCAAGATACAAAAGAATCATGGCACCTTAATCCAAGAAGGAAAGGACCTTGTTACTTATGCACTGATCAACGCCATTGCAATAAGAAAAATTCTGAAGAAATATGATAAGGTATATCTATCCCACTTTTTGAAATGAATATTAACCACACGATTTGATAATATTTGGTTTTCCTTTTATGAATTTGCTTGAATTTTTTTTCATTTTGACCTCAGATTCATTACTCTAAGCAAGGTCAGGCCTTCAAGTCACAAGCACAAAGCATGCATATTGAAATTCTTCAGAGTCCCTGGCTCTGTGAGCTCATGGCTTTCCACATCAATCTAAGGGAAAGCAAGATCAAATCTAGTAAGGCACCAACATTGTTTGAGGGCTGCAACCTCACATTTAATGATGGCAAACCATCACTTACTTGTGAGCTCTTTGATTCAGTCAAAGTTGATATCGATTTGACTTGTTCTATATGCTTGGTAAGTTACAGCTTTCATTTTGCTGAGGACTTGTGCAAACTAAACTACATTAAGGACATCGATGGAATCTCTGGGCTTTGTGGATGTGCATGGTACATGGTCTTGTGCAAATAGGACATCTAATAACATAAAACATCCACTTGCAGAACTAAAAGATCTATTGAGATTGGCCTAGAAATGACAAAAAAAAGAATCATAAAATTGCTTGACCACAATCTAGTTTCTAATTTCACTCTAGACCTTGCATATGGTCAGTTTTTAGAAGTCAGGCTTCCATAGTCTGGATCTGCTTTCTCCAATAGTATTCAAGAATCATATTTTATCAGTATAAAACATAGAGCACTTCAGATTATAGGACCAGAGATGTTATCTGTTTGCCAATCTCAATAACAAGTGCAATTATTGACTGTGTCTTGATGGTACTTCATTGAGTTCACCTCCATGGACCGTTATTCGATTGTTAATTATTTTTTTCTTTTTTTTGGTAACAGGACACAGTCTTTGATGCGGTTTCCCTCACATGTGGCCATATATTCTGCTACATGTGTGCTTGCTCAGCCGCAGGAGTGACTATTGTGGATGGACTAAAGGCAGCAAAGTGTAAAGCCAAATGCCCTCTTTGCCGAGAGGTAAGTTACCATATTTCAATCTCTTGGATTGTGGGACAGCTCTCTCTGTTGATGATAATGT
The DNA here is from genome assembly GCA_029856935.1 of Cyclocarya paliurus. Lineage (NCBI taxonomy): Eukaryota > Viridiplantae > Streptophyta > Magnoliopsida > Fagales > Juglandaceae > Cyclocarya > Cyclocarya paliurus. The sequence goes on from CM056949.1 coordinate 13,974,518, forward strand.
CGCAGGGTGACAATCTTCATCTTTTTGGCTTCTCTGCCTCAAGTGCTATAAAAATATAAAACTCTTCACCTTTTGGCAATACATGGTAATTCCTTTCTGTTGATTTGCAGGCCAGAGTTTATGAAGTTGCTGTACACCTGGACGAGCTTAATATTCTACTGAGCAGAAGGTATAGGCATTTTGGAAGTTAAAACATTATGTTTATGAAGACATTTGAATCAGGATTAATAGAAGGAATAAATGAAAAACTGAACACGCATATATTGATCAGCTGCAGGGAATACTGGGAGGAGCGGCTTCAGACAGAAAGAGTAGAGAGGCTTCGGCAGTCGAAAGAGCACTGGGAGAACCAATGTCGGGCGTTTATGGGGGTCTAATTAGGCAATTCCATTCCTAGTGCTAACTATAGAATCAGCATCAACGATGCATCCGCAAATAATAAATGTAGATGCCTGTGACCTGTTTGTGTTTATTTTCTTCTTCTTTCTTCTTCTTTTTCTTTTTGTATAGTCCGTTTGTTTCAACACAGTATATATAACAGTGATTTGATTGATTGCAACGTTTTGTATGGATTCATTGATACGGTGGATTACAGAGCGACAGAAAAGATTTTAGGTGGAATGATAAAAAGGAATCAAACCAGTGGTCCTTAATTTACTTCGTCATCATCATGCCCAAGCTCAGCATATTACTTTTGGCCTAGGGGGCGGTACAAACTTATAAACCCTTTTTATTCGAAAGTAGCACAAAAGGTTCACTTCTTTCTTTTTCCAAGTCAAAAGTGCAACTTTCTTCGCAAGTTTTGGATCAATATTACCAGCTCCTAGCCTTATCAAACCCACTAATGTTTGCATTACAAAATAGAGGATACTCTGAGAATTCCAAAACCCCCCATGGACTTATTATATAATTTCACTCATCCAAAAGGCGATGCCCCTATTCCACTTTATCATATCAAAATGTTCTGTTCAAGACCAGTGGACTTCCGCGCAGTTAAGACACAGGCCACCGGAGTATGGATTCAATAGGCCCATCATCATCCACACACACAAGGGTGCGAACAGAGAGGCTGATTATAATCATTTACCCTTGACCGAAGTTCCTTTAATTTTTAAGTAACAATAGACTTGCATAAATCAGCATACAACAAATTGAGATTCCAAACATAGTACTGTAGTTCCAAGGGGTAGAAAGGCATCCCGGCACCAAACAAAGCCATTCTCAACTGGAAACTATCAAGGGATTCCTATCTTTATGCATGTGATACCTTTTGCAAAGTTTCTCCAGAGTTGCAACTGAATGCTGCATGGCATTTAGCTTTGTATCCATGAACATCCTCTACAGCACATTAAAAAAAACGATTAAGAAAAGCACCAATTTCACGAATTTGAGACCAAAAAAAATTGCCAATGATCTTGCAAGGTAACAGCATTTGCCATCCTCTCTCAAGAGGTATATCCACGGCTCAAGTCCCCATAACCCCGAACCCCCTTATAAAAAAAGATCTAAACTTTTATTCTACCTCGTAATTGTCTCCATATTTCTCAATCAGCCGACCTATATGAAGACGCTGCATTGATGTCAATGGTTGTGGAGGTGCGGATTCCCCATCCCTTCGCTGCTTTCCCAGTGCTGATTTCAAATCTTTGTGGCCAAAAGAGAAGTCATGGAATCAGCCATTATCAAAGACTGCTCAGATGGATCATGTCCTTTCAGTATGGATAAACTTGAACATCTATAACAGAACTTCCATGGAAAGAGATGTGTGCATTTTATGTGTGCAATATAAATTTTCTTTTTTATTGGCACCAAGTAGGGGGTGCACACAGTCGGGTCCGGTCCGGCGATGGACCGAAGGTTTTAGGTCCATCAATTGGACCGGACTGAACACCCAAGGAGACCGGACCAGACCGGTAGCTATCGGTCCAGTCCGGTCGGTCCATTCAGTCCAGCCTTTTTTTTTTTTTTTTTAAATCAATTAAAAAAAAAAATTATTTACAATACTAAATTAAACTAAGTGACTTATTAATGTGGATTATGTAACAAACTCAATAAAAAAATATTTTATATGATCAATGATAATAAATTAGATGAAAATTACATTATTGATGATGTTAATTATTACTTTATTACTAACTTAAAGTATGTTAATACATAATGAGCCATATACAACTTTTAACATTTTGCATATGAAGCAATAAGTATGAATAATTTAATTATCCATACATATTATATCCATAATTGAGAAAGATACATACTTAACATACTATTATAAATAAGAATAAAATATTTAATTATACATACTATTATAAATTTATAAATTATACATATATTATAATTTATACTATAACTCTTAATACTTAATAGTATTAGTAATGCATTAAAGAATATATTAATACATTGATACTAAATATATATAGTGATAGACTTATAGTGATTAGTTATTATGAATCATAATTAGTATAATTATATAATAGTATTAGTATAAAGTATTAGACTATTAGTAATATTAGTATAAGTATAACTATAGTATAATTTATGATTCTAATACTATAATGACAATTATAGTATAACTATATAATAGTATTAGTATAAAGTATTAGACTATTAGTAATATAGTATAGCTATATATTAGTAATATTAGTATAAGTATAATTGAATAAGTATAACTATAGTCTATAGTTAACAGTTATAACTATACTAAATCATTATAACTTATACTAATACATAATATAGTTATAATAAATCACTATAATAACTATTAGTAATATAGCTATATATTAGTAATATTAGTAATTTAGTATAAGTATAATTGTATAAGTATAACTATAGTCTATAGTCTATACTTATAACTATACTAAATCATTATAACTTATACTAATATATAATATAGTTTTTTTTTTTTTATAAGTACTAATATATAATATAGTTATAATTTCTTATAAACTTATAACTTATAATAAATCACTATAATATAGTATAACTAAACTAATATAACAACTAATATAACCATTAGTATAACTATATAAATATATAATAGTATTAATAGTCTATACTTAATTATAATATAGTATAATTATATATATAATTAATTATATATAAAAAATATATAGAAATACATTCGGTCCGGTCCGGTCCGAAAAACAGCCGGACTGTGGACCGGACCGAATGAATTCGGTCCAAAATGACCGGACCGGTCCGGTTCGGTCCAAAATGACTGGTCCGGTCCGGACCGACCGATGCTCACCCCTAGCACCAAGTGTCCAAGAACAGCATCCTAACTAACCCCGGAGGTGCACAGGCCCTCAACAAAGAGTTTCCCGCAAGTGCACATGCGTACAATATAAATATAGCTAACAATCTAAACTGAAAATTTCCTGAAAGATCAAATTGATGGATCTCTTTGACCAACAGACCTTCCTTTTTTTTATAGATAATCAAGAAGTTTTATTCATTAGAAAATAGGAAAATAGGCATAGCCCAAGTACAAACTGACCTCTAGAAGAGACTAATATAATGGTTCTAGTCTTAAGATTTTTGGTATTAAGACTTCACTTGCACAATTGTTTGAGGATTGCATTCACTTTAGGCAGATACAAGGGAAGTTTTCCTTCATCTAAACCATTTAGGCTTCTAACAAGTGCGATTCTTTATATTCTTTCCGATCAACTAGATGGAGAGTGGATGCTGAATTCAAACAGTTTCTTTAAAAGCTAAAACTTGCGGGTCTTATATTTAATGGACGTAGGGGTTTATCAGTTTCTTGTTAGGCTGTTAAATTTTAGAAATTAATGGGTACATCCTAAGGTTTTATCGATTTTTTGGAAGGATGTTAGCTTTTGGGATTTATGGATGCCTGGATCCATATTCTTTGCTATTTTATACTTATATCTCGAATTTTAAGATACCTTGATTCATAAAAAGGATTTTTTTTTAATTGCCCCATCATGTATGCATGGTAGGAACAACATGATTAAAAAGTCCTACGGCTTGTAACAATAACAAATTTGCAAGGAAATGTTAAATAGGGACAGAGCCTTATGTAGGTCTGGGAGGAACACAATGAAAGTACCATTCCTCCAATATGGCAAATGCGATCAAGCAAATGAGTTATACTATATACTTCGCTCCCATCAAACTGTATTAAAGTGGCACAGTCCATTGACCCTTGGACAAACTATTTTTCTTTTTGATAAGTTAACCTTGGACAAACTATTGTTTTGCTAAAAATAAAATATAAGGGTTGATGGATAATGTCATGTCAACGCATTAGCATAGGTGTAGTATGTAGTATTTCTTTAAAGAAACATTGGCCTTTGCAACTCATACTCTCATATTCACAGGTCATATATGACCATTTTCCCATCACAGTGAACTTTTTTATTTCTAAAAAGGTCTATATTTCTTATAAAAACAGAAAGGTCTGTATTCTTACAAAAAAAAAAGCTCCATATAAAAGAAAAGGTTATATTGCATGACAAAAGGTAAGTCAGGAGGCAATTAATACAAGATTTCCTGTTCTGAATCAGGACAAATTTAGTATTTAAACAGAAAACTTTTAGAGGAAAAAATGTAAAATATAGCACCCAGAATCCAACATCCTACACGAAAATTAAACTAACAGTCTACCGAGAGATCGATAGACCTAGAAAAGAAAAGAAAACATTTTTAGTACAGTCCAGTCCAATTGAAAGGTTATATATCTTCAATTAGTGTCTAATATCACTGGTCAGACTTCCCAGTAAAGGGAAATGAAGCATAATGATCAGCACAATTAGAAAATTAAATACACAATAAACAATCCCTCAAATTTGGAAATTTAACACAAATTCAAACAGAAGCCAGGAATCATCGCCATAGAAAAAAAATGAAAATCAAAAGGGAGAAAGAACAGACCGTCCTCCTCGAGGTCGCTACCGGAATCGATCGGATCGAGCTCCGAGGAGGCAGCTTCAGGTCCATCGGACGTCTGGGGGACCTGGAGAGAGTCGCTTTCGATGATGTGAGAGGTGCGTGATCGGACGCCAAGCAAGTTAGGGTTGGAAAGGACACCGAAAGACTTGTAGTTATGGATGACGCTGGCCTTGTCGTCCCACTTGGGATCTTGCGGAAGCAAGGAGCTGAGCTTCGGAGGAAGAGAAAATGCCGGCTTGAATACGTTAGGTTTTCTTTTCGGTAGTCCCACCCGCACCTTCGGCTTCGACTTCTTGTACTTTCTACGTGACCCCCCCATCCTCTCTCTCTGTCTCTGTGGTTTCTCTGGCCAGGAGACGAAGGAGAAGAGTAGGGTTTAAAGGGTTTAAGAACTTATGGTAAGAAAACAAGTCCGAAACGGTGCGTTTTAAGTTGACAGCCAAACCAGACGGTGCGTTTAATATTTATGTGCAAGTTTAGACCAAGCAGTTCTTTTTATGGAATAAAAATAAAAATAAAATGTTGTTGTGGGGGGTCTCTCTATAGATAATGTTACCTTAATTATTTTTTATTTGGCTGTTTCTAATCTTATTTTCATTTATTTATTTTTATTGCCTCAAGCTCATGTTATTTGTTTATTTTTTTCATTTAACAAGTATAGCGTCTTACATGATAAATAAATGTTTTTGCATATCAAAATAATATTTCAATATTTACTGTAATAAAAAAAAAAATATGACATACAATGTATTATCGCTTGGAAATAATGGAATAATAGATCACATAGCTAATATATTAAGGGTGTTGGTTAAGTCGAAGGAGAGTCTCTTCTGACTAATGAATTAGAGCACCAACGAATAGGATGTGGTGTACATATTACCTCCAATAAAAGTTTGACACATCAATCTCCTACTTTTAAAAAAATAGATTTGTGAGATAATATATTATTTTCAATAATTTATTTAAAAATTATAAAGAAATAAAAACATCCCAAGGATGGTGGTCACTGGTTATCCCCACCTCTTAAATGGGATGAATCTACCTTTTCCGACAGGCTGAAGGCAGATCCACCCTATGAAGGGTGGTGGTAGCCGGCCGGCCATCCCTAACTCCAAGCACTCCTCCTCTCAAGTGGCCAGACCATTCTTTTTTTTAATCTACAATATTTCAAAAGAATTATTTTTTGATTATTTTTATTTTTCAATACTTGATTCCTTGTGATTATCTAAATGGTGGTGTAAATGATTTTTTTATATATATATAAAATCTTAATAGAGGTTATGAGGTAGAACCTCAATTGGCAAAATTTGAAGGAGAAGGAGATGAGAATGAGAATCATGTCATTACATTTGATACAAGCACCTTCCACCCTCTAGAGTCTAGACCGCACATGAAGAGCTCCCTCAACATGTATAAGAGATCTAATATGTAAAACTGGTCCATAAATGGTTCATATCTCGTTTGGGAAGCAAGAGTCCCCATCAACCATGCAGCATTAATTGTGTCAAACAGAGCAAAAACTATGGGGCATCAATAATTTTCATCAGTCAATTTAATTTAACGACTTAAGTGTTAACTTTATAAAATAAAGTACAAAATTTTATAACCATTTTAAGTTGATCAGATCGAAAATCTTGTTCATTTTGATCAGCCAATTTAATTTGCATATATCAGCAGCTTTGTGCAAGACAAGGTGAAAGCTTGAATTAACAGTATTAATATTGAGCTGCCCATAAATTTCATATGCTTTCTACAATTCAATTCCAATTGCATTTAGAGAGATTGCAAATAGTGGGGCGTTAATAGAAAGACCCTGTGAATTAAAAAAAAACCAATGAAAAGAGTAATCAGCTACCTAGTAAGGGAATTCTGTCATGGGATCTGATGGTCAGCCATGACTAGCAGCAGTTGGATAGGAAAGGAGACTGACTAGGGTTGTCTTACAACCCAGATGAGCGGTTGGCATACTCTTGAACCAATGCACCAAAGAGCGATCGCCTTTCGAGCAGACGAGATGGTTTATCAAATTCCTTTGCCCATCCTGTCAAGAAGTAGAAAGAGAAGGGGCATAGCATAAGCTTCAAACTTCATTTGGTAAGCAATGCCAAGCAGTATCAGGCAAATCCTATAAATTATGAAGTCAACATGCAGCTTAAGCCATATGTAAGGAACAAAAACTTTCTTGTTCCAAGGAAAAAGATTTGGGCCCGCTCTTGTTGGTGAGATAGATCACTAGGCATGTGCATAAAGGGTATTGTAAAACGTGCATAGTCAGCCTATTCTTGGTATTCAGCATTCAAAATCACAGTGGCAGAGAGAAGGAATGACTTTATTTACATTGGAAGAACAACATTTGTTTCCAACATATATCAGTCTTCCTGTTCCAACAAACCTATAGTGTGTTATGAACCCAAAGAAGGTTCAAAATCAATCATTATTGGTAGCATATTTCAATTAGCTTCATGTAAGCAATTCGTCATATTATTTCCACATTCTTGTGTGGTTGAAAGAAAAATAATTTTCATAAAGAGATTTGAACCATATTAAGATGCCTATTGTAAAAGGGTTTCTCTGTGTAAGAGCCCAATGCATATTGAATAAAAACTGGAGAGCAAAATTTATCAATTCTGATTTTCATCATGTATGAAAATTTGGAAGTCCTTGAAGTAGCCATCCGCTTTTATTTTGCCTCCCATCTGATTTCAAAAACAAGTCATCAATCCTCTAGTACCGCCGGGTGTATACCATAATGTGAGATCTTTTGGACCGTTCTGGATGTAAATTTCGCTACACTGGTCATATGCTAAGTGAGTTGATGCTGCCACTACAATGAAACTTCCTTTTGGAATAATATTATATTCTTTTGCCCAGAAATTTTTTCATGACCTAGCTACTAGGATGTGGACTTTGCTACTTTGAAAGGAAAATGTAGATCCCAATAACCTCTACCCTATGCAAATGCATAATCTGTTTATGGAAACAAAGAAAAGAGAGAAACACAGACCTGCATCTATTACTAAAACCCTATCACAGTCCATGACTGTGGGTATTCGGTGAGCAATGCTGATAATTGTACAGGAAGCAAAGTCCTCCCGGATGATCTTCTGAATTACAGCATCAGTCTGGGAATCAACAGAAGCAGTGGCCTCATCCATGAACAAGACTTTGCTATGCTTAAGCATAACCCTGCCCAAACAGAGAAGCTGCCTTTGTCCCACACTCCAATTGTCCCCATTATCAGCCACTAAGGAGTCCAATATTATGGAAACGGTCAGTTGCAGATTGATACTTCTTTTGGAAGAGCAAAAAATGTCAAGTCACTTACCTAAAGAATCGAGCTTATCAGGTTTTGCAACCACCGCATCTTTAAGTTGGCAACGCTCCAGGCTCTGCAAAAGTAATAAGCTCTCAGCTCTGCAAACAGATAATATATGCAAACTTTGGTACATATGGTTCTTAAAAGTATGCCATGCCAGCAATGCTATAGTGTGCTAAATATATTACTCCGTAAATATATTACTCCATCAAAGTTAACGAAAAATCACATGCAAAAAAAAAAAAGGAACTGCAACATGGGTCCAAAAACATATATAGGTCCATAGAGCAATAATTGATACAGAAGTGGTATTTTAACTAGTTTAAAAACATATGTTTGGTAGGATAAGAATCTCTCCTGCCAGCACAAAACTCTTGACAATAATCTGAAAATAACAGAGGAAAGTTTACCTTCCATATCTCTTCATCTGAATACTGTCCAATTGGATCCATGTTGCTTCTCACTGTCCCTTCAAAAAGAACAGGTTCTTGAGGAATGATACCAAACCGAGACCGAAGATCATGAAGCCCAAGCATGCAAATGTCAAGGCCATCTATAATGATTCTCCCTCCCGAAGGTTCAACCAGCCTAAAGAAAACCTGGATCAAAGTTGACTTCCCACTTCCTGTACGACCAACGACCCCAATTTTTTCTCCCCCATGAATGCTTAGAGTAATCCCTTTCAGAACTAGAGGAGTGTTTGGACGATATCTAACCTGCATGCCAAAGATTCAAGGTATTATTAGCATAGATTTTAATGTTATTATTAACTAATATTAACTTGTTTTATCTTTGAAAGCATAAGATTCCTCTAAATTTTACCAGAGGTAAAAAATGTAGTTAAATACTTTCTGTTGATTTACGTGTTAGCATCAGGCCATCTTTATCTGCCTTTCCATCACATTCTAACCACAGAATACTGATTTTGATAATTTAGGAGTTTGAAGACATGAAGTTCAATTTTTTTTTTCTGAGCAAGACACGAGTTATATATCAACTAAGGGATAATACAATAGCGTAGGAGGGAAACTCTAACAAATACCACATGAAGTTCAATTTAATTATCAAACATAAAAACCTAAGGGAAAATTACACTCCTTTACACACCTAAACTACCACCGCTTTTGCAAGATGCACCATAAACCACCAAAATTCGCAATTTTTATGGTAAACTACCAAATCAAATTTTGGCAATTTTCATCCTCAAATGAGATCAAACCATTAAGATTTGTCACAAGTCCAATTTTCATTGATTTTAATGGTCAGATTTTAATCAACAGTCAAAATTGTTAAATTTGTAGTTTAGGGTGCAAAATACTAGTTTGATAGTTTTGGGTGGAAATTGAAAAAATGGTACTAGTTTGAGGGTGCAACATATAATTTTCCCTAGAACAGAAATATTTGAAGGCCACTTACCTGCAAGTCTTTGAGGTCAATATTTCCATGGGTGGGCCAATTTGGAGGAGGAAGACGGTCTTTGATTTCCCATGATGCTTCTGATGGAATATTGGTGAATTGCTTTATTCTCTCAACAGACACCATTCTGTTTTCCACGAAGCAGCTCATATATATGGCCCAAAACAACACAGCGTTTAGGGACAATCCATAGGAAAGAGATAAACCAACATTTTCTGCATAATTTAGAAAAATTGAATGAGTCAACTTTTCTGTAATGACATGTCGGTACGTTAAATGTGTAAAATTTGATGGTCTTATAATAAAGAAAGGAAAAATAAATAGATTTTATGGTACGCCGCAACATCATTCATATACTGGAAGAGCTCATACATTGAAAACACTAAACATATCTTGAGTCTTGATTTTAGCAAAACCCAAAAGAATATTAAGAGTTCCATAGATCATAGAGAGATTTCAAGATATTGTATTCAAGAATTCTCATTTACCAATAACAAGATACAGTGACAAATCTTTTGTAAAGCCACAATTTTGCATCTTGAGTTCACCAAAACCCATAAGGAAAGCCCAAAATAACGTTAAGAAGCCATTAGATTATCTGATACATTTGATATTGAATATGGAAATTCTTATTCACCAAAAGAACAAGAAGAGGCAGTGGCAAATCATTTGCGAATGATCCTTTGTATAAATGTTTGGCATCTCCAATAATCAAATTACCATTAATTATTGCCAATGCTCATACCTGGCCTTATGACACTGCTAGGTAGCAGGATCATGAACATAGTAGAAATGCAGAGGATGAAGCTCCCAAGCAGTTCTAAACGGAAACCCAGCCACTCATTGGATCCATTGTTATGGAAATCCATACGTAAGTTGGCATTAACACGCTTGACATTCTCCTCACAAAACCCCTCCTGCTTCCTGAATGAGCGGATAGTTACAACGCCAGAGATGCTTTCTGAGAAATGATGGATAACAGGTGCTTTTGTGATAGAGTCAAGGCGGGTTAATTCACGTGATGATGCAAGATAGTACCCCTGAACCACAAGATAGGGAAATCATCAACATCACTTTACATGATCTCATTTCTTTCAAACAAGTTGGGTTCCGATTATTATTGAAACTTTAGCCGTAAAAAAACCAAATATATAGTTGCTTTTTCTTTCTATAAATAAAGGGATCCTATTAAGCATCGATATGCCAAGGTTCAAAGCTGTTCAGAACGAATAATAGTATGTATGTCCTGGGCTCTGGTTCATCCACTCATTAAACCTTCTGGCTAATGGAATTCTATTAGGTGACCACCTATGGAGACATATGACATGTGTAATGAAGTATAATCTCTCTTTAATGTGAGATTACAATAGCTACAGCAATAAATCGTAATAACACAATACAAGGAGGGGCCCATACCCGATACCAGACATTCAGCCATGCAAGCGGAATCAATAAGAATACCGTGGGCCAAGAATACTGGCACGTGATGATGAAGATGCTGATCACTGTAATGTACATGGAAATTGTTAAGCTCACAAAAAAGGGGAGGAAGAGGTCAATGTTCGTCTGATCAGTTGAAGCCTGCAGGAAGGAAAAATAAAAAATTAAAACTTCATCAATCTACACAACTTCACTTGAAAAATGAAACCTCAAACGCTAAAAAAACCATCTTATGCTGAATTCTTACCCGACTTAGAATTCTTCCTGAAGGTGTAGTGTCAAAAAATGACATGGGAGCATGCAAGAGACTGTGCAGGATTTGCACAAAGAAAATTTGGGCTGTCTTAAGCCCCACAAATGTTACGGAAAAGGCCCTTATCAGTATCAACACAAATGAGACAACCGCAATAATTGCATAGACAGAAATGAACAAAGAAGGGTTGAATGACATAGCACGCTCTTCTGAAGTTTCGAATGCCAACCAATAATCACCCGCCATCAGAGATACTTGCCAAAGTAGAGACATCACCAGCACTGCAGCCACACCCCACCACCCAAAAGCCTCAGTGCAGTAAAGTTTATAAACATGCAAGCTCACTTTGCCAGTTTCTCTCTCCTCCTCTTTGATGAGCTTGGATGTCCCCTTATCAGAGTTTGGCTGATCAACAGACTTGCTTTCGCCGTTGGCTTCCCCGAGGTTAGAAGAGGTTTGCGTTGATTTTGGTAATTTGGGGGAATTTTCACCAGGCATTGTGGTGCCCACTTCAACAAGTTCCATGGACGTGTCATGGGCAGCAACAAGCGCTGTGAAATCCATGCCAGAATCTAGTAAATCATTGTACTTTCCCGATTGGACTACCATGCCATCTCTCATAACCTGGTATCAGAAAGCAAAAGTGAGAAATAAACTCACAAAACAGATGTGTGTTACTGTGTGAGTAATAATTGAACTACCAGCCAAAAATAAGTCATAATTACACTAACAGATAAAAAATTGCACTTACTAGGATAAGATCCACGTTATGCAAGAAATCAACTTGGTGGGTTACAAGTAGAATAGTCTTGCCTTTGAGAGCTCCTCTCACACATTCCTTTGAAAAGGCATGAATACAAAACAGTCAGAAACATTCTGATACCATGGTCTTCAGGAGATCAAAGGAGCCATCTAAATGTAAGTCAAGTCAGTAGCTTCGGAAGTAGAAGTAACATGTTACAGAAAACACCATTTAAAACAAGCAGTCTGGTTTATAGAAAGTAACATGCGGCAGCAGTCCATGCAGTAAACATAGATCTATCATAATATAATACTACCTCAAAAGTTATATTGCGTTAACTTTGCTTCAAATGACAAACTATTGTGTCCAGTTGTTTGTGGAATAAAACAAGAATAATTAAGTTTACACAGAAATTCCAAACTAGAAAGAAAATAAAATTCAATGTGACCTTGAATATTTCTGTTCCAGTATGTGCATCAACAGCGCTGAAGACATCATCAAGAAGATAGATATCACAATCCTGATATACAGCCCGAGCAAGTTGTATTCGCTGCTTTTGGCCACCGCTTAAATTGATTCCACGCTCTCCAATCTCAGTCTGATCTCCATACTCCATCATTTCCATGTCTTTTTCTAAGCAACAAACCCTGATGACTTCCCTGTATCTCTCTCTGTCCAGTGGCAAACCGAATAGGATGTTCTCTTGAATGGTGGCATTTTGAATCCATGAAGTTTGAGCTACATAGGCAGTTGTTCCGCAAACCCTGACCTATTTAACCAAAGACATAAAGGTCGGTCAGAGATTCATAAATCAGAACAATTTACCAATTTCTAGGTTTCACTAGCTGTGTTTGATTATGTTTCTACCATGTTAGTATCTACATACAAGTAAAAACTGGATTAATCCCAACCTACATAGAATTCAAATCAGGTTTACAGCATACAATGCATAAACATAACATAGACGGGCAGATATAATAGCAGAAAGGCTTTCTCAAAGAAACATGTGCACAGCACTATTCTTTTTTATAAGAAATCTTTATTAAAAAGTGGATGCACAGCACCTAAATTCATGACAAAGGAAAAAAGAAAAATCTCACAACACCCTCCATTAGAATCCATACCTTTCCTGATATTTTGTGCATCTCACCGAGAATTGATGCTAGGAGAGAAGACTTCCCAGATCCCACAGTCCCGACAATAGCTGTAAGCTCCCCTTTATTGATCTCCAAATTTATATTTTTCAAGGCTTCCTCTCCATTTTCATCATCCCAGCCAAACACCCCATCCTTAACTTCCACAGCAATTCTACCATCACATCCCTCCTCTCTCTCCACCGAATTGTTCATCAATTCCCTACTCATCATATACTTATCCAACCTGCCAAGTGATATCATTGCTTGTGAAAGAGAGATCATCGATTGTGGGAATGTCCTGATTGGTTCCTGCAAGATTTTGAAGATTGTAGTTGTTGTGAACACTGTCCCTGCATCAAGTGTAACTCCTAAGAAAATTGCAGTAGCAAATGTGAGCGTCGATATCAATAACGGGGTGCTCCACATAACAACGATATTTCCAGAGATCGAGTACATGAACTTGGAAAGCCATCCAAACTCCGATTCACGGAAAGCTTGAATTCTCTTATTGAAGTGTTCCTCCCATGCCTGGAACTTGATTACTCGCATGTAATTAAGCATCTCATTTGTTGCCTTCATCCTGGAATCGCGATTTCTCATCACATTGAATTGGAACCGGTTATTCCTCCGAGTACCGAATATAATAAATACCATAACACCAAGAATTCCAAAAACTGCTGTAATTACTGAAGCGCCAAGGTAGTTGTACAGGAGTACCAAGGCCACAGCAACTTGCAAAGGCACTAACCATATGGAATGCAGCTGTAGCATCATATCAGACAGCTGCTGAGCATCAACGGCCATGTAATTCACTATCTGTCCGACTCCATGAGCCTGCCGAGCAGAACCTGTCAACCTCAGACCCTTTTTGTACAAAGAAGTGATAAGAGTGGATCGAATGAGCATTCCAAGCTTCTGAGAATTGAAGTTAAATTGGTGAGTCGAGAGAACTTCAACAAATTTTGCGGCGAGGAGAATCAATACAAGGTAGTATCCTTCGTAAGGGGAGCTTCTCTTCCCAGAGGTGAAATCCACGAAACTTTGTATAAGAATAGGCCCTACATACATGACACAGAGCCGCACAATTGCAAGGGAGGCAGTGAAGGCAATTTCCTTCCAGAAGCATCGGAGCAATGTGGTTCGGACGGGGTGATTTGATTTTTCATGTGGTTTAGGCCAACTTGATTCAAAGACCACTGCCAATCTTTCAGCTCTATGTTCAGGTGAAAGGGATGGGATTTCTTCGATCTTGAGAGGAGATTTGTAGCCTTTACTCAGCAGGGGGTTCATCCAAAGCCAAAAGGCCCTGGAAACTATAGAAGCTGAGGCAAATCCAGTCACATTTGATTGGCTCAAAAGCGGTTCAGAGGATTTAGTTTCTACATCCATAACTGTTTCAATTTCTCTCATCACTGTCACCCCAGTAGATCCTATAATAGCAGCAAAAAGAAGAACTATGGACAATGGAAAAGAAACTATAGAAACTACATCATCCAATGTCAAATAGATGTCCTGTGGCTCTCCTACAAAGACTAAACGAATAAACCCAGAGGCCATAAACAAGGCAGCAACAATGAAATTTGCAACCCAATAAAATCGAAGCGATAGAGGATGAGTAACAGCTTGAAATCTTTTTTCATGGATGATTAAGATTGTGATTACTGCATGAGTTATGGCTTGGACAAGCCAAAATAGTCCATCAATTAGTTTCCAAGGAAATTGGGTGCTTCTACTAAATGTTAAAATGCTTATTACTGTGTAAGAAAATGCTAACAGAACGCTAACAATCAGACAAAGCTTAAACCACAGTGTAGTCCTTAGAGTAGCTCTATTGTTTCTAACGAGGGGCTTGTGGAGGTCAGAGCTGGTTTGGCTGTTGGAGGTGAACTTTGAATAGAGCTTTTGAACTCCAAATACCAAGAGGGTGAGCAAGAAGACGAGGTCAACAGAAGATAATAGAGTTCTTTGAGGACATGGGGAAAGGAAAATGAATTTTAGCCAATGGAGTGTGATTGAAATAGAGTCGTCCTCAGAGGATTGCATCACAGGGCTTGAGCATGAGATAGAAGTGATCCAAGCCTCAGAAGACATGTTCCAAACTTCGAGTGCAGAGTACAGAATCACTCTTCCACGCAGGATTTCCGTCAATCTCCTTCCTCTCGCTACCTGAAAAGAACAGAGAAAACGGATCAGGATCCTAGAGAACATTGACAAAACCTTGTAACATGATCTTTCGAAACTAAAATAAAAATCACCCCCCAAAACGAACAAAATTCAAAATCACATACCAGATGGCAAAGATGCAATGTAAGATTACAAGTGTGAAATTAAAGGACATGGTAGAAATAAATAAAATTATTAAATTCATCTTTTTCCATTGGCTCATCTTATAAACTTGAGGCTGTGAGAGTTCAGAGGTACTGCCTTAACGTCTACTAGAACCAAGTCGCAGACAATTTTCCAGACCAAATGGTTTTCGCTATTTCTTGGCAAATGAACTTCATCGAACAAAAAACGAGAAATGAAACCGTATCCCTCCCATCAAGAACTTTTCATTGAACAAAAGGGTGCTTAAAACTGGCCCTTGCCAAAACATACCAATTAAAGAAGCAAAGGTTAAAAAAATATATAAATAAAAATAAAAAGGAAACAAATGTGGTAAAATATGGTAGGATCTAAATAGCACCATCATAAATAGTAGAAAAAAGGGCCTGTTGCCATAAACACGTTATCTCCGCAAATCAAATTAATTTTCTCGAGGTCATCCACTGGCAATTAATAAGACCATCATATCACGTCCTCACCAAACACTACAAACGTTATCAGGACAAACAAAAGATACTATAACGAATGAAAACAAAAATCTCGATGATCATATAATTAAAAGAATGGTTGAAAATGGCAATAAACTGAGAAACTAGACCGAGCTCATAAAAAAAGTTGATACACAGAGGGAAAAGGAGGAGGGAGGACATACGAAGAGCAACTAAAACGAACATTTGAGAGAAAACAATGGAGTTAACAGTAAACAGATAAGGCAGGAAACAGTCATAAAACCGAGCCATGCAAAACCGAGAGGACCGTTAATTTACGGAATGCCACAGTAACTCAGTTTCGGTATATGAAGATTCAATAGTAAAAGAGAAGCAGGTTTTCTCTGAGCTATCAAATCTCAAGCTTCAAAGTATTCCTATTCCCAGAGTTTTCATCCGAGCAAAATGATATACGGCAGTATCATCTGTCTGACTACTACTGCACCAGAAATGACCAAAAATGATTACCTTGGTACTCAGCTCTAGCTCCTGCAGATCTTGGCAAGAGATGCCTTGGGATGCAGAGCAATATATCTGGTCACTGTTTACGGCAGGCTATATATATGACAAGGCAGCAGACGAAAAGTCCTGGACCAGAATCAGCTGGCTCTGCGGAAGAGTCGTGGAGAAATGGTTTTTTTCCAGATAAAACGTATTCCTAGTCGTTCATTACACGTGCCCGGTTAGCATTTAGGAAGGGTTCGAGCTCAATTGCCGCCGTAGCGCGTGCATATATTGTTCAATAACAAGACAGGTGGGAATTGTGAAGGGTTAGGGGCTAGTCAGTAACGACGTGGCAACAGCTGAGCGGTCCAATCAACCAAACCGAAGCGGGAAAACCCAGAGCGCGTGGCACTGGCAGTTCTTACTTCTTAGGTTTGTAGAAAGACAATATGTCATTCGTACTGTTGCGCTTTTTTTTTATTGTTTTCTTCTGAGTAAACAGTTGTCGTTTTAGACATCAAGGAACGACGGCCATGCATTGATTAATAAAATGGCAAAAACTGTGGGCCCTCTTTTTGTAGTAACGATGAATATGCTTAAATTAAAAACAATGAATGTGCTTATATTTCAACTATGTCTACATATAATTATATTTTAGATTAAAATATTTCTATAAAAGGATTTTTATTTTTTTTTATAAAAATACCCCCCATTAAAAATATGATTATAAAGATGATTATCATTTTTCATATAAAAATAGTATAAACCATGGGAAAGTAACAGTTTTTTTTTACCTTATTTCATATTTGATTATGTTGAAAAAGTTTGATAAAAATATTTTAAAATTAAAATATTATTTTTATTTTAAATTTTGAAAAAAAATTATTATTTTTTGTATTTTATTTAGAAATATGGGAAAGTTGTAATGATATTTAAGTAATTATTAGATGAAAATTTTGAATATTTGAAAATTTAAAAAAATGTTTTCTAATTGATTAATGTTTGAGAAGGAAATTATAAAAAATTTTAAGATGAAAATAAGACTAGAAGAGAAGTTTTGAGAAGAAAAGTTCTAAGTGCCCAAATATAGCCTTGATGATTTCATATTCGAGTATATTGAAAAAGGAAACTAGAAGAAAAGGTGTGTACTTTTAATGTTGAAGTTATTGAAGATTTAAAATTTAGATTTAAAAAAAAAAATCTATGCGTCAACTTAAAAAAAAAAAAAAAATCTTTTAAGAGGGATTTCTGTTTTTTTTTTTTATATAAATAAACTTTCATTAATAAATAAATCAATACATAGCAACTTGATCAAATCGAAATGCATGATCCACAAAAGCTGGAACATGTTCCCACCACGTAAAAATATTATCAATATTCCAAACAAAACCTGACAAACTATAATCTACCCTATTACCATCCCTAAAAACATGTTGAACTCTCATATACTAGTTAATAGAATGAATACTATCTTAAAACGTTTTTTTAATCTAAAATAGGAAATGTAATATATATTGAGATGATTTTTTATGGTTCTTGTATCTAAACCTTATATCCAATTCGTAAAGAGATAAATATAATATATAAATCAATTTTAATATATATATATATATAGAAAATTTTATTCATCATCTTCTCGTCATCTCATGATGTAGCATTAAATGATAAATTCATATATAAAACATAATAAATAATTTGTAATAATCTAATGTCATATTATGGGATAATGAGAAAATTGATGATAAGTAGTTCTATTCTATATATATATGAGTGGTATTATAATTACTTACACTTTTACTTACAAAACTTATTTTGTTAGGTTTTTTTTTTAATTTTAAATTTCATAATTTTCAGCATATCAATAACTGACACGTGGATAAGTAAGTTTTTATAAATTTTTATTAAATACATTTAACATTTTTCATATATATATATCATCCCTATCATTACTCTTAAAATATATAATAATTAATCTTGACACAAGAGGATCCACGTAGTCTTTCACTGACATATCCCGTGTCTTTAAAAAGATTTCTTTCCGTTTAGTATAGAATTAATGCAAGAGTAATGATATATAATATGTAATTCTTGTGAATTTCTTTTTAAAAAATGTAGATATTATTATTAATAAAATAATTTTTTTATATAAATTTCAGATTTATTGCTAAGAAAAAAAGGCTAAAATTGTATATTAACAAAGGGAAAGGAGTAGATGGTTGCTAGGATGGATTTTGATTGTTTGAATTGAGAGATGAAATAATTTTAGATAAGTTAAATAAAATATTATTTTTTAATTTTATTAATATTTTAAAATTTTAAAAATTAAATTATTTATTATATTTTATATTAAAATTTAAAAAAATTTAAAAAATAAATTGAGATCATTTTTAAATCTAAAGGGAGCTTAATGATTTATTTATATATAAGCGAGGGTCATCACCCATCACCTCACCTGATCCCCGTGTGAGACCCGTTTCGTATGCGTTGAAATAATTGGGATCATTAATGATCACGGACAAATAAATCTTTTCCAATTATTCATTCCGTCACAGTCCAACTGTCAGAGTAACCTCCCAAGACCTCACCCCATCATGAATCACCATTCCTCGTCCTATTAAAGCCGAGGGTACGTCCACCGCTTCCAGCTTTGGCTGAGAGTTACTAATATGAGTTATTCGTCTTTATTTATTTATTTTATATATTTTAATAATTTTAAATATTTAAAAAATAAAAAATATATATAATATTATTAAAAAATATTTTATTAATCATTAAGTCAAAAATAAAATAAAAAATTTCAACGGTAATCTCGAGCTATTAGAACCAGTAGTAAGAATATCATTTTTTTTAATTTTAAGACGGAACTACAACTACAGCTACTGCTGGTTTCTGCTAATTATTTTAGTGTGTTTGTTTTTTTTCCTTACATGTGTTTTTTCAAAATTTTTAAATTATTTTAAAAAAAATTCACAATATCGTTAAAAAATACTTCTTAATCATAAATTAAAAAAAAAAAATACAGCAGCAACTGTCAGCTCCCGCCGGAGGACTAGCATTATTCTTAAATACTTTTCCTCCGAAAATGTACCAATAACTTTCTATTTTTAAAAAGAAAATGTCAGGGTCATCGACCTGCATTGTAATTTGTTGTATGATGGTGTAAAATGTATCTATTTTAATATTTTTTAAAAATTTTAGAAAAACAAATTATAAATTTATTAAAAAATATTTGCTTAACCATTAAAGCCTTATTTGGATACTAAAAATCAATATTTTGAATTTTGTTTCGTACCGGTCGATATGGTCGAAATACGCCATATCGACCGGGTAGTCGGCATAGAGAATTATATTGTTTCGTATTGGTAAAAATTTTGATCATATCGGCCGGTACTATACAGATTTTAACCTTTACCATTTTTTTTTATTTTTTCAAATTGTAAGTTCATTTTTGTACTCCCAATTGAGATCAGACTATTTATAATTTATATAATTTATTCATATGTAGACTATTATTTTATAATATAATTTTTATATATAATTTATTCATATATATACTATTCCGAAACGGTACTAATATCGAAATATTTCGTTTCAATATCTCGACTGAAACGGTCACGGAAACGATATTCAAAACATTGCTAAAAACATTCAAACTTATTTTATCTAATCATTACAATTTTATCAAATTTTTAAACAAAATATAATAAACAATTTAATTTCATCAAATCTTAAAATAAAAATGACATTCTAACAATATTTTATTCAACTTTCATCTCAACTCACTATCCAAACTTTTCTTAACTTAAAAAAATAAAAATAAATAAAAATCAGTAGCTTCTCTTAGTAAGATAAGTATAAAGGAAAATGCTACTTAGACGAATTATACCCCCAGTTTGACCGATGTTGTGTTTTTTTAACATAATAGTTAAGAAATAGATTATTAGTAAATTTGTGTTTTTTTATTTATAAAAAATACTTAAAGATATTAAAAAATGTTTAGGAAAAAAAATGCATTTACACTATGGTACAAATTACAGTGCAGAGCACCATTCTCAATATCCATAGCATTATCAAACACATGCAACCTTTTCACAAGGAATACATGTGTTTCTTTTATTAAAAAAAAAAGTGGGATTTATAGTTAAAAAAATCATTTTTTAATATAAATTTTAGATTTATTCATATTTTTAAATAGAATACGCGATAATTGCACACCCTAAGACTAGAAAAATCTTTCTTTTCAAATCTTTTAATCAGAATATTTTTATAAAATAATTTATAAAAATGAGATTCTTTAATAGAAATGTTCTCAATTTAAAATATAATTATATAAAATATTGTAATAAATATTATACAATAAATATTATAGATATATCATTTATTATAAAATAATTATTATAGATATATCATTTATTATAAAATAATTATTATAGATATATCATTTATTATACAATAATTATTATAGATATATCATTACTCTTATTTTTTAATTTATAATATAAATTTTTATACCTGATTTTTAATTGAAGAAATTCAAGAAGCGAAAATGATTTCTTTTTTTAATTTCCTCATTGTTCGTCTAAATTGTTAGTTCTAAGTAGCGGTACCCAATTTTATTATAATTTATTTTAGATAAAAAAACATATAACTATATTGTCTTGCTTTAAATTTTTATAGAATACATCCCGTTAAAAAGTATATAGACAATATTGCTTATAAATTTATAATGAAAAAATATTAGACTTTTCCACCAACCTTTCAATATTATCTATTCATTTTACAACTAATTGCAACTAAATATATCCAGTAAAATTTTTAAAAAATGTAAACCAATTCAAGATACCAACAATTTTTTTTATCGAAATTTTATTAAATCAATAACAAAAAAATACGAAAGTGATAAAATATATGTCATGTCATGACTAATTATAGAACGACACGTGTAATAAATTTATAATTAATATTATGAAAGGTTTATAATTGCATACTCAGCATAAAATACTATAATAAAATACTATAAATAGTATATAATAAAATAAATATATAAAATTTGAAAATAAACTAAAATAAAAAAGAAATAAAAACTTCAAAAAATGTAAAATTAAAATTCATCAACTAATTTAAAAAAACATTCAAAATATGAAAGTTTGCAAAAATAGTAAGCAAAATAAAAAAAAATTAAATTAAAAGACTCAAGAACATAAAATAAAAAATAAAAATAATAAACATAAAAAACGAATAATTATAAGCCACTAGGGGGGCCACCCAAGGGCTGAACCGTGAGGACCACCTCGATCAACCACCCAATAGAGTTGCTATCTCGCGCCTACCAAGGGTGCCACCCATTACGAATTTACGACCGGTTGTTTTTTTGTTTTTGAAATTGATTTCTTTATATTTGTTTTATGTTAAAAAAAACGTTTGTATTTAAGTAATATTGGAAAAATAAATTGATTTAAACAGCTCACTCAATTTAGAAGTTGGTGTTGAAATTGTAACTTGAGGGGAAGATAATCCTTTCTATTGTTTTGAAAATGAATTTACTTACTTTTGCACGTTCTACATCTCTTCCCAACAAGGGGGGCATTTTTTAAGTCTAGTTATAACTCTAATGGTTAATTCAAATTCATTTATTACAGAATATAACGGCAGAGATCATATAAAATCAATGATTTGATTTAATTATTACCTTAATTTAATTTTCATAATTATCAAATCAAAATATTTAATTTTCATAATAATTATAATATATACTTTGATCTCATTCTCTCTCATTCAAAGTCTCTCTAGTTCTCCTTCATTTTTTTTTATCAGTCTCAATTCATATTATATTTTAACTCATTTAGTAGAAATGGATTTTGCTACACAACTTCCTACTATTCATCTACATTCCACACTCGATATTTTTTAATATTTTTTTAAAATTTTTTTTTGAATTTATTTTTTTTAAATATTTCAAATTTTTTATTTACTATTCATATAAAAATTATTTAATAAAAAAAATTAAAAAGAAATTTTTAAAAAAAGATGGAATGTGAAGTGTTGGAAAGTTAGAAAGATTTATTAATTAAGTAATTATAGATATAAGTGTATAAGTTTCATATATTTAAAAAAAAAAAACATAAGAATCAATTGTTAAAAATTATTATTTTTATATGAATTATATATATATATATTTTAAAAAAGTGCGCAAAATCAGTGTGTCTATGTCGCAGTAACAGTGACAAGTGCTGGAGTCTGAACCTTTCCGGCCTCAAACTAAGATAATGGTCGCACGTTTCCTCCACGCACCAAATGTGTCCAGAGGTTCCAAATCAAGGAGATCATATTCTAGCAGTGAACACCACCACCACTCTTTTTACCAACCGCACACCTTTGTTTTTTTTTTTTTTTTTTCCTTTTTAAAGTCCCCTCATTGCCAATACACTTACCATTTTTATTTTCCTAAAAATATCCCATATTATACCAAGCTCGTGAAGAAAGGGAAAACGAAATAATGCTATAAATGTGATATCATTTATATTTTCAATTGTCTTAAAGTTTGTTTATTTTATTTTATGTAAAAATTTAAAAAAATTATAATAATTAAATGAGATAAGAATAATTGTGAAAACAAATGAGATCTATATAAAAACATCAGCCAAACATCTCTAGATAAACATGTACAATCTCATATGGAATGAAAAAGTGAAAATCAAGTATATCAAGCTATAATTTATATAATATATTTAATTATGTTCTAAAATAAATTTTATTATATAAATTTTATTTATAAAAATGTATGAATTTAATAAAATCTTTTTAGTGGTTAAAAACATTGATCTCATTATTCCAAATAGAATTGAAACAAAATATCTCAATTCGTCATTGGTGACATCAGATGATGCCCAATAATAGCGACATATAATTATGGACATTGCTACTGATTGAAGCGTGGAGGTCAAAGTTGGAAAATGGTTGTCGAATTCCCATGCAAAGGCAAAAAAAACGCAGCCACCAAATCGGATGATGATTCAGACCCTCCACCCGATGGTTCTGATATGTTGGAATCACACACATACCTATCATGCTATCCGCTGTCAACTGTCACAAACTGCCAAATATTTTATAGTTAGATCAGAATTCCAAGCACGTGCATGTAGAGTGAAAACTAAGTTCTGACGCTATGAAAGCAGGGTTTCATTTAAAAAATAAAAATAAAAATCATCTTACTGAGATTGTTTGAGCTTGTTTGTAAATAGATATGATTTTGAAATTATCATCTTATCTTATTTATTTTTATAATTTTTAAAAATAATTTTACAAATTTTTAAATAAAAAATAAGTCAATTTTTTTTAAATTTTTAAATAAAAATAATATTATAAAATAATATTTTAATAATATTTTAACTATATAATATTTTTTATTAAATTTATTCTCTCTCATTTCTCAGAAATCAAAAATTATTCAACTCGAATTATCTTATTATTATTTATAAAATATCATAATATTATTATTTACAATATCCTATTACTATTTTGATAGTGAAATGAGAATTTTAAATTTTAAATTAAAGTTTAAAATATTATTTTTTAATATTATTATTATTTAAAAATTAAAAAAAATTAAATTATAATTTAAAAAAATTAAATTATTTATTATATTTTATATAAAAGATTAAAAATTATAATAAAAAAAAAATAAAAAAATTTACATCTTATCTCACTTACCACACCTGCCGCTTTCAATATTTGCAGCGGGAGTGATGTTTCAAATCAGTCTTTAAAAAATAATGTGGCACGTGGTTGACACGTTATAAATAATTATAAAGTCGTCGTGCATCAAATAGATATGCAGTCAGCATCCTATGTTAGCAACAAATATTAAGAAATTTAAAAAATAAAATAAGATAATTTTTAATTTTGGAAAAAATAAAACTATAAAAGAATTATAAAAAAAAAACATATTTTAATAAGTAGTTGTGTAAAATTTGTGTAATAGTTGGATCTTTATCAACTTTGTTCGTGATATAATCCTATTGGGGGTAATGAAAACATTAATCAGAAAGGAGATGATGAGCTTTGTTAGCTCCCAAAACCAAACGGTCCATTTTCATGCAAAGTTTTGAAAGAGATTTGAAAATCCTTTTGCCTATTTTAAGCACTCACCAAAACAACTGGATTTTGGAATAGTAACTTTTCCAAGGGAATAGGCCATCGTCACGGCCATTTTAAGCCCAGCCCAAGTTTGGATTTTAGTTTTGCTGGCCCATGCTGTTCTTCTTTATATGCTGGGTTAAATGCGATAAACGAAGTCAACAAATTTTAAAAAAAAAAAATTCAAATATCCTATTTATCATTTCACTTAATCAGAAAACTTAATATGCTTAGCCCTGTATAATTATTACCATTCCAACATATCACTATCAAAAAAGAAAAAGAAAAAATAAATACTAGGTGTACACACAATTCTTACATTAAAAAAATTTACATACTGATGTGATTTAATGTGATACGTCAAATCTATATTACAATAAAAAGAATTTTACAATCTAATAAATTACATTAAATCACCTCGGCATATAGAATTTTAGTTCTTATGTAAGATTTATTGGTGATGATGCATTGGGTGATGACTTTTGAGGACAGTGATGATGAAGGTAACAAAACCAAAATTGTTTCCAGTTGACGTATGGAGCTTGGTTATGCTATAAATTATTGATCCTTCCTTGCAAAACAGTACTGGTTAACCCTGTTATGTTTGCCTGCCGGCGTACACGGAAAGATCAGTTAACAAAGCTGAAAATAATTACGGTAGATGGAGGGAGGGAAAGCAAGTTATTTTCAGCTTCATACAACTCTTACAGGCCTTGCCTTGGTGAATAGAGTGTCTAACGAGAAGCTAATTTGTTTTTTTCAAATATTTTTTAGATTTTTTAAATATTTTAAGAAAATAAAAACTGCAAATTCATTATAAAATATTTTTTTAATCATTAAGTATAAATAAATAAATAAATAAAAACCGGTGAGGATTGGTTCCTCAGTGAGCTCAGCATTCTGGTTTGCTCATATAGGGTTGCCGATACTTTATTTTATCTTGTACAAGTTAATACAATAGTAAACTTGCATTTTGTTGTGTGAACTTATTGCATTTAGGCATTTATTTAGGCGTCACAATTAGGCAAAATATTAATTTAACTGAAAAAAGAAGAAGAAGAAAAGTTAGGCCTCTGAGATTAAAGAATATTAAAAATAAATGATCAATGTTATTATTATTATTATTATTAATGAGCAATATTTATTCTATTCGCGTGGATGAAACTAAGGTTACGTTTGAATGTTGGAAAGAGTTGAGTTATGCATAGTAATATTTTATAGGTCCCATTAAGATGAGTTTAACTTTTTAGATTAAAATGTATGAAGTAGGTTAAGATAAGTTTAACTTTTTATGAAAAGTTGAAAAAATAATAAGTCTGATCAATAATTGATTTAAGACGAGTTGAGTTTGTTTCACAAAATTAATGTTTAAGAGTTCAATGATCCCTATTTACTACTTCGATATTCCGCTAGTAACTATGACAACAAATAAGAGCAAAGTCAAAATCAGGATCAGCAACCCCCAAAAGAAAAAGGATCACAAAATACAAGAAAATAATTATCAACGATCGTTTTCAATTAAGTTAATACTAATTAACTAAATTGTTCAAAAGTGATAACATAACTTCAGAATCATGGCGTATGATAACTGCAAAATCATTTCCAAGTAGAAAACAATGCAGTTGGCCTAGATGTGCATATATAGTGAAGGAAAAGGCAAGTTGCATCCAACTCAACTTCATCTAATCAAGATCACATAAGTAATCATGATTTGATCACTTAAAAATGGAAATATCACTCCTCTCAATTTAAAGGTTTTCCATATGGGCAACAATAGTAATTTCAATCATTTAAAAAATTAAGAGTAGTGTTAAATACAGTTATAAGTTATGCAAATCTCGTACATTCTCACTAAAAAAGTGAAGTCTATTATTTAAAAATATATTTTTTTTATATGAATTCTAAATTTATTCATTTTTTGAAAATAGCACTACATCTCAGCATATCAATAATTGATGAAGAAATAAAATTTTTATAAATATATTTAATCTTTTTATTTTTATTTTTAAAGAAAGTACACATAATTTGCACAC
Organism: Cyclocarya paliurus; assembly: GCA_029856935.1. Classification (NCBI taxonomy): domain Eukaryota; kingdom Viridiplantae; phylum Streptophyta; class Magnoliopsida; order Fagales; family Juglandaceae; genus Cyclocarya; species Cyclocarya paliurus. Next base: position 14,001,161 of record CM056949.1, read on the forward strand.
ATTCAAATTATAAAAATTATCTTCTGAGTATTAATTCAATATGGGTGAAATCTAAACCACACTGATAATTAATAATTAATTAATAATAATAGTAAATTTTACAAAAAAGGAATATAAACGAGGAATTAAAAAAGAAGCAAAAAGTGAGATATGACATGGCAAAGATTCATTGGCTAGAGAAAATCACTCTACTGGTCTTCACCTGAGGGGATCCGGACCCCCTAAAACCCTCGTTACAAGGAGGTCTTTCTTTCTTTTCACCTCTCCCGAAAGGGTCGAATTCTCTGCTTTCGATGGAGACCGCGGACATGGATGTCGAAGAACAGCCGCATTCAGATCCCAGTCCAAACTCTTACAAGCGGTTTGGACTTAAAAATTCATTTCAGACCAATTTCGGCGATGACTACGTTTTCCAAATCGTCCCCAAGTACGATTTTTTCCCTCCCTACTAACATAATTTTCCTTTGAATTTCTAATTTTTTGGACGAAAACTTAGGAAGAGAGGAAAAATTGGATTTGAGTCCTATAAACCACCCCCTAATTGACATACTCAAAGCTTTAAATTAGGTTAGTGGGCCTTCACTATGCATTTTCGCTTCTGTGCTTTTCCAAACCTTTCTCGGGAAACAAACGAGTAATTTTTATCTGGGATTTTAGGAATTGTGTTCAGTTGTATTTTGGGAGGTGATTTTTTTGTCTGGTTTTGGATGTAAGGGAGGATTGGACGGCAATGGCTGTGTCATTGTCTACAAATACGGTGAAGCTGTACTCACCAGTAACTGGTCAGTACTACGGAGAGTGTAGGGGTCACTCTACGACTATAAATCACATCTCATTCTCGGGTGCATCAACCCCACATGTATTGCACTCTTGCTCTTCTGATGGAACCATTAGAGCTTGGGATTCGAGGTCATTCCAGGAGGTAGTCACTTAGTCTCTCTCTTTGCATTCAGATGTATATATGTATATGGTTATGTGGTCTCCAATATTTTTGTGAATAAATTCATTTTAGAACGACTGATTCTGATTTTTGTTTATTTTGTCTCATTCTTGATACTGTAGGTTTCATGTATAAGTGCAGGCAATTCGCAAGAGGTCTTCAGCTTCTCGTTCGGAGGATCAAATGACAACCTTCTTGCTGCAGGATGTCAATCCCAGGTTTGATGTCTGTAGTAGGAGATTAATGATATTGAGTGTTATGAAATGTTAGTTTTCTGATTTAGATATTTCTAGTTTTTGTGAAATGTTATGCATTTATTATTCCCACACATATAGGATAGCTATGTCTAGAGATGATGTTTCCAGAACAATATGCTTGCTTTTTTTCTTTCTCATTTGTTTGTTAGACAAAAAAGTTAGCGAAGTGCAGAAATTACTAGTTTCTTACGATTATCTTCTCTTGCATCATTTTTACAAAGATACTCTTCTGGGACTGGAGGAACAAAAAGCAAGTTGCTTGTTTGGAGGACTCTCACGTGGATGATGTTACACAGGTTTGTCTGATTATTATGCCTGTGAAATGTGTCCATATAACAGATTGAGCCATGCTCACTTATTTACGAGTTTATTCATAGGCAAATAGTGATTTAAAATAGTTTTTAATTTGTCCTGATGAAGTACTTGAAATGTGTTAGAATGGAACTTCTACAGTTAGGCGTATTAGTTGATTTAGGATGGAGCATGTATTAAGAAACCTAGATGCCCGCATGGAATGCTATCTTATGTAGGCCAAGCTTGCATTGTACTTATTTTGTGATACCTGTACTTGTCAAAAAAAATTATTTTGTAATACTTGTCTCGGAAATGTCACAACCTGGTTTTTTCACCGACTTCTTTGAAAAGTTTCATAAAAAAATTGTCTGGTGTGCTTATGTGATCTATTGTCATGATAAGGTGATGAAGGGATCTAATTGCTTGATTATATAGCTCATTTTTGGAACACGTGTTTATTCTGACTTTTCCGTACCTTTGTGGTTGTTGGTAGGTTCACTTTGTCCCTGACCATCGAAGCAAGCTTGTTTCTGCCTCTGTGGACGGCTTGATATGTATATTTGATACTGAAGGAGATATCAATGATGATGAACATCTGGAATCAGTAAGTGCAAGCCTGTAATTTGTTGAAATTTATGTCCATCTGAGTTGATTGGGAGTGATGGGTCAATGATCAGTTATTAGGAATTTTAAGCAAATTTTTTGTCTTTTTTTTTTTGATAGGTAATAAGAGATTTTATTCCAAGTAAATAGGCATAACCCAAGTACACAGGGAGTATACATGAGAATACACCTAAATACAAACTAAAGCAAAATATAATTAAAATAAAGCATTACAAAATATTCATGTCCTTCACTAGATTGTTCACCCAAAAATTTAAAGTGGTAAAGAAAAAATCCCTAAATTCCCCCATTGTGCTTTCACAATCTTCGAAGCACCTCCCATTTCTCTCCAGCCATAGACACCAGAACAAACACAAAGGAATCATCCTCCATTCAGCTTTATTGCCTCCACATCCCGAGCAAATTATTGGTCATTTACGTGACAATTACTGAAAAATGCAAGTGGGCTTTTGGTAATCAGGAAATTTGGTATCAGTAATTTCTCACTTTCAGAATATGACTGAGATTATCATCTTATTTGATAAACAACTTGAATAGAGATCTTGTATATTCCCTTCCGATATGGAACACTATCTGGAAGAATCAATATAACTTTATGCGTTGTAGGTCTACATGGTATCAGGTGTCATGTAGGGAGTCTTGTGAAAGCTTTTATTTTTAAGTCCTTAGGTTAAAAGGGTTTCTGGGTAATATATTTTATATATATTATAATTTGCAATTTGACTTTTTGTCATCAAGAACAAAAGGGAAAAACTATTTTTATTATATTCAGGATTCATCTCAATGGTGTTAAACTATTAAATTGCGTTGTTAGTCAAAACTTGTTTAGTTTTAGTTCACATATTACTTCTCATAGGCATTTCTTAATTCTTTTTGTGGTTCTTTGTCAATTAAGTGCTTTTCAGTATTTAAGGGTATATGTTTTTTTTTTTCTTGGAAAAAGGGATTTTTTTTCTTTTAACTGCAAGATTTTGAACTAAAATACTGACAAAAAAAGAGCATGTGTCAAAAACTTAGTATTTGATGTACGTAGTCACATTATATGACACGTTAAGTGCTTCAGCTAGAGTCTGACACAAACACATGGTTCTTATTTGACAAGTTTTACAACCATGTAGGTAATAAATGTGGGAACTTCAGTTGGTAAAGTGGGGTTTCTTGGAGGGAGGCAGCAAAAGCTCTGGTGCTTGACCCACATTGAGACCTTAAGGTATTACTCATTTCTCGTTACTGGTATAGACAGCTTCATTATTAGAATAATCTTTAGATAAAATGCTACCCTTTTATCTTCTTCTCTTGTGGGAATCATGAGTCATATTTTGTTGGGTGTAATGTGACATGTGTACCCCTGTGACCTTACGTATGGGGTGACTCGAAAGACACTCTCTCTCTCTCTCTCACACACACACACACACACATACACACACAAATACACACAAAACAGTCACGTGCAAACTCACAAAAGACGTTCTTTATACACATGCTACATCCATCTGAAGTTACAATCTATGCCGTGCATCATATTTCTTGGCCCACCTCTTCAATTTGTCTCGTGTTATTTGTGCTTGAAACTCATTTTTACTCTGATTGGGCGTCCAAATATATGTTAAATGCTGATAGCTTACTGAATTGCTGCTCATTGTAGTGTTTGGGACTGGAAAGGTGCAAAAAATGAAGCAAGCTTTCAAGATGCTCGTTTGTTAGCCTCCAATAGTTGGGCGTTAGATCGTGTAAGTCTTTCATGTTAATAGAATCTTCTCATTTTAATCAATCCGTAGAAGTACTATGATTCATGTTTACTTACACGTGCAAAACTTTCCCATTACTTATTAAAAAATGTAGCAATAACCCTACCCTTGGAAAGAAGCAGCCAAGTCCATGAGTTAGTTTGATTACTTGTAGTAAATAAAGATACAAGAGGACCAGAAAGATCACAAAGTCAAGCAGTTAAATGTGAACCATGATTCTGCAGCATTACCAACCGAATCACCTATTTTGTGCATATCAACCATGCTTTTGCTGTAGTCAAGTTAAAGGACTCTTTTAGACAAAATGATCACTGAAGTTCTTGTGTTCTACTCAAGTAAATTAGTAACCTCACTTGGAACTTTTGTTGGACAATTACCTCTAGGCATGTTTCCTTATTGGCAAGAAATGTTAAAATTCTTTAGTTGCTACCATGCAACAATTGGTTGCGATTTTAACAGTTGAGATTTACATGATATCCATGTAGGCTCAAAGAAATAAACTTTTGACATGTGTGTTAATGTAAGTATGGCCCATACCGATTCCCTTCCAGAATTTGCTGCATTGAGCCACATACCTAGTACCCTTCTGTTTTGGCAGGTAGAGTATTTTGTTGATTGTCACTACTCAGAAGAAGCTGAACGGTTATGGGTGATTGGTGGCAATAATGCCGGCAATTTAGGCTACTTTCCGGTAAATTATAATGGAGTGGTAGCTATTGGATCCCCGGAAGCAGTTCTTGGGGGTGGGCATACAGGTGTTGTCAGAAGTGTGATGCATATGTCAAGTTTGCAGGGTGGATTAGCCCAAAACCAAAGCATTTTTGGATGGACAGGTGGTGAAGATGGCCGGTTATGTTGCTGGTTGTCTGATGAATCTCCTCAGATAAACCGATCATGGATTTCAAGCGCATTGATAATGAGGTCCCCAAGGACTTGCAAGAAAAGCAGGCACCATCCCTACTAGGCAATGCCATTATTTAGTGCGACTTTGTAAGTTTGTATCGTCCTGTATCTTTCTTTCTTTCAGTTTTTTAAGACAGATTCTATCCATTTTGTTTCAGTTCTTTTCCTTTTTCTTGTGAGGTCAATAGAACCATGTTATATTGAGTACCGTGTCAACTTATGTACCATTAGTCCATTATCTAATCAGAATACAGAGCATAGGAAAAGAAGATGCGTTTATGAAGAAAGTAAAACATATCGATTGACCCTTTGACGCCGGACAGGATAGCGATTATCCTGTAGGCTAGTTCCAACAGATGATTCACAGGAGAAAATTCGCCCAAAACCAGAGAGAAAAGTCTCTAGGGTTTAACGGAATATTATAAAATCCAACCAAATCATCGAAATCAATCCACAAGTTGGACTGTTATAGCCAAAAATCGTGTTTATCCGAATTTTGCCAAAAATAGCAAAATCTCGAAAGTCACTCTAAATTGAAATTCAAAATAAAATAAGCAATCTGCAAAAAATTCGGCCCAAATCGGATTTAAAACGACTTCCTAACTGACAAGCGAAAAATTACCATAAATAGTAAAAAATAACTAAAACTAGTGATTCGGAGGGGAAAACAGCAGAATTTGAGGTCGAAAAAAAGGCACATGGAGCCATGCTCAATGTGGACAGCGTGCGCGTCGAAAGGAGCTTTCCGAATTGGGGTCTTATGTGCGATTCCGACACCCGTAGCCAAAATTATGGCCAAAAGACTGAAACACACTCAAAATGGCCCCAATGAGGAACATATCACAAGCAATTCCTGCCTTTGCGCTGATCTGCCAACTCATGGTATCTCAGCGCCATCAATGTGCAATCTGACAGCTCAGCATCATCTGTCTCGAACCCCCCTGCATCACCCTTTTTGTTTATTTTTTTCGAGTTTGACAATTCAGACGATTTTTTCTTTTTGCAAATTTTGTACACAATATAAGGAGACCCGGAAAAGAATGTAACCATTTACGAGACTGCATTCTTCCTCCCCTCAGCTCCATGGTGGAGGGAGGAGCTCCCTGCAGCCCAGCCTGATCAGATCACTTGTCTCTCTTTTAAACTTTCCTTTCTCATTTCTTGAGTTTTGCTGTCAATTTTTTGTCGAAAGTGGTTCTTCAGATCTGTTGCCAACTATGTAATTAATTTCTTATGCCGTGTCTACTGCGTTGAATCATTTGTCAGGTATCCTCACCCCCTTCTTATATAGCTCTCAATTATCTTGCTTATATAAAGAAAAATAGTATTTTTCACATTTGTTTGATAAAGAGAATTTTCATTTGAGAAAATCTACTTACAACCGGTTTGCGGAACCAACGCGAAACCGTGTCCAAAGTGGCATGTTTGAAAACAGTGTTGTGTGCGTTCGTTTGTTTCCTGTGTCAACCAATTTCATTTCAATATGTTCTCACATTAAATTTTCTCCCGCTCCAGACCATTCTCCCCCCCCCCCCCCCCCCCCACAAATCGTCTTCCCTAGACCCTTATCCCCATCTGAAATCTGGAAATATGAACCACGAAGTCCCATCACTGAACCACTTGATCTTCTCCACCAGAGCCACGAAGCCAGTTCGTCCCCTCCACCATATCTAAAATCTGTACCACGAACCCATGAGTTTCGTTGTCTTCACCGAATCACGAACCAAACATGCGGTCAAATCTGAGGCCGGAGGGGAAGAGGTTGCGGGTGGAGAAGTAGAAGAAGAGGATGAGAAGAGGAAGGAGGATGGCAAGTAGGTACCTCTTGTTGAGGTGGAGGTGGAATCGTTGACGCATTATGGAGTGGAAATCTTCAATGTGGAAAGGCGAGTGAGTAGTGGGAGGGAGGTGCTTGACGTCGTCATTCTGCAGGATTAAGTTCTCGTGGTCATCCTTTTCGTCTGACGACTAACCTCTCTCCATTTTCGCTTTCGCTTTCACTTTTCTTTTTTTTTTTCCTCCACCCGCCCCAAAGTCACTAACCGAGTGACGACGAACGCATTAGAGAATCATTGGAGTATCAAAGCGAAAGGGAATTGTGTTCATTGAGATCTAGAAGAATCATTTGAACGCACTGAAATTGATGTAGTTGACCACAAAACTGTTTGATATATCTCCCCATAAGGATTTGATCGAGATCGAGAAGGTGAGGAATGATGGGGAAGAAATGAAAGAAAATAATGATATAGTTTTTGTGTCTACGGAGGAAAATGACACGTTATCGGCCCACCTCACAATGATGTATAACACATGATGTGTCGGTTGAGATCCAATTCTCACTCTCGCTCTGTATATTTGGTTGAAAAGTGAAAAATAGAGAAGAAGATAAATCAATACTAGTTTGAACTGTAGCATATACCCAAAGCTAGTGTATCTCATCGTTTGGAACATCAGGTATCACGAACTTCAGTCAAGAACTCAACATGGCAGTGGAACGTTGCAGATCTGGAAATCAAGAGCAGACCCAACTCGAGCAAGGGCTTCGGCTTCTTTTTGTTTCATTTTCCCTCCTGTTTCAAATTTTGTTCTTTTTTTTTTAATATTAATAAATCAGCTGAGTGGCACGTTAGCTGGTTCCGCGCCGGCAGTTGTATGTAGCATAATTGTTTTCATTTAATTAAAAGTTTCAAATTCCATTCCAATGATTACGTTAAATGCTGAAACAGAATATTTATTACAGTTCTGCTATATATACACGGGGTTGGATACCTTTGGGGGAATTGCTGACGTGTTGGTATATTAAAAAAAAAAACAAAAAAACAAATACAGAGGGAAACGAAATGAAACCAGGAGTGAGAAATACCTACAATACTGTTTCTCTCTCTCTCATAGACACGAGTTCTCTTTCGATAGTGCTTTTCGACAAAAATGGCAAAAATTATTCAGCAATCGGTTTCGAATCCTTGTCATTTCTCAATCCCATTTCTAAAACTCACTTTTCAAATCCTCGAACTATTCTCCTAGCATTTGAAACCACAGAAAGCCATGGACAAGAAACAGTACTGCAGGCTCGCACTGCTTCTCCATCCGAACAAGAACAAGTTCCTATAACAGTGTTTGGTTGCCGAGAAAACAGAGAAAAATAACTCAATGGTCCGTAATAGTTAGTTTGGTTGCCAAGAAACAGAGGAAAATCACGCAATAGTTCGTAACAGTGTGTTTGGTTGCCGAGAAAATAGAGGAAAATCACCCAATAGTCTGCAATAGTTCATAATAGTCCATTTGGTTGTCGAAAAATCACAATAGAATATCCTACAAATATGAGATTCGATACAACCGTGCATCTCTGTTTGTCGGCTTTGTGTGGGTGATTCCGTGTGCATGTGGTTGGAAAAAAAATAGATGAAATAAAAGCAGTGAAATAGAAAAATATTCTCAGAAAGACGGAAGGGCCAAACGATGGTAGTGTTCCCTATGAGGTGCACTGGGGGGTGAGGAGAAACACAATTTCCTTTTGCCAAATCAAGAGGAGGACGAACAAAGGGATGCGAACACACCGTTTCAATAAACATAAAGATCTCGATTTCAGCCAATGGTGCGAACGCACTGTTTCAGTAAATGCTACAATGGCCCCATGAGTACGCGGGAGGTATCCCTCCTGGGTGCAAGTAGCATTTTTCAATTTATTAACCGTGTAGTTATATACTATTTCAAAATTAGCAATATATATACATATTTATGAATTGAAAAATTACATAAAAGAATATAAGTTGAAACCCATAAAAATTACGAGGCCAAAAGAAAGATCTGAGTTGAGATACACGGGGTGAAGTGCACCTATCACTTCCCCAAAACTGCAAAATCTAAAAATTTGATCCAACAACAAAAGAAGAAGAAGAGGGAAGCATATTAGAATCAGAAAATGTAAACGATCCGATTTCCCTGCAATTCGGACGGCAGGGAAATAAGAGGGTACATGACAGATCTGCAAACCTATCACATCTTTTCAGATTTTCAATCAAGACAAAAATCCTGTAGTTGAGACAAATAGCAAAGATCCTGAGCGTGCAAACCAATCACATAATATATCAGCATGCAGAAAAGGAGTTGGAAAAAGAAATACATAATAGTATATTAGTACGCTCTCATTGATATAATTAGAAGGAAAAGACGCGAATAATTAAAACCATCCAGATGTTATGTATTTTTTCCCCTTCTTTTGCTTCGTTTGGGTGTTGGGGGGGTAACTTGTAAGATTCAGTGATAGGGGTTCTCAATAAAAAGAAAAAACAACGGTACAAGCTTGTCACTTAGTACTGAGATACTACACCTACATAAACTACACAAAATTAATCAATTCCAACTGAATTAATCCTAAGAGGGAAGCACTGGAGCAACTGAACACCTGGACGTTTCCAAAAAAACCTAACCACCCAGACAGCACATATGACGTTTGACCCAATGCACCTTCAACCCACCCACTGAAGTTGGTTCGCCATAACATGAATCAACCACGGCCACGCCCTGCACCTGTCAAGAAAAGAACCGAACATTATGGCTTATTATGGATTCACATTAATCTCTAATAATCTGTGTGTGTGTGTTGAATGGTAAGTCACACTGCACTAGTGGATAATGTACCCACAACTTATGGGGAAGGCCTTTTGAGTTGGAGCTCATTGGTCACCAGCATTAAGCAGAAAATAGCATGAAAAGATATAATGTCATGCAATACTCTGTTTACATCAGTGCATACACTTTGCCCATTGTGCTGATAGTTCTAACCAGATGTGACCCCACGGAAAGGGCAAGAATAGTCAATAAATAAGCCACTTTTACTTTTGACAAACAGAGTAAATGTCTATCAGCACCTTGTACGATGTGACTACAAAAGCATATAACTACCACTGCGCATACTTGTAAGATGGAATTCATTGTAAGCACACTTGCATTCAAATCAACAAGAATAGAAATCACTAAGCAATATATATGGGTTGAGATAAGTTGACCTCTGTTTCCACCTGGTTTTCCACCAGATCCACCTCTGCCTCGGCCTCCACCTGAACCCTTAGCACCTCCATCATCCAAACCACGCCCGATTCCTTTTGGTTGGCGTCCACCAGGACCATCCTCTCTACCCCTTCCTCTTCCACGCCCAACACCAGGTGGTCTCCTATCTGTAAACACAATTGATAAAATAAGAACCTAAATTTAAAGTAATTTCCACTTTTCTGATATACAAGGCTTTATCTTACCCCATTGCAGGGGAAAGCCTAAAAGGGAACTCAAAGCAGGATCATGATTGGGTTAAACAAAATTAAATTTGTAACAATATGGCATTTACATTTACAGTAAATTTTGCCAATCCTGACAAGAATAAATCCTTACAACCCTAAATTTATGTAAAGTAAGTGATGCATCCAGCAGCAGGTTACAACCAGATTTCACAGATTCAAGAATGCAAGATGCACCTATCTGAATGCATATCTATTTAAACTATCCCCTCATTGCAGAAGTGACTATCAGAACAAATAACCTAGACATCTCTGATGACAAAGTTTATACCTGAGCGGCTCTTGGTTTCTTCCTGAACCTTATCTATCACCTAATAACTCGACAGAAAAAACATCAGATCAGTGAAATACACCACTAAAACAACCAAAAGAAATAAGAAAAAACTAACCAAAGCAAATGATAACAGAATCATGGCATCCACATTTCAAAATGTGTAAGCTAACAGTCGACATCAATTCATTCACAACAATATTGGATCCTGGAGTCATGCAGCCAAAACAATTGTGTTTTATGCTCATCTTGATCCAATCAAGAAAAAAAAAATTTGAAAAATGTATCAGCCATGTATTTGAAGTAAAGGTAGGGGGGACCAAGTAGGTGGAACCCAATGCAAAAAGTGAAGCTGACTATTAATCCAAATAAAAAGCCAAGCATCTTTACTATTCATTAAATAGAAGAATTAAATCAAATGCAATTAGCTTCAAAGAAAATAAATCTCTTTTCAATAAATATTAGCGATAGTGCCATCCACAAAGTAAAACACAAACTCTAGTCACCCTTCACTTAATGCTGCTGGAAGAAACTAATAACTAACAATAGGAATAGAATGGGTGATAGATCAAATTAAGAATCTCATTATGCATAGGAGATGCATTAACCTATGAAAAGAGTGACACTAAAAGAACCAAAGACGGCCATATTACTTCTCTATTATCTGCAGATAATTAAAAAAAATTCTAATGTACCTCATCAGGAACTCGAAGGTATTTGATTGTATTCCCCCGGATGTAGCATTCAGGCATACGCCAAAACCTATCTCCATCCTACATTATGATTCCAATAGCATGTGGTCATAATCTTAATCAGAATGCAATATTCTCATTATCAAGAACAAACTCTTCGGAGAACAAAAGAAAATTCTTTAACAAAACACCATGAGGGCCAGCCGAAGGCAATATAATTACTTTAGAGGTACAGATGACTTCACGGAGATGAATGTTCATCCAAGTATCACAGTTGACCAAATGCCCGTTGTAGGTCTCCCCATTTTTTAGTTCCACCAGCTGTTACAACGCATGATAACTTCACATTATGAATCCCTAAACAGAACACAATGCCTAGGAAGCTTTACAGACTGATGTTTATTAAAAACGTATAATAACTTCATCAAGGAGATGAAACTCTCACCATCGGATGCCCTTGGGCACTCTTAAGTAAGGAAAGTGGAAGCTGCATATAAAAAAAAAAAAAAAAAAAGTGAGTAGAAAAGGTTCGCTTCAAGATTAAATTAAAATCAATATCAACCCGAATTCTCGGTTTGGTCGCGGGAAAGTCATAGAAAAGAGAATAAACTGAACTAATAAACTTGAAACATTTCACATTATTCATGAATTTCGAGGGAAAAGAAAGGTAACTTAATTGAAATCAGTACAAGCAATCAGCTCGTTTCAGTTCAGCTTCATTTTTGTGTTCTTCTGTTTAAATTAAAAACCAAAACGGTGGGAGAGAACGTTCTCGGAACCAAAATTTCGGTTTCACGTTTTTTCCTTTCATTTCCTCAGCAAACAAACAGAAAGAAAAAATTTTGTTCGGAGAGTAACATACCATGTTTTTAGGGCACAGAAAGCAGGCCCAACAAAACCTGCAACCAAAAGTCGTCATCAAAATCTAATGCTTTTGAAAATACAGAACTAAGCTTTTCGCTAGATCGAGCAATATATGAAAAAATAGAGTTCAAAATCCTAACCAAAACAGAAAAAGCAAAAGAAAAAAAAGGAAGAAGAAGAAAACAAAATAAAGTTATACTGATTATGCTCTTACAGGCAGAGAGAGATTGCGGGTACACAGAAGATGAATTGCTTTGACAATGAGAACCTTTTTCTCTTTGGCTACGTATTTGCTTTGAAACCCTAAAGTAGGATGCTCCGATTGCAGCCGGAAGGCGAAACAGAGAGTTACCAACGGATCGAGCGGGTTTTTAAGTTTTATAAAAACAAAAATCTATTCGACCTCTGTTTACATCACACTCTACACTTTATATATTTTTAAAATTTTTTTATTAAATATATTTTTATATGAATAGGAAATAAAAAATTATAAATAATTTAAAAAAATTAATTTAAAAAAAATTTTAAAAAAATATTAAAAAATATAAAATATAAAGAGTGGAAAAGATAAATAACAATACTATTTATTTTTTGGCCGAATCGTGTACCCTGTACGTACGTATAAGCCGCTGTTTGGGAACCTAAGGGTTTCTCTTTCTTTACCGCTTTGAGTTTTGACAAACATATTCCCAAAATAATTTAGTTTTATTGGTATTAATTATTAAATAAAATTCGAATGAAATAATAATCCCATCTACAAACAAAAAGATGAATCTTACGTCGGAATTAGAACCTATGGTTTTAGTCTCGTTTATTTTTATATACGAGATGAGTTAAAAGTTAAAAATTAAATAAAATATTATAAAAATATAATTTTTTAATATAATTTTTATTTTAAAATTTAAGAAAATTAAATTATTTATTTTATTTTATGTAAAAAATTATAATAATTAGATCATATGAGATAATATGAAATAAAAATACCTACAAAAAAAAAAGATGAAATAAAAATAATTATAAAAACAAACAAGATCTTAAATTACAACAGAGGGAGAACACACCAATTGAATTTGGAGTCAACCAATTTATATCATTATAATTATTGATATAATCATTAGTCTTTTATAGATATAAATCTAATAAAATAATAAGATCACTTAATAATTATTTAGTCCTGATATTAAAGAAAACAAATGAATTAAAATATAGATTGATAATTCACAACTATTGATTAAAATAAGTTAACTTCGTCACAAAGTTACTTTCGTTTTAGTTGTGCAAATAACTCATAAATGACATCATTTTTCATAATATAGTATAGAAAATAAAGTAATTTATGTAAATGATGTTCAATGCTATGGTTGCAAGTAGAAAGAAAAAGTTCAATTTTCGAAAGCATTAAATGCCAAGGGAACATAAAAAAAAAGGCTATTAATCATTCTTTTAACTATTGGATCTTACATATCTATAAATTATTGACTATCATGTCAAAAGATGATGTGATTAAAGAAGGATAAATTACAGTACTTGTAGAGCTTTGTTCAGCTTGGGATGCTCAATTATGTAAAGCTAGCAGTGTAAGTTGAGAGCCAAGGTAATTGTCACTCAATAATTTAGAACAAGACAATTCTGAAATGAAAATTAACATTGTTGTTAAATAAATTAGATATAAACCACATGCCGATGTATACTTATGGAAAGATCTTTTTTCTTCTTAACTTTTGCAAACGTTGTCATCTTGCATTCGGGCAATTCCAACTAGAATTCCGCCAAATAGTCTATTAAATTATTAAGAATTAAATAAAGGAAAATGATTTATGCAGATCCAAAGCGTGCAATCCTAATGCAAACTTCAATTCTACTTTTTTATTATTATTGAGAAATGATCATTGTAGTTATGAGTGCGCAAGCGTTATACAATCATTTTGGAAAAAGTGAATAAATATGAGATTCATATAAAAAAATAATAAATTTCTAATAGTAGACCTCGTTATTTTTCAAAGCGACTGTACAACACTTGTGTACTCCATGACTACATGTAGCATTACTCTTTTTTATTAGGTCCTAATTTTGTTTAAGGAGTTTGCATGATGAGCTATCTAACATTATTCTAATATAAAATGTAACTATTTTACTTTGATTTTGAATATTTATAAGGATAATATCCTGAAATTTTGAAAAAGAAAATTAAACAAGTAACAAAACAAATAGGGGTGGGCGGCAGGGCATTGCCCCCTGCCACCCCATGCGGGGGCGAGGGCCCTCGCTCGTAGGGAAAATAGGGGGCGGGGGTGAGCTGGGCCCAGGCCCACCCGAACTAGGTTTTAAGCCCAGCCCAATTATATATATATACACATACATATATACATATTAAAAAATTAAATTCATAATCAAAACGACGTAGTTTTGAGTGGGAGTTAAGTTAAACCTAACCCCCCCCCCAATCTTCTCTTCCCTCCCCCCTCTCTTTTTCCTCTCTCGTGGTTTTTCCCTTGGCAGAGTCTCTCTCCCTCTCGTGAGTTGCCATATTGTTGTCATCCTCTCTCTCTCCAATGGACCGATTGGTTGTTTGGTAAGGATTTTAACTTTTTTAGTAGTTTAGGCTGGTTTTTGTTGTGTATATTATTGTGGAATATGTATTTACATTTTGGTTTGAATTTTTTTATGGATCCTTACACTTTATTGTGATTTTTTTTCCTACAATTGTGGGTGACGGTGCCATGGTGGATGGGGGTGTGGACAGTCTAGTGGTCCTCCCCCACCCCTCGGCACTGGGACGACGTGACCCATTCCCGATGTGCGAAAATGGATCTCAAGGAGTAAATCTCTCCCTCCGCCCATGCGAGAGCGGGGTGTAGAAAGGGAACAACTCTGTCCCGTAAGATGTGGGTAGCACCCTTAAAAATAATGGGAGACTCTAGAAGCTCGTTTAATCTTAAGACCAAAGTGGAAATGATGGAAAATCATGGACAAGAGCAGGGTAATTCCAAGTAAAAGACAGCAGCAATCAAGAGTCTCATTTCTTGCCAAGTGTGTCTCCAATTATGTCAGATGATCTGCATGCACGTGTGATTCCTGCCAGCACCAAGAGACATCTACAAGAAAGTGGGCTCTTATATACAATGTGGGTAGATGACAGAATTTTCGAACTTTTTATTTGTGGATGGTGGAAAGAAAGTATTGAATTTCTATAATAATAATAATAAAAGACCCAATCGACTAGTTAGGGAATGACTATTTGCATTAGATTTGATCGCTCAGAACGGGAGGAACTTACAATATTTAGATGAGTTTTTAGGCACGTTTAGAAACTTGAAATATTTTATAATTTTATGAACAGTAATAAAATAGTTTGAGTAAAAATATCTTATTGAATTTAGAAAATGAGAGAGAAATGGTTTAATACTAATTTTAGGAAATGAGAGAATTTAATACATTTTTGTTATGAAGATTGCAAAAATCGTTTTTATTTTTTGTGTTTTATTTTAAAGTTTGTAAAAATTTTAATTATTAGATAATAATTATATAAATAAAGTTGAAAATTTAAAATAAAAATATTTTAATATTTGAGTGACATTTAGAAAAAAAATTACAAATTGTTTTTAGAATTTCTATCTCATTTGCCAAACCAAAGGTACTTCTAAAGGTCCGTTTGACAACACAAGTGTTCTCAAGTATTTTTATATATCACTAAAACACAACTACTTTTTAATTTCAAGTTTTCAACTTTTTTATATAATAATTTACATAATAATTATAACTTCTCCAAACTCCCAAACAAAACATAAAAAATAATATAATTTTTTTAAATCTCAAAATAAAAATTATATTAAAAAATGGTTTTCATTTAGAATATTTTATTTAACTTTTTCTCTCTCCTCTCTTAAAATTCAATAAAACATTTAAATTATTTTATTTCTATTTATAAATATACATATTTAAAGTATACAAACGGCCACGAGAGTGATGAGAATATTCATACGATGCCTCAAGATTGCCACGAGGCTATCTCCTCGTCTTTTTTATTTTTAAAAATGATTTATGCGAACTTTAAATAGTTAAATTCTGTACAAATCTTTATAAAATGTAAACTTTATTTTAAAAAATTATAATAAAAAATTTGTTTTTTAATAATGAAATCCACATTTATAGAAGATTTATTACTTACATCAGCCATTACTTTTTTTTTTTATTGGTTTATCTGTAAAAAGAACATGTTGGGATCGAAGCGTGGACATCCATTTCTGAACATAAAAAAATGCAGAAGACTGCCTGGCACTTCCTCCGCCGAATAACATCAAAGTGAGCTTTGCTGTCGTCAGAAAAGACTTTCGTATTACATGATGACAAAAGTCTTCTCCATGCCTAGGCATGCAGAAGCCCTTCCGATCTGTTCATCCGAACCGAATTTTCACGCCAAAATCCGAATAATCGAATTCTTGTTACGAGTTCCAGTAAAAAATAAATCCGGATCGATACCTGCATAATTAAAAAAATAAAATAAAAAGGGATACACCTTCTGAGTATCGGGTTTTAAATCCGAAATCTGACTTTTTTTTTCGTCGATTTGAATATTTTGATTTTTTTTTTCTTTTTTAACACCTAAATGGACATAAACTCAAAATAAAAATACATATTATCTCTAATAAATTATCCATTTTATGATTTTTTTTTTTTTTACTCTCTTCTTCTCATGACTTTTCATTAGTGGTCAAGGAATATGTAGACTTTGATTTAAAAAATTAAATAAATAGACTTTAGATGCTGCATTAACATTTTTTCCATAACAAAATATTCATAATATGTATGCTTTGATTTCAAATAAATAAAAAAAGGTACAACTAGGAATCCACGTTCCGGATTTTTTAAAACTAGTTTCAATCTGGATTCCGGCCCGAGTTTGACCTGAGCTAACCCGATCTGGGTTCTGACCTGATTTTGAAACCCGGGTTTCCGGGCCGAAGCCCAGATGAACAATACTAATTTTGAGATGGAAATTGACTCAGAGTGTACAGTCTACTTATAAAAAAAAAATGACTCCTCATCATCTCTGTCAATAATAATCACCTCCCTCTTCAAAGATGCCTCAAAATGGGGAGGCCGAAGATTCATAAAAGTGTTGGTAAATGAGTTACATCCAATTATGGGAAATACTTTGACAAAAAATGATTACACAAAACATAAAAATAAACTCACAAAATAATATGACTTGATGTAATACGTTAGATTATAAACTTATTTTTATTATAAAGTAGATCTAACGAATCCTATGAAACTATATCAATTTGTAGATTTATTTTGTATAATTTTTTTGTGTACATAGCAATTATCATATATGATTAGAAGGCACACACATAACGACAATCCCACACTGACCCAAAAGCTCACCTATGGTCATAGGATTTTAAGGGATCGAGAACCCTAATAAAAGTGATTGTCAAGAGGAAAAGATGTTCAAATGCAATCTTGATTTGCGGAGTCGACCAATAATTTTCATGTTATAACTTCTTGAGTTGGGCACACATCTGGTGCAAAAAAATCATTAGATGTGTCGTCCTGTTAACAAGCGAGATCATTTTTTTTCCCTAATCACACAATCAATCTCATTTGTTCATTCAATTAACAGGACATATCCAATAACTTTTTCACTGAATGGAAGCCAAACTCAGAACTTCTTCGCATTTGTTTAGAATTCTCAAGAACACTTAGATTATGTTTGGAAGGTAAGATGAGAATTTTGTGTTTTGTTTTAAAGTTTAAAATATTATTTTTTAGTTTTGAGATTTGAAAAAGTTAAATTGAAATTTGAAAAAGTTGTATTGGGATTTGAAAAAGTTGAATTATTTATTATATTTTATATAGGAATTTGAAAAGGTTGTAATGATGAGATGAGATGAGAATTTTATTGAAGATGAAACTTCCAAACATAATCTTATTGTTCTTGAAAAAATGACAGAATGCCCAATAAATCATCCCCAAAATTTGAAAAGGAGCATCATAAAATGAAATGCTTGAAGAAAAAGAAGAGATGATATACTAAATCCCCAAATACTTACAAATACCAAAATCCGACAAGAGTTCAGGATACTACCTGCAGACATTCACCTTAACTTCAATAATTTAAAGGTGATCCTGACGATTTTCAAGTTATAAGAAATTGTGAAAACTAGTGCGTGTGCGCCACTCTCAAAAGCAATATCGATTATGACTTCTTAATAGAGATCGTCCAAAGAAGATCCGAATCGGATTGTACTGTTATTTTTTCTTCTTTTACAATATTTGATGTGCTTATTAAACCACCAAACTTCATCTCCATCTCAACTGGAATAGAAAGAACACAAAAATCAAAGTAAATCAGACATGGTATCAAATCAGGAGGAAAGATAAAAAGAACAAAACGTAAAAGACCACCAGCACCATGACAACATGCCTATAGCACTATTGCCTAACCCCAATATGTGAATATTTAATGGGTTTCCCACCATCCGCATTTGGAAGAATAATGGATGGAGGGGTCAGCCGTTGCCACCAATTTGGTCATATCTTTATGCAAGATTTGACGGGCACTGATTGGTGATCCGACCATCAAAGCCAAGAAATGATTTCTTCCCATTAAAGCTTGGTAAATGAAAGCAAGAACTCAGATAGTAAGTGTGGGATTGTGGTATACTTACTCAGATCCCACTGGAGTCCAGTGGTTGTAGTGCTTCCAGATGGCATACCAATAGGAATGAGTCCACAATGTGGACCCTCAACAGAGGACTGGATATGGATCTCATGATGATGAGTTTTTGGAAGAAGGTGAATGAGACAATCATCAGATAAAAGAATTATTCGCATGCTTGAAAAGCGGCAAAGAACGTTGATGTTTCCAATCTCGTGGTCAAACCGCCCACCAAGTGCTCCGGCGACAAGAATGCATAACTGGCATTTAAATCAAGAATAAAATTAATAACAATGCCAAACTGAGCATGCATGCTGGTGACTAATTCAGCAGAATCACAGAGCGTCTGGCACACCAAAAAAGAAAAAACAACCAGTATCTAATTGGGAGGTGCAAGAACAGATGCAAATAGAATTGCATAATCACAATTTGAACACAGAACCAGACAGATTCAAGCTAACACTGGCAGTTTCACATAAAGAGCTTCTATGATGACCATACTTGACTTACATTTGACTTATCAATGTCTGGCGTGACATCACACAAATATGCTACACACTTATGTAGATCTGTTGTGTCCTGGTCCTGAGATTCATCCAATGTCTCGGTTCCCTGAATTCAGTAAACAAATAAGGACATACTGAGAATCGTTCCAGAGCACTGAAAATGTTAAAACCTAACAGCAACACCACCATAATAACATAAAATATATGAAACTTGTAAACTTGGATGCATATATAATGGTCTTTAGATGCTAGCTTCAGGTATAAAATCATCCTTGTAAAGCCAGGTCACAAGTTCTAGAGTCAAGACTCCACATCAGGATAGTTGAAGGGTTTTCCAGAGAAAATAAACCTAGTTACCAGGTTTGCATAAAAGTCCAGTACTTCTGTTCGAATTGAATCCATGTCACCTTTGATAACATCCGGCTTGTACCTGTACAAATATCGGAAGTGTTATTTAACACGCCAGCATTATTTTAGAAACCACGCTGTAATGAACTAAACCAAAATCCAGCATCTAAATAGCTTTCAAAACAAGACAACACACCAACTCGACAACCACTCAAGCTCTATCATGTGCAGTCTAACATGGTGGCTTCAGATGCACACAGAGGCACTTGGCAGGTTTGCATCTAGAGGAGCAAAATTGATACAAAAAGCCAAAGTAGCACAAATACTGCCAATGAACTCTAGGTCAAATGAGACTTCCTCCAAAAGAATGGGATGGAGGGAGAGATTTTGGGTTAAAAAGAAAGTGTGCATAGATTTTTTTTTTCACTGTCTCATTTAAAAGAGCATCAGGGAACAGCACAAACAGCCTGTCATCCAGAGAGACAGAAGGCATTAACGATGGAAGTATAAAACATAAATGCTGAAGCAGTTAATGCCAGATCTAAGAACAATTCAAGCTTATATGCATCCATTTCAGTTGGTATAACAGGATGCTCAATTTTCTTTTTAGTGAAGTATGCCATGATCCAAAAACAGGCAGCCAAACAATGAGCCCAAAATTGTTGTAGCTAACATAAACTAAAGTAGGAAACTATCTTAGCAGTTCCCCACCATGTTCCAAATGATTGGCAAAATGATACTCAGAACTAACGATAAAGAAATGGAAACCACAAAACGTGTTAAAGCTCAGCTATTTCTTGGTAGTGGCAATAGCATGTATCCGTTATTGACTGAACGCAGGCTTCAAACCACTAGTCATTAAGACTACTATGAAAGACTTCAAATTGGCAGCGGTTCCTCATGCCTCTCTGAATCCATATAAGGTCTTCTTTCGCACAGGTTAATCAATTGTTCAATTGTTTACTCCACACCCCCCCCCCCCCCCCCCAAAAAAAAAAAAAAACTTTAATTCTATCAATTTACCATGTACCGACACCAACTGGAACTATTCCTAAAGCTTAAAAGGCCAAAAAATTGTCTTTTCCTTCCAGACTGAAAATTACGTCCCCGCGCACGTACAAACCGATCTCGTCAAAAATCAAAACTTAAAGTACAACCACTTTAACTGAAAAAATATTTCTGCATCGAGTACGAATACGAAGAGACAATAAACATAAAAACAAAAATTCAAAACAAACAGCAAAACAAGCATATACCCTAGATTAAAGCTAAAAAAGAATTTCAAACCTGTTTCGAACATGGACGGCGTCCTCGCGAGGAAAGAGCAGAGGCATTTCATCGTACAAGCGGTTAGCGCCTCCATCAGCACAGAGACGGAGTTGTGCTGCTCTACACAAGCGCATGCACGCACCGTATTATTTCTCAGAGATCCACAAATCACCGATTAAAACCCTATGAATGCAGACAAGAAACAGAGCGGGAAGAGAGGTGCAAGAAAAGTACCGTGCTCCCATAGCAAGGGAGTAAATTTCGGGATGCGTTGGTTAAGCACGACAAGCGCGTACGTTAGAGAGGGGCGGTGATCGGGAGGGATTGTGGGCAAAAGGAAGGCCGAAGAATGGGACATGACGGCCATCGGTAACTTGCGCGTTTTTGGTACGCAAACTAATCTCACAGATACAAGGAAAGACAGAAAGAAATATAGAAGGGAAGTCTGAAGGCTCTGCTGTTATGGAAGATGATGATGTGTCATGACCGTACGTGGGGTAACGTGGGACAGCGGTCTATAATGGCTGCCGGGGTAATTAGTCAAGAGAACAGTTACATATATATTAATGAAAAAAAAATATATAAATTCACGTGATTTTATTAGATTTGTTAATAGATTTGTTAGATTTATTTTATAATAAAAAATAATTTTATAATTTAATATATTATATCAAATTTATAAATTTATTTTTATCTAATATTTTTATTAAAATATTTCCACAACTATTCAAAAATAAATAATAACATCGT
Organism: Cyclocarya paliurus; assembly: GCA_029856935.1. Taxonomy (NCBI): domain Eukaryota; kingdom Viridiplantae; phylum Streptophyta; class Magnoliopsida; order Fagales; family Juglandaceae; genus Cyclocarya; species Cyclocarya paliurus. Next base: position 14,022,585 of record CM056949.1, read on the forward strand.
ATCACTCTTCTATAATTCATCAAATATACATATTTTATACAAAAAAGAGTTCTTCATAATTGTCATTCACTAAATTCTAAAAGAATAAAAATGCACACATCATTTCTTTATATAATTACGTTTTAAAATAAAGATATTTATATAAAAAAATATTATTTTTAGAATTTGTTTTATAAAAATACTTAGTATTAAAAATTTAATTATATAAAAAAAAATTCTGTGTGAATAATTTTCGATTATAAAATATATTAATTATCATGAACATAAACTATGAAGAGAGTGAAAACAAACCTTAATGGTTGACTTGGACAACCAAATGGTGGGTGTACCCCAATCCAATTAGTGGGAAAATATCCAAGATATTTTCTTCGAATAATGCTAGTTACAGTACGGAGTGTGCAAACGTAATGTAATTTTTTTGAAAAATAGTGAAGTCCTTTATTAAAAATTTAATTTTTTTCATGTGAGTTTCATATTTATTCATTTTTTTTCAAAAAGATTGCGAGACGCTTGCGCACTCCACGATTATAAATATCATTTATCATTTTCTTCTGCTATAATTTTTTATTTTTGTTTTAGAAACATTGTGCCATAATAAGGTTATCAAAGGAGAAATAAAATAGATTAGATGTTCAGAAACGAAGGAGGTTCAGGGATAACCCAATCGAGTCCTTAAGCCCTTGTTTGGATTCGAAATTTACCTCAACTCATCTCATCTCATCATTATAACTTTTTCAAATTCCTACACAAAATATAATAAACAATTCAAAATTTTCAAATCCCAAAACAATGATAATATTAAAAATAATATTTTATTCAATTAATCTAAAACCATCTTAACTCATCTCTGAATCCAAAAGGAATTTTTTTATTAAACAGTTCATTATTGATGGCTAAAGAGGGGGTAGGGTACCTCCACAATTTACAAAGGCTATTTTATAATTACTATAAATGCCAATAAAAAAAAAAAAGGAAGACCGGATTTTCTTAATTGCTTAAGATTAATGAAATAGTCGTGACAAGAATGACTGATTCAATGATCCTCAATGTTATAGCTCATTTTGATTTTCCTGAAGATGATTGGATGTGTGTTTTGTGGCTTGCATCGGCTAAATCCCCTTGCTTTGGCAAACATAAGTAAAATGAGTATGCTAACTCCAGTCTTTTTGGAGAAAAGTTTTGCTACAAATAAGTAATTGTTCATATCACACATTCTACACATGATATGATTTTTTTTTCATAATCTGTGTGAGTGTTTTTCACATTGTGTAGGAGTTTTTTATAAGGTGGTAAATAGTGACTGATAGAGAAGAATTTTTCAAAAATGAGAAGATAAGACATGTTAAGAAAACAAGAATAGCAAATAGAGATTGCAGAAGATATACACTGAGACGATTGTTAATCTATCTCTTAGACAAATATTTTTTCCCACTCATATTAAGTGATGCAAAAGGGAATATGACAATTATGTCCTCAGGATACAACATTGTTTATATAGTGTACAAATTGCAAATTCTGAATACTAAACCATAGAACGAATATATGTAATAACAGCAGTTGCAATGTTTTAATTTGAATTTAAAAAAGATAGTTATTGTCTCAAAAGGTGTAGAATAAATTGTAATTAACAGTTAACAATAACTGTCAAAAAAGGAGAAAGAACACATGATATGAACCCATAGAAATGGAATCCCTTGAACCCACAATCAATTTGAAAACTCACCCAAGAAAGCCATTATTAAGCCAATAGAAAATTTAGACCCGTTGAGAAATTTGTTTCAAGAACCGAGATTATATGAAAATCTAGACCCGTTGAAAAACCTATCTCAAGAACCTAAATTATAAGGAAAAATGCCACAAAAGTTGTGATTTACTTTTGATAAGTTCAAAAGTTCATTAAAAAATAAGAGGAGATAATCTCAACTCACAATGAATAAATTCATCAAATTTTATAAAACTAATGAACTGTGTCGCGACTACAGTAACTTATATATCCTTTCCCCTAAACAAAATAAACCCTAGGCCAAAATAAGGCCCATTTGTTCCCAAAATACCCTTGGGCGAAATCCAAGGCATTCCCAAAAGAAACCCTAGCTGAAAATTAAAACAATCCCTAAACTATCCTTAAAAACTTCTCTTGAAACTCTAGTTCATAAAACATAAAACCTATGTGGGCTAAGCATCCCAAGTCTAATTATTCTAAATTAATAAAATAAATCTTTTACATGATTTAAACAAATTGAAAGTCTTCAATAACAATAGGCCAAAACAATAACTCTAAGTCATGTTTTCCACAACTTGTATCAAGTGAATCAAAATTGGTTCTTCTTCTTTAAAACATATATTGTTTGTTGAACTCTTACTAGCTTCTCCCCAATCATGTCTTTTCATGACTTGCAATTCGGTGGCTTGTCCTAAATTCTGAAGTCAACGGAGAGAAGCAGCATTTCCTTTCAGGAATGAGAATTTTTTGTATATGAAAAAAGGCCCAAGGAATGGTTGCTTCGTGAGGAGAATGTGCGCGCGCGTTGATCAAGGCAGCCGCTTCAGCTGTAGATTAAGCACATTAAGAGTCCAATCCCATGGATATGCTGATCGCTTGCAAATAGTATTTTTCTAATATATTAGTTATTTTTGTAGGAAAAAAAGAAGCAGAGATTGAATAACCATTGAGGCAATCAGAATTGTGAAGCAGAGAGAGGGAGAGATGACAGGTTGTGAACAAAAGAATCATCAGCACGATCGATATACACTTTCTGCAACTTATTATCCTGAACTTACAATTCGTTTAAGAGAAGAAATAGATTGGATTAAAAAGATGCTACAGTTAAATTTACTGCTCGGGCACTTGTAAATTTCCTAACAAAAAGGTTAAAGAAATTAAATAAAAAAACAATAAAAGGGAAAAACCCTATATATAATACAATGTGGGGCAAGGACCTGCAAAGGAATTTCCACAAATTAAGGTCCCTAATCTCGCCACTCTTTAGCTTGACCAAGAATGACCTAAAGAAATGCTATACAAAAGATACATCCACCCTACATGAAATAGCTTAGAGATCTCTTCTTCCTTGATCCACCCTCTCCATAAAGGTCATTCCACTGCAAGAGTTCGTTCATATTTGTCGACTCTGATGACACACTTGCACACACCTGCATTAAGACGAATGATTCAATTAAGTAGTCTTCAAGTCCCATAAATATGGAGAATATCATTGATAGGGGAGCAATCTGGCGGCTAGTTAAAGTTTTCAAACCTTAGGCCCCAACAAAATCAAACTCGTACTTCAATTTGTACAAATAAAATTTAATATGGTACTTAACTCCCAATTAAGAATTAATATATATTGCGATGCATCATTAGGAAATAAAAACTAGAACTATAATAATACCACGGCCACAAAAATATAAAACAAAAATAAATACACCTCAAATAAGAACCAATTGACATTACAACATGCATGTATAAATACAAAAATCAGTACTAGGTCTCTACAAAGAGATTTTACAAAAAGTTTTACAACCTGGCGTGTCCTAATGCCATACGTCGCATGACTTCGCAATTAAAGAGTTTTATAATCTAATGTACCATATTAAATCATGTAAGTTTGTAAGCTTCCTTTTGTAAGAACTCTTTGTAGACCAAGTATTTCTCAAAATCAATATATAACTAAATAAGAAAGTTAAAAGCCACAGATATTAAAAATATGGGTCAATTGAAGTCAAATAAGCATGTATATCTGACAGCTTAAGGGTATGGATGGGGGCATCGTAATATCTATTGGAGGAATTACAGAGTTTGGATGGTGTAGAAGAGAAGAGAGCATTACCTGAAGAAGAACTAAGAAAAAACAAAATAAGTATTGATCTAGAAAGAATCACTTTCCTAGAGGAGTCTTGGAGGCAAAATAAGAGCTCTATGGTTAAAAGTAGATTGATATACAAAGGTTTTTGTATCAAGTGACTCTCGGATAGGAGAAACGGTGCCATAGAAATGCTTCTAGCCGATGACTCAACCTCTCTCATCAGATGATGCTATTGAGTGGTTTGCTAGGAGGCTCAAACCTGCCGGATAAGCACTTGAGTCCATAGCACAAGAGATGGCTAAGTGGCTTGAAAGTAAGGTTCATAAAGTGGTAATAGGTACAATAAGTTTGAAAAAAAGCCTTATTGCCACCTTCACAACATCATTTGTAAAAAGTAGGGCAAGTTAATGATTATCACCATAAACAATGGAATGTATGAAATAATTACCACAATTGCCACGTTGGGGAAGGTTGTTCTTATCCGTTTTGTATGGTTTATTTAGAGGGAAAGAATGATAGAAATTTTGTGAGTGAATAATAGAGGAGCCTATAAATTTATTCATAATACTCTGTCCCTTTGGCAACATCTATAGACTTTAATAGGCTGAATTTCCATTACTTTTTTTTTGTCACTTTTTCTATTTCTAGCTGAGTGTTCTTCTCGTACAATTTGTGTGTACCAGGGTGAGGTTTTGCATTTTCATAAAATATTCAATTAACTATCAATTTAAAATTTAGGACAGCAACTAGAAATCAACATTTAGTTTACAGTTATTAGAAATATTATGTAATTATTTCCAAATATTTGGTTTGATATCTTGATCTACATGTTAGGGTTACAAGTTGGGTTTGAACAAACTACCAAAAAGTAGTAATGAGCACAATCAGTTAATTGACCGTCAACAATTTGACGGAATGTGTTATTTAAAACGAAGTTGTAGTTGAGGGATGAAATTTGTCAAAAGTAATAGTTTGCGTGTCACATTGTTAAACGTGTGATAGTTTGGGCATGCAATGTGTATTTTTCCTCTTTAATTCAAAGTGAGAGTTTTCAACCCAAGCCCACAATGGGCTTGAAAAATTCCAACCGGAGCTAGAACTTTAGGCTTGAGTTGGTCCGGGCTGGCTTGCCTAAGTTGGACCCCTAATCGCTGAAAGGATGCCACCAAGAGGAGAAAAAATCTACACCAAGAAACTAAAACACACACGGGACCTCTACTCCCAAGAAAATAAATCACATACACAATCCTATATTATTGCAAGAGATCTTTGTTAACATAACTCCCAACAAATCCCCATATATTCAAGTTTTAGCATATTCAATAAGCTTTTAAATCCCAACACCTACTTTATGAAGTTCGACTCCACCTATGATGAAGTAAATAATTATACCATGACATAAATTTAAAGACATGTTTAAACTCTATTACACAACCAACTGCAACACTCGTAATCATAAAGACCATGAGCAAAGAAAAAGGACTTGATTTATTCCTGAAAAAAAGAGTGATTGATTCCAAGAAGTACAATCCAAATATCACACAAAGAGATGTATATCAATTACCCAACATTGGCAAAAACAAAACTATCAACGAAACACAAATGCTATTTTTAACAGGATGCCTTTTTAGCTAAATGGTGCAATGTGATTCATGCTGGGGAAAAAAATCCTTCAAATTGCTATTTCTTAAAACCACTCGACCAATATTTTCAAGGGGTCAAAACTAACTTCTCAAAAGTTTATTCTTAAACAATTCATCATACCTGCTCATGCGCATATTTGAAATCCTCCATCTTCAGAGAACGAACATCAGCACTGCTATGCAATGCTGGTAAAGGCCTATTCTCTGCCAGTGCTGCATTATTTTCCTGGAATATACACGAGGGGGGTTTATTTAAACCAAAATAGACCTGTTATGAATATCACTAGCTACCACATAGGTGTAAAGAGAATAACGACAGAGATGGACACAGACTAGGAGACGCAACGTAATTGCAAATTTAAACTAATTCCTTGAAATTCCACAAAAAAATAGCCCAAGTTCAGCGTAGAAAAAGCCAAGAAGATAACATGCTGATTAGATACAATAATAGAATCTTTGATGCCCCATACTAAATGATAAGGATAGGTGGTGTATGGGATCCCACATTGCTTGGAAAGGAGGAGTTCTTGCTCTTTATAATGGTTTGAATGAGACTCCAATTGTATCATTAACTAGTCCTTTTCAACCCAACAAAGACTTTGGAATTTTTTTTGTTGGGGGAGGGGGGGGGGGGGGAGAGATTGTGATACCACATACTAAATGATAGATAGGTAGTGTATGGGATCTCACATTGCTTGGAAAAGAGAAGTTCTTATTCTTTATAATGGTTCCAATTGAGCTCCAATTGTATCATTAACTAGTCATTTTGGAATATAGGCCCAGGTGCGACTTGGGCCTACATTATTAGTGTACAAACAATTTCACTACATGAAGTGTTATGGCCAAGGTATCCTATTGCCCACCCACTAGGAAAGCTCCATGAATCAAGACTTCTAATTTTGGTAAATAATAAAATAAAATGTACCTATTGCCCACCCAATAAAATATTTTATTAAAAACAAGAATGTAGGCCAACTGCACAGGACATATACACAAATCAACTTCCTAAAGCATCTATAGGCGTAGAAGAGAATCATTATCCCATTTAAGAGTGTTCAAGAAAGAATATTCTCATAATAAATGTTCGAGGGCACCCATGTAGTAAAATATAAATATACAATACAAGGGTGTACTAGTCAATTCATTCTCTATTCCCACTACATTTAGTAAAAGATTGAGAGGGAGAAAGCACGACTTCATCTCCTTTTGTGCAGCTCTAGAGTTGACATGGTATCAAAGCAAGATCCTAGGATTCAACATTTTTTTCCCTTTCTTGAAGCACTTCTCTCTCTCTTCCCAACCATTTCTCTTAGTAATGTTCTTGTTTCTCATTTTGTTCTCCCTAGTTCTCAAACAATACTCACCAATGGGCTTGGTACATAACCGAAGCCCATGGAGGTGGATGGCTTTGTCATCATTGCCACAAATGGAGGGATGTCATTTTTTCCATTGCATCACTTCTTATCTACGTGGTAGACAACAGATCTAGATGGTGACTGTTGAGGAGGTTATTTTCCCTCGAAAAAGCTAATTGTCAAAAATAAATAATCCCTCGATAAGCTTTACCAATTCAAGGATGTTGGTGTGTGGGAGATGGTAAATAATGTTTGTTCAATTAATTGGTGATTCCTAATGTAACTGCTGGGGTTGTTGGTCACCTTTGTGATGGTGTTGGCATGTCTGTGTTGAGAATCATCAATCTCAACTATAATTGATTATATTTTGGTGATTGCCGTCATTGTGACTATGGTGGATGTTGGCCCATCAGTATGGAGCAACAGGCCTGAAAACAAGGTTTGAAAACTGTAAAGCTCAATCTGCAGAGTTTATCCTAGTAATTATACCAACCTACACTCCCAATCATGATTGAAACCAATCGATTCTGTCAAATTTTTTTTTTTTGATAATTAATCAATTATGTAAAATTCCATTCAATTCAGGTGGGTTTTCCTGCCAATTCAATTGAATCCATGCTATTTGGGCTATTTCAAACACGATCTCCTTTGAATGAGATTCCGATGCCTAATGCACAGTGTCATCTGTTTAAAACTATACCAAGTTTGGCTTTTGTACTTTTTTTGTTCCAGTTTAGCTTTATTGTCTCATTTCAATAGTTCCTACCGAGAGCACTTGCTGTTTGGTCTGGTTGGCTGCCTTTGGGCAATTATTTGGTTGGTTGGGAAATTCAAGTTATTACCACTAATTTTGCTTGCTAGTGTTAGTGTATGGTTTTGATACCACCATGTGTTTGTACAATTATTTGGTTGGTTGGGAAATTCAAGGTATTACCACTAATTAATTTGATTGGGTTGCTTCCTACTGTTAGGTTGAACAAGTATCATGGACGCTAAGGGCTCGTTTGAGAATTGAGATCAGATGAGATGAGAAATCTATGAATAGTAGTGAGATGGTTTGAGTTAAGATGTTTGAAATGGTTTTGTAAAAGGAAATAATCTTCCCAACCTCCTACTATTCACCACACTCCACACTCCACTTTTTTTTTTTAATTTTTTTTTATCAAATATTTTTTTTATGAATAGTGAATAAAAAATTTGAAATATTTAAAAAAAAATAAATTCAAAAAAAAAATTAAAAAAAATATTAAAAAATATGAAAAAATATGGAGTGTGGAGTGTGGGTGAATAGTAGGAGGTTGTGTAGCATTTCTCTTGTAAAAGTGTGTGGGTCCCATTATAAAATATGTTTGGATATAGAAGTGAGATGAGATGGTTTTAACTTTTTATGGGAGTTTGAAAAAGTGATGGGTCCCCAATTATTAGAAAGTGTTTTTAATGATTAATATTGATGAATCTTATTAATGGAAAATTTCTCTTTCTCGGTTTCTCTCTATTTTTTAGAAGCTCTCTCTCGGTTTCCCTCTCTCTTTTCTCCACCGTGAGACCAAGAAACTGCTGCCAAGGATCGGTCACTGACGGAAGCAAACCCAAACCCAAGCAGAACATCAACCCTAACACCAAATGCACCACCAGCAACCAAATCGAGAGCCACCCCTCCATAAAAACACAGACATTGTCTCCTGCACTGAGGGATTCCTACACATCCAATTAGCAGCCACAGCCCACGTCCAAGCTCCACCTTCCGCAGCCAGTTGCACACAGAAAAAACCAACAACGAAAGGCTCAAGCCGAGACACCATTGCATAGAACCATGACACCTCTACCAATAAACTGCCAGCTGCCACCAACGTCACGCACGACGTTGAAACGCACCTTGGGAAACCAACCGACGAAGCCTCCATAACACCCTTCCCATGAACCGCCGTACCTACACCACAGAAGCAGTCAAACAACCTCTGTTTTACCAACCTGAAAACAGAGCAACCACTTTGGCAGTGTAATGCTCTCCACACCAAAGTATTTGAGATGAGAGCGTCTCTGTGTAAACAAAGTGAGAATGGTGCAGGCAAAGCTGGGAAGTGGGATTTTACTTTCTAGGCCTTGTGAAACGGAGGAAGGGAATGGCAAAAGAAAGTAGAAGAATCCTTAGGGTAACACGGGATGAGAGAGGAGCCATTCTAGGCAGAGGCTTGGGACTCTGAATCTGTATTTTGTGTCCATGTATGGTCTTGTCAGTGAATAGTATTGAGATGATGAGAGACCGACTGGGATGAGATGAGATACACTTGGATTTATGTTTGGATACCAAAGGTTGTCTATCCATACCAAACACACTCAGACGTTTTGTGTTTCATCTCAGTGCCCAAACAGGCCCTAAGTCTGTATTAATCACCTCAACCTTTTTTTATGCCAAAATGACTTATGTCGAACTTAATGGCAAAAATCATATGATGGCCAGATTTGTGGAAGTGTTTTTTTTATTAAATAGGCAAACAAAATAGGCTTAGCCTAAGTGCACGTTATGTATACAAAGAGAAAGCACCTATCTAAGGACCAGAAACAGATACAAGAAACTCATGGAAACTTAGCCCATTGAAGTCTTTAGCTATTGCCCATAAAAGCAAGGTATTGATGAAGAGATTTCTAAAGTCATCCAATGACTGTTCAAGATCTCCTAGCTACTGCCCTTATGGAATGAACTCTTCACTCAAGTGGGACTAACTTGGGTGATGCCGAGAAGGGTGATCGATCTCCTAGCTTCTTAGATAGGACTTCAGAGGTAACTCTCATATTGCAGCAATATGGAAGATGGTTCCAATATGCCTATGGTGCAGGTGATTGATTTATCATAATGAGCTTCCATGAACTTCTTGTATCACTGAGCTAGCATGCTCAGGTGATGCTCTTGTATATCAGTATATGTCATGTATACTCGGGTCTTTACTTATTCTAATGATCAACAAAATCTTGTTTAACGATTAAAAAACTGTTCACGACATATGAAATTCCGATAATTTATTTCCCTTTAAATACATCGTAGTGAGCATATGTGGGCCATCTTTCATACTGCTACGACTTGGGGATTGCCATATAATCTTCTCCAATTTGAAAGAACAACCACCCTTATGAACATCACCCATATCAACCCAACTCTCCTGATTCTGGTGTTTCCTTAAGTTTTCCTAATTAGGATATTCTCTAAAGAAGCTGTCCGTACAAAATTTTTTTAGAGGTATTACAGAGGCAAAGGGCATTATCATCATGCAGCATCAAATATGTCCAACATAGCTCTCAACATTGCAATCCAAATGGTTTGAAAATTGTAGGCTCAATCATGAACGCTAAGGATGAAACCAAAGAAGGGCAGGTCAATGTTCAACTAAACCAGCCCACTCAATGCTGGATTAAAATGAAGGCCAAAGCCCTCAAACCATCATCCTCAAGGACCTCAACCTTTGAATTTTGACCTACTGAAACACTAAAAGAAGCACCTAAGAGCACTAGCATTGGCTTGGCCAAATGTATCTCTAAATTTTAGCTAATATCACACTTTTTTACATTTGCCTATTTCATTTACATTCAATCCCCACATTGGATTAGCCATTTACTCTCTCTATAATAATAAAATATTATTAAATTAATAATTTTTTATTTAATTTATTTGTATCACATTTTATAATTCTACCAATTGAATATTAATAATAATTATATTATAATTAAATTTATATTAAAAATTTATATTTTTAAAAGTCATTTAATGTTAATAACAAAAAATATTGATTAAATTCATCTAAATTTCTATCTAAATTTCTTAATTACAAACCAAATAGTATTTTTATTGGAGTGAGAAACTAATATTTTAATATTTTCTTGAAATGATAAATTAATATTTTAATGTTTGGTGAATCAATAGTGATTCTTCATCTTTGGCCAATCACTATAGCAAAAGTCCATTTTATTTTAGACTTGACCAATCCAATGTGGAGTGTTTTTGACATCCATAATCTAAATTTTAGCTAATTCTTCTATTTGGCCAAGCCAATGTGGATGCCCTAAGTGGGATGAACAACTGTGGCCTTCTCCAAGCACTGTTGCAGTCCTATAGGCACCAAAGAAGGATGAAACTCACTTTGCTTTTGTAGAAAATCATCGAGAGGAGACCCAATGCACATTGGAGGAGGCAAAGTCTGACAACATGTCTACCAACACCTATCAAGTATAGATTTCAAACACCATTATCCCTTCTTTATGCATAGAGATTGTGGGAAAGCAGATTTGGGAAAGGGTTATGGACTATGGGACCCTTGGGGAAAATCTATTGAGCATCCCCTTTGCATAGGGAGACATGATGATGGTCCTAGAGCTAAGCCTAGAACTAACAACCATTATTTCAGGGTGCAAGCACTCCAATTCAGTTTTAGTAACAAGAAAAGGTCAGAAGGAATCTGATTACTCTTTCCTTCTATTATTTCCATTGGAGGAAAATGTGGGGGTAACCTGAGCAAATAAAAGGTTGTTGTTATGTCTTCAATGGATGCTTGTGTAATGGGTTCTTCGCTGAGGCAGTGGCATACGCCTGTGGAATTAAGATCCCCTTCAGTGGCAATAGGTAATTACAGGGACGGCAATATTGTGAACCTCTGAATGTGTCTTCCTTTGAGAGGGATGACTAATGTCACTGTGCAAAGAAGTTTGATATCAGGCTTTTAAGTGCATGTTGGGAATGGGATGGATCTCACTATTTCCCATCTACTTTTCACAAATGACACCAACATTTTGTGAGGCATGTCATGACCATTTCCAAAAGCTATGTTGTTTATTCCTGCACTTTAAGCAGTCATGATTTAAAGATCAACTTAGCTAAATCTTAATTGCTTCTGGTTGGTAGGGTTGAGAATGTCACTAGTTTGACGGCTCCTTTGATGTGAGAATGAGATGTGGCTCTATCTCCACACCATCTATCATGCCAGAATTTGAGATCCGTATCCCATCACAATTCTAGTATGTCAAAAAAAACCCCCAACCTCTCTCTTCTGATAGGCTTCCAGACTCCAACCCCATAAACCCCTTCTACCTCCCTAGTGCTCCACCCCCCCCCCCCCAACATACCCACATATTTACAATCAATCACCAACTTCCACAAAACCTTCCTCTCAATGTTATACTGCCGCAACCATTTCCCAAGAAGAGCTTGTTGAATACCTTCAAGTTTCTAATCCCCAACCCACCAACAAAGATTAGAGAGCATAGCTTCCTCACTTGACCAAGTGAAACTTAATTCATCACCTAACCCGCTCCAAAGGAAGTCACGTTGGAGCTTCTCAATACAGTTCGCCACACAGGCTAGGAGTCGGAACAAAGATAAGAAATAGGTAGGCAAATTGGACAAGTGCTATTCATTAAAGTGGTCCTCCCCGCCTTTCAACAAATACAACATCTTCCAACCTGCCAATCTTAGTTCGATCTTCTCTATTACTTCGTCCCATATTGATTTAGCCCTGAAAGAGACACCCAAAGGAAGGCTGAGGTATTTCATGGGAAATGAGGATACCTTGCACCCCAAAATGTTAGCCAACATCCGAAGCTTGCGAACGTTTCCAACTAAAACCAACTTCAACTTTTATAAGTTTACTTTCAAACCAGACACGACTTTAAAGCAAAGTAGGAGTGACCGAAAAGAACGAATCTGACTTTGTTCTGCCTAAAATAAATCAAAGTATCATATGCATACAGCAAATGAGAAATGTTAAGAGTACCGCGATTGGTGTCACCAATAAAAAACCCAGCCATAAAGCCACTTCCAACCATAGCAGGCATCATTATGTTAAGTGCCTCCATACCAATGACAAAAATAAAATGGGACAAGGATCCCCCTGCCTGAGCCCTCGAGAACTGTTAAAGAAATCAACTGGACTGCCATTCACCAAAACTGAGAACCTTATTGTGGAGATGCAATGCCAAATCCATGAGCACCATCGTTCCTCAAAACCACACCTCTCAAGCAAGTATAGTAGGAAGCCCCAGTTAACATGATCATAAGCCTTCTCCATATCCAGCTTGCATAAAATACCCGATATACGCCCGATTTTAATCTCTATCCAAACATTCATTTGTAATTAATACTAGATCCAATATCTGTCTTCCCTTTATAAATGCGTTTTGGGGCCTCGATATAATCCTCCCCAAGACCTCCCCGAATCAGTTTGCTAGAACCTTGGAGTCGATAATCTTACACACCCCATTCATAAGATTAATAGGCCAAAAATCTTATACATTCATTGCCCAACCTTCTTGGGAATAAGCGCAATAAAAGTGGCATTGAGGCTTTTCTCAAACTTCCCAAATGAGAAAAATTCTTGGAAGACCCTCATCATATCATACTTCACCACTTCCCAACAGGATTGGAAAAAACCCATAGAAAAACCATTTGGATCAGGTGCTATATCTTTGACCATCGTCCTCAACAGTTCATAGACCCCTGCCTCATCAAAAGGCCTCTCCAATCAAGAATCGCTCTAATGCTCAATAGTCTTAAAAGCTAACCCATCGAGATTAGGCCTCCACGCCATCGGCTCGGTGAACAACTATTCATAAAAACCAGCGACATGCTCCTTAATCACATAAAGGAACAGCTTCATTGATGTTCAACATCTCAATGGTATTAGCCCTCCTATGTGAATTGGTCACTCTATGGAAAAACTTCGTATTTCGATCCCCCTCTTTTAACCATAGTGCTTGAGATTTTTCACGCCATGAAATCTCCTTCAATAAAGTGACCCTCTCAAGTTCTGAAATTAGCTGTCTTCCAAGAGAGTTCTTCCAAAGATAATGCCCTACCCTCCTCTTCACTCTCTACCTCATGTAGCTTCTCCAATAGAGACTTCTTCCGATCACCTATATCACCAAAAGATTGTTCATTCCATATCTTCAAGTATTTTTTTAGAGCATGGATATGATAGGAGGACCACCATTGCCTAACCTTCTCCACAAAATCTTCAATTTTTACCACATATTCTTGAACTTGAAGTACCTATGCCCCCTTGAATACCTCCGCAATCCAACAAGATCCGAATAGAGGAGATGTAATCTTTTCTAACATAACTCAAGATAATGAGTTTCCCAATTCAAGAAAACTAAAAATCTGTCTACTCTAGACCACGTTTGATTGTTTGACCATGTGCATGTTCTAGCCATTAGAGGAATATCCACCAAGCCCAAATCAAATATAAACTCCAAGAACTCCATCATTGCAGGCTGAAGCCCACTCTCCCCCAATCTCTCGCTTGGGAATCTGATAACATTAAAATCACCATCGATGCACCATGGCAAGTCCCACCAGCTATGCAACCAACATACGGACAACTCCACAAGCTTTGAACAATACTTCTGGAAATAACTTCCATCACATTTTCCTGCAAGCAAACAATGTCCACCATCCATTCAAAAAACAAGTTTTTTATCCGAAGATGCTTATTGGCCACATTAAGCTCTCAGACATTCCAAGATGCAATCTTAAGCACGTTTGGTTACCAAACCAAACTCAACTCATCTCACTCATTATTACAACTTTTTCAAATTCCAACACAAAATATAATAAACAATTCAACTTTTTCAAATTCCAAAACAATAATAATATTAAAAAATAATATTCTACCAATATTTTATCATCTAAACTCAACTCAATTCAACTCAGTTTAACATCCAAACGCACCTTTAGGCTTCATGAAGAAGGTGAATGCACCTTTCCTTTGGAACCTGACTTCTTAATCTAAGCATGACCTACTACAATGGCAATGAGCAATGCCATAAATTGTTCCTCAAAGCCCTCACACGCAACCCCCATATAGCCTTGGATTTCCTTCACCTTTGGTCTCACCCAATCAGAGGATGAAACTAGGCTAAGCTAACATGGAGGCAAAGAATTTAAAGGAACGGGTTCATCTGCCATCTCAGTTCCTTCCCTTGTGGCTCACTGCAATTCCATCAATTCCCCCATCTCTCCCTTAGGGAAGAGAGATATGCACTCCCAATCTTGATCCTTATTAGAAGCTACCAGCATCCGTAAGGCATCCTTATTGCCGTCAAGAAATGAAATTGAAAACTCTAAACCCACCTCAGTACAAGGCTCTTGAGAGCTTTCTCCTTTCAGAGATTCTGTTGTCGGCTATGACACCCCCTTGGACTCCAGTGGAATAGCTTCCATGCAGCCCATCATATCTTTCTGTCTATTTTGGACTGAAGCTCCGATGCAAGGCAGTGAGTTTTCATGCTGGCCCGATGTTGTACCCATTACACACCCTACTGCCAACTCCTCTTCCACTATTTTCTTCATCTAGAACACCAACGACAGCTCATAGGTCTGCCGTGAATCAATCGGAGCAATCTCAAGCATGGTTAACAGGCTCCCAGCGGCAAAGGGCCCTGCTGCACTCTCGCATCCACCCCTGACCCACCACATTGCGTTAGTCAGGGTTATATCAATCAGACCCGACCCTATTTTAGACTTCCCCTTATCTCGATCCACTACATGGGGCCCAATGGAGTGGCCCATTTGCTTAAAAACTTCAGCCCCAAGTCTCGCTTGGTTCTGCCCACCTACCACGTTTAAGCCCAACCCACTAGTTGTATTAATATGCTTTATCGAGCCACTCTCTAAGCCGAACCCCATTCCCAATTCCTTATCAACACATTGTATTAAACTATTCACTGTCTCTAGCAAATCCATCAATTGCTCCTTCATATCCCATAGAGTGCTCCGTATGCCACCCCTTGCAGAGCCACCATCAAGACCATCACCACCCAATCTCTTCTAAGCAAATGATGGACCTACATGCTTACTTTTCTCGAGACCATGGACGTTGTTGTGACCAGTGGTAGCTCCTCCCTTGACCGTCAACTTGCCATTACCTCCTCCCCAACACTGGGTGTTGAGACGACTACAGCGCCATCGACTCTTTAAGCACCTTCCTATACAATTGTTTGTTCCCTTGGATTGCCTCCTTTCGACCGAAGCCCAACCTCCCTCTATAATAACTCGGTTTTCCTCCATACTTGAGTTGTCACACATTTCTCTCAGTGCAACCACCATTTTCTTCCACCCCATTCCCTTCATTTCTTCAAGCATGATTATAAAATCTCGTCTGCCACCACCTCCATACTCCACTAGTGCCATATATCGACCATGAGCATTAGCGCATCTCTGGGCAATCAAACTTCTACCACCACCATTCCGTGAAGTTGCATAAAATTCCTTCTTCTCACCCATCAAGCATTCCTCCAGTGTTTTAGTGAACCAGTTCACCGGGTACATCTCATCTCTTTCGTGACCTTCCAACTCCTCTCAGTTATCTGAATCGATCTGCCTTCCGCCATTAATGCAAATACTTTGAATTCAAAGAGTAGCTGTTTCGAAACTCCCACGATTAAAAGTAGCAGCTCCTTGATTCCTCAAACTCAAAAACTTATCATTAATCACCACAACGGAAAATATTTCAAGCACATGATCTAGAAAAGTTCCACCAAGAGGGAAAATATGACATTTGTATCTCTATCATATTTAAAATGATAATCATTCTATGGAACTTGAGGTTCTACTCTATATGTCCAGCACATCATCGTTAATTGGGGGCTGTTTATAGGTCAACAGCAGATCGACCGCTCCAAAGGGGTTCTGTATTTTACTACTTCATGATAAACAGATTGTTCGCTACAAGTGGGTGTACACAGTAAATTTTACACAAATGGCTCAATTGAACATTTAAAGGCATGTTGGTTGCTAAAGGTTATTCATAGACTTAAAATATTGATTATAAGGAGACCTTTATTCAAGTTTTCACGATCGCCTTTGATTCATAAAAGAAACAAGCCTGCCATGTATCCAAATCATGGATTTTAGGAGGATCGACGATCACTATTCAAAGATCCTACTTATCAAAAAAGTTATTCCTAGATCCTAACAAATATCCTTAATAAGTTAGGAAGCTAAATTATCATACCATCAATAGTAAGGATATGTCATATGATGTTGGTATAGCCAATTCTAGGAATTCCTACAGTCCCAATTGGGACACCATCTTAAGAAGCTCCTAGACCCAAGTCATAATATAGGTTAAAATGGGCACGTTAGAATAGGCTCTTCTTCAAATAGAAGATATGTTGCAAGATATTGTACTTTCTAGGCAGTAATTTGATTACGTGTAAGAATAAGTAACAAATATCCTTAATAAGTTAGGAAGCTAGGCAGTAATTTGATTACGTGTAAGAATAAGTAAAAGGTGGCAGCGCAAATTAATGCAAAAGCAAAATACAAAGCAATGAATTTCGTCACATTGTTGACAAAGGGTGTGGCCAAGCTTAGAATATAATTAGCACCAAACATAAAGATAAAACTTGACAAAACAGGTGTGTCAGGCTGAGCTTATCATGCCCTCATTAAAAGATAAAGCAGTTCATTCATATACCAAGATAGCAAACTAAAAAGAAACACATCCTTGAACTAAAAATGGCAAACTAACCTTCTTTTCCTTCTCCAAAATTTCTCTAATCGGACAATGTGCCGCAGTCACACAAAGATTCTACAACCAAAAAAGTAATTAGATGAACCCAAAATGCAATAAAGAGATAAATTATCTAGCTGGAGAGCAGATTAAAAAAAAAAAAAAAGTAATGGGAACCTTTAGGTCACTCCCAGAATAGCCATCAGTCATATTTGCAATTGCTTCCAAATCAACATCAGGCGACAACTCTTCTTTGGCTAAAATAACTCCCAGAATTTTTTCTCTATTTGGTGCATCTGGCAGATTGACCATCAATCTGTACACAACAATTGCATGTAGAAAGCATATGAAACTTGTTTTGTGCCAAATAGTAATGGAACGAAGTGATGACAAGTATGACCATTTACTTTACCTCCGGGGAAGCCTCCTAATAACAGCCTCATCAAGGTCAAAAGGCCTATTGGTAGCAGCAAGTACCAGCACTCGCTCCTGGTCCTTTGTTCGCAGACCATCCCAATTCACCATAAACTCATTTTTCATTTTACGCATAGCCTCATGCTCTCCTGGATTTTCCCTTCTTCCTAGCATGCTATCAACCTGTACAAATAATTGAAGTGAACAGTTTTTTCCCCGTTAGAGAGGAGGGAGAAGCAACCAGAAAGTTTATATGAGGGCTGTGGTGACCCCCCCCCCCCCAAAACAACAAAAGGGGGGCAAGGTTGGATCAAACTAATCTATCAATAAATAAAAAAAAGCCGATGCATTAAACTTACCTCATCAACAAAGACAACACTAGGAGCAATTTTACTAGCTAAAGAAAAAACTGCTTTGACATATTTCTCCCCTTCACCAAACCACTGCAAGCAATAGAGAGACATCACTAGAAGTTCAGAAGAAGCAACAGAATAGAGTGCAGACAACCTTTCCATATCCATAAATACCTTTGAAGTAATGCTCGACATTGATATATTGATAAAATTTGCACCGGCCTCAGTTGCAACAGCCTTTGCAAGCATTGTTTTCCCAGTACCAGGAGGCCCAAAGAGCAATATTCCCTTGCAAGGCTGTCACATGAGTAGCTATATTAAGAAGGTGAATCACAGCCCCCCACCCCTCAAAAGAGAGATCCAAAACAGATGTGTGCATGGGAAAATAAAGCATAGTTTCTTAGCCAAATATAGGTAGGAGAAACTAGTGACAAACACATATATAGATCCTCTCACCTTAGTCAGCTGCCCTCTACAAAATAATTCAGGCCTCTGAAGAGGAAGCATCACCAATTCCTTCAAGGTATCCTTTACATTTTCTAAAGCCCCAATATTATCAAAAGTAACCCCAATGTCACTTGGTGGAATAACATCAGCAAGAAGTTTCTTCTCAAATTCATTCTCAGTTACCACATCCTGAAAAATGTTGAGCTTAAACAGAATGTAAACGACAAACAAATCGGGGGAGTACATTTCATTCCCAGAAAGGAATGGGAGAGGTGACAATTGAATCTGTGAGAACAACCAAAAAGTAGATGTTAACTTTACCTTGAGTGATTTCTTCAAGTTTTTGTTTTCATTTTGAATGCTCTGCAGAATGTTCAGCCCATACTTAATGCTGCAAATTAACAGTCATGAACAATGTTAACATGGGGAAACAGAGAGGTAAACCATTTTTAACTATTTGATTACGAATTTCCAAAACAATGATGATCACAATTCAAAAGAATTGGACTACCTTTCAGCAGAAATCACAAGTTTAGCATCTTTGACTGACGCTTCAGTATGATGCATAAAGTGGTTACTTAGAGCCCATCCTATTATTTTCTCAACACCTAGCATAAGAATAAGTAAAGGCAAAATGATATCACAGTGAAGATCCCCGCATAACTTGGGGAAACAAAGGTTGAGACAAAGAATACATACTTTCAGTAGTAAGGGCTTGATCTTTAATAAACAAAGTTTCAAGGTCAGGACAATCCAAGCCAATTCGGTTTAGAACCTGAAACCAAAAATTATTTTGTTAACATCCAACAATAGCACAAAGTCAACCTCAGATATTATTTATGAATGGATATCTAATTCCCCCTGGGCCCCAATTATGGGACATATGTACAAGCACTAATGCACTACCACTGCCATAATGTCAAATGGTTATATAAAGCCAAGAAGAATGAGCCAATGGATTCTTTTTCTAGGCAGAAATAGCTATCAGCATAGAGGAACATAGAGAGTGAAAGTAAGATCCCCAAACAACAGGATCAGGTGCTACTCACTGAGCGAATGCTGACAATATTAGAATGAGCTTTCAAAGTTTCAATATCACGCTCCAACTGCTGCTTCCAGTCCGAAAGTAAAGTTTCATCCTGTCAAGAATAACAGAAATATGAAATATTTTCAGAAAATAACAGCATTATCATGGCAGTATAGATGAAGGTGGGCCCCATACCTGAGGCAGTTGTACCATCACTTTGTTAGGGAAAAGTCGAGCAAGTTGCTTCATTGCTTTTGGGATTTCTTTACTCCTATCATGCAATCTACCAAAATTATCCTGAAATTAAAGCAATAACCATATCATTTAGATCAACATTGACCACTGTGCATATGTGTGAGTGCATGTCTATCTCTGTTTTCATTGAGAGAGGGAGAGAGATCGTATAATAAACTTTCTATCCAACAGCAAATTTTATGCACAGTAGACAAGATTGTATTCCATAAACAGAGTAGTGACCAGAAATCAGATCGGTGGCTGCCTTGCCATCATGGCACTCAAAGCGAAGGTAACGCTATCAGTGTTAAAAGCCAACCATTCCTCGTCCTGAAAGCCAATTTCAACTCTATCCTAGAGGAAGAGGAATCACACAAGCCTTGATAGGTTATTTTTTAATGCCACCAACAGACCCAAAATCTTAAATGATCCAACTTCCACTTCACGAAGAGAACCATGTCAAGTTCCACAGTCCTATATAATCATGGTCCCCAAATAGTCATGCATTACCATAATACAAACCAAGCAGAATTGAATGTGGAAAAGTAAGAATACACCTTTCAGCTTTTTGGCCAAAGAAGAAAATCTAATTAAAACAAGATTGATGAAGGCTATCAGGATGAAACCTAGAAAATGGGGTTTACTTCTTTCCAAGGCTATCTGAAAAACTAGGAAATGGAGCTTACTTCTTCCCTTCAAGGTTATTTGAATAATTTAGCTCCAAAGAAATATTAAACCTTAACAGAGATTAATATTTTCCAAAATTGATAACACATAATGGCAATTAATAGAGGTGAAGGTAAAGAAAAAAGTGCAGAAGAGGATGTCCAAAGAAATCCCAAGGCATAGTTATGAGAGAATTTATTTCATGTGATTCTTATCCTTAATTCTTCATAAATAATCATACTCTGATCAATTCCCAGGTTAGAGTTTTTCAAGTCAGGGCCTTGCTATTTTTAAGGCAAACTGTCGATTATCAACAAATTAGTTCAATTTGTCTTTTCTAGAACTGCTCAAACCACAACCTAATACACGGTGATCACTGATTACTTTATAAACTGTAGCTGTGATTTTGCAGGTTCTTCTCATCTTCACCACCACCATTCGCCTTTAGTCATTCATCTGCAAAACAAGACTCATTTTCTGTAGCCATCTCAACTAATTAATACAGGATCTGTCAGGATCATCTCAAGTGGACCAATTTGAGAATAATCCATTGAAATGTGCTCGATCTGCTTTGGTTGCCTTTAAGCTACATAATATAACTGTAGTCAGAGGACCACATAGCTAATTTCTTAACATGCTGAATATCGTGCATGTCATCTATCATTGTTGGACAATTATCTACCATGAGCTAAACTAACTAGAGGGCGGAAGGAAAATACAGGTGCCCGATCTGGCTTTGGTTGCCTTTATGCTACATAATAGAACTGTAGTCAAAGGACCGCATAGCTCATTTCTTCACATGCTGAATATCGTGCATGTCATCTATCATTGTGGGACAATTATCTACCATGAGCTAAACTAACTAGATGGGGGAAGGAAAATAAAAAAACAAGTAAAAACAGCGT
Source organism: Cyclocarya paliurus (assembly GCA_029856935.1). Taxonomy (NCBI): domain Eukaryota; kingdom Viridiplantae; phylum Streptophyta; class Magnoliopsida; order Fagales; family Juglandaceae; genus Cyclocarya; species Cyclocarya paliurus. The sequence continues at coordinate 14,043,934 of CM056949.1, forward strand.
GACATCTGCAAATGTGAAATTGCAAGAGATATTTCAAGTTTCCCAAACATATATACAAAAATGACAACTCTGAAAAACTATGCCACTACGGAGATGTTAGGTATTGCACGCAGTGTATATACATGATAACAAATTGAGACACTAATTAGAATCATATACATATATAAGTTAGTGAAAATCTTTATAGGATCTTTATAGGCTAGAGAGTAGAGCTAAGACACCCAAACAAATGCATATGGATATACACATGCACCCGAGTGCTACAATTACTTCAAAAGCAGAAAGGACAGAAGGGGAAAAAATGGCAGAGGTCAGCATACCGGAAAAGCAAGATCAAGCAAAGCTGTCTGGTTGCTTCCAAACTTAGTGAACAGAAGCCCACCAGGATGGCACTGGAAAAATGGAAGTCACAAACATTAAGTAGGAACAGTATTTCAGCAGGCCAAATACTAATCTTGGACAAGAATGTCAGTACCTACATTTGCAAACAACCCAACAGAGGAAAACAAGCAATTTCTTACCTTCTCCTTACGACTGTCCATCTGGGTATGGGAGCCAATTATAACAACATTCTCTGGTAAATTTTCGAGCTTACTCTTTAAGACCGTATATGAATCCGAGCTACCCACCATAGCCTTTTCTATGTCTTTGATGAACAATATTAATGGACCAACTTTACTTTCTTTAGAAGTGACCTACAAACATGAGACATCTCAATCTTGATTCCAAAACACCACCACCACCACTTAGACCAGTAAAGAGTGGAACTACCTCAAAGAGCTCATTAATAGCAAGCTTGTCAATATCATCACCTCCAAAACCATCTAAGCGTTGTAAACTATTGGCTGCAGAGAAAAGCATCAATAAGTCGCACAAGACAACAGAAAACTGCAACAAATAGAAAGCCAGGATTCAAAATGAAGGAAATAGAGGAGATTTGGATCAAGGGAATCACCCGAACAAAAGAAACCATGGTCATCTTCACAAAGGCCACCAAGATTGTTGCCATCTGGAATTGATTTATCAAATCTAACCCCAATTTTTGAATTACCATTTTCTTCAAAAGCAAGAACAACTTTGCCACGACAACCAGCTGTTGGTCCCCTGCTTAGGGATGAATTAAATACAAATAAATAAATTTTCAACAAGAACATAGGTGGTTTACACAAAATACCATTAACTTTGCATCAAAGTATAAATTAATACAAAAGATCACTAATCATTCCCTCAATACAAAGAATTAGTACCGGATCCTAATACACAAAATAAAACCGTAATCCCCAATCAATTCTTAAATGCCAATAAATGGCATGCAATTTATAGCATGCAGAAAGAATACCTTAGCGGACAATTAGGCAGTGGAGGAACTCCAGAAGGTATTGTACCGACAAATTTTACTCTATCACCTGTAAATTTTACATGATGCAGCAATAAATTATGTGTATACTAAATAAATTATGATACAGCCATTATTAGCAAAGTAACCAAGCACAAGGATAATCAAGCATCCATATATTATAGTTACAGAAGAGCGCAGAGGACTAGCATGCCTGCTTTGAGTGTAGTGCTTTTTGATGATGCAGTGGATGCCTCCTGCTTCGGCATAGCCTGAGAACTTAATGTGGATCCACCTGTAATATCAGCCTCAACGCTAGAAGCTGGTTTCTTATACTGAAACCCAGCAGCCTGCGCAGCTCGTTTAACAAAAATTGATGCTCGGTCAGGCCTCAAAGCTTCTTTCACAGAATCAGAATCTTTTGGTGGTGGTCCCTAAAATTATTTGCAATGGTGGAAAAAAAGGTAAGATGCATGCAAACTGGTAATTCTTTGGTCCAACCAAGAGCTTATATTACAATAATGTGGAAACAGCTTTTGTTAACAGAAAATTGCAGCTTAAAAGACAGTAATAAAATCCTTACAACACAGAGGAGGTAAATTTCAACAAGGAAAGAGAAATTTATATAAAGACATCAAGGAAGCTTACACCAGGCAACAGAAGAGAATCAACAATTAGCAGTCTAGCACCAAAATGTTTGGCAAGCGCCTTTACCAAAGTCTCCTGATATATCTCTGAACCTATAAAATTCCATTGGAAATATCTCATCAAGGATTAGGAATAGAAAAACTTCAACACACCCAACATAGGAATCACATCAACACAGAAATGGCAGATTACCTGCAGGACCAGAGAGTAATATACGTGGGGACGCAGTAGGTAGGTCTGAGGCATACTTCACAAATTTATTACACTTCAAATGAACATGCGTTGAAGCAATCAAAACATCCTTGGTAGTGTCACTGCCACATCGCATATAATTCAAAGAAGATAAGTCTCCAATGTACAGCAGAATATGTAACGTGTACGGGCAATATCAGGCTATCAGCCTGGATCAAACAAGGACGTACAGCAACCAGATGCCTTTTTCTTTTCTTTTTTTTCTTTTTTTGTGTAGTTTCCTAGGCATGGAATGTGCAACACATTGCCAAAAAAAGCATATGCAATGATTAAAATAAGTTTCAAATGACGTACAACCTAATTATAAAATAAAAGTAAATTTTTATACCTCAAGTAATATGGAAAACTGTCAAATGAGACTTCAATATTGTCAGAACTGAAAATTCCTAGTTGTAATCTATCCTTATATGCTTGCCTCCTACTCATCAAATTTGATGAAGGATCAAAATCCTTAAGGATTTCTCTCATTTCCCGCTGCTCATCAAGTCTTTTAGAGATGCTGCTGCTTAAACCGAAATCTGAAGATGCACCAGCAAGCATCCGCAATAGTGGCCTTAATTCATAGTTTGCTGCAGGGACTTTTCCAACATCAGAGTCCATAAAAGGATCCAATCCAAGATTAGCAAGATTAGGGTTCTCATTGACAGCATCAGGGGATGGAACAACAGTTTTCTCTCTTGAAGAAATACCAGCAAGATCATTATCATTAGCAATATCCTTCAAGTCAATGTCTGGAGTATGATCATCTGACCCTCCACATCCAGAAGGTAGCGTGGATATCTCAGTATTCTGTTCCACATCCTCACCAGTCTTAGCAGGCTCCTGAAGTAAGGTTAGCTCCTTTGGCAAATTAGACAAAGAAGCTAAAATTGATGCTCCAGCAACAGCTGAGGGGTCCCCAGATCTTGCCTCGATATGAATCCCCTTTATTGGAGCACTATGTGCTTCTAATATACTTACAGGAGCAGCTAAATTATCGCTGGTGAGCTGCTGAAAGATCTGATTTCATGTCAAGGAATATATAGAACATCCATAGGGAGAAATAAAACGATTGCATGAAGCAACTGTATCACACCAAGGCACCGCATCAAAAGAAAACATAGGGATTTCTTCTTTTTCTGAGGGTGGGGGGGATCTTTTAAAATAAATAAATTAAACAGCTTTATACACGATGGCATTCACTGTAAAAATTTGGGGTGGGGGGGAGAAAGGATACATATGCATGCTTCCCAAAAGTACTGAAGACCAACTCATCACCTCCGCTTAGAATTACACTAGAATTCTTTCTATAGGTCTTGCCATTTACTTGCACGACACCTTTTCCCCCAGTGATTTCCAGTAATGTAACAGATGACCCTTCACGCTATGCAGAATTATTTTGAACAAAAAAAAAAAACAGGTCAGTAGTATTACAAGTCATCTTGAAAAATATAAGCAATGTCCTTGCACTGTAAAGAGAACCAACCTCTATGTACTTGAATCTACACAATTTAGCACTAATGGATTCATCATTAATACACAAATCGCATTGAGGGCCTTGACCAACAGTGAAGGTAGTACCACATAATGACAGGTGAGGGTTCTGGGAAAAGATAACAACCAAACAGCAGATTAGTTCGAAAGCAATGATACAACATCAAGATCAAGTTAAGACCCTGCCTGCCTCACTAGAAGAGATGAGAAATAAATAAAATAAAAAATTCTAGGTAAAGAAACGGTAAGAGATGAGAAATAAAAATCAGGTCCTCATTTACCTGTTTACTGTGGCAACCAAAAATAATTCACCCCAAAATATACAAGAATTGAAGCTAATTAAGCAGATTCGAAGTCCAGGATATATTTGTAATAAAAACAGGATCCGAGTTTCTTAAGGCAAGGAAAAAACTAAGATTAAGAGAGATGGGAGAGGGCGAGTTTCATTAACCAAGTTACAGATTCTTTTCAACTAAAATTTTCATATCAGCAATAATATCCATTAGTTTCTTGATTAGCCAAAACAAACAATAATATGTTGAAAAGGCTGCATGAAAAAATGTTTGGTAGAAAGTCCATTAATGATTAAAGGGAAAACAACTTTCGGCAAAAAGAGAAGAAGAAATTCTCAACAGACAAATCAAAAGGATTGGATAAATACCTTCTTAGAAAAATAAATGTTACCAAAACAAAAGAAAAGGCACGTTCTCAGTTGTGCCATTCTCCCCCCCCCCCCCTCCTCTTCAATGATTGGTAAGTAAAAAAGGCACCCAAGGGTCTTGAACCCACAACCATACTCTCCACCTGGCTGGCTGGGTGGTTTTTTTTTGGGGGGGGGTGCGTGGGGGTGGGGCGGGGGGAGAAGCCTGTTTTCTTCGATAATATTTATACTTCCATAGATTTCACTAAGCAACTCTGGCCAAGGAAAGAAGAAATTTGACAAGCTAAGAAATCACTGCACACCACTAAAAGCCTCACAAGAGAACTTCAAACAACTTTCTCATCAATTCTACGGGCTGCATCTCATGATCCAAACTCATGTCTCAAGAAATACAGGCATTCTAAACCTGCATCACGCAACACTCTTAACAGTTCCACACAGACATGTAGGGTAAGGTTTTTTTTTCCTTCATGAATAGAGGATACATCATAAGACCACCCTTCTAAACCGTAATGTCACTTCCACCCCTCAAGAGTACACCAAATCATCTTTTTAACCTTGCTCTTGGCTTTTTCTGGGCTCCTATTAGCAGCATTCCGCTTTCTTTGACAAAATTATCATTTATACTTCCAGAAAATTTTTCACTAAGACACTCTGGCCAAGGAAAGAAGAAATTGACAAGCTAAGCAATCACTACACACCACTAAAAGCCTCAAAGGATAACTTCAAGCAACTTTCCCATCAATTCTCCGGGTTGCATCATGATCCAAAGTCGTGTCTCAAGAAATACAGGCATTCTAAACCTGCATTGAACAACACTCCAACAGCGAGAAAATAGTTGAGGAAGATATGAGTAAGGCTTTTTCTTCATGATAAGACCACCGCTCTGAACCAGTAATGTCACTTTCAACCCCTCACGAGAACACCAAGTCATCCTCCTCCTCACACTTTGATGAGTGAATTCATTTCATTAAAAGCACAGGAGCACAACCCCAGTAGACAATGTATAGACGAGATAACCCTGTTTTCTATAAGTGAGAGAGAGAATCCCTTTAATGGTTAAAAGAAGGACAAGAATTCATAAATCCAGAAATATTACAAACTTGGGAAATATTATACATCCTCATCCATGTATGAAGTATTTGACCAATATATTCTATAGACCATCTACCAGCATCTCACAATCTTCAAAGCATCTTCCATTGCGCTCTCTCAACATGCTCTGCAATAAAAACAAAGGTACTGTCCTCAAAGCAGCTAAAACTGGGTGATCTCCCAATCGAACTCTAACAATCTAATAACTCCACCATTCTAGGCATGACCCATTCTACTCTGACAAGGCTTAAAATCACAGTCTTGCCGCTTCACAATGGAGACGGTGACTAATGGATTCCCTGCTCCCATTGCACATACAACACCAATCCACCACAGAAATTTATCTCCCTTAGGTTATATAAAGTCAAAACCTTCCCAAGGTCCACCATCCACACAATAACATTTCACAGGCACATTAACTTTTCAAAAACTCTTCTACAGAAAATAATCTTCCAACATAAATAATGCTTGATAGTGCAACCTAACTTCAAACTTCCTCCTCCTGGAAGGGAACCACCAAATACTATTTTCACCACCTTGTCTCACTTTGAGAGAGTACAACATTCAAAAAACATTATTCCCAATTCGACCTCCCAATCTTGAACAGATCTAATAAAAGATAAATTCCACCGAAGAGTTTCATATAATATTGTCTAATCAACTACCCACGCCTCCTTACTGCAAGCAATACTGAACGACTACAGAAAATTCCTTTAATGGTTGATCCCCGCACCATAGGTCATGGCAAAACCTCATCTTAATTCCATCCCCGACTTCATATCTGAAAAAACTCAAAAATCTCCCCACCCCTCCTAATGCATTTCCAAACGCAACTCCATAAGGACCCAGTACCACCTTAGTCCATCCTCCATTCAAATGATATTTTGTTTTCACTACCCTTCTCTATAAAGCTTCCCTCTCTGTAGAGTAACAATGTAATCCTTTCCCCTGGTAGCACTTTCTTAAACTGATTTAAGCTTCTTACCCCCTTTCCCTTTTTATTCTTTCAAAATATAAAATTAGTCTTAAAAGCAATCATTGTTTTGGTAGGATATTCTTAAAAAGATTATAAACGCAAACAAGACTAGGTTCAAGCAAAATGTAGTAACAAATTAATCGCCAAAGAAGCATATTAAGTTTAAGGCCATTGTAAAGTCTCATCTCATACTAATCCAATAATTACCAGTCCAATTGTAAACCTCCCTAATGAGGAGAATTAGAGGGTCACATTCCAAATGAAAGTAATTGATCCATGCCTACTTTTCCCTTTGTGATTTCAACTTACTTGAACAGACAAATCAAACTTCCCCACTTCACACAGCTACTCCAGACAAAAGGTACCCACCATAAAGAAGGCAACCAAAACAATTTTATCAGGCCTAGCAGATCTAACAAATGCAGGCTTGAGAAGGGAGTCACAGCTCAAAAAACCATGCATAACCCAATAAAAGATTTAACAAACCATGTATAACCAATTCAACCAAATCTCAAAAGTTCAATACAAAAAACCCAGAGTCTTGGCTCAATTGCTTAGAAAACCCAAGAGAATGCAACAAGATAAAATATTGATTCTATTTGGAAACGTTCAAGTAACAAACAGCCATCAAAAAGTAATTCTTTCCTCTCAATGGATTTTCCCAATAAACCAAACAGAGCAACGATCGCATCAAAATAATCCAGATTTCGGAAAAAGCACAGGAAAAGAAGAAAAGCCAACCTGAGAGCACTGGGAAAGAAGCTTTCCCCAAGCGGCTTTGGAACTCGATTTGGTCAGCTTTGTAGGACGCTTCTTCGAACGTAGTGCAGTGCCGGCCGCCTTTGATTTATCAGCATCCACGGCAGCTCCACCTAAATCCACCACCAACCCCAGAACAAAAAATAAAACCACCTAAATGCACAGCTCAAACAAAAACCCAGATTTCAAACAAACTCAAGAGCACATGCAAAAGCTAAAGCTTCGAAATTATTTTACCCAAAGACAGCGACGACACCAAGGCCTCGCCTTCGACAACGAAACCAGCACATTTATCAGCATCGCAGGCATCAGTGGGCTTTGGCGAACCCGTGTGCAGCAGATCAGGGGATTGCAGCTCCGGGTCTTCAGTTTCTGACCCGGATTCCTTAACTGGACCTAAATTCTCCACTGACGGAGCGCTCCGAGCATCATTGGTTGACGAGGATGCCTCGGATACCTAGAGTTTCACGCCACAATCAATCCAAAAAAAAAAACATACCCCCAACAATATGCATACATAGAACAAAACTCAAACATACACTGGACCCAGAAATCTCACACACCCATATGCACCTAGACAACCGTAAAGGATAGAGAGGGTACCTTGGATCGTTTGGCGGTGGTAGGAGGAGGGGAGGAGAGGGCACGTTTGGAAGAGGAGGAGCTGCGTCTGGTTTCAACCATGGCGTTGTTGGTTGTTGATAGTTTTTTTTTTTTTTTTGTCCTTTTTGTCTCTGATCCAAACAAGGTCTTGGCCGGAGAGGGAGATCAAGGTGGTCTTCTCAATGATCGACGAAGATCAGTTGAGGGTTTTTTCTTGTGTTCTGTTTGGCTTTATAGATTTCTTCATTTTTGTTTGCCTACGGACAACACAAGTTGTGAAGCGGTGGCTGGTAGGAACTTGGAAGGGGCTCTCTGCTTTTGTGGAAGAGCTTTTGGTATTCATCGTTTTATATACTGCACACTATTTTCTTTTCTTTATTCTTTTTAAACTTATTAAATTTTTCAACTCATTATTTATATATCATACGTTTAATAAAATATATATATATATATAATACATGACATGTAAAAATTATGAATAAAATTTTCAATGAAATTGAGGATTTAATATGTATTTCATTTTCACATAAACATATTATATATATGTGGGAGAAAATAAAGAAATAAAATAGGGTTGGAATTTACTAAGTTTAATTTTTCAAAAAAAAATTATTTATATATGTTTATCATTTTATTGTTCTTTAAATATAAAAATAAAAAATAAAGGATAATTATTTAAGATCATAAATAAAGTCAAAGCGCTCAAAAAATAAAGTTACTTTGATGACTTTTCCGTTACAAAAAATATACCTTAAAATCTTAAATTAGAGAGAATAAAAACCCACTATTTTTGTTCTAAGCAGGATGATTTTTGTCATGGGATCAAGATTAGAATTAGATGGTCCCAAAAAACACCATATTACAGCTACTACAACACAAAAGAAAGGACAGAAAATGGATATGGATCTATCCTCGCTAAGGTGAGCCATCTTATGTAGCAATTTTAATACACTCAAATCTTCACTTATGGACTGTAGAGCCAAAGCTAGAAGGCAATGCATGACGATTTGAATGATGTCCTTTCTTCTTTGGATTGGTTCATGGATAGATCTATTACCTCTTTATTTTCTATCTTTGATTAGGAAAAAACGATAATATGGCTAGATTGTTAGTTATGAATGTTTCGAGTCACTAATGTGAGAGATATAATGCTATTATATTTTTCAGTGTGGTGCATGTCGCATGTGGGTCATGCCGGTGGTGCATGTTGGTGGATGTCTTGTGGTGGCGTAACAAATTAGACCATACGTGAATCTCATGCTCCAGTCATTAAGTTGTAGAGTCTCGAGAATTTAGAAGAACAACACATGAGTCGTTAGAAACCCAAAGGTAATTGTAAAGTGCAAACCCAATGAAAAAACAAAAAGGCGAAACCCTAGCACAACAAAAGGATGAAACCATAGCAGAACAAAGGTCAAGAGAAGCTTCTAGAGAAAAATACCTCAATTGAATTAAAATCATGCATGTACAGTGACCAAAGCAAATATTTATATCGGTATATAGGAAAATAAAATACATGTAACTAACACGTGATACAAAAAAGAATTAAAAGAATAAATGTAATTCATAATACCACCTTCAAGATGGAAAGTATATAGAATGGATTCTCATTTTGGAAACTAAGTGATGAAATTGCTGAAAACCAAGAGTTTTGGTTAACACATCAGCAAGTTGATGATTAGAAGCCAAATGAAAGATCTTGATAACTCCAACTTGAATTTTTTTCTCGAATAAAGTGACAAACTAGCTCAATGTGCTTTGTTCTTTTATGGAATGTTGGATTGACAGCAATGTGTAAGGCAACCTGACTATCACAAAAAGTTGAGTACTATGAGTATGGAAAATACCAAAATCAGATAAGAGAATGAGAAACCAAATAATATCACAAGAGGAATAAGTCATAGATCTATACTCAGCTTCTGCAGAAGATCTAGAAATAGTGGTTTATTTCTTTGTTTTCTAGAAACCAAAGAATCCAAAAAAAAACACAACAACCATTTGTAGATCTTCTACTGTTAGGACAAGAGGCTCAAGCAGAACCAGTAAAAGTTTTGAGAGATAATGAATTAGCAGTTGGGAAGAAAAGACCATGACCAGGAGTGCCTTTGATATATTATAGAATTTTGTAGGCTGCTTGTAAATGAGGTTGTCTAGGCTGAGCCATGTATTGGCTAAACCTATTAATATAATAACATAAGTCTGGCCAAGTTAATGTGAGGTAAAGAAGTCGACCTACAAGTCTTCTATAAACTGCAGGGTCAGGTAACAAGTCTCCCACTTCCTTACTCAATTTAATATTTTGTTTCATAGGAAAGACAACATGTTTAGAAGCAAGTAAACCATAATCTTGAAGAATCTCCAAAGAATATTTTCTTTGACATAAAGAAATATCAGCAGGAGACTGAGCCACTTCCAAACCAAGGAAATATTTGAGCTTACCAAGGTCCTTAAGCTTAAACTTCTCAGCAAGCAAGAACTTTAAAAACTCAACAGATTTCATATCATTACTAGCTATGAGAATATCATCAATATAGATGAGAAGAACAATAAAAGATGAACCATCAGTCTTAGTAAAAAGATAATAATTAGCTTTAGATTGTTGAAAACTCATACTAAGTATAGAAGTTGAAAACTTGAAAAACCACTATCGTGAGGCCTGTTTCAAACCATAGAGTGATTTATTTAACTTGCAAACTTGGGAACCCCATCTTAACATGAAAACCAGGAGGTAAAACCATGTATACTTCTCCATATAAGTCTCCATGCAAAAAAAATATTATTTACATTAATCTGTGTAAAATGTCAGCATTTCACAACAGTAATGACCAAAAGAGTTCTAAGAGTAGCCATTTTAGCTATAAGTGAAAAGGTTTCAGAATAATCCAATCATTCAGTGTGGGTATAACCCTTAGCAACCAACCTTGCCTTCTATTTTTCAATGGAACCATCAACACGATACTTAATCTTATAAATCCATTTGCAACCTATAGGCTTCTTACCAAGAGGTAGAGAAGTAACAGTACATGTATTATTAATTTTCAAGGTTGCAATCTCAGTTGACATGGCATCTCTCTAATAAGCTTGAACCCTTCATTTCAAAATATATATTATAAACAAGCTATTATGAAAAGAGTGCTTGATAGCTTGATGATAGAACTCAGGTTCAGTATTGGCAGAAATGGACATGACAAAATATTTATGTGAAGGAGAAAGATTAACATAAGATAGAAAATTGACAATATCATATTTAGGAGAGGAAGACAAAAATGAAGAAAAACCTGATGAATCATAAATTGTTGAAAGATCTGATGTGGAATGTGCAGAAGATGAATTGTAATGAAAGTTCTACAAATAACCAAATACCTTTCTGATTCTAGAATATCTTCTAGGAAGATCAGAAGGCAATGGTACAATGACAGAAATTGGGGAAGAAGAAGATTGAATAGATGAATCATTTGAATGAGAATGTGAAGAGGAGTTAAGAGATAAATCAGTAGAAGGTGGTGTTGAAGGCACAGTTAAAGAATCTAAAGTTGAACATTCCATAGGAAAAATAAAAGGCATGATAGAAGAAAAATAAGTAGTATTTTGAAAAGTAAAAGGAAAAATATGTTCATGAAAAATAACATTTTCTTGATATAAAAGATTGATTAGTTCTTAGATCAATAAGTTTGTAATCTTTTATGCCAAAAAGATAACAAGAAAAATACAAGTTCGAGCCTTAGGACCAAATTTAGTTCGAGATCTTTGTAAAGTTGAAGCAAAACAAAGGCAATTAAAAGTTTTTAAATGATTATAAGAGGGAGAAGTTTTGAACAAAAGCTCAAAATGAGTTTTTGTTTCAAAAGAGGAGTAGGATGCCTATTAATGAGATAAATTGCTGTTAAAACAACATCATCCCAAAAATGAATAGCAGATGAGACTAAATCATCATTGTTCTAGCTATATTAAGGATGTGTTGATGTTTTCTCTCTACAACAGAGTTTTGTTGAGGAGTCTCAACACAACTGTACTGATATATTATTCATTTAGAATGCAAAAAAGAGCAAATGAAAATTATGTGCCATGATCAGTGCAAAGTAATTTTATTTTTAAATGAAATTGTATTTTAACCATTATATAAAAAACTCTAAAAATATGTGAACTTCATATTTATGCTTAAGAAGATAAATCCATGTAACACGAGTTGAATCATCAACAATAGTAAAAAAAATATGTGTAACCTTCAAAAGTAGGTACAGTATATGGATCCCAAACATCACAATGAACAAGATCAAAATGAGCAGCAGACAAATGAACATTATTAGGAAAAAGTAATTTCTTTTGTTTAGCTAAAGGACAAGTCATGCAAGGATTGCATGGAGCAATCAATTTAGAAACAAAAATTATTCACAAACAACATCCTTGAATTAGAAGGATGACCAAGATTATTATGCCAAAGCTCATAATTAGAGCATTTGGAAGAAATGAAGCAAACATGTGAAGATATTGTATCATGTAAACAAGTAGTATATGTACTAGAAAAGAAGTAGGTTTAGAAATAGAAAGGCCCAACTGTTGTAGTATATAAAGGCCTCCCTGCAATCTACCCACTCCAATTAGCCTCCAACAAATCAGGTCCTGTATTAGATAAATGTCAAAGAAAAACAGAAAGCAGCAAGTTAGTGATTGTGTTAACTTGCTAATAGAACACATAGAACATCACGTAAAACAAGATGTTCAGAAATAGAAATAAAGCCAATATGTGTAACAGACACATATTGACCATTAGGAAGCTTTACAGAAGCATTAAACGAACTAGTAATAGAAGTAAAGCAATCAATAGACAGAACCATATGATCAGTGGCTCTAGTATTAAGAATCTAGGAATTTGAATCAAATGTAGTAGACTGAGCAACAGAAAAAATAAAGTGAGTATTATTATGAAGAAAAATAATACCAAAAAAAGAATTCAAAACAGCTACATTGATAGCATAAGGAACTTCATCAACAGATTAATGAGGATGAAGTAAGGACAGAAGTTGCTACTACTGAGCCTCAGTTAAGGAAAAATGAGAAACAACTGAGGAATTGCTATCACTAAGGATAACATTATTAGCCATAGACTGTTGCCTCTATTTTGGCTTTTAGCCTGGGGAAAACTATGCAACTTATAACATTTTTCAATCACATAACTCGTAATTCTATAGTATTTATATATTGGTTTATCCTTCTTATTAAGAGATCTGGTTCTATCAATTTGAAAAGTAAAAACATGTGAATCGACAGGGGCAAGGAAATCGAAGAGATTTCTCGTTGTTGTTCCTCTTGTAAAACAAGAGAAAAAACTTTACTAAGAGGAGACAGAGGCTCCATAAACAGAATCTGGGCACGAGCAGGTGCAAAACATTCATCCAATTCTATCAAAAATTGTAAAACATGTTCATGTTGAATATAAGAGTTCAACGTTTGTTCAACTCCACAAGAACAAGTGGGAACAAGCTTGTAATTAGTAAGTTCATCCCAAGGCCCTTAAGACGAGTAAAATAATTACTCACCAAAATAGAATCCTGAAAAAGAGAGGAAATTGATTTCTACAACTGAAAAATGCGAGATCCTTTTTTTTTTTGAAAAAATCGTTTCTTAAGATCTGACCAGATCTCACAAGCAGTTGAAATATACAAGATGCTAGAAGAAATTTGAGTATAAACATAGCTTACAATCCAAGATACCACTATATTGTTACATTGGAGCCATGGAGAAATGAGAGAATCCGTCGGATCCGAAGGTTTAGGAATAGATCCGTTAACGAATCCAAGCTTATTCTTCGCCGAGAGAGCCATGGACATCAAACGAGACTGAGCATGATAGTTCTCACCAAAAAGAGGCTGAGTGACCAAAAGGACACCAAAACTATCACTAGGATGAAGAAAGTAAAGAGAAGTAGCATCCTCGAAGACAGATTTGTAAGACGGCGCCATGGAGGCAATACAAAAAGGACTTCTGATACTATGTAAAGTGCAAACCTTAGGATAATACAAAGAGGCAAAATCCTAGCACAACAAAGGTCGAGCGAAACTTCTCGAGAAAAATACCTCAATTGAATTAAAATCATGTGTGTGCAGTGACCACAACAAGTATTTATATCAATTCATAGAGAAATAAAATACACGTGACTAACACATGATACGAAGAAGAATAAAAAAAATTAAAAGAATAAATTTAATTCATTATAGTAATAGATAAGGCCGTCTCCAAACAACTGGGAAATTTTTTTAAAAAAAATTGTACACAATATGTAACAATATGGAGAACTTGAGCACGTGGGATTTGGGATTGGGAGGGTTTTCCGCCTTGAGAGAAGTGTAAATAGTGTTTATTCAAACCATCTTTTGTAATTCAACAAATTAAATTTATGGTGCAAACAGTAAAAAAATCTAAAAAGACTAGGCAAATTTGAACAGAATTATAAATAATTAATATAATTTTTTTTATTATAACGTGAGAAATTAGGATTAAAATTCTAAGAGGCAGAGAGAGAGAGAGAGATTTAATATAATATGAGTTTTTATGCTTAAAAAATGCTAGAAATCGGGACCTTACACAAATAAGTTACATGAAATGACTTATATTAATGTCTGCACCATTCTTATATTTCTATAGGTATATTTTTACGAAAAAGTAGTTTCTCTTGATTAGTATAAATTATCCCATGTTGCGCCCTTTGGTTCTACCATTGTTCTGGATGCATGATATTTATTAGTATTGGTATGTTTTTTCAAAAAGAGAATGTTAAATATAAATACTAAATAGAAAAGTACCGCGCAGATTATTTGTAAAAAAGTAGTTCTACTAGAAAATAATAATTTTATTTTATATATTTTTTAAAATAAAATCTATTTTTTTTATAAAAATCTACGTAAAATTTATCTATTTGAGACTTCGTACGTATCATTTTTATTTTAAGAATATATCAAATTTTTTTATTATGATTAAAGTGTGCTTATTTATATACTATTAAAACTTATAATAAAAATTAATGGTGACTATTGGCCACCTAACTCCGACGGCTGGTGACCTTGTCCGAACGAATTCTGGCAATCTCTCGAAGCGATGGTTAGAATAATAATTAAAAAAATTCAAAAAAATAATTAAAATTAAGTTTTTTAAAGATTTCATAATTCGTATTTTGAGATCTTAGAAATTTTCTTTTAAACTATATCAATATAGTTTTAAAATATTTTAAAATTATGAAGTGGTGGTGTATAATAGAAAAATGTACCACATCTGACAAAAATGCACCCTATTATAAAGTTATAATTCATATAACTGTTTTCTCCTATTGCGTAAGTTCTTAAAAACTCATATGCCTAGAACTCATCTTCAAAGTACAAACTATTTTAATGCAAGAGGTATTATATTCTCAATTCGGTAGGTAGAGTATATCAATCATATTATTTAAATTATAAACTTTAATTTATAAAATTTAGATTTTAAAAATTATCTTTTAAATCAATTTATATTATATAAACACTTTATTATATATATTCTACTTACCAATTGAGAATATAATTTTTCTTACCGTAAACATCCAGTCGTGCATAAGATAGAAAGGGCAGTTTAGTCATTCACGATGTTTATTAGATATTTTTTCTATGGGGGAGCTTAGCAAACATAGTATTTTTTTTTTTAAATTAGCTTTAATGAGATATGATAGGGGAGCTTAGGTAGTGTAATGAGAAATTATGGAGAATGCATGTGAACGGAATTTGATTGGATAATTAGCTTGTCAACTGTCATCTATAAAAAAAAAAGCTTGTCAACTGTCAAGGCTAAAATGCATCGACACCAAAACCAAAAGTACATCGACTTCAAGTTGCCTTTAAAAGCAAAAAAAACTGAACAAGGATGACATGTGCCTAGGGATAGGCATCTAACTCTAAATGGTAGTATGGTGCCAAGTTTTGACCGTTAGGTATGTCATCAATATAAATTTTATTTTTTATTTTTATATTTTTTAACATATTTTAATATTTAATAATAAAAAATATACCAATATATTAATAATTATTTTCTTAATTAATAAGTAAAAAAAAAGAATTAAAAAAAATTAAATATATAAACGGTCAAAATAAAAAGACAAAATGAGGCAGTATAGTAACATTATGAGAAAAACTTATATGTCGCCCATAGTTGACCGCTATAGTATATTGTTTTACAAAATTTATTTATTTTTATTTAGTGATTAAAGAAGTGATTTTAAGTATATTGGTATATTTTTTTATTTTTTAAAAATATTTAAATATATTAAAAAAATATGAAAAAAAAAATTAAAAAAAAAACAAAAAGTAACTAGCAGTATAAACGGGCGAGCACCGCTCTAACATTATTCTATTTATGTGTGTAGGTTAAACCTCGGTGTGCAGTTAATTTAGTCTCTTAGATTCAGAGATGAATTGAGATGGTTTTAGATAAGTTGAGTAAAATATTATTAGAATATTATTTTTAATATTATTATTATTTTAAAATTTAAAAAAATTAAATTATTTATTATATTTTGTGTAAAATTTAAAACAATTATAATAAAAAAATAAAATTAATTAAAATTAATTGAAGTAAGTTTCAAATCCTAACAAGACCTGGTAAGCCGGGCACACAATAATCTCAAAACAATACCATTAAAGTATTCAAAAGTCGTTCGTATCGTCAAATTCCCAATAAATCGTAACTTCTCTCTTTTTAAATCACTCGCTCTTAAATCCTACTCTCTCCTTCCCTCTCTCCCCGTTACTTTCTCCCAACTTGAAACTATGAATGCAAAGTTTTTATATATTTTCTCGTATTTGGGATGAAAAATAATTAATCTACCGACTTTCAACTATATATCTTTGAGCTACAAGTTTTGTATTATCGAATTCTCATACTGTTGGTCTACAAAAAGCAAGAAGTGACGTTGAAAACTAATAGATGAGCGTGTCTCACACGCGTCACTCAATCCAATTATTGAGTCTCAAATATTCAAAATCTTATCATTCACGCCCTTCCACAGTCGATGGTAAGCCCCCACGCACCGGTACATACGGGGTGCTTCTCAGACATCTATGAAGATGTGGTCGAGTCAATCCTCCAATCCCACATGTCTTATTGCTTTCTCCAAAATCCAAATTCAACGTATTCTCCCATCAAAGTTTATGAAATATGAGAATTGCAACAATTGATCCAAAATTGTTACTATCCTATCTACAACATGAGCCTCTCGTGATTGCAGTGGAAATCTTTGGCAGACCTTTGTGAAGATTGCCAACAAAGCCACCTTCATGGTTAGTTTTCTCTTAAACCATATTACAATCTATTTGCCAATAGAACATGAGAGTTAGACAGTTGACTACTCTGTTAGTCCCAATTTCTCGTCTCTATCTTTTCTTTGTACACTTTCTTGACTGTTTAGCACATAGGTTTGGAAATTTGTGATGATTATAAGGTCCCCAATCCCCATTTACTGTAATTTGGATTATTATAATGAAATCATTTGCTTTTAAAAATAAAAAATAAAAAATAGTTCTCATCTTAGGAGTTAGCTTGTATGATAGTGTCGTTTATAGTGACTTTATAAAATAATTTATAAATTAGTTTGACTTAACGTAATACGTCAAATTTATATTTTAATAAAAACTATTTTAAAATTTGACGTATTAGATTAAATTACATCATGTTATCATATTATTTTTCTAAGATTTTTGTATAAAATCAATATTTCTCTAGTTCAACTACTCGGCCTTCACTTTTCATTCATCAAAAACAAATTCACTATACTATTTATGGCCTTTTCCCACGAGTCAAAGTGGTCGGATTACATATCACGTTGGTGAGAAAAATTTCTTCCACAAGAGACTGGTGGCATAAAATTGGTGAGTTAAAACCTTTTTTTCCACTAAAACACCAACACGTAGAAAATACTCATTTTTTCTCATCACATCACTTGTGGAGAAAGGCTATGAATTTCATGAGAAATGAGCAATGAAATAAAAAAACTGGTGAGAAATTCAACATTTTCCCATGAACAAACTTGGTGGGATAAAGTTTTTCCCATGAAAAAAGCTTGGTGGAAAAAACTTTTTTAGGAAAAAAACTATTTGCCGCGAAATGTATTCGCGGCAAATGTTAAAAGAATTCAGAAAAAAATAATAATTGTAAAAGAGTCATGTTACATAAAATTCTTTGTAATATTACTACTGTTCCTCTCTTTGTAAGAGTCCAACTTGTAACTATACTAAGCTCCTACATACAACCCATGTTTTTGGGCTATGCCTATTGATATTATCGATTAAATTTATGATTACCTCTAAATAACTCAAGTACATTATATACCTGCTTTGACAGGGACAAGCTCGTGTATCCAAGCCTTTGGCACTCAAGCTTGAACTGAAAACCCCCCCATAAACTCGAGTATCGAAGGCTTTCAACTTAACAGACCATCAATAAAAATAAAACAGCACCATATCAAATAGATCAATGTTTGCAAATAGAACCTAAGTACACGAGGGAATTACCCATCATGGTTAGTAATGTTCATAACAAATTCTGGGGCCTAACTACCACACAAATTCTTGTGCCTAACTTGTCTGATACTGCTTGGGACATATAGACACATTATTGCAACAAACACATGCAGCTCTTGTGTTCTCCAATTATCTCCATTCATGTCATTCTACAAAGTGTCAAAAGTCCATTCATATTAGTCATTGCTCACATAAAACTAGTGAGCCAGCCATATAAAAATCCCATGTTTCTAATTCATATAAAGCCACCTAGGACAATACCTTTACTTGCTGCCATATATATATATATATATATATATATATATATATATTAATTTTGTTTATTTTTTCTGGCCTATAATTCATACCACAACAACAGTATTCACAAACTGAACAAAGATTGTTGAGAAACTAAAAATAAACAAGATCTACTTTTCTCATGACAAGAAAGATATCACTTTCAACAAGAAAAACTAGTTCATGCCGGTATACCTTTAGTCTGCTAGCTGCAAACCTTTTCACATGAGTCATCTTCCATCCAACTTCAGAACAAGACTAAAGTAAGTTGTATTTGTGAAAGAGAAAGTTAAAAGAAAAAAGGCATTCAAAAGACAACCATCGCTGTAACTAGACAACCACCGAGTTTGCCAAGTAATATCGTCTTCAGAAATTATAAATCTCTCAATAAAGAAAAACATTTAAAAACGATGAAGATAATTGAGATCGAATAGCTAGCATTACTTAAATGGGGCTAGCTTATGCTTATGTGTTAGGTTCTAAAGTGAAATTTAAAGTCCGACATGTTATAGCTTTAAATTCGAGCATTCTCGGAATTTTAAGGTACATGCAGTACTGCCCTTGCATATCAAATCATGTGGCCGAAAGAAGAGCAATGCATGCATAAATGAATGCATTTTAAAAAAAAATGTTTCAATTATAAAGAAATCTTATAAAAATAAATTTATAAAATAACGTAACATGATATTATACACTATATCTACTTTATAATAAAAATAATTTTACAATTTAACGTATTACATTAAATTACATCAGTTTATAAATTTCGTTTTGTAATATCTCTTTGTGCGAAAACATTTCTAAAAAATTGTTTGGATCTCTTATTGGACAGAACATTTTGGTTCATCCATGTAATTATTTTGATACACTTTGGAAGAAGACCATGATCTGTTTATTCAACGGATCAGGAAAAAGAGATCGAAGGTTGAAGAAGACTAGTCAAGCCCCCTCTTTCCTTGTAGTTATGTTTGGGGGTAAAGATGAAAAATCTCATCTCATCATTACATCTTTTTTAAATTTTCATATAAAATATAATAAACAATTCAACTTTTTTAAATTTTAATTTAAATTTTTTAAATTTCAAAATAATAATAATATTAAAAAATAATATTTTAAACTTTCTTCTTAACACTATTCATAAAATTTTTAAAAATTTTCATTTTATGTTATCTACCAAGTATTAGACTTTAGAGGAGTTTAGAGGAGGAAAAAAAACGTGTTTTTTTTTTTAGAAATAAAAATGATAGGAAGGGACAATCGAATAATGCTTTCATATTTGGGTGCAATGATAACGACATTTTACTTGCTGAAAACCAGACAGAAAAGACTATTTTTAAGTACGAGATTTTGTCTGATAATAGAGACCACAGAAGTACCAAATAAAAGACCATTGCAGCCACAAGGGGTCGTTGGAGCTTTTATTATTTCCCATGTGAAATAGTCAGCTTTTACAAACGACTACCATTTCCCTCTTTGGCCACGCTCCAATCACACACACACACACTTATTATATTTATAAAAGCAAAGTCAAGTTAGACAACTAGAACTCTTGCATGTGGGGATCTAAAGAGGGCTTTACTTCTGTTCAAGTTCGATGGCTAGGAGTGCAATGGGTCGATGCTAGCCAGTAAAGTGGCAGTATCTATCAATCTCTCTCTCTCTGTACATTTTTCTCATCACTGTTTATTATTCTACATTTTATACTATATAAAAAATACATTCACAGTATAAAAAATAGTATCCCTACATCCTATGAAAAAGTTGTAAGTATAAAATGTGGAAATGAATAATAATAAATAGAAATACTTATATATATATATATATATATATATATATATATGTGGGTGCTGCTACAATGTTCTAAAAGAGTGAACGACAAGTGTTACCAAACAGTACATTTTTTTAAAATATTAAGGAAAAAAACATAAGAATGCTCTATCGCTAATATTTATGGCTCACTCATCTCGATCTACTCAGCATTTTATTTCCAACTTGGTCCACATGCATTTATCAATCGCAAACCGGTGACCGAACAATGAAATTAAGGGACAACAGGTCATACTTTCATGTACTCTTCACGCCCGACCGACCTCTTACAAATATATATATATATATATATATATATATATATATATATATATGCAGATAGAATAAAACACAATAATTACCTGCTCCAAAGTCGTTTACTGCTGCTGTAAGTGCCCGATTTTTTTAGGTAAGGAGTTAAAAAATGTAGAACTGCCCTGTAAAGTTGAAAGCATAAAAAAGCTAGCCATAAGGAGATTGTCATGCACGGGTCATTATCAATGTGCAGGAACCTTTGCACATTCGGAGGATGAGTTTAGGGACAGGAGGGGGAACCTTTGCAGTCACGCAAAGTGATGTTTATTTTTAATATTTCGGTGGATGTTTAGTATTAAAGAAGTTTTATTTTTAAAGAAGTGCTTAGTTGTGAAGAGATATCAGGAAAAAAAATATATTAGATTAATGTAAAATTATTTTTATTATAAATAAAAATAACAAGATAACATATCATCAGTGTATGAATTTTTTTTATACGAAATGTTAGTGTGAATATGATTCTTTTCTTAATAATTTTTTTTAAAGAGGGATCACATGCACCTTAGAAAGTGGAACTAGGAATCCGGGTGGACTTAAATTAATTAAATATATGCATGGTTTTTATTAGATTTAATCATTTATGGGTTTGTTTACGTGGTGGATGTAAGATTTGGTGTGGGGCCAATATAAATTATTAGCTGATACTAAAATTAAAAATTAATGCAAAACAATATATATATGGAAGATAGGCATAAAATCATTCATGCTCCATCATTAGGTAACATGAGTACTCTGAATTAAAAGGGCCGCATGACACGATAGACCAAATCCATGCAATATGCTTTTGTATTGTGAATTAATATTTCCATTTTGGGAGCTCCATGATAACAATCATAGGTCAGATCGATCCAAAGCAAGACTTCATTGTAAACGCAATATAGGAACGCGAGACATCATTATTATTATATTTTTCTTTTCATCCTCTCTCTCTTGGGTGGGGGGAAGTTCCTTTGTTATTTCAATACCAAAACAAATAGATTCTATAATGTCCCGATCCTGGAGGTCCAGAGGAATAACTTGTGTAACTTAAAATTATCATCTCCCATAACATATTTATATACTCTAAATTTTTCATAAAATACAAGTTCATTTATTCAAAATAAAAATATATATATGTTCCTCACCAAGACCGGAGACATCAAATAAATACTTTAATGAAATAAATTATAATCTCCATAACGACTCAGAAATATTCATGACTTGAAATACCAAAATAACATAAATAATTTATCTGCTAAATAAAACTCTCCAACAAATACTTGTACTGTTTGACACTTATCTCTCTACGACCATCAAACCTTACTAATACTTCTTACTCTTGACTTCCAGCTGAGGTATCAAAATTATCTAAAAAATATTATGAAGATAATGGGTGAGTTATCAACAACTCAGTAATCAAAGAATATATATCAGTATGTAAATATAAGCATTTACAGAATTCAGAGTGAAGAACAAAATATTTTTATTTTCATAATGTAAAATTAGAACTTGTTATAAAAAATATTAGAACGAAAATTCAAAAATATTCTTATGAAAAATTCCTTTGACATCACATAACAGAAACATCACATCAGAATAGAATTCCATATTTAATCCCCGTGGTAGAGTTGTGCAAACCCTGGCAACCAATCGAGTAGAAACAGAATGTGAAATCTTCTTTTTATTATTTTCGGGGCCCCGAGTGTGCACACAAGAAAGACAATGCAGAAAATTACTTTGCTCCCAAAGTGGGTGCACATGAAACATAAAAATTGGTACCAATCAGAACAGATGCCACAATTTTACATCTGTGGTAAGGTCAGAACAGAACAGAAATAGAATGTCATACCAAAGGTTTTCAGAGATCATATTATTTCATATCAGAGTACAGAACATATTCAGAATACAACATGATTAGATCAACATTATATAATTAAGCAAAAATTTTTATATTCGTTCTTTTTACATAATTCATAAACAAAATGCCAAAAATTAAGCTTATGTCTACACCAGCTATGATAGAAAATATTTTATTCTTATACAAAGTTTCATGAGTAATTCAAAACAAATAACTAAGATTGTTTCAAATTTCTTTTCATAACAAAACATGCACATTTTTTTAAAATAGACCTTAGATCATTTCTTTTATGCAAAGTCTATTATAGGAATTCCACTTACTTAGACTGTTTAGCTTCTATAATTTTTCTCACAACAGTGCCAAACAAAAATCAATTGTCACCTATAAGATAGTCACATAGCTTCCGTAAATTTTCAATCAAATACGTACTTCGATATTCAAACTTGAAATACTAAATTAACCTATTGTAATTCCTCAAAACCTAAAATTTTCGTAACCCTAAAATATCATCACTTTTCAAATTCATCAATATCCACTTAATTCCTCTGACTATTTAAGCTCTAACTATAAAAATATAATACCAAGTTATATAATTTAAAATCATAAATATTTTATGTTAAACAACTTTTTAGACTAATTTAAAGTGAACGGGAAACTACTTAAAAAATAACATGAGTTTTTCTACAGTGAGACTTAGGCCCAACCTAAAAGCAAACCCAACTAAAAATAAAAATTCAAAACACTCATACTTTGGCTTATAACTTAGAGGGCAAAGTTGTAATAAACTAAAACTAGGCTTCCCTATTATCTCTACATAGAATGAGCTTTACATTAAAAAGTATATAACACATATTAGTTTGCAGGGAGATCATCATTAGACCTAGGGTAGGTGCGATGGAGACTCGCTGTGAGAGAAGGAGTTGCAACGGAGTTGGGCGAGTGGAAGGTGGTTGACCCAATGGCAAAACACTGAGAGAGAGAGAGACGGAGGGAGAGAGTGATGAGCGAGAGGGAACAGAGAGAACGGGAGTACATCGTGGAGGCGACTGCAACGTGGTGGTTAAAACCGTTGGACGTGCGTGGAGAGTGACTGGTTCACATAAACTGTGGGAGGAGGAGGTATGTTTTGGAGGTGGCTTACGATAGTGAGATGGTGTTTACATGAGGTGGAGGCTGGCTACTTGGGGAGGCAACAGAAGCAATGTGGTGGTTGCGGTTATTGCATTTGCTATGGACTGGCCATGGGGAGGTGGTTTCCGTGGCTTGGTTTCTTCTTGGACGTGGACTGGCAGCTGCTGGTACGTCGAGAACTGGGTGGCTCGCGTGGAGGAGCTTGGTAGTGGGGCTACCTTAAGGTGGTGCGGTAGTGACTATAGTCTAAAGGTTGAAGATGGTCCCTATGTGCATGAGGGGCTATGCGTGAAATGTGCAACGTATATTTATATAGTGTTGCCATGAACCCTAGTGGGAAAGAGATGTGCATAGTGTGGAGACGTGCTTGGGCATGGGACTGATCCCTGGGTTCTCACAGGCTTGGGCTTTTTGGGCCCATTTCAAAATATTTAGGCCCACATGTTGTGTATGGAATTAACAAATGGACTGGGTTGGGTGGTTAGAGCAGTTTGAAAATCTGTTTGGCTTGTCTGCAATGTTTCTCATGGGTCGGGTGTTTTATTGATACTAATGGGCCTTGACTCCAATTCTAAAATTAATACAACCTGTCCCATAAATTTCGATCCATAACCAAAAAAAAAAATCCACTTGATCCATAAAATATAAAATGATTTTAACCTAGTTATTAGGCCTAATAAGAATCCACATCCTACAAAAATAAAATTTTAAATCTATAGCCTATCCCAAAAAAATTAATCATAAATCTCAAGTGGGCTTTTCATACATATAAACCCAAAAGCTTTTAGAATGCAGGTTTGGTGTTGGGCCCGATGTTACAGATTCTACAAAAGTAATTTTGTAAAATAACGTGACTTGATATAGTATGTTAGATTGTATAACTATTTTTTATAAAATAAATCTAACGTATCATATTAAACTATGTCAGCTTGTGAATTTACTTTTATAATTTTTTTTTATAGTTGTAACACTTCTCTTTGAACATTTGTGATGGGACCGGAGCACCTAAATTATTTTCTATATTCTTGAGGGGAATCAAGCCAAGTAAAAAAGAACGAAAAAATTATTCTGGCTAATTTGTTTGAGATGATCATACGTAGTCTTGGACATGTATCATTACCTTTTTTTGACCAAATAATCGATAATTTCTATTAACATGCATGCTACATTAATTATAGGCATTACAAACCCAATTTCATGCTCTTTATTTATCATTTTTGTTTGAGTAGATTACTTTAAATAAATTTCTTTAAGAGTTCTTAATTTTATTGAAAGCCATGAAAAGTTGTCTCGAAAATTAGATTTGATTTGTTGGCACAATAATTCATCACTCCGAGTTAATGGGATAGGACAATTAAACAGTGGAGGAAGCATCAGTTCTTGGGGGGAAAAACTTGGCATTATTAACTAAATCAGAATAGAATATTCTGCATTTTAATCACGTAGTATCGATTGTTTCAATTCAATGTTTTAAAGCCACCTCTTTGATATCTCATCAGCTTCATCCTCCTTTGGTGTCTTTATATGCACATAATTTACTGACGTGAGAAACTAATTTTTATAATGCATTTGTATCTGATTTCATAACTTGAAACACATTTATCGGCCATTCAAGCAGTAACCTAAAATATTTTTATTAATTTTATGCTCAGTTATCATTAAAAAAATATATATTTATGATGAGTTATTTACAACAAAAATGACTATATATAATGAAAATATATTCATTTAGACAAAAAATAATTATTTTTATAAAAAATAATTTACCAAATATCTGCATTCTGGCAGACTTTTCAATGGGTTATCGAGAGTAGAGGGTAGGCTTTCCAATTTGGTCGAAAGCCAAATTATCCAGTGGGCTGCCATCTGCACCCTTACCCAAATTGCATACTCCTATCATCCCAATAATGTGTAATATCTTGTACCAATATTTGACACTTCATCACCAGTTTAGGTGAAATACACTACGTTTCAGATAATATTTATAAATTTAATAATGAAGGAAATGTATTTTTGAAATCTATCTTTTCTTTTTTATTAAAAAAAAAAGTAAATAAAAGAAATATATCTTACAAAGAAAGAAGTGTGGAACTGTGGAGATGGAGAATTTGGGATGCTGGGCCATATCTGAGAATTAGAAAAGAAATATTGGCCATGCATTTAAGATAAGAAATGGAAGGGGGGTAAACAAAACGCGTGCTGACAACTCAAACATCTCAAACGTTCTATCTTCAAATGCAACAAAAAAACAATTAAAATATTTCGATAAATTCCCAGAATCCCTGTCGTTCGGTTGTTTAGATAAGATTTTGTCATTGAAAGGAAGTGGGAGTGAGTGTTACTTGCTAGAAAAGACATTAATTTTACTCTATAAACTCAAATTATATTAATTTTGTAAGAAATAGGTTATTTATCGACCATTTAATTATGGAAAAAGTTGAAGGTAGTCAATTTCGGGGACTCCTTTGCGCACGAAATCGATGTGGATGCCATGTGTTAAATGAAACGGTGCGCACGGGCTCTCTTCTTTAAACGGTGCGCACGGGCTCTCTTCTTTTCAAGTTTCAACCTTGTGAAACGGTGCGTATTGATTTAATTATTATTTTTTGTTCTGAAGCTGAAGTTTTCCTTCGCCCTTTGCATCTCTTCTCTTCGTGCCCATCAAAGAAATCGAACCCAAGATATCCCCAGAAATTCGCTTCCATTCCGTGTGAAATTGCCATTGTCAATTGTTCGGTTCCCTCTCCTTGACTCCCAAATGAAGCTTGAGGTGAGAATCCTAACACTAGCGCAATTTTTTTTCGGTTTCTATTCAAAATCAGATTTTCCTGGACAGTCCGAAAAACTAAAATTGATGAACTGAAATACACCCTTTAGCACTGCGAGGGAAGATATTGATGAACTGAATATCAAAGGACTTTTTATGTCTAAGGTGATATGTCTGAAATTTTCTTTTTGGCTAGTTACACTATGAAGCATGGGTGAGATTTTTCATCGTTAGCATTATTACGGTTGGAGTTATGCATTTGTTTGATAGTAATTACCAAAAGGAAAGACTGAGTTTAGTGAGTTTTGCAGGGAAGGAGAAGATAGTGTGAGCTTTACATGGCTCTGATAACATACTAAAGGAAGTAAAGGAGACGTAGATGAAGTGTTTGAAGAAAGACCATTTGGCGAGAGAAACGTGCGAAGGCGTTCGGAGAGGTGTCCGTGGCGGAGACGGGCCATCGGAGACGAGAAATACGTATGCTGGTTCATGAACGCAATACAAGTTGAAGCTTCGTGGTTTTCTTCCTGCGAGAGAGACCTTCGGTGCGAAGACGTTGACGTTCGGAGAGGAGACATAGCTGCACTGGTTCGTGAGCAGGAAACGAAACTTCTTCATGCATAGTGGTTTCTTCCTTTCAAGCTTTCAGCCTTCTTTTTTTTTTTCAATTCTATTGTGTTTTTTTTTCCTCTTTTGAGGCCACGTAGGTTGGGGTGCGCAAGGTGTCCCCAAAATGGACCACCTGTAGCAGGATTGTTTAATTATTATTCTTCTATTAACTTTTAACATGGTATTCATTAATTAAAAATTTATTTTTTATTTTTCATTTATTCACTAGTGATTTGATCATACATTGGAGATGATATATAGAAACTTTTCTTTGCATTTGCATTCAAGATTGACTCATCAATATTATGTAAGGTCATATATTTTTCATTTATTTTAAAGGTCAGAATTGGAAAATAGTGTTGTATGTATTTTTTCTTCCCTTTTTTTTTTTTTTTTTTTATAGTTAAGAGTGTGCAATGTATGTCTATTTTGATACTTCGAAATTGAAGTGTAAAGAATAAAATCTCTCTATAATTTCAGTGCAAAATTCCAAAGACAAATACGTTTGAATTGATGTTTATTGTGGATATATAAGCCCATCTAAACAATTATTAGGCCTGGTTTGGTTACACAGATGAGATGATATGAGAAATGAATAATAGTGAAATGTTTTGATTTAAGCTTTTTATGAAATTTTGGAAATGAAGAGAAAAAAAGTTATAAAGTTAAAAGAGGGTTAGAATATAATTTTTTAATATAATTTTTGTTTTAAAATTTGAAAAATTTGAATTATTTTTTGTGTTTAAAAGTTTGTAAAAGTTGTAATGATTAAATAAAAAAGTTGAAAAGTTGAAAAATACTTGTGTTTAAATAATATTTGAATGTTAAAATAAGATGAGATAGGGTTTGATGATTTGAAAGATTTGTGAAACCAAATCAGACCTTAATCCCTAGATTTAGTGGGACTAAGGAAAAAAACAAGAAAAGAAAACTTGTGACCAGAAAATTCCTTAGAAAGTGAAATAGAAAAGAGGCATGTGCCCATGCAACTGAAAAAACCTATTTCCCTATAATAATTATAAAAAAAAAAAAAATCTTCTTCAAAATTTCGATTTTTGATTTCAAATCCTCCAAAAGGTTTTTTTTTTTTTTTTCATTTCTGTTTTTGTTATTGCATGAACTTCAAGTATCGCGCGCAGAAGTTTCACATATCATCACACTTTAAGCAACATGTTAACTTAAACTATTTTACTATTATTCATAAATATATTGATATATTCTAGTATCCAAACGACCTTTAAGCCTTGTTTGAATGCTGAGATGAGACGATAAATTCGTGAATAATAGGAAAATAGTATGTGAGTTGTAGTGAAATGATTTGAGTTAAGATATTTTATGAGATTTTAGAAAATGAGAAAAAAATTGAATAAAAAATTATAAAGTTAAAATATTGTTAGAATATAATTTTTTAGAATTTAACTTCAAAATGGTCATGGTGTGTATTTATATTTTACACCATTCAATAAAAAATCAACACGTAGAGCATTTATGTTATTTACAATGGGTGTGATTTAAGAGAGCAAAACCAGCCCTTTTCCCTTTCGGTCGACTATCTCCCGAAGTCCTTTTTCTCTTCAAGGTACATCCTGAGATTGGATGAAAAGGAAGAGGAAAAAAATCCCAGAAAGAGTGAGAAAAAAATCAAAGGCGTTGAGAGAGAGAGAGAGAGAGAATTATGCAGACACAAGTCTAGAATGGCATAAAGAACCTCTAAGAGCATTCAAGCAACTTAAAAAAGACAAGGAAGTAAACAAAATCTCTGCAAGAGGAAGATTATAAAGGAACCTTTATGTCCAATCTATCAACAAGTAGAAGAAACTCCAGGTCATGTTCTTTGAACTTATCCATCTGCACAAAATGTATGGATGTTAGGAAGTAAAATACTACAGAAATTTGCAATCACAAATGCTGAGTTTGGGGATGTTTTTATGCATATGCTTCAGAGATTAGGAAAAATTGAAATTTGTTTGTTTGCAGAAATTGCCAGAATGTTGTGGATAAGAAGAAACAAGATGATATTTGAAGATAGTTTTCTAACCCCTTCGATTCTGATGAAGAGAGCAACACAAACATATAATGACTTCCAACAGATGCAAAATAAACACCTCAACTCAAGGCATCATGGCATATTGGATCAAACATGCTTTACTCATTAGAATCCTCCTGCTACAGATTGGATAAAGATCAATTGAGATGTAGCTGTAGCTGTAGAGAAAGAGGTAATAAAATTGGAGTTGGGCTTGTAGTCAGAGATTGTGAGGGTGATCTACTGGCTTCGTGCATGCAACCATTACAATTTTGCTCACATTCTACCATGGCAGAAGCTAGAGGTTTAATATTAGCTGTAAAGTTGTGTAAAGAACTCAATTTGCAGAAGGTAGTGTTTGAAGGGAATTCACTTCAAGTTGTAAAAGCAGTGAAATTGCATGGTCAGAAAAATGGTATGCTTCAATGCCTTGTGAATGATGTTCATTCTATCTTGGCAGATATAAATTGGGAGATGAACCATGTAAAGAGAAATGCAAATCAGGTGGCTCTCTAGCTAGCACAACAAGCACTTTATCAGAGTTGTGAGATTATTGATATTGATTTTACCAACCCAGGTATAAGTGCTCAAGTTATGGCTAATCAAGTTATGGCTGGAAGACATAGACAAGGTTTCTATTCTAATGTAATAAATGTAGAACAAGCTAATGTAACTGAAGTAGGCCAAAGCAATGCAATGTCTATAGCTATCCTTGACAATGTAATGGCTGAAGGCCATAGTGATGTTTGATGGAATGAAGTTTGAAGTTTTCAAAAAAAAAAAAAAAAAGACAAGGAAGTATCTTGTCAAAATCAATATGAAGAGTAGCCATAAAGATTCTGCTTTCTTTAGGTTGCGTTTGGATGTTGAATTGAGTTGAGTTGAGATGAAATTTAAAAATTGAATAAAATATTATTATTATTTTAGGATCAGTTGAATTGTTTATTATATTTTATATTGAAATTTGAAAAAATTATAATGATTAGATAGGATGAGTTGAAATGAATTTAATATTCAAACTGATCACTCTGAAACCGGTCCTAAATCTCTTACTTTCTCCTCTTCAATCTACCAATCCCATGATGAGTTCTCACGTAAATAAACTTTGGTAAATCTTTGACAAACAAAAAATATAAGAAAGCGTTATATTGTATCAAACCAATTAAATAAGTGAATACCCAAAAGAAAAATGTACCATTAACAAAAGTATTCTCTCGTTTTAAACCAACAAATGCCAAATAGAGATGAAAATTGAGAAAGCTGTGAGCGGTTGTGCGTTGGTGCTTTTTATTTTTATTTCGTTGGTGCTTTTTATTTTTATTTTTAGAGACTTTTGCATCGGTGCTAGAAGCTAATGGCTGAGACTCCATAGAAGCTAGGTGCTTTGTTTTTTCCTCTACAACTATGGCGATGTTAATCTGATGGGGGTTATTGGCACATATAGAATTTGAGAGAATAGTTGATGAAAATATGCTTTGTTTTCATGAAGAATATATGCGTACAAGTGTTGCCATATATAATACAATTGAAGAATCAAGTAAGGATATAACGTATACATTTGAATTTGAAATACAAAAACTAAATTCCAGATTTTACGTTCTTGATTCTCTCGTGCTTGATTTGTGGTGGTTGATGACAGAGTCATGATCTTCATGATTTCCCATTCCCGTTGCTTGAGATTCGACAGTTATAGGTGCACCAATATCCCCCCTCAATCGAAAGGGCAGATCTTGCAATTGAAGATTGGCACGTAACAGAGTGAATCGAGGAGCATTCAACGGTTTGGTGAGCAAGTCAGCCAACTGGTCTTTTGAGGACAGAAATGAAACTTTAAGCTTCTTTTGTAGGACTTGATCACTCACATAATGGAAATCTATTTCAATATGCTTTGTGCGGGCGTGAAACACTGGATTGGATGAGAGATATGTTGCACCAATATTATCACACCATAACGTTGGACAGTTAGGAAGAGATATGTAAATCATGTAAAACCGATTGAATCCATTGAAGTTCTGCTGCAGCATTGGAAAGAGATTTGTATTCAGGCTCAGTGCTACTTCTTGCAACTGTTTGTTGTTGTTTACAACTCCATGAGACTAAATTCTTGCCATGGAAAACACAGTAAGCACCCACACTTCGGCGATCTTCCTTATCTCCCGCCCAATCAGCATCACTAAAGCTATGAAGAGCTTGATCTACTTGTCTAGAAAAATGAAGACCGAATGAAATGGTATGTTTAAGATATCGAAGAATTCTCTTCACTATCTACCAGTGGGGCTCTTTTGGTTGATGCATGAACTTGTTTACACGATGAACACTGTAAACTATATCTAGGCGTGTAAAACCAAGGTAATGCAAGGCTCCAACTGTACTCCGGTAAAGTTGAGGATCACTGAAATCGGCACCTTCAAATTTAGAGAGATTGCAGGTAGTTGCCATGGGAGTTGCACACGGTTTGACTTTGTCCATCTTTACTTTCTGTAATAAATCATAAATTTATTTACGTTGGGTTAAGAACAAATCACCACCTATACGCAAGGTCTCAACACCAAGGAAGAAGGATAGTTGCCCAAGATCTTTCACTGGAAAAATTGTTGATAGAGTGCCAATTAATTGATCAATAGTCGTAGGGTCCAAACCTGTAATAATTATATCATCCACATAGATGAGTATAATTAATTGAACTTTGCCTTGCTGAAAAGTGTAGAGAGATGTGTCAGCCTTTGAGCCTTAAAAGCCAAGTGTTTGCAATTGATCCGTGAGGCGAGAGAACCATGCTCTTGGGGCTTGCCGAAGGCCATAGAGACTTTTTTTAATTTGCAAACATGATGAGGATAATAGGGATGAATAAAACCTTATGGTTGTTGCATATAAACATCCTCTCGAAGAAATCCATGAAGAAATGCATTTTGAATATCCAATTGGTGTAGTGGCCAATTATTTGAGACTGCAAGAGAGATGACAAGACGAATTGTGGTTGGTTTAACCACCGGATTGAAAGTCTCAATAAAATCAACACCTTCTTTTGATGGAAGCCTTTGGCAACAAGGCGTGCTTTGAATCGTTCAATACTACCGTCGGCTTTCTTTTTGACACGGTACACCCATTTGTTCCCAACAAGATTGTATTTTTGCCGAGGTGGAACTAGATCCCAAGTTCCATTTTGAATTAATGCATTGAATTCAGAAAGCATAGTATTCCTCCATTGTGAATGTTTATTTGCTTTGGTGAAGCAACTTGGTTCAATGTAAGAAGGATGTACCTCGGCAAGAAGTGCTTTTGGAAGAGGATATTTGGTATACCCAACGTACGGAAATTTTGGCGTGAGGCTTTTCGTTTGAGACCTTGTGACCATGCTAGCGCTAGGTAGGAGCAGAAGTAGCCACTTGGCTCGGCAAGGTGCTGATATTTGTGAGTTCAACGAGCGCCGTACTAGATGCAGCATGCGGGCCTGGAGCGTTGGCATCATCTGGATGGTGTAAATCCAATGGAGTGGCATGTGGCAGCAGATCAGATTGAAGTGGCAGTGGATGAGGTTCATGTACTTCAGCACCTGCAGGTAAAGTGATTGTGCGTGGATGTGTGGAATTTAAATTGAGAGGAAGGGAGGCAGTTTCGGACTAAGGGTGACCGAGAGAGAGAGGATCTGATTTTTTATATGGAAAAAAAGATTCATCAAAGACCATGTGCTGAGAGACATAAATTTTTCCTGTTGATAAGTCTAGGCATTTATACCCCTGATGTGAGAGACTATAGCCGACAAAAATGCAAGTTTTGGAGCGGAAGTCAATTTTGTGACGATTGTAGGGTCATAGGTTGGGCCAACAAGCACAACCAAAGACACGCATAAAATCGTAGTTTGGCTTTTTGTGGTATGCTTTTTCAAACGGAGATTGGTTATTTAAGATTTTAGTTGGCAAACGATTAATAATATAGGTAGCCGTTTGAAAAGCATCTTCCCAATAGGATTGAGGAAGGTTTGAATGAGCTAATAAAGCAAGTCCCATTCCAACAATTTGACCATGACGCCTTTCAACCGAGCCCATTTGTTCATGAGTATAAGGACAAGCAATACGATGTTCAATTCCACAATTTTTGAAATGAGTATTGAGTCGGCAAAATTCACCTCCCTAATCAGTTTGAACTGCTTTAATTTTTTTTTATCAAAGTGCCTTTCAACATATGTTTGAAATTGGAAAAAAAAAAAATTTCAACTTCAGATTTATTTTTGAGGGGGAAAAGCCAAATAAATTTAGTACAATCATCCAAGAAACAAACATAATAACGAGAATTATAACTCGAGGTAACAGCACTTGGTCCCCATACATCAGAAAAAATTAGTTCCAAAGGTCGAGATGCATGATTAACAGAGTTTGCAAAGGGTAAATTGTGGCTCTTGGCCATCTCAGAATCAGGCAAACAGATTGCCTTTTATTAACTTCAATAGAAATTTTATTGGAATTTAGCACATGATTGACAATTCTAAAATTAGCATGTTCTAGTCGACGATGCCAATCAGAGATGGAGATACGAACACCGATGAAGGCAGAAGTGCAACTTGTTGAAGAGGTTGAGAAAAGCAGTACAATCCATCTTTGCTATGGCCTTTATAAAGGACGTTCCCCGAGTAGTCCTTGATGAGAAAAAAATTGTTGTGAAACTCAAAATAAACATTGTGATCTCGAGTAAATTTTTGAACAGAGATTAGATTTTTTGTGATTTGGGGAACAACAAGAATTTTATCAAGAACAAAAGATTTTGAAGGCGTGGATAAAAACGTGGTGCTAGTGTGGGTTATAGACAAACCTGAACCATCATCACTTGGATTTGATCTGTGCCAACATATTCTTCTCCACGTACATTGAGATTATTGAAATTGTTGATCAGATGGTGCGTTGCTCCAGAGTCAACATGCCACTCTTGGTCAGACGGCTGCTGAGTTTGGTTGGTGGAGAGGTTGGCTTGTGCATTCCGACGTGGTGGTGGGGGTAGAAAGTGAGGATCATAGCGCTTATAATAGCGAGAGGCAGTATGGCCAGCTTTTTCACATAATTGACACCATAAGTCAGAGTTACGGGGTGAGAAATTACCTCTACCAGTGGCACGATTAGAGCTGCCACGTCCTCTACTAGAGCTGCCATGGCCACGATTGCCAGAAAAATTCTGCTGTTGTGCAGCTACATCGGCTGACACATTCGTGGTTGGAGGAGACTGGGAATGATGTGTAATTCGGGCTTCACAAGTAAGAAGCATAGAATAGACCTCCTCCATTGTCAATGACTCATTTCGAGCGGAGATGGTAGTGACAATGGAGTCATATTCTGGTCCCAAACCAGCCAGCAAATAAGTGATAGTGTCATCAGTGTTCAATGGCTGCCCAGCAATAGCGAGGCTGTTCGCGAGACGTTTAATATGCATGAAATATTCACTTGCCGTTTGATTGTTTTTGCGAGCTGTTGAGAGTTGAGTGTGTACTTGGATGATTTGAGCCCTGGACTGAGAAGCAAAAGAGGATGTGAGGGCAAGCCACACTTCACGAGAAGTTGTGCAGTGAGCAACCTGTGCAAGAACTTCATCAGTGAGAGAAGCATTGAGACAACTAAGAATTAAATTATCTTGAGTTTCCCAAATATCAAAGAGAGGGTTTGGAGTCGGGGTGCCATTGTCAGCAACAATTTCCTTTGATGGTGGCTTGAGAGAACCATCGAGATAGCCAAAAACTTTTTGGCCTTTCAGGTATGGAAGCATGGTGGCCTTCCAGGTGGGATAGTTGGAGCGGTTGAGTTTAGTAATGTTGAGAGATGAGGTGGGATTGAAGAGAGGAAGTTGAGTGGTCTGAGCAGTAGGCATGACAGAGAGGAAAATAAAAATTTACAGAGTGATGACGTTGGTCTATTGGCTTGATACCATATAGAATTTGAGAGAATAGTTTATGAAAATATGCTCTATTTTCATGAAGAATATATGCGTACAAGTGTTGCCATATATAATACAATTGAAGAATCAAGTAAGGATATAACGTATACATTCAAATTTGAAATAAAAAAACTAAGTCCCAGATTTTACGTTCCCGATTCTCTCGTGCTTGATTTGTGGTGGCTGATGACAGAGTCATGATCTTCATGATTTCCCATTTCCGTTGCTTGAGATTCGGCAGTTACATGTGCACCAATAGCACATGTTTAAATACTGCAACAAAACCCACGTAAAGAGAGAGAGAACCGACTGCAATGCCGGAGATTGCTTGAGGGGAGAGAGAAGTTGAGAGCATCGACTTGAGAAGAGAGACATTGATGGGGGAGAAGGTACACGAAAACTGATTATCTACATTCAATTTTATTTTACATTTCTTAGGAAGGATATGTGTCACAATTTGATTGAAGGGTGTAAACCATTGTTTTAAATACCGTATCATACTGGCTGGTACGATCGATATATGCCATACCTACCACTAGTCCGGTACAAGTATTACATATATTTCATACCGGTAGTACTGGCCGATATTTTGACTTGTACCAACCTGTATTTCGGCTCGTAACCGTCGATATTTTGGCCTTTAATTTTTTTTTTAAAACTACAATCTCATTTTTTGACCCTCACTTTAGACTAGACTATTTACAATTTATATATATATTTATATATAATTTATTCATATATAAACTATTATTTTGGAATATAATTTATATATATTTTAGTCAGATATCGACTATCCTGAAATGGTATACGAAACGGTACCGGTATCGAAATATTTTGTTTCAGTGCCTTGACGGGTACAACATCCGGTACGGTATTCAAAACATTGGTGTAAACACTATGTCCGGTTCCTAGCCTTTGTCAAATTTTTAATATTATTTTTAGTTTAGAATTTGAAAATTTTATATTGTTTTTTGTGTTTTGTTTATAAATTTGAAAAATTGTAATGATTATATAAAATTAGATGAAGAAGTTTAAAATTTAAAAATTTGAAATTGAAAAGGTTTGTATTTGAGTGGTGTTTGAATGTAGACGTGAGATGAGATTAATTGAGACCATCTCAACATCTAGATGAGATACCATTCACTCCATATGGTTGCTCTTCAAAATCACTCCACTGCTATCTCGTAAAAATACTCAACTACTATTTAATATTTTATAATTATATTTTTACTATTATTTAATATTTTATTAATATTTTTTCATTATTATTAACAGATCATCTGAAATCAACTCAGCACCCAAACATAATTAATAAGACTAGATGGAGGAATCCATTTGCCTCAATCTTTTAATTTTTATATTTTTCAGGCTGGGTTTGGGTGATGGAGTCACTACTATTTATTACTTTTTATTATTTTTTATTATTATTCACAGAGTATCTAAAATTATCTTACTATCCAAACACAATCTTCCACGGCTGTAGCATTTAGGCTTATGTTCGGGCCTACGGTGTATAAAAATTTCTTAAGACAATTAATAGGGTTACTACTTATACATAACTTAAATACTACTAGCACTCAGAAAAAAGTTTTTTTTTTTCACTTTAATTCAGCATTTTTAATCTTATCTTATCTTTTTTTTTTTTATAATTTTCAAAAAATTAATTAGTAAAAATTTATCAATTACCTGGGAAAAAAGAATGGAAATTACTTGGGAAAAAAGAAGAAAGAATGGCCTTTGCCCAGTCAGAATCAATTTCGAGCTAATTTTCGAAGAAATGGATGATCAAGAGGCACTTTTCAAAGAAGTGTTTGGCGAGTCATCGGACAGCGAAGGGTACGAACAACAACAATCGCCTCAATTGGAAGAACATGATGAAATGCACGAAGATCGACCTACCCCAACAACGTTCGATCAAAACACCAACTGGGAACAAATCAAAGAGATCAGAGGGCTGTGGTTGTGCAGGGCTTTTCTCTCGGCTGGACAACAGTCTTCCCTGCTCTTCTCCATTGAAAACGGTGCTTTTCATGCCCACCCACTCTTCTTTCTTTCCTTTACCTTTTCCTCCCCTTTCCCAGTTTTTCGATTTTGAGTTTTTTTTTTGGTTTATAAGGAAAAATCGAAGAAATTTGAAGGATAAAGAGCTCATTGCCACTGATACGAAAACATAAATAATTGTCCATCTAATGAATAAAGTTGTAATTGAATTGAATTTTATTTTAACTTTATAAGGCTGTGTAATGATTTGTAGTAAATTCATATGATTTTAGGTTTAACATCATTGTTAAAGTCTCACATGTTGTGTTTTGTACGAACGTGTGGTTGCAGAAGGATGGTTCACTGAAGCCTCTCATAACCAGGTCCGTACCAGCCTAGAATGTAACATAAGATTAGCATAGTGTTCTATAAATCTTGAATATATAATCTGGTACTAATTATGGGTGTGCTAACGTCAAGATAAGGTTTTTACCTGTCACATTGGTTGTCGTGTATCTGTAAATCATGAAGCAGTTTGCCCGTTGGTAATTAGTTTAGATGGTAGTTGAGAACAGCTTGATGGTAGTTGGATACTCTGTGAGAATTTCATTTTCAAACCGGGGATCACAATTAAGGTGATGATAGCAATTACATGTGAAACTGCCTTGCTTGGATAGTGAGATGAGATGAGATGATTTTAGATGAAAGTTGAAAATCGAATAAAATATTGTTAGAATATTATTTTTTAATATTATTATTGTTTTAAGATTTGAAAAAATTGAATTGTTTATTTTATTTTGTGTGGAAATTTGAAAAATTTTTAATGATGAGATGAGATGGGATGAGATAAAACCATTTATGTATCCAAACGGGGCCATATGTGATATAGGTTTTTTCAGATAAGCTTATTGGTTTCTTGCTCTGCAGGCTATGAGGTTTGGAAATCTTCCAGCATGGGCAAGTGAGATTTCAGATTCTATCCGTGAGCTGGTGCTTTTAAATGATCCTGGTCTTGATCCTATGAACTTGGGAACTTATTATGGGGCTGAAGAAGAATGTGCATTTCCATCAGATTTACTTTGGAGGGAGCCTCTCTTTGACCAGCTCATTGTAAATGCATACCAGCCAGGTGAGGTGCGAGATAACGACTTCTAGTTCCAAGTACATGGTCTTGAGTCATTCGCCATGAAGTTATTGGGCTTTGAGATTGTTGATTTTGGCTTATTTCTGCAGACTTCTATGTGATCAGTTTCTGCAGACTTCTAAAGATTGTATTGGCGGTGTCTTTTATGAGGTTTTCTAAAGATTGTACCGGTGGTGTCTTTGTTGTCTATCTTTCTAGTAAGAATAAAATCAAGTCAGGTCATGTTGTTCGAAATGGAAATTCACAGTCCCAAATTTTATTTATCGACATCGTTTTGGTAGAACCTTAAATCTGTTTTGGCTTTTGTGTGTTAAGTGGGTTAGTTTGGATCTCAGGAAGGGTAAGGAAAAAGAAGGGAGCAAAAGAAAACTGAGAAACTGCGTTCCTTTCTTGGATATTTTCTTAATTTATTTTTACTATGTATATATATTGATATATATATATATATATATTTATATAAATATATGGATATATGCAACTGTGTAGAGTATTGATGTGGCAAAGAGAGAAAATGCTGCAATCAAGCTCTGTTGCATATTTCACATCTGAAGTGAATGGTCTTTTGTGGTTTCACATCAAGTGTCTTTACCAAGACTATCAGTAATATATCCACAAATTACAATTCTCTTATGAAATCGCCATGTTGCAATGTAGAATTGTGTTAAGGAGATAATCTCCCTGGGGGGCCTTTTTAGTAAGATTCAATATTTAGATTTTGGGATGTCACTCAACCTAAAAGCAAGCCCATGGGCCTTCTGGTGCTTTATATATTGCCAAATATCACATTACCATATACTCTTCCTGACTTAACAGTTTAAAGTACTTGCCATATGCTTTATTTATGGGTGTAAACTTACATGACATTCCAGCACACGTATGTGCAGGGGATCTGTGCACATGTAGACCTTATGCGCTTTGAAGATGGTATTGCCATTGTCTCCTTGGAGTCATCATGTGTGATGCATTTCACCAAAGTTGGAGAAGCTTATTGTGACGCTGCAAATGGGGGAAAGTCGCATCCACCCACGACAAAGATTCCGGTTTATCTGACCCCTGGATCGCTAGTTCTTATATCAGGAGAAGCTCGCTACAGTTGGAAGCATGAAATCAACCGGAAGCCAGGGTTTCAAATATGGGAAGGGCAGGAAGTAAATCAGAGAAGGAGAATCTCGGTAACACTAAGGAAGCTCTGCAGGGTTGATTAGCATATTAACCATCACATTTTGAGTTGCAGGATACATTCCTTGTATTGTTTTGATTGAGCCCTCGTTCTTCTTAATCTTAGGGCTTGTACTTCGTATGAGGTGACTAGAGGATAATGCTCGATTGAGAACGTCAATAAGAGTGCACCCATAAGTCCTTGTGTTGTATCTCTTTTCCTTTTTATGGAATTTCTGAAGCTTTTTGTGTCTCGAAAGAAAAAAGGATAAGGGACGTTTGGCACCTTATGTTTAACCAATTGAAATTCTAGAAGTATCTAATTTCCTTAAATTTTAGTCCTGGGAAGTCCTATTCCAATATGGCATGACTGTTCTAGTTTGTTCGGATAATTCTCATGCCTGCATATGTGAATTTTGATTCTCACTCATTCCAGCCAACAACTGATGTGTTCGCACGAGTTGCACTGCAGAACGGAAGTTGAATAAGAAATGCAACATTAAAAATGGTCTCTTGTAAATTATAAGATCATTTGAATTACCTTTTCATTATTGCTTGACTCGAGTGCTGGGATAGGACTATATAATTAGGAAAAGTAAGATTAGATGGATGTTTAACTTCATTAGTGTCACTTCATTTTGTTGAAAGTTTCATCTTTGAATTCGCCACTGCTGTTGGGCCTTGCTCTGTTCTGTATGCATGATGCGTGTATTTTGTATGCAACGAGAAAATTGTTGAAAGTTAAATATAATATTATTAAAATATATATTTTAATATTATTATTATTTTAAAAATTAAAAAAAATTAAATTATTTATTATATTTTATAAAAAAATTTAAGAAAGTTTGTAAATAAAACATTTCTTATATTCAAACCGGCCTACTCTTAGCATTATTATACAGTCACAACAATACATATTCTACTAATTGTATGCAGAAAATGTTTTTACAAACTATATATAGGATAACAGTGTGCTCTTCATGCGGGGAAAAAGAAGGAAAAATCGTCCAGATTTTTCAAAGAAAAAGAAGCTTGAGATTTACAATAGCCAAAAATGCGGTCCAAGCCAAACAGGGTTTAGCCAGATCACCGGCAATCGGATTCACCACCTTAAACATCCGATAACACCCGACCACAGCCCCAAACATCGCCAAACACACCAGCAGCCCGATCCGATTGGCTCCCGCGCCTAGAACAATCTGGTTCCAAGCCAAGCTCAATCCGAGTTGAGCCAAGTAAAGGTACAGCGCTGTCGGTTTCCTATGGAACCCACCTACCGCCCAGACAAGCCAAGCCGACAGATTCATCAGGAAACTCGAAGCCAGGCATGTCATGTGCAGGGCCCACGGCGGTGGTAACCAGAAGCGCTTTGACAGAGTGCCGTAGCAGCTGCGGTCGACGCCGAGGTGAAGGCTTAAGAGGGTAAGAGAAAGCGGGACGGAAACACCTATGGCCAGGGACCTAAGGCCGCGTTTGGCTATGGCCGCGTTTCTAAGAGGTTTGGCTTTATTTTCCCTGTCGTTGTTGGTGCGGGTGGTGATGTTGGGGTCCTCTCTAATACGATGTTTGAGGTTGTGGGAAGCCATAAACGTGTGTGCGTCGGTACGGATTGTGCAAGTAAGAAGAAAAGGGTCTGTAGGCGGGTCGTCATATATAGACAGGGTGTGGGGACGGAAGTGAAACGTGGAGTAGGAGGTGGGGAAGAAGTGGACAGAGATGCTACACGTGGATAAGGCTTAGTGCCAGGCTGCCAGCAGATCAAAAGAATATGGTCATCATCTTCATGCTGCTTACGGAACGTATGGAATGTGGGGCAGGAGCTCCAACTTCCAAAAGCTTTTTGGCAGCCACACCGACACGTGTGTTAGTTCGTCAGTGCGATGATGATAAGTTCTATTATTTCCGCCACCACAAAGGATAAAACCGACGCTTTGTTAATAGCTCTTATTATTATTATTATTATTTTTAATTTATTTTTATGAAGATATTTAGAAAATAAAATAAGATGATAATTTTGTAAATAATAAATAGAGTTTGTGTATAGTAATAATGAGATAATTTGAATTAAATACTTATTGAGTGCTGAAAAAGAAGATAGTAAATTAAATAAAAAATATTATAAAGTTAAAATATTATTAAAATATAAATTTTTTTAAGATTTAAAAAAATTGAATTATTTTTTATATTTTGTTTAAAAATTTAAAAAAATTATAACGATTAATTTGAAAATATTATAATAATTAATTTGAAAATTTTATATTTAAATAATTTTAAAAAAATGAGATGAGATGAGATTGAAAATTATTTCTAAATATTTCCTTAATAGGTGATGTAAAATTCATGTATCTATCAAATTGTCTAAAAAAATTCTACTCATTATTCTCATGCATCACAAATTATATATAATTTTTTATTTTTTTTTCTCTTATCAAATATGTAATGTATGGATAATGAATAGAAAATTTTAATTAATTTTCAAAAAATAAAATTTAATAAAAATAGATATAATATATAATTTATAAAAATGATGAATAACAAAACACAATTGTTTAACTGATGCTTTATTTTATTCAGTTTGTTACAGCGTTAAGTGTATATCTACGTGTATTGTGCACAAATGTAAATAATCTTTAATTCATTTTTCTCTCTTTCGTGTACTTTTTTCTCCATAGCGAAATTTCACCTTATTTCATTTTCGCCCCCCTCAGTTTGTTTCGCGCTATCTTCCTTTCCTCGGTTGGTTTCTGCTCGTCGATTCCAAGATTTCCATCTACCACGACCTTCCTTTATTGTGCTTCAAATATGCAAGACTCTGGTTCAAGCATCCCTTCGTCCGTTTGAGGTAAACATAATGCATGTATTCTCCACGCCGCTCCTCCTTTTTCTGAGTGAGTTTTGGGTATGCTTCAACCTCTTCTCTCTTATCTCTCTATTCTCCTGATAAGCTGCTGTAAAAATTTTTAGTGGTTGAAATATGAGATTTTCGAGCATGTTGGTATGTGTTTGGATTTTTTTCTTGTGCAAATTTGGAGATGGTCGCATATTTAGGATTTTTTTGTCTTATTTTCCTTGGTTCGACAGCTTCTACCTCTTCAAACTCGCAACACTTGTTGGTTTTGATTGCATATATGTATTTTCTGGCTTAAGTCTATTTAAAGTCTTGAAATACAATGATTCAATTAAAAAACCCACTGATTGCATATATGATTTCAAAAACTGGTTTGAGTTTGTTGTTGTCGTCTTCCCAAGGAAGAAAATATGGAAACAATGTAGTTCTTTGAAGTTATAGAAAAATCTTTAAAATATAAAGTGATTGAACTAGAAACACCCATTAGCAGTTAGATTTATAAAACATAGGCCACGATTCTCATCACCTTTGTTTTTCTCTTTTAATGCTCGAAATGCTAAAGCTGTTTTTCTCATTATCTAAAACTGTCTAAAGAAAGTAAATGACAAACAAGAATTGCATGCAAATTTCATTTCTTCACACATTATGAACCAAAAAATTAAAATGAAAATGAATAAAATGTCTTTTATTATAGTAGCTGCAGATATTGTACAAACCATATCAATTATTGTCTCTGTTTTTGCAGTTGCTAGATAAGGTGTCATGTTTACCTCTGTTTTTTGCAGTAGGTGTCAATTTTTGCCTCTGTTTTTGTAGTAGCTAGCTAGATAAGGTGTCACATTTACCTCTGTTTTTGCCTATGTTTGTTTTTGCAGTAGCTAGATAAGGTGTCAATTTTTGCCTCTATTTTTAATTGAGTTTTTGTCAAAACGAGAGGTACTTATCATTTAGAATTTTACAGACTTTTTAATTGAGTTTGATTGAGTTCTACGATCCCAACTCTTTTTACTTTGAAGGATGGATTCACAACTCCATAGAGTTCTTTCCTTCACTACCCTCCTACAAGAGGGGGAAGAAAACTACAATGACTACCTCAAGGCATCCTTAAATGACAACTTAGAATCCCAGGTTACTCTCTCCCAAACCAAAACAAGCGAATACTAGAAAATTAAAAATCGAGACAAGGAAACTTTAATGTAGAAGAGGACAATTCATTCGTATAAACTTGGCTCAATACTAGTTTGGACCCGATCCATGGAGTTGATCAATCTAAACATTCATGTTGGGTTAGAGTACTTGATACTATGAGAAAAACAAAAAATCCACTTCTTGTGAACATAGCTCCAGCTCTCTCATGATTAGGTGGTCAACCATATAATATGCCACAAACACATTTTGTGGGGCCTTCGCCCAAATCAAAGGAAGGTTGACAAGTGGGGTTATCGAGCAAGCAAAGGGGCTTTACCGAAGTAACCACTCTGTCACATTCAATTTCCTTCATTGTTGGACTATTCTAAGGTACCACCTGAAATGAAAACAGACAGTGGCTAAAGGGAAGATGAAAATT
The DNA here is from genome assembly GCA_029856935.1 of Cyclocarya paliurus. Classification (NCBI taxonomy): domain Eukaryota; kingdom Viridiplantae; phylum Streptophyta; class Magnoliopsida; order Fagales; family Juglandaceae; genus Cyclocarya; species Cyclocarya paliurus. The sequence goes on from CM056949.1 coordinate 14,087,655, forward strand.
AAGAGGAAATTAGTAACTGAAGAAGCTTATGTGCCGGAGTTTACATGTATAGTGAAGATACCATGTCTCCATCTATACATGTGGATTTGGAGAGACCTATTGGAAAGAATACTGAAAAAGAGTGAGAGAAAAAGACAAAGATGCAAGATATCACAAATTCCAATCTTATTGACTTGGTGAATGAGATGAAAGAGGAGAAGAGGAGAGCAAATGTTGTGAAAAGAGAATATAGGAAAGAGATTATCCGCCTCACAAAAGAGAGGCTTGAGCTGGACCAGCAAAAAGAGGAGAAGGAAATTATGAGGATGGACACCTCAACTTTGCCTCCAATGCAGTAAGAGTATTTCCATTGCATCCAATTGAAATTACTTGAGAAGCGAAGGTCTAAAAAATCATGATTGTGGGTTCAGCATGAGTTGGAGAGGACAATCTTTTGAAAAGTAACAATATAGCCACTATCGACAGTTATATTTTGATAATTTTTCGTAAAGAACACAACTCAAAGCTGGGAAGCCCATGTGTGGATGCCTATTGACTATGTAAATGCAGTCGCTTTAGATGGTTATATTTTGATCCCTTTTTGTAAAGAACACAACTCAAAGCTGGAAACCCACGTGTGAGTAGTTACTGAAAACATAAAAGCAGCCATTTTAGATAGTTAGATTTTGATCTTTTTTTTAAAGAACAATACTATAAGCTGGAAATCCACATGGGCCATGCATACTGACTAGGGAAATAGGTGCAGACTGTGTTGTTCTCTCTTTTGATAAGTTGGGCAGCACAAACTGCTATACCATCATAACAACTTTGTTATATTTGTAGATTTTGACAATGGTGTATAGATTTCATGAATATTAGCTGTCATGTATAAATATTGTGGATTACTATATATTTCATGAATCTAATTAAAACAACTATGTATGTATGTATGCATAGTGATGCTTATGTTTTTTTTTTTGATAAGTAGTGAGGCTTATGTTGTATGCAATAGTATTGACAGGGCTGTTTATATGCAAATGGTGAGACCTCTATTGTATGCAAATGACAGGGCTCACTGGTCATGTAATACAGCGTTGTATGTATACGTTATGGTGGGGCTTCTGTTGTAAACAAATGGTGTTGTATGTATGTCGTTATTGGCAGGGCTGTATGTATGTATGGGCTGCATGTAGGTTGGAAAGGGCCTTTTATTTCTTAAAAAGACTAGCTATTAGGAAAGGAAAACAATAGAGATGATAAGACTAACGATTGTATGCAAATGACAAGGCTCACTGGTCATATAATACAGGGTTGCGTGTATAAATTATTATGGTGGGGCTTCTGTTGTAAACAAACGGTGCTATATGTATGTTATTGACTATGTATGGGCTGTATGTATGTTGGAAAGGACCTTTTATTTCTCATAAAGACTAATTGTTAGGAAAGGAAAACAGTAGAGATGATATTATTTCTTAATCATTTTACATCGTTTAATTCTTTGTGAGAATGAAAGGAGGATAGTAGAGTTATGTCTGTTTTTTGTGAATCTATGCATGTGGAGGGGAAGAGTAGGGAGAAAGAAGATAATTTAGGTGCCGTTTCGATAATGAGTTGAGATGAGATGAAATTGTTTTAGATGAGTTGAATAAAATATTGTTAGAATATTATTTTTTAATATTATTACTGTTTTGAGATTTGAAAAAGTTGAATTGTTTATTATATTTTGTATGGGAATTTAAGAAAGTTATAATGATGAGATGAGATGAATTGAGATCACTTTTCAATCCAAACGGGGCCTTAGAGTTTATTGTAAGTAATGGTTTTTTGAGAAGTTGGGAAAGTTGCTTGTAAGAGGCACAGTAAGCAAATTAGTTCTAAATTATATGACATGATGGTTGAAGATACCAAAGTATGTGTTCTTTGCTGTTCTGAGTGATTAATTATTGGTAGTTGGATAGTGACTAAGCAGATTGACTATATATTTGTCATAAATGTTTAATGAGATCCAATTGGAGTTAAGAATGAAGTCATCGATCTCTAATGTGACGTTGATGTTCAATGAAGTTGACAAATCCATCTGTATGCTCATGGGACATTGGATCTTGGAATATTTCATTGTTTTGTTCATAAAGATGTCAGTGGTCATAGCGATCATCAGCACCATGATGCAGGGTGTCACCAATCACTTCTGATCACATGATTGGATCGGTTGTATCCGATGACTGGAAGCCTGAAGCATCCCTCATAAGAAGAGATGCTACAAGTTCCAAAGGCAAAGGCCTAATTGCATGAGAATAATCACCGGTGATATCTTTGATCTTGGCCCTCCTGTGTCTTCAATTTCAGTGTTTCTCTCGACTCTCTCCATGCCTTCCTCAAATCCCTCTGGGTGTATATATATATATATATATATATATATTTAATCAAATGACGTTTGTGTGCTAGAGAATCAAGAGTCCTATTCAGTTGCCTGCTCCGCACAATATTGCTGTTTTAATTTTTATTTATTTATTTATGCTAAATTAATTGAGTTCTTATACTCATCATTCATACATCACATATTTGTTAAGGAAAACAAATAAAATAAAATAAAAAGATAAAAAATAAAAGTAGGTGTATGGTGTAGAGATGATGAATATAATTATTTGAGAATCAATATCTATCAAAGTTATTACTATTTTCCCGTCATTAAAATGAGAAATGGGGTAACAGAATAAAAAATGTCCATACGGTGCTAGCTGCCTCAAGATATTCACGTACCGAATTCAACGACCGGTTAAAACATGTTGTAACTTGTAGAGATAGATAGATAGATAGATAGATATATATATATATATATGTATTTTTTTCCGGTCAATTTGTGTAATAAAATTAAGAAAAAGTTTTACTCATCATCTCTACACTACACATCAAACATTATTTTTTTTCTTACTATATGTGTTGTGTATGGATGATTAGTAAAAGAACTCAATTAGTCTAGTATGAATAAAATAAAAAATAAGTGTGATGTGTGGGATGATAAATAATAAAGCTCTAAAACTAAATGCAAAAGACTTAGCTAATGCATTACCAAAATGTTAAATATAAATCCTTTAATTATAAGGAGATTTCATAAAAGTAAACTTACAAATTGATGCGATTTAATGTAATACGTTAGATTGTAAAGTTATTCTTATTGTAAAATAGATCTAACATATTATATAAATCATATCAATTTATAAGTTTACTTTTACATAATTTTTATATTGTAGCACTTCACCAAGAAAGCTAAGAATTTAAGCCCAATTTGGATATAGAAATAGTTTGATCTCATTTCATTATTATAATTTTCTCAAATCTCTACACAAAATATAATAAATAAGTTAATTTTTTTAAATTCGAAAATAATAATAATATTAAAAAATAATATTTTAATAATATTTTATTCAACTTTCAATTTTAATCTAAAATCATCTCATTTTATCTCACTATCTAAATGAGATTTTAATTGTTTTTATAGGTATCCATGAAGTCATCTATAAGCAAAAACAAATGATTTTTAGATAGTGGATGCTCAAGACACAGATTGAAGATTAAAAAAAAAAAAAAAGAGAAAAAAGAAGAAGTTAATTGATCTTGCATCCAAAGATGGAAGACCCATCACATTTGGAGAGGAAAGATAGTGAGAATAGATAAAATTGGTAATGAATATTCTCTCATAATTGGATATGTGCTACTTGTTGAATGTCCAAAACATAATTTTTTGAGCAGAAGTCAATAATGTGATAAAGGTTTTATAGTTGCTTTCAAAAGTAAGAAGTGCATTATTTTGGATGATCATGATTGCAATGTTTGTTTTATTGCTTTTAGAAGCAATAATGTATATACAATTGAATTTGAAGAAATTGTTTCATAAGATGTTTTTTGTTTTTCAGTTCAAAATGAAGTTAATTGGCTATGGTATAGAAGATTAGTCATGCCTACATGGAACTTATTTCCAAACTTTCAAAAAATAATCTTGTCAGAGGTTTACCAAAGATAAATTTTATTAAAGACAAAAATTGTAATACATGCTAGTTTGGCAAACAAATAAAAACTTCTTTTAAAACTAAAAAACATATTTTGACTACTAGACTACTGCCACTAATACACATTGATTTTGTTGGACCAAACAAAGTTATAAGTTTGGAGAAAAACAATATGCATTTTTTATTATCGATATTTTTCTATATATACTTGGGTCATCTTTCTTGCTCATAAAAGTGAGGCACGCCTTCGAAAATGCAAGAGAATTCAAAATGAAAATAATTATATTATTTCAAGTTTATGAAGTGATAGGGGGAAAAATTTTGTAATAAAAACATTGAAATTTTTGTGATGAGAATGGTTTTGTACATAATCTCTCTCTTCATTAAACTCCTCAATAAAATGAGGTAAGATAGAGGAAGAACATATCCATTCGAGAGATGGCAAGAACAATACTCAATGAGAACAACTTGTATAGTTATGTTTTGGTCAAGGTGATAAGTATTGTATGTTATGTTATAAATAGAGTTATTTTAATATTTAAGTTAGATAAAACCCTCTATGGGCTTTACAATGAAAGAAAGCCTAACATTAACTACTTTCATGTGTTATGATGCAAATGTTTCATTTTGAATAACAAAGATCATTTAGGCAAGTTTGAAGCAAAATATGATGAAAGTATCTTTCTCAGGTATTCTACTAATAGTAAAGTTTATAAAATCTTCAATAAAAAGACTCTTGACTATATAAGAATCTATGCGTGTAGTGTTTGATGAATCTAACTCCTTAGTTTTCAAGAAATATGTTGATGAAGAAACAGAACTTATAAATGACATGGAGAGCCTCTGACTCAATAAAGAAAACACAATAGAGGAAGTCCAACACGAAGACATAAGAAAAGATCATCAAAATTTAATGCAAGATGCAACCAAACTATAGAAACTTGTGAAAGATCACCAATGGAGCAAATTATAGGAGAACCATCATGAGGTATAAATACTCGATCGTCTCTTAGAAATACTTGCAATTATACTTTTTTTTTTATCTCAAATTAAATCTAAAAATATTGATGAAACAATTTTTGATGAATCTTGGATTCTAACTATGCAAGAAGAGTTAAATCAATTTGAATGAAATGATGTTTGGACAATTGTTCCTAGATCCCAAAATTATACTATTAATTGGAACAAAATAGATTTTTAGAAATAAGAAAGATGAATCTGCAGTCATCACTAGAAATAAGGCTCGACTTGTAGCCTAAGCTTTCAATCAAAAAGAAGGAATCGAATATAATAAGACATATGTACCGGTCGTAAGATTAGAAGCTCTTCGAAACGATCACTTGCGTATGCTTGTTATAAAAATTTTAACTTTTTCAGATAGATGTTAAAAGTGCTTTCTTAAATGGATTTATAAACGATGAAGTATATGTTGAGCAACATTCAGATTTTGAAAATCATATTTCTCTAAATTATGTTTTCAAGCTCACAAAACTACTATACAGACTCAGACAAGCTCCTAGAGCTTGGTATGAGAGACTCAATGATTTAATTGAAAAATAATCTTCAAGAGGAAAAATCAACATAACCTTTTTCATTAAACATTTTAAGGATGATATTATTTTGATTCACATTTATGTAAATAATATAATACTTGGTGCTATTAATAAAAAAATGTGCCAAGTTTTTTATAAGAGTATGCAGAAAGAATTTCAGATGAACATGATAAGAGAACTTAACTTCTTTATCAGATTGCAAATCAAGTAATGAAAAAGTAGAACATTCATTAATTAGTCAAGATATATAAAAGAATTGCTCAATTAGTTTGGAATGGAATGTGCGAGGTAATTGGAATACCGATGAACCCATTCATCAAACTAGACAAAGATAATACCAGCTGACTCAAGGATCGAGTTATGATTAGTAGTTTATTATATTTGATAGCAAATAGACCAAATATTTTGTTCAGTGTATGCTTATGCTGGGTTTTCAATCATCTCTAAAAAAATCTCATTCGATTGTTGTTAAAGGTATTATTAGATATCATATTGGTACAATTGATATAGGGTTATGGTATCCTAAACACACTTCTTTTGATCTAATCAGTTACTCAGACGTAGATTATATTGGGTGCAAAGTTGATCAAAAAAGTATTAGTAGAACATGTCATTTCTTAAGTCATGCACTTGTTTTATGGTTTAGTAAAATTTAAAACTCTATTACATTATCTACTACTGAGGCAGAATATGTTGATGTCGGTAGTTGTGCTCAAGTATTATACATGAAGCAACAACTTGTGAATTTTAAGCTCATGTATAATCATATTCCAATCAAATATGATAATATTAGTGCTATAAATCTTTTAAAGAACCTAAGTCAACATTCTATGACTAAGTATATTGAGATTAGATATAATTTTTTACCAGATAATGTGCAAAAGGGTGACATTGTAGTAGAGTTCTCAAGCGCAAACGACTAGTTGGCCAATATTTTCACAAAAGCTTTGCCAGAAGATATATTATGCATGATTTGAAGAGAATTAAGAATGATGCATACTATATATATTTTTCAAATATTTTTTATCATCTCAAAGTCACTTACAAAAACTTTAGATTCTTATCCTCATTTTTTAAGCGCTCTCACTTTTGATATATCTGCATGCTATCTTTATCAAAATGATTAGACAATAGAAAGGAAAAGTCCATCAATGATTTCAATTTCTTATTTTCTTGTTTTAAGCTCTCTATCTTTATGTTAGATTGCTGAACAAGCCGATGGAGTAAAAACGCTTTTCGTTAAGCTTTTCAACATAATTTTTCTAGACTACAATTGCTGAAAAAATGTGATATTGGATTATGAGTACCAAGTACCGAGGGATACTAGTTCATAAATGGTATCATCATCTGACTTATTAGCCAAAGTTTTTTCTTGTTGCAAGAGCTCTCTCCGTGAGAATATGATGGGAAATGATCATATTTTAAAAACATATCACAGAGCTTTCAAATCATTACAAAATCTTCTTTGTCAAAAATACCAAGCAGTGGTGTCTGAGCTAGCCTCATATCTCTTTACCAGTTTTCTGTATCCGAGTAAATCCAATTATTTAGCTTTGTACAATTTCTATTAGGGACCCTTTTGTCGATAAATTGGTTATTGTGATCCTTTTTAATGATGCTAAAAGGGGGGAGAAGTTTAAAATAGAACATTAGCATTATTCATCGTCTCTACACATCACACATCACACCTTTTTTTTTTCTTTTACTAAATGTGTGCTATATGAATGATGAGTAGAAAAATTCAATTAGTTTAAGAAAAATAAAACAAAAAAAAAAAGATTTTAAAAATATACATAAAAAAGTATAGTATGTGATGTGTGGGTATGATGAACAACAAAACTCTTTTGATATATGGATATATGCTAATACTTAATTTGTTTTAGTTTTTCTTGAACAATAGTATTATATATATATATATTTATTTATTTATATGCTTGGAGTTAAGTTTATCTATACCTATTGCTTGAAAAATTAACACACATTCTTAGGGGGAGCTTAATAATTCCTACAAATATCAAAATTCTACTAAGTCATGTTTGCTATCATAAAAAATGAGGAGATTGTTAAATACAATGTTTCAAGTATCATATAATTCTATTTCTACTTATAGATTTTGATAATAATAAATGAGTTCAAGCATAAAGGAGTCTCAAGTTATCCATATAATTAAGGTTTGAAGATCAAGGAAATCAACAACTCAAGCATGATCAAGAAAGAGAACAACCTTACAAACGAAATCCAAAGAGTATTTTTGTACATCTATTTCAAAATTTGAAAAAGGGCAAAGGCTCAAAAATATTTTTAATATACTCATGAAAATCCAAAAAAGGGCTAAGGCTAAAAATATTTTTAATATACTCATGAAAAATCATTTTGCATTTTTTAACATGTGCACAATATGATTAAAAGTTTTAAATTTAAAATTTGAAAGATAATTGATTGATATTTTTCACATGTGCATGATATGTTTGAAAATTTAAAATTTAAAAATTTGAAAGATGATTGATTGTCATTTCTTATATGTGCAGTGCATGATATGTTTGAAAGTTTAAATTTTGAAAATGAAATCTCATATGTCTATAAATAGTTCATTTGAAATCTTCAACATCACACATCAACTACAAGTTTTACAACATTCATTTATCAAAAGTTTTCAAACTCTATTTTCTAAGATTTAAGTCTTAACACTTGTTCATTTTGAGAGATATAGTTTGCGCTTTACTATTTTTATTTCACTCATTGAGTAGTATACTATGCTAATTTATCCAGTATCAGCTCTTATATAAACAGTTAAAGGGTGTGTGTAACTTTTGTGAAGTAGTAGGAGTTCTACATAAGGAATATTTGAATCACCACTTGTAAGATGATTGTAAGTGTAAAAGGTGTTCTACGCAAATTCTTTTGAAGCGATGTTACTCAAATGTGTAATAGGTTTCTATTTTCACCTAAAGGAGGTTGAATAGAAAATTTGAGAATACTCAAGAGGTAGCTTGAGGTGAGGGTGTAGACAATGAGGCTAATGCTCATTAAAATACTGAATTTACATCTCTTACCCTTACTCTTTATATTTACCGTTACTTATTATTGTATCGCATTTTCTATTGTGTATTTGATTTATAATTGTTATTTTTTAAACAACTCAATTAACCACCCTCTTGGGTTAGTCATCTAGACAATACTATTCAGTATAGAACCTAATCAAAGTCACATAAAAGATCCAAGAGACCTAACCAAGTATTTTTGTCACTCAAAATGATATTTTACTCGATTTCACCCAGCTAAATCTGTTAAGTATTACAAGTCAATTCTTGAACATACTAAATTAGTTGTTTTCAACCATATCGTCGATGAATTTGACCTTACTGGCCAAAAATTTACATTCCAAAAATTGTGCATTTTAAATATAATTTCCAAAAAATAATGAGGAACTCACTCATCCGTTCTCAATAAATTACAAAATCATCAATAACTATTTAGTTATTATGACTATATGAAAGCATGGTTAAAAGTTCTTCTCTACCAAAATGAGAGTTATACTCATTCTTGGTTTGTAAGTTTTGGCAACTCATTCAAGAGCAAAATTCCAAGATGGTTTTTAAGATGGTGGAGTATTTGTCATACCGTCATGGAAATTTACCCTGAATAGTTACTTGCAGTCATCAAGCAATTTTCAACTGTCTTCTTAGTTCATAAACATGATTCCTAATTTCCTGCTTCCCTCCTCCTCATAATTAAGTATAAATTCTCATGGATCTCGGAATGAAAATTTTCCAAATAACGAGATACTTGTATGCATAAGTTTTATGTAAACTTGTGAGATTAATTCAAGTTTTCACATTGTAGTTTTACAATATCAAAAAAAATTTCAACACCAAAAAACCAAACCAAGTTCATTGTAGAGAAGCAGGACTTCAAACGGTCATGCCTTTAGCCATGATTGATGTCGAGACCAAGGACGACCTTGCAGAACTTCTGAAAGAAGAACCATTGCAAATTGAATGAATGTAATAAAATGAGTTAAGAACAAGAATAAGAAAATGAGTCCTCAATAAAGCTTAGATAGAGTCACACTCCTAAGATTAAGCCTAATTCATGACTTAGTGAGGTTTTCCAAGAAGCACAAGATCCCTATTCTTACCTCGGTGAAGATTTTTAAACCCTGGAAGAGAAGGTAAGAAGTAAAAATGTAGCAGAAAAATCAAGTCACCAATAGTGTGTCGTCTCATGATCATATTCGCCTTGTCTACAGAAGTTTTGGGTGACAGAGATAATTGATACAAGACAAGAAACTTTTGATGCTACTAAGTCAAAAAGAAAATAATTCGACAGAAAAAGCAAAACGACAGGTACAAGAATCTTCAGAGTAGTCTCATGTTGCCAAGTAAAAAAGAAAATAATTTGACTGAAGAAAAAGAAAAAATCACTGCTAGATCAACCCTTAGAGCATTCCAAACTTTATAAAAAGAATATTTAATGAATAAAGAAGACACGATGAAAAATATTAGTAACCAAAAGCAAATTGTGAAGAGAGAATTAGAGAGAAATCCCTCACTTATTTTTCTCATGTATCCTTGTTTCTTTGAATCGGAGTTGAAACTTCAAGTTATGTATTTGAGAAAAATCTAAAATTGTAAGTAATCTTAATATTTTCAATAAAATTTATATTTCAAAGTACGTTTATTGTTTATCTGCTATTATGTTTATTGTTTACCTGTTTTACATATTATGTTTATTGTTTACATTCTTTATAAAGTATTAATAAGAGGATCTATGTCTGGCCTTCATTAAAAACTCAAATTTAAGCCAACCATTTTAAAGTATCTTCCTTGACCTCCAAGTTAGTCAATGTAATATGTGGTCAAGTAGTTTCCCTATGATTCAAGATGAATTCCAACAATTCCATTTTAATTATGTGGTTGTCAAAATTTTCTTAACTTATTTTTTTGCTACATTTTTATTCATCATCTTTTCTTCCTCCGTGAGAAAAATTACAACACAAAAGAAAAGACAACGATAAGAATGACTTATGTTCAAGATTTTTGAAAACTTTTATTCGAAAAAACATATATGAGAAATATTCACGAAAAGCAAACATCTTGGGTTTCCATTTTAAAATAGAAGATGAAGGAAACCCAAGATGTCTGCTTTTCGTGAATATTTCTCATCTATGCTTTTTCAAATAAATTTTGTCAAAAATCCTAGACATAAGTCATTCTTATCTTTGCCTTTTCTTTCTTATTGTAATTTTTCCCACAGAGGAAGAGAAGATGACGAGTACAAATGTAGCAAAAAAATTAAGTCAAGACACTATTCATGAAATAGTAAAATTTGACAAAGTACTATTAATTAATAATGCATAACCCCGTAACCAATCTCACCTCAAATCTGTAGAAGTTTTGGGTGCTAGAGATAATTGCTACAAGACAAGAAATCTCCGATCCTACCAAGTCGAAAGAAGAATAATTCGACAAAAGAAAAGGCAAAACAATAGTTGTAGGGAGCAATTTATGCTGCCAAGTAAAAAAAAAAAATTGACAGAAGAAAAAGAAAAAGTCACATTAGGTGGAATCCTCAAAGCATTCCAAGCTCTATAAAAAGAAGAATAGATGAATAAAGAAGGAATGACGAAAAATATCAATAACCAATAGGGATGAAAAATTTTCGATCTGGATTGGAAAAATTAATTGGACTGATTCAAAATGCTTAATGGTCGCTTTCAGTTATAGTTGTATAGAGATTTCAAGAATCGACCTGGTCTTGGGGTGGGGTTCTTTCACCCTGGACCGGACCGGACATACCGAATTATAAATTTATATTTTACACATTATATATAAAATAGTTGTATAAGTGAATTAAGTAATTTTTATCTAAACTATTACCATTGACAATATAAAATGTTAAATATATAAATATTAACGTGTTATCAATTAACTAATATATCATATGATTCACGTTAAATCATAAATTCATAATATTATATGCAAAGATACATATTCAATTTTTTTCTTTTATTTGGAGTTTGGATGATATTGCATTTTTCAATTTGATTTTCTTTATTTTTTTAAGTTTTAAACTTTGTTATGGAGAATTGATGGGTATGGATAATTTTGATAATTTTTTCAATGTTTTTTACTATTTTTAAGTACAAAATGTGATAATAAAATTAAATAGTTGTATTATTCAAAATTATAAACATTGTGGGCTTTTATATATAAATATATATATATATATATACACTAAGGTGCCGAAAATGCTCATTTTGGATTTTTTTTATATCCTGATGGAGTGATGAGCCTTTTAAACGAGCTTAGATCGATATGAACCGATAGTTAATTGTCTTGTCCGGTCTTTAGGGGTGATCGGTATGTGACCCCCTTGGCCCTCAAACCGAATCTGATTGGACTATCCGTTTACACTCATAATATCCAAGAATGAGGTTTAAAGAGAGGAAATTATAGGGAAACGCCTCTCTTATTTTTCTCATGTATCCCTGTTCATTTGAATCTAAGTTGAAACTTCGAGCCATATATTTGATAAAAGCCTAAGGTTGTAAGCAATCTTAAGATTTTCAATAAAATTTATATTTCAAATATGTTTACTGTCTAGTTTCTTTACATATTATGTTTATTATTTACATTCTTTATAGAGTTATTAAATTATTAAGAGAATCCATGCCTCGCCTTCATCATAAACTCAAGTTTAAACCCACCAATTTCAAAGTATCTTCCTTGACCTCCAAGTTACTCAATGTAATATGTGATCAAGTAGTTTCCTTTTGACTCAAGATGAACTCCAACAATTCCATTTTAATTATTTGGTACTCAAAACTGAGTCTCATATAAGTACTTCATATTATACAACTAGGTCTGAAACATGAAAAAATAGGAACAAAATTCTTCGACACATATAGATTTAGAAGAACCTATAAATTCTCAATTGTTAACCATAAAAAAATGACACAAAAACATCTTACTAAGGAAGAGAAAATAAGAAGTAAAAGCAATAGGATTAAAAGACAAGATGAAGGAAACCCGAGATGCCTACTTTTAGTGAATATTTCTCATCTCTGATTTTCTAATAAATTTTTGTCAAAAATCTTGAACATAAATCATTCTCATCTTTGCCTGTTCTTTCTTCTTGTACTTGTTTCCACGGATGAAATTAAGATGACAAGTAAAAAATGTAGTAAAAAAATAAGTCATGAACACTATTCATGAAATAGTAAAATTTGACAAAATACTATTCATGAACAATGCATCACCCCATGACCAAGTTCACTTCAAGTCTGAAGAAGTTTTGGGTGCTAGAGATAATTGCTACAAGATAAGAAACTTTTGGTCCTACCAAGTCAAAAAAGAAAAAGCAAAATGATAACTGTAGGAACTTTCAGAGCAGTTTATGCAGCCATGTCAAAAATAATTTTGACAGAAGAAAAAGAAGAAACCAAAACTGGAGGAATCCTCAGAGCATTTTGAGCTCTATTAAAAGAAGGATTGATGAATAAATACGGAACGATGAAAAATATAATAACCAAGAGCGAATTGCAAAGTGAGAAAATCACAGAGAAACCTCTCCCTTAGTTTTCTCATGTATCATTGTATTTGAATCTAAGTTGAAACTTCAAGTCATATATTTGATAAAAGCCTAAGATTGTAAGTAATCTTACTATTTTCAATGAAATTTATATTTCAAAGTATGTTTAGTGTCTAGCTGCTTTGCATATTATATTTATTGTTTACCTTTTCTACAGAGTTATTAAATTATTAAGAGCATTCATACATCGCCTTTATCATAGACTCAAGTTTAAACTTACCAATTTCAAAGTATCTTCCTTGACCTCTAAGTTACTCAATGTCATATGCAGTGGAGTAGCTTTCCCTATGACTCAAGATGAACTCCAACAATTCTATTTTAATTATTTGGTAATCAAAAGTGTCTTTACTTAATTTTTTTGCTACATTTTTACTTGCCATCTTCTCTTCCTCCGTGAGAAAAATTACAACAAAAAAAAAAAAGGCAAAGATAAGAATGACTTATGTTTAGGATTTTTGAAAAAATTTATTCGCAAAAACATATATGAGAAATATTCACGAAAAGCAAACATCTTGGGTTTCCTTCATCTTGTCTTTTAAAATGGAAACTCAAGATGTCTGTTTTTCGTAAATATTTCTCATCTATGCTTTTCCGGATAAAAGTTTTCAAAAATTCTGAACATAAGTCAGTCTTATCTTTGTCTTTTCTTTCTTGTTGTAATTTTTTCTACGAAGGAAGAGAAGATGACAAGTAAAAACGTAGCAATAAAATCAAGTCTAGAACTATTCATGGAATAGTAAAATTTGACAAAGTACTATTAATGAACAATGCATAACCCCGTGACCAATCTCACCTCAAGTTTGCAGTTGTTTTGGGTGTTAGAGATAATTTCTACAAGACAAGAAATTTTTGGTGCTACCAAGTCAAAAGGAATTGTTTGATAAAAGAAAAAGCAAAAGGATAGCTGCTGGAACTTTCAGATGAGTTTATGCTGCCAAGTCAAAAAAACTTTTGAGAAAAAAAAAACCACAGCTGAAGGAATCCTCAGAGTATTTCCAGTTATATAAAAAGAATGATCAATGAGTAAAGAATGAACAACGAAAAATATAATAACCAAGAGCGAATTGTAAAGTGAGAAAATCACAGGGAAACCCTCCCTTATTTTTATAATGTATCCCTGTTTGTTTGAATATAAATTGAAACTTCAAGTCATATATTAGATAAAAGCCTAAGATTGTAAGTAATCTTACTATTTTCAATTAAATTTATATTTAAAAGTAAATTTAGTGTCTAGACATATTATGTTTATTGTTTACGTTCTTTACAGAGTTATTAAATTATTAAGAACATCCCTGTCTCACCTTCATTATAAACTCTAGTTTAAATCCACCAATTTCAAAGTATCTTTCTTAACCTCCAAGTTACTCAATGTAATATGCGGTGAAGTAGCTTTCCCTATGACTTAAGATGAACTCCAACAATTCCGTTTTAATTATTTGGTAGTCAAAAGTGAGTCTCATGTAAGTACTTCATATTATATAGCTAGGTCTGAAACATGAAAAAATAGAAACAAAACACTTCAACACAAACAAATTTAGAAGAACCTATAAATTTCTAATTGTTAACCATAAAAAACAGACACATAAATATCTCACTAAGAAAGAGAATGTAACGATTAAAAGCAATAGGAATAAAAGACAATATGAAGAAGGAAATCCAAGATGTCTGCTTTTTCTAACCATTTCTCATCTTTGCTCTTCTGACAAAATTTTGTAAAAAATTTTGAACATAAGTCATTCACATCTGTCTTTTCTTTTTTGTCTTTTTTGTTGCAATTTTTTTCACGGAGGAAGAAAATGTGACAAGTAAGAATATAGTAGAAAAATCAAGTCACAAATACTATTCATGGAATAGTAAAATTTGATAGAGTACTATTCATAAAGAGTGCGTCGCCCCATGATCAAATTTGCCTCAAGTTTGTCGAAGTTTTGGGTGTTAGAACTACAAGACAAGAAACTTTCGGTGCTACCAAGTCAAAAGAAAAATAATTTGACAAAAAAAGAGAGCAAAAGAATAGGTGCAAGAATCTTCAGAGTACTCTTGTGTTGCCAAGTCAAAAAGAAAATAATTTGACAGATGCAAAAGAAAAAACCATGGTTAGAGGAGTTCTCAGGGCATTCTCAGCCCTATAAAAAGAAGAATCACTGAACATAGAATGCATAATGAGAAATATTAGTGGCCACTGTAGGAGATGAGGTCTGAAATGGAGGTGAGGAGAGGAGATGGAGGGGAGGGGATGGGTGGTCACTGCAGGACTGTGAACTAAAAAAATTAAAGAATGCCACAGTGGTCGCTCAACGTCAAGTGGGAAACTAAAATGGGATAACTTAACGGTGTATGTAACATTTTTCTTTTTTGTTCCGCAGCTTTATGTATTGTGAGATGGGCAATGCTTTTTGAACCAATGCTTTCCACCGATGAAGTATATGGATCACTTATTTTATATTTTTGATATTTTTTAAAAATATTTTAAAAAATAAAAAATACGAAATAAATTGATTGGTATACTTTATCGGTGAAAAGGTGCTCCTAGCAGTACACCAATTGGTTTTCATTTCTAGACACTCCACAGGTCATCGCTCCTCCCTATTTCATCTCATTTATTTATATTATTTCAAAGAGCATATTTAACTCGAGCTTGTATTTGATAAACTTCCTCCAAATTTTTACAAGTTTTGTAATGATAGGAAATGAAATGATTTTAGATAAAAGTTAAAAATTAAATAAAATATTATTTTTTAATATTAATATTATTTTGATATTTAAAAAACTTGAATTATTTATTATATTTTGTAAGAAAATTTAAAAAAATTGTTATAATAAAATGAGATGAGATGAGATGATTTCTGTATTTAAACGGGACTTAATAGGGGTGGATACAAATTCCGACTCTAATTCCGGTCGACTATCACTCCGATTCTAATTTCAATAGAGTTAAAAAATTTAGAATTTGAAATCAAAATTGAAATTGTTGTTAAAAAATTACAAAAACACTCCGATCGTGCAAGTATTTAGTAAACTAATCAAGTTCTTAACTTTATCTACAATTTGTTGGATACTGTAGCTTATGTAAATGAGCATTTTAAGGTTGGTTTGGAGAGGGAGATGAGATGAAAATTTTGTGAGTACTAATAAGATAGTTTGTGAATAGTAGTGAAATAGTTTGAGTTGAGTATTTTTTGAGTTTTGAGAAATGAGAAATAAAAAGTTGAATAAAAAATATTATGAAGTTAAAATATTATAAGAATATAGTTTTATAATATTATTTTTGTTTGGGTTTGAAAAAGTTGGACTTGTTTTTTATTTAAAAATTTGAAAAAATTGTAATAATTAGTTTGAAAAATTTTTATTTGAATTATGTTTGAGAATAAGATGGGATGAGATAAAATGAGATAATATGAGAATTTTATATTTCATCCAATGTCCCAAACCTACTTATTCTTATATTCTTTAATAAAAAATTCTATATACAATCATTTTTACGTACTCTTTGTACACTTCACTAATGTGATTGAATACATCACTTTTTTTTAATAAAAAATAACTGTTTTGGCCAATCAAATCAATAGAATATGCAAAGAGTATACAAAAGTGACTGTATATAATAGAACTCTTATTTAATTACTATAATTTAATTATTTTATTTTCTTATTTATCTACCTCAATTTTGTTCTTATAATTAAGCTACGTCTAATGATCAATGTCTGATGCAATGCTGTCAAAAACTTCATATAGACCATGTAAAAATAAGTTCTCCCTGGTGAAATTCTAGGGAATGTTTGAAAAATAAAATGTAAAACAATAAAAACTTATTAATTATGAAATTTTGTTTAATGAAATCTTGTTATTATATATGCAATCTTTGCAATTGACTATTTTAGAGAAATGCTCCTAAAAAATTCAAATGTACTTTGGGTTTACATCACGCGGAGATTGATATTATTGTAATAACTTTTAAAATCAACCACATATTCTTCCGTGTTTGCAACACATAAAAATCATTCTTATTTTATCTAGTTAAGTTTCTGGGTGCGTTTAGATGTTGAAGTGAGTTGAATTTAGATGATAAAATATTATTAGAATATTACTTTTTAATATTATTATTATTTTAAAATTTAAAAAAATTAAATTATTTATTATATTTTATGTTAAAATTTAAAAAAATTATAATGATAAGTAAAATGAATTAAGTTTAGTTTAATAACCAAACGAATATATAGTATTATCTCGCAATTGTAATGTCCATAAATAAAGCTATCGTTAAAACAAAAAGACTGTAAATAAAAAAATGTTTAGATAATATAATAAATATGACAATTGAATTTCAAAAATTCAAAATAAACTGTTATATATGTTAAATAAGAAAAAAAATATTAGCAGACATGATTTTAATAGTTTAACTAGTTTATATATATAATTCAATATGTGATAAAAAAAATATAAAATAATATTTATAATTGTTGAGCACACAAATACCACAAATTAGTTTAAAAATATAAATAAATATAAAATTTACAAAAAAAAAATAATTTTTAAATAATAAACTGAACTCTTTACTTTACAACTCTATCTAACGTTACTCATTTAATTTTTATCTTATGTCATTTCGAACTCGTCAATGATTCACTGCAAATCTCCCATAATTCCCTCTCAACTGACTGTCCTAACCTCCAATAATTCACTGGGAATGCTTCGATACCGTTAAAGCCCAATAAAACGATCCGTACTACTTCGGCGACGCTGTCTACTCTCTGGGACTGGGAGAAACGACAGAGAAAATAACCATGGCGGCCCGATCGGCGCTGCATGCGAAAACCTCGTCGAGATTGACGGCTCCGGCATCCAAACTGTTCAGAAACCCTAAAGTACCCTTCGCTTTCGCATTGATTTTGGCCGATTTCGTCCTCGTCTCTCTCATCATCGCCTACGTTCCCTGTAAATAATCCATTTCCTTCATGTATCTCTTTCATTTTGTTCTCTCTTCAAATGACCGCGTTTTTGTGACATTGTGATTGTTGGTTTCAGATACGAAGATTGACTGGGACGCTTACATGTCACAGGTATGCGAACAAATCAAAGTCTTTTTAGACTTTGTTTCGTTCTCGAGAAAACGAAACAAAAAATCCAATTCTAATTCTTTGAATGAAATAAATAATATTCCATATTAAATGCTCTATTTTTGTTTTCTTAGCTACCGATTGGGCTCTTTGGTATTCTTGATGTTGAGTTCAATTTCGGTATGCTCACTGTCCTGCTGAATACCTGTGAACAGATTGGCCCCTGAATATTCAGGGGAAGCCTTCAATACCAAAGTTAGTTCCTTTTCGTCCTCTTACAGGGAAGGTATATAGAAAAAGGAAAAGGAGATAGTTGGACAGATAATCATGCCTTTTGGCTTACCTCCCGCATGCGGGAGGAGATAGTTGGCTTACCTCCTGCATGCTGTATATTGTTTGGGAAATGCTTTGTATGAGGATCCCTACCGACAATGGCTCCTGAAGCATTATTTTTTACTTAGTGATTAAGGAAGTGTTTTTGAATGATGTTGTGATTTTTTTTTTTTAAATGTTAAGGATATAAGAAAATGTATGGAAAAAAGGCATTTAGCCTTCTCGGGAGAATTTGTCGGGCTACACCCTTGGTGGGTGTAGCACGACTCATATGAGGGTGTAGCCTGACTCATATTGTTTAGAGTGTAGTGGTTGCCTTTCAATCTGACGCCCGCCCATGCTTTGACGGAGACATCACCGTGTTTACTGTGACGTCCTCTCTTGGACCCTATGGCGTTTGGGGCCTGACACAGGCATGTCCCTTGAGGGCCACTTTATTGCATTTAATATGGTAACCCTCTCAGCATTGCATCAGGGAGGGTTGGTGATTCCGACTTGCCCTGTGCCAACTGAATCAGTAGCTGTTCCTGTGGGCACAAGTCTCCTTGTCCACACCCCGCGGGTTCGCTTGAGTGTGGTTCGTTGGGCCATTCTCGTACGGGGTGCTTGAGGCCTGCAATTGGGCCCTCAGCCCGCTTGGTGTTGCCCATTTCCCCCCTAAGACTCGCCTTTTGTGTTTTTTAGGTTATTAGTTTCGATTGAAGGCCTTGTATAACTTGGTTTAGTTGTTCTAAACTACCAAATGAGGTGTTGAGTAGTTTTGTTTTCTGGCTTGGTATGACCTTTATTTTGGTGAAATGGGTCAGTACTGTTTGATCTGTTTGTGAAACAGGTAAGTGGGTTTCTTGGAGGAGAAAGGGATTACAGCAAATTGAAAGGGGACACAGGGCCTCTGGTCTATCCAGCTGGGTTTCTCTATATTTATTCTGCAATTCAATATGTTACAGGTGGGGAGGTCTCTCCAGCTCAGGTACTTCAATTTTATTTTGAAAAATAAAATTGAAGTTGTTCGTATTTGCTTGAATCAATGAAAATGACTGCCTAGTTGGTTCACTTGGCACCAAAAACTAGTGCTAAAGTGTTTTAAAGTAAAATGAGTGGTCATGCTCTGTGGATTTCTATGAGAACATGAATTGAGGGGAGTGATTTTGGTTGCAGTTATGCCATTATAAGCTGATATCACAATCTCCTCTGTCCCTCACCCTCACCCCCACCCTAACCCCTCTTTTTTCTTTGGATAATGAAGTGAAATCATTTCTATATTGAAGAGTTTAGATTGATATCCATGTATGTCCCACAGCAAATGACTACCTCATTGTTAATATTCTTTTATGGTGGTGCAGATTTTGTTCAGCTTTTTGTACATTATAAATCTGGGAATTGTCTTAGTCATCTACACGAAGACTGACGTGGTATGAATATGCTCCACTTTGTTGAAGATAAAGTGCTAATTTTGACTTTAAGAGGCATTTGTCATTCTTAACTTGAAAAAAAGCAACATAGATTTGCATTACTTATGAAACATAAAATAGAGACATCTATGTCATTGATGGTTGCTTGATAGTGATTTTGATTTACTTATTTTATATGTAATTAACTTCGTTAATCTATGCAAAAGGTGTGTCCAAGTACACGGGCTGTATACAAGAGATATTAGTTGGATTTTGAATGCTTAGGGGTTGGCACAAGTGGTAATAGCCTTGGTCTTGGTAGTATGCTCCCTCTAGGTCTAAAGTTCGAATCCTTGGGTGTAAACAATTTCTAGGGGCCATTAGACTAGTGAAATTGTTACAGAGATAATTTAGGGATTTGATTTGGAATATTTTAGGGATGTTTTCCTTGATATCTAGATTGTACATAGCAGATAATTAGGCTGTAAATAAGTTGGAAATACTTACCTTGTATAGCATTTAGGCGCTGGAAATCTGGCATTAATTATGTAATCTCTTCTATATAATGAAAGGAAACCCTATGGAAAGGGCATTTAGACCAATTTGACATGGTACCAGAGCCCCTACTCTGATATTTATCTCTGTGGTCTTAATCCTTCGTGTGCGACGGAAATAATTTTTTTTTACCTTCCTCTGTTTCTGCAAGTTCCATCTTGCTCTTGGTGTGCCGGCCTTTTCTGTGGTGACCCACGTTGTTCCTGGACACCTGGTGCCAATCCAAAAAGGATTTTGATATAAAAGATATTAGTTGATATATGGAGTGTAACTGTAGATTCAGTAGTTGGATTGTGTATATTTTCAAACCAATGCATGCATTTTCAGGGTGGTGTGAGTTGCCATCAACTACATGCTTCATTGTGATATGTCTGACAATTGAGAGCAGCTGCCAATGTTACTGGGTATACGATATTAAGTGCTAGTTGAGAATATTTGGTTCACAGTGAGCTGCGCTCTTAATGAAATTTGAATTACTTAAACAAGTGCTGGAGGAGCATAATCAGGCCTAGCTGTGGACATATGGGGTTTCACTGCATCCGAAAAATTAGAAGGGGGAAGGGATGGGAGTGAAAGGATGTGAGGATGAGGGATCTAAATCAACTTGAGCACTGAAGGAAGAGGGGGGAGAGGTGCAGTGTAGAGAACTATGAGATAGACTGCGTTTAAGCTTGGTCTGATTGATTGTTTACAGCAGTTTTTTTTATTAGGCAATTAAATGGTGCTTCTGGAACCTGGACGCTGGGAAGAAGGTGATAGTATCGTCTAGTCCTTAAAAAATTCTGGTATTTTCACAGAATTTTGAAAAAAAAAAAAAAATCCTCCAGATGTCTAAAATGTCTGTAGGACTTGGCTTGGTTTAATATATGGGACTCTCTATTATGCATAGATTCAGGCCACCTTCGACTGCTGGGCCCAGGATAGGTGGTCTGTTGTCACGACTCTGCCTCTAATCAAGTTTACCTTTTTCCTTCTTAGGCTAATTTAGCATTAGGGTTGTATCAGTAAAGCTTTCTGGTCAATTGGAGTCTCTCATATCTATCCTCTATTAAGTTTTTAAGGATTACTTATAAAAAAGAAGTTTTTAAGGATGACTGAGAAAATCAAGCCTACAAGATTCCTGTGTATTTTGATAGATTCCTATGTTTGTTCAGGTGCTGTTGCTATCAACTTATTTTTGGAGTCTCTCGCATTAGTATCTAGTTTCTTTTTTATCAACTGATTTATCCTCCGATGTCGCTGGGTCCACATGGCTGTGTGTGGTGTATGCCATTACGCTCAGCTTGTATAGCTTCTATTGGTCAGTTTGCATGTAAGTGAGTGTTTGATGCTAGCCAGGGCAGTGGTTAAGTTTGGTGCTTAGCTTGAGCCTATACATGATCATGGGCTTGTTTTGCCTTGACATCAAAGGTTCTTTATCACTGTGTTGGGCAACCTCTGGTTTTCTATTTTTGGCTACTTGATGTGGTTTTATTTCTGCCCCTTTGTCTATATGTAGTTGGAGCTCCTCTAGGTGGGGCCTATAATAGGATCAAATTGCATTGCATGCTTTATTCACTAATCTCTCTCTCTCTCTCTCTCTCTCTTTAATGTCGGGGAACCTCTCCAAGGCAGGGCCCTTCGGACCCACCCCTGCAGAGTTAACCCTGGTTCCGTGCACCGCACCCTCGGAAGTTTCCCTACACGGAATTGGTTAAATCGTTGGCTTTTCACTAGGAGGTGTGGTTTGCACCCATGAGGTGTTGAACATTGGACCTTGAAGGGAGTGATACCCTAAGACTAAGGCCTTCACCACTTGGGCCAACCCCTTGGGGTTTTTATTCACCAAGGGGTTGGCCCAAATGATTAAATTGGTGATTAAATTATTCACCAATTTAATCATATTCCGTATCTGAGGTGTTATAGCTATCTGGGTTTTTAAACTGAAGACTGGATACTGCTCACTGCTCTTAGAGTAGATGTTCTGCAGCAACTATTGTTCCATGTGCATGCTTCGTCGGCTTAGTCTTTGGTGATAGGTGTGCAACATCAACTTTTGAATGGATTCAAGTGTCTGATATTTGAACCTTAAAACCGAATTCACTTATTGCGAAACTGTAATTGAAAGCTGCTTCTGGAAATTAACCTGAAAGTAAATTTTAAGAAGTATTCATGCTTTGAAACATTACAGATTTCATAACTCTCTCTCTCTCTCCCTCTCACCCTGTCTGTTTTTTCTGAACTTTAATAAGCTTCACTTCTTTTGTGTTACAGGTTCCATGGTGGGCTCTTAGCTTACTTTGTCTGTCAAAAAGAATCCACTCTATTTTTGTGCTCCGCCTTTTTAATGACTGTTTTGCAATGATGCTACTTCATGCTTCATTGGCATCATTTCTTTACAAAAGGTGGCATCTAGGGTTGATCATTTTCAGGTAGCATCTTGGCTTGCTTACTGCACCTTTATTTTAAAGGTATAGGGTTGATCATTTCCTTTTTGTTTGTACAGTGGAGCTGTTTCAATAAAGATGAATGTGCTCCTATATGCTCCACCTTTGTTTCTTCTCATGGTTAAGGTAATTTCTGTTCGTAAATTTCTTAATGGTAGTTCAATATTATTTATTAAAATTTTTCAAGCAACCATTGTTTGTTCCTGGAACACTTCTTGTACAGGCTATGGATATTAGTGGGGTGATATCGGCTTTAGCTGGTGCAGCGCTGGTGCAGGTAATTACACTGTCAGCCTCATTCTAAGGGGTTGTCTGTGTAGGCTTGAAAATTTTCTTTAATCAATATATAGCCCTTATTATTTTTCTCATGTTATATGCAAGTATTTTAAAGCTGGATTCTGGAAGTTGGATGTATGCGATATTCTTATATGTTTTTTGTCCAACGTGCTTAGGTGAGTTGGAGTTCAACTGTCGTTATATTGTAAGAGAGGGCATTATCTATGGTATTCATGTGTTTGCACCCGGTGAATGGTTGTACAGATCCTGTTGGGACTACCTTTCATTCTATCACATCCGATTGCTTACATATCCAGAGCTTTCAATCTTGGGCGTGTCTTCATCCACTTTTGGTACCTTGCTTCTGAATTTATGGTTTTGCAGATTCTTGAGAACCTTTCTCAATGTGTACTTATTTGCTCCAATCGAAAGAGTAGTTTAAATTATTCTGAAATGGTGTTCGACAGATACTTTCTGGAACCTTTTTTATGTGTGTTTGACAGCACATGCCTCAGATAGTTATTAGAAATCATTCTAGGGCCTGAGGGTGATCCCAGATTGCATCCTCAAGGATCATGGGTCAGTATGGTGATTACTCAATCAAAGAATCATGCTACAATCACACGCCAAATTTTAGTTACATGCAGAGCTTTAGTCCATTCTAGTTGTTCCTTTTGTCTGAATCCTTTTGAAGTGAAATATAGCTCTATAATTTCCTAACCTTGTTATGCTGTATCATAAAGACTAGAATGACTTTCTATTTCCAATTTTTGCTTTTGTAGACGTTATTTGAAATAACTTATAAAAAAATAAAAGATTTTATTTGAAATATTAAAGATAATTTTCTCCCATGATTGATTGAGGTGAGTTCTGTTGAAAAATAACCTTCACTCTCTTTTGTCAGGTCTGTGAACTTCAAGTTCATTCCTGAACCGCTTTTTGTTTCCAAGGCATTTGCAGTCTCTTTGCTGATTGCTCACCTTGTATTACTTGTGGCTTTCACTCATTATAGATGGTGCAGGTAAGTACAACAGCTCAAGTTTTTCATCATAAGTTAGAAACTGGAAGTTGCAATGATAATGTGGACGTGGGATTAAGGAAAAACTTTGCTTGTTTTGAAGTAGTAATTCAGGGTGAGTTGCAAATATGAGGTTGTGAACATCATGTTGTGAAGCAATAATGCATTGTAGATGGCTTTTTCCCATAGAATATTGGTATTTTGGATGCAGCCAAATTATTGTGTTTGTTCAAGGAGTGGATAATGTTTAGTTAATGTTTACCTGTAGGCATGAAGGGGGGCTTCTCAACTTTTTGCATTCTAGATTTCTATCTTTGAAGAGATCTGACTTTAGCAATTCATCCTTCAAGATACTCAAAAGAGAACGTAAGTGGCTGGGTTTCCAGATGAAATCAGGAGAATGTCTCTTTGAATTATTTCTTTTAGTCAGGTTAAGTGTGGTTTTGGTCTCCATCCCCTGACTCTACCCCCTTGCTCTTTCTTCTCTCTCTCCTTTTCCTAAATTTGGATGCTAAAATTTTCCCTTATTAAATCAGATATTGTGACAACAATGTTTGTTGGGAACTTCATTGGCATTTTTTGCGCCCGATCTTTGCACTATCAGTTCTATTCATGGTAAGTTTTGATGGATGAAATACTTTTCTAGACAACACTGATTTTGTGGCTGAACAACACTGCTATTTGCTTATGTATTTTCTAACAATTATATCAAGTACCACATTGTAAAGTTGGAGTGGAAATATATTTGAAGCTTCATGTATATAGCCCTAGGGGTTGGCTCAAGTAGTAAGAGCCTTGGTCTTAGTGTAAGTCCAAGGTTCAAACCCTTGGGTGGAAAAAATTTCTAGGGGCCATGCCCCCATCGATGAAGAGTTGGTGATTTACCTGATCTGTGTAATGGGGACGCGTTATATTAGTTCAGTTTAACCGTATAAAACACATGTTGCGGTTACACGGTCTCTACTCTAGCATTCCTCGTCATCAAAAAATATATCATGGACTTTTCTTATATCTTAATCTAGACCAATATTACCTGTGCTACCATTGCTCTTAGGCGTTTGCTTCCAGTGGGCTGTGTACCATCTGTATAATTGAGGGTGATCTATTTTTTTATGGCTATAATATTTATTTGGCATTCATAATTATCAAGCAAAAGCTTTTCCCATTGTGAACATGTGGTTTTTCTACCTCCATTTCTCTACAGCATTGTTGGCAGTCGTTAGTATAAATGTACCTTTCAAGTTAGGGGCTGCCCTGAAAGGAGTTTATAATTGTTGCTGTTATTTTGTAATATCCATGGTGCTGGTATGTATCGATTCAATGACTGCATGGTGCTGGTTTATAATCAATAGACTGCATCGTGTCACTACCCGGACATGTGAGTCATTAATTGCCCCCAAAAGTCCAAAACCATTCAGCATGGGATGCAGAAGTATAGTCTAGAGTTAGGAAGTTGACTGATTTCACGGCAAACCGATTCTATCCATTGCCTATTTTCCAGAAACTTCTTCTGTGCATGAAGCTTATTTTCATTTTTCTTCCTAAGTACCAAGCCAGAGGTGCTGTGTACATTATGGTTGAGCATCCTTTCTTGTGATGCACCACTTTCTTAATTCGTAGTTGCTTCAGTTTGCATTGGGATACTATTACAACTGAGCATTCTGTTTTTGGGGAAGTGAAAGCCTAAAAGAGGAGATTACCTCCTAGTAAGAAATGGAAGATGTGTTGTCTTGCATCCGGATCAATTCCCTGAGAAACTGGAAATCTAGATCAGCTCTGAAATACCAGTGGTATTTTTCCTTTTGGACTACAAATGGTCAACCTTGATAATTTAATTTCTTCCCCATGGGCTGCCTTTCTTGCCATCTGAGTTTATACTTCTTTGCCTTCTGTTTTCGTTACGTAGAGGTTTGTTTAAGCATTTCGTTCAGTTATTGGAGAAAGTAATCCATATACATTCACTTTGGTGTTGAAACTGCTTGGATAAACCCCAGTAAATATCATACATTGCTTACAATTATCGTTTAAAATGTAGTGTACATGATTTTCTATTTATGATGGGAGCATGTCATTATAATTTGAAGTGAAAAGGTGGTGAACCCTCATTTTCATGTGTCTGCGGCAGGTATTTCTACAGTTTACCTTACCTATTGTGGTGTACACCATTCCCTACTTTACTGCGGTAGGTGCTTTCGATTTCCATTTGCCGTAATTGTAATAGTTTTTGCATGATTATTCCTTTAATGATAATCAATCTGATCCTTTTTTTTTTCAGTCTAATTTTGTTTATAGGTGTTGAGATTTGCTGGAATGTCTATCCTTCAAATGCTTATTCATCTGCACTTCTTATGTGTCTCCACTTGGTTATACTATGGGGTCTATGGTCTGCCCCATCGGAATATCCTTATCTGGACAATAAAGCATACAAGGAGAAACGAAAGGAAAAGTAGGATTTTTTTTCCCCATAGCTGAAATTTTATCACAGCTAGCTGTAACTGGTTTATTGTTCCTAGAGTGATGAATTTCTTTTTTGGGCAATCAAGAGGGATGGATTTCAGTCGGCCTCCCAATTCTGTATGTGCCCTTTTTGTTTTTATTTTTACAAAATTTTGGGAGAAATACACAAACACTTCTCAAGCTACCATTCAATTTGTAGCCACTCCCCTCCAACTGATAATTTTAGTGATTACCCATGTTCCCAATTTTTCACTTGAAAAGATAAAATTATCCTTATAAGTTGTCTTAAAAGACAAAATATGGTATTAAATTTGAAAGAAATTATTTTTCTTATGGTGGTGGGGATATTCAAGGATTAGTCTTTATGCTACAATAACTCATCCATAACAGTCACAGCTGGTTATCGATCAACCTTATTTATTATCAAGTACTTAACCTAGAATGGTATTATTGATCTGAATTGTTGTCGGATATATTACTTAATATTCATCATCTCAAGTATTTTTTATGGCGAAATTGAGCCTTAGAGTTGGGCGGGGCAAATATAATTTGAGAAATATTTTAGTCACATTACACGAAAGTAAATTCGTAAACTGTGGCTTGATTCAATATGTTAAATTGTAAAATTATTTTTATTATAAAATAAATTTAACAGATCACGTAAAATTTCGTTAATTTATAAATTTATTTTTATGCGTCTATAAAGTTTTCACATAATTTTCGTGGTATTAAACAATGGAAGTTGCCGTGTGTATCCACTTTGATCATGACCCAAGACCACATAATAATGTAAATAATGGAAAAAAACACAATAATAAAAAGAAAAAGTCATTTACTTTTCACTTTTCACTTTTTCAGGGCCTAAAATTTGAAAATTTGGGGATAATTGCGCTCCTAGTGGCTAGCAGCGCATTCGAATTAAAAGGAAAAAAAGGCTTGAAATGACAAAAATGTCCTCCCATGTTTCGGTTTCCTGATCCTAACATGACTCCCTCAAACTCAATAATTAAAATATGAAAAAGTGCCTAGGCAAGAAATAAAAAGACAAATATAACCATGGGTTTAATTATGTGTTTATATGGATATTGAAGGCAAATTTAGAATCCATTAACGTTTCGGGATTATTCAAACGCTTTTGATTTACAATTATCAAATGAATTTTTTGGATACTTTTTAATTGTTTTACACGTACAAAATGTCAAAATAATTATTAATTTTGAAACGATATTCGGAACGATTTGCTGACAAAAAAAGTGACGATGAGAGTAATCTTGAAATTCAATGCAGTAAAAAGTTTAATTTTAAAGTTCATAGACCAATTTATATTTGCATTGAGCTTAGCAAACTATAACAATTATTTTAATATTAATAATGGAAAATACAAAACTCTTCCATTATTATACACCATAATCTATTTGTTACAAAATTTTGACACAAAAATAAAGCTAGATAGCGTAATTTGTAGCATTATCCATCATTAATATGAGAATTAAAGAATAGAAGGAAGAAGGCATTCTGAACTTCATTTGTATTTCTTCACTATTGATTACATTGTATTGGTTTGCTTCTACAGACAAAAGCTAAGGTGTACATACACTCGAGAAGGAGGAATAAAAAGTAGAGAATAAAAACTTATTGCATAACAGAATGCACTGGTACTAGTTGTCACTAACAGATTGTGATTTTCTTGAATCTTCTATTGCTGTAGTGGAGCCATTATGCTTGCAAGAGGAATTTGTACAAGTCAGGTTGATATGCCCCCTCGAGTCCACTGGGGGTGCAATCACAGTAAGACTCATCTTCAAAGTGTTGAACCTATATGCTACCAAGGGCTTGGTAAATATGTCTGCCAATTGATCCTTACTGCTACAAAAGGAAATCTGAAGTGATTTGGCAGCAATTTTGTCCCTTACAAAATGGAAATTTATATCCATATGTTTAGTTCGAGAGTGATAAACTGGATTTGTAGTTAGGTATGTGGCTCCCAAGTTATCACACCACAAAATGGGAGCTTGAGGTAGAGAGAAACCAAGTTCTTTTATGAGAGTTTGTAACCAGATCAATTCAACAGCAGTATTAGCCAAGGCTTTATACTCTGCCTCAGTGCTCGACTGAGCCACTATTTTTTGTTTCCTTGAACTCCATGAGATGAGGTGAGTTCCTAGGAAGATGCAGAACCTTCCCGTAGATCATCTATTATCTGGGCACCCAGCCAAATCTGTATTAGAGTAGGCATGAAGGGAGAAGTTTGACTTGTAGGGAAAGAACATACCATGGTGTAGAGACTGTTTGAGGTACCTAAGGATACGTTTCACTACTGTCCAGTGGCTGAGTTTAGGGTCATGCATGAATTGACAGACTCGATTGACAGAGTAAGATATATCTGGTTTGTTGAGGGAAAAATATTGCAGATTTCCTACTACACTTTAGAATAATGTAACATTATCAAATGAAGGGGAATCGAATTTGGACAATTTTGTAGAGGTGGACATGGGTGATGAAATTGGATTTGCCTCAAGCATGCGGGTTTTTGCCAAAATATCAGTGATGTATTTCTTTTTGAGAGAGGCAGATTCCATTTGACAGGTAATTAAGTTTCAGACCCAAAAAATATGATAATCGTCTTAAGTCAGAAACTGGAAAAACATTTTGAAGTGCAGTTATAAGACTGTCAATGGCAGAGGGGGAAGATGAGGTGATTACTATGTCGTCTATGTAGACGAGGAAAAAAATGTAGAGGCCATTTCTGTTGAGGATGAACAAAGAGGGATCACCTTGTGAAGCTGAAAATCCATAGTGAAGGAGCCACGAGCTCAGTCGAGCGAACCAGGTACGGGGCGACTGTTTCAGCCCATATATCGCTTTGTTGAGTTTGCAAATGTAATTAGGCCTCTGAGAATCGATGAATCCGAGAGGTTGCTACATGAGCACCATTTCAGTCAAATTGCTATGGAGAAAGGCATTTTGGATGTCGATTTGCCGAAGGGGCCATGCCTGTGAAATTGCGATGGAAAGCACGAGTTGGATTGTTGATGGCTTGACCACCAGACTGAATGTTTCTATGTAGTCGATTTCGGGTTGTTGGTGGAAACCCTTGGAGACGAGATGAGCTTTTCTCTGTTCAATGGAGCCATTGGCGTGTAACTTTGTTCTGTAAACCCACTTGCATCCAACAATATTGGTAGCACTAGAAGGTGGAACCAGAGTCCATGTATAGGTCTTAACGAGGGCTTCAAATTCTCGGGACATGGCGTCGTGCCATTCTGTAAATTTTAAGGCAGAAGAGAAGGTGGATGGTTCATCGGGAATGGTGGTGGTGGAGATGAAGCACTACCGAGTAAGGTAAGGGATGGTTCCATCTGTGAATTGACGAGGTTTGGAGGAGTTTGTTTGGGATCTTGTTATGATTTGAGAATGAGGAGGGATGAGAGGAGGATTCGGGACTTGATTGAGGGCTTGATTTGGGGAAGACGATGCTTCTGGTTCAGAGGGAGTGAGGGTATGGTTTAGGCTATGGGTATGATTTGGTGTAAGAGTATTAGTTGGGTTGGGAGAATGGGTTGGGCTAAAGGAATGAGTTGATGTTATATGAGCTAGACTAGAGGGTGACTGTGGGTTTTGCTCCAGAATGGAGGAATCGGGATTTTGTGTAGGGAGAGATTGGTTGGAAGTTGGGCTTGGGCCAATGATTGATTGGAAAAAATTTGGAAGATTTGTAGTAGAAGGAGTGGGGGGAGTAGCGGAAGGTGGAGATGAATATGGAAACTTGTTTTCTGAAAAAGTGACATCACGTGAGATGTATAACCGATGAGGTTTGATGTCAAGGCATTTATACCTTTTGTGGGAAGGGCTATAGCCAAGGAATAGACAAGGAGTGGAACGAAAACTCAATTTATGATGATTGTAAGGTCAAAGATTTGGCCAGCACAAGCATCCAAAAATTTTCAGGAATTTATAGTTAGATTACTTTTGATAGACCATAAAATATGAGCATTTGTTGGGGAGGATGGGTGTAGGGAGAAGGTTAATTAGATATGTTGCAGCTTCAAAAGCGTCACTCCAAAAAGAAAAAGGAAGTGATGCTTGCGAAAGGAGTGTGAGGCTGGTTTCAATGATATGCCTATGCTTGCGTTCTATGAGTCCATTTTGTTGATGGGTGTGGGGATACGAGAAGCGATGAGAGATGCCAAGTGTTTTGCATAATGTGGTTAGGGGTTGAAATTCACCCCCAACGTCAGTTTGAATGGTGATGATTTTAAAGTTAAAGAACCTCTTGGAAATTTAATGAAATTGGAAAAAGTATGCAACACATTTGATTTAAGTTTAATTGGAAAACACCAAGTAAATGTGGTGAAGTGATCTACAATGGATAGGTAATAAGAAAAGCCATTTCTTGAAAGTAAAGGGGCTGGACCCCATACATTAGCCCAGAGTAATTAAAGAGGCCCAGTTGTTCTAGTTGTGCTTGTGTGAAAGGGAGTTGCCGAGCTTTGGCTAAGGGACAATCTGGGCAAGAGAAGCTAGAGTCACTTGGGAAAAAAGGCAAACGATTGTTGCGCACGATGTGTGAGACTAGATCAAGGGAAGGATGTCCCATGTGTTTGTGCCACTGACTTAAGGAGACTTTCTCGCCGATGTGAGTGGAAGGAATGGTAGATGAAGATGCTGAAGGGAAGTGATAAAGTCCATCATGAAGTGGACCACTGATGAGGAGCTATTTGGTCAAATTGTCCTTCACCAGAAAAAAATTAGAGTGAAATTCAAAGAATCAGTAGTTATCATGGCATAATCGAGAAACTGAAATCAAATTTTTTGTGATTGAAGGTACATGCAACCCGTTATGAAGATGAAAGGAAGAGATAGAGGTTTGAAGAGAAGAGTCACCAATGTTGTTGATGGGTAGTGCATTGCGGTTTCCTACTCAAATTTGTTCAGATCCACCATACAGTTCCGATGAGATGTTGAGGTTGGCTAGATCATGTGTAATATGATGAGTGGCGGTGAAGTCGAGGTATCATGAGGAATCGGGGAAGTTTGAGGGGGTGGTGTAGTTAGCAGAGAATGAATGTGGAGGCTCAAATTGGTAGGCATGATCAAAGCGGTAGTGGCATTGGAGGGCAACATGACTAGGTTTGTGGCATACCTGGCATGTGGGTCGATTTGAGTTGTAATTTGGTGAGTTTGGTTGATTGGGGAAACGGCCTATGTTTGATGGAAATCAGCCTCTTCCTCTGTTGGAACGACCTCCTCGATAAGGAGTCCTTCCTTTTTCATCACGAGGAGTGCTATAGGTTAGATTGGCAAAGGGCTCGAAAGGATTATTGGAAGGACTAGAGGTACTATGGGAGAGATGGGACATGCGATTCTCGTGAATGAGAAGAACATGGTATAATTCATTTGAGGTGATGGGGTCGGCTCTGGTTGTTATAGAGGTGATGAATGATTCATATGAGAGGCCAAGTCTGTTAAGAAGCTAGGTGACAAATTCTTTATCGGAGATTTGGTTTCTAGTTGCAGCTAGAGTATTTGCAAGCATGCAACCTTTACTATAGAACTCTGAAATGGGTTGGTCATCGCGAGATAGATTTGTGAGTTGGAACCGTATTTGGAATTCTTTGACTTGTGAAAGAGAGCTGAACATGGACTCAAGAGTAAGCCATAGTTCATGAGATGTTCTGGAAGTGATAACATGATTGACGATGGGGTTGGTAAGAGAAGAGAACAAGATACTGAGTATTGACTAGTCAGTCCTAGTCCAGGAAAGGTAGGCTAGGTTGGGTGATCCCGTAGATGTTTTAGTAGAAGGAAGGGTGGCAGGAAGGTTGTGTGTCGTCAACGTAAGAGAAGAGCTGTTGGCCTCAAAGATAGGCTGAGATTTGAACTCGCCATGATAGATAGTTATCTGGGTTAAGCTTAATGGCAACTATATGAGAGAAGGAGGAGATGGAGGTAGGAGGCGCAGGGGACTTTCCAGGTTCCATGACGATTTTCTTTTTTTTTTTATAAAGAAAAAAAAAGTGATGGATCAAGAGATTGCTAGTCAGCAGCTTTGATACCATACGAGAATTAAAGAATAGAAGGAAGAAGGCATTCTAAACTTTATTTGTATTTCTTCACTATTGATTACATTGTATTGGTTTGCTTTTATAGACATAAGCTGATGTGTATATACACTCGAGAAGGAGGAATAAAAAGTAGAGGATAAAAACTTATTACATAACAGAATGCATTGGTATTGGCTGTCACTAACAGATTGTGATTTTCTTGAATAGCCATTATGCTTGCTAGAGGAATTTGTAATTCTGTACAAGTCAGGTTGATAATTAATATATGTTATAAATGACTAATATAACAAATTTCACTACTATATTATTATTATCTGACTTTATTAGCATGAAAATATTTAATAAATATTGATTATTTATTTATTTATTTCTAATAAATATTATCTAAAATTTGTTAAATACTATCGCATCAACAGCATAGTTTTTAGTATTTTATGATGCGTATTTTAATTATTTTCCCAAATCAATGGCAATAGCGTAATTGTATGAAAAGACGGGAATAAAATAACATAGGACTGCCCACTGCCCACTGCCCAGGTTAGGATTTAGAGGCGGGCGACCATTTTCCCTTTCACTCGCTCGGTCTAGCTTTTGAACTTCGAATTGCAGCCATTGTACGGACAATCGGAGGGAGAAAAGATGGTATTTCCTGTTCTTGATTCCTGTTCTGGCATATATACTGATTACCTCTCGTAGCGTTTTGCATATTTGAAGCGTTAGGGTTTCGAGAATTTTAAGCTAGATTTTTTCCGAAATGTGCTTTTCAAAGCGCATAGATCCATAATCGTCGAACAAATTTATATTCCTTACAGAATGTAAGGTTTTTCATGTATGGCATAACAAAATAATTCAAAATCTTGTATGTGTTGGGGCTTGAATGAACCCAAAAACTATATGTCTGCGTGCATGTGTAAAAACCATTCACTATATTGGGGAATGCTTGGAAATTCAGAATTTTCTTCTTTAATTTTTTTTCAACATGGGAATCTATATCGATGATCAGTTGTGTTCCGGCTTCGTCAATTGTTGTGCTTTTCGTTTTTTTTTTTGGGGGGGGGGGGGGGAGGAGGCTAATGCTATCTCCTCCTTGTATATATGCATTGTGTTATGGCTGATGCAATCTCCTTGTATATATGCATTGTGTTATGATTTTAGTTGCTCTGAATTTTCGTACTTTTCGCAGGATGGACATGATGCAGAAGATCCGAAGCAAAACACTGCAGATATGACGGTTTTTGTAAGTTGCACAGGATTATGAGATTAATTATTTGGTGTCATTTTCGTGTACTTTGGCTTTTGCCTATCCTCATGATTAATAAAAAATTTGTTTACTGATCCAAAAAAAAATTATTTGGTGTCATTTTAATGCCACCTTTATTCTACATGCCATAAGGATAGAGCATAATTCAGGTACTTATAAAAAAAAATTAATTGCGTGAACTCATATGATTGTGTGAGATTGTTTGGTCGAGCATATTCTTTGAGCCTTTGTTTCCGAAGTCTGATATGATTCATTAGCAATCCATCAATGATTGGATATAATATTGGGATAGCTTGCTTAACAAAAAATAAAAAAAATTTGGTAGCTTGTTGAGGATATACGAATTTCTTATCGTCGTTTTTGTAACGGTATTTGTGTTTTTCTTGTCTAAGCCTTGCTGATGTACCGTTTTCATTAAATTTTCAGGTGCAAAATCTTCTTGAACAGATGGTAAGTTACACTACGGAGCTTATGTTTGGCAAATATCCTGCTGTAACTAACCAATATTTTGTCTGTGCAGCAATCAAGGTTCCAACAAATGTCTGAATCAATCGTGACAAAGAATATCCTTTTTGAACATTTGTTGATTTTGTGAAAAGTAAACTTTCTAGGATAGAAACATTAATAATTATAAAAAGAAGATAGAAACATTTATGAATGAAGGAACTAAGTTACACAATTTATGTAAATTTGCTGTTTGATTAGAATTAATGGTCCCCTGTAGGATATCTTTTTTTTTTTTTGATCAGTATCCCCTGTAGGATATCTTAAAGGAAAGTTTACTATTGTTCCTACTTTGGAGATTTCAGCTCGGGGGAGGAGTTGGGCATTTATCATTGGGAGAAAACAAGAAATGAGTGGGCAGCTTGGGAGAGGAGAGGGGGGGGGGTGTTTACTAATCATTTTTGTTGACCATGGAAATAATTTTAAAGCATTTTTCACACTTATCAAATCTTTTTAAAGAATTTAAAAAATTATGGGGGCAGAAGAACTTAGTTCTGGCTCTGATATCCAGCTATTCGTATGCCAGAAATGTTCTGTGAACAGATCAGATGCTAGGATTAATTGGTGGAGATCAGTGTAAGTAGGCCTCCATCTCTTATGCCTTAGATGGTATTCGAACCTTGAGTGGGAGAATGAATTAGAACCTATCTCTCCATTCCTGGCTTTGGTTACCATGTTTTTAACAGCGTTGGATATAAATAAATAGGTTTGGAACCTTGTTTTGTGCCATGTTATTATACTTGCTTAGATAAATGTATATTGCTCTTCTGCAAAACTGGTAAAGTTGAAAGACGTTTTATGTTTCCTTGACTGCTACTCACTTGATGATATGGGAAGTCGCATAAATGAGTTGGAGCAAAGCATCAATGACCTAAGAGCAGAGATGGGAGTGGAAGGCTCTCCATCTCCTGTGGCCCCATCCAACCCCAAGCTAGATGAAGTGAAGAAAGAGGAAGGTCCTGAATAGAGCTAACAAAGTTCATGTTTTACTTGGAGTGATGAGCATTGGCCCGCATTCTGTAATCTGCGGTTAGGTTTGAGAAATGAAAAAACTGCTGTTAGATGGAATGAGTACCCTGTTTTTTTTGTGTAGTTAATGTGCTGTTTTCCTTCCCTAATTCCAGTGCCGGTAATAGTTTCTCTGGCCCCTTGAACTTGATTGTGTGATATTGTCAGGAATGTCACGAGTATGACAATTTATTTTTATGGACATACAAGTAGCCCCCTATTCATTTATACTCGTGAAAGCAGGTTCGGGTGCTAAACCTTGTGAATTATAAGCATTACATTCTCCAAAATCCCACAATTTATAAGAAATTCTTTAACCTCAAAATGATTTCTTACCCCAGTCAGCTCGGTTTTCTCGGTCCTATAACTGGCAGATCCCCGCGTGATTTGTTAAAATGCGTTAAACAGTTTATCAGAAGGATAATGATAGGTTTACTACTTTTTTACTATTATTTTATTATTTTTTTAATTTTAATTTTTTTACTTAATAGTTAAGAAAGAGACTATTAGTAAAATTATATATATTTTTAATTTTTTCTTAATGATTAAGAATGTTAAAAAAATGCTTAAAAAAAAGTTTTAAATACACTATAAAATAATAAAATAATAGTAGGAGAGCAATAAGCCTATCATTATCCCTCACCAACACCGAGTTCCTGGACATATCGTCTTGGACAATTTATGATCTTGCCATCTTACTCAAATCTTTCTCTCCCCCAAAGAATAATAGCGAAGAAAATAATAATCCCTCTTCAAGATAAGAACTGAATTTAAAGATCAACCAAGTGGTCTGACCCGAGAATTTTCCTTTCCAAGAAGGGCAAGTTCGAGATCATCGCTCTTTAAACAAGTTTTGCAAAATCGCAGGAAAAAAACAACTATTGAAAAAGAAAAAGGAACAAACAGTAATATGATGCAATGAACGAAAAGGAAAACACAATATAAACTTAAAAGTAAATATAGTCAACATTCCATCAAAGTGAAAAGAAAATACGAAGGCACAACAGAAAAAGCAGATCCACGTACGTAAAAGAACACAAAATGGAGAAGAAAAAGGACCAAATTAACTCCGGCAACGAGTGATGGCACTGCAACCACGGTTGTAGGGGTTAGCCTCGCCACCGGACTGGCAGTTGTAGTAAGAGGTACCCCTTCGAGAGCAAGGCACGGTGTTCCTCTGCAGAGCTCCATAGCTAATGTACTGGGTGGTGGCCAAGATGCGCCTGTTCATCTCTGTATCCATGGCGAATTCATCGTCTACAGAACTTCCCATGCACTCGGCAATGGAACCTTGGCACTGCTGTCTTCTCGTCGACGGTACCCAGCTCAAGTTTTCCTCCACGCCCGCGTCGACGACGGTGGAGGAGGCGATGATCGTCAGGGCTGTGATGAAGAGGCAAAAGGTCAGCAGATTAACAGAGGAAGACTTGGCCATTGTTGTTGGGCTGTTTTTTTCCCTTCAGCTAACTATCCTTCCTTCTCTAAACTATTTCAGAGCAGCTCCTAGTCTTTGTTTATATTGAGTACGCGTGACGAGAGCGGGTGGCAACTTGTTTTCAAGAGATATGGTTCCCATTCCAAAACTATATAGCATTGAGTTTGTCAATATTTACGGAATTGCCAGTCTTGGGCGGCCATAATTCATTTTTATTCCTCCTGGATTTCTTCTTTGATAAGATCAAATTGAAGTGAGAATTAAAATAATAGGGTGTTTGGTAAGTAAGGAGGTATAAACTTTGTCAAGGGGAAATAATTACGATTCAAATTTTAATAAATAGTCGACCCTTTTTCTTATGTTTATCATGATCGCCTGACATGGAAGTTGCACCTTCTGTTATTAAGTGGTAGTTCTGTAATTAAATGGACGATAATGGCTTATATGGGAGGCATTTAGTTGACCTTGACTGATATGGAAGGTAACGCAACGAGGCATATAGGAATAAGATTAATCCTGGCCGGCTAAATAAATAATTAAAAAGAGAAATAATTTAAAAATGAAAAATATATATTATAGTTGAAAAGGGTGAAAATGAATGTCTAATTGCAAAGCTCATTCTTTGCAAGAGTAGACTTTGTTTTCATTTATTGACAAAGTAAAAGAGTTCAATTTCAATACCTAACCAGAAACCGACATTGATTACTTCAAAATCAAAGTATGTAAAAGCTTATTTTGGAAGCAATTTGTATTTCGTTCACGCAATCCTTTTCACGTAATTGAATTAGTTTGAGGCTGAATATATAAATATATGCACCAAAGGATCACGATTACACATGCCAAAACGTGTTGTCACGTTGCACCATGCCATTTTTTCAAGAATCATTTTCAATTTCATCACTTCACACCTTAGATTTTGAAAATCTCATTTCGTTCCATATTCCGTCAACTTAATTAACGATAATCTTGCCTTTTGCTTACGAGGCCACATGATACCCAATAACAGCGTGACACGTGTAACATTGCTAAACCAACTCTTAACGCAAAATCATAATGTCAGCTAAAAAAATAATTACAATTTAGAAAAATAATAGAAAAAGATAAAAAGGAAATATAACCTTTTGTGGGGTGGGTCGCTAACCACCCTTCTCAAGGTGGCCTGTTAGAAACTCTCGGCCCAAAGCATCTCACAAGGAGATTGTTCGAGGGTAGGAATGTTAATATGTGATACGACCAATTAATCTAATACAAATACAATACAAAATTAGTGGATTTGAATTTGATGTTGACGGATTCGAATCAAAACGGGTTGATCCATTAAGATACGATTGATTAACAGGTTACTAACAGATCAACTTGTTTAACCTATTAGTGACTTGTTAAACTTTTTACTCAAAATTACAATTATATCATTTTTAACCTAAAAACCAAAATACCTTAACCCTATTCCGTATTTCCTATCTCTCTCTCTCTCTCTCTCAATTTTTAGTTAAGTCAGTTCTCATGAATCATGACTACCTCTCACATGTCTTCTGGATTGTAATTTTGGTATTTTTATAGTTTGGATTGTAATTTTAGACTTATGTAGTTAGTTTTATATTTTTGGGAGATATTGTAATTTTAAATTTTATGTGAAAATATCTTAATCACGTCAAGTGATTATTTGAGTCAATTCAATCTATTTACATAAACAGGTTGACACGGGTTGAAAAAAGTCATGTCATGTCGTGTCTATATATGTTTAATTAATTTATAACGGGTCGTGTTATGTCAATTCATTATTTTAATGGGTCGTGTTAAGGTTTGAAAATCTGACATGTTAAGTTTAACGGGTCGTATTCGGGTTGACCCAAATCATATAATATACATAACTTCACACGACACGAACACGACCCATTAACATAATTTGACACCTCTATTTGGGGAACCCTTTTTAGGCATGAGTCTCCAACCATCTTGCGAAGGTGTCTCTTTGGATATTTTAGAGGAGTGGCTCCATGTTAGAATGCCTACACTCTTCTCCCTTCACCATCCCCTTTACCTCTCTCATTGGCAACTTATTAACTTTAAATTAATGTTATATTTTTTTAATGTTTTAGGGCTTGTTTGGAGTTGTGGTAGGAGTCTTAAAAATTGTTTAAATAGTCTTAAAAACTATTTAATGAAAAAATTATGTTATTTAGGTATTACATATTAAAGTACTTTTAATCACAAATAAGGTAAAAATTACGTTTGAGGAAAAGCATCAGATGTGTTTTTCTGAATAATGCGAAACATAATTCGGGTTTTAAAATGACTATTAATAGACAAAAATACCCATACAATTTTCAAATAACTACAATTTTCAAACTTTCAAAAATATGGTCATAATTTTTAAAAATTCAAATAATCGTAATTTCTACATCAGAAAACACTTTTTTAATTTGTTTTCAAACAAACGAAACTTGTTTGAAAGTGCTTTAAACATATAGTTACCAAACAATACATAATTTTTTAATAGTAGAACTTATTATTTAAGTTATAAACTATAAGTTCTAAAACTAAAAGCTATATTTTCCACCGCAATCCCAAACATGCACTTAGAGTAAATGTGTCAAGTTTTTAATGAATTGCTGTCCAATTGAATATCATGTGGTTTTGGAGATACATGACAAGGGTGCCCTTGATTTAGTCGACAGTATACATACAGAGGGATCTCACTGATAAATTTCTCAAATACAAGGATATATAAATTGAAAAAATTGAAAAGTCATGTAACTTTTTTAAGTTCTTTTTAATGCTTAAACTTTTTTAATTTGTCCAATGGAAATCTAGTTTTAGATTTTACACTCACAAGTATTTTCCTAATGGACTTTGTATAATTATATGAATAATTTGATAAGAGGCATAAGTGTATAGATTTGACTCGCATGCAATAGGAGGCTAATGACCAGAATATTTCATGTTGTTCACACCTCAAGAACCTAGAATGTACATGCAGCGAGCTGTTCTCCAAAACCAATTTTCTATTCAACAGATTGTGAACTAAATCATTTACAAACAACAAGAATTTCACTCCCAAAACAAAACTTCTTCGAGAATACAAACATAGGGAAAATGAATAATGTGGTGTGTCCGATGTTTGAGGGAAAAATAAATAAATGGAACCAAAAAGATCCATGGCTAAAAAGCATGCAGTTTTTTTTTCCTGTAAAAATGGACCTCAATATCAACTTCCAAACACCAATATCTCTGCTCCTTTTCTACAATTTCCTTTGTAAGATTTATAATACATGGTATTCGAGACACTTAAAAGAATGGGTAAAGATTTCTAAGCAGTGACAAAGGACAAACTAAAAGGTGCTCCTGTAGAAAATCATACAGTTTGGTGATGGAAGGAACTCCTATCTTTCTAGCTTGCTTAGCAATGCCTCCAATGGTGGTAGCTCCGTCACAATTTGTTGCCAGTCAGGCATGCCCTGCAAAGATATGACCGTTTGGTATGGTGAACATTGGACTTGAGAAAAAAGGTTTACTATCTCATAATACTCTTCCACAAGATTTTCTAAGAATGCATGAGCTCTCTAAAAAACAACAATTAGAGTTATCTCCCAACAATTTAAACCATTTTCACCCACATTAATCTGGGATGCAAGGCCCAATTGTTGACAAATAGAGGTGCATGAAAAAAAAAATCAAAATGAACTCGGATCAGAAAACGAAAACATCATTGAAATGGAACCCTGGAACAATTTAAGGTTACAAATACAATATTATTGAACAGCAGAATCCCAATCTTTTACCATCACTCAGCCACCCAAGCATTTAAGTTTGGCTACTATTCTTTAAAAAGAAAGAAATCTAGTGAATGTTATTAACTCCCAATTTCCCTGAACATGCTACTTGAAAAAGATTTTCAATTCAATTCAAGAACAAGTAACAAATTACTCCTCCACAAGCACTTACTTTGCCTGATCTTCGAACCCGGCCATCAAGGCGCAGTATAATGTAAACATCCTCACCAGGAGTAACTCCTTCAGACTTTTGCTGATCCCTTATCCACCTAGATTGTTTAAAAAATATTGGAGTCTATAGCGATCAAAATCAGCAGGGAAGTCAGAAAAAAGCAAAATTTATCCATGATAACTAGTTCTCTTTTTTAACAGGTTAAAGAACTTATTGTGTCCAATACAAATTATGGAGAAGCATTCTTTTTTTCATAAATGATGGCAAACAAGCATGTAGACAGGATAGAGTAGAATGTGACCTTTCCCATTCTGCAGGTGATACAGTCTCAGCCTTAAATCGAATTTCAGCTTTCAACTTTGATTTTGCAGTTATAGACTGAGCTCGTTTATCAAAATCTTCCTACCATGGTGCCATTAGATTAGTGTCAAGAAAGGAACAGAACCTTTATATCTAAGTAGCAATCTTGAAACATGCATGGCTCTAAATCCCACACCTTAAATTCATCTCTGTAAGGCTTTAACAAAACCTATCAAACTGGTGGTAATACTTTTGGCATATAGCCTTTGGGAGCATGAGAAACAATCAGGCATACACAAGCAAGCAGATGCAACATGTGAAAAGATAACATTCATATCAACTACCCCAAAATGTTATACACATGATAGATGAAATGGGAACTTGATGAATAAGATACTTTCAATGATGCTTGCAGGACAAATTAGATATGAGCCCTCAAATCTTACACCAATAGAAGGAATAGCAGCAGCTGCCTTTGATGGTAGACCAAAGCCTTTCTTCTCAATTTTTGGTGCCGTACCTTGACCCCATATGACAGGGACTAAAAGAACACCTCGTCTAACGAGTTCAGTCCGAAACCTATCTGCCTTCTCAATAGCCAAAGAAACAGACTCTTTTTTCCCTGCTAAAATAACCTATATCCAAGACTTAGATCATTGACATATTCAGATATAGACAACGGTGAAGACATGGGTAAGGAAGGAAGCAGACCTAAATCTAAGACTCTTTTAAGTTACATTATTGTATTTAGACTATGCTTAATATGCATTAAGAATCTTTTAGGTGCAAAAACAATGCAGTAGCACTTAAAAAAAGATGGATACAAACTCCACTCTGGTTACAAATATTTGAGGAACTATTTGAGTTGAAAAGTCTACAAAGCTTTTCAATTTTCCAGTACCTCTCCGATTTGTTCCACATGTATGCTTCACTCCCCATAAACCCGAGGTGATGTTAATTGATTAGAGAACTTGGAAAAAGTGGAACGAATATATATAGAAGAATTATAATTCCCGGAAATATTCTGGTCATTTCCAACATGTGTCAGCATCCAATTAGATGCTTCAAACTGCGGTGGAAACTGGAAAGTATTACAACAAATTCATGAATATGCAGAAGAATAGATATTTTCAAGAAAAAATGAAACTGTCTAATGCACATATATCATAAGGTTCTTCCCTTGCATTAAAGTATTTAGGTGTTATTTTGTATACTTCCTATGTATACGGGCTATGCCTATTTCATTTGTATCAATAAAATTTACCTCTTACATAGAAAAAAAAAAGTAGAGAAAAAAGAAGATAAAATAAATATAGAACCATATATTGATGACACTGGAACATGAATATTTATTTAAAATAGGCCACATATTTTGACATGAACTATTTGAACAAAATTAATTGTTGATACTAACCGGCCTAACAGTGTCTCGCAGCTGCACAAGTTCAACAACTCGATTAGTGGAAAGGCGCAAAGGCAACCTTGATAAAGTTTCATCTCGGGATATCTGTGCAAGCTGCTCCTCTTCTTTCTTGTTGTCCCAGAAAAACAGAGCTGCCAGAACAATGATACCTGTAGAATGCTGATTCAAAAGATTAGTCATTTTAAGAAGCAAGTTATAAAGAATTTGCTTAACAATTA
This sequence comes from Cyclocarya paliurus, assembly GCA_029856935.1. NCBI lineage: Eukaryota > Viridiplantae > Streptophyta > Magnoliopsida > Fagales > Juglandaceae > Cyclocarya > Cyclocarya paliurus. Next base: position 14,130,459 of record CM056949.1, read on the forward strand.
TTGTTGTGCCCTAAAGACTATTGTAATCAATGTTTACCTCCGAAATTAATGGCAGCATTTCCAGCAGTTCCCCATAAATCAGGGGCATCATCACCCCCTCTAATTGCACGGAATAACAAGGGTATAGTAAAGAACAATGATATTCCTGCGGCAGCAGAGAATGCCACATAAAAGAATCTCCTAACCCCCCGGAAAGGTGCTTGAACTTCACTAATGAGTTTGAGATCTCTTCGGAAACCGTAACCTATATCTTCCCCACCCAGTCTAGCCTGTAAAAACAACAAATAAGTATGAGATATGCTGTTCAAGAATCTAAATCCACAGATTGAAGAAATTATGGTGAGGGTTAATTAAAATCCTTTCAACAGATTCTATCATTTCCTACTTTTGAGTGATGAGAAAAAAAAAACTGAGGATTAGGTGCAATATTTAACTTCTAAAGTTGTAAGATGGCTTGCAAGCCTCTGTTGTTTGCAAAAAAAGGGAAGAAACCAGAGACAATAAACATAAAGCAGCCAAACCTTAGCGACAAACCTCTTCTTGCAATTCCTTGAACTCAGGCAGAGCTCTAAAGGAGGCTAAGTCAGGATCATTCAGTACTGTACCAAATTTAAGGTTATATTCCCTCAAAGCAGTTCGTAGACAATCAGAAGCTTTTTTTCCTTCCCCCCTTCCTCAAAATAAGAATGATAAACAAATCCATCAGCTTCACTACGTGTTGCTTAACTTGAAATCTAAAATATAGTGTATGTAAGGTACGAACCAAAACTCTTAATTCTTTTTGTCCTGTTAATTCTTTTTAAGAAGAGCACAGGTCGAGAAATTGGATTGCATTCAACGTGATTGACTAATAAGTGTATGTAAGTAACTGTGACTGATTCAGGGCCCTTCTTTGAATGAAGATTCTAAGCTATACTATACAGTTGGGGCCCGGAAGCAACTTCCAGAGAGCATTAAAGCTAACAGACTCTTTAAATTAAGTTCATATTATTGCTTTTAAATTATGGAAATCATTCATTTAACCCCTTTCACGTGACTTCAATGTAGTTTAATTATGTTGAGACTAAAGGATAGAAGAAAAAGCAGTCATTAAATGACAGTAGCAAATTTTCTACCTGTAGGCGTGACAGCAAGCTTTGTTATAAAGTGCAGCTTGGGCCTCTATTGGATTAGGATCCAAGTTAAGTGCTGTTTCAAACTGAACCAGAGCATCTTTTACCTGAGAAATCCATCACCATGGAGACAATTGGATTCATTTACAAAATTTGGTAAAACTTATCCCAAGAAAACAGTTTTTTTTTTTAATTAGAAAAAACAGATTGTAATAAGAACATATATACCTACTTAATGTGCAAAAGTAAAAAGTATATCGTGCAATGACATGTTTTAACCGGTCATGCAGGAAAATTAAACGATTGGACAATAAAATCTTCTGATACAAGAGACTTGGACCCCTATTAAGTAAAATCAAAGAAGAAAATATTGTTTAGGCTAGTAACTAATCATGATTCCAATACAAACATCTACAAAGGACTTCATCCCATACAGTGGTTTACTAAGCGAAGTGTTAGCACCTCTTTATCACTATGCTGAGTAACCCTGGAATGTTAAGAAACATTAGGACTGCATGACTTGCAATACAAGAACAAGGTAGGGAACAAAATCTGAGCAACTTACATGAGAATGATGATGTACAGATGGCAATACAACGGACCATCAGTTTATGGATAAATACAATTAAGGCCCCATTTGGTTTCGCAGATGGTCTCAACCTATCCCATCCCATCTTATCTCATCTCAACATTCAACCACCATTCAAACACAAACACAAACACTTTACAATTTCAAATTTTCAAATTTTCAATTTTTTCATCTAATCATTACCCAATTATTACAGTTTTCCAAACAAAACACAAAAAAAATTCAAAAATTTCAAATCCCAAAACAAAAATAATATTATAAAATAATATTCTAACAATATTTTAACTTAATAGTATTTTTATTCAATTTTTTCTCTCTCATTTCTCAAAATCCCATAAAACATCTTAACTCAAACCATGTCATTACTATTTACAAACTATTTCACTACTATTCACATATTTATTATCTCATCTATGCAACCAAACGAGGCCCAAGTGTTTATTATCCGGTTAGCTTGGAAGATTGAGGTTACACCAATCAAAATGAGAAAAAAAAATTGATGTTCATTACTACATAACTAATGGGGCCATGTTTCTCCAAATACTTATAGTTGGATGGATATAGGGACAAAAGGAAGGTAAAATGCAATGCGACTCAACGCCATAGCAAATGGGATCACATCCTATAATTTTATAGATGAATTAAAATACATAAGGCCTAAAAAATTAACAGGGAAATAAATATTGTGAAAACCCAAAACAGGAGAAATCTTTTCTGCATTGCATTAAAAGTGTCAATATATAATAAGAGGAAACGCCAACTACGTTTAAAATTAATAAACACAAGATCCATATAAAGAAACTGGTCTCCATAAAAATTAAGTGTCGATTACAGAGCAATATATGCAGCGTTATTTCTAACCAGTACGACTATAAATTTATAATATAGTTTGAGCAAATATTAAAAAAAGAAAGAAAGAAAAATTTTAACATCCCAACAAAGAGTAAAAGTCATCCCTGGTGTCAAACTTTTAACGTATGCGAAACAAAACTGGAGCTATATAAAGTTACAAGGACAATCCCCATACGATATCTTTCACCAAAATCACAACCCACGCTCCACGCTCCACATAGTCGAATTTCACACAGATTGTAGCCAAAAAACCCAAAACCCAGCACACCCATGTGACCATGTCCCAAAAGCCATAAAACCCATTGACGTACCCGTCCTTTGGAGAAGAGCTGGAGACCCAAGTTGACACAGGACTCAGCTGTCTGTACATTGGTTTCTGGAGAGTCGGAATTAGTAGAAGAAGAAGAGGAGGAGCAAGAGATGAAGTAAAAATGAGTTTTCTTTCGAGAATGCAAAAGGCTTGTTTTGAATGGAAGCCATGGTCTTGTTCCCGCTTTCGAGTTTGAGAGGCTGAACAACTGATAGTGCGGAGCAAGAGCAGCTAGAGCCATGGAGATCGATGGAGGAGGAGGAGAAGAGAGAGAGATTTCAAGTCACAGATTACCGTCGTCAATCTATCCAAAGAGCTTCGGTGGTGGGGGCTCCTATCTCCTACAGGTCGCAGCAAAAGTCCGGGGCGTTCGTGTGTACGCCACTTGTTCGAAATGACGGTTCAGATCTTGTTCTTATAAACGGCATTGCATACCGTCCTCTCCGTAGTGGCTAACGACATTGTTGCTGATGCCGTTTCAGATATATTCGTTTTCAGGGTCAAAGCACTTGGAAAAGGAGTGTAAAGAAACATAACAATAGCCTAAAGGTTTCAAAATCCATAAATCATTAAAAAATTCCTAACCAACAAATAAAAGCATATATAGAAATTAAAACTCTATATAAAACAAAACAAAAAAAAAATTATTGTTCTATTTTTTTTCTTTTTTTTTTTTAATTTCAATTTTGGAAATAGTTTTTGACTAATAGGTTTGGAAAATAAGTTTTACTCAAAATTTTCATCTTCATCTCATCTCATCTTTACACTTTTTCAAATCTCCATACAAAATATAATAAATAATTCAACTTTTTCAAATCCCAATATAACTTTTTCAAATTTCAATTTAATTTTTTTAAATTTCAAAATTAAAAAATAATATTTTAAACTTTAAAACAAAACACAAAATTCTCATCTCATCCCCAAACATAATCAAACGTTTTGATTAATTCTTTTAGTCAAGTAGTTGACATGAAAATAAAATGCCATGTGCCTATTTTTAATTGATTGACATGTGTACTATTGGCCATATGACATATTGTGCTATTACATAAGTAATGAGCTTTTAAAACTTTTAGGATCATTAATTGTATGACAGTTAAAAAGCCCACAGATTTTTTACTTTTGTTTTCTGTAATGATATAAATATCTAAGGACTCGTTTTGCAATTAACTAAAGAAAAAGGAACTAAACAGAACAAAACAAGTTGTTCTTCAATTAACAAGTTGTACTTTGATTAGGCTCGTTTGGATGCATAGAGTAGTTGAGTGTACTTTATTTTTAGGCTGCTTTGAACATTCAAACATATGTTTATCATCAAATGAGTGTAGTTCAAATTTAAACTCATTGGCTAGGCCTCACAACTGACAAACTCATGTTCACCTAAACTCTTCTGTTTTCCATCTCTCTCACTTTCTCTATCCCGTTTCCCCTCAATAACGAACAACCCATCTCCTTTCCTAGTGTTGAAACCCACAGAAGCAGCCTACGAAATATCGATAGAAGCAACTTACGAACAACCGAATTGTGAATAGCACCGGCTTTACAAAAAATCAACTCAAACGGAAAGGACCTTTGTGGGGTCAAGAATTTTGTCCATTTGTTTATGTTACTTAGCGCACCAGAATGCAAGTCCAGCTTGTATAAACTTTTTTTTCTTTTGTAGGTTTAGCATAGGAAGGGAGACAACAATGTCAGGTGAACAGTAGACATTCATCATGGGACCTAATTATTTTACAACTTCCCATAAATATATCTAGACTCATCTTAACATCCAAACACACCTAAACTTATCTTAAGTGGACCCCACAAAACTTACTCAACCATCTCAACTCACTACTATTCATAAAGAACTCAACTCAGCATCCAAATGCTGCCTGATTCTTTGTAATTAAAGACTACGTACCTTCAGGTGGCTGCGTGCATTGACTCATAAGTCATAGACAAGCTAGCCTTGTTCCTCCATGTCAATCAACTAATTGTTAAATAGCTAGCACACATGCTGCACTACTCCTTTTCCCAACCTCAGTTCTTCGAACTAGATGCAACTTTGCCATCCAGCTCCCACCTTTAACATGATGTGGATCTCATATACACTAGATACAACCACACACTACTATAAGAAAATTTTTAATTTGCTACAAATTATTTCTTGTCAAAATAAGTCTATTCTCTTCATAAATAATCATTTTTATTGTAAATAACTTGTCATAAATGCTTATTTATTTTGTAGTGTGTATATATATATTTATATAAATATATCACCTATAAGATTTCAAAGATATGACTAATATGAATCTCGATATCATGCTATGTTCATTCAAGTGTTAAAATAATCAACTTCAATGCATAGTTATATATTATAAGTTGTGGCCACCAACCATAAGTACTTGTTAGTCTATGATCTATCTAGTTGTTCGAAATTTGCAAATTGTCTTCACTACAACAAATTTGCCCATTTCTCACAAGTTATTTTTCCAAGACATAAGCTGATGGAAAATACTTACCTGATGTTACAAACAACGCCCGTGGAAAAAAAATCAACCTTTCATCACAAAATCACGTTCGACGACCAAAAAAGTCGTAAGTAAAATGAACTTTTTGTGGCGACTTCATATCGTCGTAAATAAGTCTGCCGTATAAAACACTTAAATCACAATGTTAGTGAGAATATATTAATCGCCGCAAATAAGTATTCTGTATAAGACACTGAAAAATAGTTATTTTAATCTCCACCATTGGATTAGAATTAGAATATAGGGCTAGGATGACTTGGATAAAACCCCAATTCCCTCTATTCTCTCCCCTTCCCTACAGGTGCCGTCAACCCCCACCAACCAAGCTGAAAACTCCCGAACGCCCCTCCTTACAAACTAGCTAGCACTGCCATCGCTGGCAGCCTCTCTGGCCACTACGAGCATGCCGTTGCCGGCCAACCACCCCATCCTCTCCCTCAGCCCCTTACTCTCTCTCTCTCTCTCTCTCTCTCTCTCTCTGTGTGTTTCTCTTAGCCGTCACCACCACGCGACGCCACCACCACCTCCTCCCATCTCTCTTGGTTTCACTCTCCCTCTCTCAGATCTCTCTCCCTTCCATGCTTTTCTCCGTCTCTTTCTCTAGACTAGGGCTCCGCCGCCGCCATCCTCCACGGCATGACACTATGGTCATGAATAGCTCCTCCACATCCCTCTCGCACTTTCCCCTATGCCGATCAACCCACACTCAGCCCCAACACCTCCCTTAGCCCCTTGTTTGTCTTCCTTTCTCGGTGTTGTCCAAGTGTTGCAAGTCGACAACGCCACTACAGTCTCCTCTCCCTCACTATGAACATTACACCATGAAATCCAACCAAGGCCCCCAACGCCAACAACCCAAGTACTCCTCCATGCCTAGATCGGAACTCTGATTTATGGTATATTTTCTATCCCTTACATTTAGAACTGTCGTGTTTGTGAAGCTGCAATTGTGATGTAGATTGTAATATGGTTGTGATTTGTGTATCTAAGAAATTATTGTGAATGTGTTGCATTGTAAACCCCTGAAATTTGAATGGTGTGTTTGTGGTGTGGTTATGTGTAGTATGAAGTGATGGGGATTAAGTGTGAAGTTTGTGGTGTGGTTGTGATTGTGAAGTGGTGGGATTATTGTGAACGGTGCCTTGTGGAGTAGTTGTGATATGACTGTGAAGAATATATCTGTTTAAGATTTCATTGCATTGAATTTCAATTAACAACATTTCAGTATTTGCTAGTTTCTTATAATTGTTTAGGTCTGAAGTTTCCGCTATCTACTAGAAATGCTTTATTACAGTACAATAATTTTTCATTAACTTGTTTCGTGCTTTAAAATGTTCCTCCCGTTCTATGGCCTTGGCATCCTAAATGTAACGCCTCGATATCGGAGATCCGGAGAGTTAGCTCTTGTAATCTAAAACCATTTTCCATAACATACTTATACATTCCAATTTTTTCATAAAATATGAATTCATTTATTCGAAACCAAAGATATATGTTCCTCCACAAAGACTAGAGACACCAAATAAATACCTCAATGAAATAAATTATAATCTCAACAATGACATCCATGACTCAAAAAATCAAAATAACATAAAATAATACTTGTACCCTTTGGCACTTATTCCTCTACGACCATCAGCATCAGACATTTCTAACATTTCCTACTCTTGATTTTCGCTGAGATATCAAAATTATTTAAAAAATATTGTGGAGATAAGGGGTGAGTTATCAACAACTCAGTACACATAGAATATATACTAGTATGTAAATATGAGCATTTACATAGTTCAAAATACAGAACAAAATATTTTTATTTTTAGAATGCAAAATGAAAACATGTTATCAAAAATATCAGAGTGAAAGTCTAGAAATATTCTTATTCAAAATTCATTTGGTATAGCATAAACATCACATCACATCAGAACATAATTTTATGTTTAACCCCTGTGGTAGGGTTTTGCAAACCTTAGCGGCCAATCTAGGAGAAATAGAATGTGAAATCTTCCCCTTATTATTCTCGGAGTCCTGATACACACATGAAAGATCATCCAGAAAACCACTTTGACTTCCAAAGTGGGTGCACCGAAAACATAAAAGTTGGTACCAACCCGAACAGAGGCCAAAGTTTTACACCCGTAGTATAGTTAGAACGGAATAGAAACAAAATACCATACCAGAGGTTTCAGAAATCACATCACATCATATCATATCATATAAAAGTACAGAACATATTTAAAACATAAAAGAATCAGATCACAAAATATAATTTATGCACAGATTTTCATATTTGCTCTCTTTTATACAGTTCAGAAATAAAATGTCAAAATAACTCATGTCTACCCTAGTCATGCTAAGAAAGGCTTTATTCTTATATAGAATTTCATGAGTAATGCCGAACAAATAACTGAGATTGTTTCATTTTTTTTTTTGTAACAAAATGTGCATATTTTTCAAAATTGACATCAGTTCATTTGTTTGATGCAAAGTCTAGTATAGAAACCCCTCTTACCTTGACTTTTAAGCCTTTCATAATTTTTCCACAACAATGTTGAACAAATATTAATTGTCATCTATAAAATAGTTACGTAACTTCTATAAATTGTTAGTTAAACACGAATTTCGATACTTAAACCTGATATACTAACATAACCTATTTTTCATAAAAATCTAATATTCATGTAACCCTCAAATATCATCATTTCTCAAATTCGCAAATAATCACTTAATTTCTTTGACTAAGATATAAACTTTGAATTATTTGCTACTAAAATCTAGTTATAAGACTTTTAATACCAACTGATGTAATTTAACTCCTTAACTATTTCCTGTTAAACAAAATTTTTGAACTAATATAAAGTGAGACGAAACTCACATAATAACATAAAATTTTCTCTAATCACTTTGAAACCCATCGTAAAATCATGTTCCACCCAAAACCACCCGTTCAAAGCACATTTGTCTTGACTTGTGACTAAAAGGGCATAACTGTAATTTAATATCAAACAAATTTCTATACTTTACATAAAAGCCTTAGGAAAGAACAAAGCACTTTTATCTTATTTGAACAAACCCCTACTTCGTTATGGGTAGAGGGCAGTAGAGGTCTCACCAGGAGAAGCAGTCGCGATGGAGCTGGGTGAGTGGAAGGTGTCTGTCTCGACGGCGACACACACACACACACACACACACACACAGAGGTACATATGAGTGAGGGAGGATGGAGAGAAAGGCAGTGGGAAAGGAGATGGACTTATGTACGATTGGGGGGGGCGTAGCACCACCTAGTTGTGGCTGTGATGTGCGGCCATTTTCGGTGAGAAATGGTGGCTAACAAGGGGGAAATGTGGCTCTATAGTGGACTTTGAAATTTCTCTATTTTGGGTTCCTGAAACAGAGGCTTTCGGTGGTGGTGAAGGAGGTTTGCATGTTGGTTTTGAGCGGTGCTAGGGTAGCACTTGTATGGTTCCTAGTTACTGGCCGGGGTCTTCATGCTGTGGGTTTGGTGGCTTCTGTCTTGCTACGGAGATGGAGGCTGGGTGGTTTTCGTTCGGGGCTGTTTCGATGTTGAAGAGGAGGGTTGCGGTGGTGTAGGGCGGTTTCACAACAACTGGACGTGTTGCGAGATAGAGGCTGCGTGTGGGCTGGTGGGGTGTGAAGGTGTGGGGCTAGGGAGTGGGAGTTGTCCCACGTCGGTGCATGGCTATGACGGTGGTTTCGGCACCAAAAGGGAGACTGTTGTGCGTGGCTCAACTATGGTGGTTGATGGCTAAGGTGTGGAGGTTAGGTGCTGGTTTCACTGTGCCATGACCTGGGTCTTCATGGAGGCTACTGGACTTCACACAAGAGAGCATCATGGTGGAACTGCTTGTGCAACTACACATATATGTTATGTATATTTTTGCTATACTAAGTAACCTAGGGTAGCAAAAGGGCATGGCATGCATGCTATGTGGTTATAGCAGTTGGTATAGGTTAGGGATTTTAATGGAAAGAGGACTTTAAATTGTAATCCTAGTGGAAAGAGGCGGGTATGACATAGGGTTATAGAGAAATGGGCAATTGTGTCTTCATGGGAGGAGGTAAGGTCGTTTGGAAATTGTTGTGATCTTTATCTATATACGCGCATTTGGAAACCTTAACGAAAGAAAAGGAAGAAAACAACGTGCATGGAGTTATGCATAGATCTCATGAAGTGCTTCTGCGCTTTAACTCATGCGTTATTAATTTTGGGTCCATTTCAAAAATGTTACCACATCTTGGGTAATGAATAGTCCTAACAAATATGTTAGGCCGGTTAGAGCACTCTAATAATTTATCTGGTTTGTCCGTATTTTTTTTATGGGTTGAGAAATAAATACATACCAATGGGCCTAGTATTTGATAAATTCCCATGGCCTCGTCTCAAGTTCTAAAAATAATACAACTTGTCCCAAAAATTTCTCAGGTCAATTCCCACTTGGCTCATAAGAAGATTTTAACCTAATTATGAAGCCTAACAAAATCCATACTCTGCCAAAATAAAGTTTTGGGCTCGTAACCTACTCTAAAATTACTTGTTAAAACTCAAATGAGTTTTTCATACATATTAACCCAAAAGAAAAATTTATAGATCACAGCTTGGCCTGAGCTTGGTTCTGGGCCCTGGTGTAACATCCTCCCAAAAAAAAAAGAAAACAAAATTTTGTCCTCGAAATTTGCTAGTACCACAAGCAAAGTTGAAAAATACTTATCCCTCACATCCATTCCATGCCTATTTTAACCCTTGATCATATTGTTAACCCTGATGTTCTAAGATTCTAATCTTCTAGTATTTTAGCCAGGTACCTCACCTATTTCCCCGTAGGCATACTCGTTTGCGCACATTTTATTGTGATTATCATGCACTTCGAAAAGTCCAATTCAAGTCTAAAATATAAACCTCAACAATGCAATTAAAAACCTAATAATAATTATGAACTCTCCACATGACGTAATAATCTTATACAATTAGAAAATAAACTCTCAAACCATCATATTATAAAAAACCATGCTTCCATTGCGCACTCTGACAACTTGCCAAAATGTCTAAACTTAGGAGTCTAATTCATTTCCATACCTACCAAGATTACTTTTACCACAATTTGATTGCAACCAAACTTCTTGTCTTTAAATTCATGCACCTTCATTTATACTCTTAAATTCTCTATTTCATTCTCGGCTGCAATTAATAACCTTAAATTTGAGAAGAATCATTTCTTGAAACCTATTGAAACTATAACCTCAAATTCGAATAATAATCGATTGCCCAAACATTTGCAAAGTATATAATCTTTAAATTTGAAAATAATTATAGCTTAAAGTCAGCAAAAGCTAGAGCTTGAAATTTCATCCAATTCATTATTAAATTCTGTAGGATAAAAAATCTCAAATCTAAAAACATATCGTTCTCTAAAAAAAAAAAAAAACTGCAAAACGTAAAAGCTAAAATTCAATAGGAATTATTTCTTAAAATCCACAGAATCCAAATCTTAGACCTTATGTATCAACAAAATTATTTCTTGAAATCTGCATAATTCTAAACATTAGATCTGAAAATTATTTTCTAAAATTTGTAGAAATCCAAAAGCTCGTAGATTAGAGTCTACTTTCAAACTTGGCTTTTGATCAAGCTTATGTACACCTTCAAAATCTAAAACTTAAATATCACAAAAAGTTATTTCCTATAGTCCACATAGTAAGCCTACTGGATTTAAAACCCCAAATGTCTTGAAAAGTCATTTATTAAAATCTGCAAAGTCTAAAACCTCAAATGTCATCAAAATCATTTTAAAAATGCGGCATCTCTAAACAACAGATTTTCAAAATCTCAATACTTAAAGTTTGCAAAATCTCAAATCTTAAATAGCCACATAATCATCTCTCAGTCCTCAAATTTCTACACCTCAAATCTATAGTTACTTCCTAACCCACAGATATCCAAAATCTCATATGTTATAGTCTGCAGAACCTCAAACCTGGTTTTCAATTAAGCTTATGTATACCTTCAAAATCTAAACCTTAAATCTTATTTAAATCATTCGTTAAAGTCTACGGAATAAGCCTATCGAATCTAATACCTCAAATGTCATAAAAAATCATTTCTTAAAATCTACAACTCTAAAACCTCAGATTTCATAGGCCACCTACCATGAGTTTGCAAATGCTCAAACCAAATATCTTCAAAATCATTACCTGGTGCTTATAGAATTCTAAAACCTTAAGTTTCATCAAACACCTTATTATAGTATGCAAAATCTTAAACCTAACTCTGATACCAACTGTAACGCCTCGATCTCGGAGGTCTAGAGACTTATCTTTTGTAATTTAAAACCATCTCCCATAACATACTTATACACTCCAAATTTCCCATCAATATGAATTCATTTATTCAAAACCAAAGATATATGTTCCTCCACCAAGACTGGAGACACCAAATAAATTCTTCAATGAAATAAATTATAATCTTCATAACGATTTGAAAATATCCATGACTCAAAATACTAAAATAACATAAAATAATTTATTTACTAAATAAAATTCTCCAATAAATGCTTGTACCCTTTGTTACTTATTCCTTTACGACCATCAGATCTTTCTAACACCTTCTATTCTTGACTTCCAGTTGAATCATCAAAATTACCTAAAAAATATTGTGGAGATAAGGGTTGAGTTAGCAACAATTTAGTAAGTAGAGAACATATACTAATATATATAAATATGAACATTTACAGAATTCAGAATGCATAACAATTTTTTTTTTTTTTTTATGTTCAGAATACAGAATCAAAACATGTTATCAAAAATATCAATGCGAAAATCTAGAAATATTCTTATTCAAAATTCCTTTGGCATATCATAAACTGAAACATTACATTAGAACATAATTCTATGTTTAACTCTCGTGGTAGGGTTGTGCAAATCCCAGTGGCCAACAAAGCAGAAATAAAATGTGAAACCTTCCCTTCATTATTCTCGGAGTTTCGAGTGTGCACACATGAAAGACTAAGAAAAAAACTACTTTGGCTTCCAAAATGGGTGCACCAAAAATAGAAAAGTTGGTACCAACCTGAACAGAGACCAAAGTTTTACATCTATGGCATGGTCAGAACATAACAAAAACAAAATATTATGCCAGAGGTTTCAGAAATCACATTATATCATATCATATCAGACTACAGAACATCTTCAAAACAAAATAGAATCAGATCACAAAAATATAATTTATGCACAAATTTTCATATTCGCTCTCTTTTGCAAAGTTTAGAAACAAAATGTCAAAATAACTCATGTCTACACCGATCATGCTGGAAAATACTTTATTCTTATACAAAATTTCATGAGTAATGCCAAACAAATAATTGAGGTTGTTTCAAATTTCTTTTCGTAACAAAACATGCATATTTTTCAAAATTGATCTCAATTCATTTTTTTGATGCAAAGTCTAGCAAAAACCCCACTTACTTGGATTTTTTAGCCTTTCAGAATTTTTCCACAACAATGTTGAACGACTATTAACTGGCATCTATAAAATAGTCACGTAACTTCCATAAAATTTTCGTTGAACACGTATTTCGATACTTAAACCTAATATACTAACATAACCTATTTTTCCTAAAAATCTAATATTCATGTAACCCTATAATATTATCATTTCTCAAATTCGCTAATAACCACTTAATTTCTTTGACTAAGATATAAACTCTGAATTATTTGCTACTAAAATCTAATTAAATATTTTTAATACAAATTGATGTAATTTAACTCCTTAACTATTTCCCGTCAAACAAACTTTTTGGACTAATATAAAGTGAGACGAAACTCACATAATAACATAAAAATTTTCTGTAATCACATTGAAACCCATCGTAAAATCATGTCCCACCCAAAACCACCCATTCAAAGCACATTTATCTTGGCTTGTGAGTAAAAGGGCATAACTATAATTTAATATCAAAAAATTTACTACACTTTATGTAAAAGCCTTAGGAAAGAACAAAGCACTTTTATTTTATTTGAACACACCTCTGCTTTGTTGTGGGTAAAGGGTAGTGGAGGACCTCACCAAGAGAAGCAATCACGATGGAGTTGTGTGAGTGGAAGGTGGTTGTCTCGATGACGGCAAATTGAGAGAGAGAGAGAGAGAGAGAGAGAGAGATGAGCGAGGGAGCGAGAGGACGAAGAGAAAGGTAGTGGGAAGGGAGATGGACTTACATATGGTGGGAGGGGGGTAGCACCACCGAGCTATGGCCTTGACGTGTGGCCGTTTTCGACGAGTAATGGTTGCTAACAAGGGGGAAACGTGGCTCTAGGGTGGACTCTGAAATTGCTCTTTTTGGGTTCCTGAAATAGAGGCTTTCAGTGGTGGTGCAAGGAGGTTTGCGTGTTGGTTTTGGGCGGTGCTGAGGCAGCATTTCGGTAGTTCCTGGTTGCTGGCCGGGGTCCTCACTCCATGGGTCTAGTGGCTTTTGCCTTGCGAGGGAGATAGAGGCTGGGTGGTTTTCATTCAGGGCTGTTTCGATGGTGAAGAGGAGGGTTACAATGGTGTAGGGCGGTTTCACGACAGCTAGTTGTGTTGCGAGATGGAGGCTGCGTGTGGGCTGGTGGTGTGTGAAGGCGGGGTTGGGCAGTGGGAGTTGTCCCATGTTAGTGCATGGTTGCGATGGTGGTTTTCTCACCAAAAGAGATGTTCGCATAAAAATATATCTGCAAGTGCATAGAATCGTAACAAGTAGTAAAATGTTTTAAAGAAGATAGATATTGAACTCACATGGAATAATTATGTTATTGAGTATTGAAATTGACTAAATTAATTACTATTTGGAAAACTAAAATTTGAAGAATGGTTTATCTGAATTAAACTACAGAAAATAACATTAAAATTAAGATTTTAAAAATAATAAGAATAGATCTAGAACATTTGACTTCACCTAACAAATCCCACACAATTTATTCTTTTTTGTTATAGAATTTTAATTATCCCAAGTTGGTGATAAAAATTCCTTAACTATTCAATATTTTCTCTCGAACAATACTAAAAATATCTCCAACTAATAACTCTACATCTCTATGTGAATTTAACTAATTAGAGACTCATTAAGTTCGTTGATTTTTTCTTGAAAATCACATTAGTTGTGGTAAAGCATCTCTGCTTTCGCTTAACTAATGGTATTTAATTCTAGAGTTTTAATCACAAATCACCTATCGTTCTCATTGCAATCCAAAACATCAAACAATAGTTAGCTAGAAAATTGTAAGCATTAAGAATAAAGAATAAACACTTAATCATGAAAATATTGAAAATAAAATAATTTAGAATATAAACTGTGTGTTCAATGCTAGGCTATATCAAAACTCTAGAAAATAAAATTAGTTTATAATGAAATTAAAAAGAAAAAGAATAAAACTGGTATTTTTCGTTGAAGTCGGTTGATGAGGAATGTGGCTCTTGCTTTTGCTCCCCCAGATCTGCCTCCTTGAAAAAAACTCAAATAATAAACTCTAAACTATCGAAACCTAAATTCAGACTCTTTAAAACTCAAAACTAAAGACTCAAAAACCAAAGACCCCTTATTCATCCCATAAGAAGGGATTAAATATATGTCAAAACTCAAATCCGGAAACAAAATAAATGCGGCTACAATCTAGCCTCAAAATCTAGAAAATAGTTTCTAAAGATAGATGTTAACATAAAAAGAAATTATCTCAAGAATATCAGAATTATCTAAAATGGAAGATTCAGTGATATAAGGCTTGATTTGCGGAGTTCAGGAGAATAGAGGCGAGTAGATTGATTGTGGAACTCGAAAAGTGGTTAGCAATAGATTAATCCTGGTCAGGAGGAATTATCCCTCTGTGTAGATGTTGTGTGCGCTGAATATAACTGGCATGGAGGTCACAAATACACGGGCGTGGACGTCATAAAGACCACGTGGCCTCTCCTCACCTACCGAGTGGAAAGACTCCCGATTGGGATGAAAGGCTTCTCTCGTCTTTTTTAGTTGTTACCCATAATATCGTTTAGGTTAGTCTTTTAAGTTAGTGGTTTAGACTAGTCGCCCAATCTAACTTCCAAGAGCCTTGTCGCCAAGTCTTCGCATCTTCTAGTCGCGAGTCTCCTCACCTACCGAGAGGTAAGTCTTCTTGTATTTGGGCGAGAAAAATCTCTTTATTATCCACAGGACAAGGCTCCTCGCGTAATTCTCATCGGCTCTCTTCATATCTCGCTGCCTCTCATCGGTCTAGATCTATAGTCAATTAATTTGTGCCAAAATGCTATTCTTTTGCACCAAATCTTCTCATTCCTTCAAATCCAAGAAAATAAATAAAAATATGTAGAAATAAAATAAAATCAATAGTATTAAAGGAAAAATAACACTTTTCATAAATAAAAGAGTGATAAAAATCACATAAAAATAACACTTATCAATGGAGACTGGTTTGCATGGCTCAACTATGGTGGTTGATGGTTGAGATGTGGAGGCTAGGTGATGGTTTCATTGTGCAGCGGCCTGGGTCTTCATGGAGGTTGTCAGACTTCGTATAAGGGAGCTTCATGGTGGAACCGCTTGTGCAACTACACATATATGTTATGTATATATATGTTGTAATAAGTAACCTAGGGCAGTGAAAGGAAACGGCATGCATGCTATGTGGTTATAGTAGTTGGTATAGGTTAGGGATTTTAATGGAAAGATGACTCTAAATTGTAATCCTAGTGGAAAGAGGTGGGTATGACATAGGGTTATAAAGAAATGGGCAGTTGCGTCTTCATATAAGGGAGCTTCATGGTGGAACCGCTTGTGCAACTACACATATATGTTATGTATATATATGTTGTAATAAGTAACCTAGGGCCGTGAAAGGAAACAGCATGCATGCTATGTGGTTATAATAGTTGGTATAGGTTAGGGATTTTAATGGAAAGATGACTCTAAATTGTAATCCTAGTGGAAAGAGGTGGGTATGACATAGGGTTATAAAGAAATGGCCAGTTGCGTCTTCATGGGAGGGGGTAAGGTCGTGTGGAAACTATTGTGATTTTTATCTATATACGCGTAGTTGGAAACCTTAACGAAAGAAAATGAAGAAAATAACGAGGATGAAGTTTTGCATGGGTCTCATGAAGTGCTTCTGGGCTTTAACTCGTGCGTTTTAAATTTTGAGTCCATTTCCAAAATGTTAGGGGGGCCACATCTTGGGTAATGAATAGTCCTAACAAATATGTTAGGTTGGTTAGAGCACTCTAAATAATTTATCTGGTTTGTCCGTATTTTTTTTTATGGGTTGAGAAATAAATACATACCAATGGGCCTAGTATTCGATAAATTCCCATGGCCTCGTCTCAAGTTCTAAAAATAATACAACTTGTCCCAAAAATTTCAGGAGTCAATTCCCACTTGGCTCATTAGAAGATTTTAATCTAATTATTAAGCTCAATAAAATCCATACTCTGCCAAAATAAATTTTTGGGCCTGTAACTTACTCTAAAATTACTCGTTAAAACTCAAATGAGCTTTTCATATATATTAACCTAAAAGAAAAATTTATAGATCTCAGCTTAGCCTAGGCTTGGTGTTGGGCCTGGGTGTTACACTAAATGCATGCTAAACAGCAAATATGCCTGCATGCCATTATACTTATGTGCTTCTGATTGACAACATGTTAGCAACATGACCCTTTCCTACCAACCCTTAGAATACCATTGCTGAGGTGTGTAATGATTTCAATGGTGATTTCTGATTTATCCATTTATTTGACTTCAAGATCGAGCTAGAGAACTTGCCGATACCATCGGCGAAGATGCATTATCTCTTGCCGATCTAGAGAATTTCCACCCAATGGATGGTATGATTTTTGCAATCTGTTGATCCATTGGTATGCAACCAAAAGTTGATGATACGCCCATTCCTAAGGTCTGCCTCTCTGCCATGCTGTTTCTGTTATCCATTCCTTGAATAAGATTTTTTATGCTGATTTTTTCTTGATAACCCTATCAAAATATATTAAGAATATCTACTCTTTCATTAGAAGAATGCACTTGTGGTTATATTGTAACATATCCTAGACATTTCACCTGAAGAACTGCATCTGTTTGGTCATGTGGAGATGAAGACCATAAAAGGGATGATGTACCTGACCCTTTAGGAGTTTTGTGCTCAAGATCATATTCATCAGTCAAACTTGGTTTGGCTCACTTTGGTTTTGCAACCAGCAACTGACTTGGGCCACATGTCTCAATTTGAATTTAGAACTGAACTATGGAGTGGAGAAACCAAAATAATAACTTTTGATGCTTGGTGGTTTGGGGTTATTTTGAATATTTACAAAAAAAAAAGAGAAAAAGATAATGATGAATTCCTAAATTACTTTATACATATTTTTTATAAGTAAATTCTTTATACATATTAGATGATAACATCCTTGTTTTTGGAAGAAGGATATATGCTGAGGTTGTTTTTTCTGTTGCACTAGCTTAGAAGTTGGCTAATTATGTTCTCAATGTTCAAGGCCCTGACTATTCTTTAGTTGTTTGGTTCTCAATTCCTACTTTGAAACCAACATGTCAACTATTTGTAACTAAATTCATAATTTCAATTCTTGTAAAGATTTGGATTGACTTGGGTCTATTTTTTCGTGAAGTTTTGAGGTATAACAGTAACATTGAAACTCAAAGTAACCTGCTTACGAACTAGTTAGTGGAGAAAAAAGAAGAAGAAAGGCCCTAGTTTAATGGCAACCACTTAGGAGTAAAGAAAGCTGTCTGAAACAATATGAAATGTCCTCATGAGCAAACCAAATTGGATAAAGGGAAATTGAGTTAATTTATTCTGTGGGATACACCAGACCAAGTTGCATCATGCTATATCATTTTGTATCTGAGAAGTTCATTAGCACTTTGCAGAAAGATTCCAAGCTTTGTATGGTATAAATTTGTAATTTCATTCATAAGCTAGAGAATAATTGGCTTTCTGTCTTTGCAGCATGCTAGCTCACACTCATTAGTTTGATGTTGTTTACAACCTCAAAATGACTAGACTTTAGAGGGAAGAAGAAGAATTTGGAGCCATAATTGTTACAGGGTTGGAGATGTTTATAGGACAGGCATATGAGTAGTTTGAGAGGTTCACTGGGTTGCTCGGTAAGTTGATCATAAGTATTTAGCCTGAATTTTCCATCTGTCTCTACTTTATAGGCCATTAGTTGATTTTCCCTTTGTTCGCATCTTGTTTAATTGTTCACTTGCAGTACCAAAGGAGCTATTTTGAAAAGTTATGGCCAATTACTAGAAATTCTTATTATTGGACAGTAGTCATGTTCCATTGACTTGTATGCAGAGAGAGAGAGAGAGAGGGCCTTTAATAATTCATTTTTGTTGGTCTTGTAATGAGATATCCTGCCTTTACAATACTAACTTCTAGTTTTGAATTTAAAAGGAATTATTTTAGGGTAGTCAATTATTCTTTTTTGTTTATATATATATATATATATATATATATATATTTTAGCTTATATTAGACAATTTTTTATGATTATTTTTGGCTCAGTCTCATCTTTTTTTGCTTTTACAATTATTTTTTTTATGAATTCCTTTCGAATTTGCCGCGAATACATCTCATGGCAAATACTTTTTTTTTTTTGCCGGAATAAATTTTTTCCACCAAATGTTCTAGTGGGCAATACTAATACCCACCAGTAACTGTCGTGGTAATTGGTCTATTCCCACGAGTAATAATGAATGTAAACATGCTTTTACAGCGAGCTTAGTAGGCTATTGCCGTGGGATTTGTCGTCGGAATAGCCAAGTATTTTTCATGACTTGGACCTTTCGTGGAATAAAATACTTTTATGTGGCGATGTATATCCCACGAGCCTTCTACGAATAAAATTGATGGGAATAGAGTTTGTCCCACAAAAATGATGCTTTTTGCCACCAACAGCATTCATGTTTTTTTTTTTTTTTTTATAAAAAGAAAAAAAAAACAGAACAATAATTCAAAAATCCTTTGTGAAGACATTGGCAATCTAGCTAGTCGATGATGGAAATATGACAAATCTTAACGTTCTTGTTCGCCACTTATTTGATCTCTAATTGTAAAGTGATATTCAATTTCTAGGTAATTATTTTTCCTAATATAGAAAAAAAGATTAGAAGCTAGAGCAATACACACTAGCTAGAATTGGCGATGTATCGAAGCTATAGTTTGGCTATAGCCACAGCCATAAAACAGTACTTTGCCCTTGTGCTTGAGCGAGAGACAACGACTTGCCTTTTGACACTCAAATAGATAAGACAGAATCAAGAAAGACATTAAAGGTAGTGGTTGATTCAATCATATATCTGGCCGTTACCATCCCAATCTGAGTCATAGAAAGCTTCAAGAGCAATTTTTCATGGAGAAAATTGGCCAAACTCAATTGTGCCCTATATACCGCACGAGACCCGCACGTTTAATCCAATATTGTCTATGTAGGAGCGTGCATATGTTGGCAAAGCTGGTTGACAAAATCTATAGTTATTAATATTCAATCTTGACAAAGTACATTAATAATATTAAAGAATCCCAAATGTTCATTGTATGGAGTGCTAGGATCTAAGAGAAGCTCACCGGCCATGTAGTTTGGATGTTTGAGACCCCGATACAGGAAGGATCGAGAACCAGCCTGCATATATAGGTTTGGATGCTACCATTTTTGTTTGTGATCCAAGAGATCATCAAATATATAAATATATATATATATATATACACATATTGTTGAAAAATTCTTTTCATTAGCTACTATTGATCACTACCCTACACTCTATGAAAAATACTTTCACATCTTATAAAAAATACCTCTACATCCTATAAAAAAAAAGTTGTAAGTATGAAGTGTGGGAGTGAATAGTGATGGATCAGTAGAATTCATCTTTTTTATTTAGAGTAAATGAAGGCATGAGGAGTCACGATCGACTTGCCTGATCAAGACGCAAAAAGTAACCAAATTACCAATTGGTCTCGCATTGCAAATCCCAAATTACCATTTAAAGCAAATTGGCTTTGTTTTGGGATGGCTTCATTACCAGAACCTGAAAACACCTCACTAGCTATATATATGTAAAGTTTTTGCACAGTACTTGTCGTACACGAATTAACAAAACATGAAACTCAAAAAATATTTCAAGAGATCGACCGATCGAGCTCCTAGCTAGTACAATATCGATCTTGATCTAGTCTTTGTCCAAATTAACTTGTTGATGATCTCATGGAGTTAATAATTAAAGCAAACAAATAAGGCAAATGGATGGGACGTTGTTGTAAATGCAGATGATCTATTCATTATACTCATTAAAAGCTAGCTAGCAAAGTACATCTTATGAGAAGACACATAAAGAATGGATTCCATGAACACCCAAATAAAAATATCCAAAGTGAAATTAATTACAGCATTGAATTTGGTCAGAAACATTGCACATCTCTTTGCCATATGATCACAACCACTAATTCCATGTGATGGAGCGTAAATAATATAGTGAAAAGTGAAAGTGTAAATTGAGTACTGTTGCCTACGTGGCTGTGTCATGCTCGATCGATAAGATGTATATATATATATATATTATGCTTATTCAGGAAATGTACACGTCATTAATTAATTGCGTACAGAACCCACTACTAGACGTCTGGCCTGAAGAAAAAATAAATAAATGATTCCAAGTTAAAAGCTAGCTACTTCTACGTCTCATTTTGGTACATGATCTTTTTCACTTTCTGTCCTCACAGATCGAATCGATCGAAAAGATGTTAATCTGTGATCCATTATATATGCTACTTGCAACAAAAGAAGAAAACAAACGTACGTAGGACAAAATTAAAGAAAAATGCTAGCTCGATCTTGCATTATATATGTATGCTCGTACGTACGTAGCTAGCTAGCTAGGCCTTTTTGCCTTATTGTGATATATAGTGCGATCCTCACAAAAGTATTTAGTGTACCTCCAGCTTTGTTTCTTCGGAAAAGGGATCATAACTATAGATATCAAGGATATTAAATATATATATATATATAAAGATATTGGTTATCAGACTGACTACGTGATGATCTACTTGCTTGCCAAATTAATTTGTACATTTCTCTTTCGATAGGTAAACGTTTAAGTACTTTTTTAAAGCCAGATTTTCTACAATTAATGATAATTGTTTGCATTTACTGATCTAGTACTTCATTGACATTGAGAATGATTAATTCCCATTGCATGAAATTATGATATATATCACATCTGGATCACACACAACATACAAGCAAGAACAAATTATACATTGCATTTAATTTCAGATTTGGATAATGATACTTTTATTAAGCTAATTATTCCTTGTGAAAGTTTAATTTGCTATATATATATATATATATATATATATATATATATAGAAGTTAAGAACGTTAAGAACATGAGGGCTAATGACGATTGTAATGTTGGGTTAGAAATATCTCTGTTCTCAAGGTCATGAATACTACCAAGGAGGTATTGGCGGACACCATGATTTGAGTGAGAGCACGCGATGTGCTGCACCTAGTCATGGAAAAATGATGCACAGTAAAGTGTACGTTCACTTTCTCCTCCATTATCACAAACTTCCCAGGTCTGGAAAAAAACGAAAATTTATTGCTTTAGTGCTGCTGTACGTCTTTCCTGAATTGTCATGGAAGGGGATAGATATATCAAAGCTTAATTCCCTGTCAATCGATACATTGTATCTTTCTGATCATCAAGCTGACTTGAAAAAAGGTACATATATATATATATATATATATATAAAGATCAGAGACTCAACACAGATGCGGCGCACCAACCGCACCGAATGCTACATTTATTTAAAGGTGTACGTGGATTATGACAGTACTGGTTTCATTTCCTGTATATATACTCGATATGGATGCTGTTGATCATTTGCACGCAGTTAGCAGTCCCCCTAGAAGATCCTCATGAGCTAGCTACGTGAATTCATCGAACGGCGCCTGAGGTTGTTTCTTCTTTTGTACTCGCCATTAAAGTCTCATGAGCAAGTCCTTTAATTAATAACGACATATATATATTTATAGAAGCCAGCTGCAATTCCTTTGCAAACCAATCTACTTCCATAAATAAGCATTAGAGCAGCTTGTAAAGCACCACGTTTCCCATTGAGATGAATGGAAGCATAGTTTTCTCTTTCTGTAAAGCTTTACACGTCACATACCGTTTTGAAAGAGAGAACACATACTATATATAAAGAAGATTTCATTTTATCCGCTTTTTTCTCCATTCTTTTTACGAGGACAATGCTCTACCATGTGGATAGCCATGATGCATATGTAGAACACAATTCTGAAGGTTATTAATTATCCATTATATAGACAGATGTATCATATGCCTATTTGGAATATCATGTCAAGTCGTTGTCATATAGTATATACACATAAATAACATACATACGTACACACATATATTTTTATATATATATATAGAGAGATGATTTAGTTATAAAGAAATCCCATAAAAATAGACCCATAAATTGATGTGGTTTGACACATTAGATTGAAAATATACTTCTATTATAAAGTAGATCTAACGTACGTATCATATGAAGATCATATATTATTTTAAAGATTTTCTTTTATAGAATTTCTTTATAGTTAAAGCACTTCTCATTTATAAATATACACACACGTGTATGAGTCATATTGTGTGTATATATATATATATATATATTAATTCTTTTGTATTTTGCAATACTTTTTCGAAATGCAAGTCACAATTTGAGTGCACTAGTTGTGTATCACGCAAGAAAATGGTCAGTGATTGGTGCTCAATCGCCGTACCAAAAAAACAAAAAACCCGCCCCGAGGCTTGATCCTGTGTTGATCACATGATGCAGAGAAATAGCGAAAAGCATTCATATCACAAAGAAGGTGCAACTATTGAAACGGCTTTAAGTTTTACCTAATTTAGACACGTACATGTGCACAGTTAATATGATAAGTGATAGTTATTACGTGGATCGTAGGCACGTCTTTGCCGTGGGGGCTGTCGAAATGTTCTTGCTTGCTCGTTGGTACGGAAAAGTTTAGTTGAGAAAGATATTTAAGTTCATGTTAAGCAATATTCTAGTAGTTGTATACAAAACAATTTGCGAGGGATGTAACGTACGTCAAATCACAAAAGCTTGTGAGGGGCCACGTTTCGAAATGGCATCGATCGATGATCATCATCTTCTAGGGCCAAAAAGAAAAGAGAGGAGAGAAATTAGAATCATGCATCACAGCGGGCATCAGCACCTTTGTGAAACAAAGAGGGCTGCAATGACGTGGGAGAGAGTGATCCATCGATAGAGCATTTTCTGAAGGCATTTAATTAATTGCTTATAGGCCGAACTTGATCATTGTATATAAACCCTTCGTCCTCTAAGACATTTCGACAAGAAGCACATTGCAACTCAAATTGTCTTTTGTTGCTATCCTTCTCATCTCTATCGATCTGACGTCATGGATGGGAAGAAATTAGAGTACAAAGGTGAGGAGGCATTAAAGGATATTGAGAGACTCACGACGAAGGCGGATGAAGTTCAAAAGAACATCTTGAAAGAGATCTTAACTCGAAATAGGGAAACCGAGTATCTCAATAAGTATATGAAAGGATCAAAAGATATATTAGAGTTCAAGCGTAGCGTCCCTATCATTACTTACATGGGTATTCGCCCATATATCCAGAGAATTGCTAATGGTGAAGACTCCTCTCTCATTACTGGACACCCTATAACTGAAATGCTATGCAGGTCTCTCTCTCTCTCTCTCTCTCTCTGTGATTCTCTTTTTAGCGCTTTCAGTGATATATATATATATATATATATTTATATATGTAGTTCCTCCTTTTGAATGAATTCTGTTTTCCGGTTTTCTATGATATTTATGTTTTCTATAATAAACTTTTGTCACGATACTTGCAGTTCCGGGACTTCAGCTGGAGAACCGAAGATGATGCCCTCAATCGCAGAAGATCTTAACCGGCGAACATTTTTATATAATCTAATCATGCCCATCATGAATCAGTTACACAATTTTATCTCCCGACGTCCATGCATTAGTATATAGTTTTATTAATCTCCAACTATGGCCACTTTTATTAGCCATTATGTAGACAATTCAGGATATAATGTCTCCAATGTTTTCTTGATATTAGGTGTGTTCCTGGTCTTGACGAGGGCAAGGCCATGTATCTCTACTTTATCAAGGCAGAAACGTCAACTCCTTGTGGTTTACCAGCACGGGCTGTGCTCACCAGCTACTACAAGAGCAAGCACTTCAAGGGCCGAGCACGCGACTCTTTCAACGATTACACGAGCCCAGACCCAGCCATCCTGTGCAACGACAGCAACCAAAGCATGTATTGCCAACTGCTAGCGGGTCTAATCCACCGCCACCAAGTCCTAAGGCTAGGGGCCGTTTTTGCCTCGGCGTTTCTCCGAGCCATCTCATTCCTTGAACGCAACTGGGTTCGTCTCTGTAATGATATCCGCACTGGACAACTAGATCCCGCCATCACAGATCCTAATTGCCTTTCATGTATGTCGAGCATGCTTTCAACACCAAACCCACATCTTGCGGACGAGATAGAGCGCATTTGCAGCCGCTCATCGTGGAAGGGAGTTTTGTGCCACCTTTGGCCTAGGGCAAAATACATCGAGGCTGTTGTGACTGGCTCTATGGCACAATACATACCATCCTTAGGGTATTACAGCGACTGGAAATTGCCGTTGGTGTCCACCATGTATGCTTCGTCAGAATGTTACTTTGGGGTCAACTTGAAGCCCTTGTGTGACCCTGCTGACGTGGCATTTACCCTCATGCCAAACATGGGTTATTTTGAATTTATACCCTTGGGAGAGAATGGGACGATGTTAATGACCGTAGGGGAAGAAGAGGAGGTGCCTAATGATAAGGTTCTCGACCTGGTGCAGGTTAGGCTCGGCTGTTACTATGAATTGGTGGTCACTACCTTTGCAGGTAAGAAACAGTCTTTAATTAATTACTTGATCAAGATCAGAACATCTTGTAATTAAATTCTGTCAATTTCCAAAAACTGAAATTCTAATTCAAAAGTCTTTTTTTTTTTTTTCCTGCAAATTTTGTTGCTATATATTATATATATATATATATATATATATATATATATATTTATATACTGACGTTGTATTCTTATTAATAGTTAGTGCTTTTTTTGTTTTGGGTAAACTATGTAATCAGGACTATATCGTTATCGTATTGGTGACGTGCTCCAAGTGACGGGATTCCACAATCGAGCCCCACAATTCCGATTCATTTGTCGGAGAAATGTCCTTCTCAGCATCGACAACGACAAAACCAACGAAGAGGATTTGCACAAGAGCATCACTGTGGCCAAGAAATTGCTAGAACCATACAATGCCCTACTCGTGGAGTACACTAGCTATGCGGATACATCAACTTTTCCTGGACATTATGTATTGTTTTGGGAAATAATTCAACTCATTCAAGGATCAAAGCCAGATGATGATGATCACGGCCTGGCCGCAGCTACTCATCATGCAGTACTATTACTTGATGATCATCATGACGAGGTGCTCCAAGAATGTTGCATTGCTGTGGAAGAAGAGCTTGATTACATATACCGGAGATGCCGTGCATACGATAAGTGTGTTGGGCCCCTTGAGATTCGAGTGGTGGCGCCGGGAACTTTTGAGAAATTGATGGACTTGTTCATCGACCAAGGGGGCTCGATCAACCAATATAAAACACCTAGGTGCATCAAATCTCAAGCAGCTCTTAAATTGCTTAATTCTCATGTCAAGGCATCTTTCTTTAGTCCTCGGGATCCAAAGTGGATTCCTTAATTAAAATGTCATGCCAAACAAGACTTGTATATCCTTGTTGGTAATGATCATGATCGCGCGATCTACGCTCCATTAGTTATGTATGTCTTGCTATCTAGCGGCCGCCAGTAGTTATGGTTTCAACTTTAAATTTGGGAAGAGGGGGTACCACATCATGAGTTGATGCCACTAATTCCTTTAATTTGCACTGGAGCGATTGAATTTGCGAACTAATTCTGATGATCCACCGATCATTTCATCTTGAAAAATAAGAATGATTAGGTTTGATATGATTTCATAACAAATATCGACCACGTACATTCGAAATGGCGAGTGCAAACGATAGATAATTGGTACTGCTAGCTAAATGCAAAGCTGAAACTTGACGATCCACATGCATATAGATTGTTGTTGCATGCATATATATCAAGCAATAGAGTTTATATTATATATGTTGCCAGGTGCTACGCAACATAGGAAACAGGATAATCTGACGTTTCGCTTCTCAATGTGTCTCATTAGTCTGACAAGACGTACAAAAGCAAAAGCCGCTCCGAAAATGGGTGCACCCATTAATTTCCCTTTGTTCTGTGTTTCTGATCACCACTTGGTACTTCGATCATCACAAAGGGATCAGTAGTCAGACGTATGTCACTGATTACCTCATTAGCAGAATGCAATATTGCGAAAAATCTATTTAGAAGTGGAATCCGTATATATATTGATCGGGTGCAAAGTTACAACAGCTAGCTATAGACAAAAGCCACGCCTTGGTGATATAATAATAAATGGGGATTAAGGTCTCTTCAAATTCCTATATACGAAAACTTGAAGTCTCAAGTAGAAGAGATATTAGACTTATCAAGTCAGATATAAAATATTTGTTACTTATTTAATGCTATAGAGCGGGCCATTTAATGAGTCTATATTATCTCTTCCATTTGAGGTTCTTGAGTTCAAAAAAAATTTGAGACAATATTTTTTACAATGGCATGCGCACCAGATTAGTTATTTAACATTAATATTATTAAAGGTGAGCAAGCTGTCTGATCACTGAACAATACATTAATACATCTCATTTACTTTTTAATACAATATTAGGCATATTAATATAGCTTGCGAGTAATAACTATAGGTACTTTTCATGAAGATGCAGATCATACGACTATTGCAGAATATTATAGCGCTAAAAATGGAATAGGAATATGGTGTGTGTGTGTATATATATATATATATAACATTACTCTTAAGGATATATATATATATATATATATAGGACAGGAATATCATGACATTTATATTCTGAATAGGGATTTACCATCATCTAACCTATATATAGCTACCTAGTTTGGTTGGTCATAAACTCCTAATTCCATACGAATGGAGATCATCAGTACGTACTACTGCTTAATACACAATAAAACACAAATCTTATCCTTGGCTAATCAGACATGGAGATCGATCAGCACGTACTACTGCTTAATACATAATAAAACACAAATCTTATCCTTGGCTATCGATGGGAAAAAGGTGGATCCGGATCGAGGAGAATATTTACTTGAGTTCAAAGCCCACGGATCTCTTTTCATTGCCATCACTGATGAAAGCACTAAAAATGATGACTTGGAGTCAATAAAAGGAATGCCCACGGTAAGTACTAGATTATATCCAATATAAATATATCATGAATATCTATCGACCATGCATGATTGCCTGTATGAAAAATATATATTTATATTAATGGATATATAAGTAATAACATGCAGCTGGCTAGCCCTTAATTTATTTGCTGAAAGCATGCATGCATTTAGTCGCATTTTGCCGTGTATACTGTTTAATGGTATCAACATGAGATTAATTGCAATATATTAATTTGCAATATCGTTTCCACCAAATATATATTATATGGTCGATTCCTACGTACTGTGGCCATATTTTACGTACGTAATATATAATTCACCTGCACAATTTTCGATATTGCATATACTGATCGATTGCATATACTGATATTTCTCATTAGCCATTAGGATCATAATATATATATATATATATATATATATATATATATATATATATATATATATAAGATAGGATCATATATAATACGTACAAGCAAGCTCTGGAATTTTTTGAGGTGCCCCCACCAGTTTGAAATTTGCGCAGTCTTGCAATTAATCATTGTTATAAAGCATCGATCATGGATGCACCGGCACCATTTTCAAGCGTGCCCAAAATGCGCATGCAATTTGTTCGTTGACTTTTGAAAGAGATGACCAATTGTGTGAGCTCCAAAAAAAGAGTTGTCTAGATACTACATAAGTAAACACTAACCGAAAATTAGTACTTGTACATTATATTGTCATATAAAAAGTGATTTATGTTTTTAATTATTCTATCATTTTTCCAGCAGGCCGATATATGCAGAATGCATGGGAAAAAGAAAAGGAGATCATCTAGCATAAATTAATTAATATATATTGTTTGAACCCATTTAATTAAATTTTGAGGCTCGATCTGATAAATCAATTAAAATTAAATATCGAGGAACACGTTTATATAAATTATATATATATCAAACGTGGGAGAAGGTACATAAATCTTTTTCCGATACATGATCTATCTGATCATCGATCTCTGACGTGTATATGGATTCGAATCTTGTTCTCTTTTCTCCATGTCCCCCGGCCTGCTGCTGCCTCTCTTCGATCCCCCACCACACAGTTTGCTATGTACTTTAGTATCAATTTCTCAAACACTTCAATGCGCCGGAGAGATCAAAAGCAAAAGCATGAGGAAGCTATACGGATTAGTACTGCTCAAACAGATAATGCATATAAATTTTCTACATATATTTCACTAATGACCAATCTTGGAACGGCCATTTATATATATATATATATATGTATGTCACATCATCTTTAATTTATATATAATTAAATTATTAATTATTATATCCATTTTATTCTAAAGTTCATATATATATAATTATCCAGCCATCATGGGTACTAGGTCATGTCTAAAAAACATTATAATAAAGGCTAATAATTAGTTGGAAAGAGAGTTTATAATTTTATATATAGTAGGTAAGGTATCCCAGTAGGCTAGTAGCCTTGCAGTAGCCACGATCATTAGCATGAAGCTCAACGAATTAGGTAATTGCTAGCTATTCATGAATTCATCCATGGTTGGTCACGTAAAGACATTATCACTGGTCCATACAGCCAATTAATTTGTCGGTGAGAAAAGCTTCAAAGTCTGTTGGTAAATGATTAAAGCCTATGTTTATGGAGAAGACACAAAATGAAGATGAATGTGGAGGGTCAAAAGGCATGTAAAGTGGTTTCATTATTAATTTCATTAGGAAAAGCTAAAATGTTTTTGAGTGCTAGCTCATGTTTCTCTCCCAGCCACAATGCTTTGGGGCTAAGAGTTTTCGGATAAGGTTGTTCATGTTCATGTACTGGAAGGATGAGTGTGATGATGATGAGCATTTCTCAAAGCCTAAAATTTATATTTATTTTATGTGAAGGGCATGCATGCAAATCATGTCATTATTATCGATCCTTTGTTTAAGTCATGTGTACATAACCTTTTAGCAGGTGGGCTAGCTCTTGTTTTCAAGCAACTAGGTTTTAGTTTGAAAGGTGTCAGTGCCCATGAAAATGAAATAAATTATTCATATTATATTGATGTCTATATATTATTCTTGTCATTTTTAATCATATGTAATATATTTTAAATTATTTCACATGTTTCTCAATAAAATGTAGTCCCACTTAAAATGTGATATCTTAGTGAAATATGTGATCACTGGAATGATAAAATCTAGAACTATATATATCTAATTGATTTTGTTTTTTATCTGTATTTTCGGTGACATGCACCATGAAAAAGTTTCTCAGTGAGAGCTAAATACCCCATAATAAATATGACATGCATGTTA
Source organism: Cyclocarya paliurus (assembly GCA_029856935.1). Taxonomy (NCBI): domain Eukaryota; kingdom Viridiplantae; phylum Streptophyta; class Magnoliopsida; order Fagales; family Juglandaceae; genus Cyclocarya; species Cyclocarya paliurus. The sequence continues at coordinate 14,160,657 of CM056949.1, forward strand.
TTCATGATTTAATAAATAAAAAAAAAAATCTAAATCTCTCTTTCTTTCTTGAAAAGAAAATTATAATTTGAAAATATATATGGAGATAGAAGGTTAATTTAATTTACTGATTTTTTTTGTGGCAGATTTGTCACTCCTTTATCTACAGTAGTGGTGGTAAATAAAACTGGGCCGGAAATTAAGAAGTTAGTCCTTCATGAGTTTTAACATGACCTTTTCAGATCATTCCCCAAACTAGAACCTAAGTTTTTGCTCTTTGCCACATTGACCCGTGTGACGCGCGTACGTCTATATATAATGTTTTCTTAATCCAAAATCTAACATGACCAACGTACAAACTAATGTTTGGGGAGGGAGGGTGCGAGAAAGAGATTTTAATCCAAAATCCAGACTCCAACACTAAAATCTAACACTAAACTAGAATCTAATTTGACAAAAGTAACTTACCTCGATCCACTGTATGCATGGTGGAGGTGAAAGGGGAAGAGATCTTGGAGGCCCCTCCCCCTTAATCACCATTAATTTGTGGTGAAAGCAGGGATATCGAAGGGAGATTCCTTTCCCCCTTTATAATTTGGAGTAGTACTGGATCCGGTAGGGGTCGGATCCAATCCCCTAGCTAGCTATTTTTCAAAATTTTCTTTTTGTTTGAGTTTTTTTTTGGCTTGGATCATAATCGCACACATGACCCTAATTCGAAAAAATCTTTACGGCGCACTCATCGTGCTCACCGTTTTGACCCCAAAATCAGCCGTTTTCCCTTTGAATCATCAGTTTAAGTTATTTTTTTTCCTTTTATGGAAATATTTTACTGCCACTTTTAGAGATGATTTTTATTCCAGTTTAGGCTAGATCTTTGGCAAAATTTGTATTTTATTACGTGATTTTATTTTTATGCAATAGTTTTGATTTTGCTTTTTCAGATAAAATTCTCGAAATCTCAAATTTCCTTTGGCACCTATTTGAGCCCGATTTACAGGTTTTAGAGCCATTTTTTGACTTTTATGAATAAATATTACTTTTAGAATTTTCTCTCTATTTTACATAATTTCTCAATCTCAATATTTAGTTTATGTTGATTAACTAACGGTTATAATAATTCTTATTCTACTTGGTGTTACAAATTAACTTAAAATTACGAAATGCAACTTTCCTAGAAGGTTAATTATTCCAAACATCTTTACGTCTAAGCTTAAAAGAGCTGATCTACCTATGAGAAAAGAGACTCCTGAGCTTTGATACTGGAGCTAGAAAGCTCCTTAATTAATTTGCAAGACATGGCCTGGGCAAGCAGATGTAGTAATCTTGGCCATGATCATGTCATCTCATGTTACATCACTACAACATAATTTGTCTTTTGTAACAGAGAAAACCGTCACCAAAAATCAAAGAAACGTCACTAAAGACATTTGGTGACGGTTTGAAACCGTCACCTAAGGTGCATCACTGAATACATTTAGTGACACTTTATTGTTGAACTGTCACTAAAAGTATTTTTAGTGACGGTTGGAGTTGTTCTGTTCGAAGTGACGTTCGAACGTTATATTTTTTTGTGACGGTTGAAAACTGTCACAGAAAGTAACGTTCGGATGTAAATTTTTATGTCCGAACGCCAACCAGAGCAATTTACGTTCGAATGTCATACGTTGACGTTCGTTGATTGATTATAGTTTGAACGTATAATATTTACGTTCAGACATTTATACGTTCGAACGCATTAAACGTTCAAATTTTTGTTTGAACGTTATGGGAACACCATCCGAACGTAACGAGGATAACGTTCGGACGTATGTTCGAATGTTTAAGAGAAGTGTTCGAACAGACATGGTACATTCGGAGGTTTCATCAAACGTTAATCGTCAAATCATGTATTTACGTTTGAACGTTTGTTCGAACGTGAGATCTTGTTGGAACGTTTGTTTTTTTACATTCGAACGTACAGATCAGAAATACACTAATTTCATAAAATTAAGAAATTAAGAAACATAATAATTGTATCATATTACACACCATAAATATTCTACAACTAACAATGTCTTAAAAAGTTCTAAAATTAGATAGTAAAAGTTATATACACGAATTAAAGTGAGAGAATTCATTTCTTCTTTCCCCGCCCACCCCGCTTCTGTTGCAATGACATAACACGCTCCATTTGCACCATCATCTCCTGCTGCACTTGCTGTTGGACTTCATTGCACATTCTTTCTTCCTGGTCTTTCTGTTGGTTCTGCAAACGCATCTCTAAATGAAATTGTCGCTCTAAGAGGGACTCCAACTCTTGCTGCCTCGACCTCATATACTCATTCTCGCGTCGTACGGCTTCCAAATCTTTGGTAAGATTATTAATTTGTGAAGTCGAAGAGGATGAGGAGGATGAATCAGAATGCTTGAAAGATCGTCCCAAACCTCTTGTCATACTAGAATTGGGCTCGAGCACTTGCGTGAATATGTCTATGTCACTCGGAGAGGATTTCCAGGAACTGACTGTATCTCCATCATTTTTTCCTGTCATGTTAAAGAAAACACACAATAAGTAACGTATTAAAAGAAATAAAAAATAAAATTTTCACATGTTGCATAATTTATTTAACAAAAATAACAACGCTTACATAATTATCTGCAGCGACAGGATCCATCCACTCACTACTCTCATTAGTGTGAACAGCAGCATAGACATGAATGAGGGAAAAGTTTTTTGGATCATCACGTTTCTAACAAAGCCACATTAGCAATTTTAAAAAGATAATATTAGTACTTAAATAAAAATAGTTAAATAAATAAATATATTCTATAATATTATTAATTACCATTTTCTCAGCAAGACAGTGGAATGATCTTGAACTAGCATGATGGTGGACAGTCAAAGCGGATCTATTATTAGCATTCGTAGAACTTAAATGCTACAAAATTAATTAAGAATGTTAATTGATATATATATACATAAATATATAGCCCAAATATATATGTAAATAATCATTAGATATTATTAATCTAGAATACCTGATAATCTGAAGTTGCAAAAAGATCACAACACTTTCTCTAATCGTCTAACTTCATCTGCTGGAAAGGGGATTGCGCAGCCTCTTCAACCGTCTCAAACTTCTTGAAGTCGTCATGACATCGTCCCTTGTGACGTCGAAATACTGTAGCCATCAATCCATTCACAGTTCTCAAATCCTCGCTACGGCCAAAGTCGAGGTCGAATTCATCCTAATAAGCGAATTACGTCAAAAATATAATATACTAATCTAGTATACAACAAATATACTCTCAACGTAAACTCACCAGCACACGGCTTCGAATGTGCTCCTTAATCTCGAGCGAAACATCTCGCTATGATCGCACATAAAATGGAGCATAAGCTCGAACAAGTGTACCAATATATGAGGAAAGCGCTGCTGCACTATCATCCACGCCTCCAGTGGAATTATCAGGAATGTTGATCTTGAATTTTCCATACCTTCGGCATTTCTCAAGAGAAATGCCACGTGTATAACCACGACCGCGACGAGCGGATGCATCAACTATTAGATATAATATAATTATATATATATAGTTATTGAGATAAAAGTATTGAAATATAATTAACTATGTTGTTATTTTCTTACTGGTAGGTGTCGACTGATTGTCGTTCTCTTGCGTCTGCACTTGATCTTCAGGAGGGAAACACTCGGGTGGAGAGTCCTCAATAGGTTTGGGACTTGGACTAGGCGGAGGGGGCAAATTTCTTCGTTGTCGTTTTGGCGGCATCCTTGAGGCATGATTAATATGATAAAGAAAATTAATTAGGAAAAATTATTGAAAAGTTAAATATTTTATAGTCACCTATATGAATAAAATATTTAATACTTTTATTCTTCATCTTCGGATGTATTTTCCATGTTTGTTTCAGAATCTCCCTCAATAGCATCTTCGTCGTCATCATCAACCTCTTCTTCGTCCTCCTTATTCACTTCCTCCCTGAATTCTGCTTCATCTTCTTCTTCTGACTCTTCTCCTTCTTCTTCTTCACTAACTTGAATTGAATGATCATTTAATATAGACGGATCGAGAAGGATGGGTGAGACGTCATCTCTACACAAGGGGAGCAACTCGAGTGCACCGAGGTCAACAAACAAGTTAATACCCTCTCCATCTTCTTGGTAGGCCTCTACTATCGGAGTGTCATCTTCATCTCCACTATTCTCATAATCCGCACTCGTTCTTGCATCATATATATTTCGAGAGACAAATTTCTGTACTACTCGCCAAGTTATCTCTCCACTATCTTCATCAACACTTTTCATTGGATCAATCAAGTAATAGACTTGGGTAGCTTGACAAGCCAATACGAATGGATCATCTTCGTACCATTTAGATGCCGTATTGACACTCGTAAAGTTATTATCCCTATGTATCAACACCCGACCACCGCCTAAGTCCCACCAATCACACTTAAAGATATATGTTACAGACCCACCCAAATATTTCAATCCGATAATATCACGTATGACACCATAATGTCAATATCATCTGTTCCATGACTTCCCTCGATCAACACACCACAGTTTTGAGTCTTTCTATTACGTTCACGGTCCAGAGTATAGAATATATAACCTCGAACCGTGCATGCAGTGAATCGAAGTGCTCTATTAGAGGGACCACGAGCCAATGCATACAATTCAGAAGAAACTGAGCCGGGATCATGAGCACGTTGTTCCAAAATCTATCAATTTCAATAATATATACGTATTAAAAGTAACCCAGAATCAAAACATTATAAATCAAATAATCACAATGTAGTTTTAGTTCATACAAGTTCAAACCATCCGGGAAATTCTTCCTTGTGTCTTGCCTCTATATTCTCTACGTATTCCATCCTAAATTTATCCATGTGATCACTGTATATATGTGCAAAAGAAAATAATATTTTGAGCACAAAAGTTATAATTAAACGACATTTGACTACAATTTCTCAAAGCATGCAACAACATACCTGAGATAGCAATCAATTTCTCGGCAATTATTTAACACGTACCAACGAACTTTACCAACTCTCTATCAATTAAATCGTAACCCGTTTGTGCACCCAAGGGTCGTACATTCTGGGAAAACATTGATAGCTCACGAGGAGGCGGAGCCTCAAGATCAGCATTTCGCTCTTGAAGATTAAATCGTGTCTCAACACCACGAAGATATAGAGAGCAAAACGTTAACCATTCATCGTGTATATAGGCCTCTGCTATTGAACCCTCAGCTCTGGCTTTATTCCCAACAGTGCTCTTTAAACGACCCAAATATCTTTCAACTAGATACATCCAACGGAACTGCACCGGACCACCCAATAATGCCTCCCGGGGTAAGTGTATTGCTAAATGGACCATGACATCAAAAAATGATGTGAAAAAATATGCTCAAATTTACAAAGTATGGTAGCAATATCTTCTTCCATCTTCTGCAACATATCTCGATTTACTACTCAAGCGCACAAATTTTTAAAAAATATACATAGTTTAGTAATGGCGAGACGTACATTAGATGTCAGCTTTCCACGAATTCCCACCGGTAACAATTTCTGCAAAAGAACGTGGCTGTCATGACTTTTCAATCCACTAATTTTCCAGTCAACAGGACTCACGCATCTACCGATATTTGAGGCATAACCATCTGGCAACTTCACACCTTGCAACCATTTGAAGAAATCCATCCTCTCCTCCCTCGTCATCGTAAAACATGCATGCGACATGATCCCCCTATTGTCGTCCACTCGCAAATGTAGATTATATTTAATTCTCATTCTCTCAAGATCTTTCCTTGTCTTGATCGTGTCCTTTGTCTTTTTATTAATACTCATCAATGTACCCAATATATTATCACATATATTCTTCTCTATGTGCATTACATCCAAACTATGTCGCAACATGCAGGACGACCAATATGGCAAGTCAAAAAAAATACTACACTTTGTCCAATTCAATTCTGCTTCGCCTCTTTTTCTCTTATTCTTACCCCAGCCTTTGCCAAAATTGTTCGCTCTAATATGTACCAATTGTTCTACTATCTCTTCTCCAGACAACTCATTTGGTGCAATTCTGTCCTCTACTCTCCCATCAAACTTAGCACATTCGCTTCTCCATGCATGATTTGGTGGTAGATAACGTCGATGACCCATGCAGAATATGTTAACCACTCACTAGCAGTTTCTTTATTACACGTCGGACACGCTAACTTCCCTTTAGTACTCCAACCGGAAAGATTTTCATATGTCGGAAAGTCATTTATGGTCCACAATACTGCAGCATACATCTGAAAAGTTGTCGACGTGGATGCATCATATGTTCTGACGCCTGTTTCCCATAACTCTTTCAACTCTTCAATCAACGGCTTCATGAAAACATCAATGTCATTCCCAGGTGATCTCGGGCCGGGAATAAGTAACGTTAACAAAAAGTTTGGTGCCTTCATGCATCTCCATGGTGGAAGATTGTACGGAATCAACACTACAGACCAAGTGCTATAACTTGTACTCATATTCCTAAAAGGGTTGAATCCATCGGTAGTGAGTCCCAAACGCACGTTCTGAGCTTCTATCCCAAACTCTGGGTATTGATCATCGAAAGATTTCCATGCAAGTGAGTCAGCTGGGTGCCTCATATATGCGTTATTCTTAACTCTTTTCTCCTCGTACCACCTCATATCAACAACTGTTTTTTTACACATATATAGTCTTTACAACCTAGGTTTCAAGGAAAAATATCGCAACACCTTAATCGGCACATTTTTCTTGGCCTTCGACCTCGACTCTCCGCATACAGGACACGCTTCTTTCCCCTTGTTCTCCTTCCAGAACAAAACACAATCATTCTTGCATGCATGTATTGACTTGTACTCAAACCCTAATCCCTTTCTCAACTGTTTCACTTCATAAAAGTTTTTTGACAATGCAGACCCATCTGGAAACACCTCATTAAATAAGTCCAATACCATGTTTATTGCTTTCTTCGACATCCCACACAATGACTTAATGTGAAGCAACTGCACAATAAACGACATTTTGGAATGTTTTGTACATCTTGGATAAAGTTCGCGTTTTGCATCTTCCCACATTGCAGCAAAGTTTTCAGAATCACTCCCTCGACCACTTGAGCCATTGTCGTCTACGTCATCCATAAACATCCCAGCTCCAATGTCACCCAACATCTCCTCCATCTCATCCTGCTCATAATCATCATCTATGTCTCGCAAATAATTTGAATGACCAAACAATGCATCCGCTGACTGTGCATACGGCTCACCATGCAATACCCATCGAGTATACCCCAGATCCATACCGTTCACAAATATATGACTTTCAACTTCAGCCAATCCTATCACACACAAATTTTTACACCCTCGACATGGACACTTAATGCAACCACGACTATTAGCAGAGCCTCGAGCAAAATTAATGAAGGTTCTTACTCCACGTGCATAGGCTGCGTAATCCGTTCCAAGTCTATCGCCTAAACGCATCCAACTTTTGTCCATTTCTAAAAAGTTCTATCTATTAGTAACACTTAATGTACATTGAAAATTCACATGCATGTAATGCTCCAATTGCCACTGCTAATTTTTATAAGGTAGTTGGTCCTATCCCATTTGAGATTATATTATCCATATTGCACATATTCCGTCACTCTACTACTGTCCACGTCAGTAGAAATTTCGGCAGCACCTCCCTATAGTTCTCCAAGTATATATGTTCATTAAGAAAGATTGTGACCCTACGAACAGTATACCCGAAGAACAGTAGAGGAAGACACCGAAACTTCATACTAAACGTGTTCAGTAGGAGTAACAAGAATGTGCAATATAGATGATATAATCCCAAACTGTCCATACTGGACAATTTAGGAATTAGTGCACACCTAAATGTACACTAATTCCTGAATGGGTCTAAGGTTATTTATGCAATGTCACACATATTCATTCAAAAACCACATGAATCTTATATATACTAAAAATGTTAGAATTAGTAATGTTAAAAACATTCGGAAGTCTTATATTGTTGAACTAGATAGAGATGGAAGAATATGTTGGTGTGCCTACCGACATATGTACACAACGAGGGGGAATGATCTTAAAGTAATGTCTAAACTTTAGTCTAATTACTTAACTGTCACAAACTTTCTGGCATTTACACTCTAAAGGCCAGAGAGACTTTGAGAGTCAAGCAATTTGACAGACATTTCTTCGAGATCATTCTTCCTCGTTATATGATATTAACGAGTTATTATACTTAATTTTATCCCTCTAAGTTGTTATGGTCCACAATATTATAACTAATTGATACTTATTTATTTGTTAAGTTACTTTTATAATATTTATTTATTATACTTTAAATTGTAATTTTCACAATATTATAACTAGTTTATACTTAGTGTTAACTAGTTGATATTATAACTAGTTAGACTTATTTATTTATTAAGTTGAAAATTTTGTATTTATTTATTATACTTAGTGTTATCCCTCTAAGTTGTTATAAGTCCAATATTATAACTAGTTGATACTTATTTATTTGTTAAGTTACTATTATAATATTTATTTATTATACTCTAAGTTGTAATTTTCACAATATTATAACTAGTTCATACTTAGTGTTAATTAGTTGATATTATAACTAGTTAGACTTATTTATTTATTATATAGAAAATTTTGTATTTATTTATTATAATTAGTGTTATCCCTCTAAGTTGTTATAAGTCCAATATTATAACTAGTTGATACTTATTTATTTATTAAATTGAAAATTTTGTATTTATTTATTATACTTAGTGTTATCCCTTTAAGTTGTTATAAGTCCAATATTATAACTAGTTGATCCTTATTTATTTGTTAAGTTATTATTATAATATTTATTTATTATACTCTAAGTTGTAATTTTCACAATATTATAACTAGTTCATACTTAGTGTTAACTAGTTGATATTATAACTAGTTAGACTTATTTGTTTATTAAGTTGAAAATTTTGTATTTATTTATTATACTCAGTGTTATCCCTCTAAATTGTTATGAGTCCTATATTATAACGAGTTAATATTTATTTATTTGTTAAGTTACTATTATAATATTTATTTATTATACTCTAAGTTGTAATTTTCACAATATTATAACTAGTTCATACTTAGTGTTAACTAGTTGATATTATAACTAGTTAGACTTATTTATTTATTAAGTTGAAAATTTTGTATTTATTTATTATACTTAGTGCTATCCCTCTAAGTTGTTATAAATCCAATATTATAACTAGTTGATACTTATTTATTTGTTAAGTTACTATTATAATATTTATTTATTATACTCTAAGTTGTAATTTTCACCATATTATAACTAGTTCATACTTGTGTTAACTAGTTGATATTATAACTAGTTAGACTTATTTATTTATTAAGTTAAAAATTTTGTATTTATTTATTATACTTAGTGTTATCCCTCTAAGTTGTTATAAGTCTAATATTATAACTAATTAGATTTATTTATTTATTATATAGAAAATTTATTAGCTTATTTATTATAGTTAGTGTTATACCTCTAAGTTCAACAAATAAAATCTCAACATAACAAAATATTTCTAAACATATTCATTCATTAATAACAATATTCCAACAACAATATTCCAACAACAATATAAATAAACATTTCACAATATTATTTTCACAACAATATTATTTCCACATTTCAACAACACAATAATTTTCACAACAAAATTTTCTAAACCTCACAATATTCCAACAACAATATTCATAAACATTTGTATTCATCAATAAACACAATAAACTCACAAAAGTCTATTATAATTATATTTAATAAACATATAATCACATGCATCTCATATATATCCATATCCCTCTAAGTATCTAAACCTCACAATAAATTCACGACAATATATTATACATATTAATTCAAATATATTTTCACAATATTACCACAAGTCCAATTCATAAACCTTAATCACAACATTTAAAATTCAAGATACAACAATATTCATAAACATGCAATATTGTACTTAATAAACAATAATCACAACAAAATTATCTAAACCTCACAATAATCCCACAACAATATATTATATAGATTAATTCATCAACAAACACCATAAACTCACAATATATTCACAGAATTTCATAAATAATAATATATGATATTTCTAATCTATAACATAATATTTTCACAATATTACCACAATTTCACAATATTCTCTCCACAAAATGCATAAACATATATAATTAAAGTTTAGAAATATACCTAACACTTTTTAATATCCTCTTACAAAATATAAGTTTTCAATTTGCCAAAATAACCAATCCTTAAAAAGAAAAAAACAATACTAACTTGTTAGAGACATATGCATATTTATAAAAATAAAAAATACAAGTGAAATAGTCTAAATTAGAAATAATGGAAGAAATAGTTTTTCCTTACCAAAATACTTCCAAAATATTCACCCTCAATAATCACCCTCTCTCACTCTAGTTGTAATCGGCCTCTCACTCTCACTCTAACCCTCTATCTCACTCAAGCCCCCTCTCAACAATCTCTCCTTTCTATTTCGCACACGGGGAAGCAGAATGATTTCTGCTGCCCTCCCGTGCGTGACTTCATGCAAAAAACATTTCATTTGATTTAACGTTCGGACGATTCATTTAAACGTTCGAACGTTACTTCCTTCAGGTTAAATTTTTAATATTTTCGTTCGAACGTTTAAATGAATCGTTCGAGCGAAAAAGCTCATCACATAAAACGATAATCGAGCGGGAGAATTCCCGCCAACAATTTATTAACGTTTGAACATATATGTAATAACATCCGAACGATACAATTGAGCGGGAAATTTCCCACCAAAAAATTTGTAACGTTCTAACGTATATGTAATAACATCCGAACGATACAATTGAGCAGGAAATTTCCCACCAAAAAATTTGGAACGTTCGAATGTAATAAATTAATGTTAGAACGTTAAAAATTCATAAAATTAAGTTAATTTTTTGTTTTTTTTTTTATGAAAATAGACTTCATTTCATTAATGATCTCTCGACTACATATAGTTACTATATAGTCTATTTTGAACATATAAATAGTTACTATTATATATTATAGTTATATAATATATTATAGTTACTATATAGTCTATTTAGAACATATAAATAGTTACTATCATATATTAATGTTATATAATATATTATAGTTACTATATAGTCTATTTAGAACATATAAGTAGTTACTATTATATATTATAGTTACTATATACTATATTTAAAACATATAAATAGGTACTATTATAGTCTATTCAGAACATATAAATAGTTACTATTATATATTAATGTTATATAATATATTATAGTTACTATATAGTCTATTTATAACATATAAATAGTTACTATTATATATTAATATTATATAATATATTATAGTTACTATATAGTCTATTTAGAACATATAAATAGTTACTATTATATATTATAGTTATATAATATATTATAGTTACTGTATAGTCTATTTAGAACATATAAATAGTTACTATTATATATTAATGTTATATAATATATTATAGTTACTATATACTATATTTAAAACATATAAATAGTTACTATTATATATTAATGTTATATAATATATTATAGTTACTATATAGTCTATTTAGAACATATAAATAGTTACTATTATATATTATAGTTATATAATATATTATAGTTACTATATACTATATTTAAAACATATAAATAGTTACTATTATATATTAATGTTATATAATATATTATAGTTACTAATATAGTCTATTTAAAACATATAAATAGTTACTATTATATATTAATGTTATATAATATAATATAGTTACTATATACTATATTTAAAACATATAAATAGTTACTATATAGTCTAAAACATTCATATAGTTACTATTGTCCAATTATAGTTATAGAATATATTATAGTTAGAATATATTATAGTTATATTAATGTTATATAATATATTATACTTACAATATAGTTATGTCATTAAAAAAAAATCATTAATAAAAGTTTAAAATTGGATTTATACTAAAATGGAACGTTACTAGAAAATATATATGGAACATTATATTTATTAACGTTCTAACGTTTCATTCCACGTTGGAACGTTAATACTTATAATGTTTGAACGTTATATTTATTAACGTTCCAATGTATTTGAAACGTTGGAACGTTAACTATAAATAAATCCAAAACCGAACGCCCGAAACTCATTTCTCCGTTTTCTTTCGTTTCGACGCTGCCACTCCTCTGTCGCCGCCACCGTCAAACTCCGCACAACCATCACTAAAAGGTATGCATCTCTATTTTTATCTAAAAGTATATATTTTATTGATCGATTTCGATCGATTTCGATCGATTTTGTATTAAAACCGAAACCCATGGTGGCCGGATTTTCAACTCGATTTTCCGGCCACCACGGGTTACCATTGGCCAAAAGGTCACCGTAGAAATGTTCCTTGAAGTGTATACTTCATTTCTACGGTGACCTTTCGGCATTTAACCCAGTAGAAATAGGATTTGGAGCTTTTGAGAATGGCTGAGTTGACTCAGCCATTCCATCTCGTAACGTTTGAACGTAACACCAATACGTTCGAACGTATGTCGTTTCAATTTCGTGGCCTTCCACGTTCGGACGTATATTTTATACATCCGGACGTTACTACATTTACATTCGATTTTTTAATTTTTTAAATATTTTTAACAATTTTTCGTCTAAACGTATATTTGTAGCGTTCAAACGTATAAGAATTAAATTTATGATACGTTCTATATTTGGACGTTTAGTTAAACGTCTGAACGTTATATCGTTAGGTTCGAATGGTACTAATAAACGTCTGACCTTTTCATCGTAATTTCTGACGTATATTTTCTATCTTCGAACGTTAATGCAAATCAGTTTAATATTAAGACAAATATGCATCAATAGTACAATTAATTTTGTTTCATTTTCTATTTTCAGGAGATGGCTCATCCTTTGCATTCCAGAAAATGAGGGAGGGAAGGAGCCACTCAAGACACTGCTCGGATCAGGTCTCGTACTGTTATCGTCGAACGAGAGGCCCTGATCAATGAGTTTGACGAGCTCAGCTGGGAGCATACCAACCTGAGAGATGTCTTCCTCAGTAGAGGCTGGGGAAATATCTGCACATTGAGGGGTAAGGCATATCCCTCTATGGTTCAGGAGTTATACATGGAGATGTGCTCCATGCCTCAGGACGCATCCTCTCACACCGTGACAGTACGCTGTGTGACATTTGAGTTTTCAGCCGATGTCATCGCCGACCACCTCGGGATTCGTCGAGGAGTTCAGATATCGACTGAGGCAGATGTAGGCACTTCTGCATCATCTACTGGCCCACTTGATGCATCATCAGCCAGAGATGCAGACCAGTCAGAGGCCGAGGGTGCTGACCCTTCTGCTACGGATGACGACCGAGATGAGGATTTCTACATCCTCACCAGGAGAGACCGCATGCAGCTCGAGAGGCCGAACTCCTTCCACCAAAATCATTTGCTACCGTTCTTTCGCATGTTGCATCTTATAGTTGCAACAAACGTGGATCCTGTGGCACATAAGACCACATTTAGTCGGATTCGGGCATAGTTTTTGATACGGGTGGCACGTGGAGATGCTAAAGATTTGCCCCTGCTCATATTTGACAGGATCCGTTATGAGGCGAGCATCGTCTTCACGGACAACCTCCCATACGGTGTCCTGCTCAACTGGCTACTACTTGCTCAGGGAGTGCCAACCCAGCCTTTAGAGCTGGCCAAAGATCAGATGAGCGCCCTTGACATGACCACTCAACGACGTAGCATTGGACAGGCGAGGGGACGTTGGCCACCCCTGTAGCGAATCTAGTTCCTCTGACGTAGCCCCAGCCCAGTGTGGGGAGTAGTGGTCAGCAGCCGACCAGTACATCTGCGGGAGATGTGCGGCCTGCTTGGGTTGATGCAGTGATCTCGCAGCTGACTGCGCATATCGATCCCGTGTACATATCCTCAACGACAAGGTTGATACCTTGACTGAGGAGGTACGGGCCGCTACGACTTTCCCGGACGGCGATATTATCTGAGTGTTGTTTACGTACTTTTATCATATTTTATGTATTTTGTTTTTAATATTTGTAAGGAACAATATTATTTAATATATCTATGGTTTTTTAATTACAATTCTCAATCATTTTTAATGTTATATTTTTCAACTTCAATACTAAATCACTGCACTTCATATGTATATATTTAAATATGTATATATAAATATATACATATATATATATATATATAAACATAAGTTTATATATATATATAAACATAAATATTTAAAATATATATAAATATATAATTATATTTTACAAATTGTGTATATATAAATGTATACAAGTCAATTTTTTAGACTTGTATCCAAATTATGCAATATAAAAACCACATAAATTTAAAATTAGAACATATTTAATTTAAATTTATAAGTAACGTTCGGACGTTACTTACTAAGGTTCGAACGTTTGCGCTAAAAAATTTCACGTTTGGACGTTAATTATTAAGGTTCGAACGTTTGCGCCAAAAAATTTCACATTCGCACGTACGTAGCCACATGTCCAAACGTATGTGTGACGTTCGAACGTAATTTTCTCATTCGTTGGAACGTAAAAAAAATCTCATCCATCTTTAGTGACGATTTTCAAAAATCATCACAGAAAATACTTTTTAGTGACGGTTTAGGGACTGTCACAAATTCTCAGCTGTCACTAAAAACCAAATGTGTTGTAGTGCATGGCATAACCTTTATATTTAGTTTGGCTCGACCATACTTGCCTAGCTTGTATGTAGAGTTAATATCAACTGGTTGTATAAATTGTGTTGTGTCCATGATTAAGAACGATGTCATTTCTAGAAAATCTATTGGAGTTGGATTTCTACTACGGACCTTGACTAAAAAATATTTTCTTATTCTTAGCACCAGGTACAAAGGTTCCTTATAATAAATAAAAGCATTCTTTATTAAAAATATAAAAGAGATTATGCGGAAACATTTATTAAAATTTATCAAATCTTTGTAATATAATAACTTAAAAGCTATGTGCATGATTTAGGCCTCTGCCTTGCCTCCCTTAGCTAATAAGTCTTATCCTCCAGCTCCACTTTCATAAATATTCTGTCCTGTGGTGGTTTAAAAACGTAAAATAAAATTAAAATGAGTCGAAAACTTAGTAAGAAACAAATCATAACATAAATATACTAAACTTAAAGCTTTTCATAAAATATTTCATGCTAAGAATTTAAAATCATGATCTACGGATGCTTATGACATGCATGACTTGTTTTGACTTATCAAATTATCTGATTAGTCAACACACTTAACTCTATTTGCATGGTTGTGCACCGATCCCTCATCCTATGGCCACAAGGAGAACCACTGATATGATTTGATACTACTATATTGTGGTGGACCACGTTTAAGTTCGTGACTTGCACATTCACCCTGACTATATTGGTAGGCCATCGAGGTACTCCTGTTAGTTGTTTATGGTGGTTGGGGACGTGAGTCTATGGTGGTGTAGGACATAGGCTTAAGGCAGTGCTTTGGGGGCTTCCGTCATGCAGAAGAGGGCATGGCAGCGTGAGGCGGTGGTTCATAGAGATTTATGTCTACGGGCTATGATATTCTAGGTTTTGGTGACCTTAGATGTTGACTCGGGATAGAGATTGGGTGGTGCATGGCCACTGCGTTGGGCAACGGCTTGAGGCTGTAACAAGAGGCAGCTGATCGAGGGTTGTAAGCAGAGGAGGAAGCGGTGGTCGTGAGTTAGAGAAAAAACCCTAGCACACAAGGGGGCCTTCAATTGAATAGGGTACTTAGAAGTACTCTTGCAGTTGACTAGTAGTTGGAGTCTCATGGCCGAGGGATGTGGTGTGGGCTTGCTTACCATGTTTCCTTTATTTAATATTTTTCTTTACTCAATAATAGTCTAAGTATGTAAGCAAGACTTTGGGCCTTTTAAGCACTTGTGGTCATCTAAAGTAAGGTCATAGCCTTAAACTCTTTTAATTTCCCTTGTAAGAGTTGCTAGTGTCCTTTAGTCAAGTCAGTCCTATTTGTATGTCTGGAAAGGCATATGGAATATATAAAAAATCCTAAAATTTTCTCTTCCTTCCTACTTTTCCTAGAGGCGCTCCCCTCGAAGAGAGCTACTACCCTGTCATTTTTACTTTATTATTTCCATTATGTTACAAAGTGGTATCAGAAACACCGTTCTTTGTATATCAATATTACAAGTATGGCAGAAGGTACAAGATTGAATCAATTACAAGATGGGTTCAATGCCATAAAAAAATCAAATGATGTATTGGAGATTGAGGTGCTTGCTCTGAAAGGGCAATTTGGCACCATAGTACAATAGCTGGCAGCCTTGACAACAAAGATGCACAAAAGGAACCAGAACAACAGTCATGGAGAATCAACATCTGATGTGCAACCTAGTGAGGGACCTGTCATGCCTTAGCACATGCAAGAAATACAAGCTAGAACATTCAGATTGGACTTTCTGTTCTTCCATGGTGAAGATCCTGCAGGTCAGATTTATAAAATTTTTTACTTTTCATAATACACTGCCTCGACATCGTTTAAGACTAACTTCCTTTCACATGGAGGGTAAAGCCCTCATTTGATTGCAAGATCTAGATGAATCTGGGCATATTGGTGATTGAGATTCCTTTATTAGGGTCTTGTTGGTGAGATTTGGGCCTAATGCTTATGATGACCCAATGGAAGCTCTTACCAAGTCGAGACAAAACGACATAGTGGAGGAGTACAAAGCTAGGTTTGAGACCTTGTCTAACAGGCTAAAGGGCTTTGTCTGATACCTACAAACTCAGTTGTTTCCTTAGTGGCCTTAGGGATGACATTCGTTTACCTATTAGGATGTTCAACCCTTCCAACTTCATTTTAGCCTATTGCCTAGCCAAGATTCAAGAGGAGAATGTTAACCTTGCAAGAAAAAGCCTCAGATTTGGATTCAACTACTCACCTAACCCTGGCATTCTCAAGAGCCCCAACCATTTCCCAACCAGCCAACAGAAAAACACCATAAAAACCAATAGAAATACCCAAAAATCCACACTACCCATACAAAAAAATCAACCAAAAACAAATGAAGGAAATGAGAGATAAGAGACTATGCTCTTATTATGATGCAAAATGGGGCCAGGGGCATAAGTGCCAAAATCCAAAACTTTACTTGCTTGAAGATGTGTTACTAGAAATTGAAATTAGTGAAGTAGGTGGTGATGAGCAAGGATAAAAGGTCGAAGAACCCGCAACCTTAGAGGTGGTTGTTCCACATAGGGATCCTGAAATTTTCCTCCATGCATTGACTAGCTCCCATAACCCAAAAACCATAAGGGTTAAGGGGAGGATTGGAGCACAATGGGTCACCATCTTGGTGGACTCGAGGTCCACTCACAACTTCCTAGGCCCTGCTATATTAAACAAGGCTAAATTACTCTTAAACCACCGTGAGAAGGTGAGAGTTGCTAATGGGGAATTCATACCTAATGAAGGAAAGTGTAATGGGGGTGAAGGTCCTAATACAGGGAATTGTCTTTACAATGGAAGTGCATGTATTTGTCTTAGCTGGTTGTGACATGCTATTGGGAATTAAATGATTAAGAGATCTGGGATCAATTTTGGGGAATTTTGGGGACTTGACAATGAAATTTGGCTACCAGGGGAATGAAGTAAAAATTCAAGGGTTGGATGCTGTAAAAATGATTGAGGAAGGGTCTCTAAAAAATCTAATAGGGTTGGGAAAAAGGGGGAAATTGTACAAATGGTGGATGGAGTTACCAGCACTGAATTAAGAGATGCAACTAAGGTTCCTACTGCCCTACAACTCCTGTTAAGGCAGTTTAAAGATGTATTTGCTAAACCAAAGGGGTTACCCCCACCAAGAACCCATGACCATGCCATCAACCTTATACCTGACACTAAACCTATATCCATAAGGCCATATAGATACCCCTACTTTCAAAAGGATGAAATTGAAAAAGTCGTGAAGGAGCTGTTGTCTACCGAGGTTATTTAGCCAAGTCAAAGCCCTTACTCTTTCCCGGTATATCTAGTAAAGAAGGCAGATGAGACATGGCGGCTGAATGGTGTCACCATTAAGGATAGATATCCTATTCCGGAGGTGGAAGAGCTCATGGATGAGCTGCAATAGGCCATTATTTTTTATAAGTTGGACTTGAGGTCGAGCTACCACCAAATCAGAGTTAAACCAAAGGATATTGCAGAAACAACGTTTAAGACTCATAATGGGGCACTATGAGTTCCTAGTCATGTCGTTTGGGTTGACTAATGCTCCATTCACTTTCCAAAACTTTATAAATAACATATTCCACCCTTATTTGAGAAAATTTATACTTGTTTTTTTTTTTATAATTTTTTTGTCTACAATAAAACAGGAAGGGAGTATGTGGACCACCTCCAAACCACTTTGAAAGTAATAAAACACCACAAGTTGTTACGCAAACATACCAAATGCCGTTTTGGGTACAATCAAATAACTTATTTGGCCACTTAATCTCAGCTAGAGGTGTACGGGTAGATCCCGAAAAGTTGCAAGCAACGAAAGATTGGCCTTTACCTAAGTCCCTAAAGGCTCTAAGGGGATTTTTAAGTTTGGCAGGCTATTACCACTGGTTCATAAGAGGGTATGGTGGGATTGCCTCACCCCTAACCCAAATGTTAAAGAACGATTGGTTTTAATGGAGTGAAGAAGCTAACGTGGCCTTCCACAAACTAAAAGAAGTCGTTACCCAACCCCCTGTTTTGGCCCTACTAGACTTTTTAAGACCTTTCACTATTGAGTGTGATACTTTAGGAAATGTAATTGGGCAGTGTTTATGTAGCAAAGTAGACCCATAGCCCTTTTCAGCCAGGCCTTGAAGGGAAGAGCGCTCATGATGTCCACATATGAGAAGGAACACTTCACCCTCGTGTCAACCGTCCTTAAATGGATGCCTTACCTTGTAAGACATACCTTTGTGGTACACACTGACTAGCAAAGCCTTAAGCACCTCTTGGACCAAAAGGTGGGAACCTCGATGCAATAACACTAGATCAGTAAGTTATTGGGGGACAAAATTCAAATTTCGTTCCTAAAAAAATGATGGATGGTGTTTACCGTTATGTTCGAACGATATATGAAGGGATGAAAAAATTACATCCCTAATAAAATAAATGTTCGAACGTCCAGAAAAAACGTTCGAACAAAATATAATAAACATTTGAAAGGACAAAAGACATGATCTGTTGTAGTGGTGTTCTCTTAAATGAAATTTTAAATAAAATATTTTATGTGCATCTCGATCATGAATGTTTGTAATCATTATATATACTTTATGTCTCTATATATGCATATAAAATATACGTAATAAATTACAAGAAATTGAAAATATTGTTGCACTATTAGAATATTCAGTTTGACACTGGCCTTCGGAGATCATCACCTACTACTCCTGGCTCCACTAGCTTTTAATGGTTTGGTACGCGCGCACACACACACACACATAAACACACACATATATATACCTACTAAATAAGTGGGAATCGCCAAGCTACAGTATTGTACAGTAATTTTTCCATGCTTCATTTTTTTTTCCTTCTGTGTATCTTGTGTTGTCTCTTTTTTGCCCATCACTTTCTATACCTTTGTGTCCGTGCAGTTGGGGATATATTTGTCTTTTGGTGCGGTTGGGTTAGATATTAGGTTTGTTTGGTTGTTTGCCTTTTAGTCTTCTCTCTTATTTTGTGTGCCCGTTCTCTTTCATCTTCTTTCTTGTTTTCTTTAGGTTTTTGCCTTTTCATTTTCTGTTTCATTCTCTGCGTATATTCCCTTCCGTGTTGCTTCTCCAAAAGCAAATGACTTTGGTTCGTTGCATTCTGTTTTGCAGTTTTTCTGTGGGTCTTTGCATTTCTTTTGTTTTGGGTTAGGATGTTAATGTTGCTTGAAGGTTGTAACTTTTTTACCCGTGTTGGGTTTGCCGTAGTCTTTGAAACAATATCTATTTTTCCAGTTTTTGGGGGGTTGAAGGACCCGCACTTTACTTCTTAATGTAGTGGCTGTTGGTGTGGGGTTTATTTCCACCTTGATCATATCTTTGTACCTGATGTAATGTCTCATTTTTTTTGTTAGTTTAAAGAATGAGATTGGGGTTGCCTTTCTGTGTGGTTGGTTTAAGGGGTTTTAATTTTTTTGTTCTCAATTTTTATACAAGGTTATAGGATTTTTCTTGCTTTGGGTTTGACATGGTTGTTGGTGGAAAATCTATTTTTCCCTTTTCGAGAGGGGGGTTTAAAGGACCAGCACTTCACTTGTTTTTGTATTGGCTGTTGTTGTGGGTTTTTTTTTTTTTTTTTCGCCTGGTGTATGTCGTTGCACCCAATGCAAGGTCTGATTTTTTTATGGTTTGGAGGATGGGATTGAGGTTCACTTTCTAGGTCGTCGGTTGTCATTTGTCGGGAGTTTTGGTATTGAATGTTGCTTTAGCAATTGGAATCTTTTTGTGTCGTAGTCGATGATGGATTTTGGTTATGTATTTGTTGTGTGCCGTTGTGGATTATTTTTCCTGGGAATGTGGTGGTGGTTGATGGAAGATTTGGTTTTTGGTGCAGTTGTTTTTTTGTGGTGATAGTTCTGATCTTTTTTTAAGGCTTACATTTTTTTGTTTTTTCATTCTCATCCCGTGGTCGATGATGCACTTCATTTTTGTGAAAAGAAGTATGTAGATTGCTATTTCGGCTATGCTGTGTTTGTGGACTCGATTTTGTTGGGGAAGTTTTGATGAAAGATATTGGTTCTTAGTGTGGTTGTTTTTTTGGGGTGGAAATTTTGTTCTTGCTCTAAGGCTTGCATTTTTTTATTTTCTTGTTCTCATCTCATGGTCGATGATGCACTTCGTTTTTCTGAAAGGAAGTATATGACTTTCTGTTTCAGCTGTGCCGTGTTTGTGGACTTGATTTTTTTGGAAAAGTTTGGATAAAAGATATGATTTTTTGTTTTTGCATTTAAAGGTTTCGGTTTTTTGCCACTTAACAGATAGTATTTGTTTGTTTGTTAAAGAAATATACGGATTTTTTTCCTTTGCTTTGCCACTAAAGATGATTCCATTTGGTTTTGTTTCAAGTGTTGAAATTGAGTTTTTCTTGAGGTGATGATGTAGTTATGCATATTCAGAGATTTGTTTTTTTTTTTTTTGGGAGTTTAAGTGAGTGTTTTGATACTGCAGATTTATTTTTCTTATGGGCGGTTTAAGTGAGTGTTTTGATACACCTCACTTGCTATAGTCAACTCCCATGAGTGCGTAACGTCTGAGACTATGGGGTCATTTTTTGCACCGTTGGGTGGGCGGTTTGATGTCATTGGAGCTGTTGAATGCGGTGGTCGGTTTTTTCATGAAATTTAATGTTGGTTTGGCCATTGTCGGGTATTTTTTGGTGTTCCTTTTTTTTTTTTTGCCATGAAGATTACAATATTTTTGTTTTTGTTTTTTCTACTTTTGATTATGTTGAGGTTCGACCCTTTGTTCCCGATTTTTACGCCTTTGGGTGTTGGGTGTTAGTGTTTTATGTATTTCAGTTAGTCAGAGATATTTTCTGTGAAGATCTATTTTTGTTTTATTTTTTCACTTTGCATTAGAGAATCAAATTTGTATCTTTCTGAAAGAAAATATACCTTTATCTTTATTTTTTTGTTTATTGTGATAGGTGTGTTTCTTTTATTTTAATTCAAGTTTTTTAATTTTAATTCACGTTTCTTTTATATCTATACCGATTAATTATATATATATATATTAGTTTAATTGAGGTTGATAGCCGTTCAGTAGGTTTTAATTGAGAGATATAGTTTTCTTTTTCGATGTTTGATATTTGGTTGAGGATTGCAACTTTATTTTCAGCTTTTTCCATCTTGTTGTAATTAATCCATGTCGGTAATTCAGACGGATGTGTCAGTCCGTTGGTCAGTGCATTAATGGTATTGTCACTGCATCGATCAATTTATTAATGGTTTGCTCAGTTCATCTTTTAGGATTTTTTTTTTACATGCTTTTGGTATTGTTAGTTCAATTAGGTAGCTTGTTAGTTTCTTTCGATGTTGGTGTTGTTCATGTCCCATTTGGTTGGCGTCTTTCCATTTATATGTTCGAGACTTTTAGTTTCTGGGGGGGTTTCCTAGATATTTTTTGGGGATGGGGCTAAGTGTGCTAGTGTGCCAGGTTGAGTGATGGGTTGAATATTTGCGATTCTTTATGTTAGTGGATCAGAGAGTTTTTTTTTTTTGGGAAATGCTTTTCCCCAAAAGGTGGCCACCAATTGAATTTTTTTTATTTTTATTTTTTCATTTAATTGTTAAGTAAGGATTTTAAAATGAAATACAAATTTTTATTTTTTTTTAAAATATTTAATGAATTTAAAAACATGTTTGAAAAAAAAAAGACAATTTTTTTTACCTATTTGGTTGCTATTTCGGTCGTCTCCCTCTGTTGGTAATTGTGCTTTTTTGGAGATATGAATTGGTTGATGGGTTTGTGTGTCAGTTTGCCAGATTGACAAGATGGTTTGAGTGTGTTGGCTTTTGTGTCTTTAGTGTATTCAAATTTTTTACTTTTGCTTTCCTCTTTGGTATCCATCGTTTGGAGAAAGGTTTGTGAGTGACTCTGATTGATTTACGTCTTCCTGTGGATAAGTCTTTTCTTCACTTATTATTTCTAGATTTTTACATGTTTAGACGTTGAGCTCTATTCCTACTTTATGCCTAGGCTTATGTAAACTGTGATGGATCTTTTGAAGTTCCATGCGCACATTAGCTCTTCTTTTTTAGTTCCACTATTTTGTAACTTTCTTGCACAAACTGTTCTGTTCTTAAAACTAGGTTTTGTCTTGAGCTTTCAGATTTTTTCTTTTCTCCTAGAACGTTTTGTGTTAGTCAAGTTGTGTTATTTCTTTTATCCTTTTTCATGTATTCTGTTTCGCTTTATTTGTCCTTTCAGGCATGCCTGGTTTATCCATTTCTTCCTTTTGTGTGCTTCCTTTCCTTGGTTGATGAGTTTTCTTGAATTGGCTAGGCCTTTCAGAGCTCCTGTTCATCTCGAAATTCGCTTGTAACCTCCCCGCGATCGGGGGCTGGAGGTAGAGCGTCGGTATCCTCCGCTATGTGTCATGCTTCATTTGTGCTTGCATGGTCTTCTCCTATTGTGATTTTTTTGTTTATGCATTCCTGGTTCTCTGCTTGGTCTATTTCAAACTTGTTATCCTCCACCAAGACCAACCAGAAGCTATGATGACAATCAACAGCTTACCTCCCCGCGAGGTGAAAGTGAAATGTAGGCCTTAAATGTTGTCTTTTTTCTCTTATGAAGGAGTGTGGGCCAACCTTCGGCTACCCGGAGAGCGAAATCCTCATCAACGGAATCTATATCAACAAAATCTTTATTAGCAACTTACCTAGTGTTTAGTGCGAAAGTCTCTTATGGGTCTTCTTTTTGGGCAGTTTTAACCACTTTCCCTTCTAAACAATCGCTATTTATATCTTGTATATATTTGCATAGTGTGGATTCTTGGAGCATTGAGTTTTATGTAGGTGTTGGAAATTTTTTGGAAAAGGAGTTGCTGAATAAATAATTTGTTTTGTTGCTTTGAGAGGAAGGACACATAGGTTGCAATTCCGACAGTTATATCCTTGAGCCTTTATCAAATATCAAAACAGAACAACGCATTATTCTTTTATGAATTCCTGGTGGATGTTATCCTCGGCATTGCGAGGTATGTGTCTTTCGTCAAGGAGAAGTGAGCCAGGAAGGTGAGATCGCCTTCGCTGAGCTCTATGCGTTAAGTTCTTCCAATCTTATAGTTTGAGACCACGGTGTTCTTTTTTTCCCTCCTTTTTAAGGTGTTTGCTGAATTTTGTTTTGTTTTTTATGTTTTTAACTTCCAGTTTTATTGTCTAAGACCAGGAAGGACACATATGTTGCAATTCTGACAGTTATATCCTTGAACTTTTATCAAATATCAAAACAGAACAACGCATTATTCCTTCATGAATTCTTGACAGATATAGTTGTTGGTATTGTGCAGTATGTGTCCTTCATCAAGGGGAAGTGCATAGGAAGGTGAGATCTGCCTTCGTTAAGTTCTGCGTGTTAAATGCTTAGCTTGGTTTCCCTCATTTTTAAAGTGTTCGCCGAATTTAGTTCAGTTGTTTATATGTTTTTACCTTCCAGTCTTATTGTCTGAGACCACAGGTTATGTGCATTGTTGAGTAGTTTCATGATATTGTTTCATTTCATTTGGTTGTCGTTGGTTTTCCTACTGACTTATGTTGTTGCCCTACAGATTGAAACTTATTTGTACATTTGTTGTTGTGTTTGTCTTGGTTTGGTTTCTCTATGGATGTTTGTTTACTCTTTTTTGTTTCTACTCTGTATGTCTTATTTTGTTTGTTTGGTACAAGTTTGATTCCCATATTTCCTTCCCCTTTGATCTTATTTTAATTGCTCGAATTTGTTTATCTCTTCTTTGTAAGGAATTTGGAATTCCTATTTTAATGGTCAGTTGATTTGAGGTTTGTTTGCCTTATAGTTATATTATATGTTTCTATAATTTGGTCCTAAATTTGCTTTTCTATTCAAGCTGATTAGGTCTTTTTGTTGTGTTTTAGATTTCTGTTTTCCTGTGTGTAATTTTGTTGGGATATATTTGTGCGTGTAAGCATGAACATTATGCTTTACTTCTGTGTATATTTGAATAATCCCTATTTTTTGTATATTTTGTTTGATTGTTTCTGATTTGGTATTGAAGTGGCTTTAGAGTTTGTATATATTTAAGTTTTTTGTTTTAGGGTTCCAAATTTTGGTTGATGCTTTTGTTAAACAAGATGGTTCAAAGTTTATCTTGCTTGAGTGCTGGGTACTTTTTTTTAGTACCCCCATCTTTAATGTTGTTTATTATTCGGTTGGTTTATGCTGAAAATATTGCATTGCTTCCTTTTGAATTGGTTTTGCCAATGTAAAAATCGTTGGCACTTTTTTTTTTTTTTTTTTATGTTTATATCTATACTTATATATTAAATATATATATAGTTTCACTTCGCTTTGTATGCTTTTGAGTTATATATATATATATAGTTCCGATTCATTTTTCCTAGTATATGGTTTCATCCTTTCGTTATTAATTTTTCCTGCTTTTATCTGCTTATTCGTGAAACTTTTATGAAAGGAGAAGGTTATGGTTTAAGATTTGTATCAGAACATTTATAAAACTTAGAACTATTTTACTGTGGCAAAATAGAAAAGGTAGAAAATCCTTAACCCAAGGAGGTTGGAATCTATGACAAAATTTTTGATAAAATAGAAGAAATAAACATTGAGAGGTCTTTAATGTTTGCAAAAATCATATCTCAAACTTTTTTTTTTTGTACTTTTTTAAATGTTGGGAAAAAGAATAAATAAATGTAGGCCACTGTAATAAGGGTTTTTCTCTATTTTCCATTATCTATGCATTTATCTCCACCTCTTTGGGTAAACAAGTAAGGTTTTAGACATTATTTTTCTTGTCGTAGTCATATAGTTATGATTTTTCTAAATTTATGTTCTGGAATATCCATGAGAATACATCACCAAAAGAAACTTATGTAGAAAAATATTTGTTGCAAAAACTTACAGGGTATCTACTAGAGAAGAAATTCAATATATCAAAACTAACCCAAATTATAAATTACCTGATAATTTCAAGTAAGAGGTTTTGTTGCCATGAAAAAAATGGGGATGCAAATATTGAGATACTTAGGATGTTTACTATCGGTGTGTAGAAAATTTGAATGATAATATCATTAATTTCTGATAAATTGATTGTCTTGAAAAATAAAGCTGGTTTAGAATTAAAAATTTTGTTATATTTTATACAAGCCATGAAAATTTGTTATTTTTAAAACAGCTAAGTCGACGGTGGAGTATTTTCGATAGTATTTTCCAAAGGAAATATATTATGTTTTCATTATTGTTTAATCTTCCATTTCATAGTTGTTGAAAGGGTTAAAGTTAGTCGTATTGCTTAATCCTCTATTAGATATATATATATATATATATATATATATACATATGGTTGTTAAAGTGTTGAACTTAGCCCTACAAGTAAATTATTTGTTGGACATAAAGAGTCAATTTAAGGTGAATCAGATATTTGAAACCACATATATGTGCTTTTATTTCCTATTCCGATACTTTCATGTGTTTTTCGTGGCAAATTCAGAAGGATGTACATTGTTAAATAATATATCAAATTTTGCGCTTGTCAGAACTATTTTGTGGATTTGTTGAGACATAATTTAGCAAGTGCACCAATAGAAACAATAGAGGTTTCTGAACAAGTTACGATTCAACAGATATACTAATTTCAACCTCTTTTTAAAATAGTCTTATTGTATCATTTCCATTCAACAATAACATTCTTTTCCAAATAGGCTCATTGTATTGATCAAGTACAGTTGACTCTTCAAAGAAGCACACCAACATATTCTTTGGGTAAGTGGAAAACATAAAATCAGTTCATTCTTGACATTCCATTTTAACTTTTTGCCACACTTAGTATTGTTTCTAACAAAATCGTTCAAACAATTATTATGAGCTCTAATCTATTATCTTGCTTTTTTCCTCAATTTAATAGGCATGAGGCATAATCGTTTGTTGTGCATAGACAAATACTGAAAAGTGTCCCACTCGAAACAAATTATTTATGATATGCGCCACATTGTAAAGTATAAAGATTCTTCCATGAAACAAACAGTTTATGTTGTGCTAATGGGTCAATTTTTTTGGTTGCAAGTGATGTTCCTGATCAAATTTATAATCTGTTTGTTTCAAACACTCCTGAATCTGCACAATTTTAGAAATATGTCCAGATGTACAACAATAAATTTGCTTTTACGTCTTTTTGACTTATATTTGATAAAGACTTGTGTTAAAGGTATAGAGGAATTTATATGTTTTGAACTCAAGAACAAATCTACCAGAACTCCTCTAATTTTGGTCCCTTCAAATGACCGACCTTCTAATTTGCAACTATATTTCTATAACATCAAGCATGAATTTGAAAATCGCATTCTTGATTCAGTTAGAATGGATCCATCAGTTATTGCTCAGCTCATGGATATTCTTTGTGTAAATCCATATTCTATATTTTTCTGATCTTTTGGTGATTTGCCAAATTTAGAATATCAAAAAATCCATAAAATATCAGATCCTGATTTAGATTAAGAGGTATTTTAAGCCCCTATATCGTTAGAAGTTGCGACTATTTGGGTTGAAAATGATGATACATAAGAGTTGACACCTTGGGACAATTTTATTTTTAACCATGCTTGCGAAAGTCATATATTTCAGTATTATTTTGGATATTATGATATCAGCAAAAGAATTGCTTAGAAAAGAACAACAAGGTTAGACTAGTTAGACTAAGTTTTCTATATACTCATCTACTATTTACATATTAGGCATGTAATTTTGTAAATCATTTTTCGCATTTTTTTGTAGTGTTAAAGAAAAAAAGAAAAGATCAAATTGTTTCATGCGGTGAATACTATTATTATAAGTTACAAATAGAGAAAATGTCAAATCTATCCTCCTACTATTTGGTCGATTGTTACAACAACTTGTAATTGATATGTATGTTAAAATTGAGACATCAAAGTTGGATCATTTCCGTAGCAATTAACAACATATTCAATCCGAAATATATCAAAACATTGTTGATGGCATTAGTCTTGGAGAAACTAATGCTTCTAGGATTGGAAAGCGTGTGATTCTGCCTTTATCTTTTATTGGGGGTCAAAAGGACATGCGAAAAAGATACATGGAAGCGATGGCTTTAGGTTAGCGGTATGACAAACAAGACATTTTCTTGGCAATCACATCCAACCCAAATTGGAAAGAAATTTCAAACAAATTGAAACCAAATGAAGAGACTAGGACTTGCCCTGATTGAATTGCTCGAATATTCGGAGTAAAATTAGGGGAACTCATGCATTAACTATTCAGGTGGAAAATATTTTGAAAAAATCACAGCATATGTTTATGTTATTGAGCACAAAAAAGAGGACTTTCATAAGCATATTTTTTAATCATATTGCATAAAAATTGGAAGCTATATGAGCCAGAATCTTTTGATGAGATCACATCTGCAAAATTACCTGATAAAGACAAGAATATGCATCTACATACAGCTGTTGTCAAACATATGATGCATGGGCCAAGTGGAATGCTAAGTCCAAGAAATGTATGCATGAAAAGAAATGGTTGCTGCTAAAATAATTATCCAAAACACTTTGTGCCAAACACAACTGTTGAAAATGATTGCTTTCCAATATATAGACATTCTGACAATGGAAGTACAACCAAAACTAGAGGCCATAATTTGAATAATCGTTGGGTTGTTCCATATAATCCTTATTTTCTTGCAATATTTTATTGTCATATTAACATGGAGATATGTTCTACAATAAAGGCAATTATGTATCTTTACAAATACATTTACAAAGGCCACGACCATATTGCTTTTAATTTGGTTTCTCAAGGCAATCAACAAGTTGATGAAATTAAATGATTCCAATCAGCACGATGGATTAATCCACTAGAAGCTATGTGGAGAATATTTTGATTTATTATCAATGAAGTGCATCCAGTAGTTTATAGCTTACATTTGCATCTTGAAAATCAACATCAAATGGTTTTTTGAGCACATGAAAGCTTAACCATTGTGATCAACTTTGACCTATCTGCAAAATCAATATTAACAGAATTGTTTGTAACAAATCAAGTCGACTAGAATGTTAGAAAATTATTGTATAAAGAATTCCCAGAATTTTACATTTGGAGCCAACAGTACAAAATGTGGACTCTTCGACGAAACAAGTTGTTATAAGTGAAATTGTTACAGCAAATCCTTTCAAAGGTGAAAGGTAATATCTGCAGATGTTGCTAAATCAAGCAAGAAGCCTTTTATCATTTGATTATCTCAAAAAAGTTAATGGTATTGTGGCCTCAACATTTCATGAAGCAGCTACCATGAATAGTTTGTAAGAAAGAGATAACAGTTTAGAAGATTGTTTATATGAAACATCTCTCTATCAAATGCCCTTCAATTTGAGAAGACTATTCGCAACAATTTTGGTTTATTGTAACCCTACAAATCCAAGAGATCTTTGGAAACGCTTTGAACAAGACATGTCAACTGATTTTCAATTAACTGAACATTCTTCATCGAATGTTAGAACAGAAGTTTTACGCTTCATCTCCACAATACTTGAATCAATGAGAAGAGTCATTTATTCATTTCACCTTCTTGATCAAAACATTTATTTTGATGAAGATGAATTTTTATCTAGAGAAATTGATAATGAATTGATTGTTTTAATCCCAGAAGAAGATATTGTTGTGTCAACATTGCTTAATAGCGAATAACGGCATGTTTACCATTCAGTATTGGAAAATTTTTTTTGAAAAGAAACTGCTGCATTCTTTATTGATGGACCTAGTGGAATAGGGAAGACATTTCTATACAAGACACTTCTTGACACTAAGGTCAAGACAATTAGTAGCTCTTGCAACTACTTCATTTGGTGTTGCCGTGTCTATTTTACCTGGAGGAAGAACAACACATTCACGATTTAAAATTCCTTTATATATTAACAAAGAAGCCATGTGCAATGTTAACAAACAAAGTGGACTTGCAAGACTACTATGGATAGCAAAGTTGATTATATGGGACAAAACTCCTATGTCAAGAAAAGAAGCCATAGAAGTATTAGATAAAATACTCCAAGACATCAACGATTTATAATTATCTTTTAGTGGTAAGGTTATTGTGTTTGATGGAGATTTTCGCCAAATTCTACCTGTGATTCAAAAAGGGACAAGACAACAGCAGATAGATGCTACCTTGGCCTTTTCCTACCTAGGGCCTACATTAATCAAGATTCACTTGAAGAAAAATATGCGCGTAAGATTAGATCCAAACTTTTCAAAATATATATTGGAATTAGGCAATGGGATGCCACCAATCACAATTGATGACATGTCAAAATCCTTACAACCATGCTGATCCCATATGAAAAGGATGTTGCTTCTTTGAATCATTTAGTAGATGCTTTTTTTCACGATATTTGTGATTATTCAGTAAATATTTCAACCATGATGAATCGAGCTATATTGATACCAATGAACAGTTATGTTGATGAAATAAACATTTTGTTAATTCAGAGATTTCCCGGGAAACTTAAAAACGATATTATAGTTTTAATGAAACAATCGACGCGTCAAAACAAGCATTTATGGAAGATTTTTTAAATACTTTAACCCAAATTGAACTTCCCCCCATGAGTTGTTACTCAAACAAAATTGTCCAATCATATTATTTAGAAACATTAATCTTTCAGAATGACCATGCAATGGAACACATCTCATTTGTTCCAAATTTGATCGTAACGTCATTGATACAGAGATCGCAGTTGGCCATCATAGTGGGAAAATTGGCTTTTATTCCAAAAATCTCATTCTAACCAAATCCTAATGAAAATAGTGACTTCCCATTCAAGCGAACTCAATTTTCTATTAGATTAAGTTTTGCAATGAGTATAAACAAACCATAGGGGCAACCATTAGATTTTGTTGAGATATATTTCACTACAAGAAAAAGGCCCAATTGCGGCAAATTTTATTTTGTTGCAAATAAAATCGCTGCAATTGGTGCTTTTTAGCAGCGATTTATGTTTCGTCGCGGAGAGTAAACAACGAATTTCGATTTACCGGGCGCGCGCTACTGTGCATTTCAATTGCAGCGATTTTTTTAGATGTTGCGGCGATTTATTTCGCTGAGAACATAAAAAAATATTGCATCCGCAAACAATCGCTACAATAGATCACTGGGCGGCAAAAGTTATACGGATTGTTTTATTTCCCCCACCCGAAACTTAAAACACATTTCCCCTCTTTTTTTTTTCCCTCTGTTCTTCCCCATCCCCGAGCGATACGAACCCTCTCATCAGTGGCCATTGTTTCGATCGAGCTAGCCCAAAATCGGAGATCACCTCGCCTCGCCCATTTCCTTCGTACGAAAGCCACTCAAGCCATCTACTCCCATTTTTCTGCCCTAGATTAGTTGTGTCTGTTTCCTTCGCACAGAGCCATATAGCTCATTTCTTGTCGAGGCAGCACCACTCAAGGCAGGCAAAGAGAAGCTCAGAGATGGAGGCGCCTTAATGCAGCCGACGCCCAACTCAAGGTCCCTCCTCCTCACCTACCCATCTAATCTGACCAAATCGGTACCCCCTTTGTGTGTTTTAGCCTTTATTTTGCTTTTTTTTTTTTCGGATTCTCTAATTGGTTTATGATTAATTTTCGTTAAACCTCAGATTGATTTTATGGATGAGAAACCTCATTTTCTGAAGGGTTTATTAATAAATTATTAGTTAGGCTCTGATTCTTTGTTGGAAATAAAATCGTTCCATTTCACTTTGAAATTAGGGTTTTATCACAGCAGTAGCCGGTCCGTAGCAGCAGCACCAACACATACTGACGTGAGTTTTGAAAAATAGGTAAGGACATTTGAAATTTGTTTGTCAGTGTTTGTGTTTGATAATAAATGGTAATTATTAGTTGAAGATCTTTTAAAGAGGATTGTCTAGCCAAGTCTATGGCTTTAGTTTTGTTTTACCCTGTATATTCTCACCTTTGCTTCTGATTTGTTCTTGAGGACCACTGTCCCAATTTCTTAATTTATACATCAAATCTGGTTGGGCTGGTTGATCATAGCCATTGCTTTCAAGAGAACCATAGGAAAGATGTAAAAACCCGTATATCAAATAGTACTGACTTGACCATTGATTTTAATTCCCTGATTTGTTGCTACACAAACACATTTTTTTAATCAAATTGATGTGATTGAAATCACTGATATTTCATTGCAGAAAACCTAGGTAGGATTTCATGCCTTGCATAAGGCTTCAAAAAAAATTTCTCTATGTAATCCACTAGAGCTTAACCAATCTTGATATACACACATATATATTACCGTACGTTTATAGAAGTTCAAAAAGAAAATGATATGAATTAGTGGCGCTTGACGTTGACGTATCAATGAGAAAATTACTTGCAGTGTTTTCCGTAGTGAGAATGATCTGGTTATTTTGTGGGGTTTTAGTTCTTTTTGTGAAACTCAGCTCCAAATGCATATTGTGTTCA
Source organism: Cyclocarya paliurus (assembly GCA_029856935.1). Lineage (NCBI taxonomy): Eukaryota > Viridiplantae > Streptophyta > Magnoliopsida > Fagales > Juglandaceae > Cyclocarya > Cyclocarya paliurus. Next base: position 14,192,979 of record CM056949.1, read on the forward strand.
AAACAGCAAAAATCTAAAACAGTGAATGATCAGTAGCATATTCTCTCTTTTCTCTAAGGGAAAAAGGTGGCTACCACACCTCCGAAGATGTCATTCTATCTCTAAGCTTTAAGATATAGACAAGTATATATATGATTAGATTGAGCTTGAGAGAGAGAGAGAGAGAGAGATTATCATTATTTTCCACGACTGTCTGTTTTGGTTTTGGAAGAGTTATTTTCTACAACTGTTATATTTTTCATTTCATTCTCTCACTCCTTTATTTATTTATCGTAACAATCTGTAGCAGTACAAAGCTTTCATCATCATTAAGCATAGACCAACCCTTCGGTTTCCACCCACTTTGGTCAGTCTCTCTTTCTCTCTCAGTCAACACACAAACTTGCACACACACACAACAGCATATAATTAAATCCCAACGATTTGCAACTGTCCTGTTTGTTTTTCACTCACAGCATATAATCAAATCATGCCATGACATGATTTGCCAAACTGTGAAAATTTGGATCACCAAGCGCGGTGATAATTATATATGCATATTTAAGTGCTAAAAAATTTCAATTAAAGGTTGATGATGAGGAGCTAGCATGTTTGATGAGGGCACGGGAATATGCTGATTTGGGGAGAAGACTAGATCATAATGTGAGCCATTATATATGTAGGCCGGTCGTATGAGTAATATTGCATGTTTTTGAGAATCTAACAAGCCTTGACAAACTGTTCATTCAATTCAGGAGCAATCATTGATGGAGCAGCTGGACTGCAATCTAGAATGCAATTCTAGGTATGTGTGTGGCCACTTTTCTTTCTCCAATACTTCTAAACTACAGCTCAACCAACTCACAAATTTTTTATATATAATTCTTACCCTGAATTCTATAGATAGATAGATAGATATATAATGCTCAAACTTTCAATAGTTTAACCAACTATTTAATCTCATTCATAATGTGATGGTCTATACCTTGTTGGTAGCAGAGAAAACTCTTGACTTATCGTTGAGAACCTCACTTACTCCTCTGTACTCTACTCATAAGCAATGTCATGGAAATGGAGGTATGATATAGCTAATTAAGATATATATACTTTTCACTTGTGATATAGTTTGCTGATCGATTTCCTATTATATATCTAAACCTACTAACTTGGTTCAAGTGCTATGTATTCAAGCTTTGATGATCGTACTAAAAGTAATTCAGACCTGGATGGAAAGTCTCCTTTACTGTCTGATTATGAAAGAACTCATCAGAAGGAAGACTTGGATAAGATCTCAAGAGCTCAGTCATCATTATCAGAGAAAGCCTCATTGAATAAGCAGCTTACTGGGGAGTTACCTACTGGTCATGGTTGTAGCCTAACTCAGACTGTCTTCAATGGTAAGCCTTTTTGTTCTGGTGCTCTGTTACAATTCTAACTCACATATGAGCATCCTGTTGTGACAAAGTGTCAATAAATAATATTCATTGATGGAAGAGAATGTCTAATTTGTGACAAACTTATGCACTGCTTTATTTACTTATGTTTCTCATACAAGGGAAAAAACGCTTCAACATTGAGTAATAGCCCACCTTATTGAGAATCTTAAGAACAAGGTTTCTGTCATCTGTTATGCTCTGTGATTTGAACTTTTATTTGTTCACTTTCTTTGAAAATTTCATAACGAAATCATTTTGAGGTAGGAATTAATGTGTTGGCTGGAGTTGGGCTTCTTTCTACACCTTACACAGTGAAAGAAGGTGGCTGGGCAAGTTTAGTAGTTTCCGTTCTTTTTGCAGTTGTATGTTGTTACACTGCCTTCCTCAGGCTTGTTCTTTATAGTAATGATGGCAGACGTTTGCTTATCAATCTAGTATTCCTTTTCAGATTAAGACTTGGTCATGTTATTTGGTGCATGTTAACTGTCGTGTTTGGTCAGTTTATTTGGTATTACTGATAGCCAGATGTATTGTGCAATATAAATATGGCTGATTATGTTTTTTTTTTCTCATGGGGGATAACAGATATTTTTGGCCATCTAGAGAAAAAAGGGGTCTGAAAGACTCATGAACAAGCTTCGTGTTCTAATCATATTTTCCATGCTTCTTCTAGTTGTATGCCCATGTTTGGTATTGCTTGAGATAAGGAAAAAATAGAGAGAGAGACCAAAAGAAAATAGAAAATAAATGGGAAGTTACAAAAAAAGAAAAAGAAAAAAAGGAGAGGAGATAGCTGAAGGGAATATCTGTGTCTTTTTGCTGGATGTGCCATCTATTTGGTATTAATGCTTGGAAGTTGGCCTGCACATTTTAATTTGATGTTGTCTAAAGTAATGATGTTTGGTTGCTGCTCGAGTTGACCAAGCTTTGGATTGGATTGAATGAACATATTTGATTGTATTTGGCTTGTTTTGTTATATGTTTCTTATCAAACTTTTTAAATCTCAGGTGAAAGGCTTCTTTATGATGAAACATTGTTCCTGAATGAGCATCATAAAAGAAAGTTGCAGGATGAATTTGGTTTGATTAAAGCTACTTATAAAAAAAAATGAGTTTGATTAAAGGTATCAAGAGATAAACCAGCATGCTATCTAAATAAAAAGGCTTCAGAATATTAGAAGTCCTAAAGGAATCAATATTTCTAACAACAATAGATAAGTAGTTAGAAACAGACCATATAATAGTATTATGTGATCAGTACTAATGAAGTCTTGTTATTTGACTCTATGAGGAGTGCAATTGTATTGGATGAATTAATTAATTCATTTCTCTGCAAATGTATAATGCATGCTTGGATTCTAGTGTGTTCCTATGAGAGATACACAACACATAGATACATGATTAAGATAAAGGTGCACACAATACATGATGCTTGGTTTATGTAGTTGAGATTGTGGTTAAATGAGGGGTGTTTAAGAGCATGAATGGACTGAAGCTACTAGTTGTCCATGGTAGTGCAGACAATTCTGCTATGCACTTTGTTTTGGGGCTTCAACCAGTCCATTTCATCCCCCTTTTTCATTTGCATCTTTTGCTCAACCAAAGTTATTTGTTTGTATGAAAAACTATTGAAAACAAGGGACAAAAACCAGCCATCTTGTGAGCTTAATGCTGATGTGGGAGGACTAGAGCCAGCACCTGAAAGTTCTTACTCACTTGTCCTGTGTATGCTAGAAAGGAGAAAATCTGGTTCTAACATACAATATCTGGGACCCATAATGTGTAATTCTTTCAAGCTGTTTTTTTTTTCCCTCCTAAAGCACCTTGTTCATTTCATGGTATGTGTTGAAGCTGAGTTCTTGCTCTGTATAAAAATGTTTGGATTTTGAAGTTATTTTTCTTTTTTCTAGGTGAATACATTTTTCTTATGGACTTCTGTGAATATAACTTGTGGTGATGGCTTTATTCATGTAAGAAACTTAGAAACTGCATTATGGATGATGGAATTTTGCTATATCCGTTGGTTGTATGGGTTGTTTTTATGATTTGCTAGCATTTATTTTGTTAAAGTACAAGTTTTTTTTTTAATTTTGTAGAAGAGCATATATTGTAGTGCAAATGTATGCATATGGACTACTTAGGTGGCCCGCTTTTGGAGGCAGATTTGAAGGCTACAGTATGAATACATTATGTATCTTGATTAATACATTTTTTTTTTTAATTTTGTAAAGGGCCATTTCCGGCGATTTTTAATCGCCGGTAATTTTTTTAAAAACTGTAACATTATTTCTGGCGACTTAAAATCGCCGGAACTACTTATCTGCAACGATAATATCGTCAAAAATAATTATTTCCAGCTAAAAATATCGTCGCAAAAACATTCGCGACCACTTGACCATGGCTCAACAGACCTTTTGTGGTGCATCATGAGCCTTTTCCCGCGAACAAGTTTCGTCGGAAATAATTATTTCCAACGTTGTAATCAGCTCTCGTAGGTATTTTTTGTGGCGATTATATTCACTATTTACGGCGATTTTATTTCGCCGCAAATATATTTATTTGCAGCGACTTTTCTGTATCGCTGAAAAAAAATATCAGCATCCACTTTTTGGCATCCAACGTGCAGCGATCATAAATTTGCTACAAATAACTTTTTGCAGCATTTTTGAAGGTTTTAGCGGCGAATTTGTAGCACTGGAAATGATCAATTTTCTTGTAGTGTTTGCCTCAACCAGTTTTCTCACATGAGAAATTATATGTGACTTTGTCAAGATCTAAGACTATTTCTACATTCAAGAATTTAATACGGCCTGTCTCAACTGGAGAATCGGAAAGCAATTGCACAAAAAATATTGTATATACAAAATTATAAATATTAACATGTTTTGATTGATGCTACACAGGTAATGAAATAGAATTGTAAAATTCCATTTTAGCTTTTACAAACAAATTGGATGTTTACTCCCATTTCACTTTTTGTGTTTTGAATATCTTGTTCTTTAATTTATTGCAATCATTCAAAACAAATTCTCTTCTACTTAGTTTTTATTTTGTCCTTTAATTAGCTGCATTTCTTAGATACAATTTCGTAGTTACTATACCTATGCGTCTAATTTCTTTCTAGGTTGCCACTTTCAAGATGTAGATAATTTACACATCAATAAAAGATGTTTTTCCAAGCACAAAGAACTGAAAAATCAAAATGATTGTAGCAGACAAATCCCCTAAGTGAACGGGCCAACACTCACCAGTGAAATACCAAAATTTAACATTGATCGATTCGGAGGTACAACGTTTATTTTTATGGTGATTTTTTTTTTTTACAAAAAAAGAACCTTTATGTTTCCTATTATATAAATCTTACCTTAAAGATAATTATATTTTACTATTAACAAAAGTAGCTTCTTCTTTTTAAAAACATATTTTGCAAAATTCCTTTCTTTTTTAAACCAAAAAATAATTTGAAATTATATAATAAAAAATTAGGGTAATTTACTATTTATTTTGTAATTTTTTATTAGCAACAAACTAACAATTTAAATCTTATTAATCAGACCTCTTGGCAGTTGCCATCCATATGAAGCCATCTACAGAGAGGACATTAACAAATGGACCAACTACCATTCAAGAAATCTATGTTATAGATAAGAGGTAAAAAAAATTCCTTGTCTTTACTCTTTTACAATTATTTTGCAATATTTATTTATTAAAATTTCTTTTGATTCTTCAGCTTCAGATGTCATAGCCTATATGTTTAACTATGTGGGATCGATTTGTCAAAGATGAATGCCAAAAATTTTCAAAAATAATTGAAGCGAAACCAATTATACTTGCAACAAAGATAAGAGTTCATTCTTATAATGGTATTTTTAATAATTGAAATTCTTAAATCTTCTTTTAAACCATGTATTTTTCAAATAATGATCATTTGTATTTATAATATAAGATTGTTCCTTTTATCAAGACCAACAAGTGTATTTACGATCGATCCTCTTCTTCCTGAGGTAGAACCATTGCAAAAGTGGTAATCCATATTTAAATAATTCTTCGTCAGTGCATTCCTATTAGAAGCTAAAAAATTATCTTTTCTTTTTGTTAATATGTTTAAAGTAATACAACCAAATTGATATTCACCGATCTTAAATTTCTCGCTTGCATACATTCGATATCTAAACTCCTTTTTTTTTTTTTTTTTGCTTCTTACATTGCATTTTGTTTTTTAATTTTAAAGGCAATAATTAAGATTCAATGCTTAAAATTATTATTGCAAAATCCTTAAAATACCCATCTACATGATCTTTATCATCGGTTGGTGTTCGAGAAATAACAAATAATTGTGACATTGCTGAATTGATGAAGAGCTTGCAACCCATGGAGGTAAAATCCTTTTGTTAGTACCATATTCAAATTCCTCTGCAGCCAGTTTATCTAAAACATTATTCCTAATATAATGTAGAAAGCAAAATTCTGGGTCAAAGTAAAGATAAACGTGATTAAGTTGTACCAAATATTCTTTTACATGTCGTGCATCAATTATTGAAACTGGACATGACCATAATGAAAGCTTCCTTTGTTACCATTGCAAACACCAAAACATTTCTCAACCACGGTATGTGTTCTCCAAAATTTTCCACCTAATAATTTATTCCAAAAATTTCTAATGTGTAGTTTTTAGCAATCCTAGCAAAAAACAATATTGTCATCATTTGTAGTTGCTGGACATATGTTGAACTTGATGATGGCATAGGAAAACTAGCCGCTGTTATGTTTGGTAAAATTGCAGAAGAAGCATTGGGTTGTTCAGTAATTGATTTCATGAATCATACTAGAGAGGTAACATTCTTCATTTTAATTGCTTCTAGTTTCTCTGAAACAAAAAACACTTAATTATACTCTCAAATATTTCCTACATTATGTATAAAACAATTCAACTCTACATTATAACAACAAGGGTTAATTACACTTTACCCCATCGAATTTTTACTCAATTCACAATGTACCTCATAAACTACTAATTACATCAAAGTGAACTCTCAAACTTTTAAAACTTCCCAATCCCCCTCTTCTGTCTACCAACAATGGTAAATCTAAAGAAAATTCACTGTAAAAACATAATTTTCATCTAATTTATTATCATTGACAATTTAAAATATAAAATAATATATGCTATGATCAATTAATAATAAATCATTAATCATTAACTATATATAAATTTATTTTATACCTAAGTTGCAAGCAAGCATGAATAATCTATGTACACAATGAAATTATTTGATATTCATTAACCATATATAAATTAATAAAAAAAATTATTTAATGATTTATTATTAATTGATAGCATATTATATTTTATATGACCAATGATAATAAATTAGATGAAAATTATATCTTTGCAATGAATGTTATGCACATGAGCAGCACGTACAATGAATTTTTGTTAGATTTAACGCTATTGGTAGACAAAATGGGGGATTGAAAAGTTTTAAAAATTTGAGTGTCCACTTTAATCAATTAGTTGTTTTGGAGGCACATTGTGAATTGGGTGAAAGTTCGAGTGGGTAAAGTGTAATTAATCCAATCAATAACAAATTTTCTTAAATTGAATTCTACAAAACATATTCTTTAGTTGATATTATAAGATTAAAACATACCAAGCATGAATAACAACTTTTATTTTCAAAGGTAAAAATTCCAATAATCTATCTATTTATTTTCAACTTTTATTTTCCAGTTTTCAATTTTTCAGTACATAAATTGTTTATATAATTATTTATCATCCAATCCTATTAAATATTTACTATACAGGAGCAGAATATAACATTAGAAGCTTTGCAAAAATAGTGGATGATTCAACTTGTTGTAGACTCAGACAAATTCAACCAACAACAACACAAAAATTTCAATGTTCTCTCAATCAGTCCAGTCCAATATGGCCCAGGACTACAATGATGATAAACACATTTCCAGCTTATATTTTTGTTGCACTTCAATTAAGCTTGCTCTGAAGAAATTTGGCAAAACTACGAACAAAATGACTTTCCATCACTTTATGTTGTATTGGAAACTAATCTTTTGCTTTTTTAATTGGTGCAGACATGTAATTAGTATCTTCCACTTAACTATACTTATCCCAAACCATAGAATTTAAAATTCCTTCCGTGCACACCAAATTTTTTGTTACCGTCAAGTTTTGCCTAAAATAACCAATTAATAACCAAACTAGGCAAAACATGATATATATATACATTACAAGAAAATTAATTATTTATGACCAGTTATTTTTTATAAAAATAATTATTTTCTGCCAAATTAATGAGTCTCTTTTTATCATAAATAGTCATTTTTATTACAAATAATTCATCGCAAATGTTTATTTTTCTTGTACTATATATATATATATATATCTATATCTATATCAAGTTGCTCCTCCACTAGTATGTGTATATATATACATACATATATATATCATATATATATCTGCTTCAAAACATGATATATATATTCTTTTTGCGATGAAAACGATTTTTTTGAGATGAAAAATTTCTTAAAATAAAATAATTTTTGTTGCAGTACTACGTAATACTGCCTGGCCTAGCAAGCTACCTGACCATTTGTCTGGTAATGAATGCATGCACTTGCGTCTATACCTAACCTTTACCAGGAATTGAAAATATCAACTTAATTGATACCAACAGCAAACGTCTCTTTCGGGAGTTGTAAATTTGTTATTAAATATGATAATGATATATCATCCATATGCACCAGCTCTTGAAAATTAACGTCTAGTTGTACTCTTCAAATCATCTACTCTTCAAAACATCTAGAGCTAGCATACATAACTAGTCTTCAAAATGTCCACAAATGTCAAAATATATCTCGCAAATCCCAAACAAGGGTGCATGCATGTAGTGGTTTCGCCCATGGGACTCCCGATCAACGGTGGCCAAGTTTTTGCCACTACAGAATGGCCCAGATCAGACCGTCCATAATGACAAATATTACCTCTTTCATTTTTAAAATATAAAAAAAATTTTAAATTATTTATTTCGCCTTCGTAAAGTTAAAACCTCTTACGAAACCTAATTTACATCATCCTGCATGCGTAAAAGAAAAGTCTAGAAAACCTTCCACCAAAGTATCCTAGATCGATCTCAAGAAAGTCAAAGTAATGATTATATGTACGTACGTGCGGGTCAATAAACGGCAATGACAGACAACATAAGAGGAGGATTATTCAAAATCCACGTCCCCAGCTCGTACGTACTGCTAGCGGTTGAATTTAAACGGAATTTGTAAGGAATTGCTCGTGCTTTCCCATGTAATCCAACTGCTACATGACTAATTGGGGACATGATCATCAGCTAGCTGCATGCGTGCAAGCTTGTCTTCCTCGAATGTTTGTCAATATATATGAGATGAAAAAATTTCACAACCTCTTATTATTTATCTACATTCTATATATTATATATTTTTTTAATTTTTTTCTTTTATCAAATATTTATTATATATGAATAGTGAATAGAAAATTTGAAATAGTTTAAAAAGAATAAACTCAAAAAAAAAAATTTTAAATATTAAAAATTTCAAAAATTTCAAAACATATGAAATGTGAAATGTGATAGAGGTTGTGTAGCAAAACCCAATATGAGTTAGACCCACACAGCAGTACGTTTGTGAATATATATATATATATATATATATATATATATATATATATGAGTTATATTCACCCATCAAACGTCGATTCAGGCCGCTTGATCACAAATCAAAACCAACATCACGATGATCTCCCCGTCCAGCTGATCATCATCAACTTCATCGGTACTTGCACTAGCGCCATATATATAAACTTTGTGACAAAGACGGACTCATTATAATAAAAAAACGGGTATTTGTGATTATTTTTTACGACAAAAACATATTCATTTTAGTTGAAAATAGTCATTTCGTTAAAAAGAATTGGTTGCAAATAAGTAATTTTCTTGTAGTGAACCATGTAAAAATTATATGATCAGATTCCTTAAAATTTCATTAATCTAATTTTTAGATAATTAAGATTTCAGACACAGATCATAAATTAATATAACTTGTGAGTTTTTATAGGGTTTTTATTATTACTATATACGTATGTCGGATATTAACATTATTAAAATATGATAAGGTTTATACACATCATGATTATGTTTATGTTTATATCTTTATGAGTTGGGGTAAAGATTTTTTAGAGAATTTAATATCATCTATAGTGAATATTGCCAATTCCTTTCTCTAAACTTGGTTCCTCGCATATACATGTGTGTGTGTTTAAGATTTGTACTTTTTATAGATCAGTCCCTCACCAAGAAAAAGGCACCAAATTAGGGTTATAATTATGAGATAGGTTTTCAAAGAAATACGAACAAATTATTAAAGTGAAGTACTTTTATTTTTAGGGTTTGGCTATCCTAGAAAAATGTCACTCCAAGTCTCCAGTTTGGTCCCATACATTAAGATCCTAACATCGTCTCAAACTTATTTAACGCTATTTCCGGTGCATTAATCTTATGATACGTACGTATATATTTCTCAAATATATAACATAAAACCTCCGACAAATGGTTTTGATCATATTTTTGGTGCATTAACCGCGCGACGTATTTTGGTGTGCATTTTTAAAAAAATTGAAATTCCTATTTCCAATATGTATATACGCAACGGCAGCAACATTGTCTCATATATAATTGACATATATATAATAGGAGGAGTGCTTAATTTACTCAGCAAAATATAATATATTGGGATTTCTTGATGGCTCGTAATTATTACAATATTGTAGAAACTACAAACATTAATTTAACGATTTATTCCTTTTAACCATCAATTTATTGATTTTTCATTGTAAATTTCATCTGGTTCCATACGGCCAATATTAAAACTACCAATTATTAAGCATCCCAAACCGTCCAGAACTATAGGAAGCTCCTAATAATTAAGCTTTGGGGAGATAACGCTTTGCAATGTCCCCACCTCCACCGTTAGGGAAAAACCCACCAGGTTTATACTCACTTCCACTTCCGTACACTATCCTTAATATCTCCGGTGGCGTCCGAGCATATGAAAGAGAATTAGGATCAGCAGACAGGATGTTACTGTTCGTACGATTCTCTGCTCCAAGAAATAGAGGAACCAGGATGCCTTCGTCTTTGATGCCACACGCACCCAGCTTGTTCCTAAGCTCTGAGATACGGTTTGTGAATTCGGCCACCGTAAGGTTGTATGGCCGCACAATTTGGTTGGCTCTCTCGTACAGTAGTGCTCTTATGACCGCATCCTGTCCTGCCTCCACGCCCAGAAGCGAAGCAACTAACTGCGTACCAAAAAGACATATATACTTAGAATTTAACGGATTCATGCATGTTGCAGAGATCTCGGATAGTGATAGATAAGACTCTTACACTTCGAGAAGTTGCTTTGCCAAGATTTGGAATGGTGCCAACATAACCCACTAATCCTACATAAGGAATCACATACGATGCTAAGAGATAGCGGCTTGTGTCAGCGTAAGGGTCAAATGGGGGGATCAATTTGAAACCGACTGCATCATCAAATACTTTTGCAAAATTCTGAACGCTGAGGTCCAGCTGCGGCCTTGGAATCCCTCCTATTCTAGTAATTATAGCCCTGAGAAATCATCATCGATCTGTTAAATTAAGAGACCTTCTAATCAACTAACAGCAGCAATAATTTCTTGAATGCATGGAAAAACCGACAATTACATGATGAAAGAAATGGATATCCCTTCACACACTGTTAATAAAGGGCCGGTTTAAGTTTCCAGCAAATCGGAAAAAGGCAAATTAAGGCATCAAACCACAATAAATATGAGAATACTTTTAAAACTTAAACAAGTATCATGTGGTATCAGTACTTTCTTATTGATAAGTAGTACCTGAGATGACCAACTTCTTGATAACCGAACTCCTCGATTATTCTAGCGACTAAACTGTCGAGATTGGCCTTCCTAGCACCGATCGGAGGAGGACCACCCTTAGCCAGAGATGGAGCGATGCTGTCAAGTCCACTACCAATTGCACCACGCAAGAAAAACTCTGCTTCGAGGAACTCCAGATTAAGAGCAAACTGAATCTGGTCAGTATCACTGGCGACGATTGGTTGACAATTGGGAACCCCAGCAGAACTGGCCATGACCACCAGGCTGAGTTTCAGAACTGAAACCAGAAAGATAAGAGCAGTGAAGAAAGCAGTAGTACGTCTGGCCATTGTTTATCGATATCTTAATAATGAGTTGGGTGCGTACATGTTCGACAAGACACGGGCTTATATAGACAACGTATCGTTATAGGGTTACTAATTTACTATCTATTTATTATTTATAGTGTATTTATTTATTTATTATTTTTTAAGTATTTTTTTAATATTTTTAATTATTAAAAAAAATTAAAAATATAATTTTATTAATAATCACTTCTTTAACTATTAAGTAAAATTAAAAATTAAAAATTAAAAAAATCAAATATAAAAAAATAATAAATAAACAATAAGAGAATAGGTATTCTATCATTTTCTCGTTCAAAAATACTACTTTGACCGACAATTTAGTCACAATTGGTTTTTTTCAATTTAATAATTAAAAAAATATTTTTTAAAGATGTTGTGTTTTTTTATTTATAAATATTCAAAAATATAAAAATAAATAAAAAAAAAACTTTTTTGCTCGACCGTCTAATACTGCACCTGCTCTATAGACATCAATACAATAAATCTTTCCAACCTCCCAACACTCCATACTCCATATTATTTTTTTATTTTATTAAATATTTATTATATAAATAATAAATAGAAAATTTAAAATAATTTAAAAATAAAAGTAAAAAAAAATTTTAAAAATTATTAAAAAATAATAAAAATTTTAAAAAATAATAAAGTGTGAAGTATCGAGAGATTGAATAGCAAAACCCGACATCAATATGCGTTCAACATGTGAGTCTGACGCTTACGTGTCCTATGGAATTTGTCCAAAGTGGACTAGTAAGCTCCATGAATTTACCTTTTCAAAATTGTGATCTAAATTATATTATTTTTTCTTTTAAATATTTTTTAAATTATCTTTAAATATTTAAATATATATATAAATTCATTAATAATCACTTTCCTAATCAACAAAAAAAATGAACGGTCAAAATAATAAGACAAAATTATGTGGATAAATGGTATTATCCATTTTCCTATTTTTAGTAAGAGATGATTTTTATAGTTTTCGAGTGTACAACTCTTGCACATTCTCCACGAAAAATAAGTAAATTTAGAAATTACATAAAAAATTATTTTTTTAATTATGAATTCCATATTTTTTTAAAATGAAATGTGTGAAACTTCCCGAGCCTATGACTATGTTTAATAGCATTACTCTTTCAGAAATTAAACATAAAACAAAAGAAAAAGATGGAATGGTTGATTTATATATATATATATATATGTAGGGATTTACGATACATTAATTACTATTTATTCTCATATTTTATACTTGTAACTATTTTATTGGATGTGTAGATTTTTTCATATGGTATGAGAGTGTTTTGTGTAGTGTGTAGGATGTAGAGTTGTAAATAGTAACATGAGAAAAAAATTTCATATATATATGGACGACATTAATTCCTGGTAACGGATAATATTATCAGCTTGTTACAAAAGTGGTTGTACTAACTAAATAAACCAACCTGTTTCGTCGAGATAAGGTACTAGCTAGCTAGAGTAGAATAATATATGTCAAATTGCCAATAAAGAGTTTAATGTCAACTGATTACGTGCAAGTAATCCTTCCACCCATTTGGGTGAAGTAGTGTCCTATCTAATTACCAAAGGCGCCTGGTTATTTAGATTGTATAGAGAAATTCAAATGATATTAATTAATGTATCGACAGTTGTACTTGTCAATCGGTGAGTAAAATACATCTTCATATATATATATATATTGTTTATATGATAAGATTTGATTTACAATATATAGAGGTGACAATATTTCATATTTGTGGATTGTATTCATGTCATTTCAAGTTATAAATATTAGATTATATGGATCAATTCGAACCCGACCAGTTTAATTAAAAGGGTTAGACTTTAAAATCTGAATCCAACATGCTTTAATTAACAGATGACATGACACGATCCACCTAATCTATTTAGTAATTTTTATTGTGTTAACCTGGAGATGGCTCATTTAACCCATTTTAACCCTCTTCAACTCGTTTAACTCGTTTGATATAAAAGGATTGAACTGACTCGTATATTTATTTTTTTAACAAAATTAATATAATTTCATATACAATACAAGGATAACTATATAAATAATTCACAGTTACAAATAGATTCATGATAAAAAATTTTATTATCAATATACAAACCAATAATATAAGATACCTAATATTTCCATAAGATAAAATTACATATTAACAAAAAAATTTAATAGTTTGAGATATAATGTAGGCAAATACATTAATATGAGATGTTCCCAATAACAAAAAAAGACATATAAGATTAAACGTCTATAAAATTTAAAAATATAATCTATTCATGTTATACGTGTTGATTGCAGGTTATTTCGCAAGTTAACCAGCAATTGACTTGTTTATTAAGCGTGTCTTATTGGGTTAACCCATTTTGATCCAAACACGTTTATATTAGATCCAAACTTGTTTATTTCGTGTTGTGTTCGTATCGAGTTTATGGGTCGTGTCATATATTGGCACTACTAATAAGATAATTTAATTTTAAACTTATCTAACAAATCAAATAGTGTGTAGAGAGTTGCATTTGTTTGGAAATGATATTTGTAATTTTAGGATGTACAAGTTTCGTGCCCTCTTTTAAAAAAATGGAAAATTTTGGGATATGCATGAAAAAATTAGTTTTTAGTGGTGGAAAACACTTTTTTTCAAAGGGGGTGCGCAGAGAGTTGCATACTTTATGACTGTATTTAATATTACTCATATAAAAAAGTATTTTTTGAGATAAAAATGACATAAAGGGTCATTTGAAGTAGTGTTGTGCCTGTAATATATAAGATCAAAGGACAAAACTATAATTATCTAAAAGTTGTATGGATATTATTGTCTTCTTTAAAATTGGAACTACGTTTAGCATTATTTGAGAAAGCCCATGATGTTTTTCCTTAAACAAACTGTTTAGCTTTTTCTAGATTAAAAAGTATTTTAATATATAACAATCAAACAACTTAATTTTATCATTAAAAAGTTTTTGAGATTATTTAAACATTGTTTACTACCCCTAACGCAACTCCAAACAGGCCATGCATCCATGATGGAGCTCATGGCTCGCCTTGGCCTTTTTCAACTATAGATATAATTGAGATGATCCCCAATTTTCAGTTTTGTATATTTGAGACCCGAATTTCATACTACATTAATAAAATCGAGACACCTTTTCTGCTGTTCATGAATTATTTTTCGTTTGATTTGTTTTGTTGTTTTTAGTTATTTTTTAGTTTCTATTTTTTTTTCAAGTTTCTGTTTGTCTTTTTGTTTAATTTTTTTTTTACACATGATAATAATATTATAGATTACACTAGTTTAATTAATTTGCACATTGTCACGTGACCAAAGTATAGTAATACTCATAGTTTTTTTTATCTTTTGTAAACACATGACTGGCAATATTTCTTCTTATCAGTCACTATTTACTATCTCACGTTCACATCTTATAAAAAAAACTGTTAGGTGTAAAGTGTAGAGGTAAATAGTGATTGATTTATAGCAAAATCCTAAAATTAAATTCTGGGGCTAAGTCCTCTTAACAGTGATATTGTAGATTACTTCAGCATTTTCCATCATTAAGTTGAAAGAAAACGATCGAGGCATGCATGATCTCCCTTTTCCAATATTGGCCGTACAAATAATTAACTTGGATCTCAAGTCTCGAAAATTAAAAACTATCTAGTACTTGAGTCTCAATAATGTCATCAAGTCAAAAGATACAGATTACAAGTAGTGTGTCCTCATCAATTGTTTAAAAATTAAGTTTGGAAGGAAATCAGTTTTATGGTATCTTGTCAATATGGATATTAATTGGCAAATAAATTTGTGCGGAGAGGAGATAAAAGCATTAATTATTTTGTGGACCTCAATGCATGAATCCATAAGTGAAAATTTACATTTTTTTGAGACTTTTCTAAAGTCACAAATTAATAAATTAAGGGGTTGAAAAATAGAGGAATGTAATTTATTACTAAAATTTCCTTATATGTATTAATTAAGCATGAAAAGTGCATGGGGTTTTGGTTTTGGAATATATAAAGATTCTTGCTATTTATAAGAAAAATAAGTATTTGTGATAGATTATTTATAATAAAAATAGACTTATTTTGACAGAAAATAATCATTTTTATTAAAAATAACTGGTCATAAAAAAACAATTCTCTTGTACGTAGTATATTTTAATGACAGATTTGAAGAAAATTATATAGCAAAACTACCCATGCATGGCAAGCATTAGTGTTTTCACTGAACGTTCAATCCAATATATATAGCTAAATTTCTTAATTAAGCTTCATCTGAAATATTCATTTAATTGTTTTAACGTTTGATCTGAAAGATGCAAGGAAATTGATAGTCAGAAAATGAGTAATTACATGGAAAGCGTTTGTCTATAATTAGATATTTACGACGAAAACGATAATTAATTATTTGCAACAAGAATGAATCAATCAGTATTTTTTTTATCTTTTTCTTATAATGAATGAGAAAATGACAGCTCACCTTTAATTGATTAAAGAGACAATTAATAAATTAAGAAACAAGGTATCATCTACGAGCAGTCGTTTTTCTTCCATTTTAGCTATTAAAAATCCACTGAAATAATTAAGCCGTTTGAAACAAGTTGAATAAAGAATTTATAAAAAGCTGGCCTCCAAAAACTATTCTCTCTCTTTTTATTCTATTCCCTCTGATCATGATCTCCAATCTTCAACACATCGATCTTAGCCTCATCATGATCGTGTCCGGATATGGATTTCCTTCAATTAGATCGTACGTCCAAACTCATGAGTTTCTATTGAATTATAAAAAATACTTTTGTGATTCTTTATTGGGATTTTCATATATAGTTTTCTTGGTGAGTCTGGTTGGTGTTTGGAGAACAAATTGAAAGATGGGAAAAGTAATATTCTATATTATCAAAATTGGTATATTTCACTTTATAATTATAAAAATGTGATAAATTGCACATTCGTCCGATACTAGTTTTTAATTTTTATACAACTATGTTTTAAAGCACTGAGCATATTTTTATAAAATAATATTATTTGTATAAATTATTTTATAAAAATACTCATAATTTAAAACATAATTGTATAAAAATTGTAAAAATTAATTGTATGTGTGTCATTTTCTTGTCAATATTAATAAAAAAAACTGCGATGTGATACAATCAGCTTGATGTTCAGAGATAAATTAAAGTCTGCATGTGATGAAATTTTTGTATAGTTTTGAAGTTATAATATTTCAGTTTTAATAATTTGAAAGCCACATAATTAATAATTTGAAAATGAAAGCCATGTGTTTAGAATATTTTTAGAATATGCTATGTGTTAGCGTCGTGTTTTGCACACCTTTGGACCAAGTTCTAACAACTTAGATATTCGAGAATGGGTCATGCATAAGATAGAAAATATTGCAGCTTTGAGAGGGCGGCCTTGGAGCCGGGGAACCTCCGATGCCAAACTTAGTAAATATTTTTGGAGTGTAGCAAATAAATAAGATAGTTTATAGATCATAGAGAGTATTCTTGTACCTGGGATTTGCTATTTATACTACCAATCAAAATAGCAGATTGTGCCTACTTTCATGAAGTCTGTGTTTCCTGTACTGTTCCTTTTGTCAGAGTTTTTAAATGTTGCGTGACTCTATGACGGTGTCATTAATGTTGTGTGTTGTCCAGGTGGCGGAACCATTAATGCGGCGCGGTTTTCCAACCTTCTCTTCTTAGTTTGCCTATCTTCTAGTCCGTTTATGTCTTATCTATCAGTAGATCAACGGTTCTGCATATATCACGCCTGCCATATGGGTAGGCACTCGAGAACTGGACACTACTCGAAGGATCCTCAAATCAACGAGTCTCATCCTCAGAGGCACCATCCCCCCTACAGATTATATATAGAGAAGTCTCCTAATGGGTCAGGTTCATGAATTTTTGATTTGGGACGAACTTGATAGGGCCTTGCGGGAAAAATTCCCTTACACTCTGATTCGGGGAAGGCGGTGCTTTGCTAGAAGTGAGATATATAATACCCATGGAAAATGCTAGATGTCCTGCTGGGGGCTCCCGTTGGAATCTAGCATGTGTTTCTGTGTGTGGTTTTTTTAAAGTTTTTTTTATATAAATGTTTTTAATAATTTTAAATATTTTAAAAAATAAAAAAAATTATAATATTATTAAAAAATATTTTCTTAATCATGAAGTACTAAAATAAAAAAAGAAGTGTTTTTTAATGATTTTTTTTTACTTTCTAATTAAGAAAGTATTTTTTAATAATGTTCTAAATTTATTTTATTTTTTAAAAATATTAAAAAATGTATATAAAAAACAACTTTAAAAAAAAAAACATAAAAAAACAATACTATCCCCCAACGGGAGCCCCCAGCGGGGCTGTAGCATTGTCCTAATGCCCATATGGACAATACTCGGGGCCGCAAGCATGTGTCGTGGGCGTGCTTCTTAGTATATTTGAGAATTTTTATTTTATTTTTTTAAACATCTTTTAACATCATTAATTATTAAAAAAAAATTGCAATTTTATTAAGAGTTATGTTTTTAACCATTCAACAAAAAATAAAATTAAAATATCCAAACAGTACTTTTAAACGATAACATCGAAGGCATCAAGTGTCATTTTCCTACCCATAGAGCGGGCTAATCCGAAGAAAATGCTTCTAGATAGTAGGGTTTGACACGTTAAAGGCCATTCAAAATGGCTCTAATTTCAAAGCAGTGGATGTTTAGCAAGGAGGCTAACAGGCATATATGAGGTCGGCTCTAAGAGATTATGTTTGGATGACGACGTGATATGAGATATTTTCGTATGTTAGAATATATTCAACATCTAAACGCACACAATTTTGTCCATCTAAAGTGATCTCAATTTTCAAGTGGGTCAAGATATTTTCATTGTTTGATGGCATCTATTATTTTTTTAAATTTTTATAGAAATTAAATATATTTTAATTTATTTTATATGGAACCCACACTCTTATACAAAACTCTTTTAAACATCTTAATTTATTACTATTTATAAATAAATTCAGATTATTTAATACTCTTAACATTTAAGGATAGCCTAAAAGCCCTCCCCTCAACATAGCTAGGATGTAGCTTTGAATCTCACTTAGTGGAAGAGTGAAAAGGGAAGTGTCGTAGGATAGGTCGACGCAGCTCGAAGCACACATAATGTTCTATTCTCATCCTAAGATCTTAGGATACTATGCTTTTAGGATTATTAATATAAACCCTATTTATTAATGAGAATGCCTTTTATAATAGGATGAGTACGTACCATATGTCAATATATATTACAAGTGTATATAATAATTACTCCTTCTCGTATCTCCTCATAGATACAATATGGAATAGTGTATTCTGTATCTTATCTCATTTTATAGAATTTCTAAACTTATCAAAATTCTCAAAATTTCTCATTATTTCATTCTTAAATATCATTCAAATACATCACTTTTTATTTTTAAATTTTTGATATTTTTATTTATTTATTACCTAATTATTATTCAAATACAAAAACCAATATGGCTTTTATAAACTTCAAAATAAAACACAAAAAATCAATACAATTTTTACAAATCTCAAAATAAAAATAATATTAAAAAATTATAAATAACTTTTTAATTTTACTTATTAACTTTCACAAATTCCAATACAATACATATTCTTTAAAATGTTTTTTATTCGCTTTTTTCTTCCTCCTTATCCAATAAAACATCTTCTCTCAAACTATTTTATTATTATGCACAAAATTTTGAGATATTTTGAACATATCATAAGCATCTAAACATGCTACATCATCTTCAGTTCTTTTGGTTGCAAGACTGCACTCAATGCTTTAGACATCTTCTAATATTTAAATACTCAATTCTCAAATAACTAAACTAATCTCAACTCAAAACTTCTTTACACGTGAGATTTAGAATTTTTTTCAACTCAACACTTTTTTACACACAGGACCCACAATATTTTTTAATTTCCTATAAATACATCTAAACTTATCTTAACATCTAAACACATCTAAACTCATTGTAAGTGAGTCCCACAAAACTCACTCCACCTTCTCAACTCATTATTATTTATAGAGAGCTCAATTTAGTTCAATATCAAACGCAATTAGAGTAAGGGTACGTTTGGTTACTTAATCCATCTCAATTCATTATTATAATTTTTTTAAATTTCAATACAAAATATAATAAACAATTCAATTTTTTCAAATTCTAAAATAATAATAATATTAAAAAATAATATTCTAACAATATTTTATCATCTTAACTCAACTCAATTTAACATCCGTCCAAGACTATTCACTCGGGTATGATTCCCGACTATACCTAGAGCCCGACGTGTAATGCATCCCGGATTAATCTGGGTTATCGGGGCGAAACCTGAAAGAATCTAGATTTTTGAAATCTGTGAACCTCGTAGGACGGCGAGGCCGGATTGGAAAGTGCCGTTCGGGATGAAATGTTGTCTGCGTTTAGAACTAATTTTGTTATAGTAAGAATTCATGATATCCTTTGGAATATGCCGGACTGAAATAATGTTACGAACCATTAGTGCTGTTCTCTCTAATTAATAATCTCGTGTACGTTGCCCACTTTGCAAGAAACTGCACCATCTACATGCATGCGGTACCCTCTCCAACTGGTAACACATCCCAATTAGCAATTCTCCCATCCACACATTAATAACATTAAATATCTGTCTTTGAGTTAGGCTTTCCATGATTTTTCCAATCCACCTTGGAGTCTAAGGGCATGCATGCACTACTCATACTATCATAGCATAACCCAAAATTCCCTTTAAAATTCTAAATCTAATTCCCTTTTCAATGATCAGGATTAATTCAGCTCATGTAATCCTCACCCAGCTAGTCATCCTTTATCACATTTTATATTCATCGTGGTTAAAATATTATATATATAGTTACTTGCACTCAAAACATTTGCTAAACCTATCCAAAAAAAAAAAAAAAACATTTTCTATTCATAAAATTCATAAAAGCTAGCAGACATTGTGTCAAGAAAGAAAACATAAAATTCATCGATATTTTATTTTAGGATGTGACCTTTAATTAATTAAATATTATATGCACTCAAAAAGTTGGAACATTAGATAACCCTCGATCGGGAAGACATGACGAGCAACATGTTATCATGAAGTGAATAAAGAGATGATGACTTTAATCACTCGTTTAGCAGCATCCAAAGTATCCTTGATCAGTAGAATTGCAACAGTCATTGGGCCTGAATATGGATATTTGATCACACCTGGTTTTACAGATGTTTGGTTAAAGCAAATAATGCAGCAGAATTTGGCCCAGTACGTAACTGGCAAGCGATACTATTTTTATTTGGAAGAGTGATCTATGTTTTTCTTATCGTCATTTCTTCACTAATTCGTAATCACTACGTAAAATAAAAAATAAAAAAATAGAGTGGAATGCTCCAACAGGATCTCCCAGCGGGATCTCTATTATTTTCCATTTACTAATTGGCTCAGTTTTGATTAGAACGGAATATATATATATTTATATATATATATATATATAAGAAATTTATGACGACTGATAAACAGAAATTAAAAATGATCCACAAGGATAAATAATTGTATTTTTCATACATGTACTGCAAATCTAGACAGCTTTATATTCTTGTTTTTGTAAATGAAATTGGATCTAACCAAAACATCGAGCACTTTACAGATGAAAGCACATGAGATATAGGTTTTCCTTCAAGTTATTGAAGACAAGACAACATTTTATTTTTTTGTCCCATTTTATACATATATAGCTAGCTCTTGATTTCTGGTTGATACAACTATATTGAATTCAATTAATACATTATGTGCATTAATTTCTTTTTACATGAGCCCTGCAGTACTAACCTACATATATCATACATAATGTAGAGATTTTTCACATAAATCAGCTTTTTATTTGATCTTCCAAGTCAATACTACTCGAATTCAGACTGCAATTAAAGATAATTTGTTTTAAGTGTGACTCCATGCTCCCAAGAACATCAGAGTTCTTATTGGATCTTCAGCAGATCTGTAGCTCCACTTTCGTCTCTCAATTTCTTTGGAAATTGGAAGACTACGTCCCTCCCAATTAGCCCTGGACTTGGCTATGGCTGTTACAGCCACCTCACTAGCCTGCCTGAGCTTTTCTCCGACAGTAGTTCTCTTTGGTTCTTCAGCCAGAGAACCATCGCCGGAGATCTGTACTGAAGGTTTCATACTCCTGATCTTTAACAATGGTGATTGTGTGTTGAGCTAAGATAATAGAATTGAAGAGGAGAGACGTTGTGAGGGTATCTATATATAGAAGAATAGGAAAGAAGCAACTTGGGATGGTATGGGTCTGATGACATGGCAAGATGCTATGAGTGTTGGGACCCACATGTTCTTTAAGATTGGGTTGATTTCACATTTTTGTGGATGACAACTAAGCTGAATAGTTGATGGAGTAGTGGAGGACCAACTTGTGTACGAATGATTCCTCATGTCTTCAGTTGAGACTGTTGAGTAATCATGGACACTGCTTTTCACAATAGTTTTCATAATCGGTTTTGTTATTCATCCTCTCCACATTCCACATTTTTTTATATTTTTTAATATCTTTTTAATATTTTTTTTGAATTTATTTTTTTTAAACTATTTATAATTTTTTATTCACTATTCATATAAAAATATATTTGATAAAAAAAATTAAAAAAAAGATGAAGTGTAGAGTGTGATGTGAATAGTAGGAGGTTGAGTAGATTTTTTTATTCATAATATATGATGTAAAGAAGATATTTGTGTAAAGAAGTGTTATTTTTATATAATATTTTATAATAATATCTCTAATTCTAAAACATAATTATGAAATATATTATAAAAAATATTATGTATTTATCATTTCTCTTATCAGTTTCTCGATCGATTCCTTTGTTAATAATCTGTTTATTCTTTTATTTAAAATATATTAATGTAAGAAAATAACATAAGTTTATTTTCTTTAATTTTAAGGACTCATGATCGGAATTTGACAAATGAATAGTGCATGCCTTCTAATTGCTTTATTCATAAGCATCATGGAATATAGCAAGTCATTTTTAATTCTTAAACCATGTATAAAAGATGTGGAAGTATTATTTGTATACAACCCATTGCCCGAATATAAATTCAAAACTTGATCAAACGAATTCTAACCTATAAATTGTTAAATATTCATATATATTCGCATGGTTAATGTGATACCGTTCATCAATCATTAATGACTTATTTGAATACAGAAACTATCTCACTTTATCTCATCATTATAATTTTTTTAAATTTTAACATAAAATATAATAAACAATCAAACTTTTTAAATCTCAAAATAATAATAATATTAAAAACTAATATTCTAATAATATTCTATTTAATTTATCTAAAATCATATCATTTCATTTCACTATCTAAACAAACTCTAAATCAGTTCTTATTTTTAAAATTATAAATAAATATTAGATTCCACCGTTAAAAAATAATGAGATTCCGCGATTCTTAATAGGCAGATTCTAAACCCACGTAGGATTCTCACCGCACGGAACAGTCAATTTTTACTTTTTGCTTTTCTTTCAAACATTTTTTAAAAATTTTAAAAATTTAAAAAAATTACAAATTTATTAAAAAATACATTCTTAACTATCAAGTGAAAAAAGAGAGTAGTGTTTTCCTTCCTATAAACTTTATAAAGTTTATAGTATAAAGTAAAAGATAAATTATATTTATAATCATAGAATATATAAGTGTTGTTTACTTTTAAAAAAAAAAAAAAATTATAAAATTTACATAAAAAAATTAATTTTTTAATAATAATTTTTTTTTAAATGAATACATGATACTTATATAACCGATAAAATTATTCAAAATAATGAAATTCCAACAAAATTCGAATGGGAATTAATTCTAGAAGTTGATGCAAAAGTGCTCCATAATTCTTAAAAGACTGCAAATGTGTACAGATTATTTGTCACGTGCTTATAATTTTCTAATCTTAGGATGCCCACTTTCATTAATTCATATTCGACTTTACTTTTAGGACACTTAAATCGATTCCATATGTCACAACTTGACAAACGTCGATGGCTGGCATACACAAATGCACGGCACGTCCATCACCTTTAATCAACTCTATAGATCGAGATGCTGGGCACAATATTCTTGTTTGTAATTTTTGCTGATAAGACTGCTCAGCTATGTAAATAGGATCAAATCCAAAACAGACCACTGTACTGGATCTCATGATCTTAGATCTTTGTAAATAATTTATCATTTCGTGTAGTCTCTCGAAAAAATACTATATATTATATTCGAATATCGATGTGGACATAACTACTTTATGAAAATTTTATAAAAAAATAGATTTCACCTTGAAAAAGTATAAAAAATATATATATATATTCATTAAAGTGTGACCTATTTTTTTTATAAAAGAGTTGTACGAGACTTATCTATTTGAAACTTGTACTTATCATTACTCTTATTTTATTCTTCGTCGTTCACCAATTAATACGATGACGTCACTTCAACAAATTTTGAGTTTTCCATATGATTTTAATTTCAAGTGTATATAAACGTCTTTTTTTGGAAATAAAATTTTAAAAAAATATCATGGATGTATAATTAGTTTTTTTCAGGAAATTCAAGGATTAGTGAACAATAGTACCACGGAAATATAATATATAACAAAACTAAATTGCTCGTGGACCTCCTACTCATCAAAGCTAAAAGAACTAAAGAAGTCAATTTGCATACATGGATCAATCCATTGTGCACAGTTATGGGCTAAAAATCATTGGGACTGGGTCACTAAATTCTGGCATTATTGGGCTTTTGAAAGCAATCACGAATTTATTTATTTATTTTGGCACTTTATAACCATACTTAGGATCTGTTTTTGTCTGCATTTTAAAACGTTTGGGGGGTGATTTTGAAGTGAAGATCTATCACTTTTTATTTGTAAGAATATATATTTTTTTTTTTAACAAAGTTCATCTACATAGAATTAATATTCAATTTAATACCCTTTTTTAAGTCATATTTTGAGACAATCTTAACTTGTTCCTAGCAACAAACAGACCTCGGTTTTGAAGTTAAAAACAAGAAATTTGACTTTCTGGACGCCTCATTGGGTAAAAAAAGTGGGTCCATGCCTAGCACAGTGTAGAGAAGCAAAATAATAGTATGACTCCCAAATATATCTACTAATATATTTTAATTTTTTTCTTTAATGATTAAGAAAGTCATTATTAGTAAACTTGTATTTTTTTTTTTTCTTAATAATTAAAGCTGTTTAAAAAATACTTAAAAGTTAAAAAAAAAAAAAAAACCATTTGCATTTGTGCAAAGTTGGAGTGCACACTAGCATTGTCCCTGTAAAGAAATACTTTCATGATTTCAATCCCAGCCCAATGATCAGCTATGAGTTCTGCAATTAGTTCAATAGGCCCAAGCCTCTTAGAAAATCGGAACTACCAATATCTCTATCACTTCAACACCTATTACTTCTATAAACTCAATATATGTTGACAGAGCTGTCACTATTGGGTTATGAAGTCTGGTTTTTAGCTGAGAAGACATCAAGCCTAGGGGTGTAATGGATCCGGTTTTGGACAAATTTTAAGACCAAACTGATTTATATTGATTTTGCATTTTCAAGAACCGACACTGCACAAATTATCCTCATAAACTGGTACGTTTGATTTTATCAGTTTCGGTCCGTTCAATCCGGTTTTATAGTTTTTAATATATATTAAATCTCTAATCTCTTATACTTATATATATATTAGTAATACACTAATACTATTAATATATAGTAATACTATTGGTATAATACTATTACTATATGTTAGTGATAATATAGTAATTAATATACTTATGTATATTAGTATTACTAATATATTTATCAAAAAGAATATGTTGAGAGTTTATTAAGCCATAACATGTAATTAATATATATTTTATATTTAAAACATATGATCAAATAAATGTTCATGTTTAAGATTAAAACTTTATATTATAAATTATAATATAACATTATTTCGTGCATAATTATAATTTATAAAAATTATATATAATATTAAAAACATTACATATAATATTAAAAACTAATTAAAAATATATAAATATGCAAACCGGTCCAAGAAAACATAAAACCGAGATCCGACTGATTATGACCCGTTTTTAAAATGGAGGAACTGAACCAACCAGTTCGGGTTGGTTTTTAAGGTTATTTTTATAGCCCTAATTAAGCTGAGAGTTCGCTCGACTCTCGCTCGATAAGACACTCAAGCAAAACTCAGACAAGGAGTTCGCTCAAGATGCACTTCACAGTTGACTCAAGCGAAACTTAGACAGATTTTTCGTTTGAGGCATGCACAACGATAGCTTGAGTGAAGCACAACTAGTCTAGTGTTCACTCGATAGTTGGCTCGGGCCAATGTTGGATAGGCTATTCACTTAAGGCGCGCTCGACACTCAACTTGAGTGAATAACCCTGTTTTTGCCACCTTAGGGTTTCTGGCATTGTGCACTATATATATATGTTATTTGTTTGATAGCATCAAATTGTGAACAGAGAGATTGAATGGCATGTTGATCACAAAAGAGTGAGAAAAAACCCTAGAGAGAGAGAGTTGAGATTTGTGAGTAGAGGAAACTCTTTGTAACTCATTGTGTGTGATTGTAATCTCCTCTGGAATAAAATTCTCTGCAACTATGTGGACGTAGGCACGTTATCAAACCACGTTAAATTTTGTGTGTCGTGTGTGTGTTTGATTCTTATGCTTTTGCATTTATTTCACTGTTTGTCTCGTTATTGTAGTTTGTGGATGTGATTTGTTTTCCAAACAAAGGGATCAGAGCTCCAAGGTTCTAGAGTTCAGTGTTGAACGATGGTAAGAGAAAACGTGAAGGTTGGAATCGAGAAATTTGATGGCACATATCTTAACTATTGGAGAAAGGATTATTTCTATAGGAATAGACTTCACCTTCCTCTGCTGGGAAAGAAGACAAAAAGCATGGATAATGTTGATTGTATTCTGTTAGATCGATAAGTTCTTGAGGTTATTCGGCTCACCCTATCTAGATCAATGGTGCACAATGCTATTAAGGAGAGAACCATGATGAATTTCATAGCGGCTTTGTTAAGTATGTATGAAAAGTCATTAGGGAATAACAAGGTGCATTTGATGAAGAAACTGTTCAATCTGAAATAATAAAAGGTATGTCTATGACCCAACATTTGAATGGGTTTAATACAATCACAAGTCTTGTCGTTTGTAGAAATTGAATTTGATGATGAGATTAGAGAGTTGATTTAGTTGGCATCATTGCCAAATAGTTGGGAGGTCATGAAAATGACAGTGAATAATTCAGCTGGCAAGATGAAATTGAATTATGATGACGTACGTGATATGATTCTCGTTGAGGTGATATGCAAGAAAGACTCTAGGGAGTTTTCTGGTATCGGTTTGTCCCTGAACATTGATAATCGGGGCAGGGGATATGATAGGTCAAGTTCTAGGAACATAGGCAAGAGCAAGTCGATATCTGGGCAGCAAATCACTTGTTAGAATTGTGGCAAGTTGGGCCACATCTAAAGAGATTGCCAGAATCTTATAAGTATTGAGAATGAGGCTGTGAATGTAATGGGTGAAGAAATATAGAACGCTATATTTCTTGCAGTGCATAGTTCGGTTGACGATTGGGTGCTAGATACATGGGCTTCATTTCATGGCTCCTCACATCAAGAGATCATGTAGAATTATGTTGCTGGTGATTTTGAAAAGATGTACATGGCTGATAGAGAGACACTAGATGTAGTGGAAATGGACAATGTGTCCATTGCACTCTTGAAGATGAGTGTGTGGACTTTCCATTAAGTCATACATGTTTCAAATCTAAAGAAAATCTTGATCTCTATAGGATTGCTTGACAACGTCTTCTAAAAAAGCATGGAAGGTTAAGAAGGTTGTGCTGGTCTTGGTGCATGGTAATAGAACTGATATTTTGTATTTGACATCAGAGTAGGCTTGGTCGCGCAAATCAGATGGGGAAGCGAAAGAGAGTCAGGCTTGGTCTCAACACGCAAAGCAGAGGTGTGAGAGATTGGGACAGAGCGTCTAGTATTACAGGGATTTCTACACCTACAATGATGCTTACAAAGCTACCAGGATGACTAGACCTTTACAGTGGTCACCTACCTTGAATTATATCCTTTTGACTGAAGGTAGTGAACAACGGTACAGAGGTAAAATCTTGCGAGATGATCGAGCAAGTGAGAGTTAGCTGAGAGGAATCAAATTGGGCTTCTAGGGAGGAAGCAGAGACTGCATAAGAGATGGGCACGTCAACAACAAATTCTATGATGTTTGCCAGGGTCGATTCAAGACTGAATATTCTTAGTGCAGTGAGAGATATGAGTCGTCCAGTAGATGTGCTGATTGAGGGTGAAGTACGTGAGAGATTAAAGTCGGGCTCAACTTAGTGCGTCTTCTAGCATAAATACCTTAGGAATTCCCTTAAGTGAATTTCAGAGGTGATAGGACTTGTGTTGGAGACAGTGGCTGGCATGTTAGGACATGATATATAGATCAATACCTTAGGAATTCCCATCAATGGAATTCAACCAATTTCTTCTTACTCATGTAATAGTTGCTCAAATCAGACTAAGGCCTGGTTTGGTTTTACAAACCTTTCAAACCATCTTATTCTATCTTATCTCAACTTTCAAATACCATTTAAATTCAAATATTTTTCAATTTTAATTTTCAAATTTTTAACTTTATCATCTAATCATTAATTAATTATTACAACTTATCCAAATTTCTAAACAAAAAAAAAAAAATTATTCAACTTTTTTAAATCTTAAAACAAAAATAATATTAAAAAACTATATTCTAACATTCCTTTAACTTTATGATTTTTTATTCAAATTTTTCTCTCTTATTTTTTAAAATTTTATAAAAGTTTTAACTCAAACTATTTTACTATGATTTATAAATTATTTCACTAATATTTATAAATTTTTTATTTTATTTTATCACATCTGTATAACCAATCGAGACTTAACTGTTCACTCTCATCTCTAGGCACTCACATGACCTACTATTTTATGCATTTGCACCGATTGAGGTGGTCCATTGGAAACCTATCTTTTCATTAATTAAAAGAAAAGAAAAAAAAAATAGAAAAGAAAGAAAGACTCAAAAAAGCCTCTACTTTGGAATATTTTATAACAGATAGGGTACAAGGTGAATATATTTCAGTACTATTATTTTCTTGCTTTGTTCCTTTTCCCAAGTGTCATTCCAAACAACTTTCAACGTTTGGCCGCATTTGATTGGTAGCTCTCAAATAATATCTCCTCGGCAAATATCCAGTGACAGGTCTAACCATATTATATAGATGTATATGCATATATATCTATATATTATATGGAGATATTATATAATACACATTTGTTATTTAACTTAATTATGCGTATATTTAAATAAAAATATAAAAATAATAAATTATATTTGATTATATGGAAATGTGTTGTATAAAAAAATTTTTGTACATTTTTCATATATATATATACATACATATTGCTAACAAATTATGTTAGTCAATTGTTGGGTACTTTATGGGCGGTAGCTCATTGTATTCAAGTGGTGCAGAAGTAGTAGACAGATAGCCTGCCTGCGGCCATCTATGATAAGAACCAATTAAGGGTCCCCCACCGGCCACCACCATTGATCATTGAAGCATGTCCTAGCTATCTAGCTAACTTAGCCTGAAAACTTGCCAAAAAATGAAGAGAAACGGAAAGATCAGTTAGGCAGTGACAGATGATTGGGTGCCAATATTAATATTGATAATTAATTATCATCTGCCAAACATATATAGCTAGCAAGATCAATATTTATCTTTTTTGCTTCCTCGCTCTATGTTAAATTATTGTTGCTCTATCATTATCTGTATCTTCTGCTTTCACGTACCCATGCAACAATCATTATTATAGTATATAAGTTATGATATTCTTCTTTTTTAAAGCATTGGTGAAAATTATTTGATCACTCATGCATGTTAATTGATATAAGCTGATCATGTTTTTAATATTCAGGAATTCTACTCATCAACCACTATTCACTCTCATACCTCACATCTATAACTTTTTTTTTTTTCATCAAGTGTGAAAGTGTTTTTTTATAGGATGTAAGGTGTGAGACAGTAAATAATGAGTGATAAAAAAGATTTTTCTTTAATATTTGTAGGGTATCTTATATCTCAATACGTTTTGATCTGGTGCTTGAAGTTTTCTTACATTAATAATGATAAAATGAATGATTTAACCACAAAGATTTAGATCTCATAAAATAAAATCACAAGCTGAGACGTGATTTGATGTGGTATATTAAATTGTAAAGTTATTCTTATTTTAAAATAGATCTAACGTATCATATGAAATTAAATTAATTTTTATGTTTTTTTTTATGAGATCTCTTTATGACTGTGACACTTTTTATAATGATAAAAATTATTCGATAAAATATGAAATTATAAAATATTGAAGAAAAAGATTACTTACTTTTTCATTAAAAGTGATCTCTTCATTAATTTTTTAATTTAGAGCGGTAAGGCAAATCATCAATTTTGCTAAGCTTTAGGGTGTGCTTGGTTTCTAAAATCAGCTGAGTTCAGTCTAATTTTAAACTGAGTCTAATATCTAAATACATAATTCTCAAATTATTAAATTCATCCCAACTCAAAACTTTTTTACATGTAAGACCTATAATTTTTTTTCAACTTAAAACATATTTATACGTAAAATCTATAGTTTTATTATTTTACCCGTATATAAATTTAATTTCAACGCGACACAGTCAAGGCAATGAACCGAAACAGCTTATGGAAGCCCAGCTTACTGAGAATGTATATAAATTAAATCCTCTCATTCTTAATTAATTTCTAGAAGAAGTTTCAAGAAATTCCATTATTTAGGATGACCGTACCAATAATTTTTCAAATAGATCATGACAAAACCCTTCACAATTGTTAGATCAGGGTCACAGACTTAACATATTATGAGATGCATTTTGCTTTTGGACTAAGATTCTCTTTTTTATCAATCTTTTCATTATAATGGATAGTACAACATATGTCGTCCCGATTCATTTCACTTCATGACGAACATCAACATGAATCTCAAAATATCTACAATTTTTTTTTTTTCTTTTTGCGAGTCATGATCAATCGATCCTTTGTGTTTGTCTCTATATATATAACAGCAAAATGAGGAGACTGGCCTGCATGCATCTGATCATCATCCATCCAGTGCTAGACTTTTCTGTAATTTCTCAATATTTCTAGCTAGCACAACCAAAAGTTGCATTCCGTGGG
This sequence comes from Cyclocarya paliurus, assembly GCA_029856935.1. Taxonomy (NCBI): domain Eukaryota; kingdom Viridiplantae; phylum Streptophyta; class Magnoliopsida; order Fagales; family Juglandaceae; genus Cyclocarya; species Cyclocarya paliurus. The sequence goes on from CM056949.1 coordinate 14,224,100, forward strand.
TGCAAAACCAGTGCTGAACTAGGGATCCGGCCGGGTTCTGAAAGCAATGCATGTAGATTAGAGAATGAAGGGCATTGCCTTGGGTATTTTTGCTTAAAATACTTCTATTTATAAGTCGGTATTAAAGATCACATTCTTTATGATAGAATTAAATAATCCGATTTATAAAAAAAAGTTCAAATTAATTTTTTTTTTTATAATTGTAGAACTTCTCGAATAAGAATACCCTTTATATATACAAATTTACAAATATAATTTTTCTTTAGAATAAGACTCTGGAATTATAGTCTCGTTTGGATTTAGAGATATATAAGTTGAGATGGTTTGTAAATAGTAAAATAAAATATTATTAAAATATTATTTTTTAATATTATTATTATTTTAAAATTTGAAAAAGTTGAATTGTTTATTATATTTTATGTAAAAATTTAAAAAAATTATAATAATAAATTAAGATAAATTAAGATGAATTTTAAATTCAATCGGGCCTGCCATCAAACCCCATCTGATAAATGCAAACCCCTTCAAAGAGGGACCCAAGAGATCACATCATTCAACCTTTGCATCTAAAGGGTACGTACGTGAGAACATCTTTTAATTATTATGTTGGAGTTTATTATTAATTAAGATAAGTGAATCGATTCATGCTAATATTTCATATGTGTAACAATGATTGCAGTAACCATGCTGATCAATGATTGCAGTAACCATGCTGCATATGTGTAACAATCAATCTTTGACCAGTCCTTGCAACCGATCGAGCTTTCCAGATTTTGAAAAAAAAGATGATGCTCTTGGCTCAGCTGCAAGTTGGTGAGATATATGGTCCTAGCTAGCTAGGGAGTTAGGAATAGGGTTTCCATTTTGGATGAAGAATATGGGACAGCATAAAGCTAGCATACAAAACGCTCTTTTCCATATGGTAAGAAAAGAGGTATAATCCATCGTGAATATTCTAATCCGGAGAAAAGGTGAGGTCGAGGGTCGAACCGACTCGAACCTAGCGCTATATCCGTTTGTTCTATAAAGATGATTGATATTTCAGGATTCTACTCTCTCTCTCTCTTCAAATTTGGAGCTAGCAACACTAGTGGCACGACTCAAGTAGTACTTAATTAACAAACTTGGTCATTCATGCATATATAGTTTTGTTTGACCGAAAAAACATTTGGATAGTAAGGTATTTTGGTAGTACTACTTTATGATAAAAAATAATGATAGAATATTGAGTAGTATTGAATAGTAATAATAATAATAATAAAATATTCTAAGAATACCCACGATCCAAAATAGGTTTATTTGACCAAAGAAACGCTTGAGAAATGCTCTAAATCGATCATTTGTGGTACCAAACGATATTACTTTTCATACTCGGATATCTCGTATAGAGAAATGCTCAGAAGTCCCAAATGAGGAAGTTTTGGTAACAAGATATGACCAAATTAAACAACAAATAAATTCATAAGCCAGCCACTGAAAAGGGCATTCTCGCCTGTACGTATTGGCCTGATGCCGGCCAGTAGTCCAGAAAAAGGCTAAGCACAACCACCACAAACTTCTTTTCAATGCAGAGTAAAGGCATGATGATGATACCATTTCTTTCATTGAAAGCAAAAGAGACATCAACAAAGATGTTTAATGCAATAAAAGAAATGTGCAGAATATATATCAGCATGTTGATTATGGAATTACTCGTTAGTCTTCCTCAGGCCATTCGATCGTCATTTCATTTCATTGAGAGGAAAAGAAAGAGATCTCCATAAACAATTCTGCTTTACACATACGAGTGAGAGGGAAAGTAGATATTTTTAAGGAAACCCCCCTCAAAAGCAGTTAACAAAGCTAAATAAAGACATTAACCCACTAAACACACCCTCTAAGTGCCCCTAAACAACCCTCCCCCCCCCCCCCCCTTTATTTTTTCGCTAGTTTACTTCCTAATCTCTCATATGATCCATCTTTACAAATATTTTTCCTTTCCGACCATCGCTCAGTAAAGTTTATGTCATTAAATTCTCATGATCAGAGATATATAGCCCACATTTTGGCCCTGATCACGAGTTCATCACATGAGTGAGCATTGGCTCTGGTCGTCGTCGTCAGCATACGTGCCGATCGGATGGGAAAGTGGTAGTAGCGGCGGGTAGATCTCTGGGTGGAAGTACGTATTACTGTTGGCATGCATGGGAGCTGGGGCATAATATGCGGTAGCAGTGCTGGCGCTAGGGTACGCCGTATTGTAACTCATTCCGTAGAGTGGTGGTGGGGGGTGATGATACATAGATGGTGGATATGGATACACATGATGTTGACGAGGAGGGCTGAGATTCATCGCCGCTAGGGATGGTGCCAGCTGGTTATGGAGAGCTGCCGGAGAATTATTACTCCCTGCCTGCGCATTGCCGGAATTCTGACTGGCTTCGTTGGTGGCCGGATCGCCGCTTTGCCCTTTCTTCTTCTTCTTCTTCTTCTTCTTCTTGGCTCCTCCTCCTCCTCCACCACCGTTACCTCCAGTTTCCTCCTCAATTTCACCGTCGTCTTCATCTACCTGATCACCACCTTCTAATTCAGAGTCTAATTTATTATCATTGTCATCTTCTTCAGTGTTATTTTTCTCACCCTTCTGCTTTTCGTTATTCTTTGATTTTCCAGACTTCTCTTTCTTCTCAGGAATAAGCTCGGCGTGTTTTCCTGATCTCAGAAGCTTCTTGATTAGAGTATCTGCTTCCACGTTACCGGTCACTGTAACCTTATGCTGCTGAGAATCCACAGTGGTCGTATAAACACCTGAAAACATTGAAGACTATAAGAAGCGAAGAAACTCACACCAAAAGTTGACAGATTTCTAACCCTACAAACGCACGCACGCTTGGATACAAACACATCATACGTATTAGTGCTAGAGTTGGGCAAAAACCTTCAATGCTTTGAAGAACTTTCTTGACTTTCTTCTTGCAGCCTTCGCAGTGGATTGAGACTTTCAAGACCCATGTCTGCAAGATTTTGGGGATGGAGTCAGTAACTAGCCAACAGATCAGAGAGAAACTTTCGAGTTGACATGGATCAAAGATTGAGAGAATACCTGGTATTTCAAGGTTTCTGGGGCTTCTTCAGGTGGCTTGGTTGCCATCACAATGAGATCTAGACGAGAGAGAGAGAGAGAGAGAGAGAGAGATCTAGTGGTAGCTTCTCGAATGTGTCTGATCAGGAAGCCAAGGTTTATAGGAGAAGTTGCGGGGTCAGATGGGGAGTGAAAATACCGTAAAATAGGTGGAGGAAAGACCAGAGAGAGAGAGAGAGAGAATTTGGTGTGGACGCCACATCACGTCAACATCGAATGAAACCAACATGTCTATAGAGAAATGCTAGGTAGAGCGACGGTATTTGCACCGATGGGTGCATTTTTATTTTTATTAAATATTTAGAAATGCATTAAATTATTATTTTTTTGTTTGTTTTAGTCATGTAAAAGAGATGGAAATTAATGTGGGCTCCATTTCATTTTCCTAAGATCGGACGGGTTTAAGACTAGGTAATTCCGGACCCACCATCATTTCTCTATACTTCGATGTATAAACCTAGAAGGTTCTTCTGAATTCCTAGCTAGCTAGGTGCAAACCTAATCAAGTGAATCCGAGGTTAATCCAAATTATTAAAATCAAAATTATTATTATATGGTACAAGCTGCAAATTATGTTATCTGCTTCTAAGATGTGTTAGATCTATATATGCATAGGACTATTCATTCTCATCGAATTTTTTTCCGGTTCGGTCCTGAATTTAAGAAATTAGATTCTAATTTTGAGTTCTGAACAAATTCAAGTCAAAATTCGAATACACTTAATCCAGATTCCAAGTTTTAAATTTGAAACCCGGGTCTACAACCCATACCTCTTTTTTTCTTTCTTCTTCTTCACTTTGAATATTTTGATTTTTTTTATTCATTTCTTTGTATATAGCCACCTTGGGTTTTGGTTCAGTCTAGATTGTATATAAGCACCGCCATGAATTGAGTTCCAAGAGTAATAACATTTGAGTCAGAAGTTTTAGGCGATTCTTTAGGAGTCAAACTTCTCCCCTCAGCTCCATATTCTTTCCTTGACCTTTCCCCTCTCAGCTTCCTAACATTTCAAATTTAGAAGAACAATAAATTCATGACTCATTTACTAGGAGCCATTCATATAACATGAGAATCTTACTGCATCTTTTGCAACTCTGAAGTGCCAAGAACATTGTTGATTCATTTTAACCCTTGGTGCAACCCCATCTACAATAGTCATATTAACCAAACTTAATTTTTCTTTTTTTTTTTGATACATTTGGGGGGAACTCCATATCTCTATTTTGGAAGTTGGAGGTTATACCAATCAGGTCACATGTCTTTGATAACCAAACCTAACTTTAGTGCAATGAAAGAGGACATACTTGAAAAGTGCAATCGGGTTTTTTTAAAAAAAAAATTGGGTTCATTCCGGAACTTGGGTTTTAAAAATGAGGGTTCCGACCTGAGTCTGATCCGAGCTAATCCGATCCGGATTTGAAACCAGGATTCTAGTCTAGATATACCCAAGTTCTAGGGTTGGAACCAAATGAACAATCCTATATATACAACTATATATATATGGATGCTTTATGAAAATAAAATATAGAGATTTTATACAAAGATGCGATGAACTTGCTCTTGAATTGTGAGCATTATATATGTGGAATGGTATGTAATATTCGAAAATAAATTCTATGATATTCATTGTATTGTTAATTATTATTAATTGAAAAGTACTATTTTAAGACTTTTACACATATACCGTTTATATGTCATAATGTCTCAAAAGTTCTCTCGCTGCCTACCAAAATATAATGTATCGTACGATACGAGAGAATGAAGGATGTTGGTTAATATATTTTGTTTCTGGTTTTGGAAAAAAAAAAGTACAATTTGGAAAATGAGAAATACTATACATCAGTTATTATTCACTCCCACATCTCATATCTATAACTTTTTTTTTTTTTTCGTAAAATGTATGAGTGTTTTCATAAAGTGTGAGATAGTGAATATTGACTGATAAGAAGAATTTTCTTGAAGATCCTGGCTACTTTGATTTATCATGCTAACAACTTTTCTTCTAATATATGATGCTATCATGCTAACAACTTTTCTTCTAATATATGATGCAACCAACAGTCAACAGATATTAGTGATCCGTGGATGGAAATTTTGGAAAGCTGCTATAAACGTGTAAAGAAAGCCAGATTGGTATACGCAGGGTTTCCGATGAAGATACTCGTACCCGATTTTGAAAGATCTTGGGTATGGAGCCATCGTTGAGTAAAGTTAGCTATGAAGGGTGGTGTCCCGCGTACAGGGATCCACCACTTCCCGTCCGATTTCTCTTCACGTCCAAATGCTGCACCCGGAAAATTTCATGGCATTAATTAATGGAAATGAACCCATCGCTTTTATAGCAAACATGAAGAAGCTAGTGCTACAAAACTGTTGATGAAGAAACAGCTTTAAACAGAGCTTTTATAAAAAGCAAGATGTGGTTTAATCTAATACGTTGAATCTATTTTATAATAAAAAAATATTTTATAATCTGACGTAGAATTTCAAGACATGTCAGTTTGTATATAACTTTTCTTTTTGTAAGATTATTGTATAAACCAATTAGCATCTCTACAAGTAATATACCTTTGGCACACTCGAATAGTATATACTTAGTGCAGTACTATATTCCTTTCCTTTTTCTTTTGTTCTTATTGTGCAGATGCTGGTTGGCAAGTTAGTTGTTTCTTGAGTTGTATGGTGGGGTTGGGAATTGATGGACATGATTTAATGACCAACCTCAATAGAATTGAAGATGCAACTAATTCGACCCCTGCTACATACTGAAGCTTCTAGGCTCTGTATACCAGCACAAGTTTGCAGGATATATTAAAGAATCAAACCAGTTATCCCGGCATCATAACAATATATATACATATTGCCCACTTCAGCATTTATAACATATCCTTTTATGCTCTGGTGTTCAGATTTTTCAATTGCGTTCATGGGTCGACCCGTGAACATATTCAATTTCTAGTTGACAAACATCTAAAACTAAACAATTCATAATACATGCAGTATTTAGTTCAAGACTTGATAAATCCAACTCCCATCAACTAGGTAAAAGTGCCAAAGGCATGTGGCCTGATTGACATAGACCCCCAGTCTCCAAAATAGAGGTCTTGGGTTCGAAACCCCCCCTCCGCAAATGTATCAAAAAATAAAAAAATAAAAAAAACTAGGTAAAAGTCATCCATATATTTGAAATCTAACTTGTAAGTACAATTGCAGCTATGTATTGGCAAGAAAACATCCCATGGAATCTTTTTTAATATCAGGCCATGACATCTTCTTGAAGCAAATTCGGTTAGGTATACTTTCCAACTGTAGTCTAATGCAGGACAATCAGCATTTCAATGAAACAGCAAGAAGCTAACTGGTTAGGCATGCCAATTGTGCTTTATGAAATCAGAAAGGCAAAATCTTTATCTGTGAGTACTTTAGTGCATGGGCAAAGTTAGCCAAGGGGAAGAAGACAAGAAGATAATCAGAAACAAAGTTGGCACTTCTAGTGGAAGGATTTAATATTTTATTGCAGATAGCGTTCTGTACCTGTATCTACCTCCTGGCTATGATCAAGCGAAGAGATAGCATTTATGTGTATAAAAAATCCATGGATACTGCAGGCTAAACTACGACATAGCAATCACTTATCTCCCACTTTCATAAGCCAATGTTTTGGCGTGCCTTTTAAATTAAAGAGTGACTTGTGACAACACCAGGCACTCGTAATAGTACTTGCTTTAGGTTATCAGATACGTACCTCCAATCTGAAAAACAAGTCAATAAACTTTGACAGCAAGCATGATCTTAATGCGGTACACAACCACTTGAAATGGACTTTGCTTATCCAGGACTGAACCACCTCTCTTACTTTTAAATGGTCAAGAAAAAGGTACAGATCAGATGGTTAAATACAATTGCTTTTACCCAGTTAAAGCAGCAACAATATATAAGGGAGTAGATTTTGAAGCAAATGAAGGTTAGAAAGTTCCTATATTCATGGAAATGCAATTGCAGTGGAGTGCCGCTCAGATTATGCCCAACGAGAGCAATGGTCAACGATAAAAATGGTGAACACCATGTCATAAAATAAGTTGATACCAGAATTGACTAGCCAGTGAAGCAAAACGATGAACGATTAAGGACATTATTGACACGGCATAGTGCTCAAAACCAGTAGTATGATTGGTGCCAGAGATGTTTTGCAACTAGAAAATATGGTTCTCTACTTGCTACAATTAAACATGTAAGTCTGCATGGTCGCTGAAGGTGATAGCCCCATTTATTGTTTTCATTAACTCGAGGATCAACAAAGCACAAATAAGATTACACAGTTATGGATTCCTTAGGATCCTTCACTTTGAGCTTCTGCATTCTCCTCCACCCTTAAGATCTTAGATTTTGTTAGCTCCATCGAACAGAACACTACTGTGTCCAACTTCAAATTGGCGTTTCTTAACATCACACACAAAACATGCCTGTTTTAGCTACCTTGGAAGTTTTTAAAATTAGAATATATCGAAAGGCTTTGAAAATTTGGTAGAGAATTATAGAAACAAATATTCACAAAATCAGTCACTCTCCATTGCTAAGTGTAAGACACAAATGGAAGAATTGATCTCTTGATAATCTTCCTTCCCAAGAATACTCACTATAAGTACAAGAAGTTTGGGTAGTTATGACGAGTCCAAACCATTACCAATGGAGATCTTTCGGCATAGAAGAACAGCAATAATAACAGAAACTAGGCCTAACAAGGCTCCCTGTCTGGAAATCCCAAACTCAGTCCACGACAAGGGATTTGATACCTCAAATAATACCTTCCTAAACTGTCCATTCAAGTCCTCTGGTGATCCTGTGTTATCAATCACTATATCTGCCTTCGTCAGACATCTGAGCATTTATGCTGTTTTGAGCATCCTCCTCACTTGTTCTGTCTCTTGCCATGAGTCATCTTAGCTGTGTCTCAGAATCAACCTATACAACTATAATGGGCTTTGTCCACTTGGCCATCATAGCCTCGAACAATAAAGGCACATAAAGGACAATAACCTTAAACCCTTTCATCCATAGCTTCACAATTTCATAGAAGATACCAGAGGATATATAAGGAGACAATAACCTATAGAAAGTTTAATAACCACAATTCAGAAATTTTTCAAAATGCGGTTTAAAGCAAGTTTACACTAATTGAAATTGACCTGAGATGATAGACTCACTGAAGAAATTAAATTCTGGCTGCTTTTAGATTAAGCAAGATAAAAAGTTTTACAAGACAGAATTTCTTTAATCTTGATTTGGAGGACCAAATGTCATCCCACAGGCAACCAATCAAATCATGTTAGTGATGATTCAACTCGGAACAAGGCTGAAAGCTAGAATGACTGCATTAAATGAACATTTCTTTATAAGAACCAACTATTTATAGAAATTCAATTAATTTTTTCTATTTATTTCAAACACTTGATAGCACAAATCTATGATCTCTCATAAAACCATAATGTTGTCCTTGACTAGATTGGCCCCGATCTGCTATGGAGATGTGGCTTTGGTGCAAAGTGGTGTGGGTGGATTGCAAGTTGCACTTCCTCAGTGCAGTTTTGTACTCTTATCAATGTTTGATTTCTTTTGCAGCTCTCAAGGCCTTAGGCATGGAGATCCACTACTGTGGAGGCTTTAAGTAGAATGTTGACTATGGCCGTGGATAGAGAACAGTTTTCAGTTTGTTTGCAAGCTACAGAAGTACCGAGCAGTTGCTTGTGTCTTGTTTCCTTTTCACTCAATTTTCTTTTTCCTCTCTCTAAAATTGACTTAGGTTGCATCCCTTTGCGCTCTTAACAAGACCATAATTGCTCCTTCGCATGCTTCATATGAACTTCAGATAGTCGTCAAGATCCCTTATTTTCTATTATAAAATAAATCAGTTGATGAAAGTAGTTTATCTCTCCATTTATTTCAAACATCCGCACAATAAGTTTCCAACCAAATATGAATCCTGCAATTCATTTGGCCTTTGTGGCCTTGCTACAATTATTTATCAGAAATTTATTTTTCTTAATATAATGATCCTTCCATTTGATATCAAATAGAGATTGGTGAAATTCTCGTCATTGTTTTCCAGCAAAAAACAAAGGGTTCTTGAAACATTGTCACTCCATAAACACATCATAAGCTCCATTCAAAATTCTGCATTGAAAAGAAATGAAGAACTTTGTTTCATTAAACTTTGAAACGCATACAAATATCCGTAATGATTAAGAAGTTGACGCTTTGCTGGAACAGTGAACACAATTTGTCCCAATCTAGGCCTATCAACTTCTCCATCAACTTGTAGAAGGAACCAGATGGTGCACGAGCAGAAGAATGTAGAAGTGAAGCATGTTATTGAAAATGCATTATCAGTGCTCAATTCTTTTAAGGATCTCAGGCTGCTTCCAAGGTCCATGATTCGGGATTTTTATGAATGGAAACCCCCTCCCACAGATTGGTTAAAAGTCAATGTAGATGGTGCTGTATTTGGGGATCTCCATAAAACTGGGGTGGGTTTGGTGCTTCGAAATGATAAGGGGAATGTTCTCTGGGCAGCTACCAAGATTGAAGAGGAAGGGATTAATGTCGAAGCTACTAAACTGCTGGCCATTCTTCGAGCCTTGCAAATGTGTGCAGGTATGGGTATTAGAAAACTAATAGTGGAATCAGATTGTTTGGTGGCAGTGCAAGTGTTGAATGCAGAGACTGAAGCTGCAGCAATGCTGGAGGGTCTGGTACTTGAGATTAGAAAGCTTCAGGCTCTATATATTGAATGCCAAATACAGCATGTTTATAGAGAGGGAAATGGGGTAGCCCACAAGCTTGCCCGTTATGCATGGAATGTTGAGAGTACCACAATGTGGTTTGATTGTTTTCCAGACTTTATTTCTCATGCCATCTGGCTTGACAAATGTCTGTAAAATCTATCTTTTTTATTAATGAAATGTTTGTCACTTATCAAAAAAAAACTTCTCCATCAACTTGTAAAATGCCATCTCCAAATGCTGCAACAACATTTTTCCAGCCACCAGCACCTTTTTTTAACACATCCTAGAAACAAAATCCACCAAATATGAGACTTGCTGGCAGCTTAAGGTGTTAAAACAGGAAAGTGCAAAATTCTACAAAGCCTATAAAAATGAGAAAAAAAAAGAAAAAAACTAGAATCACAAGCACAACTGGTAGGAATAAGATAAATACATAACCCAGGATCTTGGTGAAAGATAAGTTCCCATTGACATGATGAAACGAGTCACTTATGGGACAAAATAAAAGGAAGGAGAAAATGAGACATGCAAAATTGTATTTAGCATAGGCATAGTAAAAATATAATGGGCTGCTATGTCTAAGAGCATGAAGAGATAGAGAGAAGACAATTTTGCATGTCTAAGAGCATGTCTCATGGGCTGCTCCAACTATGGGAGAACTAACATTTAGCATGAAGAGATAAAGGGAAGACAGGAAAAGTTTGAACAAATTAACATTGACCAAAAAGACACAGAGCAAAAACAGGAAAATTTTGAACCAACTAACGGGAACTGTTGCGAGGTTTGTTTTTGGTAAGAAGGTTGCAAAGTCCTGGGAAAGAAGAGCAGTCAGTTAGAGATTCCACAGAAACATGAGCCAGCAGAAGAATTTTTTTTTTTATCAGTGACGATGCATGAGCCTGCAGAAGAAATTCCACAGCACATTGTTTTCTTCTCTGTTTTATTTTTCTCTTAAGTTGTTTCAATTGTAACATTGCGTGCGTTTTGTTTCTTTTTGGGTATGCAGTAGTGAGCACCAATATGGGCAGGAATACAAGTATAATATGATATGGAAGTGATGATACGTGAACAATGCATGTCAAGACTTTAAATAATTAATATATTTAAAATCCATATCATGATGATCTGTAGTTTGATACCAAATGCTAAAAGATCTTAAGAAATGTCAATCTATCCAGAGCTTCTCCATCAGATTCGCATCCAATTAGATACGGATACTAGTTTGATGTGCATATATAGTTACAAACTTCTGCAAATGAACATTGCATTCTGATCCATTACACATAAATCAACATATGCTTCAGACCTTTAAATTCGAAATAAATCCTCCGAGTCTATAGGAACTTTAAATATTGTTGTAAAATCCAATAATTTATATCCTAAACGTTATTCTCAAATAAAGTTTTTTTTTTTTTACAAAGCTCATGTGATATGAGCATTGAGCTGCTCTCAAGATTTTACAAAACTCTTAACTTTACATCACGTGTCATAAATCCTCACTCGGCCGGTAATTTTAAACCATTTACTTAAAATCTAAACCCTGAAAATCTCAATCCTTCAAAGTTCAAGTCCTTGTCGTGGTGACAATCATAGTCATTACTGTTGTTCGTTGTTTTGTAGCAGTCAAAAGATAGTCGCGTTCTTCGTCATAATGGATCAGGGGCTTATAACGTATCATGTATGTTTCTGATCTAATGACAATTTAGTAAGAGGGAGAACAAGAAACATACTCGAGTGACAAGGTCGGCGTCAACAACGGGGATGCCATGGTACTTGAAAAGATCGGAGACGGTGCTCTTCTCCAATGAGATTCCACCGGTCGGCCCTACTATTCTCATTCCCTCTCTCAGCTGTGAGTGGGGGTTTTGGATTGTTACCGTTAGTAATAATTTCTATAATAATATAAAGCTAGAGTTGTGTAAAATGCGCATCTAGTGTAGTGGTATCATGGTACCCTCCCACAGTACTGACCGGGCTTCGATTCCCCGGATGCGCATCTTTTCCTCAATCATTTTTTCACTGTTTGGTTGCGGAGAAAGGGATCACCACTAATCTCTGTCTGGTTATATATTTATCCGATCAAGTGTGAGAGAGAGTAACTTATTGCACGCTTTTGAAGTCACCTCCTTTGATGTTTTCCAACCCAGTAAAGTCTTTTACTCCCATAACAGACAAAATTCTCCATCTCCTAAGCAATTGCACATATCCCACGCACCTCCACCAAATTCATGCCCAACTCATCGTCCAAAACCTGCACTCAAACACCACCATTGCCCCCCACTTCATCACTGCCTCCCATTCCTTAGGCCTATTGGACTCCGCCCTCACCCTCTTCACCCAACTATCCAGACCCCATGTTTTCATTTGCAACACACTTATTAGAGCCTTTTCTCACTCCCACATATCACGTACCCCTTTCTCCATATACAGCCACATGCACAGAAACTCCACCCTTCGTAATAACTATACCTTCCCTTTCCTCCTTAAGTCCTCGTCTGACTTCCGTGAACTTAAGCTGGGCGAATGCATACATACCCATGTTATAAAAGTGTGTCATGTTAATGATATTTATATTGAAAATGCATTGTTGGATTTATATGCATCCTGTGGGCGTTTGGGATTATGTCAACGCGTGTTCGATGAAATGCCTCAGAGAGATGTTGTGTCGGGGACTGTTTTGATTACGGGATATAAGAATGCTGGGAAGTATGATGATGCTTTGATTGCTTTTGAAGAAATGCAAGATGCAGGTGTGGTACCGAATCAGGTTACTATGGTTAATGCCTTGGCAGCGTGTTCAAATTTTGGGGCCCTTGAAATGGGTGTTTGGATTCATGATTTTATAAAGAAGAGGGCATGGGAGTTGGATGTCATTTTGGGGACTGCTTTGATTGATATGTATGGAAAATGTGGGAGAATTGAAGAGAGTTTGGGTGTTTTCAGAAGCATGAAGGAAAAGAATGTACTTACGTGGAATGCACTTATTAAAGGACTAGCTCTAGCTAAGAGTGGGGAGGAGGCTATTAGGTGGTTCAATAGAATGGAACAGGAAGGATTCAAGGCCGATGAAGTGACTCTGGTCGGGGTGCTATGAGCTTGTAGTCACTCGGGGTTTGTAGATACTGGTCAACGGATCTTTAGTTCCATGATTGTTGGGAGGTTTGGGTTTTTACCCAATATCAGACATTATGCTTGTATAATTCACCTGTATGCACGTGCTGGACGTCTCGAAGACGCTTTCAATTTCATAAAAGTTATGCCTTTTAAGCCCACCAAAGCAATGTGGGGATCCCTGCTAGCTGGTTCTAGAGCTCAGGGGAATTTGGAATTCGGTGAGTTTGCAGCTTGGAAGCTCCTGGAACTGGAGCCAGAGAATAGTGCTTTCTACGTTGTGCTATCTAATCTGTATGCAGAGATGGGAAGATGGAGCGACGTCGAGAAAGTGAGGATTATGATGAAAGACAGAGGACTTAAGAAGGACTTGGGCTGTAGTTCTGTTGGACCTGAACCCCTGGAGGATGTGTTTGAATTCTTAGCACAATAAGTAATCTGCCTGGAATATAAGAATCAATCATCCCGTTTGTTTCAATGGAGGATCCTCTGCTCTATAGTTTGATTGGACCTACTTGTGATTGAGCAAATCATGGGACACATTTTGTTTCTAAACGCTCTGTTTTAGCTCAAATATTTGGTCGCAGCATTAATCATTGAATCAGTTTCGATTGCCTTAACTGGCCTGGCTGAATCTCTTGCAGTAGCTGTCTGAAGAAAGGTGATGGTTGTATCTCCTTCAAGGATGCTACTTTCTGATTGTTGAGCTCTCATCAGTTTTTGTTGGCGAAAGCATATGCGTTTTAAAGTTGATGTAAAACTGCAATTTTTAGATTGAATTTTCAAGATGGATAAATCTACTCCAACTACCGGTCTTTATCGCACACCACACGAACCCGGTCTATGGCCTCATGTCACGGTTCTTCTCTCTCACCCATCACTTCCTCGAGCTTCCCTCAACCATCATCTTCTCCCTCTAACTCGAGCCTTCTTCATTTCTCACCCCAGCGCCCATCTCTTCTCCCTCACAGATGCCCATCTCTTCACCCTCACAGATGCCCATCTCTTCTCCCTCAACCCGAACTTACTCTTCCCTCACCCTCTCACCCTAGAAATGTTATTTTTCGTCCTCAACAAAGATCCCATCTCCCTCATCCCCTTCAGTCTAGATCTGTCTTTCTCACCGAGCCCTCTTTGTAAGGATCCCATGCTAACCCCAGCCATCTCTCTTGCTCTCAAACTCTGAACGATGGATTGAGGTTCTCTTGCAAACTCCAGACATCGCAGACAGACCCAGATTCGCCAATCTCTTCATCGTAGACGTCAATAACCCAAGGTGAGCCCCTCTCCGTCTCAATCTCTCTCCCTCTTTATGGATTTTGGTACTTTTATCCATCTCAGCTTGTGTTTCAATTCTTCAAGTGTTAGGGGGCTTGGTTACGAAGATGAAGAATGAAGGGAGAAGAAAGTTGCAATCTTGGCTACGGGGAGAGAGAAGACGTAAGGAAGAATCTGGAAAGTGGAATGTCTAAGAGATGAGAAGGAAGAAACCAAAGAGGATACAGCCAATTGAACCACTGCTTTTGCTCTTTCATCAAAGACCATTTTACAATTGGAACTAGAGAAAAACATTTTTCTTGAGTTTTTTTTTTTATCCTATTTTTGGAATTAAAAGTAGAACAAAACTGGACTCCAAAGTGAAGATGGAGCTCGAGCATTCCCAGCGTACATGACTATTTACCTCCTAAAAGAAGAAGGGTAAAAGAGGAAACGCATGATTTGTTTAAAAAAGAAAAAAGCCACGTCAGTGGTGTGGGGACGTTGAGAGAACAGTAAGAGGATGGATAGCACGACTCTTTCAAGATCATAGACAATAGGGATGGATTATAAAGTTGGGATTGCACAATCTTCTTGTTTGAATTTTACTCATCCAAGTAGCATACGAATTGGTAACATGCGTGCAAGAGTAATTATTTAAAATATACTTCATAAACATGGTAACTCCAACATGATGATTGAAGACAAAACTCCCTTAACTACTTATAAAAGCAACCTAAAAACGCAAGTCCTAATACTGAACGTAGGTAGGAGACAATAACACTATAAAAACAGAATGCATCAGGTCGACACACGTGCTTATTGAGGACAAACAGCTGCTTTATCCTTGCTGCTTCTGCAGGGCAAGGACCTTCGACCAAGCTGGCCTTGCTGTGATAGCATCTACCCATGCACTGACGTGGGGGCGGGAATCAAAGAGCTTTTTAGCTTGAGTACCCAGCAAGTAGTGTATATTGGGCAGGTGGTGCAGATCCGCCAAGGTGAAGCATTCACATCCCAAGTACGTCGACTGAGCCAGTCGACTCTCGTAGACATCAAGAACCTTAGCCAGCTTTGCTTCGTTCTCCTCCACGATTGCTGTGTCTGTAGCCAAGCCATACCGAGGCTTTACTGCCAGCTCCCAGGTAAGCTTCGAAGCAACCGGATCGAATTGGTGGGCCTCCACCTCCGTCCACACCCCTATGATTGCTGCTGTCTTAGAGTCTCCGCATTTGAACTGGGTCCCCTTGTCAGCATACTCCTGGGCAATGTATTTAGTGGTTGCTCTTGATTCTGCAGTACAAAAAAGGTCCAAGAATCATAATCACTCTAATTAATTTATTCATTCACCCTACTAAATAGTTTCGGGTAATTGCATATAAAGTTTACCAAAGAGCTTTAGATCTCCATCTTCAAACCCTGGAATCTGACCAAATGGCTGCATCAACAAGGAAATGTAAGATTCAAAACAGAACTGTAAGAGTAATGGTTATTGATTCATCCTGTTGAGGTAAACAAACATGGATGCATGATTTCCTTTTCTTACGTTGATAGACAGGAAGGGCTCCTTTTTATGTTCACCAGCTTTCATATCTATCGCAACAAGCTCAAATTCAACCTCTTTCTCATACAGGGTAGTGAGAACTCGCCCCACAGCAGTGGAGTAAGGCGATCCATAGACTCTGATGGCTGCCATGGTTGTGGCCGGGCCGTGCAACGTGATCAAGAACAAAGAAAAGATAAAGCAAGGATCAATGGCTATGGAAGTAGAGTTTATACTTCTGATTCTCTGAAGTAGTCCCAGACTCGAAGACTTGGAAGTCTTGAATGCTTTATTTGCAAGCTACGTGGCAGCTCATATTACCAATGACTTTGATTTTTTTTTTTTTTGGATGAGGCTTTTCGTGGACTATTTTCTGTCAGTAGAAAGCAGTCACCACTTGATCTAATCTGAAAATTAATTGGAAGGAGATTCCAGAATCCGGAATATTACATATATATGCTCTTAAGGCCCTGGTCCCAAGCGCCCGCCCAAACAGTGACAGTTTTGTTTTTGAGCGGCGCTGCTCTGCCGCTGAGACGGACCGCCAGGTAAAAAAAAAATTTTATTTTATTTTTTAATTTATATTTTTTTATCATTTTAAAATATTTTTTTTTTTAAAAAAATACTACTTCCACCGTTATTGTTTTCAGCTTTGCTAGAGACAACCGGGATTTGCAATCGGAGGACAACCGGCTATATGTAGGAGCTTATGTGGAATAAAAAATAAGAAAAAACAAAGGAAAAAAAAGTAAAAGAAAAAAGAAAAAGACGTCTCTCTTTGTTCTTTCATTCTACCTTTATAGATTTGGTTTACTTTCCTGACTTTTTTTTCTACCTTCCGATTAACGTGTATTCCCTCCCTCTCCCTCTCCCTCTCCATCTCCATCTCCTACGTATTCTTGTTTGGATTGATTTTTTTTATTTGAGTAGATCCACAAATTGTTGGGTAATTTTTTTTTTTTTTTATGAATTTCCTTTTTATTTCTGAATTTTTGAATGGATGGTTTGACGAAGATGGGTTTATTTCTGGATGAGTTTTTCTTCCCAAACCCAGATGACATGATCTCCAGTTCCCAAACCCAAGTGGTGAAATCTCTTCTTCCAGCTCAGAGATCAAGCCGAGCAGAGCAGAGCTTTTTCTTACCTTCTTCCAGACGACGCAATCTCCAGCTTTCCTCTTCAACAATTTTCCTTTCGTTTTTGTTGTTTTTGTTTTCATTTTCATGTTTTTTTTTTCTTGAAAGCAGATGGTTTTTAATCCGTCAGAGTGTTTGAAAGGGAGGAAGATTTATTTTTTTGTTAATTTTTTTTCCTGTATGAATTCGAGTTTGCTTTTATAGTTGAGAAAATTACGCTGAAATTATCCCTATTCTGAATCTCTGATTCAAGGTTACATTGAAATCTCAATTTCGTCCATTTTTCACGGAATTTATCTAATTTCAAAGAGAAGAACATGTAAATATATTCAACTTCTGAACCAAAATCGAATAGCTGGGAGTCTCTGCTTTCACGGAATTGTTTTCTTGGATGGGAAGATAGCTCAGCTCGTCTTTTTCAATTGGTGTGTGTATTTTATATTCCTTTTAATTTTTAAAACACCTTTTCTAGTGCCTGTAATACTGACCAAGGAGAGAGTAAATGCAGGAGGAGTTGTGAAGCAGTCAGCAGCACTTAATCGTGCAGGTGCTGAGAATATGAAACCCAGACAATTATCTGATGCCATTTATGATGACGAAGGGGAGAGGCAGAGAAGATGAAGGAAGACGAAGACGAAATCTAGAGGAGTGAGTTTCGAAAGAGAGGGAATGAGTGAAAGAAAACGGTCTGTTTCGTTCAAAACGAATCGTTTCAGTTGCCACGGGAGCAAGGTTCCCCCGCGGCTACCCAAGGAAGTTGTATATAGACTTTTTCTATTGTTTCTCATTTTTACTTCCCGCTTGACGTGGGTATCCCACTGTGGCATGCGTAATTTTTTTTTATTCTTTATTAAACTCCTTCGTCTTCCCATTTCATCTTCTCCCTCCAACCCCTGCACTTCGTCTTTCCTCCAAACCCCCAACAGATTCGCTCCCCTCATTGGACCTCATCTTCGACTGGCACATTTCCGGCGCTGTCGACCTCACCTTATCTCCGAGTGGCACTTTGGAGCCCTTTTGAATTTCGTCTCCCCTCATCTACTAGCTCTTCGGAGCCCCTCTGCATTTTGTCTTCCATCCAAAATCCCAGCACTGGCACATATTTACAATCTTCAGGGGGTTCTGTTACCTCTATATTTCAAAAATTCTATATTCCTCTGAATCTACAAAGGAAAAACAAATCAGAAACAACAAAACAACCTTGTTTGTCACTGACGCAGCCAGGGAGAAGTCCTTCAAAACAGGAGCATTAATTCCAATATTGAGTTTGCAGCAAAGCCCTACACGCCAAACCCTTCATAAATCTCAACCCACTTTGGTGAATTGTTTGAGACCGCATCAGAAAGCTTGCAATTTTTCTTTTGGGTTTCTGGGTTTTGGACCAATTTGAAAACCCAGTTGAAGGTGGTGGTGTATTTGAATACTTCTCAAGAAGGAACTAATTGAACATCTTCTAGTAATATCTCCTGCTTTTGTTTCATGACTTTGATCCCTTTGATGGATTCTTCAAAACAAACCAACTGCAGCGTGACTTTGATTTGTATGTAGTAAGTAAAATTTTCTTCATTCTTGCATAGTTGCTGACAAAATGTTGGAGCATAACATAAATGAGGTTTTTAATTTCAAATTCTTCGAATATGTATTCTATTATCAAGAAATCATTATGCCTCAATCGAGTAGGCTTTGAACTGGGAAAAAAAATGCAGAGAGATGAAATCAGATGGGAGCAAATCTGTAATGGGTTGGAGGGGAAGACAAAATAGGAAGCAAAAAAATGGGGAAGCAAAACTGAAGGAAAAAAAATTCGAAATGGAATGGGGATTCGGGAAGATGAACTGGAATGGTGAAGATGAAATGGAATGGTGAAGACGACGAGGGAAGAAAAAAAAAGCAAAAAATGATAGAAAAAAAAAAAAGCAAGACTCGTTGGCACGCCACGTCAAGCGGGAAGTAAAATCGAGAGAGGAGAACGGTAACTGTAGCATTATCTTTTTAAAAAATATCAATATATTAATAATCACTTCATTAATAATTAAATAAAAAAATAAAAATAAAATTTATGAGGTATCAAAATGATGAAATAAATTGAGTGAGTAAAATAACATTTTTATTTGTTTTTTGGCCCTCTTCATGAATGTACAGATTCTTCTCCACCTACTCCACTACAGCCTTTTAGGACTATATTAGGTGTCAAATTCATCTAAATCTATCTCAAATTAATTATTAGTAAAATGTAATTTATTTTTTAATGAAGTGTTACAATTATATTGGTTGATTTAAAATAAATTATACAAAAATTTTAGGTGTACAAAAAATAGTGACAAATTCCCTTAACATAAAATTAGTAACAGCAGATAAGGATACATTTTAGCCCTTGTATTTCATATTTTCACATCAAAACTACTAACCACTAGGTATTTCTTCTTCTTCTTCCTCTTTTTTTCTTCTTTTTGATTTTTGATTTTTGATTTTTTAATTTGAGGCACAAATGGCTAGGAATTTCAAAACTACAAAGCCTGCTGGAGAAATATATTAACGGCTAGAATATTTAAAAGGGGGATAGTTTGTTTCGTATTGTTTATTTATAATGTTCCTCCATAATTGTAAAACCTTGTGCCTATAGAGAGAAAGAAACAAATGCAAGAGAGATTGTGGCATCTGGGTTCGACGAGCTGGTGAAGACTCATCGCAGCCACTAAAGGAGGAGAGACGTGCAATAGTTGTCTCCAAGTGTTTCTATCCTCATTCTTGTCAAGCATGGGAGTCGCTATTTGCTACCATCAAGTATGGGTTCTCACTGACTTGCCTCCTGATAAACATCTTATTGGTTATAAATGGGTGTACAAAATTAAATATAGATCAGATTAGACTATTGAACAATATAAAGCTAAGTTTGTAGCTAAGGGATACACTCAACAAGAGGCAAGCTTACAAGTGTAAGATGTTTACTTGTTGCTTCTTCATATAATTGGTATTTACATTAATTGGATATAAACTATACATTTTTGCAGGGAGATTTAGATAAGAAAGTGTATATGACACTACTTCAAGGGTATGACAACAAGGGGGAGACTCGAGTATGCAAGTTAACTAAGTCATTATATGGCCTAAAATAGATTTCAAGGCCGTGATATTGTAAACTCACTAACTACCTTTTACAACATGGGTTTACATAGTCCAAATGTGACTATTCATTGTTCACTAAAGTTTCTGATTCTACATTTCTTGCCTTTTTGATATATGTTGATGATGTGATTGTGGTTTGCAATGATCTTAAGGTTATTCAAGACATAAAATCCATTCTCCATAGTACTTTTCATATTAGAGATCTTGGAATCTTAATTATTTCTTTAGATTAGAAGTGGCCAAAACTTCTAAAAGAATTTCACTTTGTCAAAGCCATTATGTCTTGGAAATCCTAGCTAATACTAGTTTTCTTGGCTGTAAACCAACTAAAGTTCCCATGAGCTCTAAGTTATGTTTGGCAAAATAGATTCTACATTGTTGGAAGATCCTACAGTTTATAAGAATATTGGTAGGGAGGTTGCTCTACTTGACAATAACAGGACTTGATTTGGCTTATTCTGTACAAATCCCAAGTCAATTCATAGATAAACCTACCCAAACACATTTAGATGTTGCACATCATGTACTAAGGTATCCCAAAGGTTAACTTGGTCAGGGAATTTTTCTTTCATCTTCCTCCACATTACACTTGAAGGCCTTTACAGATTCTGACTGGGCAACTTGTCCAGACACAAAAAAATTAGTGACTAGATTTTGTGTATTTTTTAATAGCTCTCTAATTTCTCAGAAATCATAGAAACAAAATACAATTTCAAGATCTTCAACTGAAGCTGAATATAGAGCCTTGGCTTCCATTACTTGTGAATTAACTTGGTTAATTACTTTACTTCAAGATTTTGGCATTACTCATCATTATCTAGCATTTTTATTCTGTGACAGTAAAGCTGCACTTCGCATAGCAGCAAACCCTGTTTTTCACAAGGGAACTAAGCACATAGATATTGAATGTCATTCGGTGCATGAGAAGATACAATCTGGTGTACTTCGAACTCTACATGTTAGTTCTCAGCATTAACTAGAATACATATTCACCAAAGCCTTGCCTCTTACTCAGTTTCTTTATCTTCTTTCTAAAGTGGGCATTCTTGACATTCACACTCCATCTTGAGTGGAAGTATTAAAGTATGTAAATAGTCACTTGTAAATAGTTAGTTAGTAGTCAGTTTGTAAATAGTTACTTCAGTTGTAAATTTAGTTTATTACATGTGTGTTGCACATGCACTATTCTCTTGTATATATATATATATATATGAACTACTCTGTACTTTACTTTTACTTTTGATAATACAGAAGATCCAGTTTCTTCTCCATACATGTTCTTGGACTTTCTTGAGTTTTCTTGCACATTTTGGGTGATTGGATCATCCTAGATTACTTACAACTATCCTTTGTAAAAGATGGGCCTTGGGCTAGACTCATATAGGGTTGACATTGCCTTAGACCAATATTGACTTCTCCAGTTATCCCTCTAACTCCTCTTGCGTGTACGTATGGGGAATTTCAAAAAAGGGATTTGAGATCCATTAGCTACCCCGCTAGCCCATTAATCACCCCACTTATTATTTCCACTTACCAAGGGACAAGAATTTTAAATATTTAAAAACTTGTATACGTTACATTGTAATAGTCACCACGTTCTCTTCCCTTCACGTCATTTGGTTAGGTGATGATGACCCGCAGTCATTACCTTTCTTCATTGCTTTTCCACTTCTCATTTTTTCACCTTCCTTCCAGTCTTTTCCCATCCTTTTCGTGTTCTTGAGTTCCCACAACTTCGACCTCCCTTGCCACGTGATTCTTAACTTACAAGCCCTCTCATTTTCTCTTTCTCCTAGGCTCTTCGACTATAACAATAACCAAAAGAAATGTATCTCGGACCCTTACTCATGACCAGTCCCCCCTATATTCTAGATTCTTCCTCTATGAAGGATATCCCTCGTTTTGAAGGCTTTGGGTGGAGCTCCACCCTCACCTCCAAGGAATTGTCGAATCTATGCAACTCCTACGACATCCTAGATTTGATACTCCTCAAGCTTCCTCGCAGGGGTGCTACTAATGAATAAGGGTTTGTAGAAAAGGTTAGCTCTACCTGTTTGTGCCCTCACACAAGGCCTAAGATTCCTTTTCTATCGCCCAATACAAGACATTTTTCATCTTCTGAAGTTGGCCCCTACGCAACTTCACTCTCATGCGTAGAGAGTTATTCTCTGTTCTTGCATTGTGTTCCGTTTGGTCTTGGAGCTCGCTTGGGGAAGAATACCCAAACCTAGCCTCTCAAGAGTTCTTGACATTTTACTCTTTGAGAGCTCTCCAGGCAACATTTATAGTTTCTAAATTAAAAGAACAGTGCTTGGCTCGTTTTGAAACTCACTATTCGAACGCAAAGCAATGGATGAGGAAGTTTTTCTTCATTTCTAGTGACGGTTGGGAATTTCCTCATTCAAAGGCTGAGCGACGGGAGTTTCCTATTAGAGACACCTGGGTAAGGTCCCATATGACAAAGGTCTGGCGGCAACCTTACCTCCTTTGTCTGAGTGAAAGCAATCGCGTGTCGACATGGTCGTCGCCTGGGTGGTTGAACATGAGGATGAGATTTGGACTAAGGTCTTTCTAATGCATGCCAATATTGACAGCTTCTTGGTGATGCCCAACTATTCGAACATTCGTGGTCACCTATTTTTAACTAAACCCATCACCTTGTCTCCTATAAAGAAACCTTCCTCTGGCTCTGTTCGAAAGGCCTCTAAGAAGCGTCCCCACCTTGCTACTACAAGTACGCCATTTCTCGAAGCCAAATGGGTGTTAAGGATGTTGGAGATGGCGCCTCCCTGTGGCTAACCAACCCCATAGCACCCCACTTTCCACACCCCGCCGCTTGTCATCTTGTACGCCCTCTACGGCTCTCGACGACCTCAATTTCTAACCTGGTGACAGCTTTCAACTTTAACCTTTTCGCTCAAAGACTTGATTCAATATCCAGTCAGGAGATTAAGTTTCCCATTCTTGAAGCTTCTAATTTATGCTGGGAGGTAGCGAGGTAAGTTTGGATGTTGACGACGCTTTTTCTTCCGGTCTCGCTAAGCCAGAGGCCTCAGGGGGCGCTTAGGTTAACCAAGGTGGCCAAGTTGTCCAAGATAATGCCCTGGACTACCAGGGTGCCCAGGGCGGTGATCCTCCTTTGATAGAGGAGCATCAACAGGAGTGTGGGGACAAAAGTTCAACTCCCCACTCATTGCCCACTATTGTCTCAGGGGGAAAGACTCATCCACTTGACCCGGAGGTTGGCAGAGATGGTTGTCTTGGAGGATATTAAAGTCATGGGCATCGATATTGTTCGTCCGGTGAAGGACTTGGGTAAGGCTCCTGTGAGTAGGATGGGCTCGACGACGACATTGCCTGATGCTTTCTTCCTTGGCCTCCGTCACAGCCTTAGATAGAGGGTGGATGAGAACGGCTGGAAAGGCCTTCCCCCCCCCCCCCCGACCCCTTCTCCCCCCTTAAATCTTGTTGGAGATAAAGCCGGCTGGTCGCTACAGAATTTCTTGTTTGGGGTACATGACTCTTTTCCTTTTGCCCTTATTTATTGTTATTGTTATTGCCGTTGTCTCTTTTTTTTTCAAGCTTCCTTTTCCTTTTGCCTTTGTAGGGCATTGATGAATTGGCAGCATGGATTGTCACAGATCGTGTCAACTTAGGGCTCGTTTCTTTTCGGGGATAAACCCAAAACTTTCAAAACTTGAAAACAGTTTTCGTACAGATAGGTAGTTCCCCCAAAATAAACACAATATTATCCCCGAGGTTTTCATCTCAGTCGGTCTCTCTCTTTCCTCAACACTATTGACTGATTTCCGTCGAAACACCGTGTGAATCTTGCAGCATCTGTCCCCTCTCTCCCATAAGCCCCATTTCGAAGTTCACTCCGTGCGAATCTTCTTTAGCTTGTCAATCCCAACTCACAAGATTTCGATCCCATCTCTCTCGTTCATAATCCTTTCGCATGCATCCCTCGTCTGCAGTCTATAATCCTCACGAGATTGCCTTCCAAACAACATCCCGAGAAAAATCTCATCTCCAAGAACGATTCAGAACCTCTGTGTTGAATCTTAGTGGTTCTGAACGTACGAATCTCCCATGTTCCTTTGCCCATCACTCAACCGATTGCAGCCGTGTCCTCATCTCCCCTTTTATTCCTTCAAGCACCCTACATATAGGAGATGTCGAAATTTACGAAAACCCCCCGCTCCTCCACCACGGTCAGGTGCTGCAACCGTCATTTATCTCTAAAAAATGACTGTCATAAATGCTTCCTCACCAATTCGACGGGCACCACAGGTTCGAGGACGAGGTCATACCAGGTAGTCCATGGTACCCTTAAATATTTATTTTTTTATATCAATAATTTGTGCAAACATCTTGTTTATTGTTGGTGATTAATGCATTGGGACTGATTTGTTTGTGGTTGTGGATCGATTAGTGGACTTTAATTGTTTTGGGTTTGAATGGACTCTCTTGTGTATTTGAAGTTAAAATGGTAGAAAAGTCAACTGAGCAAATCCTGACGGGCAAATAAAAACATAGAGAGACACATTCAGGGAAATGGTGGTATTCTGTAGGTTTTGATTATTTAGGTGAAGTTATACCAAAATACGTTTTATTTGTGCTTCACAGCTAGTCGGGCATGCAGACCTTACCCTTGAAATCCCTTAATAATTTTGCTTGAAATTCATTGAGTGAGGAATTGGTTAAGATGGAACCCGTTTAACTTTAGTAGTATGTAGTTGCCACAACCACATGCCGATCCAGAGCTACTAATTATACTTGATTAGTGCCATTTGCTTTTGCAGTTTAATACCGATATATTATTCCTTTTGATTACATGAAGAATTGATGTGTTGCATACTTGAATTGTTTTGGCATTCAACTTTATGGCCTAAGACACTTTAGAAATGATTTTCAATTTATGTAATATCCCATAATGATTTCAACAGACTCTAATTAGTTAAGCTAGATTACTCCATAAAATACTTTCCTTCAACAAGTGTAACCAGTGACAGTAAGAAAGAAATTAGTAACAACATTTCTCTTTGATCAATTATTTGCTACATGCATCGAATGTAAAACTATCCAAGTTTTCATTATCATTTATCATACATTCTCTATGAATCACCACTTCATTACTTGTTCGAGTTCAAATCTAGTGCATAAATGTCTGATGAACTTAGAACAAGAATGGTGGCAGAGGTACTATTAATTTGGTAGGGAATTATTGAAACAAATATTCACAAAATCAGTCACTCAGTGTAAGACACAAATGGAAGAATTGATCTCTTGATAATCTTCCTTCCCAAGAATACTCACTATAAGTACGAGAAGTTTGGTAGTTATGACGAGTCCAAACCATTACCAATGGAGATCTTTCGGCATAGAAGAACAGCAATAATAACAGAAACAAGGCCTAACAAGGCTCCCTGTCTGGAAAGCCCAAACTCAGTCCACGACAAGGGATTTGATACCTCAAATAATACCTTCCTAAACTGTCCATTCAAGTCCTCTAGTGATCCTGTGTTATCAATCACTATGTCTGCCTTCGTCAGACATCTGAGCATTTATCCTGTTTTGAGCATCCTCTCACTCGTTCTGTCTCTTGCCATGAGTCATCTTAGCAGTGTCTCAGAATCAACCTATACAACTATAATGGGCTTTGTCCACTTGTCCATCTTAGCCTCGAACGATAAAGGCACATAAAGGACAATAACCTTAAACCCTTTCATCCATAGCTTCACAATTTTGTAGAAGATACCAGAGGATATATAAGGAGACCATAACCTACAGAAAGTTTAATAACCACAATTCAGAAAATTTTCAAAATGTGGTTTAAAGCAAGTCTACACTAATTGGAATCGACCTGAGATGATAGACTTACTGAAGAAATTAAATTCTGGCTGCTTTTAGATTAAGAAAGATAAAAAGTTTTACAAGACAAAATTTCTTTAATCTTCATTTGGAGGACCAAATGTCATCCCACAGGCAAGCAATCTAATCATGTTAGCGATGATTCAACTTGGAACAAGGCTGAAAGCAAGAATGAATGACTGCATTAAATGAACATTTCTTTATAAGAACCAACTATTTATAGAAATTCAATTAATTTGTTCTATTTATTTCAAACACTTGATAACACAAATCCATGATCTATCATAAAACCATAATGCTGTCCTTGACTGCCTTGACTAGATTGGCCAAATCTGCTATGGAGATATGGCTTTGGTGCAAAGTGGTGTGGGTGGATTGCAAATTGCACTTCCTCATTGCAGTTTTGTACTCTTATCAATGGTTGATTTCTTTTGCAGCTCTCAAGGCCTTAGGCATGGAGATCCACTATTGTGGAGGCTTTGAGTAGAATGTTGACTATGACTGTGGATAGAGAACTCTTGTCAGTTTGTTAGCAAGCTACAGAAGTACCGAGCAGTTGCTTGTGTCTTGTTTCCTTTTCACTCATTTTTTCTTTTTCCTCTCTCTAATATTGACTTAGGTTGCATCCCTTTGCGCTCTTAACAAGACCATAATGGCTCCTTCGCATGCTTCATTTGAACTTCAGATAGTCGTCAAGATCCCTTATTTTCTATTATAAAATAAATCAGTTGATGAAAGTAGTTTATCTCTCCATTTATTTCAAACATCCGCACAATAAGTTTCCAACCAAATATGAATCCTGCAATTCATTTGGCCTTTGTGGCCAATTGCTACAATTATTTATCAGAAATTTCTTTTTCTTATTATAATGATCCTCCCATTTGATATCAAATAGAGATTGGTAAAATTCTCGTCATAGTTTTCCAACAAAAAACAAAGGGTTCTTGAAACATTGTCATCCATAAACACATCATAAGTTCCATTCAAAATTCTGCATTGAAAAGAAATGAAGAACTTTGTTTCATTAAACTTTGAAACGCATACAAATATCTGTACCGATTAAGAAGTTGACGCTTTGCTGGAACAGTGAACACAATTTGTCCCAATCTAGGCCTATCAACTTCTCCATCAACTTGTAAAATGCCATCTCCAAATGCTGCAACAACATTTTTCCAGCCACCAGCACCTTTTTTTAACACATCCTAGAAACAAAATCCAAAATAAGAAGACTTGCTGGCAGCTTAAGATGTTAAAACAGGAAAGTGCAAAATTCTACAAAGCTCATAAAAATGAAAAAAAAAAAAAAACTAGAATCACAAGCACAACTGGTAGGAATAAGATAAATACATAACCCAGGATCTTGGTGCAAGATAAGTTCCCATTGACATGATGAAGCGAGTCACTTATGGGACAAAATAAAAGGAAGGAGAAAATGAGACATACAAAATTGTATTAGCATAGGCATAGTAAAAATATAATGGGCTGCTATGTCTAAGAGCATGAAGAGATAGAGAGAAGACAATTTTGCATGTCTAAGAGCATGTATAATGGGCTGCTCCAACAATGGAAGAACTAACATTTACCATGAAGAGATAGAGGGAAGACGGGAAAAGTTTGAACAAACTAACATTGACCAGAAAGACAGAGAGCAAAAACAGGAAAATTTTGAACCAACTAACGGGAACTGTTGCGAGGTTTGTTTTTGGTAAGAAGGTAGCAAAGTCCTGGGAAAGAAGAGCAGTCAGTTAGAGATTCCACAGAAACATGAGCCAGCAGAAGAATTTTTTTTTTTATCAGTGACGATGCATGAGCCTGCAGAAGAAATTCCACAGCACATTGTTTTCTTCTCTGTTTTATTTTTCTCTTAAGTTGTTTCAATTGTAACATTGCGTGCGTTTTGTTTCTTTTTGGGTATGCAGTAGTGAGCACCAATATGGGCAGGAATACAAGTATAATATGATATGGAAGTGATGATACGTGAACAATGCATGTCAAGACTTTAAATAATTAATATATTTAAAATCCATATCATGATGATCTGTAGTTTGATACCAAATGCTAAAAGATCTTAAGAAATGTCAATCTATCCAGAGCTTCTCCATCAGATTCGCATCCAATTAGATACGGATACTAGTTTGATGTGCATATATAGTTACAAACTTCTGCAAATGAACATTGCATTCTGATCCATTACACATAAATCAACATATGCTTCAGACCTTTAAATTCGAAATAAATCCTCCGAGTCTATAGGAACTTTAAATATTGTTGTAAAATCCAATAATTTATATCCTAAACGTTATTCTCAAATAAAGTTTTTTTTTTTTTACAAAGCTCATGTGATATGAGCATTGAGCTGCTCTCAAGATTTTACAAAACTCTTAACTTTACATCACGTGTCATAAATCCTCACTCGGCCGGTAATTTTAAACCATTTACTTAAAATCTAAACCCTGAAAATCCCAATCCTTCAAAGTTCAAGTCCTTGTCGTGGTTACAATCATAGTTATTACTGTTGTTCGTTGTTTTGTAGCGGTCAAAAGGTAGACGCGTTCTTTGTCATAATGGATCAGTGGCTTATAACGTATCATGTAGGTTTCAGATCTAATGGCAATTTAGTAAGAGGTAGAACAAGAAACATACTCGAGTGACGAGATCGGCTTCAACAACGGGGATGCCATGATACTTGAAAAGATCGGAGACGGTGCTCTTCTCCAAAAAGATTCCACCGGTCGGCCCTAAAATCTTAAGATCAGCCTACTGTACAGCTGCAGCCGGCGCACACCCTATGTGTCTATTAAAGCACGTTTGGTTCTCTCTCTCATCGTTCCCTCTCTCAGACGGAAAAGTCTTTCCATTTTGAAAGTAACTTTCTAAATCTCCTCCCTCACCGTTTATTTTCTTCCTATACCCACCCATCCCCGCATCACCCCCTACCCGCACCACCAGCGTCGGCATCTTCTTTCCCATCCCCTACGCTGCATCGATTTCTTCCTCTCCTCCCACCCCGTTTCTTTTCTTCCTATCCCCACCCCTCCCCGCGTCGCCCCTCCCCCTCCCCCCCGGGAGCCTTCTTCAGTCTCCCCCAACTCCAGCGAAGCCTGCTTTCTCCCCCACCCTTGATCGACTACAGGTTTGGATGGTATCGCAAAGAGAGTGGCTTCTTCTCTGCGATTTTGACGCCGGTAAGCATTTTTCCCAAACTTCTCACATACTCTCTGTTATTACTCACTCACACTCAGATTCTCACCACTCACGCACGCACACTTCAATTTCGTTCATATACAAATAAATATGAAATAGATCTGAAATTTTCAGGGTTTGTAGTCGATCTAAAATACTGAAATTTTACCCCAAATTACTGAAAGTTGATCTCAGAATCTAGGTTTGTAGGCGATCTGTACTTTGTAATTTGGCCCTATGGAGTATGTACCACCATTTCTGTCCTATTGAGTATTTTTTGTTGTGGGGAAATCGTGGTTATTGAGGGATGTTAATTAGATTGTCAAGAAAACAGTTATCATATAGTGATGATACAGACTTGTGCTTCAGAGTGAATAATACAGACTTGGAGTAGACAAATCATCATCACTATATGATACTGTTTTCTGTTGTTTGAGTGCTAATCTAAGTGTTTCCTATTTTATAAGCACCAAGGCTAAAAATCATAATCATATTGATGTTAGATATATGAAACAGCTTTTCATTTCTTGTTGAATGGTTCGCAGTGAGAAGCAAGATATCAATTCTTCATTGGGCACATATACTTCAATCTGTACTACTTGAGAAAATCCTGACAAGAGAGAATGAACTTCGAGAGAGAGGGGATGCTTTATTGCTACGTCAGTATGAAGCTCCATAACAAAAGGACCAACTAATAGAGAGAGAATGAGCTTCACAAGCAAGAGGACAAACTTCGAAGAAGGATCGTAGAGAATGGGGGTGCACATATATTGTTGTGTTGATACTGGATCGTATATCTTGTAATAGTTTTCGGTTGGTTCGGACTGATGTATCATGTTAGTTTTAAATATAAATAGATTGATCGGATCCTAACATGTATGGTATATTTTTTTTTCTAAGTATTTATATTCCTAACATGTATGGCATATTCTCTACTAATATAATTATGACAGCTTATTATGGATATTAAGTTGACTTTTTTGTTGCTTATTCAATTATGTTGCATTTATTTTTCTATGTTGGTAATTTGTAGCTTATTTGAAGTCGGTTATAAAACTCTATCACTTGGATTTTTTTTTTCCCACCCCAACATTGTTTGCAGCATGAAATGTGGCATGTAAATGCTTATTGAGGATTTGGAGTTGGCAAGATTTTTGCAATTGAATTGTGGCAAGGAAATGCCTTGGTAATTCCTGTATGCTGATCTAGAGGTTTGAAGTTGGCATGATTTTTGCACTCACAGTGACGTAAGAAGCACATCTATGTCTGCCCCATTGTTGAAGTAACAGGAACCTGTCCTCAGGAAAATGCAACCTTTTCTCTATGCATATCAAATTTCTGAGCCAACAAAATTTTTTGAAAAAGAAAAAACTCCTAACAAAACAATGACTAACATTTTACTTGAAGGAGAATTTGCTCATTAATGACCTGTAAATGCCATAAAGCAATTTTGGGCATAAAGCAATTTTTTTTTTTGGAACTCTGAGCTTCTTGTTTTCTGCCATTGCAGAACAATTTTCTATGTTGCTTGGGCATTTGCTCTCTCTGTACATTTACAAAAGCTACTACCTGTGTTTGCAATACAAACATCAAAATACAAACTTTAGATACAGATTACAATAAAAGATTACAGTTGACAGTACCAAAGATGCTTTATCAGTACCACATATTCTCAACTTCAAATACAAATTTCTTTACAAATTTCTCAACTGGAAATACAAATTTGTCAGATATCCTAACTTCAACTTCTCCTTTCAACTTCTATTGTCCCTTACATGTTAAACCTTCATTGTATGTACCTGTAGCAACAAAGGGAAAAAAAACCATATAACACTAATACATAACACTAACAGCAGGGCTGAAAATTTGAAAATTCCTGCACTCTCACATGGTGGTCTTCCAACCTCCCCAAGGTAGTTGTTGTATGGGACTCGGACTGGCACAATAGGCCAATGCCTAATCATCCAGTTTTTTTTTTTAATTATTAAAGAAATCATTTAATGAATTAAACTTTTTTTGCTCTTTGTGATAATGACCATTGTGTTTCTACAATAGAGACATGATGCCCCTAGAATATTCAGTGGCATGCATTGCCATTTTTATGTACAAACTATATGTGCAGATTTGAAGAAATGCAACATCCAACACAATTTATACATAAGAACATCAATCCGAGAACACCATATAATTTTCAAGGCTTAAACCAAGACATGCATCTGACACACTATGTTGCATAATAACTTCCATGAACTTGAATCTTGAGCATTAATCACACAACTAAACAACATATTCATATTACAAGCCTAAATAGAAGCTAGATTCATATTACTTATAAAAAACAAAACAAAACAAAACATTTTCAACCTGAACACTCAAGTCATCAACAACTTACAAATAATGTGCTAACCAAAACTTCAAACCAACAAAGATCATCACTAGCAACCATTATTGTATATATCACTTTAGGTTCATGATAGATGAAGGAAAACTCTTTATTGTATATATCACTTTAGGTTCGTGAGTTAGCCAAGATACCAGAAGCAAAAGGAGCATAGTGGTAGGGAAAAAAAAGGAGGAACTCACTAGTAAAACCTCCCCTGACATTCTTTAGTGTAATTTCTGCAATATAAACAGGAACCTGTAAAAGAATAATGTCAGTATTCCAAATTCTTTTTAACATAAGTGCTCAAATTTGAAGTCTATATAAGACAAAACATACACAATATCATTTACCAATTACAATTGTAGCATTCTTGATTCACTAATGTCTACCCTGAAGCTTTTCTTCTAAAGTTACTTGCAAAAAAGAACTACTTTCCTGCTCCAACAGCTTGCCAATCATACAATGTTAGAGGATATAAAGCCAAATCAATGAGAAATACAAATATCTAAAAAGAAGGCTTTAAGTCATAAAAGGAAAAAAGAAATGTAAAAGAAAAGAAATGATGACAAGACCTTTGAAAATGATGACAAGTATGATTTGAGAACGACAAATTATAAGATGAAGAATAATATTGTTCAAAAGCTTCAATGACATTACTACAAGTGATTCTTTGGCTCTTGAAAATTGGGAGAGGCAGTTTCCAGAAAATTGAAAGATAACAGAAATCCTAGTTGATAGCTCTTAAACTGACATTTAGACATAATCATATGAATTCCTAAATGAAAATGACCTCACTTCAAAACTATATCTTGGAGGAGCTCTGTTCAAAAGACAGGAAAACTTTTAGTTCAGCTCAAACACATTCTCTTTTCTCAAACACATTCTCTTTTATAAGGACTCACCACATAATATATGAAAGGGCAAAATCATCTACTCCATCAAATTGCACAATTGAAGGGAGAAATAAAAAACCTTGCACATACGCAGTGGGTGGGAAAGTTTTAAATATAATAATCCCACTTGGGGTGTATATTTACATTCAGAACTTTGCCAGCATAAAAGTTTAGCAG
Source organism: Cyclocarya paliurus (assembly GCA_029856935.1). Lineage (NCBI taxonomy): Eukaryota > Viridiplantae > Streptophyta > Magnoliopsida > Fagales > Juglandaceae > Cyclocarya > Cyclocarya paliurus. The sequence continues at coordinate 14,256,686 of CM056949.1, forward strand.
GCCTAGTCACTGAAACCAACATGTTAACGCTGAAGAGATGATCGTATTTCACAAGTGAGCAACAGAGATGATGAGTGTATTCTTGGCAAGTTAACCCAATGAAGTATGGCCACTCTAATGAAAAAAATCCATTCATTTAACTACACACATTATATTTTGCATACAAATTTGAAAATGGCAAATGCCGAATGATATAGGTTGATATATATATAGATATTTTTGGGAAAAATATGCCTTTTACCCACCACAAACTACCGCTCCTTTTCATTTTACACCTTACTACATGAGTTCCAATTTTGAACCCAAAACTACTGGTATCTTTCACTCTGTACCCTCAATTCAAATCTAACTGATAATTTTTTTTTTCTAAATAAGTAGGAATAAGGCCTGAAAACACCATAGAGCTGTTGAGCCATTCCTGATTGCTTCGCCTATGTCATCTCCAGCAACTCAAATGTCTGAAAACTCTTAATAAGGTATATCTGAGATTATCAACAATTTCGGGTACATAAAGCTACGTGAGTTAAGAACCATCAGTGTATGTGGTTTCAAAGAAAAGGTCAAGATCATTACTTAGATTGCTTTCAAAAACTAAACAAAATTACTGGACTTAAGAAACATTAAAAAAATCAATAAAAAATGAAAAATAGAGACCATTTCACAAAACTAACAGTCATCGAACAAATATTTAATATCGGACAGCCAAAAGATTTTAGCATCCAAAATAAAGGAAAAATAATAATAATCAAAAGCTCCAGTACCTGTAGTTTAGGAATAGAAAAATTCTTGGTCTATATCAGCTGTTGCGGGGATGGCCGTCGTTGGGTGTCGCTGGGCCGAGGGATGGCTGTTGCGGGGTAGCGCTGGGCAAGCGACGCGACGCGGTTGCTGGGGTGATGCGAGATGTGTAAATTCGAGGGGTGACAAAGGAGGAATGAGGGGCGGCGTAGGACAGAGGGATGGGCGGCGAGGGGTGGCACTGGACGGAGTGATGGCCGTTGCGGGGTGGCGCTGGGCAGGCGACGCAGGTGCTGGGCGAAGCGGGTGTTGCAGAAGCGGGATGAGCCTAGAATTCGAAATGCTTTGAGTCTTGGGGTAAAACGAGCGTTCAAAAAAATGAAAAAAAAAAATTGACAGCTAAGGTGTGCGACGGCTTATCCGCTACAGGGGCTGCTCTATAGATAAACCCATTCTCATTCCCTCTCTCAGCTGTGAGTGGGGGTTTTGGATTGTTACCGTTAGTAATAATTTCTATAACCATATAAAGCTAGAATTGTGTAAAATGCGCATCTAGTGTAGTGGTATCATAGTACCCTCCCACGGTACTGACCGGGGTTCGATTCCCCGGATGCGCATCTTTTCCTCAATCATTTTTTCACTGTTTGGTTGCGGAGAAAGGGCTCACCACTAATCTCTGTCCGGTTATATATTTATCCGATCAAGTGTGAGAGAGAGTAACTTATTGCACGCTTTTGAAGTCACCTCCTTTGATGTTTTCCAACCCAGTAAAGTCTTTTACTCCCATAACAGACAAAATTCTCCATCTCCTAAGCAATTGCACAGATCCCACGCACATCCACCAAATTCATGCCCAACTCATCGTCCAAAACCTGCACTCAAACTCCACCATTGCCCACAACTTCATCACTGCCTCCCAATCCTTAGGCCTATTGGACTCCGCCCTCACCCTCTTCACCCAACTATCCAGACCCCATGTTTTCATTTGCAACACACTTATTAGAGCCTTTTCTCACTCCCACATACCACATACCCCTTTCTCCATATACAGCCACATGCACAGAAACTCCACCCTTAGTAATAACTATACCTTCCCTTTCCTCCTTAAGTCCTTGTCTGACTTCCGTGAACTTAAGCTGGGCGAATGCATACATACCCATAGTATAAAACTGGGTCATGTTAATGATATTTATGTTGAAAATTCATTGTTGGATTTATATGCATCATGTGGGCGTTTGGGATTATGTCAACGCGTGTTCGATGAAATGCCTCAGAGAGATGTTGTGTCGTGGACCGTTTTGATTACGGGATATAAGAATGCTGGGAAGTATGATGATGCTTTGATTGCTTTTGAAGAAATGCAATATGCAGGTGTGGTACCGAATCAGGTTACTATGGTTAATGCCTTGGCAGCGTGTTCAAATTTTGGGGCCCTTGAAATGGGTGTTTGGATTCATGATTTTATAAAGAAGAGGGCATGGGAGTTGGATGTCATTTTGGGGACTGCTTTGATTGATATGTATGGAAAATGTGGGAGAATTGAAGAGAGTTTGGGTGTTTTCAGAAGCATGAAGGAAAAGAATGTACTTACGTGGAATGCACTTATTAAAGGACTAGCTCTAGCTAAGAGTGGGGAGGAGGCTATTAGGTGGTTCAATAGAATGGAACAGGAAGGATTCAAGGCCGATGAAGTGACTCTGGTCGGGGTGCTATGTGCTTGTAGTCACTCGGGGTTTGTAGATACTGGTCGACGGATCTTTAGTTCCCTGATTGTTGGGAGGTTTGGGTTTTTACCCAATATCAGACATTATGCTTGTATAATTGACCTGTATGCACGTGCTGGACGTCTCGAAGACGCTTTCAATTTCATAAAAGTTATGCCTTTTAAGCCCACCAAAGCAATGTGGGGATCCCTGCTAGCCGGTTCTAGAGCTCAGGGGAATTTGGAATTCGGTGAGTTTGCAGCGTGGAAGCTCCTAGAACTGAAGCCAGAGAATAGTGCTTTCTACGTAGTGCTATCTAATCTGTATGCAGAGATGGGAAGATGGAGCGACGTCGAGAAAGTGAGGATTATGATGAAAGACAGAGGACTTAAGAAGGACTTGGGCTGTAGTTCTGTTGGACCTGAACCCCTGGAGGATGTTTTTGAATTCTTAGCACAATAAGTGATCTGCCTGGAATATAAGAATCAATCATCCCGTTTGTTTCAATGTAGGATCCTCTGCTCTATAGTTTGATTGGACCTACTTGTGATTGAGCAAATCATGGGACACATTTTGAGCTCAACAAAAAGGATGCTACTTTCTGATTGTTGAGCTCTCATCAGTTTTTGTTGGCGAAAGCATATGCGTTTTAAAGTTGATGTAAAACTGCAATTTTTAGATTGAATTTTCTAGATCATAGAGAATAGGGATGGATTATACAGTTGGGATTGCACAATCTTCTTGTTTGAATTTTACTCATCCAAGTAGCATACGAATTGGTTACATGCGTGCAAGAGTAATTATTTAAAATATACTTCATAAACATGGTAACTCCAACATGATGATTGAAGACAAAACTCCCTTGACTACTTATGAAAGCAACCTAAAAACACAAGTCCTCATACTGAACGTAGGTAGGAGACAATAACACTAAAAAAACAGAATGCATCAGGTCGACACACGTGCTTATTGAGGACAAACAGCTGCTTTATCCTTGCTGCTTCTGCAGGGCAAGGACCTTCGACCAAGCTGGCCTTGCTGTGATAGCATCTACCCATGCACTGACGTGGGGACGGGAATCAAAGAGCTTTTTAGCTTGAGTGCCCAGCAAGTAGTGTATATTGGGCAGGTGGTGCAGATCCGCCAAGGTGAAGCATTCACATCCCAAGTACTTCGACTGAGCCAGTCGACTCTCGTAGACATCAAGAACCTTAGCCAGCTTTGCTTCGTTCTCCTCCACGATTGCTGTGTCTGTAGCCAAGCCAAACAGAGGCTTTACTGCCAGCTCCCAGGTAAGCTTCGAAGCAACCGGATCGAATTGGTGGGCCTCCACCTCCGTCCACACCCCTATGATTGCTGCTGTCTTAGCGTCTCCGCATTTGAACTGGGTCCCCTTGTCAGCATACTCCTGGGCAATGTATTTAGTGATTGCTCTTGATTCTGCAGTACAAAAAAGGTCCAAGAATCATAATCACTCTAATTAATTTATTCATTCACCCTACTAAATAGTTTCGGCTAATTGCATATAAAGTTTACCAAAGAGCTTTAGATCTCCATCTTCAAACCCCGGAATCTGACCAAATGGCTGCATCAACAAGGAAATGTAAGATTCAAAACAGAACTGTAAGAGTAATAGTCATTGATTCATCCTGTTGAGGTAAACAAACATGGATGCATGATTTCCTTTTCTTACGTTGATAGACAGGAAGGGCTCCTTTTTATGTTCAACAGATTTCATGATATTTATCGCAACAAGCTCAAATTCAACCTCTTTCTCATACAGGGTAGTGAGAACTCGCCCCACAGCAGTGGAGTAAGGCGTTCCATAGACTCTGATGGCTGCCATGATTGTGGCCGGGCCGTGAAACGTGATCAAGAACAAAGAAAAGATAAAGCAAGCAACAATGGCTATGGAAGTAGAGTTTATACTTCTGAAGTAGTCCCAGACTCGAAGACTTCGCTAAGAGCATTCACATTGACATATGTATATTTATATACAAAGTGATATTTACATAATATAATCTTAAAATCATCTGTATTAATATATACATATGCATAAATATAACTAGTTATAAACTGTTGTTATTCAAATTTGAAGAATAATTATTTACTCTCTAAAATATATTTTAATCATTATTTATCTCTCCTACCACTCTTTATCTCTCAATTTTTTTCTCTTTTCTCTCCTTCAACAACACAACAAATCTTTATATACACATTTATTTTTTTATTATAATCTATTATATATAGTTTTTTCATTTTATTATATTTTTAATATAATATATAAAAAATATATTTTTTTTATTATTATATTTATATTATTAATATTAAATGTATGTATGTAGTGGATGTTAATTATAAAATATATATAAAAATTTTAATTTTAAAAAAAAATTAATAATAGTATTAAAATAATATATATAAGTCAATATAAAAATTTTACTTAAATGATAAAATAGTAATGCAAAAGAGATAATTATATATATATATATATACAGACCAATATTAATACTAGGCCTGGTTTGTTTTCAGAAAACTCTCATCTCATCTCATCTCATCTCAATTTCATCATTACATTTTTCTCAATTTTAATATAAAATAAAATAAACAATTCAACTTTTTCAAATTCATCTCATTTTCTCTCACCTAATCATTACAACTTTTTCAAATTTCAATACAAAATAAAATAAACAATTTATCTCATCTCAAAAATTTTTATTTCATCTCATCTAATTTTCGAAAACAAACGAGGACTAAGTCTTGTATTCTTTGTACAGCTGATATTACCAATGACTTTGATTATTTTTTTTTTTTTTTTTTTTGCGTGGGGCTTTTCGTGGACTATTTAGTGTCAGTAGAAAGCAGTCAATACTTGATCTGATCTGAAAATTAATTGGAAGGAGATTCCAGAACCAGGAATATTACATATATATGCTCTTAAGGTCAAGGTCCCAAGCGCCCGCCTAAACAGTGGCAGTTTTGTTTTTGAGTGGTGGTAGTCTGTCGCTACTATTGATGGTTAATATTTTATTTTATTTTAAATTTTTTTATTTTAAATTTTTTATTATTTTAAATTATTTTTAAAAAATAAAAAAATATCAATACATTAATAATTATTTTATTAACAATTAAATTAAAATATTAAATTAAAATTAAAATTTATAAAGTGTCAAAATGATTAGACAAATTAAATAGATAAAATAGTATTTTTCTTCATTTTTTAGCCCTCTTTATGAATGTATAGTTTCTTCTCAACCTATTCCACCTATTCCACTGCAACTTTTTTTCACTAATTTATTTTAAATTAATTATTAATGAGATTTTTTATTTTTTTAAATTTTTATAAAAAAGTTAAACATAACTCAACATCTTTCATAAATTTAAATATACAACTCACTATTCATAAATCAATTCAGATAATTTGAAATCACCTCAACACCTAAATACAATCTTATTCTTCTTTGTAACTCATTCTTGGATTTTTAGATTGTGATAGTAGATATGTAGATTTTTATTTTTAGTTTTGCCTATATATGTTAATTTTGGTTTTAACAATGTACACAACCTTATATCATCTACCTAAATGTTATTAAATGTGCCATAAACAATGGCTACTTCTTATACTTGTTAGCTTCTATACACTTGACAGAAAATTCATTTATATTAATTCAAAAATAATTATTATCATTTATTTCAAAAGATCCTAAAAATGATTAGTTACTTTTTGAAGCACTTGGATTATTACATGTAGAAGTTCTACAAACAGGTGGATGTATTGTTTCTTACTTTTGACATATTTAGATCAAATTTTTTCATTTTTAATTTAATATTATTAATTTGTAAGTTTGAATTGATTTTTTTAATTTGAAATTATTAATTTATACGATAGCAAGGAATCAACAAAAAATTATATTCTCAAGCTGTCAGTGTATAGAGTACGTTTAGTAAAATACTTATATGATATAATTTGATTTGAAAAATAAAATCAATTCTTGTAGTTTAAATGATGTGCTCTATACATTAGATTAAAATAAAATAACTCGGATCAAACATGTGCTCGTTTAACTAGTATGTGTATGTGAATTAAAAATGAAGATCAGGAAACCGAGTTGCTAGAAAATCCTACAACTTAAAAAGCATAGAAGGATAAGTAACCATTTGGATTAGATATTTATCCAACGGTCAGAAATTTCCCCACAAAGAAAACATAATCTTATATTATATTCTTCGTAATTTGAAAAGAAAAATTATAGATATACATTAGTCTATAATTATTTTTTACTACTCTACTTCAAATTAAAGGTAGTTAAGTAAAATGTAATTTATTTTTTAATGAAGTGTTACAATTATATTGGTTGATTTAAAATAAATTATACAAAAATTTTAGGTGTATAAAAAATAGTGATAAATTCCCTTAACATAAAATTAGTAACAGCAGATAAGGATACATTTTAGCCGTTGTATATCATATTTTCACTTCAAAACTACTAACAGCTAGGTATTTCTTCTTCTTCCTCCTCTCTTTTTTTTCTTTTTGATTTTTGATTTTGGATTTTGGATTTTGGATTTTTTTTAATTTGAGGCACTAATGGCTAGGAATTTCGAAACTACGAAACCCGTTGGAGAAATATATTAATGGCTAGAATATTAAAAAGGAGGATAGTTTGTTTCGTATCGTTTATTTATAATGTTCATCCATAATTGTAAAACCTTGTGACTATAGAGAGAAAGAAACAAATGCCAGAGAGATTGTGGCATCTGGGTCCAACAAGCTGGTGAAGACTCATCACAGACACTAAAGGAGGAGAGACGTGCAATAGTTGTCTCCAAGTGTTTCTATCCTCGTTGTTGTCAAGCATGGGAGTCGATGTTTGCTACCATCAAGCATGGGTTCTCACTGACTTGCCTCCTGATAAACATCTTATCGGTTATAAATAGGTGTACAAAATTAAATACAAATCAGATGAGACTATTGAACAATATAAAGTTAAGTTTGTAGCTAAGGGATACACTCAACAAGAGGCAAGCTTACAAGTGTAAGATGTTTACTTGTTGCTTCTTCATATAATTGGTGTTTACATTAATGAATATAAACTATGTATTTTTGCATGGAGATTTGGATAAGAAAGTGTATACGACATTACTTCAAGGATATGGCAACAAGGGAGTGACTCGGGTATGCAGGTTAACTAAGTCATTATATGGCCTAAAACATATTTCAAGGCTGTGATATTGTAAACTCACTAACTACCTTTTACAACATGGTTTTACACAGTCCAAATGTGACTATTCATTGTTCACTAAAGTTTCTGATTCTACATTTCTTGCCTTCTTGATATATGTTGATGATGTGATTGTGGTTAGTAATGATCTTAAGGCTATCCAAGACATAAAATCCATTCTACATAGTACTTTTCATATTAGAGATCTTGGAATCTTAATTATTTCCTTAGATTACAAGTGGCCAAAACTTCTAAAGGAATTTCACTTTGTCAAAGCCATTATGCCTTGGAAATCCTGGCTAATATTGGTTTTCTTGGCTGTAAACTAGCTAAAGTTCCCATGAGCTCTAACTTATGTTTGGCAAAATAGATTCTGCATTGTTGGAAGATCCCATAGTTTACAAGAATATTGGTAGGGAGGTTGCTTTACTTGACAATAACAAGACTTGATTTGGCTTATTTTGTACAAATCCCAAGTCAATTCATAGATAAACCTACCTAAACAAATTTAGATGTTGCATGTCATGTACTAAGGTATCCCAAAGGTTAACTTGGTCAGGGAATTTTTCTTTCATCTTCCTCCTCATTACACTTGAAGGCCTTTACAAATTCTGACTGGGCAACTTGTCTAGACACAAAAAAATTAGTGACTAGGTTTTGTGTATTTTTTATTTGCTCTTTAATTTCTCAGAAATCATAGAAACAGAATACAATTTCAAGATCTTCAACTGAAGCTGAATATAGAGCCTTGGCTTCCATTACTTGTGAATTAACTTGGTTAATTGCTTTACTTCAAGATTTTGGCATTACTCATCATTATCTAGCATTTTTATTCTGTGACAGTAAAGCTGCACTTCGCATGGCAGTAAACCCTGTTTTTCACAAGGGAACTAAGCACATAGAAATTGAATGTCATCTGGTGCATGAGAAGATACAATCTGGTGTAATTCAAACTCTACATGTTAGTTCTCAGCATCAACTAGCAGACATATTCACCAAAACCTTGCCTCTTACTCAGTTTCTTTATCTTCTTTCTAAAGTAGGTGTTCTTGACATTCACACTCCATCTTGAGTGGAAGTATTAAAGTATGTAAATAGTCACTTGTAAATAGTTAGTCAGTAGTCAGTTTGTAAATAGTTACTTCAGTTGTAAATTTAGTTTATTGCATATGTGTTGCACATGCACTATTCTCTTGTATATATATATATATATATATATGAACTACTCTGTACTTTACTTTCCTTTTGATAATATAGAAGATCCAGTTTCTTCTCCATACATGTTCTTGGACTTTTGAGTTTTCTTGCACATTTTGGGTGATTGGATCATCCTAGATTACTTACAACTATCATTTCCGAAAGATGGGCCTTGGGCCAGACTCATATAGGGTTGACATTGCCTTAGACCAATATTGACTTCTCCAGTTATCCCTCTAACTCATCTCACGTGTACGTATGGGGAATTTCAAAAAAGGGTTTTGAGATCCATCAGCTACCCCGCTAGCCCATTAATCACCCCACTTATTATTTCCACTTACCAAGGGACGACAATTTTAAATATTTAAAAACTTGCGTACGTTACATTGTAATAGTCACCACGTTCTCTTCCCTTCACGTCATTTGGTTAGGTGATGATGATCCGCAGTCATTACTTTTCTTCATTTCTTTTCCACTTCTCATTCTTTCACCTTCCTTCTAATCTTTCCCCATCATTTTCGTGTTCTTGAGTTCCCACAACTTCTACCTCCCTTGGCCCCGTGATTCTTAGCTTACAAGCCCTCTCCTTTTCCCTTTTTCCTAGGCTCTTCCATTATAACAATGACCAAAAGAAATGTATCTGAGACCCCTACTCATGACCAGTCCCCCTCTATTCTAGATTCTTCCTCTATGAAGGATATCCCTCATTTTGAAGGCTTTGGGTGGAGCTCCACCCTCACCTCCAAGGAATTGTTGAATCTATGCAACTCCTACGACATCCTAGATTCGATACTCCTCAAGCTTCCTCACAGAGGTGTTACTAACGAAGAAGGGTTTGCAGGAAAGGTTAGCTCTACCTGTTTGTGCCCTCACACAAGGCCTAAGATTCCTTTTCTATCGCCCAATACACGACGTTCTTCATCTTCTGAAGTTGGCCCCTACGCAACTTCACTCTCACGCGTAGAGACTTATTCTCTATTCTTGCATTGTGTTCCGTTTGGTCTTGGAGCTCGCTTGGGGAAGAATACCCAAACCTAACCTCCCAAGAGTTCTTGGCATTTTACTCTTTGAGGAGCTCTCCAGGAAATATTTGTAGTTTCCAGATTAAAAGACCAGTGCTTGGCTCGTTTTGAAACTCGCTATACGAACGCAAAGCAATGGATGAGGAAGTTTTTCTTCATTTCTGATGACGGTTGGGAATTTTCTCATTCAAAGGCTGAGCGACGGGAGTTTCCTATTAGAGACACCTGGGTGAGGTCCCAGATGACAAAGGTCTGGCAGCAACCTTACCTCCTTTGTCTGAACGAAAGCAATCCTGTGTCGACATGGTCGCCACCTGGGTGGCTAAAAACGAGGATGAGATTTGGACTAAGGTCTTTCTAATGCATGCCAATATTGACCGCTTCTTGGTGATGCCCAACTATTTGAACGTTCGTGGTCACCTATTTTTAACTAAACCCGTCACCTCGTCTCCCATAAAGAAACCTTTCTCTGACTCTGTTTGAAAGGCCTCTAGGAAGCGTCCCCACCTTGCAACTATAGGTACACCATTTCTCGGAGCCAAATCGGGTGTTGAAGATGTTGGGGATGGCACCTCCCTGTTGCTAACCAACCCCATAGCACCCCGCTTTCCACACCCCACCGCTTGTCATCTCGTATGCCTTCTACGGGTCTCGACGACCTCAATTTCTGACCTGATGACAGCTTTCAACTTTAACATTTTCTCTCAAAGACTTAATTCAATATCCATTTCGGAGATTAAGTTCCCCATTCTTAAAGCTTCTAATTTACATTGGGAGGCAGTGAGGTAAACTTGGATGTTAACGACGTTTTTTCTTTCTGTCTCGCTGAGCTAAAGGCCTCAGGGGGTGCTTAGGTTAACCAAGGTGGCCAAGTTGTCCAAGATAATGCCCTGGACGACCAGGGTGCCCAGGGCTGCAATCAAGGCGGTGATCCTCCTTTGATAGAGGAGCATCAACAGGAGTGCAGGGACAAAAGTTCAACTCCCCACCCGTTGCCCACTACTGTCTCAGGGGGAAAGACTCCTTCACTTGACCCGGAGGTTGGCAGAGATGGTTGTCTTGGAGGATATTAAAGTCGTGGGCATCGATATTGTTCGTCCGGTGAAGGACTTGGGTAAGGCTCCTGGGAGTAGGATGGGCTCGACGATGACATCGCCTGATGCTTTCTTCCTTGGCCTCCGTCACGATCTTAGATCGAGGGTGGATAAAAGGGGCTGGAAGGGCCTCCCCCCCCCCCCCTCCCCCCTTAAATCTTATTGGAGATAAAGCTGGCTGGTCGCTGGAGAATTTCTTGTTGTGGGTACATGACTCTTTTCCTTTTGCCCTTATTTATTGTTATTGTTATTGCCGTTGTCTCACTTTTTTTCAAGCTCCCTTTTGCTTTTGCCTTTGTAGGGCATTGATGATTTGGTGGCATAGATTATCCCAGATTGTGCCGACTTAGAGGATGAAGTTCGTTCTAGGCGTGTCTTTGCTTTCTACGCCAAGAAGGAGTTCGAGAAATGGAAGACTGAGAGGGTTGAGTTTGAGGTTCTTCTTGAACAGGCGGATGGTTGTGCGCACTTGCTTGTAGGTGACTTAGAAATCCTTCGTGATAGAGTGCTTAACCTTCACGATGAGCTTCGTCATGCTAGGGAGGCCAGCGCTCAGAGCAGCTTTACGCTGTGGTTGTTAGAGTCAAAGTGCAACTCCGCCTGTGCTTGACTTTCCCTTATTAGGGGGGAGCTAGAGTTAGAGAGGGATTCTGCCCACACTCAACCCGCCACCCTCAAGGACGAGCTAAATTCTGTCCGCCAGGAGTTATCCAATTCCCAAAAGCGTTGCTCTAGACTTGGAGAGGCGTTAGCCGCTTCAAAGGAAGGCAAGCGGCGAGCTAATGTTGACATCTCTAAGGCACGTGGTTATTTAGAGGAGTTGTTCAAACGAAACTAGGAATACAAGAAGAATTGTGCTAACGTGGATGAACAAAGGAAGTTTAATGAAACACTTCTTAACATGGACACCAGACTAAAGAAGTGTACTAAGCAAGGGAGGAAGTTGGAATCCGACTTGGCTGCTGTTAAAGAGGAGCTTGTTTGCCTCTCCCCTCAGCTGAAATCTGTGCAGGGCATCAGGGATTGTGCTTTTGCCTATGGATATGGCACCGGTGTGTTGTAGCTAAAGTCACACTTGTTGGCCAACCCCTGCGCTCACTTGAGGCGCCTAGACTTAGAGATGTTTAAGCCTGATGCAGCCTCGAATCGATTAGTCGACACATTTGGCGGGGACACCATGCCCAATGCTTTTAATGATTCTCACCCACCTCCACCTTCTAACGGCTCTAGCTCTTAGCTTTCTTGTTTCTTGAGCTTCGTGGATACTTTTGTCTGATAGCTAGTTTTCATTATGTAAACATTGTGAACATTTAGCTGGTTTTGGCTTTTCACCGTGTCGCTCTTCGCTTTAATGTTCTGAGGCATTTTCCCTTAATTCCATGATTGACAGGTTGTTTGAATTGTTCCTCGTTTACATTGAGGGTCACGTGGTCTCTTGACTTTCACGCCCTTTCGTGGGCACTGCAAGTCTTCGGACTCGTTATTGGTATTTAAAGGTCATGTGGTCTCTTGAATTTTGTGCCCTTTTTCCTGGGAACCGCGAGTCTTTGGACTCGTCATTGTTGTTTTAGAGTCACATGGTCTCTTGACCTCTGCGCCTTTTTTCGTGGGCACCATGAGCCTTTGTACTCGTCATTAGTGTTTTAGTGTCGGGTGGCCTCTTGACCCCTGCGCCTTTTTTCGTGGGAACCGCGAGTTTTTGAACTTGTCATTGATGTTTAAGAGTCGTGTAGTCTCTTGACCTTAGCGCCCTTTTTCGTAAGCATCGCAAGTCTTTGTACTCGTCATTGGTGTTGAAGGTTCACGTGGCTCTTGACCTCCATGCCCTTTTTCGTGGTTTGGGATGCTAATGGCCCAGAACAGACGCCTTTATTTATTACAAAAAAGAATCACTAGGTTAACAGTTATGACAAATACTCAACGGTAAAATTTCTTCAAGTATTCTGCATTCCAGGAGTGTTGCAATTCTTTGCCTTGGTTGTTTTTCAAGCGGTACGCTCCAGGTCTATGGTTGGCGATTACCACATATGGTCATTCCCATCAGGGGTTGAGCTTGCGCTCTTCCTTCGTGGTGATCCCGCTTTTCCTTAGGCACCAACTCACTTATCAATGTCAAGTCTAAATAGGAAATGCAAATTACATCTCACAGAAGGAACGAAGACTGTATTTTGAAGTCTAAACAAAGATTGTATTACGAAGGTCTAAAAATTGATCAATATTTAAAACTAGACAAAAGGTTCCTTTAATTAAAATTTTAGTCATATTCATGTTTTTCATAAAAATTAATCGCTCATTTTGGTGTACGGCTTGTAAGGGATCTCTATATGGTAATAAAAACATAAACATTAGCACCTGAATTTAACCACCAATAGTTAGTAGGAAGATTTACGACATTGGTTTGATTTGGTAATCGATCTTCTTTATCTTACTTCCCAAGCGTACACAGATTGCGAGTCGTCCAGAAGTGGACATTTTGTAACAAATATTGGAATTCCATGGGCTGAGATTGAAAACTGTGTCTATCTATCATTTCAGTTGGTGAAGCTGAAAATGAATTAGTTCCTATCAAAGGCGTCGATGGGATGGAGAGAATGAAAAGGATGGTTGTTCTCACCATATGCTTGTTTAAAGGTGTGTGAAAAATAAATTTCCCCACTAAGAGTGAGGCTGGAAGCTGTGTTGGGCTGGGAGGGGGTCAGGTTCAAGCTGGATTAATGGATTGCCAAACCTATTCAGTGTGTAATGTTAACTGGTCGATGTCAGGGGATGAATCTCCCTCCGCAGGCCAAATGGATTAAGCTCCATTGGGTGGAGGGCAAAGATGGGATGCCGTAATAAAGGTGGAGAAAGATGGGTATGCACACGAGGTTAGAGGAATACATCATACATGAGAGACGAGAATCTCACTTGAATAACCATTGAAAAACAACGGAATACTGCATAAACTTGAAGCCCTTCAACTTAAAGATTGAAGGCGAAACACCAGTAACAACTCAGAGAAAACAACACCATTGCACAGGTCCAGACACCGAACAGGGGGAGATTGAAACACTAGGAACAAAAAACGAAGAAAAAAAACACGTACTTATTGAGTTCAAATAACCCCCTAGAGCACCACGACAACAGTTTACTCCTTACTGTTGCTTTTGCATGGCAACGACCTTCGACCAAGCTGGCCTCGCTGTGATATCGGCTATCCACGCACTGACATGGGGGCGGGAATCGAAGAGCTTCTTAATCTCAGTGCCCATCAAGTAATGTATATTGGGCAGGTGGTGCAGATCCACCAAGGTGAAGCTTTCACAGCCCAGGTACTTTGACTCAGCCAGTCGACTCTCATAGACATCAAGGACCTTAGCCAGCTTAGGTTCGTTCTCCTCCACAGCTGCCTTATCTGTAGCCATGCCAAACGCTGGCTTGGCTGCCAGCTCCCAGGTAAGCTTCGAAGCTACCGAGTCAAATTGGTGGGCCTCCACCTCCATCCACACCCCTATGATGGCTTTCTTCTTAGAGTCTCCGAATACCAGCAGGTCCGTCCCCTTCTCAGCATACTCGTTGGCAACGTACTTTGTAATTGCCCTTGATTCTGCAGCACAAAAGGGTCCAATCGTGACAATCACACTAATTGCATTCATGCACTAAAAGTATTAGGTAATCTCTGCCGATTGCATATGAGCTTTACCAAAGAGCTTTAGATCTCCATGTTCAAAGCCTGGAACTTGACCAAACGGCTGCATCCACAACAATAAATTAGATTCAGCAGAATTATAAAAGTACTAATAATTCATTCAAACCGTTGTGGTACATTAATGGCTTCTTTTTCCTTACATTGATAGACAAGAAGGGCTCCTTTTTATGTTCACCAGCTCTCATGTCTACCGGAACGAACTCAAATTCAACCTCTTTCTCATAAAGGGTAGCCAGAACTCGAGCCGAAGCTGTTGACAAAGGGATTCCATGTACTTTGATGGCCGCCATAATTGTGGATACTGGATGGTGATTTATGATCGAGAAATAAGAAGAGAGAGGAGATATAGCAAGGAACAGAACTATGAAGAGAGAGTCGATCCCTGTATGTATATAATGGAGTTAGACTGGGCCGTTTGCATTACAAAATTCTCATCAAATCATTTCAACTCATCTCATCTTTATTATTATAATTTTTTTAAATTTTTATATATAAGAATTTTTTCAAATTTCTATACTAAAATATAATAAACAATTTAATTTTTTAAATCTCAAAAAAATCTTCTCAAATTCTTACATAGAATATAATAAAAAATTTAACTTTTTCAAATCTTAAAATAATAATAATATTAAAAAATATTATTCTAAAAATATTATTTTTTACTATTTACAAACTATTTCAATTAATCTCAACTCTTCTCTTAATCCAAACGGACTCTAATTTCAAGTTACGTGGCAGCAGATTATTTCAAACCCGTTTTCAAACACTTTGTTTTGGTATCTCTTCGCATTTTCTTTTTAGAGTCGTGCTGCACAAAAATCTCACATTTTGTACACCATTTTAAAAATATGTGATCATATCATTTTATCTTCATATTTCATGAAACATATTTTATAAAATATAAAGGTAAAAAGATATAATTGTATATTTTTAAATAGTGTGACAGAGTGTAGGGTTTGTTTAGAATTTTTCTTTCCCCCTATTCATGGTTAGATTAAAACAATAGCGGTAGTGATTATTTTATGTACAAGATGACAAAAGGCAGAGACAATCCCAAGTGCCTCAACTAAAGAATGGACATCTAGTGGTCCGGTTCAGTTTTGCTTCTAAAAAACGGAGGAAAAGGAAACTGCCGGCCGTCTACGCATGGATGACCCAAAAGATGTCTTTTTTGTATTTAAATCTATGGTGTGTTTTCATATCATGTCTTTTTTATGCGCACGATGAAAAAGTAAACATCACAGTTCATGAATTGAGATAGAGAGGGCTCTGGGCGGCTACAGCTGTAAAAGATGTTTAATAAAAATAAATTTATAATTTGATGGGTTGTTGAAGACAAGTTAAATTTATTTTATAATAAAAATAATTTTATAATTTAAAATATTATATATTTATTTTTAAATTTATTTTTATAAAATTTTTTTATATTGAATAAAATGATAAATAATAAATAATAAAACACCAAATAATTTATATCCTTCGGGTTCATAAAACTTGTCAAACCATTTATATACCTAAAAAGCAGCTACTTTTTTCAATGAATTTGATATTGTCAAGCCATCCACGTTTGACCAGGCCTTTTATAATTTGGATATTTTATATAATTTAAAGAATGATATACACAATATATAAATTTTACTATATTAAATGTTAAGGCATATTGGATTTATGGGTAATATAGACCCCAACACTTAATAAAGTAAAATCTTTATACTATCTATCTCTCTTTGAATTATAGACAATATTTGATTTTTTTTATTTAAAAAAAACCCTTAGAAAATCTCATTCATTTTCACTTTACTCTCCCTCCTAATGAAACTCGGGCTTGGGCGCAAGACTAGTTCTATTATATACAGGCACTTTTAAGTATTCTTTACACACTCTACTAATGTGATTGATCAAAATAATTATTTTATATTAAAAAAGTGATACAGTTAATCATATTAATATAATATACAAGGAATACACAAAAGTAATTACACATAGAGTTTTTGAATTGAAAATTATAAGATTTAAGATGAAAAATAACATTATTCATATAGGAGAAAGCTTAATTTAATCGATATATTTTCTGAAAATTAAAAATAATAATAATAATAATAATAATAAGAGGATGTTACTGTGTGTTGAATGAGATGGAGGTTGGTGATACAGAACTTTAGGAACGACAAAGGAATTCAGATATATATGGGCATCAACGAAGAAAATAGTGGGTAAAAGTTGTATAGGAATATGCTCTCTCATGAACTACTAGATGCTCCTTTCTAATATTCCTGTTTTTTCTTTAATCTTTTGGTGGGTGCTTTCTTATATTACTTAATTCAAGTGCATTTGCCCCTTGGAATAATGTGATCATTGTAACGTAAGAGCATTCCACTTAGACATTAAAGTAATTTATGATGTGGTACGTACACCGGAATGAAAACTATTAAACTATTTTTGCCATAATTATTTTATTATATAAATAATATAATAATTACTTTATTATATTATTAAAAGTACGGTTTGGCGTGTTCGCATAGCAATGATCATAAAACAATTTATGTATATTTTTATTTAGGGTTCGGTACGAGTGTGATAAGGTTCCTTCTAATTTAAAATATTTTAATAAAAATTATTTTATTATCAAATTGGTTAATAGAATAGAATATCTACATCACTTAAAATACAATTGAATATGGATGTGGTTTAAATAATGCGATTTGGTTTATAAAATTATTTCTATTTTAAATTAAATTATGCGATACAAATATTTTATTATGTATTCTATATATCGACTTGTAAATATAATTTTTTTTAATAAAATATTTATTATAAAATAATTTTTTTTAAAAAGAAACTCAACTATATGACAAAAATAGCCATTTCACTTTTGACTTTTTAGCCGCTACAAACAAGAAAAAAAAAAAGACGTTAAAAGACAACATTTGGTAGAGTTCGAATGTCTCAATTTATCTGAAATTTGAAGAATATAAAATCAAGCTTGTTATTATCTTTATTATTTCGAAATAGTATTAGACAATTGGGAAAGATAAAACTGTAATTTATTTTATTTAAACTCCAAAACAAAATTATCTCTATCATTTATAACAAATTCGATATATTTGGATTGTAACAACCCGATCCTAAGATTAAGATAAGTTATATTTTTTTTTTCCATATAAATTATAAATATTTTATTATTATTATTATTATTATTATCATCATTATCAAATTTTACATTGATATAAGATTATTATCATTTTATTTGTAGTATTTTATTATGACTGGATTTTTTGCATTAGCCACAAGATTTTTATTTTGAATTTAAACTTTATCTTCACCCGTAAGCCTCATTTTATCTCCTGATTTTACAATTCTTATCTCAACCAGTTCAATAACTCTAAATCTCATCTTCATTGTTATCACCAAATTTATCTTATCTCCTAAATTGATAATCCTGATTAGAAACCAACTCAGAAATTCTATCATCAATCATTTCCCCTCTACAAAATTCCTCGATGATCTTCTGAACTAACCCAAGAAACTCCGAGCCCGAATGTCTCTCTATGTTAGTTGTAGTCTTCTAATAGAAGACCAACTTTCACTTCAAAGCCCTTATAAATCCTCTCTTCCTCCTCACAGTTTTCCCATCAGCAAACCCACAAAGCCTCTGGTTTAAACACTGAAATTCTTTAAGCCATCGTAACAACTCCTCTACTGCCAACACGTGAGCTTCACTCATCGGCATCACCACTGCCCAGCACCACCGAAGCCTCCCTCCCAGTAACCAGCAGCCACCTTTCGTGGCCACAGAAACCATCGCCACCGTAGCAAGCTTCTTCAAACTGAGAACCCGGCCACCTCCCTCAATCAAGTCAGCCACTGTCGCATAAGCCATTTCTCGGCCCAGCCACTGCCGTCATCGGACCACCACCCACGGCACCAGAAACAGCCGACCAACCCAACCCCGGCAAGCCCACTCCTCCCAGTAAGCCACCGCCGCCGCCAGCCTTCTCTCTCTCCCGGTTGTTTCGGCGACAGAACTCTCTCTCTAAACTCTCTCCCTCTCACGGCGTCACACCACCCAGCTCAGGAACCCAGCCAAGTCGCCTCACTCCTGGCCACCCAAAGCCGCCTCAGCCCGTCCCCGTCGCATACCACTCTCTTGGTGAGTCCCCTGTATCGCACGCCCCTCTCCCCCCGAGCCCTCTATTTCCTTTACGCTTGGCTTTTCCTCCTTTGTTCTATTCCATGTGTTTTAAATCCCCAGAGCCCTTATTTTATGTTGTGCCCGTGGGCCTTAAGCCCATTCGGCCAAGAACATCTGGTTCTTGAGTAGGGTTTCCTCTCATGGGCCTTAGGCCTTTCCAATAGAAAGCTTATTTTTTTCCTCCAGAAAACAATTAAGGAATTTTAAACTATATTATTTGTTATTAATTTCACAATTTAATTTCAATAGTAAATAGCAAGAGTTTAATCATTTATTTTAAATACTTTCAATCTATGGTGTGAAATGAACCTCTAATGTTTTTATAATAGATTTTGATATATTTATGCTATTAAAGTTGTAAATTTAAAATAGAGAAATATGTTAAGAGTATTAAAATAATATTAATATTTATTAGATTTCTTATAAGATTGAATAATTATGTTAAGAAAGGAAACCTATTTCAAGAATTAAAGTTTTATGACTTATTTAAAATAATCCAAGTATTTTACTAAATAATAATATATTTAAAATATCATAATTTATTAATTATAGTGTTAAATAGATGATTTTTTTACTATCTTCTAGATTATGATCTAATTAAGTAGGATATTATTAGTACATGTTGTTCTTAGACAGAATTAGTAGTATTTAATACTGTGTTTAGGCGACGAGCTACGAAGTCAGATTCAATAAGAAGCGAAGCAAAGTAAGTAATTTGATCACAAATTAGGATCATCACAGTTCAGCTTATATTTAAGTATTATTCCAGCTAGTTCATTGACAGCCATTGTTTATGCACCACTCATGTCATATGCAAACATGTTATCCAGCATAGCATACGATCATGTCATTTCGCATCAAGTTCAAGTTCAGAAATTATAATTATGTATGTATTATATCATGCATCTCATGTATGTAAGACACGTAAACTATCTTAAGTTTAAATGCAAGATAAGATCATATCAATTAATTAGATGACCATTCAAATGCATGGTACCAATGCAATTCAGTTTCAGGGTAGATGTGCAAGCCACAGACTCAAGCGTGATCCACCATAATATGCTAGAATACTATCAGCGGCTCCCCTTGCTACAGCGGGACGTGGGGCCGGTGCACAACCTCGCACACAAGATTAAGTGTGTTGGCCAATCAGATCAGTTAGTTAATTCAGATAAATCAGTCATGCATAACATAAATATCAGTATGAACAGCCATACATTTTAAACTTTCAACATGAAAATTCTTATGAAAACCTTATATTTAGTATGTTAACATTGTGATAGATTTCTTACTGAGTATTTAACTCATTTTAGTTGTTTTCATATTTTTAACCACCTAAGTGAGGATGATGACTACGAGCAGGCAGGTAGGCCAGGATTATAAGGAGCAGTGATTTAGTTTTATACCTTCTAGAATAAAATTTCTTTTATGACATAATTTTTATTCAGTTTATTTATTAATATTTTTGGAAGATATTTTTATTAGACAAAGTTTTTATGAAATAAATCATATTTTCTTTTATTAATTATGAGATCTCTTACTAGATTTATTTTATAAAAAATACGTGATACTCATAGTCCAGAAAAGGGAGTGTTACTTGGATAAAATCCAAAAAACCACCGAGTGACCAAATCCCAAAAAGAAACTTGTGCGAAACAATATAAATGGCTATATTGGTTATCGGCAATTGGATAAGTAATTTTGAAAATTAGAAATTAAACAACTTATTTTTTTAAGTCAACACTTGAATTGTTTTATGTCAATTCATTAATTTTTTGCTATGCATGCGGTATAGATGAAATGTTATAAAAGTAAAATAAAAAAGAAAATATAAGGACGTTGAAGTGTATTTTTTCAGTCTGGACCGATAGTCTTACAACCCTATTAGCGATTCATGTTATGAATAAAGAAAATGTAAAAGGAATGGAGATAAATGAAAAGGGAAATTTGGAGGAAAAAATAAGCGAACCCTTCTGTCCCAAATAACTAAATAAAAATCCTTTTGCTTTTTTTAATTTCAACTAACCTTTTTTAATAACACGACCAAAAGCTTACATAGATTTTCTCTATATTTCATTAAAAATAAATAAATGAAAAGGCAGATAAAGATAAAGGGATAAAGAAATGGATTAGGACACTCAACATCCCAAACTACGTACTCTATATATTTTAATTTTTTTTAAATTTTTTTTATTTTATTCCTATTAAACTAGTTAAGTTGTTTTACTCATTATCCCTATATGACCACATACTTGTTATGGAAATAAACAAATAAAAGATGTGGTCAAAAAGAAGAAAATAGGGAAATATGAGGGGATAATTTTTTTTTAATAAGTATTTTACTAAGATGACAGTGAAGTGTTGTTGATAAAGTCATGGCTATAATAAAAGTCAGAAAGGACTCAGAAGTTAGACAAAGTATGGCTAATGTTAGACAAAGTTTTAGGTTGTTTTTCATGTATTCCTTTTTAAAAAGTGAGATATTATTAAAAAATAATTTTTTAATGTATATCTTAAATTTACTTATTTCTTTCAAACGGGACGTGCGAATTTGCTGTTCCTAAAACTGTAAATATTATTTTTTTAAAAATATATATTTCTTTCAAATTTAGACTTTTTCGGAGTTTTAATTCATTGTGCTTAGATTGAAAGAAAGATTTATATATAAAGTAATTCCACAATATTTATTTACATATAAAGTGATTCCTCAAATAATTTACGTAAATAATTATAAATATTATAAATTCTATGTTTATCTCTCTCCTATTATATACGTGTTACAATTAAAGAAACTTTAATACATCTAAATTAACGTCTTTATATATGTTAATATTAGTGAAAGGAGACTCATTGCATTAGCTTGGAAACTTCATTTCCAAACAAGAGTTGTTGGGTGGAATGTTTTTACTTGACTGGAAAGCAATGTGAATGTAGTTCAGTATTTTGGAGTTGTTGAAAGACAAGTCTTCGTCCACTCCCCCCTAGATCCATGACAAATAAGGAGTCAAAAGTCCACTTTTCCAGAAGGCAATAAATTGGCCCACGATAGCACCGTGTTGGGTGGTCTTGTGTCGGTAACTCGGTTAGCTAGCTTGCTAATTGTTTATTAGCTGGCGTCACATGTGTGGCATGATTGAATAATAGTTCTATTTAAAAACCTTTAACGTATGATTTGTAAGATTTAAATTTTAAAATTTTATTTTAATTGATTAAAAAATAAAACATAACCAGTAGTTCCACAAAATAGGATGAAAAGAAATTAAACAAAAATAATAATTATAATGTATAAATAATAATATTTTACTATTATATTGATTTTAAAATATTTTATTATTTTAATGTAATGTAAAATTAAATTTTAAATAGAATAGGTATACATGTGATACTAGGCAAATTTTGACTAATGGAATAGCCAAACTCACGTTAGTTTTGTTATCAATTTGAATATTTTGGTTCTTAAATTCAGTTGAGGTCAGTTGAATTTTTTCTAATTTTAAGTTTAGTCTAATTTTAAGCTGAATCTAACATCTAAATACTTAATTTTTAAATTACTAAATCCATTTCAACCCAAAACCTTTTTTCACGTGAGACTTATAACCTTTTTCAACTTAAAACGTTTTTATACTTGAGATCCACAACTTTTTTCAATTTTTCATAAAAAGTACTAAACTTATCTTAACATCCAAACACACTTTAAACTCAGTTTAGATGAGTGTTACATAACTTCCTCGATTACTCAACTCATTATTATTTATAAAGAATTCAATTCAGCTGAGTTCAAGTATTTAATATGAAATGAAATAAGATAAAATGTGAGAAAGAGTCTAGGTTATGTTTGGATAGCCAGAAGTGTTATGAAGTGTTGTGAAAAAGTAATAATAGAATATTGAATAGTAGTAAAAAGTAGGTAAAAAATAATGAATAGTAAAAAAAGTAGGTGAAAAGTAATAATAAAGTAAAAAATAGTAGTGAGAGTGTTTGAGAGTAGTTGAGATACTCTCGGTACCCAAACAAGCCTTTAAAAGGCTGCATTTAGATGTTAATATGAGTTAGAGTTGAGTTGAAATTCAAAAAGTTATTTTTTTAAGTCAACACTTGAATTGTTTTATGTCAATTCATTAATTTTTTTGCTATGCATGCGGTATAGATGAAATGTTATAAAAGTAAAATAAAAAAAGAAAATATAAGGACATTAAAGTGTATTGGTGAGTACGGATGTAATCCCTCGAGTCGGGGGTCATGGATCGAAAATTTCGATCCATCATTTTTGTCAGACTGGACCGTTAGATATTGATAGATATGGTTCGATTTGATCCATGAATATTTTTGTACTCTTTTTCTTTTTTTGACAAAATACAAAAATTAATAAAATTAATAAAATTAAAATTAAACGATCTCTTTAACATTTTATATATGGTTAATAAATATTAAATAATTTTATTATATATATGGTCAATGGTGATTTTTTGGATGAAAATTACATAATTAACTTATACACTATTATATAAAATAATATATAATATATAATATTTAAATATATATTTATGTATACATTAAGTCAGTCTCAGTCCGGTCCAGTTTAAGAAAACATATCTCGAAACTGACCAATAAGACTACCGGTCCAATCCGGTTAATTTTTCTGGTCTATACTGATAGTCTTACAGCCTTATTGGCGATTCATGTTATGAATAAAGAAAATGTAAAAGGAATGAAGAGAAATGAAAGGGGATATTTGGAGGAAAAAATAAACATGTACATGTTATATTATTTCTTGAAAACATCTATTATAAATTTTCTACACTATACATTATCCACGTGACATAATTTAATTTTAATCAAATTTTTTGACTTTCAAGGGATGATCCGACCTATTAAATGCTTTATTAACCCTTCTCAAATAACTAAATAAAACTCCTTTTGCTTTTTTTAATTTCGACTAACCATTTTTAATATTTTATTCATATTCTTAAAATTGTTGAATTGAAGAAAAGTTAGCAAAGAAATATAGTAATATGAAAAATGTAGATATCTGGTTTGGATACAAGACAGGTTGGCAGGTTAGACATCTAGATAGAATTTTAAACTTTACCGTTAGATTCAGAAAAAGTTTCAATGAAAATATAAGTAAAAAATAATTTAGTTAGAATGAACGAAGTAGCTGATTTGTTATTCCATATAATATTTTATTTTAATTGATTAAAAAATAAAACATAACCAGTAGTTCCACAAAATAGGATGAAAAGAAATTAAACAAAAATAATAATTATAATGTATAAATAATAATATTTTACTATTATATTGATTTTAAAATATTTTATTATTTTAATGTAATGTAAAATTAAATTTTAAATAGAATAGGTATACATGTGATACTAGGCAAATTTTGACTAATGGAATAGCCAAACTCACGTTAGTTTTGTTATCAATTTGAATATTTTGGTTCTTAAATTCAGTTGAGGTCAGTTAAATTTTTTCTAATTTTAAGTTTAGTCTAATTTTAAGCTGAATCTAACATCTAAATACTTAATTTTTAAATTACTAAATCCATTTCAACCCAAAACCTTTTTTCACGTGAGACTTATAACCTTTTTCAACTTAAAACGTTTTTATACTTGAGATCCACAACTTTTTTCAATTTTTCATAAAAAGTACTAAACTTATCTTAACATCCAAACACACTTTAAACTCAGTTTAGATGAGTGTTACATAACTTCCTCGATTACTCAACTCATTATTATTTATAAAGAATTCAATTCAGCTGAGTTCAAGTATTTAATATGAAATGAAATAAGATAAAATGTGAGAAAGAGTCTAGGTTATGTTTGGATAGCCAGAAGTGTTATGAAGTGTTGTGAAAAAGTAATAATAGAATATTGAATAGTAGTAAAAAGTAGGTAAAAAATAATGAATAGTAAAAAAAGTAGGTGAAAAGTAATAATAAAGTAAAAAATAGTAGTGAGAGTGTTTGAGAGTAGTTGAGATACTCTCGGTACCCAAACAAGCCTTTAAAAGGCTGCATTTAGATGTTAATATGAGTTAGAGTTGAGTTGAAATTCAAAAAGTTATTTTTTTAAGTCAACACTTGAATTGTTTTATGTCAATTCATTAATTTTTTTGCTATGCATGCGGTATAGATGAAATGTTATAAAAGTAAAATAAAAAAAGAAAATATAAGGACATTAAAGTGTATTGGTGAGTACGGATGTAATCCCTCGAGTCGGGGGTCATGGATCGAAAATTTCGATCCATCATTTTTGTCAGACTGGACCGTTAGATATTGATAGATATGGTTCGATTTGATCCATGAATATTTTTGTACTCTTTTTCTTTTTTTGACAAAATACAAAAATTAATAAAATTAATAAAATTAAAATTAAACGATCTCTTTAACATTTTATATATGGTTAATAAATATTAAATAATTTTATTATATATATGGTCAATGGTGATTTTTTGGATGAAAATTACATAATTAACTTATACACTATTATATAAAATAATATATAATATATAATATTTAAATATATATTTATGTATACATTAAGTCAGTCTCAGTCCGGTCCAGTTTAAGAAAACATATCTCGAAACTGACCAATAAGACTACCGGTCCAATCCGGTTAATTTTTCTGGTCTATACTGATAGTCTTACAGCCTTATTGGCGATTCATGTTATGAATAAAGAAAATGTAAAAGGAATGAAGAGAAATGAAAGGGGATATTTGGAGGAAAAAATAAACATGTACATGTTATATTATTTCTTGAAAACATCTATTATAAATTTTCTACACTATACATTATCCACGTGACATAATTTAATTTTAATCAAATTTTTTGACTTTCAAGGGATGATCCGACCTATTAAATGCTTTATTAACCCTTCTCAAATAACTAAATAAAACTCCTTTTGCTTTTTTTAATTTCGACTAACCATTTTTAATATTTTATTCATATTCTTAAAATTGTTGAATTGAAGAAAAGTTAGCAAAGAAATATAGTAATATGAAAAATGTAGATATCTGGTTTGGATACAAGACAGGTTGGCAGGTTAGACATCTAGATAGAATTTTAAACTTTACCGTTAGATTCAGAAAAAGTTTCAATGAAAATATAAGTAAAAAATAATTTAGTTAGAATGAACGAAGTAGCTGATTTGTTATTCCATATAATATTTTATTTTAATTGATTAAAAAATAAAACATAACCAGTAGTTCCACAAAATAGGATGAAAAGAAATTAAACAAAAATAATAATTATAATGTATAAATAATAATATTTTACTATTATATTGATTTTAAAATATTTTATTATTTTAATGTAATGTAAAATTAAATTTTAAATAGAATAGGTATACATGTGATACTAGGCAAATTTTGACTAATGGAATAGCCAAACTCACGTTAGTTTTGTTATCAATTTGAATATTTTGGTTCTTAAATTCAGTTGAGGTCAGTTGAATTTTTTCTAATTTTAAGTTTAGTCTAATTTTAAGCTGAATCTAACATCTAAATACTTAATTTTTAAATTACTAAATCCATTTCAACCCAAAACCTTTTTACACGTGAGACCTATAACCTTTTTCAACTTAAAACGTTTTTATACGTGAGATCCACAACTTTTTTCAATTTTTCATAAAAAGTACTAAACTTATCTTAACATCCAAACACACTTGAAACTCAGTTTAGATGAGTGTTACATAACTTCCTCGATTACTCAACTCATTATTATTTATAAAGAATTCAATTCAGCTGAGTTCAAGTATTTAATATGAAATGAAATAAGATAAAATGTGAGAAAGAGTCTAGGTTATGTTTGGATAGCCAGAAGTGTTATGAAGTGTTGTGAAAAAGTAATAATAGAATATTGAATAGTAGTAAAAAGTAGGTAAAAAATAATGAATAGTAAAAAAAGTAGGTGAAAAGTAATAATAAAGTAAAAAATAGTAGTGAGAGTGTTTGAGAGTAGTTGAGATACTCTCAGTACCCAAACAAGCCTTTAAAAGGCTGCATTTAGATGTTAATATGAGTTAGAGTTGAGTTGAAATTCAAAAAGTTATTTTTTTAAGTCAACACTTGAATTGTTTTATGTCAATTCATTAATTTTTTTGCTATGCATGCGGTATAGATGAAGGATAGGTTTGGAAAACAAGTTTTATTCAAAATTTTCATCTTCATCTCATCTCATCTCTACACTTTTTCAAATTTCCATATAAAATATAATAAATAATTCAACTTTTTCAAATCCCAATATAACTTTTTCAAATTCCAATTTAACTTTTTCAAATCTCAAAATTAAAAAATAATATTTTAAACTTTAAAACAAAACACAAAATTCTCATCTCATCCCCAAACATAATCGAAATGTTATAAAAGTAAAATAAAAAAAGAAAATATAAGGACATTAAAGTGTATTGGTGAGTACGGATGTAATCCCTCGAGTCGGGGGTCATGGATCGAAAATTTCGATCCATCATTTTTGTTAGACTGGACCGTTAGATATTGATAGATATGGTTCGATTTGATCCATGAATATTTTTGTACTCTTTTTCTTTTTTTGACAAAATACAAAAATTAATAAAATTAATAAAATTAAAATTAAACGATCTCTTTAACATTTTATATATGGTTAATAAATATTAAATAATTTTATTATATATATGGTCAATGGTGATTTTTTGGATGAAAATTACATAATTAACTTATACACTATTATATAAAATAATATATAATATATAATATTTAAATATATATTTATGTATACATTAAGTCGATCTCAGTCCGGTCCAGTTTAAGAAAACATATCTCGAAACTGACCAATAAGACTACCGGTCCAATCCGGTTAATTTTTCTGGTCTATACTGATAGTCTTACAGCCTTATTGGCGATTCATGTTATGAATAAAGAAAATGTAAAAGGAATGAAGAGAAATGAAAGGGGATATTTGGAGGAAAAAATAAACATGTACATGTTATATTATTTCTTGAAAACATCTATTATAAATTTTCTACACTATACATTATCCACGTGACATAATTTAATTTTAATCAAATTTTTTGACTTTCAAGGGATGATCCGACCTATTAAATGCTTTATTAACCCTTCTCAAATAACTAAATAAAACTCCTTTTGCTTTTTTTAATTTCGACTAACCATTTTTAATAACACAACCAAAAGCTTATATAGATTTTCTCTATATTTCATTAAAAATAAATAAATAAATAAGGCAGATAGAGATAAAGGAATAAAATAATAGATTATGATACTCAGCATCTCACAATACATACTATATATATTTTAAATTTTTTATTTTATTTTATTTTATTCATATTAAACTAGTTTAGTTATTCTACTCATTATCTATACATGACCACATACTTGTTATGAAAAATATAAATAAATAAATAAAATATGTGTGGTGAAAAGGAAGAAAAAAAGGAAATACGAGAGGAGTAATTTTTTTTTAATAAGTATTTTACTAAGATGACAGTGAAGTGTTGTCGAAAACGTCATGGCTATAATAAAAGTCAGAAAGGACTCACAAGCATGATATTCCAATAAAATAAGATTAATGTTAGATATTATTAAAAAATGTGAGATATTATTAAAAAATAATTTTTTTATGTGTATCTCAAATTTACTTATTTCTTTCAAAGGAAGTGTGCGAATTTGCAATTCCTAATTCTACAAATATTATTTTTCTTAAAATATATATTTCTTTCAAATTTAGACTTTTCGGGAGTTTGAATTCATTGTGCCTAGATTGAAAGAAAGATTTATATATAAAGTGATTCCACAATATTCATTTACATATAAAGTGATTCCTCAAATAATTTACTTAAATAATTATAAATATTATCAGATCTTCGTTGATCTCTCTCCTGTTATATACTTCTTACAATTAAAGAAACTTTAACAAATCTAAATTAACGTCTTTCTATTTGTTAATATTAGTGAAAGAGACTCATTGCATTGGCATGGAAACTTCATTTTCAATCAAGAGTTGTTGGGGGGAATCTTTTTACTTGACTGGAAAGCAATGTGAACGTAGTTCAGTATTTTGGAGTTGTGGAAAGACAAGTCTTCGTCCACTCCCCCTAGCTCCATGACAAATAAGGCGTCAAAAGTCCACTTCTCCAGAAGGCAATAAAATGGCCCACGATAGCACCGTGTTGGGTGGTCTTGTGTCGGTAAGTCGGTTGCCCCTTGGAAGCGTTGGGCAACATGATTGAAGAATAATTCTTTTTAAAAGTCTTTACACGCAATCATCTGATATAATTTAATTTATAATATTTAAATTTTAAGATTTATCTTTTAAATTAAATTATGATAATGTGTGGTAAACATTTTTAAATAAAATTATTTCTAAATCTAATTTTCTTTTTTGACAAAACAATAACTACGGTGCAGTTTGAATATTGAGATAAGATAATATAATTTTAGATGAAAGTTAAATAAAATATTATTAGAAAATTATTTTTAATATTATTATTATTTTAAAATTAAAAAAAATTAAATTATTTATTATATTTTATATAAAAATTTAAGAAAACTATAATAATGAGATAAGATGAAATACTTTTACTATCCATACAGCCTAAAAATAAAGTGTTAGACACGTTGTTGGGCATGGGGAACACCAATTTTATTTTAAAATGGAATAGAAAATCTCTAAGTCTTGGGCAATGTTTTTTAAAAAAAAATAAAATAAATTTAAACATTGATGCAGTGGTACCGGCACTAATTTTGCCAAATATTGGAACCCAACAAATACCTCATTTTAGCCCAAAAAAAAAAAAAGACCTGCAGTTTATTTTCCTTTCTCATTCTTATTTGACCTTGCAACATCATTTTAATATTTTATTCATATTCTTAAAATTGTTGAATTGAAGAAAAGTTAGCAAAGAAATATAGTAATATGAAAAATGTAGATATCTGGTTTGGATACAAGAAAGGTTGGCAGGTTAGACATCTAGATAGAATTTTAAACTTTACCGTTAGATTCAGAAAAAGTTTCAATGAAAATATAAGTAAAAAATAATTTAGTTAGAATGAACGAAGTAGCTGATTTGTTATTCCATATAATATTTTATTTTAATTGATTAAAAAATAAAACATAACCAGTAGTTCCACAAAATAGGATGAAAAGAAATTAAACAAAAATAATAATTATAATGTATAAATAATAATATTTTACTATTATATTGATTTTAAAATATTTTATTATTTTAATGTAATGTAAAATTAAATTTTAAATAGAGTAGGTAAAAGTTAAAACGCAAAACATGTGATACTAGGCAAATTTTGATTGATGGGATAGCCAAATTGACACTAGTTTTGTCATCAATTTGAACATTTAATATGAAATAAAATGAGATAAGATGTGAGAAAGAGTCTGAATAAAATTTAAAAGTTTGAATATTTGAAATTAAAAATTATTTTTGTTTGAATATTATTTGAGAGGAAAATTTTTATATGAGATGAAGTAGGTTTCCCAAACAACCCCTTAGGTCAAATAAAATTTAATATAACATCAGATCTTGAATTTAAATCCTAGCTCTCCTGTATAAAAACTGGTAGAGGTTACGTATGGGAGGAACATATATATAGATAACAAGTTGGCATCACGGCATTCGTATCACGAGCCAGAAAATGGGCCTGATAAGATCCATGAGGGAGAATGGGCCAGAATCGATCGAGCCAGTGAAGCATACTGTGGGCTTATCCTCGACAAATTTTGCAGTTTTCAAAGGGGCTTCTCTCTCTATCCAGGTGAGGCTAAAAGGGGTTGACTGACAAATTTTTTGATCTATTTCCTTTAAAAAAGCCCTATCTCTTCAGGTAATTAATTGTAGATGGGGAAAAGTGGACGTAAGGGTTCTTTCTTGTTTGCAAAGCTGGAATTGGATGCGAAATGAAGTCCCTCAAGAATTACCAATGGCTTGAAACTGCTCAGTAGATAGATATATTCATACCTTAAAAATCATCTATAAAAATACCAAAATACTTTTATCAATCAAACATTATAGAAAAAATGTCTACATGTATATATATGCATTATCTCAATAAACTTCCTATTCCTTATCTCATCTTTTCTTAATATGATCGATTTGTTTTCCTTTTATACAAATAAATACACATTGAGATTATAAAATCTAAATGCGAAAAATCTTTTATTTACTAATCTTTACAACTTTTCTTTAGAGTTATTCTCCAAAATTTTAAGCTACAAATAAAGTTTTTCTTTAATCATGCTTCAAACTTCTATGCCACAAATTGTAAAAAATTTTCATAAATCATATTTTGTATGGTTTTAATACATGCCTATAAGTATAGAAAACTTTTAACAAAAGCATTATGCAGGCATGATGAATAAATTTTATTGGCAGGAAAAAATGGAACTAACATAAATGTCATTTTAAAACAAGTTAAAAAATGAACATTTGTATTCGAGTTCAATCACCAAAAGTAAGTATAAACACTTATAGAGTTTGATTTGAAACTTATACAAATAAAATAAAGATAAATATTTGCACTCAAGTTTAATCTCAAAAAATATATAAACATAGATAAGATCTTATTCGAAGCTTACCTCTGAAACAATAATATCTCTAAAATAAACCATTCTATACAAAAAGAAGAAAATCTCACTATTTTCGTTCCTGAAATTCAAGGTCTATATGTAGTAGTTAACTCCATCTTCTTAAATATCATACATTTCTCACCCTTATCATTATTATCAATAATTGATGTTAGAATTAAAATGGATAAACCAAGGTCAATAAATAGAGTCATTCCCAAACGAGACCTTAGTGTAAAACTGATATACTCATATTTCTCTAAAATTAGAGTCATTATGCATAAGAAACCTTGTAATGATATTCATATACTTAATGCAAAAACAAAATATTTTGATCATGTTAATACTTTTGAGTTTGACACTCAATAATAATAATAGAATTTAAATCATTACGTATGAATTAATAATGCAATCGAGTTCCCTCTTTTGGGAATGAACCCCGACACAAAAAATGTTTCTTCCAGTTTTAAATTCTGTAGATGAACTAGTTGTATCATCAAAGTTTTCCTTTTCAAGTGTTTCCTCTAATTTTAAATTCTGTAAATAACCTAACTGTGTCATCAGAATTCTTATTTGGAAATAAACTTTGACATACAAAGTGTTCCCTCCAATTTTAAATTATATGGATGAACTAGTTTGTTAATCAAAATTTTCCTTTAGGAGTAAACTCTAACATACAATGTATTCACTCTAATTTAAATTATTTGAATAAACTAATTGTATTGCTAGAATTCTCTATTGGAAGTAAACTCTGGCATACAAATTATTCTCTTCTAAGTCTAAATTTTTTGGATGAACTAGCCTCGTCATCAAAATTCATCATGTGGAAATAAGTCTTGACACACAAATTATCCACTTCATCCCTACTTTAATGGCTGATTTAACAGTACTATCAAAATCCCTCGTTTAGAAGTGAATTTTTATGCACAAAATTGTTCGCTACATTGTACCCATCTAACTATAGATATTGAGAAACGTCCAACGTATAGGTGTAGATTTACGCAAGCCAAGCCTCTGTTTGAATGATCTAACTGTCAAACTGGCATTCAAACTAGCTACCTGTAGCTAGCAGATTGGCTGCAGGCATATCAGTCATTCAAACTGCTGATGACTGTGAGTCTGTGCAGTACTGGAAGTATACTTGTCTTTGTTTTTTGGGTTCCAAAATAAGCTCTCTGTCTCCAACTTTTTACAGGAAAAAAAAAAAATCTCATAATTAAATACCCACGTCCCAAAGATCGATCTTGTCCAATTCCTCTTCCTCGCTCAGAAGAACATTCATGGCTAATAGGAAACTCTATGGTTCCTTAAGTTCTCCGGACACAAAGCGAGCTCTGGCTTCCATTTTCGAGCATGAGCTTGATTTCGAGTTCACACCAATAGACCTTAACAACGGAGAGAATAAAACAGTCTTTCCTCTCTTTAAGTGTAATTTCTAGACTCTCTTATCTCCTTTTCCGAGAGATTATATAGTCTACCTATTTAATTAATTCTCTTCCTCAATCTTTTAAAATGCCTAGCTATTGACATTCTTCTTTGTATAGTCACACTAACTTACCTTGCTTGGCTATAGCCCTTTGGTCAGGTACCAGTCTTCCAGGACGACGACTTGAAACTATTTGGTACGTGAGCTTAATGACAAAAAATAAAACAATAAAAATGAAGCATGATTCTACCATTTTTCTTATTTATCATGAGATATATACGCTCTTTCTTTCTTTTTCGTGTAATTATTACAAGTTACAATAAAGCAAATGCGTTCGACTTTATCTTTTACCTTCAGAATCAAGGGCTATAATGAGATATATATCCCATTGTTACCCAAAACCTTTAAAGGAACAATTCTACGAGATACCAAAGCTGCAGGTACTAGCAGCAGCCTGGATTGATGTTGAGGATCGTTGATGTTGGGAGGAGATAAGTTTACCTCTGCAGATCTTACTCACGTCCCCAACTTGTACTTTCTAATGCACACGCCGGTAAAGCGGCTGTTTGCAGAGCGACCGTATGTCAGTGCATGGTGCAGGAGCATATTGTCTCGCCCTGCTTGGAATATGGTGCTGGAGAGGGTTGAGGAAAATGAAGTGTGATTGGGAATCATGCATCAATTTCGCGTTATGAGTACTTTCCATATAGTTTTCTGCGTTTAGTACCGTTGGAATAAGGAAGCTTTTAATATGGAGACTTGTACTTTGTGAAGTAGATGCCTCCTCAGTAAGCGCAGTCAATAGAACCATAATTAAGCAAAATCTCTGGAATTGCATGTATGTGTTGCTTATTTAATTATGAAACAATCTTGTATTTTAGTGATGTAAAGGCTATTGTTTTTGTTGTTATTGAGCAGAAGAGAGAAGGGCAGGAGATTTTTTTTTTTTTCTCCTAACAGAACACTAAACAGAGATAGAAACAAGAATATATTCAAGGAACAAATAATATGATTACAAAGAGATTATATAAAAATAAATTTATAAATTGATGTGATTTTATATTATACGTTAAATTTACTTTATAATAAAAATAATTTTATAATATAACATATCACGTCAAGTAAAATAAATTTATAAATTTACTTTTATAAAATCTAACTTTATGCACTTGTTAATTTGGAGAATGAGCTGAGTTCTTGACACGTACACAAAAATGGCTCCAAAAATGGAGCCTTAGGGCATGTTCGGACACTGAGAATTCTAAGAATAATCAAAATTCTTAAACTTCTCATAATTCCATTCTCAAACATTACTCTAATAGAAAATATTTTTCAATTTTTAATTTTTAATTTTTTTTTATCTAATTATTATCTAATCATTCTTCAGACAAAAAAATCAATACAACTTTTATAATTTCTAAACGAAACACAAAAATCAATACAATTTTTATAAACTTTAAGATAAAAAGTATATTAAAAAGTTATATTCAAATAATTTTTAACTTTATAATATTTTTCAATTTATCACTTTTTTCTAAATTTAATAAAATATTTTCATTTATTAATGTAGTGGAATTTATATAAAAGAAGATAGAGAAAAGAGAAAGAGTGAAAGAGACTTTGAGGTCTACATTTTTACTTTCTAAATTGTTATTGAATACAAGGCATACATATATATTTATAGGAAAATTATATTGAGATAACATAAGGTAAATACTTAAGAATTATAAAAATCAAATCAAGATAATATCAAATCAAAGTACTAGTGATTTGATAATTATGAAAATTGAATCAATGTAATATCAAATCAAATTATTGATTCAATACTATCTTCAACACAATCCAATCATAGCTGATCTGCCACCATCGACCTAAACACCACACCCCAGCTCTTCACGTTGCCAACCTCCTGAACCACCCCTACACGACCTGCACCACTGCAAGATAGTTCACACCGTTGCACCCCAAGCCAACCACGCTGTGAACCATGTAGCACCTCCCTCCCCCACGGTTTCGTTTGGACAGAATGGAAAGGAGGTCTGGTTGCTAGCTAGAGTTTCAAAAGGGGAGGGCTTTGCGGTTGGGTTTGATTTCAAGGAGGTGGAGGACTTTCATTTGGTTTTTGTTTTATTTTTATTTTTTCTAAATAGATGAAAATCCTAAGTACAAGCTTCAAATAAACAAGTCTCGTTCAAGTCCTTTATAAAAAAACAAAATGAGTTTCACTAATAAAAAGTAGTTTTTTTACAAATTTTTAAGGTGTAATCCACTTTTTTAAAAATGCTTATACGGAATTTGTCTATTTAAAATTTGTAAAAGTCACTTTTCATTTTAAATAACAACGTGGCCAATTGTATAAGACTATTCACAATGGTTCCTTTATCTTGACATTTAAAATACATCACCGAAATTCATTTTTTCTATTTCACATACTAACTTTTATAATATATCATACATCAGCTTATCTATTTTTTCTTCATATCATTTAAATAATATTTTTTTATTCTTTCTAAACATTTCCTTTCTATCAATAAATTTGTAATATCCACAAATTTTTTTTATATATATTTGCAACATATTATTATTTACAATGTAATATAATTCAGTCCTATACACACAAAATAAAAATATATAAGCCAAAATAAAATTAAAAATAAAATCAAAATATGAAAAAATTGGATAAATAATATTTCTTAGATATTTTTTAGAAATAAAATAAAATAGATGTGTTTTAAATGATGAACAATAAAAAATAATTTGTATTGAAATGTAAAAGTAAAAAAAAAAAAATGAGGGAGTAAATGAAGTATAAATAATAATAAAATTGTTTGAATGATGAACAGTACCAGCTACATGTTGCGGGTTACTGTAGTGATTTATATTTTACATGTTCTTTTAAATAATCGAATGGAACTCATTTTATGAACAATTCTTTAAATAATTTAAATTTTTTGTATTTTATATAAGCGATTGAGAATACTCTAAGGTAGTGGTCGGGTAGCATTTTTCATATTGCAAAAGTTAGCCAAAGGCCAAAGCACTTTAAGCAAGAGCTATTCCGCCCAGTGATATTTGAGAATTATTGAAGTCAAAGCTCTGATGAAAATACATGTGCAATTTATGAGTGTGGCTACGTTTTTCTCGTGCACGAGTAATGATATACACAAACATTTTCACAATATATTTCACAACAATGTTATAAGATGAGGATATTTTTATAAAATGATATTACTTTTATAAGATGTTTTGCAAAACTACCCTTCATTTAAAACATAGTTGTGTAAAGTATTGTAAATAATGTTGTGTAAATCATTTTCCATTTTGAAATCCAATAAGCAAAGACAAGTGTAGTACTTGTAGTGCACAACCATGATCAGCAATTTGAATGACTGATATGCCTGTAGCCAATCTGCTAGATCAATACATGTAGCTAGTTTGCATGCCAGTTTGTCAATTAGATCGTGCAAACAGACATAGGGCTTGGCTTGTGTAAACGTACACCTATATGTTGGACGTTTCTCAATAGAATAATTCTGGATACACTCCCAGGAGAGGATTGCCCAGCTACAATCTGAAACGAATCGTTTCATCTAATTTGTTTCATTCCCAAATTTCATTCCCAAACTTTCCTCCCCTCCTCCTTCCTTCGAAAACCCTAGAGACTTTTTCACTGGGAATCTCTCTCGCTCTCTCTCTATCTCTCTGGCTTATGATCTCTTTCTCACATTTCACTTCTCAAGTATTCTCTTTTCTCTTCGAAATTGGACGAAGAACTGCTAAAAATGAATACTGAATGCGTGTACTTCCTGGCATCACCTCTCACCTGTAAGAAGGTCCGGAAAAGCAATGTCGTCATTTTGTTTGTTTCTATGAATCTTCTTGCTCTTATAATTTTTTCTTATGTTTTTTCTTTTGCAATTTTAAGCTGCTTATTTTGTTTGTTTTTGCAATTTATATTCACGCTGCATTCGACAGGTTGGTGAATTTACATGATCAATTTGTTCTTAATTTTCATGTTATTTTACTTGGAGATAATATCGAAATTTTATAAATTTTTAAGCTTCAGTACTGGTTGGTATTTCAGGACATTATAAATTTAGTTTTTTAGGCATACTGATTTTTTGGTTTATGTGATTTCGGAAATAAATAGTTGGTTTTTCTATAATGATTGCAATGTGAACAGAATGTTCCTCGAAGGGATGCTACCCTAATGTCCAAAGACAGAGGCACCTTTAACGATTCTTCACGAAGGAGAATATTAGAACCTACTTTGGCGCTCTCTCATCCATCCATTTCAACCAAGTTTCAAATAACTAGACGAATGTTTCAGTATTTTCACTTGATATCAAACTTGCACCCAACAATATGGATTGTCCATGATGATTAACACTGACAAAAGGGTCAAATGGCATACTAACTCACTCAAAATTGAGCAGCCCAAAGGCTATTCCAAGTGCAGGAGCGTGTCGCGTAATAATTAGGAATAAATTCTTAAATCGTCTCCACAAGAAAAGTGCTAAAAATAAACTCGTGTAAAATGGTGAAAATATTTACAATGAGAAGATAAAATAAAAGTGATGATATGTACAATGAATGGAGAAGTGCAATGAAAAAGAAAATTTACTGGTCATGAACCAGATTCATTTTGTTGGATTTGAGTATTTGAGATGCAGTGATGAAGAGTAAAGAAATTAAAGTGCAAGACAGTAAATTGAAATTACTAAAAATTAAATGACTAGAATTTAAATTAGCAAGAAAATTAAATGACATAAAAATAAATTGCAGAAAATAAAAGTGTAGAAAAATAAATGACAGTAATTTAAATGCTGAAATTAAAAGTGCAGGAAAAGTAAATGACATAAATTTAAATGACAGAAATTAAAAGTGTAGGAAAAATAAATTGCGGTAATTTAAATGAATTGAAATTTATAGTGCAGGAAAAATAAATGACAATAATTTAAATGAACTGAAATTGAACTAATCGTCGCAATAATTTTTTTTTTATTTTCTTATAAACTTCAGACTGAAATAAAATAAAAATAAAAATGAAGGCTACGGGTGAAGGAGGAAAGCCCGGCAACGACAGTTGATCCATTAGGACCTCAACTGTGTTACTGTACTCTCTCACTTCACCCGAGTTTTATTCAAAAAAATAAAAACACTCTCAACTCTTGTTATTCTGACATTAACATCTATTATACTCTACTAATATCTAACTCTAACATCTGACATCTAATATCTAATATCTAACATCTAACATCTAACGAGTTTCTCAGTCTGCCTTCGAGTCTTTA
The DNA here is from genome assembly GCA_029856935.1 of Cyclocarya paliurus. Lineage (NCBI taxonomy): Eukaryota > Viridiplantae > Streptophyta > Magnoliopsida > Fagales > Juglandaceae > Cyclocarya > Cyclocarya paliurus. The sequence continues at coordinate 14,294,835 of CM056949.1, forward strand.
TATAGGCTTCAAAAGTCACTGCATTCGCGCTGTGCTTAGCTGCCCATGTGTGCGTCTATCTTGTTCCCCAAATGCTGCTTTTGTCGTGCGTCCAGTCTGTGAGAATTTCTTTGCTTTTCGTCTGTGCCTTTCAGCCGCCCATGTGCAACGTCAATTTTATTTTTTTCTTTTCATTCCCTCGTTCTGTCCGCATGAGCATTTCAGATGCTGGTGCATCGTGGGGGTAGGAGTTCGAGGCTGAACAGCGGCAGGGTGGAACGTGGTGGTTGCGCATGGAGTTTCAAACGGTGGCGACGTGGGCTCTGCTGTGCATGATCGTTGGCAGCGAGGTGGAAGTGCTCTGTTTCGAGGATGTAAAACAGAGGCTTCTCGGTGATGACTGATTCGCATGGCTGTGCATGCTGGGCAGTGGCACACGGTTGTATGCGCGCAGTAGACGTGCAATGATGCTGTGCATGTAGGAAGAGGTTCTGCCATGGTTGTGCTGCTACGGTGGCAGTGCATTACGACTGCATGGAGGTGGAGGTGTAGCTTGCATGGGAGCTTCGGTTGTGGCGCTGGTCTTCACTGGGCGGTGGAGACTTGATCTCCGGCGTCGTCTGTTGCTGCTGGAAGTGGAGGTGCGGCCGTGTAGTGGTGCTACCGTGTTGAACGTGAAGGGCAGCGCTGTACGTGCATGGGTGAAACGGAGCTGCCGAAGGTCGCTTAGTTGGCTGGACAGAGGTGCTTAGGGTGGTGGATGAAGTTGAGCTGCAGCAGGTGGAGGAGCTTGGTGGCGTCGAACGGTGGAGTGGAGGAGCTACCGAACGCATGCATGAAGACAGTGCTGGAGGTTGAAGACGACGAAAACGACGTGTCGTTTTTTTGTCCGTAGACAAAACGGCACGTCGTTTATCAGATGGCGGCATTCCATTACAGAGTAAAACGACAAGTCGTTTTCGTCTATTGAAAAAATGACCTGTCGTTTTGGCAAACGACAGTTTTGAATACCTGTTCAAAACGACAGGTCGTTTTCCCGAGCAGGGAAAACGACATGTCGTTTAGGAGACCAGTAAATGAGAAAAAAATAAAAATAAACAGAATAAAAATAAAAATAAAACTTAAACAAATGAAATAAATAATAAATAATTAAAGAAAATAAAACTAGGCAAAGAAATTAAATAAATAAAAATAAAATTAGACAAAGGATAATAAAATATTAAAATTGTATTGTGCATAGAGAGAATATTATCAAACTAAATCACAAGCTACAAAATTAAGCATAAACTATGCTTTTAATCAATTTAAATTATCACTTGGATTTATGCCTCTTAGTCAATTTTTCCATCTAAAACCAATGATAAAATAATAAAACAATTAAAAATATATTAGTTTTAAATGTATAAAATATGCAATAATGCAGCTCAATCACATACCATATTGATTTGTTAGGTACGTTGTATGAAATGTCACAACGCCTTCAAAATATCCATATGCTACTTTGCTACGTGCATCAGCCCAAAAAATATTTTTTAATCTTCCATCGTCATCTAAATCCATCAATGAGTAAAAGCCTTCATTCTTATACTGTATTCTCATGAAATAATCTATCAATGCTGCAGCACCCTTTTTGCCAAGTCTAAGGTGTCAGGCTTTGTCAATATAAATCTGTGCATCTTTGTCAATAAATGATAATTTATCGAATCCACCAACATCGACAACCAATGTGTTGAAACTTTTAGCCATACCTATGCATGCTTTGTCATTAATGTCTAGCTGCCTTTTGACAGAATCATCAATAGCTCGATTCATCTAAAGAATCTTACCTTTTTTGGACTCAACGCATAGTTGTGTGCATTTTCAACAGTATTTATGCACAACTCACCAACTAAGATTGCATTAATTCTCGCTTTACAAACAATCTTAGTTGTTGGACGTGGGTTAGCGAGATTAGTACTACGATTCCTTGCATTCCTACCACGCGCATAGCCAAGTGTTACATATCTAACACTCTCATCTTGATCCCTTTTACTTCGTTAAGTCATTATTCCAAACCAAGCATGTTTCCCACATTTCTTGTAGTACTCAATGAGTTCCGCCTCAGTTTTAAAAACTATCTCAATCGTTGGTTCTAAAACTTCCTCATCAACATTACAGCCTGACGTTGGCTCTAAAACTCCCTCATCAACATTAGAGCCCAACATTGGCTCTAAAACATTCTCATCAGCATTACATCCCGACGTTGGCTCTAACACCTCATTTTCAGCATTAGAGCATGTCGTCGGTTCTAAAAACTCATCTTCAAAAATCAACGATCGCCGAGTATATGAGGTGGGTTCAGCCTAATTACTTTTGCTACTTTCTTCCATCTTGTTCATAACAAAACAAAAACAAAAAATCTTGGGTCATAGTTCTTCCCCACAATATAGCAATACTAAGCTAGAAAAGCAAATAAGTTTTGTATAACACTAGAACTTACCAGATGTTCAAAATTATCAAAACTACCACATAATAATTGAGTTATATTTTATAAAATTCTAAATTCGATTTGTTATTTTTTTGTAAGGACCAATACAAGATGTTAAGAACAACCTAAAACTTTGATACATTCATTCCCTTTGGACCAAAGAGGCAAAGTCTGACCCTTTACAAAGTTGATTAAGGACATAGGAAGTGTAGGGCTCGAGATTGAGTAATTTGGGTGTCATTGGTTGTCGATAAAAATGTGGGAAAAGAGAGAGATTAAAATCTTGAGCATACAAACCCCCCCCCCCCCCCCCATTAAGCTTATCTTTGTTTAAAATCCTCTTTTTTCTATCCCTCTGATTTTTCTCGACCATTAGTTTATACCATGTCTTTAGAAAAATAAATGTCAAAAGAAAAAAAAATAGATCTCAATGTAAAATCAATTATAAATCCACAAGGAGAAGAGGAGAAATGCTCACTTGATGTTCGAACACCCAGGAGGATTTGAAACTGGTCTTGGGCAGAACCGCTGTGGAGGGGATTCGCTAGGGGGAGGGAATGGAGCTGAATCAGAAAATGTGAGCTCTAGAGACTTTTTTTACATTTCACCATAATTTATGTGTACACAAACCCCTATCTGGGACTCTACCTAGCAGTTCTCTAACTAAGTAAATTTCTTAAGATTGTAGTTGGTAAACGTAAACAATTAAGTCGAGCAAAAAAAAAAGAATAAAATCAATCACGCTCTAGAAATCCTATGATATTTGTATGATTTAACAATATTGCCCCAGGATATTTGACGAAAACAAGGATATATAAACAACGCTTAAAGGTAAAAAATCCGAGTATAATACTGATGTTAAGATTATACACTGCAATCCTAAACTGTCATACAACCAAAACATCAAGCCTCATTCACGACACGTAGAGAGAAACATCCTAAATATCTCCTATCTGATCAATTTAGAGCTTGTATAGGATTGCGTTATGAGTTGTCAAAAATACTTAAATAGACTCAAAATAAATTTTAATAATAAAATTAGTTGGTTTGATTGTTACATATTAAAATACTATTTAATTTCTAAAAAGATAAATATATATATATATATATATACTTGATATTTTTTTCCAAATGTGCTTTTCCAAATAATGCGAAATATAATTCTAATTTTAAAGAAGACTTCAATAGACAAAACTAATCATACAACTTTAAGATAATTTACATATTTGCCCTTTGATCTTATGCATCGTTGATGGGAATTTTTCATTATATTTACAAAAATTTTTATTAAACTATTTTCGTTGTTATTTGAATATAAAATTTGATTTCTATAAAAAATATGACCATACTCTTTAAAAGATCAAATGACCTTTCATATTATTTCAACCTCAAAAGATTTTTTTTATATTTTTTTCAAACAAATATAATATATTTACAAGTGTACGTTTTAGGCATATAGTTACCTAACATGGTATTAAATTTCCTTTTAATAATAACATTTAATATTAGCTAAGCTCTACAACTAAAACTCCTAGAGAAAAATGTTATAATGCCCACCACAATTCCAAACATGAACTTAGTCATGTATGTCGAATATCGCGTGCGTTTATTTGGAGGTTGTCTTTGATCTTATGCTTTAAAGATAAAATAATATCCTCCATTTCTAAAAAAATCTACCACACTAAGTCATGATAGTTGATATAGGAATTATTATTATTATTATTATTATTATTATTATTATTATTATTATTATTATTATTATTGTCTACGATAAGAGATGCAAGAGACAGAGGCAACAATATTATTATGTCAAAATAGAAACGAGAGTGGTCGATGCCCGATGGTAGAAGATGTGGCTTTCTCGTGGGAGTGCGTTTTACTGCGAGAAAGTGTGAAATTACTATTTTTCTAAAAAGTTTAAGCAAATATAAAAAAGTAAATTTAATTATTTATATTATATTCTTCACACAAAGTACATGCTTGAGACAAAAGAAAAAAAAATGCATACTATTTTAGTACTCCCTTGATTTCACATGTTTTATCTAAATTCATGGCTTTGATAATAGATATAATTAGGGTTGAATAAGAACCGTCAGAACTAACCGTCATCGACAGGTACCAGCCAAAACTAATGGAGAACCGGTCAATTGGCGGCTCAATTTTATAGAAACTGACGTCGGTCGATTTAGTTTAGGTCTTAACCGTGTCCAAACCGATGAACTGATAAATTATTGAAACAAGGTCATTTAACTTAAGTGAGTTAAATGACCTTGTTTTATACCTATATTTTAAAAAATAAAAATAAACGACACTTTTTGGTTTAATACACCAATTGGCATCATTTCTTCTCCCTTAGTCCCTCCTACCGTCTGTCTGCCACAATGTCATGTTGTCTCCCTTGAGTCCCCCTGGCAATTCTCCCTCTGCTGACCTTTGTTTGGTCCGACCGTCCCATCTCGTAGAATTTTCACTTCTCGTGTAACCCATTTCTCCAAGCTCTCTCATCTTTTCGAGCACTCTCATTCTAATCTCCTTCGCTTGGTCGAGTTTGTCCCCCTTTCCACCGGTGATCACATCGCCCTAACACTGTGTCTTTCTCTCACCTGAAATTGATTTCCCGTCGGTGTCTCATAATCGGTAATATATAAGAGGCTTAGTTTCCCACTTTCCCTTAAGCACATTAACTTTCATCTATAACTTTTCTATTATTTGATGTTTAACTTGTTTATCTGTATATGTATAGGCATTTCAAGATTTTTATAGCAAAGTTTTGGGACTGTGAATACCCAATAACTAGTTCACACTTTGAGTGAGCTACATACTCGGTTTAGTGTACTTTTTTTTTGCATGAGAATTACAAGATTAGATTATTGTTCAATGAATATATTATGATTGTACTGTGATGTTGTTTAGATCTAATTATAGAAAAATGAGTGAACTAGCTACTACGTAGTTGTGTTTTTCGGCCTGACGTGAAAAAATTTTAAAATCAAATTATTGTCTACTGTTCATTGAATATGTTATTGTGATTTTGTTGTGACATTTTTTTTATGTAAATCGTGGAAAGATATGTGAACTAAAATTAAAGTCTAAGACTTGTGATGTTTGACATGTTGCAGATTAGCTATTGTGTGATTGTGGTTTTTTGTTTTGTTTTGTGTTTTGTAATTATTTTTTAATTTCACATGTTCGATGGATTCTTCGTCAACTCTAACTGATATTGACTCAAATGAACTAACCGCAAACTTAGATGTTACTTTGAAAGATACCCAACCATCAAGACCCCTGAGTGCCCATACCCATAGTACTTATTCACTTTCAAAGAAACGGAAGGAGAATGATTCTTCATTTGTTTGGAACCATTTTAAGAAAGTAGAAGGTTGTCTCATGGATGAATCTAAGGCTAAGTAGTGTAACTATTGTGGTAAAATATACATTTATCACTCAAAGAGGAACGAGGCTTCAATCATGCAAAACCATTTGCTTGCATGTTCCAAAAATCTTCATAAACGTAGGCTATTGGATATATACCAAAAAATATTGACGAATGAGGCAACATCTAAGGAGGGGTTGAATATAGTATTGGTAGTATAAATTATGAGAACTCTTGTAATAAATATAGTGAAGAGGTTGTGAGGTTGGCAATTGCAGAGATAGTATATAGATGAGTTGCCATTTAGAGTTGTTGAAGGGCAAGAGTTTAAGAAGTTGTGTTAGCCTTTTGAACCTCAGTTTATAGTACTATGTCATGTTACGGTTTTTTTTTTTTTGATTCATTGGGGAGCGGGTCAAACCCAAGGCCTCTATTTTGTAGGCTTGGGTGTTATGCCATCAGGCCATATGCCTTTGGCAAATGTTGTGTTATGGTTGTAAGATATTGTATGAAGTTGTTTGTATTGAAAAATGGAAAGCTTAAAAAGTTATTTAAAGATGATGGCATGGGGATTTCATTGACTACTGATACGTGGATAAAGGTACAAAATCTTAATTATATATGTCTAACCATACATTTTATTTATATGGGTTAAAATTGCACAAAAGAATCCTTAATTTTTGTTTAATTCCTAATTATTGAAGAGAGACTATTAGGAGGTATGTTGAATCTTGCATCTTTAATTGGGAGCATTGAGAGGATATTTATTGTCACTATTAATAATACAAGCTCAAATGATTTTACAATTGAATATTTAAGATGGTTTTTTACAGAGAATGTGTTGGGAGAAAAGTATGGTTGAGCAAAAATTTGAAAATTCGACTCCGAATCCGATTTTGCTCTGACTTCGATAAAATGGAGTCAAAGGTGTTGCTGGACCAACTCCGAATTTATGCTCCAACTCCGACTTTGCCCTCCAACTCTAATATTGTACATATATTATAAAAATATGTATTTATTTATATATTTATCATATATACTAGTATTTTTTTTTCTAAGCAATATAATAGTATAGTCAATAATATACTAGTATGAGCTAATTATTATAAAATAATATACTTATACTTTAATATAAATAGAGTAATGATAGTTTAGTATATGTAAACATCTGAATATTACTATCATATATAATCAAGTATAGAAATAAGTTAGACGCTAGTATAATAACTTGCAATACTAATGTATAATAATGTATAATATCATTTAAATTCATTCAATATTCATATTCTTCTATTCTTCTATGATTTAATTTTAGTTTTTCATCATCCAAATTCACTAATATTTGATATTTTATCCTTATATATGTTTCTAAAGAGAGTTGGGCGCACAATCACATGTCACAGCCATTTAAGATTGAAGCAGCAAGAGTGAAAAATCAAGAACCGTTGAAGATCATTTATCTTCTATTTTGTAATTCTATATTTAGCAATATTTGTATGGTGCATTCAGCATTGGTGCTAAAGACAATTTGGTTTGTATTTATAATGTGTATTAAACATCTAATAAAGTTGTTTTTACTTTCTTTTTTTTAGTTATCTAGTATGTACGTCCTATTTTACTATTTCTAATTAGTTTTTGTAACCTAGCACTACAAATATAGTTAAAATAACTAAAATGGAACTTACATATTTAAAATGACCTTTAAAATATATTAGGACTTAAATTAGGTCCTAACATGTTAATCAATTAATGGGGACAGAAAATTGAAAAAAGAAAAAACCTATGGAGAAGGTGGCAATAACTTACACTCACAGAAAGAAAAGGTTTCTTCTCATGCTCTCCAGCATCAAGATCGACAGGAACAAACTCAAAATCAAGTCGGTGCTCAAAGAGGCATGCAAGAACCTTCCATGTATCCGGTGAGTTGAGGCTGCCGTACACTTTCCGGTCTGCCATTTTTATATGATGTTGACTCACCTTCCAGAACTACCAACCGATATTCTACTAATCGATGAAGGAACGAATTAGATGAGGTTGGTTAAGGGACAAACATTTAAATAAGAAGTTGGTAACAAGCCGTTCCCTATCCTGAGCCAGAAGAATGGGCCTAACCTGATCCATGAGGGATAATGGGCCCGACTTGATCGACCTAGATAAGCATACTGTGGGCTGAGCCTCAATTTTTTTGCAATTGTCAAATATCATTGACTGATTTCATTGAGAGCGGTGTTACTTTTTAATTTGTTATTTTCGATGTGACATAGATATCACAATGATCTCAAAGATAGAAAAACTGTATAGTTCTGCATTCTAATCAGTGTTCTGTTCTAGCAAAGAAACATTTAGAAAAGAGTTATTTTATTTTCAAGTCAGTGTATAAAATAAACCATCTAGCTAGATCATTTAAATAGTAAGACTTAATTTGTAAAATTTAAATTTTAAAATTTATCTTTTAAATCAAATTATGTCATATAAGTATTTTATTATATGTGTTCTACACGCCGATTTGAGAATATAATTATTTTTTACAAAAACTAAGGCCTCGTTTGTTTTCGGAGATGAGATGAGATTAGATGAAAACTTTTGAGATGAGATGAATTGTTTATTTTATTTTGTATTGAAATTTGAAAAAGTTGTAATGATTAGATAAGAGAAGATGAGATGAATTTGAAAAAGTTGAATTGTTTATTTTATTTTGTATTGGAATTGAGAAAAGTATAATGATAAAATTGAGATGAGATGAGATGAGATGAGATGAGATAGGATGTTTTCCGAAAACAAACGAGGTATAAATCATGACTTATGAGATCTTCCATATTTTGAGGAAAAAGAAAGATAGAAATGGGAATTTGCCATAAAAGCATATGTGGACGAGATTTCAATAAAGATAATTGCTACATTTACACAAATTGTTTACAAAAGGTAAATTACATATTAATTTTGTAATAACAATGTCAGTCTAGGATAAACAAAAATTAACTTAAAAATTCAACATAAAAGAAAACTGGTTAACATGACATCGATAAGGATTCCTATGTGGACGAAGTATTTCTCTGTAATGAGCATTGGTTGATAGATTCGTTCATCAATATCTAATTAATCATGTTTCTTTCTCAATCTTATTAATGGTTCAAAGAGGAAGAGCATAAAAGGAAGAAATGGTGCAAAGAAAACATGATATAATGTACCCAGCTTCCAACTGTTCTAAGTCAGATGTAATAATGGTTCTCATCTGTTCTATGAGGAGCAATTTTCAAGAGTGTTGGTTGTTCCCATACGTTTCAGTAGGCATGCATTGGATCAATTCGTCTATATTTGTAGCCTAATACTTCTTAAACAATTCATCATCTTAATTCCTTTGAATCTTTAATTTTCATGCACTTTAAACTTAATTCAAATGAGATATATATAATTTAAAGAAAAGCATGAGATTGTCGAGAGGGAACAAAAATCATTTATTTCTAGTTCATGGAGATCAATTTATAACAACCACGACAATTTTTTTTTTTTTCGAGTTCTTCCAGCAATATCTTGGAAACAGATCAAACCTAAATTTTTCTCACTTCTTGTCCACAAAAGTCATACCCTCGGCCACTTTCATGAAAGCAGGTCGAGAAGAAACGCCCTCCCACCATGCCTTGACATTAGGACGATCATTGACGAACGAAGCCCATGGAGTCTTCATGAAATAATGAGTACAAGCGTGGTGATGCAGATCAGCTAGGCTAAAGAAATCTCCAGCCAGGTATTTGGTGCAACTTAGCTTAGACTCGTAAACATCGAAAACTTTTCCGAGCTTCCCCAAACTGGCGTCAATGGCTGCCTGATCAGGAGTCTTCCCAAGTATTGGCGCAACGAAATGTTCGAACATAATGGGAGTGATTGCAGGGTCGAAGTGATGAGATTCTACCTCTAACCACACCTTCACTAATGCAGCTTCTTTGGGGTTTTGGAGCCTAAGGAGATCTGTGCCCGTTTCCTTGAATTTCTCAGCTACATATGCTGTAATTGCCCTAGATTCTGGTATAAACACGAAATATATTATATTGCAGTCAATATTAGGTGAAAGAGAAATTATGATATTGACCAGAAGTCTTTTTTTTTTTAATTTTAATCATCTGATCCTAAAGTGGAATCATTTTTTATTTTGAGGCAAAATACACAAAGTGATTGCTAATCAAGTCTGGTATATTCAGGTTAGTCCAATCATCATTAGAATCGACAAAACATACAGTACATACTCAATCACAAACTAGAGAAAAGAACATTTGAGAAGCAAAAACTTACCGAAAAGAGTGAGGTCACCATCTTCTAGCACTGGAATCCGGCCAAGGGGCTGCAATTTTAATTACAAAAAAGCAAAACAAAAAACAACTACATCAAAACAAATTAAAGAATATAAAATATGCACGCATGCAACTGCTATACATACATTCTTCGCCAGAAAAGAAGGCTGCCTGTTTTCACCGCCGAAAAGGTCAACAGGAACAAGCTCAAAATCTACACCCTTCTCGTGAAGGCAGGCCATCACGCGAGTGGTGTTTGTTGACATGGGAAGTCCATAAAGCTTGAGACCCATTTTTATGTTTTCTCTTTGACTGCACAAAGAGATACAGATGCTAATCCTAGCTTTAAGATGGATGTGCCCTGAAACGTATATATAGACTAGAGGAGGGTCTTTATATATATATATATATATATATATATATATATATATATATATATATATATATATATATATATATAAAAATAGCAGCGTGCTACTGGCCTAGTCTTCATGACTCGACACATAAAAAGAAGAATGATGTAGAATTGCACTATGGTTGTGGATTGTATATTGGGATTGATTCGAATACCAATAGATGGACTGAAAATTAATTACTTTTACTATAAATACAGTCATAGTACTACTACTTTCACAGTCAAATCTTCACACTATATTCTAGCCGCTTGTAGTAGAATTTTGTAGATTAGGGTTTTGAGAGTTGTAAGAGAAGAAGGGGCATGTGACCATGTCATTACAATCACCCACATTCATGTCAGGTTGATTGCATGTGATCAACATACGGATCTGATTGAGTTGAGAATGGATTATATTAATACATTAATGTTGTGGCATAGCCTTAGAGTAGTAGCGAAAATATGTGAGAATACTTTATTTAGATTGGTTTTCATGACAAAGATCCTTCCTGCCTTTGCTTGGCCAGGATTTCACAATTTTAAAACATGCAATGATGCAATATATAATGCCAATTAAATATTTTATTGGTCATTAATATTAATTTAAGGTGAGTACTACAATCACAAATAAATTAATATAAAAAGTAATTTTACAAACTGTCGTGAATTCATGTGATTCATCAAATTTACTTTATAATAAAAATAACTTTACAGTCAGATAAATCAAAACAAGTCCTATTAATTTATAAGATTATTTTACAAAGTTTAAAGTATGTCTCTTAAATCAAACTCTTAAATATACGACTGTGGAATTTAGGAGAGAGATCAGTATTGATGATGGTCAAGTACCCCCAGTTGAGGACAATTTGTACAACGTAATGTATAGACGGTGCAAATTGAGATGGCATTAGGTTTTACCCAATTTACTCGATTCATTACATGGGAAAACTAAACCTGCACGTCTATTTACAATCTTTTATTAGCCTATTGACCCGGTCTCTTCAAAATTTCACACTACCATTCCTTAAAATCAGTCTCTGACCATCTCTCTCTCTGTGCCTGATTGTTTTGGTCCTACCAATGAATAAGTATTTTTCTCACTGGCAATTATGTACCTGAAAAACTAGAGTTTTTTTCTGCAAAATTAGGACAGGTACTGCTGCATGTCCTGCATTTTATTCAATTTCAGACCCTTCACATGGCCGGTTGAATGCAAGGCCCGATGCTTTGATGCAACTTCGTGGCTCGAGATCTACTGCATAGACGATATTTGAAAAAGGGTTTTCAGAAAACATATATATGGATATTGAATCAGAAAATTTTCAGATATGATCAGATGATGGATGGACCATATTTCACCTTTCCAGGAAAGGAACAAAAATAAAAATGACATTGATTAGGGCGGTAATATTTAAAAGAAGCCAAGCAATAGCGTGATGTCACAGTTACGTTATTTTTGCATGGTCTGTGGTGCCAATACACGTTCATAGAAAACTGTAACTCTAGATAAAATATTTATGATCGGCCAGTCATACTTTGCCACAGGCCACGCACGGTCTTTGGTGCACCAAATTTAAAATGCTTTTAATCGTAACTCGACGATGCAAGTTCTTCACTAAGATCGACTGCAGTTTTTTATAATACTACTTATCCCTAGTGATTAAGGTTAAGTTTTGTTTCTAAATCCATTTCAACACATTATTATAATTTTTTTAAATTTTAATATAAAATATAATAAATTATTCAATTTTTTTTATATCTCAAAATAATAATAATATTAAAAAATAATATTCTAATAATATTTTTTGAAAAAAGACAGTGGATAAAAAATAATCTCTCAACTCTAGCTAACACGTAAATTTCACTTTTTTTTGTCCTTAAGAGAGAGAAAATCATTAACACAGGCATATAATATATATATATATATATATATATATATATACTAGTGTAGAAGCAACGTGCTAAGCACGTTTGTTTAGTTTAGTAAAATGATTATTTTTAAGATAAAAAAATGCATATAGAGTTTCATCAACAATTTTTAAATATAAATATAATTTCTAAAATATAAATTAATTTTTTTTTCACAGTTAAATATAAATTTCTGCTTTCACTTGTAGAATTGTAAATAACAGAGTTAAAAAAATACTTAGCCATGTAAATTGATGGGTCTAAATTTTAGATTTAAATTAAAAATTACTTAGTGTTATTTTATTTATTTTAAATTCAATTACCTTCAAATTGTAGGTTCAACTTATTACGAATCTCCTATACACGTTGATCTCCTTCTCCCCCTCGGAGTCATTTCTTTCAGCCAACTACCATGCACGTTGAAAAAAAAAACTGGAACCGTTGCCATGCATGTCGATCCCCCTATTCCCTTTTCTTTCCCCCACATATTTTTTTTCGGTTTCAAATCTCCACAACTACTTCCCTATGCCTTTGTTTCCCTTCTGCGCTGATTTTTATTTTTATTTTTATTTTTCCCTTCCCCGCATCACACTCAACCTTTGTTTCCCCTACACCGAAATAGAGCACAACCTCATTCCACCCACACGACCAAGAAGCCAACTCCACGGCCACCATGGGTTGTCCACACTCATTCACCACCAACCACGCCCAACAACGAAGCTATTGCTCCTGCACAACGGAAGCTGCCCAAGACTTGTTGTTGCCGCTAGCCACCACGCACGTTCAACGGGCCACTCGAAACTGTTACACACCCCAAGCTGCAGCACCTCCACCAACGACCACTGTCACCGTTGCCAACTCACAGATGAGTAAGCCATCGTCTGTCCCTCACGGCAAAACCACAAGCCTACTCCATCCTCTATAAATCAAACCAAAACACTCTGTTTTTAATACTCAGAACAGAGCACAAATTCCTTGCTTAATGATTTCACACCACACGATGCTGCCAGCCGCCAAGTGCACCAAACGCCACCCACTATCGATCCAGCCCAACCGCCCAGTCACCGTGAGCCCTATCTCAAACCACCAGCCGTTGATCCAAGAGTCCCCTCGCACGGCCATTGAAATTTAATCAATTTCAATTTTTGATAGAGGCTCGTAATGGACTAAGAACCTTTTAATGTGGAATGTGCAGCGTTCTCCAAACGACGTGTTTGTTGGGATTACCTATCGTCAGACTAAAATAATGACAATGAATAGACGTGAATGCATTAACTGACGGATAGAAGAGATATGCATCGTTTTTTGATTTTTTTGTTTCTTAGATTTTTGACTTTCTAGTATTAAATAAACTATTTACTCTTTAAATCACTCTTCTTTCTTTCATTCCCGAGTAGCAGTTGAGTATATCTAGCACGGCTCTCTCCTTTTTTTTTCACATAAACGGACACTAAAGAAGGAAATAGAGGATAAAAAAGTAAGTTGACAATTCACACGGAAAAACTACACGGATGGACAAATTTAAAAGCAGCTCAACTAATCGGCTCGATAGCCGCTTATATAGATAGAATAAATATAGAATAATTCTTCTTATCAGTCACTATTCAACATCCCACATCTTATGAAAAACACTCACACCTTATGAAAAAAAAAATTTATCAGGTATAGGATGTGTGAGTGAATAGTGACTAATGTATAACAAAATACATGCATATATATAATAACTTTTGGAATTAGGTGTATGATTAAAAATAGTTAATTAGTTTATCTTATAGTACCATATGTATAATATTCATCAATAATTATATATACTACTCTATACACTATACTATATGCATATCATCTATTTAATATAATACTAGTACCTCTCGCATATATAGTATAATATATACTATATATATTATAGCATACAATATATATAGACATATATCTACATATAAATACTATAATCTATTTACTATTGTGGGACATCTAGTCCAGATGTTTTTAATGGTGCCATTTGCATTAAAGTCTCTTCCACCTCTACTCTGGAAAAATTTATCATCAGTGAGTCATTCATTTAAGAGGAAACCTTTGTTTCCATCCCTACTAAACATTCCTCTATGTCTTCCTTACTAGGTACTAAGGACTGAAACAAATATTTGAAATATGCTCTAAAAGTTACTTCAACATCTGAAAAGCCTCCATTCTTCTGTTGTCTTCATCATACACTAAGCTAATAAAGTTCTTTTTTCTTCTTTGGTTGGCACAAGTATGGAAATATTTTGTATTCTTATCTCCATGCTTATACCAATTGCATTTTACCCTTTGTTTCCATCTTAGGTCTTCTTTTTCTAGAAGTAGATTCGGGTTTTCTTTTACCCTTTTTATCTCACTGATATTACTGCATTTCTCTTCACTTTGTAATCTCTATAGCAGTTTGGTTTTAACTTCTATCTCCTTATCTCCTCCCAGCCTATTCTTTTTGTTCCATCTTTGTAAAGTTGCACCACTTTTATGTAGTAAACCCATCATAGATCTGGCTTGAGTAGCTGTTGTTTCTTTCTTCTTCCATATCTCCTTTAGGATCCTCTCACATTCCTCTTCTAGTGCCCAACATGCCTCATACTTGAAACCTCTTTTCCTTTTCCACCTTCTAACTTTTAGCTTCAGAATGTGCACCAGTATGGGTTTATGGTATGATGTTCTTGCTGCCAATATCTCCACCCATGTTTCTTTGTAAAGATTGAACCATACAAAATTAGTCATAGCCCTGTCTAGTCTTTCCTTGGTAAAAGATTCATCCCCATGGGAGTTATTGGCAGCAAGAACAAAAACTATTACTCCTATTTAAAATAAAAAAATAAAAAAAAATGGTGCTAAAAAAAACTCCTATTGTAATGAATAACTACATTTCATTTTGTAGTTCTTAATCGGATCATTTTTGTCTTTAATATGCAAAGACAAAAATTTTGTGGCATTTTGTCGAGCACACGGTGCACCTACAAGAAAAAAGACCTATTGCGGCGATTTTCTAGCTGTTGGAAATAAAATCGCCGCAAGAGGTCTTTAATTGCAGCGAATTGTGAGTCGCCGCATAGTTTTAACATCAACTTTTCTAAATGTCTTATTGCAGCGATTTTTACTCCTATTGCAGCGAAATAATCACTATAAAAAACTTTTAGTTGCAGCGAATTTTGAGTCGCCGCGAAGTTATCTTATCGCAGCGATTTTAAGTCTTATTGCTACGAAAAAAGTCTCTGCAATATGTGGTAAACTTGTTGGAACTAAACAGAAATCGCCCCACCCCTTCGATTTTGCCCCGTACAATACTCGCATATCCCGATTCCCCTTTCTTCACCAAATTCGTCTTCTCTATTTTCGTTGTTACTGCAAATTAATTCAAACCCACGCTTTTCTCTAGACATCATCTCCATTTTTGTCCCCTTTCTCTCACCCTAAAATAGAGGAATCAGAGTCACCTGGAGAAGATTTTAATGTCGCACCACCAGCTCGGAAAACGTCATCCCCCTTCTCCCTCTCTTTTCAAGACTGTTTTTGCTCGAAGCAATTTGTTTGCTCTATGTTAGCTTGGAAGAGCCTCCCAAAAGAAAGAGCAGAGGAGAACCGTCTCTAGTGATGCCCTTGTAAGTCACTCAGCACATTTTAGCTGCCTCTGTTTCCCAGATATGCTCGCAAACCCTTTTTTTTTTTTTTTTTATTTCCATTCTTGTGTCCTTCTGCTTGTTCCATTTGAGTTGTAGCTATGAGTAAAGAAGATTTTGTGAAGATCCAAGTACTCTTCCACTTGGTCATTGTACCATTATCTACTTTCTTGTTCTTGTCCTTCAAGGGCATTGTTTCAATGTGAAAGAAGAAAAAAGCTCTCATATTTCTTTCTATATTTTGCGTTGAATACTCATCCTATAAAATTTGTGCTTTCATTAACAGGCTTGGTATTTGATTCCATTTTAGTAGTATTTACCTTTGCTTTATGTTTTTATTTTTGGCTTGCTTGTGCATGCAGAAATCTATTCTCAAAGTAGATAAGTCCTTGTCGTGGATGTAAGCAGACAGTGAAGAAAATCTTGCAAAAAATTGATGGTACTAAATTCTAAATATACTTGTAATGTTTCTCTCTATTATATAAATTATAATGAGACATATATATAAACTGTTGCACATTTGAAAGGTCCACAAAGGATGTTTCAATAACTTTCCATTAACTTATGATTTCATCCTTGAAATTCTAATGCTAATGTTAATGTGTTTTTTTTATCACAAACTCATACCTAGGCAATTAGAAAGACAATGCTTCAAATAATGTCCTAAAAAGTTGGACTTGAGATATGATTCCATCAAGTTTGAAAGAAGTTTAAAGATATTGTACTTAGGTTCCTAGTGGTAACTTGGGTAAGATCAGTTTATGTTGAAGAGGGAAGAGAGATAGTGGATTCAAGTTGTTTGCATAAAAGCCACACTGATATTAGAAGATGATATTTGCTATTATTCTCATTTTCTCATAGTGAGCTATTACAATTTGTTTTCATATTTAAAGGCCTTCTAATATCTAACTCAAATCTACTCCACTCACTGCATGACATCTGGCCAATATTTCTTCATTTTATCACAAGCCAATATTCTAGAATGTTTACAGACTTATTGGTCCTAAAAATGCTCAACTGGGTTGAATGTCTTTTCTGACTTGTGTTGAGTCGTTGCAGCAGAATGTGCTGCCTAAATAGTTTGGGATTTATATTGTGAGGTTTTGTGCATTATGTTCTGTATTTCCTTAGATTTTTCTTTCATGCCAAGTTGATGATTGTGCCTTTATTGTTGGGTTAGTTTCACTTAGTTTCTGCTCCTATCATTGATTGAGTTCCTATGTTTTATTAATTTATTTTATCTCCCACAGGATATAAATCCGAAACCATTTATGTAATTTATTGGCTTGGAAACTCAATCAATACTTCAATACAAAGCCTTTACCGTATACACTACTAATGCTTTCACATGGGCTTGAATTTCTTGGGGATAATTGGTTATAAGGTCTAACTTGCGAGATTACAATGTGATTATTGTCTGCTAATTCATTGGAATAGAAATGCACATATGTAGATGTAAGCATATGGAGCAACTTGCGCACACTTGCCCATGTTCTGATCCAATTGTAAAGAAAGTTTTAAAACAACATCATTTACCTTTGGAGGGATGTTCACTCTTGTTTTTCTTATCCTAATTTTCAAAATATTTTTCTTTTTATTTTCTACTTAGGTGTTTCTAATGTCTTCATGTCTATTGAATATTCACCCCTTTGATATCTACAAATATCTCAATAGCTTTATTAAAAAAAAGTATCTCAAAACTTAGTGAAGAAATTTTGTTCATTCATTCTTTCATAGTAATGAAACATAAGTTTATGTCTACATTAATTAGCTCTTTCCTATAATTTTATTGATTTCAAGTCTAAACTGTTTGTGATGATATTTACTGTCAACGTTCATTTTAGGCTGCAGGTGGTGCAACATAATGTGCGGTTGCATCTCTTTGACTAATGGGATTCATTGGAGAAGATCTTTTGTCCAATAGTTCAGCATCTTCAATTGTAAATGTGCCATTGCTGTAGGATTGGATATTGCAGGCATTGCTTTCATGATATAGCTGCAAGATCTGCAGATATATATATATATATATATATATATATATATGTCCATTAATAAGACACCTTTTAGTTTGGCGAAGCTGCAATATATGTCCTCTTTGTTGGTTATTTCTCTGGCTGCAGAAATTGTTGCCATTATGTTGAGATATCAACGCTGTCTTATTTCGTTATTAGTCTATACTTCAATTCCACAAAGTTGCTTCTGCAGTAATGTTAGTACTTTTTTTTTTTTATATAAACAAGGATATCATATTAATGTTAGCACTTTGTTTTTATTTTTTATTTTTTATAAACAAGGATATCACATTAATGTTAGTACTTTAACCAGCTCAATCTGTCTAGAGATATAAGAAGTAAGATCTAAAACTCAATCTGATTTCTTGGCTTCTATGTAGGGGCGAAGTGGTTTCCCTTTTTGCCTTCATATGGTCATTAGTACATATCTCAGACAACTCAAAACCACTACCACCAAATGCTAATGTAATGTATAGTTTTGCCTCTTTGCTTAACCTAAAGTGATGCTTCTGCTTCCAGCTTTCACTTGGATCATGCTGCATCCCTACCATATTTTCTGGAAAAGGTATCTTGCTTACTTCATGAATTAACATAAGTTGTGTGCTATCATTTCTATCCCTGCTGACAACTAATTTATTGGAACTTTGTTCAGCTTGTGTTTTGTGCATTCTACTAGCCTTTGTGACTGCATGCACTACAAACTTCATCTATTATGTGGTTCTATTTTAGTGCAGTGGCATTTAATCTTTTGTTTGTCTTCGTCGATTTTTTTAATCTTTATCTGCAACATTTAATATAATTATAGGGAAAAAAACAAGCTTAGTGGTTGAACATTGCCCCTACTGATATCATTTCGACCTCAAATAGTCTAGTCTTTAACCCATAAAACAAAGTGTCAATTGATTTTTGCCATGATTTTTCATGCTATTAATTCGATTCCATTGTTTATTGTTCTTAGGCACCAGAGTTGCACATGGAGATCCACAAGCATAGGTTTGGTCAACAGACTATGGGTGGGCATCTTCTACTTCTGCTTCTGTTAATGAAAAGGTTATATTGTCAAAGTTTTCCTTCACTCTATAGTTTATGCAAGAGGATTCTGTAAGCTATAATTGTGTAGAGCTTGTTGACTTGGCCTGAAACCCTTGTCAGGGTTGAACAAATCATTGACCAATGCCTTTTTTTTTTATTCCAAAATTTCTAATAACATAAAATATTTCTCTAAACTTATAACGTCACTGTTGGCTTTTTGATCAATGATTTGTTGATTGTGTTTGGATGTCAAATCTCTGTCATCTACATTAATTATCCAATTTCTTTTTCAAATCTCTAATATCTCTCTCTTCTATGTGCCCCCTTAGACCTATTTAATTTACATGTACATGAGTATGAGAAGGCAATGTTCAACCACCAAGCCTGTATTTTTCCCTATAATTATATTAAATGCTGCAAATAAAGATTAAAAAAAAAAAAATGAAAGATTAAATCGACAAAAATGATCTGATTTCCCATAACCTATAGGTGGATAATTAATACAAGTTGCTGTTAAAATAAAACATATAAATCTCTATTGATCTAATACCCAGTCCTCTGCTATAAAGATCCAAATCTGGTATATCTGAGTGAGATTTGTAATTTTCATGATGATAAATTCATATGGAGCACTTATAATATGAAAACTGGAGTAGGAGTTCTTGGATTAGTACTATTTATCAATAAAATATGGTGATCATTCACCAGCCATGGTAGAATTTACAAATGTGGCCAATGTTGCTAGCTGGTGTAGGAATTGAATGGTTATATAGTAATTACAGATTGAAAGTCAATAGTTTGGAATTGTTTGGATTTGAATGTTTTTTTCAATTATCTTACTTTGTGAGGCTTTGGTTTGACATTAGGGGAAATTACAAACTAGGGCTTTTATGGCTGTGAACTTAGCCATATAACTATTTTTTGAGTCCATATGAATCTTGCTGGATAAGTAAGAATGAATTACAAATTTATGTCAATTCTTTCTAATGCTTTCTAGAATTTCGTGGAACTTTTGTACGCATTAGTTTAATTGTTTAAATAAAATTGCTTTAGGTTGATTTACTGCAAGCTTTAGTATAATGATTACTGCAAGCTTTTATTTCACTCTAACTTATTTCATTTATTGTTTACTTGTAATGCACTTTCAATTTATTGAACAAATAAATTGGCAAAATGGGGTTTTTATGTTTCATATGCACTTAAATAGAAGAAAAAAATGAGTATAAACTGCTGCTTCTGGTACCCTCCTTAGTCCTTGCATATTATGAAATCTGTAGCGTCTTTTGTTACAAATAATATTCTTTTCCTTCGTTTGATTATTTTATTTGTTTATCAATTCCGTTTGGAAGTCTTTAATGTGTATTTTCAGTCAGTATGTTCTGTAAGCAGTAAATCGTTATGCTTTTCTCAACTAAACACTATATCTCAATCTTCTTCCCGTATTGATACCTTCTTTGGGTAGCATAGAATCAGCGATGCCATTGTCCAATTCCACATAAACCTGTAGATTGAGGTGGTTATGACATTCTCTAATTCCTATTTGTGATTAATCCTGCCAAGTTTTGGGCTCAAATCCATGTGCAGTGATCCAAGAATTTAGCCATATACCTAGATTTTTTTTTTTTTTTTAATTCAGAGACACTATGATCTTAATATGTATATATGTTTAAACTAATGAGTTAATCTTCTTAGTCAATTTTACTCTAAGGGCAGGAAATTTGCTCATTTCATTTGGAGGATGTTGTCAAATCAATTGTTTGCATGATGATGTCTGGCCCATGTCTAACTGGCTATACACAGGTATAATTCTAGTGATATAAAAAATGCTCCACTTCAACACCATTAGAACTTCAAACTCATCTAATGTAATCTTCTTTGATTGTTTCATTTTTTAGACACTCAATGATTGGTATGACCGAGAAGTCAAAGCAAACAATGAACCTTATCGTCCAATTCCTTCAGGAGCAATAGGTCTGAGAACGAGGCATTTACTTTATTGTTTTCTTTTCCATCCTTTTTGGTACAAAGTTATTTAGCCAATTGTAATGTATGTACACAAATACTTCCACTTAGTTCATTTATATTGTTTCTTTTATTTTTCGAAGATTTCGTGTTGCTCCCTATGATAGTAGTGAAGATGAATATCAGTTCCTTAATCCTTACTTCTTATAGGCTGGGCATGACTTCCCCATAATTTTTTACCTAGCTGTTGGTGGATCCTTAGTATCATACATATACTTTGCTCCATTGGCTTGGAGTTTACTGCAATGTTAAGGTCAAATGCATCTCTTAGTGCTGCTTTAGTTCAAGGTGATTTTCCTTCTTTTCTCAAACTATTGCATAAAGTAAATGTAGCTTTTATCTTGTAAGAATTGGCATATTTATCTTAGCCATAAAGTCTCTATGTAAACCTGAACTTGCTGTGTTGTGATTTTGATCTCATCTCATTGCTCTATATAACGTTGGACTTGTATTATACTATTTCAATTATAATACACCTTCCCTTTGCAGCTGGAGTTAGTTCTATTTATATTTAGGGGATGATAATGGCTCATTGCTGGATATGTATTCAGGAAGGTAATTGGCGCTCTCTCTCTCTCTCCCAGTTTTCTACACAACTATTATTGAATGATCCATATTTTTTAACCATATCAAGAGGTGCATTGTATTTTCTTAGTGATATCACTACTTTGGCACTTGTTTTCTCACAGAAAATGGCAATAGTTATTAATCCAGATGCTTTGTAATCTTAGTTTTAATTTATTGCTTACAGAATATTTTAGGTAGTTGGAGTTCATGCCAACTTAGGTAGTTGCTTACAAAAAGTCTTGGTTTAAGATTATGTTTATAGGTTGGTAAATCTGTTTCATGTGCATTAACTTATTTAACTTCTTTAAAGAAGTTAATCCACATTGATGATACTATAAAAAGATATCATAAGGATGATGATACACTAGTGAAACATTTTGCTAGTAATTTGTTTTTTATTTTTCTAAGAGATTATTTGCGGCGACTTTAATTCGCTACAAAACGTCTGGATTCATGGCAAATACTTATTTCCAACGATAAGTACGTTGCAAATAATCTCTTAATGTTGAAAATTTTTTGATGAAAAGGCAAAAAATATTTTTGACGATTCCGGGATCGACGAAAATATCTAATTAGGGTGGGTAATGTTCGTCGCAAAAAAGTCTCTATGGTTCCCTTAAGTTTTAGCGTCGAAACACATAGTCGTTGGAAAATACTATTGGCGGCGATGTTTATAGCATTTGTGGCGATAATTTTTAGCTGCAAATACTTTTTCTCAATGATTATCTACATAAATGGGACTCACATTTTCGGCGAATTTTTAACTATTTGCAATGATTTTTACCATTCACTAGAAATACGCAAAAAAAAAAGCATATAATTCCTACAAACATGCGTCGAAATAAATTGCGTCGCAAATAGCTATTTCTAGCGATTTTGTAGGGTATTTGCGATGAAATTTGGCGTTGAAAAAAGTCATTTTTCTTGTAGTGTGCTCAGAAAATCACCTCATTAGTCTACAACAAAACTCAACAATGAGTCTCAACCATGCTAGAACAAAACTCAACACTAAGTCCAAAACAGTCATAAACAAAATCTAAAAAAATTCCAAAACAACGAAAGCCACAAAAAAAATTGAAAAAAAAAAAAGAAAAATTACAAGTTTACCTTGGAAACGAATTGGGCAGTGATCGGTGTTTCACTAGGTAGGGGAGACGGGTTCACTAGGCAAGGGAGACGCGGTGGAGTAAAGAAGTTGAATGTCGAATTGGGCAGGAGAGATAGAGACGAAGACGCGGGGAGATGGAGATAGAGAATGAACTGGGGATGTCTTTAGGAACGGGTCTTAAGCGGCGCAGAGTGAGAGAGAGCTGGGTGAGGGAATGGGAGGGGTAGCATGGGGGCAGGGTGAGCTATGAGAGAAGAGGAGGGAAGAGAGAGAGAGAGAGGTCATTTGGCCTTTCCACCTCAAACGGGAAGTATAAACGGGAGCCTAAAATGAGCTCCCTAGCATTTCTCAGAAACAAAAGAAGCATGGATGGGGGCCCAAAGAAACGTGGAAAAGAAACGCGCACGCATGATTCTACACCTCGTAGTTAGAAGATTTGAACTTGCACCTAATCTTGTTTTGAGCCATGGAGTTTTTGTCGTTTTCAGCACTCAAAAATTGTCTCAAATCAACAACGACGATGTCTAGAGAATAGTCTGACAAGACATTTAGATTCATCGCTCTACACACATAATGATGTTAGATAAAAAATTAAAAAAATAGTTCCATACAATTTCATTTATAACTCTTAAATGACATTTCTCTTCCCTTCTGATTCACAAATAATCAAACTAAACAATTATATGCCAAAATTTCCCTTCAAGTTAAGAGGTTGGAGCGATTGTGCAGTACAGTAATAATGAAACCCCATTTTTTTTAAGATGATTCTACGTTCATTCTCTACAAGACGAAAAGTTTTTTATATACTTATTATCATCTGTCTTACAAGTTTACAAGACAACTGATAATAAGTCCATACAGGCTTCCAGTCTAGTAGAGAATGAACGGAAAATCATCTTAAAAAATTGTGGGGCTTTTATTGTTACTACACTACACATTCTCTCTGACCTCGACAAGTGAAGTAACAACGAAAACCTCACATTTTTCAAGATCATTCTCTGTTTGATCTCTGCAAGACTGGAAACTTATATAAACTTATGATTATCCGTCTTACAAGACGGCTAATAATAATTTTATACCGGCTTCATGTCTTGCACAAGTTGTAGCAGAGGATGATCTTGAAGAAATGTGTCTTTCATTGTTACTTCACTACACACTCTCTAGGACCTTGACAAGTGAAGTAACAATGAAAGTGCTACATTTTTCAAGATAATTTTTCGTTCATTCTTTGCAAGACTTATTATTATCTGTCTTACAAGTTTACAAGACAGCTAATAATAAGTCTATACCGGCTTCCTGTTTTGTAGACATTCAAACAAAGAACTATGTTGAAGAAATAAGGTGTTTTCATTGTTCCTTCATTACAAAGTCTCTTGAACCTTGACAAATACAGTAAAAATGAAAGACCCATCATCTTCAAGAAAATTCTCCGTTCAATCTCTGCAAGACGGGAAACTTGTATAAAAATTCATCAGTCTTACAACCTTACAAGAGTTCTGATAATAAATTTATATTAGTTCCTGTCTTGCAAAGAATAAATGGAAATGTTTTTGAAGAAATGTGGGTTTTTCAATATTGTTACTTCACTAGACAGTATCTAAAATTCGAGAAGTGATGGCCTGGAAATTTTTGCATATGAATGTTTAGATCATTTTTTTTTTAAAAACTACTAGGGTAGAAATAAAAACATCATTTAAGAATTAACAATCCTTTCGTACGGAAAACAATTTTCGTCACAATACTGAGGAGCCAATATACTAGGTAATTTTCGTCACAATACTGAGGAGCCGATATTCCAAGTAATGCATTGTTTCATCATATCAATTCCATTCACTTTTCTTATCTCATATCGTCTACTAATTTTGCTTCTTCTTGTGGGAGTCTTGTCAATAAAATAAATAGATCAAGTTTGAAGATCCATAGTAGAGATACCATTACAACATCAGCAATAAGAGTACCACATCACATCTTTCTGGACGAAATTCTTCGTTCCAAAAGACTTGTTCTGTTGTAGTGAGAAAGATGGTATGTATATGTGAAAGACGAGTACAACATGCGTGAAAGAGAATAATAGGATACTCATCGTTTGTATTTTTCGAAAAGCTTAGCTGAATATATGGAATAATCAAATGCTGTCGTCGGTCCACATTCCTCGTTAAATGTAAAGGGCAAAATTTATGATGTTGTTAAACCTTCATTTTCCCCACGTCATACTCTCTTTATAGAGCTCCATAGAGTGACGCTACAATTGGTAAGCCGGAGGTTTCTACGGAATTCATATTTATCCAAATATCCTAAATTTTAGGGCCTAAATTAGACCGTATGATATTTATTTATAAAATATTAAATGTCGCAAAGATATTCATTCTATAATGTTATAAATGGAGTATACCCAAATACCTATATTTCTGTCACGAAGCTGCTTTCAATTAACAAGGCATGCCGTATCAAATAATACAGCAAAAGACGCTTGATTTCCAAAACACTCTATTGCAGTCCAATGACCACAAAGATATCCATCCAAGACACCGCCGCCGAAATCAAACGTAGGTAATGCTATTGCTTGCACATGTTAGGGAAAGAAATACTTTGAAAGCATCTCACACTCGAAGGTAATTGGTATATCCAAGCACTTGTATCTTACGAGTGAGTATTTACAAACCACCCATCACAACTGAGATTGAAGAATCTAATGTATGTGTTTCAGCACGACCACTTGCATCTAAGATTTTGTGATGAACAGATCAGAAAGTTATGGCATTCATTTTTCCCTTGTTTTTTAGGAAGGCCGGTAGCATAATTTACACATATATTTACAACGCAATTACTCATATCCTATATCAAGGAAAGAAAATAACCAAAGTTAAAAAAAGAATATTATATGTAGCACCGAAATAATATGCACGCATGTCATCAGAAAGTTCCTTCTGGCTTTAGAAAGTTGTGACATTCCACTTGCGTCATCTCTCCTCCAATTGCTGGGTCAAATTGACAGCGATAGAAGCTGCATATAAATATTTAATAGCAAGTTAAAAACTGGGTGCGGAGATTATTGAACGGCTCAATTTAGTTATCTTTAAAAGAATCATCAAGACGATTTCAAAGAAATATGAATTCACACCTAATTCCAGCCATCTAATGAGCAGCTCAAAAGATAGAGTATTCTGTTAATTATAAATATATAATTATGTATTTTCTTACAAATATAGCGTCTATCGTGATGTAGTATTATGTAAAGACCTCCACAGTACCTAGCAGCGAACTTGTTTGATATAGTAAATTACAAGGGATGAATTGATGGCTGTGAAAATTGCTCAGTTAAAGAATGTAGTAATCAAGCTAACCTTAAGGAATATATTTCAGAAAAAAAAAAAAATGCTTCTTCTTTTAAGACCCCCTATATGGTTGTCCGTTTCCTGTGTGGGTGTTGGGCAAACAAGTAGTTACATCATACGTGGGGAATTAGGGAATGAGGGGGAATAATGGCAGTTCTGCACATGGCTATTAGTGCACACAAGGATTATAAACGGCTTTCCTAAATTGAATAGGGAGTCGTGCTTTATATACATCAATCTTACCTTCCATCCATGCCAAGAATTACCACTGTATTTTTTTGGTGACCAAAAGCAACAATGCAATGAGAACCCTCAGGCAAGCGGAACTGTGCAACTGACCACTCTGAGCTAAAATACTTTGGCAACACTCCTGCAAGCGCTAAAGGTAATTTAGACCCAGAGCCTAAAAAGGAGACAAACATGCTTCGTTAGTAACAAGAAGATTATACTTTTTGGCATTGCCTAAGCTCCTTTCAAATGTGGCAGGTCGGCTGAGCTGCCAACCTGCCAGTCTATCAATTTCTCCGCAGCAAGCAATAATTACAGGAAACAAACTATAATGAGCTGAAAAAAGGCCCCAACAACACAATTGTAGTGAACTTTCAAGTGTGATATTACAATATTATAGGGCAGATACATCGGCTCTTTAGCAGAAGTAACTAACTTCAGTTATTTCAGATATGCAGCTCTATGCACAAGTGAGACTAACTTCCAGATATGCCTAGCATGAAACCCATTGACCTCTATTCAGTTTATTAGTCATCATCATAAAGCATCTGAAAGAAAAATATCACAAAAGATTTAAAAGAAGGGTGAAATACTTCGACGATTCTTGTACACCACAAATTCCCTTGTAAAACAAAGCACCTTCATTCTAGCCCCTTAGTATACAAAAGAGCATATTTGGATGCATCATGAAAAGAAGAGAATTCCCGGTTCTTTTACATTGCATTCTATTTTATTGCCCATGTCATTCATGAAATACAATACCCACTTTTTAGTTCCCCTTTGTTAAATTCACTAGTTCCTCCAAACACCCAACACAATTTTTTTTTTAAATATCAGCATGAACATTCCCAAACAAAACATCACTTGTAGACAACAATATATAAATATATATATTATAGGTAAGAAAAAGTTCAATAAAATTAACAAAATAAAAAAAGAGGTGGTATACCCTTAATGAACGAGAGAGATGAACTTGAATGTGTAGCAGCAAGATTAGAATCAGATGCATATCGTGACTTCTCAATCCCTGGCGATCCAGGATTAACCTTAAGGTTAAAAACGTGGACGGTTCCCTTGTCACTTGAGACTGCTAACCACTGAGCAGTTGAAGAGAATGCTAAGCTGTAGATCTCTGCTCTATCTGCACCCCTCCTAACCTACATGCAATGTCAAGATAATTTCACACTGTATCTAAAACGTTTTGAACTGCATAATGACATATCAGAACAAATATGAAACAGATTGAGATGGAAATTATGTATTTAGACTTTTACCAGAGATAAGCAACCTCCTCAGACGTCAAGGTAGAACAAAAATAAACATGGCAAAGGTGACAACCCAACATAACACATTATTCCTTTTTTATTTTTTTTTATTTTTGGATCGGTAACATAGCACATTACACCATAATGGGTGTAGCTTAGGCAGTTGATTGAGATCAACTAAGGACCAAATTAAGCAAAAGAGAAGTCCAAAACTACTGAGCCACATGTAGTCCAGGAATTTAGAAAACCACATGATTTGATACTAAGAAATGTCACTAAGGGTTAAGTACCCAGTAAGATAAGTTAGAAAATTGACAACCACTATTATTTTGCAACGGAATAGAAGAAGGCACCATTCATCAGTATTTTGATTGATTTCATCAAAAAAATCTGTAAGCGATTATTGTGATAACAATTTTAAAAATTAATAAATTCCCACTTGATACACCTTAAACACAAGCATCTTCTAACTTCTCAAAAATAGCATTTACCTAATTATATCTTCTCTTGCATTGCCACTCAGTCATATTGGAGCCACTCATCTGATGTTTGTAATTACCATAATCAAGGAAAATTGTTCTAATACAAAATATAGGATCATGTAACTTCTACCGCTCATTTATTTTGAAGCCTTATGAATCTTAAACCTAAAAGTATCGACAACAAATTTGACTTTACTTGCAAGATCTGACAAGAACAGAATATCAGTAATCAGTATATCACATTCTTTAGTGTAAGTATAAAATGAAAGAAGATATGAAGTCAGCGATACCCATCAAATGCACAATTTAAGACAAAATGACATTCAAAATGTGAAATAAAAGGTCATTGATCCATTACTGCCTATGGGGAACTTCAATCGAAGCCTATGGTTTCTCACTAGTCACTCGCCCTCAACCGTGCCCCTTGCAAGTAACCCTAAACTCGACGACGTTTTACATTCCATAACATACTTCCATTCTAAGCATTGCAGTGAGCCAATCACTCCATTCACAGGAAGTGCCTATAGGATTTCCAATCACCGAATATGTATGAAGTCATGAATTGCACATAAGCTCCAAACTTCACATTGGCGTGGCTCAATTAAAGGTTCATTAAATATAGAATCGAATCAGTCTTCGGATTTGTAATAAACAACCAAATACCTCTTGAAGAAGTGTTCCATCGATGCTATTGAAAACCCGGACCAAAGTCCCTTTGGAGCTCGCCGTAGCGAGCAACTGCCCGTCCGGCGTGAGCGCGAAGCAGGCAATCCTCGAGTCGTGGGCCATGATAAATTTAGTTCTCTTCGAAGCATAGTGCTCGATCCGAACCTGCCCTTTCTGCAAACCGGGGCAGACCAGGACCAGCGACGCCGCCAGTTGGGATACCGCGCATAGGCCCTTAGGGTTCGAGATGGTCTCAATTTGGTGAAGCAGCTTCAAGTCGGCAAAGTTGTACACGTAGACCTTCTGCTCCAGTACGACGACGATCCTGTCGCGGCGCAGTCGTACGGAGCGGACGTCGGAGCGAAAAGAGAGCTCGCCGATGCAACGACCCTGGTGGTCATCCCAAATCATGACCTTGCTTGGTGGGTACTGAGGGTGGGGTCCCCCGCCGACGAGGGCCAGGATGTTGCACCGAAAGAGCATCTCTACACCGGAGATACCCCCGTCGTCGAAGTCGCGGCGGAAGATCTCGCGGAACGGGTCGCAGTTAAAAATCTGAAACCCGTAGTCAGTACCCACAGCGAAGCACCCCTGGTCCTGGTTGAAGGACAGGTGGAGCAGAGTCGGCGGATCAAGCGGCTTGGGGATGTTAGGATTAGGGTTCTCGTTACGGCCGGGGCCGTGGGGTTCAAGCGTTGGCGGGTCATATGGCGCCGTAAACGGCTTGTAGATGTTAGGGTTAGGGTTCTGATCGCTGTCGTGGTCGTCGTCGCGTTCGTGGCCAAGGCCGTGGGATCCAATAGATTGGTATTCAATTGATCGGAAAGAGATGGCCGAGTCGTTCTGGGAGTCGAGAGGAATCGACTGCTCCTCTTGAGAGACAAAATGAGGGTTAGGATTAGAGTTAGAGTCAGGGTTAGGGTTGGAATTGGGCCAGGGCGGGGACGAGAAGGTAGAGATGGTGGCCATGAGAGAGAGAGAGAGAGAGAGAGAGAGAGAGGGGATCTCGATGAAACTTTGGACAATTCGCACATAGAAGCTAAGACCCAAACCTACGGCAGCGTTTTAATATTGAGTCGGGCTCCCGCTCAAGTTACAGCTCTTCACACATTTGGGTTTTTTTTTTATTATATTTTTTTAATATATTTAAATATTTTTTTTAATATATTTAAATATTTAAAAAAAATACTTTAATATACTTAAAATCACTTCCTTAATTATTAAATAAAAATAAAAAATAAAAATTTGACAAGCAGTCAAATTGAGCGGTACAATTAAGAGGACAGAGTAATTTTTTCCTTTAATATTTTGACATACTGTTGTATCTACTCTCATCAGATCTAATTTTAATATTTAAACATTATAAATACAAATATTTATAAATTTAAAATTCTCAA
Organism: Cyclocarya paliurus; assembly: GCA_029856935.1. Lineage (NCBI taxonomy): Eukaryota > Viridiplantae > Streptophyta > Magnoliopsida > Fagales > Juglandaceae > Cyclocarya > Cyclocarya paliurus. The sequence continues at coordinate 14,325,000 of CM056949.1, forward strand.
TTTTTTTATCTAATCATTATCTAATTATTATAATTTGTAAATCTTCAACAAAAATACACAAAAAAAATCAAATTAACCAAATATTAAAATAAAAATTATATTAAAAAATATATTCTAACAATATTTTAACTTTATAATATTTCTATTCGACTTTTATTTCTCATTTTTCAAAATCTCATAAAATATTGTAATTCAAATAATTTTTAACTCATTATCCAAATCAGGCCTAAATTACGGTCTCGTCGTTGTAATTACTATAAATTTATTAGAGTTTCATTCAATTTTTTTATCTGAATAATTCTACTTAGTATCCCACACACCATATCTCTTTTAGTTTTTTTTCTTTTTTTCTATAACAAGTATATGGTATATGAATGATAAATAAAATAATTCAATTAGTTTAACAAAAAAAAAAAAAGATATATATGATATATAATATGAGATGATGAGTAGTATAACCCTTCTGAACTAAAGAAAAGGGTTGCACTTCGACTTCCTCAACGGTGCTATGTTAAAGACCCATCCCATGTTTTCCGGCCCATACAGCATAGTACTTTGGGTCCAGCCCAAAAAGTAGTGATAGAGGAAAAATGCTCGGTCGGGATCAAATCCGGGCCACCAGTGTGACAAGTGGGAATACTAAAAACTATAGATTGCATTTGAATAGTGAGTTGATCTTAAATATTATGTAAATAATAATAAAAAATAATGATAAAATATTAAATAATAATAAATAATAATAAAAAAAGTATATGAAAAATAATAATAAAATAATGAATAATAGCGGAGTGTTCTAAACACTCTACTATCCAACTATACTATAATAACTTAGGTTCTGTTTAAACTTTGTTTGATTACATAGATAAGATGAGATAAAAAATTTATGAATAGTAGTGAAATTGTATAAGTTAAGATATTTTATGGGATTTTGGAAAATAAAAAAGAAAAAGTTGAATAAAAATATTATAAAGTTAAAATATTATTATAATAGAATTATTTAATATTATTTCTATTTTGAGATCTAAAAAAGTTGAACTGTTTTATATGTTTTGTTTGAAATTTTGAAAAAGTTGTAATAATTAGATAATGATTATATTAAAATATTAAAATTTGAAAATTGAAAAGTATTTGTATTTAAATAGTATTTAGATATTGAGATGACATGGGTTGAAACTATTTATAAAACTACAAAAAATCTTCACAACCTCCTACTATTCACACCACACTCCACACTCTATATTTTTTAATTTTTTTAATTTTTTTTTATCAAATATTTATTATATGAATAATGAATAAAAAATTTGAAATAATTTAAAAAAATAAACTTAAAAAAAAATTAAAAAATATTAAAATATTTAAAAATTTAAAAAAATATAGAATATAAAATATAGTGGAGATTGTGTAGCAAACCTCGTAAAAATAGTGATACAAGGAAAACGGCATGCCAGGAATCGAATCCGGGTCAACTGCGGGACAGGTAGGAATACCAACCACTATAATACAACTATTTAATATCTGTATATTGTAAAACTTAAGTAAATTTTATAAATTTTAATTTTCTAAGATCAGTATTGGCAACATATATAATAAAAAAAAATACAAATATTAAGTACTATTGGTCTAAATTCTTGATAATTACATCTAACGAGTGAATCATCCCAAATTACAAGACAGATTCGAAAAACAAAAAATTGTTGTATTATTCTTCAGACATTCCCACTTGCAATGAAAACTCTACCAGCAAGATAGAAATATATATGTTGTTTTCATAACTTCTGGGAAGACCAATACCATCATTAACACTCGTAATAATATTGCCGTATCCTAAAGCAAGGGACAAAAAAAAGGTAACAGATTATTTATGTACCCAAAATCTCTTTTATGTACTAATTAAGTATCATGAGGCAGCTTCTTCTGGATTCAGAAAGTTGTGATATTCCAGCTCTATCAGCTCTCCTCCATTCTCTGAGTCAAATTGACATCGATAGAAGCTGCATGCATATACATATAATTACAGATCGCAAATTCAAGTTTCAAGAAAGTTCCAGTACCAAGTCTAAACCAGTACATGATGTCTCTGGGAATGAAAAGAAACATAATTCCAAAGCTATCTTCAAAAAGACTAATCAAAGAAGATGTTTTAGAGTAACATGAATCAACCTAGCTAATTCCAGCTATATTATATTTTGCAGCTTATAAGGGATCCTTTGTCAAGAGTTTAATGCAAAAGCGACATGCAAATCGTAGAATTAAGTGATCATATACCAATTACTAGGAGTTTAAAACGACTACCACACAATCCAGTTAAGAGAAAATGAGTTATTCCTTTTTTGAAGGCCACCTTAAATGGTAGTCTGTGTCCTATAATATAAATAGCTTTTCCAAATTGAATATGAACTCAGTGTTTTATTTATATTACCCTTACCTTCCATCCATGCCAATAACTAAAATTGTATTCTTTTGGTGACCAAAACCAGCGATATATTGAGTACCCGCAGGCAAATGAAACTGGGCAAACGACCGCTGTGAGGCAAAATACTTGGGCAACAATCCTGCACGTGCAAAGCTTAATTTAGACGCAGAGCCTCCAAAAAATACAAAAGAAAAATATTCACACATACGGCTCTCATCTAAACCCTCTTTCAAAGGTTTCAGGTCAGCTATCTATCCATTTCTCCACAAGAAGCAATAATTAGAGGAAAATAAATAAAGCAAAAAGTTGTTTTAACAGACGACTGGCCTTAAGAGCAATTGCATGGAATGGAAGATATAACAAGACAATAAACGCCATGGGTCCTTTCCAACCGACTTGAGTCATTCAGATAAACCTAGTAATATCTCATTGACCTCAATTTAATTTAGTTATAGTACTTCGGTGGTCATTATCATCAACCATCAAAACAGAAGTTTTCTCAGTACTTTTACATGGCATTGAAAACTATCTATTTTTTCTTCGTGCCCATGTTGTCATTCACGAAGTACAATCTATATAGACCTTTTTAAGGGCTTCACTTCGTTGAAAAACAACACTAAATTATTTATTTATACATATCAACGTGGACATTCCCGGACACAATCTAGCTTGTAATAATGAAATATTAATGTTAAATATACCATCAGCATAAGTACATTTAGGAGGGAAGAAAGTTTTTGCCTTTAATGAAAGAGAGAGGCGAGCTTAATTTTGTAACAGCAAGATCCTTATCAGATGCATTTTGTGGTTCGTCACTTCCTTGCAATCCCGGATTGACCTTAAGATTGAAAACATGCACAGTTCCCTTGTTACTTGTAACTGCTAACCACTGGGCAGTTGAAGAAAATGCCAAACTGTAGATATCTGCCGGATCTGTGCCCCTCCTTACCTACATTCAATATCCAATTAATTTCCTAAGCTAAGCACTTGGAACACATAAAATACAGCACCGATACGAAAAATTGTAATAGATAAATTTAAACTGTTAAGGGAGGTAAGCAAACCTCCACAAGCAAAATGTCAGAATCCAAATGTTACAGTGTTTACTGTAAGTGCCATGTATTCATCATCCCAAAGCAAAGAATACACAAATTTAATCTTTCAAATTAGTTCAAACGAACCTAACAAAGATGAGTAATGCATGATTTATAAAAGTTCCAAATAAACAAGTCTCTGTTATATATTTGAGATTTATAGCTAGTATTACTCAATAAACGCAAAGAGACGATTTTCGAAATGGAAAGCAATATGGAACATTATTAACTTCAAATGCATGCGAACTTCAAAGTATTTAAGCTCTCTCCTCTGTAACCTTCAATAGTGCCCCTAACAGCTAAACCTAAACTCATACGAACGCATATCGTATTTCATATCAAATACTTCCAGTTTTAAGAATTGTAATAAGCGGATAATTACTCTGATCACAGAAAGTGTCTATCGAAGGAATCTCCTTTCACAGAGCATGTATAAAGTCATGAATCTCACAATTATCACCACCAAACTCTAACTCTTAAGCATCGAAATTCATAATGCATGAAGACCTCGAAACTCTAACTCATAAGCACATACCTCTTGAAGTAGTGCTGCATCGAGGGTACTGAAAATCCGGACCAGAGTCCCCTTACAGCTCGCCGTCGCGAGAAACAAACCATCCTGGCTCAGCTCCAAGCACGCGATCTTGGAGTCGTGCGCCACGATGAACTTGGTCCTCTTGGCCGCGTAGTGCTCGACCCTAACCTGGCCCTTGCGCAACCCGATGCAGGCAAGGACTAACGACCCGTCCAACTGTGAGACCGCGCAGAGGCCCTCAGGGTTTGCGATGGTCTCCAATTGGTGGAGCAACCTTAAGTGCGTGAAATTATACACGTAGATCTTATGCTCCAAAACGAAGACGACACGGTCGTAGCGGAGGCGGATGGAGCGGACTTCGGAGCGGAAAGAGATCTCAGAGGCCCAGTAGGACTGTCGCTCGTCCCAGAAAATGACCTTGTCGAGAGGGAACTTGGAATGGGGTCCACCGCCTACAAGGGCCAGGATGCTTCTTTGGAAGTGCATCTGGACGGCGGCTTCGCCGCCGTCGTTGAATTCACGGCTGACGAGCTCGCGGAAATGGTCGCAGCTGAAGACTCTGAACCCGCGGCTCGTACCAGCCGCGAAGAACCTATGGTCCATGAAGAACGACAGGTGAACCAGCGTCTGCGGATCGGACGACTGCGAAATAGAAAACGGCTTCTGGATGTCAAGGTTAGGGTTAGGGTCGGGGTGGCGGGGTTCCATTGGCTCGCGATGCATGGAGGAACTGGAGTCGGAGAAGCGGGGAGAAGACTTAACAATGTAAAGAGGCCAGGGAGAGGGAGAGGAGGCAGAGCTGGTAGTCATGGTAGAGGAGAAGAATGATAATAACTCTGGAGGCAAGTATATATGGGAGTAAAGACGAACGGAGATGATGTTCATCGAAAGTGTTTTGGAAACGAACAAAAACTCTGGGAAATCTACTCCGGATCGGACTCTTAACTGCGTACATTCCTGAAGCAAATTTGTCTCGGCGGGAATGCAACGGCAATTTGACTCTCTTTCTTTAATTTATTTTTTAAATATATCCTCTTAATATTTTTATATAATATTTTAAGGAATATTCTCTCTTTATTTATTTATTTTTTTTTTTGTTATTGAAACTTGCAAAAGTGGTAAATAGAATTAATAGTTGTTTTAGTTATTGAAACTTGCAAAAGTGGTAAATAGAATTAATAGTTGTTTTAGATGCAGTTCAGATATTGAGTTTAGATAAAAATTAAAGGTTAAGTAAAATATTATTTTTTAATATTATTATATTTTTACAATTTAAAAAAATTAATCTATTTATTTTATTTTATGTGAGAATTTAAATTATAACCAAACACTTCACAAATAGGCGTACTCATCTTTAATTCAAAATATTTATTTCACGTCAGGTCCAAGGGATTTCAAAACCTCACTGCATCCCTCAAATGCATCTCGATGCAATCTATTTGCTTTCAACTTGACCCAAAATATTATGAAAAGAAAAAAAGTTACAATAACTGAAATGTTTTCCGTCTCTACCATGAAAATAATAACCTGGTATTCATATTAATGCACAGCAAATAAATCATGGAAACAAAGCCTCAACGCATGCTTCAAATGCATCATGAAACTGATTTCTTCTCCATTGACAAGAAAAGTGGTTGTTCTAATTGTTGATGGGTAGCGGGAAAACAAATCTCTTCCGGCAAAAGGGAATGAGATATGATGAAAAATAAAAATGGTTTGTGAATAGTAATAAAATGAATTGAATTAAAATGTTTATTTGGTTTTAAATAATGAGAAAGAAAAAATTGAATAAAAATATTAAAATGTTAAAATATTATAATAATTTTATTTTTTTAACATTAATTTGTCTTGAAATTTGAAAAAGTTATATGATTTTTTTTTTAATTTTTTTTGAAAGTTTAAAAATTTGTAATGATTAACTAATAATTAAATAAAAAAGTTGAAGATTTAAAATTAAAAAATATTTATATTTTAGTGATGTTTGGAAATGAAATTTTGAAAAATTTTGAGTTTATATAGACGGTTTGTGTTACCCAAAACCTCTAATTAATGTCTTAATTGGATCCACATGCTGACAAAGAACTTCAATTTGAAATTAAAACTTCTCTTTATTTTCCCTCGTCAAATCCATACCTTTTTTTTTTTTTTTTGCAACATGCTAAAAATAGTTGCCCCTAGCTTTGGTTCGCTGTAACAATATTAGAATCAAGTTCCAACAACATTGGCTAATTATTAGATAATCGCAAAGAAAATGTGTATATATATCTATATAGTGATACTTTGCTCATATCACAAAATAACACATTATAATTTCAAATCTACTTAATAATTACTCAACAATATCATAAAAGTTTCACTTTTAAAGGACAATGGAACTTCTCTGGAAACATAAAAAGAAATCCAGTGGGCTCTGGAAAGATAACACATTAGGTGTTCTGAGGTACAAGCAACTTTGCTACTAATATGCGTACTAATGCTGTTGTCTTTATATTCTAAATTCAAATTAGCATTATTTTCAATAAAATATACTTTTTCACCAATCATATTGAATGAGTGCGCATATTAGTGCGCAGAATCGCTTACAACTAGATTTTTCCTTAGAGAAATGCTACAGCCACAGATTCTACAAAAGTAAATTTATAAACTGACATGACTTCATATAATATATTAGATTTAATTTACAATAAAAGTAACTTTATAATCTAATGTACCACATCATATTACGTCAATTTATAAATTTACTATTGTGAAATCTCTCTAGGACTAAAACATTTCTACATAAAGGATAGCCTATGGAACTCAGAGCCGTGGCCCGTGTCGTATTTTTCTGCTTTCTACATTCTTTTCCTGCACATTTTAGCTTTGCTCGACTGTGAAACTTCAGCTCATCCAAATAACCCCAAACACCATTTCTAATTTGATCGCTAAATTACTGGCCCCTATTCTATAGCACAAGAAAATATTGGCAGGTAGGCATCAACCATCTCTTTTAGTGCAAAATTGAATTCCAAGACGACAGTCCAACTTGAGCGTATTACTTTAGTTAACTAACACACGGGCCATAAAGAGAGTGATTTCTAGTTAGATAATTTAACTGCAACAGAAATAAAGAAACAGACTTAAGTATATAGCTAATTGTGTGGGAATGCATCCATCAAAGTTCACAGCTTATAGATACTTCCTCGTGAAAGTAGCTACTTCAAATATTTCACATCAAATCTACTCATCTGTACTGTTCCTTCCCCGAATAAAATTGAAATTGAAAGCTAAAACTTTTACGTTCTTTCCATCCATCATCTTGTCAAATGATAAGACTCAAACCATCCGAGTGTATGTATGTATATAAATTTCTTCCTTCTGCACAAAGAATGGTCGTTAGTGTTAACAACTTGCACTGGTTCCAAGGCATCAGATAGGGGGAAAAAGAGAAAAAAAGAGCAGAAAAAAAAGGATTATAGATGGGATACTTTGTGCAACCATGTCTCTTGCCTATGCCAACGGAAACTGAGTTTGGTGGCTGAACACACAGACTCCAGATGCAACTGAATATGGCACTCTATCCTTACCATGCATCTACTTCTGGCATAATTTACACGGTCAAATTAGAACTTGGGAGAAATATGTGGAGAGAACGATACTCTCATCATTTCCCACTTGAACCTCCTTCCTGACAAAATAAGTTTATTGTTGAACTTCATTCATATAACTTTAAATAAAACAGAAGAAGAAAACGTTAATAATCCCCTTGAACTAAACCATACAATAGCAGCTTTTTCAACAGACTATAATAGTGCAGCTGGAAAGATACTTCCTTTTAAATCAATTATATGAGAGCATCCATTGTCTTCTAAATAAAACGTGGATGGATAGAGCAGTGGAAATGTTGAATTTTACAATTCATACCATGGGGGGTGAATGCGAATCAAGTTCCCAACTTCAAGGTCAACATCACCGCTAACCCTAGGATGAAAAATAATTGTTGTTTTCCTTCCTCCATTTATCATTGTTCGAGGGCTCCCTGACTGCATGGGGCTCTGCAAAACAGGCATGCACCATCAGCTATCATTTAACAGGCATTTGAAAGAAGAATCTTATTTCTAATTCACATCTATGGCCAGCACTGAGTAACCTTCTTCATATAATTGTTTTAAAGAATGTAAACCTAGCAAGGATGGTCGAGAACGTTGATTTTGCAAAAATGAAGTATCACTTCCATGTCATCAAGAATAGTTCTATTCACCAAAACATAAAAATCCAGATTTAAGTGATCTATAAATAACTAAGGTCATAGCATTGCGTTGAAAATAAAAATTTATAATTTGGGAATATTAAAAAATAAGGAAAGACTCTTTCAATTACTACCCTCTTGGACTGAAGTGATAGCCACAACTAGGGGTTGCATGAGAAAGGTTTTGAAAAAAGAAAAAGTACCTTCATGTTCTTGACAAAAGAGCATTGGCAAACTGTCATCTTTGCATCCAAGCACCTTGCAAGGATCTTAACAACAATGCAGTTTGCTTCATCTGAGGAGGTATCGACGAGTAACAAATGTTAAGCAACAGAAAATACAGAAGAACGAAGTTCTTATTTGTCAATGACTGGACTCATGGTTTTCATGAGTAAACATGCTTTCAGGAAAAAAAATGAAAAAAAAATTACAGTCACAAGCCCTACCATTTGTACTAGATCCAGTCTGCAACTTCTTCAAGAAAATCATATCTCTTTCTTTTTCACTCTGCATGAGCTGCTGCAACTTCCCAAACAAGCCAATTCTGAAGAATTTGGCACACACTCAGTTCACTCCTACAACCATCTACACCATGTAATATATATGGTGAGATATGTTATACCAAATTTTTGCCTATTATTTACCCTGATGGTTTAGGCACTGCGACAAGGGCCCCTTCCTCATTTAAAAAAGTAGCACCTAAAGCTGCTTGAAACCGATCTGTCATAGTTTGCCCTTTCATATCTGGGATATTAACCTCAAGTTTTTTATCTCTGGCCTGCTTTAGCATATAACCAATAATACATATTGTACATGGCATTAAAAAGAAAGGAAGGAAGGGGGTGAAGGGGAGGACTGCGAGTACAGACGACAAGTACCTTGTCCTCACTAGATGATCCACTATCCATGGATTCAGGGGAGTCCTCACTGTCAACAGTTCTATCTCCCAGCGAAGAGAGATTTCTCTTTGAAACAATCTGTACCTCTTTACCTCTCGTATTACTACACTGCTAACTTATTTAAAAAAAAAAAAAAAAGAGCCTTGCTTGATTGCTGCAGATACCAGTTGAACTGGGAATAAATAGCCAGATGAGAAAAAGAACAAAAAATTCTGGCTCTAAGAACTGACCTTTGCCGAAACTCCTTTCAGCACAACAGCCCTATCCTGAAGGCCATCTAAAAGATCAGCCATTGATTGCTCAATGCCTCCATGCCCAAGAGCTCCTACTTCAGCACAAACAACCTCTGACTGAATTTCGTTCTCTCTTTGATAATCTTCAAGAATCCCAGCAATTGAATGTTCTTCAGATCTAGGCTCAATGGTTTCTAATCTTTCGGATGCTTCCTGATCCTTGAGTGACACATATGTTTCATTATTAGAGATAGAGGGACAAGAGAGTCCTCCCTCACGTGACTGGAACCGGAATGAGAATTTTCGCTTAGCCTTGCATCTCATGCCTGCAACAGTTGATTCTCAAGTTGACCATATAGAACCAGTTTCTCATCATAAACATAATTTAAAATCATCCACAAATTCCATGCAGAGCTGCATCACATATCAGGTCTGATAGAAAGTTTATCACACCACTAACAAATCCACAGTTGCCTCATGTACAAAATCTACAACGAGTCTAAGACATGTACATGGATTAGCATCAGGATATTACTGATTTTCAAACATTGATGTACTCATCCATTCAACAAGGTCTACACCATGGAGCATATATGACCTTAATTCCCATTATTCCCTGTGAAAAGTAATTAAACAAAGAGCATATTTCACATTTCCTTTCTGTTGTATTTCTGATCACTATTTTATTTTAATGAGCAACACTTTTAAGACAGGTTCCTACTCTTAATAAAGTGGACAATACATGCAATGAATCCACAGAATGATCATTTATCCAAAATTAAGTAACATGTATGGAGCACGAATTTAAAAGATAATGAAGGTTGAAAAGAACCATATAAAAGACAAACATAGATTTGATTAACAACCGGCATATGTAAGGTTAACAGAAAGATGTTCCATGGTAATGACCTTTTACTTCTCCCATAGTTTGATATGTACCAGAAAACTGTGTCTGAAGATAAGTACTAAATACATAGACAGGCATATGATAGACATCAGTGACAAGCAATCATAAAAGGGAGAAAAGTCACCTTTTTGGGGTTTGTCTGCAACGGGGTAAGCATAATGGGATGATGAACCCGGAGCATTCTTATTCAACGATATTATTCCATCAGCTTCTTTGCTTATATTGGACCATGTATGTGCCTCATCTTGCTTCCCACTTCCAAAGCTGTGGTTATCATCTTCATGCCTCTTTTTAGTGCCAGAGGTAGCAGAAATTTTTAAAGGCACAATGTTTTCCTTTCCAAACAGATTACAAAAGAACATTACCGTCTTGCAACAATAAAAAAATAAAAATAGAGATGAGAGACCACATATCCGTGGTATAAACATAAAATAAGTAGGTGCAACAGGTGAATAGCAACACAACAACAAGCAAAAAGCTAGACCTAAATCCTCTTATATTGTACCTCATCATCAGAGATGTTTTCCTCATTATGGAACTGAGGCATTTCAACATCATCTTCTTGAGAGACATTTGTTTCCTTCTGATTAAACCAATAACACCATACAACTTTTTTATGATAAGTACCAATAACACCATACAACTATTTTTATATAGCAATTGGGTATAAAGATTAACGATAACACAAATTTCTAATGACTCGTGCCTTGTCAGATAAATGAATAGTTTTCCTTCCACCATCCAATTCAAGGGCACGATGGGCACCTGCATTAGAGAGTGGTTTTTCAAAGGTCTACTTGACAACTAATAACAAAACGACAGAAAAAGAATTGAAAATGTGCCAACACTCATGAATGAGCTTTTTCAAAAAAATAAAAGAAAAAAATTTATACCTTTCAGTATCTCCAGCCGTAATGGAAGTTGCAATTCTTCCTACCAAAGTATAAAATTATAGTTACAATTTGATCATAGGGCATTAAAAGGAATTCAGATCGAGCGTGTAAAGACAGCATTTATCCAGTGTAAAATTGATCTGTGAGCCGAAACGCTGTTACATTGAACAATCATAAAATGCCCAGAAGTCAGTTAATTTTCAAACCGAAACACTCCATTCAAATTTGAAACGACGTCCAAACAAGCATATGCATGTGCATATGTGCATATATATATATATATATATATATATATATACATAGGTATTTATGTATATATTGATAGGTGGATAAAAGCATTAGTAAGTAGCACACCGTAGACTACCAAAAAAAAGAGTAGCATACCCACCTTTATATCCAACTGCCGATATTCACAATTTTCAGTAAAATCAGCATCGAGATCTTCATCTTCTGCAAAATTATAATAAAAATGCCGACCTATAAAACATCACGCAGCATAAATTGGAGAGAGAAATATAAATACAGTAAAATGTAAGAATGAAAAAGTGAGGAGCACCGGAAATGCTCTGGTCAGAGTCTGGATTGTCCTGCGAAAATAAAAAAAAAAAGGAATCAGAAAGTAAACAAAGGATGGTTTTATTCGGAGAAATCGAGCAACGTGAGAGGGTTTTTACCCAGAAAACGTTTTGCCGCCGCATCTGGTGTCCGAATGAGTTGAAGCGTATGGCTTCAACTTTATTTACTCACTTTGGGATTGGATGTAATCGGGCGTTATGACAATCAATTAAAGAAAAATATCTGTACAAAAAATAAATTCACGTTCGAATGCTGATGTTTTGGTGTCCGAATGACTTGAAGTGTATGGCTTCAACTTTATTTACTCGCTTGGGGATTGGATGTAATAAGGCGTTATGACAATTAATTAAAAAAAATATCTATACAAAAAATAAATTTATAAATTGAGATCATTTTTATTATAGAATAAATTTAACGGATGATGTAAAATCATGTCAATTTATAAATTTACGTTTATGTAATTTTTTTGTATCTATAACAGTAAATTAAAATTTTTTACAATAATTAAAAAAAAATGGTGCTACTATGTCACCTCGACATGACTACTTCATGCCTAGTACAATTTATACTTTTTTTAAAAAATATTTTTTAAAAATATTTAAATATTTTTTAAAATAAATTAATACATTACTAGTAACTTTCTTAATTTTTAAAAAAAAATTAATATGTGAACCATCAAAATGAGTGTGAGCGGATAAAAGACGGAGGGATACCATCATTTCTCAATTAAAAATTATGGGGGTGATTATAATGTTATTATTATAGCCGACTCCACAGTAAGTCCCTCCTCATCGCAGAGAAACATCGGAGACGCCGGAGGGAGAGGCTACTTTTAGCCGTGTGGAAGCCGATTTATTCGTTTATTCCAGATTGGTTTGATTTTGATTCGAGTCCCATCGAAAATATGGTACTCCATCTTCTTTATCTTACCTTTGAAACGGACAAATATTGTCCGAGTCCTCCAGACGTGGCTAAAGCATTTTCCTTTGACAAATACCAAATTCCATGGCTTAGATTGATAACTCTGTCTGTCTGTCTGTCATTTCAGTTGGCGAACTTATAATGTATTAGTTTCTATCAAGGCGTTGAGGGAATGGAGAGAATAAAAATGATGAGTGTTCTCACCATATGTTTGTTTAAAGCTGTGTGAGAACTAAATTTCCCCACTAAGAGGGAGTACTTTGGAAGTTGTGGTGGGCTAGGAGGTGGTCCAGTTCAATGTATTTGCTGTGTGGTTTACCGGTCGACGTCAGGAGATGAATCTCCCTCCAGGCTCCATAGGCCGGATGGATTAAGTTCCAATGGGCGGAGGGCAAAGATGGGAGGGATGCTGTAATAAAGGTGGGGGAAAGATGGGTGTGCAAACGAGGTTAGGGTACCCTTACGAACTCGGATGATGGATCCCTTAGCAAAGGCTGACTTAATTAGAAAAATAAGTTATCATAGGTAATTTAGGCCTCCTTCAAATACGTAAGTTCGGGAATGAATTTTACTTGTACATTTATTCATAGGGTCATGCTATCTAAATAATACATATAACTTCTGTATAAGATTCATACGTAACAAAAGGATAAACATGATAGAGTTCTTTTACATACAGTATATTAGTAGAATGCACAAAGAATATGCAAAAGTGACTGCAAATTGAGTTTTTGAACATAATAAGAGATAAATATGATACTTATTAACAATCCTTGTTCAAGAAATAAAGGGGAATTTAAACTATTGATGGTACTCGTATTAACAAAAAAAAATTTTTTTAAGAAATTCAGACTTTTGGCCAAGTTGATGATTACTGCTAACAACTTCATCTAGCTAGCGACGTGATGATAGATGACCACTATTAATTATCATATACATGAGACAAGAATTTCACTTAAAAGAGAGGAAATATTTGAGTTAATTGTTCTTTTTAATCTTTGCAGTTAGCCGTGCAACAATAACCACTGAAAAACAACGGAATACTGCACAACTTGAAGCCCTTCAACTAATTGAAAACTGAATGGAAAACACCAGAAACAACTCATAGAGACAACGACCCAATAGCACAAGTCCCAACACTGAACAAGGGAGACTGAAACACATACTTATTGAGTTCAAATGACACCCTAGAGCACCACAACAACAGGTTACTCCTTACTGTTGCTTTTGCATGGCAAGGACCTTCGACCAAGCTGGCCTCGCTGTGATATCGGCTATCCACGCACTGACATGGGGGCGGGAATCAAAGAGCTTCTTAATCTCAGTGCCCATCAAGTAATGTATATTGGGCAGGTGGTGCAGATCTACCAAGGTGAAGCTTTCACATCCCAGGTACTTCGACTTAGCCAGTCGACTCTCATAGACATCAAGGACCTTAGCCAGCTTAGCTTCGTTCTCCTCCACAACTGCTTTATCTGTAGCCATGCCATACACTGGCTTTACTGCCAGCTCCCAGGTAAGCTTAGAAGTTACCGGGTCAAATTGGTGGGCCTCCACCTCCATCCACAACTCTATGATTGCTTTCTTCTTAGAGTCTCCGCATACCAAGTCGGTCCCCTTCTCAGCATACTCGTTGGCAACGTACTTGGTAATTGCCCTTGATTCTGCAGTAAAAAAGGATCCAATCGTGACAATCACACTAATTGCATTCATGCACGAAAAGTATTAGGTAATCTCTACCGGTTGCATATCATGAACTTTACCAAAGAGTTTTAGATCTCCATGTTCAAAGCCTGGAACTTGACCAAACGGCTGTATCCACAAAAATAAATTATATTCAGCAGAATTATAGAAGCGATAACAATTCATTCAAACCGTTGATCGAGTAACATTAATAGCTTCCTTTTCCTTACATTGATGGACAGGAAGGACTCCTTCTTATGTTCCCCAGCTTTCATGTCTACCGGAACAAACTCAAATTCAACCTCTTTCTCATAAAGGGTAGCCAGAACTCGAGCCGAAGCTGTTGAGAAAGGGGTTCCATGTACTTTGATGGCCGCCATGATTGTGGATAGTGCTTTGTGATCAAGAAATAAGAAGAGAGAAGAGATATACTACGGAACAGGGAGCTATGATCAGGAGAGATTTGATCCGGTATGTATATTATGGATGTAGACTGAGCCTCACTTCGACTCTATAATGCTCTATTGCATGGTACGTGGCAGCAGATTACCTCAACCACATTTTCAACCACATTGCTTCGACATTTCTGGTATTTTCCCCCTATTTTTACGTGCATGATTGATTAAAAAAATAACAGTAGTGATTATCTTAGTACAAGTTGACATATGGCAGCAGACAATCCCAAGCACCCCAGATCCCAAGTGACCTGGTTCGTCTTTTAATTTGGTTCCGAGACTCAACTCGCAATGTTCGCAGGGTCACACGGACTTTTTTGTGGAGGAAAATTAAACTTCCCTACATTGTACGAGTCTCAAAGCGATATTAAGGTTATTCATTGCATTCTTATTTGAGAAATTATATATAGAAAACACACAGTTTGACCTAATCAATATATGATTTATAATTTTTTTTTCTATCTTAACGCTTAAATATGTATGTATTTAAATAGAGTGATAAAAATAAAAAATTACATATTAGATACATGGATATGTGTGATGTAGAACTTTTTTATAGTATTTCTTTTTTTATTTTATTGTAAAATATATGGCATTAAGTTCTTAGATCTATTCTCGAAAGAATTCATCTAATAATTTATGTGTACCGTCCGACCTGTTTTTTTATACACATCTAACGCACCGTTAACAATGCCACGAATGTATTAATATTTTAAATTTTTTATAAACATAACACACGAGACTTGCTCGTAGAAAATAACTCTGTCAATAATTCTAGATAAAATTATAGGTTGAGCAAATGGTGCATTTCTTTCTAAAAAAAATAAAGTCAACCTATTTAAAAAATAATTTTTATATAGATGTCATATTTACTATTTTTTTTTTATAAAAAATACACAATACTTACGAACTCTATGACTGTATATCTTTTCACCCTCCGAAATTAGTGAATTCATCTGAATCTAGCGAGATAATATTGGCATTAAGATCTGTTCATATTTTTGTTCAAATTTTAAAATTAAATGTGATGAGAGATAGACGTGTCTGGAATCTCAAGTGTTGATTTCCTACCTAACACACAGATGGCGCGACAGAGTTGATTGAACTCTGAAGTCCACTCCAATAGCGTTGCCCACTTTCTCAACTTAAAAGCCAGGTGTTATGAAGAAGAACCTGCACATGACAAAGAAAGAAATACCTTGAATGCATCTCATGCTCAAGCATCACAGACAACTGAGATTGAAGAATGATTGAATCTGATGCATACGCGTCCAGCACTTGCATCTTAAATTTTGTGATGAACAGATACAGAAGGTTATTACATTCATTTTTCACTTGTTTTTTTTTTGGAAGGCCAGTAGCATAATTGATACTACTCATATATTTACAATGTGATTACCCATATCCCTATATCAAGGAAAGAAAAGAACTAAAGTTAACAAAAGAAGATTATATGTAGCAACGAGATAATATGTACACGTGGCATCAGAAAGCTTGTTCTGGCTTCAGAAAGTTGTGATATTCCAGCTGCGTCATCTCTCCTCCAATGGCCGGGTCAAATTGACAGCGATAGAAGCTGCATATAAAAAGTTAATAGCATATTAAACTGGATGTTGAGATTATTGAACAGCTCATTTTAGTCATCTTTGCCAAAAATCGACAAGACAATTCCAAAGAAATATGAATTCACACCTAATTCCAGCTATCTAATGAGCAGCAGCTTATAAGATGGAGTATTCTGTTAATTATAAATATAAATATGTACAAGATGGGAGTATTCTGTTAATTAGAAATATATATACAAGTAAAAGATTGAGTATTTTCTTAAAAATACATTGTCTATTGTGATGTAGCATTATAATTTATGTGAAACAGTGAACTTGTTTAGTAAAGTACATTATAAGGGATGAATTGATGGCTATGAAACTTGCACAATTAAATGGTGTAATAATCAAGACCCCCCCCTATATGGTAGTCCGCTTCCCCTGTGTGTGCGCGGGCGTGCGCAAATAAGCAGTAACATCATACATGGCGAATTAGGGAGAGAGGGGGGAATAATAATAGTTCTGTACATGGCTATTAGTGCACACAAGCATTATAAATGGCTTTCCTAAATTGAATAAGGAGTCGTGCTTTATAAACATTAGTCTTACCTTCCATCCATGCCAAGAATTACCACTGTATTTTTTTGGTGACCAAAAGCAACAATGTAATGAGAACCCTCAGGCAAGCGGAACTGTGCAACCGACCACTCTGAGCTAAAATACTTTGGCAACACTCCTGCAAGCGCTAAAGGAAATTTAGACCCAGAGCCTAAAAAGGAGACAAACATGCTTCGTTAGTAACAAGAAGATTATACTTTTTGGCATTGCCTCAGCTCTTTCCCATAAGGCAGGTCAGCTAACCAGTTCGCCTGCCAGTGTATCGATTTCTCCGAACAAGCAGTAATTACAGGCAACAATATAAAAGGAGCTTTTAAAAAAGGCCGACAGTACCAATGTAGTTAACTTTCATGTGCGATATTACAATATTATAGGACAAATACCTTGTCTCTTTAAAAAGAAGTAACAAGATCTCTAGCCTTTAGAGCAATTGGAAGGGGAAAGAAAAAGTAGAAGTCTCATCTAAAGAGTGTAGAACTCTTTATAACATCAAGTTAATTTCGGCCTCTATTAATAAAAGTCTCAAGTTCCACGAGACTAACTTCAGTTATTTCAGATATGCCTAGCATAAGACCCATTGACCTCAATTTTTCTTTTTGACCCGCCCATTGACCTCAATTGAATTTGGTAGTCATCACTATAAAGCATCTGGAAGAAAAATGTCACAACAGATTGAAAAGAGGTGACATACTTCAACAATTCTAGCATACCACAAATTCCCTTGTAAAACAAAGCACCTTCATTCTATCCCCTCAGTGTACAAAAGAGCATATATGGACGTATCATGAAAATAGGAGTATTCTCAGTTCTTTTACATTGCATTCTATTTGACTGACCATGTCATTCATGAATTACATTATCCATTATTTAGCTCCCCTTTGTTGAATATGTTAGTTCCCTCAAACACCCAGCACAATTTATTTATTTATTTAATATCAGCATGGACATTCCGAAACGAAACTTCACTTGTAGACAGCAAAATATATATTTTTGTCTTATAGGTAAAAAAGTTATATAAAATTAAAGAAATAAAAAAAGAGGTAGTATACCCTTAATGAAAGAGAGAGATGAGCTTGATTGTGTAACAGCAAGATTAGAATCAGATGCATGTCGTGACTTCTCAATCCCAGGTGATCCAGGATTAACCTTAAGGTTAAAAATGTGGACGGTTCCCTTGTCACTTGAGACAGCCAACCATTGGGCTGTTGAAGAGAATGCTAAGCTGTAGATCTCTGCTCTATCTGCACCCCTCCTAACCTACATGCAATGTCCAGTTAATTTCACAATGTATCTAAAACGTTTTGAACTGCATAATGACATATCAGAACCATTATGAAAGAGATTGCAATGGAAATTATGTATTTAACTTTTACCAGACAACTTCCTCGGCCTTCAAGGTGGAACAAAAATAAACGTGGCAAAGGTGACAACCCAAAATACCACATTATTTCTTTATTTTTATTTTTTTGGATCGGTAACATTCCACACTATTCCTTAATGGATGTAGTTAAGGCAGTTGATTAAGATGACCTAAGGACCAAATTAAGCAAAGAGGTGTCCAAAACTACCAAGCTAAAAGTAATCCAGGAATCTAGAAAATCACATGATTTGATACTAAGAAATGTCACTCAGGCTTAAATACCCAGTAAGCTTAAGTTAGAAAATCCACAATCACAATTATTTTAGAGTGAAATAATCGAAGGCACCACTAATCAGTATTTTGCTTTATTTGATAAAAAAAATCTGTAAGTAATTATTGTGATTGGATATTAAAAATGAATGAATTCCCTTGATACAACTTCAACACAAGCATCCTCTTAACTTCTCAAAAATATCATTTACCTAACTACGTTCGCTCTTGCCTTGCCACTCAATCATATCAGTGCCACTCATCAGATGTTTGTAACTATCCTCATTTTAGTCATCTCTTGCCTTGAGTTATTCTTAATTTGATGTTTCTATTTTTTTCTCTCTCCAACTTTTCTCTCCGTACTCTTGTTCTCCTCTACGTTGCGTTTGTTGGTAATGGGTGTTTGACGGTGGCTTATTCACTAGAAAATGCCGTCCATGAAACGTGTGGTGATTGAGTCTAAGCTTTTCAAAGTGAGAAGGGACGGGAGATATGTTTTCTTGAGTGAGAAAGGGTGAAAGGGTGGAAATTTGTAAAGAACATGAGGATGGGGTTGGAGATAACTAGATGGATTTGTAGAGCTTTGGAAGGTTGTTTGAAGGCAGCGGGTAAAGGTTTCTACTCTGCCCATAGGGATGGGGACAGTGGGTACACTGTGCAGTGTTGTTCCAACTGAAGATGGACATACATGGCTCTGATGGAGTATGGAGGAGGGGGGCGACGGAGCTTCATCTTTATTCCGGAAAGGAGATATGGTGTGGGATGGAGGACTCTTATGGTGGTGTTGAAGGAAACTGTCAAGGATGATATTTCTGCTTTGTCGGCATTGCCTACGAAGCCGTCGTTTGGCGCGGTTCCGTCGTCGTATAGGGAGGCACTTCTAGGTCGGTAGGAGGGGCCTCGCGTTGCGAAGAGGACAGAGGTGGCAGGTCTGCCCAGGTCTGGAGGCGCTCTATCTTCGGAAAGTCGCCAGCGTGGGGAAGGAGACGTCAGGGGAGGTGTTGGCCCAAAGAAGGAAATGGTTGCTGAGGTTTTGTCCATCATCAAAACTCAATTGAAGGAACTGAATTATAAAGTGTTGTGCTTGAAATGGTGCGTCTTGGGGTAGGAAACGGAACAATTTGTCTGGAGCAAGCAGGGCTTTTGTGGGACATGGGCCAAAGCCAGGGCCAAGCGACGAGCTTCACGGGAAAGGGCAAGGCCTTGGGCCCATGTGATGGGCTCCAGCCCACAAGGTGCAATCCAAGGGATGGTGGCCTTGTCTGGAGAATGAAGAAGCAGGCTGCAGTTGGCCCTTTGGCTAGTGGGCCCAAGCCATCCTCACCGCAGGCCGTCACATCATTGGCTGTAGTCACGACGCCAGAGGGGCCACTAATAGTGCTCGGTGATCCTTCACAGAGCCATCACAAAGGAGTATCTCCTCTCGAATCAGCAGGACCGTACAAAAAACTCCGATGGTGGTCGTCGGCACTTTCTCCACCTAGGTAACGTCACCAACGGTGGTAGATCAAATCCTACCGTCACGCATAGAGGAGACAAAGGAGTTCTCATCTCCTTTCAGTGCTTTCCAAGCTCCTGAGCTACAGAAAAAGCCGATAGACTACCCTGCTACTTATGAAGAGCATCTTGAGGCTTTATCGGAGTATGGGGACGTGAGGAGTGCGGACTTCTTGGAAGACAGAGTCAAGGGGTTACCCCAAGGGTTTATGGAGGTTAATGAGGAATTAGCTGTGATCCCCGTGGGCACTATGGTGGGTAATGAGGATTTAGATAATGAGGTTAATAAGCACCTGCGCATAAAAAATTTGCTATGGGAATGGAAGGCGGACATCATTTGTATACAAGAAACCAAGCTGAAATTGGTGTCTAGAAAACTAGTGAGGAGTGTGTGGGGTTGCCTGTACGCAGATTGGGTCTTCTTGGCTTCGGATGGGGCTTCGAGTGGTATTGGGTCTACAAACCGAATGTTGACAATATTAGAAGGCGGTTGTGGGAAGAACTTGCTGGTATCTACAGCTGTTGGGACTTCCCTTGGTGCATAGGTGGTGATTTTAATATAGTAAGGTTCCCTACTGAAAGATCTGGAAATAGTCGGTTAAATCCAGCCATGGTGGAATTTTCGGATTGCATATTCGACCTGAATCTTCCATTAGTAGGTGGTACCTTCACCTGGTCTAATAGTCAGACGTGGTCACGATTGGACAGATTCTTAATATCACCGGATTGGGAAAGTCAATATCCGAAGGTATGTCAGAAGAGATTGTCAAGCCTATGTTTGGATCACTTTGCCATATTGTTGGATGGAGGCGGTATTAAAGGAGGTCGTTGTTATTTCAAGTTCGAAAACATGTGGCTTAAAAGCGAAGGCTTTGTGGACGGGGTAAGGCTTTGGTGGTCTTCTTATTAGTTCTATGGTACCCCCTCTTATATACTTGCAGGCAAATTGAAAGCGTTAAAGGAAGATTTAAAACTTTGGAATTTCCAAACTTTTGGAAACATAAGAGAGCAAAAGAAATCTCTAATGGAGGAATTACAGAATCTTGAGGGGATCATTGAAACTAGAGCTCTCACTACAGAAGAAGTCTCACGTAAGGCAGAGTTAGACTCAGAGTTGGAAAGGATTCTATCGTTAGAGGAGATTTCTTGGCGACAGAAGTCAAGAGCACTTTGGTTGAAAGAAGGGGGATTGAAGCATAAAATTCTTCCATAAAGTGGCCAACTCTCATCGGAGAAATAATACTATTGAGTTGCTGAAAATCAATGGTAAAGATTGCACGGAGGCTCGTGAGATCCAAGAACATGTGGTGAATTTCTATGAACATCTTTGTACAGAAGGAGAGGGTTGGAGGCCAAAATTAGATGGACTTGGTTTTTGACTCCCTCGAGCCTCAGACAGCGTCTTTGTTGGAAAGATCATTTGAGGAAGAAGAGATATTTGATGTGGTCTGTAAGATGGTGAAGGATAAAGCACAAGGCCCAAACGGCTTCTCGAACGGGTTTTTTCAACCTTGTTGGGAGGTGGTGAAAGAAGATATTTTGAATGTGTTCCAGGAGCTATTCTTGGCTGAGAAATTCAAGAAAAGCGCTACATTTATTGCCTTGATTCCGAAGAAATCCAGAGCGTTGGAAATGAAAGACTTTAGGCCCATTAGCCTCATAAACGGGGTATACAAAATCATTTCCAAAGTGCTTGCAAACAAGTTAGGGGTGGCCATAGTTTCACTAATCTCAAAGCCACAAAATGCTTTTGTCAGGGGTTGTCAAATCCTGGATTATGTTCTAATAGCCAATAAATGTCTGGATAGTAGACTTAAGTCTGGCACTCCAGGCATTATATGTAAGTTGGATATGGAAAAGGCATATGATCATATAAACTGAGATTTTCTCTTGTATTTACTAAAGAGATGTGGCTTTGGGGAGAAATTGTGTATGTGGATAAGATGGTGCATCTCAACGACAAGATTCTCAATTTTGATCAATGGTCATTCAAAGGGTTTTTCCAATAGCTCTCGAGGCCTAAGGTAAGGAGATCTCCTGTTCCCCTTAACTTTTTGTTATCGTCATGGAGGCCCTGAGTAGGATGTTGTTGGCTGTGGTTAGCCATGGTTTGATGGCTGGTTTCTCAGTAGGTGATCCGCAGACGGGCCTTATCTCGGATTTCTCACCTACTATTTGCAAATGACACACTAATTTTCTGTGATCCAGAGCAAGACCATCTTAGGGCTCTGAAGCAATATTTTGAATACCGTACCGGTCAAGGCACTAGAAAGAAATATTTCAGTACCGGTACCATTTCGGGATAGTCGATATATGAATAAATTATATATATGTATATATATAAATTATATTTCAAAATAATAGTCTATATATGAATAAATTATATATAAATATATAGATATATAAATTATAAATAGTCTAATCTGAATTGAGGCTTAAAAAATGAGCTTGTAGTTTGAAAAAATGAAAAAAATAAATAAAAATTAAGGGCCGAAATATCTATTTGGGATACAGTTATTGAGAAAATAGAACGAAGATTGACAAGGCAGAAGAGATTGTATTTTTCGAAAGGAGGCCGGGTGACTCTTATCAAGAGTACTCTCTCCAACTTACCTACCTATTTTCTATCTTTATTTCCAATTCCAGCTAACGTGGCGATGCGGATTGAAAAACTTTATACTTCTTATGGAGTGAGATGGGAGATGAATTCAAGTTTCACCTAGTCAGTTGGGATAAGGTGTGTAGACCAATCCCTTGAGGTATGTTGGGGATTAAGAATTTGAGAACCTTTAATCGGACACTACTTGGGAAATGGCTTTGGAGATACAATTGGGAACCGGAAGCACTATGGAAATTAGTGGTTGATTGCAAATATGGTAGGTTATGGGGGGTTGGTGTACTAGAGAGGGGAATGGGTCCTATGGGGTGGGGGTTTGGATGACGTGAGTTGGGGGGGGGGGGGGGGGGGTTTATTTGTCATACTAAATTTATGTTGGGGGAAGGTACTTGATTAAAATTTTGGAGGGACATCTGATGTGGGGAGGAGGCTCTAGAGGACACTTTCCCATCCGTTTTCCGAGTGGCATGTGATCAAGAAGCCTCGGTGGCGGATCTCATGACTCGTTCAGGGGACCAAGTCCATTGGAATGTCACTTTTAGTAGAGTAGCTCAAGATTGGAAAGTAAATAGTTTTGAGGCTTTTTTTAGCCGAGTGTATTCTTTGAAGTTGTATGGTTTGCGCGAAGATAAGCTATGGTGGATGCCTGCAGGTAAGGGAACCTTCACAATTCATTCCTTCTATAAGTCGCTTACTTTGCTCCCAAACTCTCATTTCCCTTGGAAAAGATTGTGGAAGAATAAAGCGCCTCCCAAAACACTTTTTTTCACTTAGACAGCAGCTTTGGGTAAGATTCTGACTACTGATAATCTGCGAAAGCGCTAGGTAATTATTCCAGAATGGTGTTGTATGTGCAAGAAAGCTAGAGAGACAGTGGATCATCTTTTGTTACATTGTGAGATAGCTAGAGACTTATGGAGCAAAGTGTTCAGTCGAATAGGATTAAACTGGGTGATGCCTGCCACAATAGTAGAGGTATTGGACAGTTGGGTAATGCCGAGTGGTGTGCCACAAATCAAAACTGTGTGGAAGATGGTTCATATCTGCATCATGTGGAGTTTATGGTGAGAGCGTTACGAGCAGACATTTGAAGACAAGGAGCGGACAATAGAGGAATTTAGAGCTTTATTTTTCCGCACCTTATTTCTTTGGGATATTGCAGTAGATTTTAATGGCCTAAATATACATGATTTTCTTGTTTCTTTTATAGCAAACTAGATAGGTTTTATCTCTTGTATACTTCCTTGTATACTTGGGCTTTGCCTATTCCTATTAATACTACCGTTTACTTATAAAAAAAAAAAACTATCATAATCAAGGAATATTGTCCTAATACACCATAGAGGATAATGTGGCTTCTACAGCTGCATTTATTTTGAAGCTTTATGAATCTTAAGTAAAAAATTATCAAGAGGAGATCTCGTGGAGGCAAAAGTCAAGAGCTTTGTGGCTCAAGGAGGGGGATAGATGTACAAAGTTCTTTCATCGAGTTGCAAACTCACACAGGAGATTTAATGCCATAGAGTCCATGACTATAGATGAAGGTATATCCTCAGATCAAGCAGTAATTAAAGATCACATTGCTGTACATTTCGAACAATTGTTGAAAGAACCCTATGAATGGAGGCCAAAAGTGGATGGTCTAGTTTTTGAGGCCATTGATCAAAACAGCATGACTTGGTTGAAAAGACCATTTGAAGAGGAAGAGGTACGACTAGTGGTCAGAAAAATGAACAAGGACAAAGCGCCGGGTCCAGACGGCTTTACTATGGCATTTTTTCAGACTTGTTGGGAGGTGGTGGGAGGAGATGTCATGCAGGTGTTTCAGGAATTCTTCTCGTATGGAAAATTTGAGAAAAGTTTAAATGCTACTTTTATTGCACTTGTCCCTAAAAATGTGGGTGCCATAGAGGTGCAAGATTTCAAGCCGATTAGGCTTGTGGGCAGCATATACAAGATAATAGCCAAGGTACTTGCCAACAGGATGAGCATAGTAATGGATAAGATCATTTCTAAATCTCAAAATGCCTTTGTGAGAGGTAGACAAATACTGGATTCAGTTCTTATAGCCAATGAATGCCTAGACAGCAGGCTTAAGTCGGGGGTACCAGGTATTTTATGTAAGCTGGATATGGAGAAAGCCTATGATCACGTCAATTGGGATTTTCTGTTTTATTTGTTAGGTCGATATGGATTCGGGGAAAGATGGAAGGGGTGGATGATGCATTGTGTGTCGACGGCTCGTTTCTTGGTTTTGGTAAATGGTGATCCGGTGGGCTTCTTTAATAGTTCGCGGGGACTACGACAAGGCGATCCACTTTCACCACTCTTAATTGTCCTCGTGCTGGAGGCACTTAGTAGAATGGTGTCGGCAGCTGTAGAAGGGGGGTTTTCTCAGGTTTTTCAGCGGGGGTTTCTAACCATGGCTCCATCACTATTTCTCATCTTTTATTTGTAGATGATACGTTGTTGTTTTGTGAGGATAATGCAGGACATATTCAATCTCTAAAAGCTATCTTACTTTGTTTTGAAGCGGTATCCGGGTTAAAGATCAATCTTGCTAAAACGGAGATGGTTGCGGTGAGAGATCTTAGTGGGCTGGCCAGCTTATTGGGATGTGTGGTCTCCTCGTTGCCGTTAAAGTATCTTGGTCTTCCGTTGGGTGCAAATTTTAAAGCCAAGACCATTTGGGAGAAGGTGTTAGAGAAATTAGAGCGTAGGCTGGCCGGGTGGAAAAAGTTATACTTATCGAAAGGGGGGAAGATCACACTTATCAAGAGTACGCTATCTAACCTTCCCACATATTTCTTGTCCTTATTTCCCCTCCCGGTAAGCATTGCATCCAGAATTGAGAAACTCCAACGTGACTTTTTGTGGAGTGGACTAGGGGATGAGTTTAAATTTCACTTAGTTGGATGGGATAAAGTGTGTATTCCCTTGAGCGCTGGTGGGTTGGGGATTCGCAATGTTAGATCCTTTACTAAGGCTCTATTAGAAAAATGGTTGTGGCGTTATAATCATGAGAGGGAAGCCTTATGGAAAGGGGTAATTGATGTGAAGTATGGGTGTGCAAGGGGGGATTGGTGTGCTTTTTTTTTTTTTTTTTTTTTTTTGATAAGTAAAAATATTATATATCAAAGGAGAAACCAAGTATACTGAATGTAAACAAGAAAACACCTTGCCCAAAATGACCCAAAAAGTCCCTAATGACCCAAAAAGTCCCTAATGACCCAAAAAGCCCATGAGAAGAACAATCCAAAATACACCAAACCGGTCCCCAACCCTTATTTCTCGTAGAACTAAAATTCTACCCGAACACCCAACCCCAAGGGGGGATTGGTGTTCTAATGAGAGGAGGGGGGCTTATGGGGTTGGGTTGTGGAAGCACATAAGGCAAGGGTGGGGGACTTTCTCGGAGAATACTAGGCTGTGTTTGGGGGAGGGCAGTAGAATCAGCTTTTGGAATGATGTGTGGGTGGGAGATATGGCCTTTAAAAATGCTTATCCTAATATTTTCAGAATTGCCAAAGACAAGGAAGCTATGGTAGCTGATGTGAGGGTGGTTAGACAAGGTTCACAGGAGTGGAACATTAACCTCACTAGGGAGGCACAAGATTGGGAAGTGAGTGATCTGGTGAATTTTTTCAGCTTACTATATAACATCATTGTTACAGTTCCAGCTGTCGACATGATGAAATGGAGGCCTTCCAAGAACGGAAAATTTTCGGTATGCTCCTTCTATGACATTCTTACAGCTCAAGATAGGCCCTATTTTCCTTGGAAGAACATATTAAAGAGTAAAGCACCTCCCAAGGCTGAGTTCTTTGTTTGGACAGCGGCTTTAGAGAAGATACTAACCATGGACAACCTAAGAAGGCGTGGACTCATAATTACAGATTGGTGTTGTATATGCAGAAAGAGCGGAGAAACGGTAGATCATTTACTATTACATTGTGAATTTGCAAGAGACATATGGACTTACTTTTTCAGCAGATTGGGAGTCACATGGGTCATGCCAGGAACGGTAGTGGAACTACTAGCTAGCTGGAGAGGGATCACAGGGACACCACGGATTGCAGCGGTGTGGAAGATGGCACCTATTTGTATTTTTTGGTGTATTTGAAGTGAAAGAAATGATAGATTCTTTGAGGATCATGAACGCTCCTCCGAGGAGTTTAGGAGTTTTTTTTGGAAGACTTTATTTATGTGGGCCATTGCTTTAGAGTTAAATAGTCTCAACTTCCATGATTTCCTTGTAATTATTTCTAGTTCTTAATTTGGTATACTCCTATGTATACCTCCGGTGTACTTGGGCTATGCCTATCTTTATCAATATAATTGCTTCTTACTTATCCAAAAAAAAAAATTATCGACAACAAATTTGAATTTACTTGCAAGTTCCAACACGAACAGAATCTCAGTTATGGGTATATCACATTCTTTAGTGTAAGTCTCAAATCAAAGAAGGCATGAAGTCGACGATACCCATTATTTCAAATCGACAATTTAACACACAACAAGAGATTGAAAATGTGAAGTAATCGGTCATTGTTCCATTACTGTCTATGGGGAACTTTAATCAAATTCTATGGTTCCTCCCTAGTCACTAGCCTTCAACCGTGCCCCTTGCAAGTAACCCTAAACTCGATGGCGTTTTACACAGCATAACATACGTTCATTCTAAGCATTGCCGTAAGCCAATCAGTCCATTCACAGGAAGTGCCTATAGGAATTTCCAATCACCGAATAAGTATTAAGTCATGAATTGCACATAAACTCCAAATTTGACATCAATTAGTGGTTCATTAAATGTAGGTTCAATATTTCGGATTTGTAATAAACAATCAAATACCTCTTGAAGAAGTGTTCCATCGATGCTATTGAAAACCCGGACCAGAGTCCCCTTGGAGCTCGCCGTAGCGAGCAACTGCCCGTCCGGCGTGAGCGCGAAGCAGGCAATCCTCGAGTCGTGCGCCATGATAAACTTGGTTCTCTTCGAAGCATAGTGCTCGACCCGAACCTGTCCTTTCTGCAACCCGGGGCACACCAGGACCAGCGACGCCGCCAGTTGGGATACCGCGCAGAGGCCCTTAGGGTTCGAGATGGTCTCAATTTGGTGAAGCAACTTCAAGTCGGTAAAGTTGTACACGTAGACCTTCTGCTCCAGTACGACGACGATCCTGTCGCCGCGCAGCCGTACGGAGCGGACGTCGGAGCGAAAAGAGAGCTCGCCGATGCAGCGGCCCTGGTGGTCATCCCAAATCATGACCTTGCTGGGTGGGTACTGAGGGTGGGGTCCCCCACCGACGAGAGCCAGGATGTTGCACCGAAAGAGCATCTCTACTCCGGAGATCCCCCCGTCGTCGAAGTCCCGGCGGAAGACCTCGCGAAACGGATCGCAGTTGAAAATCCGGAACCCGCAGTCAGTACCCACAGCGAAGCACCGCTGGTCCTGGTTGAACGACAGGTGGAGCAGGGTCGGTGGATCATGCGGCTTGGGTATATTAGGATTAGGGTTCTCGTTACGGCCATGGCCATGGCCATGGGGTTCATGCGTTGCCGGATCATATGGTGCCGGAAACGCCTTGTAGATGTTAGGGTTAGCGTTCTGATCGTGGTCGTGGTCGTCGGGTTCGTCGCCATGGGATCCAATAGATTGGTAATCAATTGATCGGAAAGAGATGGCCGAATCGTTCTGAGAGTCGAGGGGAATAGACTGTTCCTCTTGAGTGACAAAATTAGGGTTTGGATTAGCGTTAGGGTTAGGGCTAGGGCTAGAATTGGGCCAGGGCGGGGATGAGAAGGTAGAGAGGGTGGCCATGAGAAGAGAGAGAGAGAGTAGGGGATCTCGGGAGTTCAAACTTCACACATTGCAGCCAAAGCTACGACAACGAGCAACTAATTGCGGCCTTGTTACTTTCTGATCTAAAGAAAGCGGTCGCGCTTCGGCTTCCTCAACGATGCTCCGTTAAAGACCCAACCCATGTTTAAAAGCTCATACGGCATACTAATTCGGTCCGGCCCAGCCAAAAAATAGTGAAACAGACAAAACACCATGCCGCGGATCGAATCCGAGTCAACCGCGTGACAGGCATGAATATTAATCACTATAGTACAACTATTTAGGGCTGGTTTAGAATAGTTTGTGAATAAATATTTTATTGGATTTTGATAAATGAGATTTGAACGTATTATAAAGTATAATTTTTTAATATAATTTTTATTTTAAAATTTAAAAAAATTATATTATTTTTTATATTTTGTTTAAAAGTTTGAGACCAATGGAGCACGACGAGATATGAAACACGTTCTTAACAATGATCCTAAAACTTAAGCAGATTTTTTCAATTTTAACTATCTAAATTAGTATTATAACTATTGGTTAAAATATTGATAATCAGATTTGAAGAGTGAATCATCGCAAATTACAAGGCAAGACCACAACTCTTTAATAGCAAGGTAGAGATATGTTGTTTTTGAACCAATACCATCATTAACACTTATAAATTTGTTGTATCCTAAACCAATGGACAAAAAAGATAAGGTGCCAGATTATTTATGTACCCAAAATAAGTTTTGTGTACCAAGTATCATGAGACTTTTGCTATCTTTGAAAAGTTGTGATATTCCAATTCTACCATCTTTCCTCCTGTCTTTGCATCAGATTGATATCGATAAAAATTGCATATGAATTTAATTGCACATCACAAATTAAAATGTTAAGGATGTATTTCACATCACCGCTAACATTCTCAACCAACATGTATCAAAAGAAGGTTAGGGGCTCAATGTGTCAAGAACACCTCCAATAAGTCAGTATTTAGGATGGAAAAATATAAAATCTCTAGGGTCATGAAAGTTACCTCAAATCATCTGTCATTACCAATTATATAGGAGTTTACTTAACCAAAAGAGATCGTACAATTGCATGATCATCTTTGATGATTTCAGTATGCTGAATATTAGGCCTTGGATAGGCAACAATCTTGGAAGGAAATATCACTTTGAACGAGTATCTTCGATTGCTATCCTTTTTAGGGAGGTTTGAGATCCCCTTGACGACTACATCATTAACCCACAATTAATAGGGTTTGGATTTATTGGTGATATCTCCATGTGGTTGTATGATATATCTCCTTATTTCTCATTTGTTGGGCTCGTGGTCTTGCGTTCGTGGGCCTATGTAAGGTGAATTAGGCCCAATCTGAGTTGGGAGATATCTTCCCCTCCATAAAGTCTCAATAAATTTTCACCAATTGTAAAACCAATTAATGTTTCTTTGAATCTGATAAGTCTAGTTATGGTTAGGCTCCAACTCCAACAAAGTTAGAAAGCCCAACTTTGACCTCTAACTCCGATCAAAGTCGGATCTCAAGTTGAGTTTCGATTCTAACTCCGATTAGAGCCTCGGAGTTGGAGTTGGGCTTCCTTAGTGTCGTCGACGACCTCTTTCTAAACCTTTCGCTTTCATCCGAAAAATCATAGCAATTCCCTCTCAAATATTTTACACAATATTCACTCTTAACCCTCGGCATACACCAAAACCAGAGTTGCAACCAACCAAATCAAGACTCATATTGTCGGAACCACTATCGTGACACCTAGAGGACGTCGACGATAAGACCTAAATCCCTTCTCTATCACTTTCTCTCTCCTATTTTATTAATCAATACTCTCTCCTTCTACCACCGCCGACCACCACAAAGGGTTTGAGGTTCTCGCATCAAAATAAAAAAAACTTTGCCACTAACACAAGAATTTTTGACCAAAAACACAAGAATAAAAAGGTCGAGTCTCGAACCAGAGCAACAATGGTTGCAACCGACATTCCAAGAGGGAGAGCAATCATGGCCACATTACCCTTGTTGCACCATGCCGCACCTTGCTTCTCAGACAACCGCATAAACCATTGGTAAGGATTTGTCGCACTGTTCTTTTTCTCCCAAATGCAGGTGTTTCTCGCCTTCTCAACATGTAATTTTGACTTCTTGGTTCTTTTTCTCCATAGCTAGTGCCAAGCCGCAAGGAAACTTTAGGAAGATAATTTTGGCAATAGTTGAAAAGTGGCAGTGGGCAGATAATTTAGACTATTTTGAAAAATGGCTTAGTAGACATTGGGAAGAAAGAAAGGAAAGGCCTAACTTTGATCTATCAAAGCAAACAACTTTTTTTTATAAAAAATTGGTCGAAGTTCAGAACCGATATCGACTTCGACTTTGACAAACTTCGACTCTGAACTTTGCTAACTTTTTAATTCAGTCGGACTCAGTCAGAGTCATAATCGGAGAGGGTGATCGACCGGAATTGGAGTTATGGAAGAAATGCACAGCCCAAATTCTATGGGTGCTATGAGGGTGGTCCATTCCGGTGTCCCGCCCCTACATAGGTGGAGGGGTAGGGTTGCTCCCCAGGAATCTGCCCCTGCACACCGAGGGCAGGGTCCTTAGTCCCGGTGCCAAGGGGAGGTGGTAGACCCTCCATTTATCTACCCCTCCATCCATGACCCACCACGATTGTCACAACCGTTAAAAAAAATTACAATCCTAAAAATATAGATCAACAACAAAATAGTAAAATATATATAAAAAAAAATCCACGACAAAAAAAATCTTAAACTAGTAAAAAAGTCCTTTGTAAAGTAATTAACAACAAATTGGAGAGAGAGAGAAAGAGAGAGAGAGAGAGAGAGAGAGAGAGAGAGAGAGAAGATCTGAGAGAAGAAGAGTAGGTGATGCCAAAGAGGAAAATGAGAAGAAAAGGATGGTGAGGGAGAGAGGCTCCAAGAAGAATGAGAGATAGAGAGGAATTTGAGGAAAGAGAGAGCAAGAGAGGTGGGAAGATGAAGATAGACCAGGGGGAGAAGGGTTTAGGTTTAACTTTACCCTCCTTCCAAAAGAAAAAACGACGTTGCTTTGGTAACGAATTTATGTATATATAATAGGGTTGGGCTTAAGCTAAACCTAACCTTAGGTGGGCCTAGGTCCAAACCACCCCTTGTCCCTGTTGGATATTTTTTCAATAGGCGGGGTTGCTTGCGCCACCCAAGCTGGGTTGGGGTGGTGGGGGGCGGTGCCCCACTGCCCACCCCTACTTAATTCTAGCTATCTTCAGAAAACTATCAAAGAAAACATTACTTTGTTATGGATGAGTTTGAAGAAGCATGAAATTCCCACCAAAACCATTCAAGAAAACATGATAAATGATATTTGTAATCATAGAGTACATAAATACAATGTACTCCTTTTAAAAAAAGTGAATAAATATGGGACCCACGTAAAAAATAATAATAATAATGGTGGACCCTACTTCTTTTCAAAATGAGTATGCGATGCTTGCACAACCTATGATTATATCTAGTATTACTCGAGAAATATTTGTGTCATACTTCTGCTACAATTCGTAAGAAACAAGATGAACAATGCTATGTACAGTCTCCATTTGGGGATTGCTCTTGTAAGCCTAGTTAGTTTATTTTTGTCTTTGAATTTTTTTAAAATTACAATAATATCTTTTTGAAAATGGTACTTTTTTCAATTTAATGAAGGGTTTGCACATGCAGTTCTCGAGTGGAGATTGCAAATAGAATTTCTCTATTCTCAAATATCATTCAAACTCAAACATTTTTCAATTTCAAATTTTCAATATTTGTTATCTAATCATTTAACTTTCTCAAGCTTCCAAATAAAATATATAAAATAATACTACTTATTCAAATTTCAAAATAAAGTTAATATTCAAAAATAAAATTCAAATTTTTTTTTAACTTTATAGTATTTTTATTCAACTTTTTGTCTCACATTTTTCATAATTCAGTAAAACATCCTAATTCAAATCATTTCATTATTATTAATAGATATAATGAAATATTCTAAATATTCAAACGGGGCCATTCTTCCAATCAGTGTACAAAAGCATAAAATCAAGAAAATTGTTTCAAATGAGCACGTATAAAGTTTGTTTTGAAATAATTCAAGTTGTAAATACTTAGTTACAGAAATACGATTATGAGTTATTATAGAAAATACCTTAAATTTAGAAAATTTAATTTTCACACATTTGATTTGAGAAGAAATTAACCGGAGGGTACATATATCCATGAAAACACAAAACGAAATTTGGGCATGTTGTAGGTGGAAATAAGGGGTGACAAATATTGTTTTCATATTACATTCGTATCGTGTCAAGTTATGAATATTCGACTATATAGGTAAATCAAAATCCAATCCGTTAAGCTAAACGTGTCAAATTTTCAAACCCTAATCCAACTTATTTAGATAACGGGTCATGTCAAGTTACCCGTTTTGACATATTTAATAATTAATTATAAATATGTTAACATAAAACTACTCATTTAAACCCGTTTGTTTCATGTAAATAGATTGAACTAAAATACATAACTCATTTGACTTGATTAACATAATTCTACATAAAATTTAAAATCTATATTTATTAATAACCACAATATCATAAAAAACATATATTAATATTTTTCAAATTTTAATATATAATAAAACCAATATTACAAACCATATAATAACAAATATGAGTACAAATATAAAATTACAATCTTAACAATAAAAACAATAAAAAAAATATAGGCATACTGAGACATACCAATAGTAAAACTTAATAATAATAAAATTTTAATTTTGAAATAAATTCTAAATTGGTCAAAACGAGTTGATTTTGTATTAAACAGGTTGACCCATTATTGACCCATTTATAAGTTGTGTCTTAACGGATCGATCCGTTTTGACCTGAATCTGTTAACATTAAACCTAAACCAGTTAATTTCATATCATGCTTGTGTCACATATTGCTACTCCTAGGTGGAATGACCTTGTGGAGTCTTGGTGCGGGTTGTTTAATGAGTACTCGTATACTTATAAGTACAACTCATTTTATAATCAATTAAAACAAATATGTTACTTCATTAATAATTAATTTTAATTTAATAAAACTACTATCCATTAAATATAAAATTATAAAAAATTTGTAGGTCAAACATTTTATTTGTCTAATGTTTGATTCCCTTGATCTTGAATTTGTCAATTCTTAGGGAGAGAGACTCATCCTTTTCTCTAGAAACCTCTCAGATAAAAAACGGTGCAAGGGCTCCTTCCTCCCTCATCTCTAGTTTTCTTATTTTCTTTTTCATTTGTTGGTGTTTTTCAGGGCTAAGTATGGAGGACGGCTGATTTGCTGCTCTTCAGCGTCCGACAACCACCATGCGCCCCACCATAAGTTTCCCAAAGCGTTGATCCTTCAAACGGCTAAAAAAGTTTGTCGAGCGGAGCGACGTATAAGCCACACACACAGCCCAAAGATAGCACGTGTATCC
Organism: Cyclocarya paliurus; assembly: GCA_029856935.1. NCBI lineage: Eukaryota > Viridiplantae > Streptophyta > Magnoliopsida > Fagales > Juglandaceae > Cyclocarya > Cyclocarya paliurus. The sequence continues at coordinate 14,359,084 of CM056949.1, forward strand.
CACGCACCACCACTCAGGGAGCCTTTCTGCTGCCACGCGTGGCTTTTCTAGGTCCATGACCACTAGATACTTTAGACCTAACCGTTTGCCATACCCTTAGGGTGGCGCATGGCTCTCACGCGCCATCAAGCCGCTGTTTGTGTTATTTTTTTTTCTCCAAGATTGAAAATGTGAATCTATATTTTTTTAAGATGTAATTTTGCTACTCTCCGACATCCGACAACCACCATGCGCCCCACCACAAGTTTCCCAAGACACTGATCCTTCAAACGGGTGAAGAAGTTTGCCAAGCGGAGCGGCGTGTAAGCCATGCGCGTGGCCCAAAGAGAGTGTGTGTATTCCATGCGCCACCACTAAGGGAGCCTTTCTGCTGCCACGCGTGGCTTTTTTGGGTCTAGGACCACCGACTACTTCAGACTTGACCGTCTGCTATACCCCCAGGGTGGCGCGTGGCTCTCATGCGCCATCACAGCCCTGTTTGTGTTATTTTTTTTCTCTAAGGTTGAAAATGCCAATCTATATCTTTTAAGATGTAATTCATTATTTTTTCATATTTTTTAGTTTCTGTAATGTCTTTTATTTTTAGAAAAATAAAAATAAGAAACAAATAGTCTCTTGAGCTTTCGTCCGTAGAGTGTGTCCTCAATTCTGCCTTAGACGGAGTATGAGGTTTGGTTTTACTCTACTCCGTATAGTATGGGGTTTGATTAACTTTGTTTTTTAATAGAGTTGTGCTGTCTCTCAAATTTAGATATGTAGAGATTTGCAGCATTGGATTAGACCATGTTAATCACGGGTGTGTATTAGGGAGTTATTAATGTTGTAATTGGCTTGTAATATATGTTTCAGGTCCAGTTTGTAATATCCGTTATTAATGAATACAATAAACTTTTTTCTAAACCATTTAAATATAAAATTATTTGTTAATATTTGAAATACAACACATTAAATTTTAATGTTCTAATTAAGGGCTAATTTGGAAACACAAGTATTCTCATATATTTTCAAATATTTTATTATCAAATATCACTCAAACACAAAATATTTTTTTATTTCAAATCTTCAACTTTTTCATCTAATCATTACCTAATAATTACAAAATATAAGAGTAATGCTAGATTCAATTTTAGAGAGTGTGTACTCCGCGCACTCCCTTTGAAAAAAAGGTAGAGTTTACTATTAAAAAATAATTTTTTTATGTGTGATCCCAAATTTATCAAATTTTTTTAAATGGAGTGTGCGAGGTCTTACACATTCTAAAACTGTAAATATTATTTCTCTTTAATTTTCTAATATTTTTATTTAATTTTTTCCCTCTTATTTCTTAAAATTCAATAAATATGTTAACTCAAATATTTCAATGCTATTAATAAACCATTTTGGTATTATTATAGATATTTTAAAACAATTTATCCAAATTACAAGGCTAAAAGAATAATTCTATAGACCAGTCACTGTAGACATCCTATATTCTAAATCTATAACTTTTTTATAGAGTGTTAAAGTATTTTTTATAGAATGTAAATATATTTTTTTATAAAATATAAAATATAAAATAATAAATAGTGACTAATAAAAAATATTTTTATGTGAAAATGGTTTCAACCACAAAAGCTGCTCACCATTAACAATAGTAAAGAAGAAAAAATGAAAAGACAAATAAACCCATCGATCCCTCATATAATTTATTTATTTATTTTTAAAGCGCACTAACTTTTTATTCCCACCGAATCGAGAAAAGCTTCCACAGCACGGAGTCGCACGTCCAGCCATTATTTGTTGTCAAAAAGTGCAGGACCAAAAATAACCGTTCGATTAATTCGAAGTATTTCATTCAACGGTGCAGAAAAACAAATCCAAAGGTCAAGTCTCTTTCCATGTAGTCCCGGTTGCACGGAATCCAGACTCCTTCCCGCGCAATTTGAATTATAAGCTTCCCCCCATATTTTTCCCAAAAAAGCATTTTCCAAAAATCGAAGCGTTTATGCTTCAATTCTTAAGTATTTAGAGCAGACCAGAGAGAGAGAGAAAGAGAGAGAGGTTGATGAAGACGAAAGCCCTAAAGAGAAGGAGAGAAATGAAGGGCACTCTGGCGAGGCAGTTGCAGCAGGTTCAGCTAGGCCAGGCCTCTCTGGTTCCCTTTCAGCTCCACCACCAATCCTCTTCTTCCGCCTCTTCCACCTTGTCCAACCCCTCTTTCTTCCACAATCTTCTAGGAAAAGATGCCGCCGATGTGAATCTTCCGTCCTTGTCAGGTGCCGGTGCCGGTGCCGATGCCGATGCAGACGACCGAGACTTCATTCTCAGCCAAGATTTCTTCTGGTATATCAATTTTTCTTACTAGCGAATCAAAACTTTTATATTTTTTAGGGCTTTAATTTGCAATTTGGAGGTCGTTTCGTGCTATCGTCTGAGAGCAAGAGAAAAAAAAACTGTTGCGTGTTTTTTTTTTATTAATCTTGTGTTGGAGTGAAGCGAATCGGATTGAACGATGTGGTTTTAGGTATTTTGTTCTTTGTTGGTTATCTGATGATTTTTTTTATTGCATATTTAAATGTTACAACAGTTTTCTTATGGTTCTTATGGTTTTGGTTATCCCGGAACGCAGCACTCCGGACTATATCACCCCGGATAATCAAAATGTACTGAGCAGTTTCGATTGCAACAAGGTGACGTAAATAAGGGATTTGTTGCTTAGTTTCTGCTAAAGAATTGGTGTCTAAACTCTAAATTGAATGCTTTTCATTTTTTTTATCCACAGGAAAACGTTCCTTGCCCAGTGTCCCCGGACAAGCTGAATACAGTGAAAAGTAAGAGGCGTCGGCCAGGTAAGATCGGTTGTTGCAGGCTTGCAGCATTTGGTGATTCCTTTTTGCTGGTTTATTGTTCTTAGATGATATATTAAGCTAAAATTGACTTGCATATACTGATAGAATCACGGGAATTTTTTGAGTTACATCCAATGAATGGTGTTGTTAGACTAAACATGGGTGTTTTCTACAAGCATGTGATTTGTTTACTATAGTTATGGAGCTTGAGATGGCTGCATCCACGACTTAAGATGTTCATGTAGGAATTTTTGAGGCATTTAGAACTGAAATTGTCCACAAATTGGAATGTTTACGCGAGCTATTTAGTATGAGTAGTGTGAGGCAAGTTGTATAATGGTAACCATCGTACATTACTAGTTAAGATGTTCAGTGAGCAGAATATCAGGGTAGGGTGACGGTTTATTGTGGCAAATGGTAGTGTGCATTGGAAATGTGAACTTGACTTCGATTTAAATTATAAAACTTCCAAGAATTTGGATTTTTTTTTAGAGACCATGAAATTGGAGAGAAACTTATCTGAAATGGATGTCAGCATACCCCCTGATGTATTGAATGAATATCATTATCGGAATGCATTTCGATGAACATGTTTAACGAGTTCAATTAAGCCATCCAGACTAGGGTCTTAACGTAAGTTAAAATCCTGGTTTGTGAACATCCAGGCATTTTGGCACTTCATAACGTGTAATGAATATGTTTACAAGAAATGATTACCACTCCATGAGTTTCCATTATTTTGCTGATAGAAACTTTTTAGTGGCTACAAAGTACTGCCTCCCTTTTCTTCTTAAATTTCCTCTCTTTTGGACAAGTATGGTGCATCTTTGTAACTGGACATCTATGCTTTTGGCAGATTGTATCTTGTTAAATCCTCTGAGTCCTAGCTTGTCTGGCCATCAACAAGTGGTAGAACTTGCAAATGATACTTTCGATATAGAAACAGATGAAGTAAAGTTAGATAAAACATCAGTGTCTGGAGCAAAGAAGATTCATAGTTATGTTTCTCAATCTGCGGTTGCATTACGCTGTCGGGTTATGCCCCCTCCTTGCATTCAAAATCCATATTTGATGGGTGCTTCGGAAATGGATTTGGATCCTTTTGGCAATCGAAGATCAAAATGTGCAGGTACAGTGCTTGTTTTAGAAGCTTATTCTAAGATGTATTTGAAAGCTTTTCCATCAATTTCCCCCTTTTTTGGAGGCGGGTATCAAGCTGGCAAAAGGCTAGCAAAGATTCTTTATCTTGAAGTTTTAATCGCATAACGTTGAAATCTGCAGGTTTCTTCCCTGCACTTACTGGTGGAGATGGACTTTCACGGTATCACACTGATTTTCATGAGATTGAGGTACCTTTACATGTTGCAAGAATTATAACTCTGCGAAATCATTATAATTATTAGTTGTCAAGTTTATGGTCATTATGTAACTTATTATTTATTTATTTATTTGCTTCCCATTTCCAGCAAATTGGTGCAGGGAACTTTAGTCGGGTTTTCAAAGTCCTGAGGAGAATTGACGGCTGCTTGTATGCTGTGAAGCATAGCACACGCCAGTTGCATCAAGACACAGAAAGGTGGCTACTATATGCCTTACATGCTTCTATCTTTTGGTCGAGTGATGTGCTTACGCAATAATGTTGCACGTTGCAGGAGGAAAGCTTTAATGGAGGTTCAAGCTTTGGCTGCTGTAGGTATGTATATATTTTGCATCACTTTTTTGGATTTCTTATTATGTTACTAATTAGTTTCACCAACTTGCCTTTGTAGGGTCTCATGAAAATATAGTTGGATACTATTCTTCTTGGTTTGAAAATGAGCAACTCTACATTCAGATGGAGCTCTGTGATCACAGCTTATCTATGACTAAATCTTCTCAATTATTAACTGAGCAAGAAGTGTTGCTAGCCTTGCATCAGGTTATCTTCTTTCAGTACCATTTTGTACGCCAACCTCACAGTTGAAAATATATTATAGCTATATAACATGTTGCACTTGCAGTACCTGAAGTCATAACTAGACTGACCACATAGAACAGTGTTGATTAAATTTATTTTCTTTTGCAAAAGGAACATGAATAAGACCACTAATCTAGAATGCTTTTTGAAGAATAGGACTGAGAAAGTACGTCTACTGCTATATCTTTTCCTCTAAAAAAGATATAGCAGCAGATATGATTGAATGCTCCTAAGTCAACTCATTTATACTTTTCTTTAAAAAATCCATCTGTTTGGATGGTGATATTTTACCTATGAGCTACTTATTTCTTGTGTGCGGTGCATTTCAATCACTGATAGACGGATTAGAAATATTGTAATGTTTAGTGAAATATTGGAAGGCAACCATGGTTAGCATGGAAATAAGCTTTATCATTGAACTTTGTGAAGAATTCTAGATTTTGAGGGTTATCCTGTTTGTAATTTGGTGTTCAGATTTGTTCTTCATATGAATACATTATACAATGCTAAAAGCAAAGATGAAATGCAATCTTTTATTTTAATTTTTCTGAACTTGGTGCTCTATACTCTTCAATCGATCTGAACATCTTAAATATGAATTTTCCTGTACCATTATTATGTCTATGTCATTTTTGATGCCTGATTTGCACAGGTGGCAAAGGCATTGCAGTTTATACATGAAAGAGGAATTGCTCACCTAGATGTCAAACCTGATAATATTTATGTAAAGAATGGTGTTTATAAGCTTGGTGATTTTGGATGTGCAACTCTCACTGATAAGAGCCTGCCAATTGAAGAGGGTGATGCGCGCTATATGCCTCAAGAAATATTGAACGAAAAATATGATTATCTTGACAAGGTTGACATCTTCTCCTTGGGAGCTGCTATTTATGAGCTTATTAGAGTGTCACCTTTGCCAGAATCACGATCTCAGTTTCTGAATCTTAAAGAGGGAAAATTGCCACTCCTTCCTGGCCATTCATTGCAATTTCAGAACTTACTCAAGGTGCAAAATGTTCTTTTGTCCCAAGTTCTGCTTGAGTTCTTTATAACCAAGGAAATAATGTTCTCACTCATCTTGGGAGGGTGTGGAAAGCAACTTAGGATAACAAGTGCAAGTAAAATTGTAATTAGAAGATTAAAAGGTTGAATATCGTTGATCTGCATCTCTATTCTGCTATAGATGATATAAGCAACTACAGGTCATAGTTTGACTGTAATATTAGTATGCTTAAGTTGGTGTCGCATACTTCCTTTATCATCTAACAGACAAATGCCTGTTCTAGAAGAAACTTGCCATTCATTTTTAAGATAAATTTCGAAGCTGGTTTTTAGTTACAAGGAGTTTGCAACATGGTTGATTTTCTGTTGTTTTTGCCAATTCTGTCAGGCAATGGTAGACCCAGATCCAGGGCGGCGGCCGTCTGCTAAAGAGTTGGTACAAAATACGATATTTAACAGGGTGCTCAGAAATGCAACATAACAATTGCAACCATGATACGAGTATTTTGTGTGGACTGGAATGTTTTGTATATGCAGCCACTAATAATCAGCTGGTGCAGGGAAAATATTATGGGGTAACTTACGAATGGCCAATTCTGAGAATATTTTTCCTTCATATTTACAGTGTTTATGCACCAATTTTGCCCCTCAAGGTGCAGATTTTGTATAGTAGGTTAGTGGCAATCTTGAGCAATGATGTGTTATGGATTTAAGGTATGTAGTGCGAACCTAAAACTTCCTACGCTTTTAGTGTTTGCAGTATATCTATTGGTTTTCCTACATTGATTGTAACTCTTTCCACTATTTCATGGCCACAGAGTTAGTATACACAACATGCCAATCAAATCCGATGTGGCATACGCAGTGGATGTTGTAAAAATATAAATTTTCTCAAATATTAAACATGTATTTTGAGATTTCTTTAAAGAAATCTGGAATAATAATAAACAAATCTGGTATTAATATTAGTAGATCTGGACCTACTCTAACACTCTTTGCTGATGATCTGATAAATTAAAAGCTACTATACAAAACGCCCAATCCTTTAAAAAATGCATAGAAAAATACTCAAATTGGTCTGGACAGAGTTTATTCTGGAAAATCTTCAATTCAATTCTGACAGAACACTTCCTCAAGTAAAAAGATACATAAAAGATCTATTGGGTTTCAAATCTTCCAATTCCAGAATTAAATATCTAGGAATTTCTATTGCTTTCACCACCTCAAGAAAGACCTACTTTGATGAGATTCAAGAAAAAATAACTTAAAAATTTGCTGGGTGGAAAGCAAAACTCCTTTCTCTAGCGGATAGAACTACCTTAAAAAGATCTAATGCAAGTGCTATTTCATCCTACATCATGTCAACCAAATGGATCTCCCAATCTGTTTCAAAAAACATTGATAGATCCCTTATGAAATTTTGGTGGAGATTCAATCCAAACGAATCTCACAATTTCACACCATAAGTTTGGAAATCAATCTGTCAACCAAAATTATGGGAGGTCTTGGATTAAGGTTGACTTCAAACTTTAACAAAGCACTCCTTTGCAAGCTAAGTTGGCAGATGATAAATGGGAGCAAATCCATTTAGAAGACAATCCTTGAGCACAAGTATCTGAAAAACCTCTCATTCCTTAAAATTTCACCAAAAGCGTCTAACTTTTGGTTTTGGAAAAGTATTTTAAAACAAAGGGATCTTCTTAAGAATAGTACTTGTCACCAAATAAACAAAGGCACCAACTCAAAATACTTTTCTTCCTATCCCTTAGTTTGAATCCATCCACAAAGACCTTGGTCTTTTGGTATCTGAATTGACTCTAGTGGAACTCATAAGATGGAATGTCCTACTACTCCAAGCTATTTTCCATCAGAACACAGTTAATGAAATTTTAAAAATTCCTTTGGCCCAAAATAACTTCCATTCAAGGGGGGATTAACGCTATGTTTGGGCAGCGAGAAGTGTTGAGAAGTGTTATGAATAGTTGTGAGTAGAGATTGGAGTGAGTTTGTGGGTCCCATTGAGAGTAGTTTGAGTTATTTGGATGTATGAAGTATGTTGAGTTGTTGACTTTTGAATTTTGAGTTGAAAAGGGTGTGGGTCCCATCAATGATTGTTTTTTTTTAGGATGATGAAATGATGATTTTATTTATATATAATAGTGATAAATATTATAGTGATTTTATTTTTATATATAATAGTGATAAATATTATAGTGATTTTATTTTTTATTTATATATAATAATGGTAAATATTATAGTGATTTATTTTTTATTTATATATAATAGTGATAAATATTATATTGATTTTATTTTTTATCTATATATAATAGTGATAAATATTATAGTGATTTTATTTTATTTTTATATATAATAGTGATAAATATTATAGTGATTTATTTTTTATTTATATATAATAGTGATAAATATTGTAGTGATTTTATTTTTTGTCTATATATAATAGTGATAAATATTATAATGATTTTATTTTATTTTTATATATAATAATAATAAATATTATAGTGATTTTATTTTTTGTCTATATATAATAATGATAAATATTATAGTGATTTTATTTTATTTTTATATATAATAGTGATAAATATTATAGTGATTTTATTTTTTATTTATATATAATAGTAGATAAATATTATAATAATTTTATTTTATTTATATATAATAATAATAAATATTATACTGATTTTATTTTATTTTATATATAATAATAAAATATATAAAATATATATATAGGGATGTCAGCGTGCAGTTTTGCTTTGCGTGTCCTTTCAACGAACAATCTTGCTTTGTTTTGCGTCACATAGGATGAAAGTATTTGAAAGTATTTCAAATTCATTTGGATGGACGACTACTCTCATCCGTACGAGAACTATTTAGAATAGTTGAGAATTCTTTGACACCCAGACACGCCTTAAGTGATCTGGACTCAACATGCCTTAGGGATCTTTTCAGTGAAGTCTGCTCATGCAACTCGGCTTGTTGGTTTTTGGAGATGAGATGAAATGAGTTGAGATTAAAGTTAAAAAGTTAAATAAAGTATTGTTAGAATATATTTTTTAATACTATTTTTATTTTGGAATTTGAAAAAGTTGAATTGTTTATTTTATTTTGTATTAAAATTTGATAAAGTTGTAATGATTAGATGAGATAAGATGAAATGAATTTGAAAAAGTTGAATTGTTTATTTTATTTTGTATTGAAATTTGAGAAAGTTGTAATGATGAAATTGAGACGAGATGAGATGTTTTCTGAAAACAGACGAGGCATAAATTTTCTCTTTGACCAACATCAATCCACAATCAGTCCAACTATTTGGAGAAAGGCCTGGAAACTCAAAGTTCAGGGTAGATTAAAGCTACTTACCTAGAAAATCATGAACAATATCCTTCCCACCAAGTCCTTACTGAAAAATTGTCCTCCATTGAGTGAAAACCAGTTAAATTGTCCGATATGTGAGTTTGTAGAAGAAACCCTCACTCATCTATTCCTAAGCAGCACATTCTCAAGAGTTTTGTGGAGACAATCTCCTTGGCCCTTAGATATCTCATGATTTGCTCCTAGTGGGATCACAAATTGGACAAAATGCTTACTCAACCATTCAAATTCCCTCAATATACCCACTTTAGAAGAGTACCAGTTCCAAATCTTGGCCATCTCTTCAATGGGCAATATCTAGTTTTTAAGAAACAAAATTGTGCATCAGTCCTTTAATCCCACACTGGACAAGTTTATGACTGGGACATTAAAGAATTTTAAAGAATATTGTAATGTTTGGGGGTAATAAACAGCTGAACAACCTTGTGAACAGGAAGGCCATAGCAAAATGCCATTATTTTCTAACATTTGATGTATCAGTGAGGAACACAGGAAGTACTACAACAGCAGCTTGCAAGACAACAAATATGACTCTGTGGTCTTTGTAAAAACTAGTTTTATCAAATCTCAGAGTGCTAATCAAGGAGAAACCACTGCACTATATTTAGGCATTGAAGAAGCTAAAGCTCAACTGATTAAAGAAATAACAATAGGTGGAGATTTTCAAGTGCTAATAAATGCAATTGAAGAATTAGAGAAATCTGCTAATTGGATAATCGAGCCTATAATTAGGGACACAAGAATACTTCTACAATCTTTTGATAGTTGGAGCATTCGAAAAATACATTCAGATCACAATCGATATCCGCATTATATTGGAAAATGAACTGCTTCAAATTGTATTTATACAAGCATATCTCTTATTTCAATTTTCTATCCTCCATGTCTTTTAGATTTTCAAGTGAAAAGGATCCACCTGAAACAGTCTAACTATGGTAGCTAAAAGGCTACTTGCTACAATTTTAGCTTCAATGCAATCTCTTGACTTAAAAAAAAAAAAAAAAACTCTAGTCTTAGAACATAATCTAACGAGGAAAATATGCAAGCAAGTCTGCCCCCAAGTTGAATGCAATACACGTGCGTCTATAAGTCTAAAACATGCTACTAGCCTACCAGTGAAAAGACACCGCGTCCAATAAAACAAAGAAACCTATGCCAAGTTGCCAACAAAGTCTGCTCCCAAAGCAACCTACAAGCCTTTCTATTTTGAAACGGACAGTATAGGTTTACTATCTATCTACTATTTATTTATTATTGATAATATATTTATTTTTTTATTTCAAATATTTTTTAACATTATTCATTAATAAGAAAAAATTAAAAAAATATATAATTTTATTAATAATCACTTCTTTAATCATTAAATAAAATACAAAATTAAATAAAAAAAATAAGAAATAAGTAGTTGAACGGACTATCATTTTCTTTTGAAACGCTGCCAACTCCATAATGTGCGAACTTCCGGTGTCCGACAGATTTGGAAATTGGACGTGTTTGAGTCTTTGATTTCTATTCCCCTATTTCTTGCATCACACGACTCAATCTCTTTCCAACCTCACTGTTTCTCAATTACTTTTATTAGACTTGAATTACTCCACGTTTTCCATTAAAGTTGTTCCACAATTTTGAATCATCATATTTTCTTTGTAATTTCAACCAAATAATAATTTTTTATAATTAAATTATTATCTTTATAAGTCGGTATGTAAAATACATCATCTGTATTATTGATGTGACCCTATTTGATTTATAAAATTCAAATCTCTAATTTTTTTTTCAAATCAAATCTTTGCTATAATATGTTCTATACACTGACTTATGAATAAAATTCTTCTATGAAAATTTTTATTCAAATATTTCTTATAACCTTCTTAATTAAGAAAAGTTTTAAGTTTACATAAAATACAAATAACTTATCTGTCGTGAGAATATTATCCTCTTTCATTTCATTTCATTGAAATAAATTTTATTTATAGAATAATATTTTCACTAATTTAAATCTTTATAAAAATGAACTATATAAATATAATTATAAAAATTCAATTTTTTTTTGGTTAAAAATTGTAGAAAAGTTATAACATCTAATATAAGTAATTTGATTTTGTCGACCTTAAGTAATATATAAGTTGTGAATAAATTTAAACTTATTAGGATAATAAATGAGCTATTTGTAAATACAAAATGTAATTAGATGATAAACTTGAGCTCTACTTATGCTTGAATAAGAAGTAATAAACATAATTTAGGTTTCATTTGGATAGTGAGATGAGATGAGATAGTTTTAAATAAAAATCGAATAAAATATTATTAGAATATTATTTTTTAATATTATTATTATTTTGAGATTTGAAAAAGTTAAATTATTTATTATATTTTGTGTAAAAATTTAAAAAAATTATAATAATGAGATAAAATTATTTCTGTATTCAAACGAGACCTTAACCAACCCCTACTGACACAAACTCGACTTCTTTACCCTCTAATTGGAATCCAACTTGAGTCCAATAATTCCGTTGAAATTGGACGGCTGGATGGATGCCATGTGTTTTATATCTTTAGTTGCGAGGCACCGACACGGAATGCATATAATGATACGCGTTTCACCGGTTTTGTTTATACTTACTCCAAAACTGTTGCACATAACCCTTAAACGTGTTAGTCCTATTAAAGAAGTCGATCAATATGGTCCATATTCAATTAATATGATTCTTATAACAATTGATCTAAAAAACTTGGTCTGATTCAAGCCAATTCAGCTGATTATAATCGAATTGGTTAAAAATCAAACCAATTTTAGTAAACTACTTGAATTATTTATCGAACTGCTTCAATCAGTGAATTTAAGCCGATTCAAATCAATTCTAAACGATTTTAGATCAATTTGAATTAATTCCAACTAATTCAAAATTATATTTACTTTTTAAATTGACTCTAACAATTAAAAATTTTTTTTGTACAAAAAATATAATAGAATTAAACTTATATTAACTCTTTGACCAATGTATTCAACCGAACAGTCAAAGAAGTGTCCACCGTCACATGTTAGGCGTCACTTATCCACGTGTGCAATGCCGAGTAGTGCTTAGAATTTGCCCAAGCTCTCGTTTTCTTGTTTGACTTTTGGCATAATAAATTAGAAAATTTTGACATGATCAATCTTGCATTTTCCTAGTGTTACTAAAAATTCTTTGAACTTTTGTTTTCATACATTTCATTCTTTGATTTTATGACAGATTATAATTTAGGACTCATTTGGGAATACAATTGTTCTAAAATATTTTCAAAAATTCTCAAAAATTTTATTTTTAAACATCAATCAAATTTAAAATATTTTTTCACTTTAATTTTTTAATTTAATTATTACATAATTATTACAACTTTCTTAAAAGCAATCTGCCTATATATGGTTACTGTGATGGTCCAAACAATAATATTTTAGATTTGAGTAATGTTAAGTATAAGTTTCAAATAGATAAATTAAGTTATTTGTAAAAAAGTAGACTCTACTAATAAAGAATAATTTTTTTTATATTTTTTAAAAATATAATCTACTTTTTTATAAAAATTTATATATTTAGTATTTGTATAAATTATTTCTCTTTAGATTTGCCGAGGGCTCTACTTCCCATATGGAGGGAAGGATTGTTTCCCATTTGTATTCCATTTTCTCGGAAGAAGAAAAGAGAAAATAAAATCAGCCCCCTCCACGGGCCCCCGTGTCCCCAGGCCGAAGAAAGGACAATTTACATATCAGGACATTTTAGAAATCGCGGCCGCATCTAATTTTCTCGACACATTCATAGCATGTTGATTTGAATTTGTTTGCTGGCGATCGTTTATTTATAACCCGGACAAATGTCAATAATTTTAATGCAGCTGGTCAAATAGTGGGGCTATATATATATATATATATATATGTATATACCTTGGGATGAAGATCATGTACTTGGAAGCCTTGTTAATTTTAATTAAAAAAATTCTATTCAACACTTCTATACCATATACTTGCTCTTATAATTTATCTTTTTTTTTTTCTCAACATATATATATATATATTTATATATATATATATATATATATTTATAGTATAAGACTGCTGAATAGAATAACTCTAATTTACATGAACAATTCTATTCGGTATGAATATCAATCAACAATCTGTATATAGCCTTATAGGATCATGTATTTCTCTCATCAAATTAACTTGACTATCTAGCTAACTTGAACCGACAATGAGAGATAATTTCAAGATCTTTTAACTATTATCCATTCAATACCGATATTATATGGTCCGAATCCAATGATCAATATCGATATATATGTTTCTGAATTCGTAATTTGGATAATTAAAAGTAACTACAAATAGTCATGTTTATATCTATTCATATTCAACATGATCGATCTTTAAGAGGCCTTGCCGGGATGCCAGATATCATTATATGCCAGATAACAATAAATATGTGTGTTTGAATAGTTAGTGTAAAAATAATAAATCACGTATTGATTAAGTGGATGTGTGTGGTGTAAAACTTTTATATAAAATTTCTTTATATATTCTCAAAGTTGATAAAAAGTATAACTCGTAGCAAATTAAGCTAGGGTTGTGAACAGTATGATCTCTTCATAAGTCGATCGTTATTAATGCTAATTTGATCTTGTAGACAGAAAGATTTATACGAATATATTTATAATACATCTATTGATGTGATAGGAGCTAGAAATACTAAAATCAAAAGAGAAGAGGTTTTGCTATACATCAGCTACTATTTACTTTCACATTTTACGTCTTATAGTTTTTTTTATAAGATGTAAGGTAGTAAATAGTAACTGATGAGAAGAATTAATAAAGTCAAAAAGATGCACACTTTTTCTATCACGTGTAAGAATTTTGAGAAACCCAATCTTATCTCGACACATTTGACTTGGATATGAAGAATTTGAAGATTGATGTCCTTTTCTGGCCCAGAAAATGAGTGTCAATAATGCAGGCTGGTCAAAAAGTGGCAGCTGTATATGTACACGATATGTAACTTAAAACCAAGAAATCGGCCAGGACATAGATATTTCTATCTATTTTTGACGCCTATCTAGCTTGTACGCGAAGATCATGGTGGAAGAAGCTGCGCGCAAGCTAGCTAGTTTCAAATTCCAAGTTGCACATGAAGACATGTCCAATTTGAATATCCTCTTCTCTACATTCAGCTTATTCCGGGTTAATTAATTTCCTCATGCATATAATATATTTATGCATATATCATATCATGTTGAAGTTTAATTAATAGGAAAAAAGAAAAAGAAAAAGAAAAACAAAAATCTTAGTGTTTTCAATCATGCACAATAGTTTCTATCGAAATTAGTTTCAATGCATTTTTTTCCCAACATCATTTGGTTTCAAATGGGAATTGGGAATTGTTCAAATGAGTTATGTTATATATTAATATATTGGACGCTTTTTACCAAGACTTTCTACTGATAGTGCATTTTGTATTTACTTTTTTTTTTTTTTTGCTTTTTCTAAGTATTTTTATATTCTATTAAACATTTTTTTAAAAATAAAAAATTCACATATTTATTAAAAAACACTTCCTTAATCATTAAATAAAAAAAATAAAAAATAAAAAATACATATCGATAGAAATTAATCTCGATACACTTCTTCGTTGGCTTTATCATTTTCCGATTATATTTTGATCTCACTCCCATGTTAGCATACTGTTATTGTCTATCATACTACGTCAATACAGCAGGATAAAAAATAAATGAAAATATATTAAGAGATTTGTTTTTTAATTTTTAATCGCAGCATCACACGGAGAATTTTTCTCCCTTCGATTTAAGATATGTTTGGAAGATAAGATGAGAATTTTGTATTTTGTTTTAAAGTTTAAAATATTATTTTTTAATTTTGAGATTTAAAAAAATTGAATTAGAATTTGAAAAAGTTATATTGGAATTTGAAAAAGTTGAATTATTTATTATATTTTATATGAAGATTTGAAAAAGTGTAAAGATGAGATTAGATGAAGATGAAAATTTTGGGTGAAACATGTTTTCCAAACATATCCTTAGTGAGTGATTTAGGCACCAAATCGAACTAAGAATGGATTTTACGGCCGTAATACATGATGCCAAGAAACTTGTGTTCAATCATGAAAGATAAATGATTCGTACGAGCATCAAATACAAATTCGTATAAGTTTTTATAAAAAAATAGATCCATATTTAAAAAGTGTAAAAAAAATTTATTCTTTATTAATGAGATCTATTTTTTTACAAAATTCTTATATAAAACTTGTCTCTTTAGAATTCATCATAAAAAGCTATTACAATTTTCTTTTTCCTCTATAAGTTGTGAGCTTCTGCATCAAGACAGGAATAATGAAAAGCTATTACAATTTACAAATGAAGGAAGTAGTTTGCATATAATTAAATTTTTTCAAAACTTCTCAACTCATCTTATCTAATCTAATTATTATAATTATTTTAAATTTTCATATAAAATAAAATAAGTAATTTAACTTTTTTAAATCTCAAAACAAAATTAATATTAAAAAAAATATTCTAACAATATTTTATTCAATTTTCAACTTTCATCTCATCTCATTTGTGAAAAATGAAATTTTTTTTTGCTATCAAGTTAGGGAATGATGAATAAAAGAAAAAAGATGAACCTTTTAGCCACAAATATATTTTACACAAGTAAATTTATAAAATAATGTGATTTAATATAGTATATTAGATTGTAAATTTAATTTTATTATAAAATAGATCTAATAGAATAAATGAAATCTCATCAAATTTTAAATTTATTTTTATAAAATATATTTATGACTGTATCATTTCTTAAAAAAAAGGGTCAAATGACGAATTTTCTTTCCCTTAAATAAATTATCTATTGGTGTTGTATGTGCTAGTCTTTAAAATAATATTTGTAATATTAAAATACGTAAGTTTTGTATATTTCATTTTAAAAAAATAATATATATGAGATTTAAATAAAAAATTAATTTTTTAATAAAAAATTATATTTATTTTTAAAAGGAGTGTTCAAGTCTAGACTAGACTTTTTTTTTTTTTTAATTCCCAACAAATGGCGAGGAGCCGCCACCAGCCAGATTTCTGTGCACTGAAAAGCAGGATGAGCTTTCCTGGGATGCTGCGCCTAACTCGCCCTTGACGTAGAGCAGTACGTACCCAGATAGCTAGCTACTTCTGTATAGACGTTAAAAAGATGTTTAATTTGTGGTGGGGCCCGGGTCCTGAATCACATGACCATCCCCATCAAAGTAAACCAGTAAAACTACAACTTGATCAACTCCAGGGACATCCCGTGGGGTGATGACGATTCACACGCATTTGAAAAAAATGGGCGTTTGCAGATTGTAGCCCCTCTGATCATTCAAACCTGCCGGCTGTGTCTTTTACTATATAAACCTGACCTCCATCCTCAGTTCCTCGGCTATCCGGAAGTAGCACTAACGTACTAGTTAAGTGCTTGGTTCTTCTGTGTTTCTTTAACAGAGTTTCTGGGTTTACAGAAATGTCTGGTGAAGTAGCAACACCAGGGAATCCCGAACCAAGTATCATGGAGGAATTTCCCAAAGAACTCACTAGGAAGAAAACTTTACGAAGATATGATTCCTTGGACCTTGAATCCTCCAAAGTCCCAGGTCGTCACGGCCATGGCTCCAAGGTTAGTTTTCAGAAATTTCCAGTGCATATTTAGTTCCAGCTGCATGTTCAATTAATATAATATTTTTCTTCTAATAATTACTATCGTTTTCATCGTCATCTAAGCGACTATTTTAGACTTTTTCACTCGTGTTAGTTCTAATTGTATCATTCAGACAGTGATCACTTATTTCTTTCTTTTTGAAAATATTAGGCTGTGGGGTGGTCAGTGATCTTACATCTAGCATTCCAGAGCATCGGAATTGTGTACGGAGACATAGGAACCTCGCCGCTGTATGTGTATGCGAGCACTTTCACAAATGGGATCAAGCACAACGACGACATATTGGGTGTTCTTTCTTTGATCTTCTATACTCTCACCTTAATCCCTGTCGTTAAGTACGTTTTCATCGTCCTGCAGGCCAATGACAATGGCGAAGGTACCTAAGATTTTGCGAGTCCTTTAATTAGCCTTTTAATTCTCCTTTTCTTTTCATATAGTTTGCTGCATGGCCATTGTACGGTATGTAAAGTTAGTCGAGCTACCGATTTTCAGTTGAAAAAAAGGAAACGTTATCTGCATGCTTGATAAGGTTCAGAAACAGAGATATTTCGCAGAATTGAGTCTTTTTTTCCTTGCAACCTGTGAAAGATTTCAAAAATAAGTGGAAACATCAATTACTGCAGGCCGTTTCAGTTCTGATCATAATTAATGCGTGATCAAATTTGTTTAATTAGGAGGGACTTTTGCCCTGTACTCTCTCATATGCCGTTATGCTAAGGTGGGTTTGATTCCAAGTCAGCAAGCTGAGGATCAGGAGGTTTCCAATTTCCGGCTTGATTTACCAAGTGGTCGCCAGAGGATAGCATCAAGGGTCAAGGCTAGCCTGGAGGGCAGCCATTTTGCCAAGTTCTTCCTGCTCATTGCAACAATGCTTGGTACTGCCATGGTGATTGGTGATGGTGTTCTCACTCCTTGCATGTCAGGTTTGTTGATTTCTTCTGTACACAAAAGTTTTGTGAAAAAGCGAAGATCTGCTGTAGGCATTGCCGATTTCTTTAGAACGACACAAGAACATAGAAGTGTTCCATCTCTTATTCGCTCATAATTTTGTCTGAATTTTGACTTATAAATTCCAATTGACAGTTCTATCGGCTGTGGGAGGCATCAAGGAAGCTACATCTGAAATGACAGAAGGTATCCCACATTTAATTGCCAAATCGCAATTTCTTCCACCTTTAAATTACCGGCAAATCATTCTTTTGTAATCTGTTCATTTACATATGGATAACTAGCTAGCCAGGTGCACAAGTTGAATAAATAACTTCTTGTTTTCAAGTGACAAGTTATAAGTTGTACCACTATGAGCGGTTTGGATTCAGAAATAAGATGAGATGGTTTTAGATGAAATATGAAAGTTGAAAAAAATATTGTTATAATATTATTTTTTAATATTATTATTGTTTTCAAATTTGAAAAAATTAAATTATTTATTATATTTTCTATAAAAATTTAAAAAAATTATAACGATGAGATGAGATAAGATGCTTTCCGAATCCAGATGGTCGTAAGTGACAAGTTTTTTTCCTCCCAAAACAGATATGATTGTTTGGATATCAGTAGCAATCTTGATCTTCCTGTTCATGATTCAAAGACTCGGAACAGACAAAGTGGGCTATAGCTTTGCACCAATAATCTGTATTTGGTTCGCATTCATTGGGGGTATTGGCCTTTTCAACTTCATCAAATTTGATCCAACTGTTATCAAAGCCATAAACCCATATTACATTGTACAATATTTCCGAAGGAACAAAAAGGAAGCTTGGGTTTCTCTTGGTGGAGCTGTTCTTGCCATAACAGGTCAGGATTTGTTACCCATTTCGTACTCGATAATTGTGATCTGAATTACCATGAAAAATTGATAATGAAAACCTATATAACCTCAAAAATGCAGGAACTGAAGCACTATTTGCCGATGTTGGCCACTTCACAGTTCGGTCCATACAAATAAGTATGTGCTCAGTGACCTACCCAGCTCTCATTTTGGCTTACTCTGGACAGGCTGCCTTCCTTCGCGAGCACAACGATCTTGTTAAGAATACCTTCTACAAGTCCATACCAGGTTAGGAGGAAAGAATTGTTGTTCTGCATGCCTTGATGTTTCTTCATCTACATATATAAACATATTTTTCTTTAACATGCTCGATCTAGCTATGATATCTTAGCTGATTGTGGTCCTTGGCTACTTGGATGCAGACCCTTTGTATTGGCCAATGTTTGTGGTGGCCATATTGGCATCAATAGTAGCTAGTCAAGCTATGATTTCAGGGACTTTCTCCATTGTCCAACAAGCCCTCTCACTTGGGTGTTTCCCTCGGGTGAAAGTCGTGCATACATCGGCTAAATATGAAGGACAAGTTTACATACCAGAAGTCAATTACCTTCTCATGTTGGCTTGTGTTGGTGTCACTTTGGGTTTCCGGAGCACCGAAAAGATTGGCCACGCCTACGGTACGAAAACACTACCCTCACTTGCATAGATAGCCTTTCATGGAGTCTTCAATTATTAGTCTATTTTTTTTTTTTAGCAATGTATATATATTTATTTCTTTAAATTCTTGCATACATGCAGGTATTGCAGTGGTATTTGTGATGACCCTCACATCAGCATTCGTAGTACTAATCATGCTCATGATATGGAAATCCCACTTGCTCCTTATATTATCCTATGTTGCTGTTATTGGCTCTGTGGAGCTTCTGTATTTAAGCTCAGTCCTCTACAAGTTTGACCAAGGAGGATATCTTCCCCTAGCCTTTGCCTTAGTCCTGATGAGCATTATGTATATTTGGAACAACGTGTACAGAAGAAAGTACTTTTACGAGCTTGATCACAAAGTTTCTTCACAGAAGTTCGAGGAGATTGTTGCAGATGCAAAGTTTCGCCGAATGCCAGGGTTGGCCTTGTTCTACTCGGAGCTTGTTCAGGGCATTCCACCTATTTTCAAACACTATGTTGCGAACGTGCCTGCACTGCACTCTGTCCTCGTTTTCGTCTCCATCAAGTCGCTGCCCATCGGCAAGGTTCCAATCGAAGAGCGTTTCCTCTTTCGTCGAGTGAAGCCGAATGACCAGAACGTGTTTCGATGTGTTGTGAGATACGGATACACTGACATGCGTAACGATCAGCAAGAAGAGCCCTTCGAGAAGATGTTGGTGGAAAGATTGAAGGAGTTCATCATAGATGATTTTTGGTTCTCCCAAAATGCATCAAGCAATATTAATGCAGTCGAAAATGATGGTGGGAGTGAGTTGGATGGTGTTTTGGCGGAGGACGGAGAGAGAGAAAACCATGACGATACGAAGCATGATGAAGAAGAGAGGCTGCAAGAGGAGGTGGAGAAAGAGATCGAGGGAGTGGAGAAAGCATGGCGTGCAGGGATTGTTCACTTGATTGGTGAGAATGAAGTGGTTGCGGGGAAAGGAGCGGGTTTAGGGAAGAGATTTCTGATCAATTATGGATACAATTTCTTGAAGAAAAATCTTAGACAGACGGAAAATGTTTATGATATTCCTCACAAGCGTATGCTAAAAGTGGGCATGACTTATGAGCTTTAGTTTAGAACTTGTTCTATATCTATAGGAATTAGTACAGATTGGATTCAGGTGGGGGCTGGATTCATGTTTGTCGGATGCCCCACTTGCCTTTGCTAGAGAGAGGAGCCTGGGTTATGGTGCAGGTCTTCTAAATTGCACAAGTGATAATGTATAGTTATAGAAAGTAATAGATTTAACTATTTATGCTTATCTCAAAATCTTGAGTTGAATGCATCAAATCTTGAAAAATAAGATAATATTCTATATTAATGTTGGCCGGCCGGATGGCCACAAGAGATAATATTCAATATTAATAATATAAATAGAAGATAGTAAAAGTATACATTATCGCTACATAAAACGATTTAAAAAATAGTAAAAATATATGGGTGCCTTTAATGAAAGAGTCATGCTAGCGTGCCGTCTAGCGTGCCATCTGACCGCTGGACATGATCGCTAGTACAAAGTTGTTTTTTTATTTTTATATTTTTTAATATATTTAGATATTTTTAAAAAATAAAAAATATATATCAATACACTAAAAATTACTTTCTTAATCATTACATAAAAATTTAAAATTAAAAAAAAAATTAAATACATAAGCAGTCAAAATCAGACAGCAAATTCAGGCGGCATACTAACATTTTCCTTAATAAAATCACTAATTTTTTTTAAAGAATTAGACCTTATAAAAAAGATGTAAATTTAATTATTTATATTTATTTTAATACATTTTTTCATGGGTGAGCCAAATTTTACGTAAAAGATTTAATTAATGAGATGAAATATAGTGAAGGTTTGAACCTAATTAATAATTTCATAATTTATATTTATTTTAGCACCGCCCTGGTCCTCACATATAGCCCCATAATTATGCTGGAAATGATTTGAATATGTTGAAATAAATTAATTTGGTACAATGTCGAACCAGTAGTACTAGAACAATCATGACTTGTGTAAGGGGATTTTCCCCCTTTTCTAAACCCAGCGGGCTGTGAATGAAAGTTAAGGGAATTAAGACCAATGACTTAGCCTAGAACAAACCAAGCCCATGGTTAAGGTCCTCTGGACGCAACCTGCAAGAGGGAGGGTGCTGCAGGGGATGAGACTCGTTGATCTAAAGGCCCCTCATTCGCATAGTTGGCGTAATGTGCAGGGAACCGTTGATCTTTTAATAGGAAAGACATTAACGGACCACTAAGGATACTGTATGGCATAAAGAAATAAAAAAATCACGCCGCATTAATAGCACCACTACCCAGACTACACACCACATTAATGACACCGTCGCAAAGTCACGCCGCATTAAAGGACTCTAACACAGGAAATAATACGAAGGATGCAGACTCCATGGGGGAAGACATGATCTGTCCCCCTAGGCGAATAGTATAAATATCAGGTTTTAGGTACGAGAATATCTATCTTTGATCCCTAGAACTCTTTCCCTTATTTACAAAATTTCAAAAATACTTACTAATTTTGGCATCGAAGACTCCTCGGCCCCAAGGCCGCCCTCTCATAGTTACCTTCTCTCCTATCTTTTGCAGGTTCATTTTGGATGACTTGAGTTGTCAAAACCTTGCCCAAACAAGTGTGAAACACGACGTTAACAATGGTGTCATCTTGTAAATCTTACGTGTCTTTCTCATGCCTACGACAACCTGTTTCGGACAACTCAGGAGATACATGGGAGACACCATGGAAGTAAGATTGGAAAACAAGGAGGAATGGGTGACGAAGTTAACTGACGAGGTGCAAACACTTCGTAAGGAAAACAAGGAACTTAGAAAACCTCTGTAGGAGTGGGACGGTGAAGCAGAGTGCAGCAATAGTGAACATGCGGGGTCCCGAAACACACAAGCTGGACTAAATAGGGAGGAGGAGCAGAAGAATATACAGGATGAGCTCCATAATCTTAAAGAAAAATATGAAGAGATAGCAAGGAATGTGTGTACATCGTTAACGGTGGACTAGTTGCTCACAAGCACGGGTCTACCCTACACGAAGGAGGTGATGACGGTGCTCTTACCACCAAAATTCAGGGTCCCATGTATGAAATATATGATGGAGGAAGGGACCCTCTTGAGCACTTGGAAACTTTTAGGACTCACATAACGCTGTATGGCTTCCTAGGTAGCGTATAGAGCGTTTCCACTAATCCTGAAAGGGCCGGCACACTTATGGTTCGGGTCTTTGGCACCTGGATCAGTGGAAAATTTTGACGAGCTAGCTAGATTGTTTTTGACTCAATTCATGTCGAGTCGAAGAAGGCGACATTTGGCAGCGTACCTCTTCACCATCAAACAAGCAAAGGACAAAAGCTTGGAGTCCTACCTAGCCCGATTCAACAACGAGCGCATGACTACTAACGACCAAGACGAGAAGATAACCTTAGCGGCGCTTCTAGGAGGAGTTTGGCCGCAATCCCAATTTATGGCCAAGCTGGCAAGGAGGAATCCCGTGATGTTACGAGAGTTCATGGACAACGTCGAAAACTTCATCAACGCGGAAGATACTCTTCGGGCGTTGATGGAACCAAGAAGGAATGAGTTGGAATGAGCAGAAAAGAGGCAAAGGCCCTGGCTAAAGCTAAGCCCCACGAGAAGCTGGAGAAGTGCTCCCAAGATAATAGGCGGAAGGAAGTCTTGACAAGGGAATTGGGACCTTGGTTCAACTAGCCCACATTGACCATCCATGAGGCTGATACCTTTACCGCCTGAAGGGAGGATGACTGGGGTATAGCATGCCGTTACTTGCACATACCACATGTCCACCTCACATAATACCAATAATTGCTTCTCCCAGCAAGGTAGGAGGGAACATGAGAAGTAGGAAAGGAAATGCCACCCCTCGGCCCAGAGACTAGAGCAAGAAAAAAAGGGAAAGGTCGAGAGAACAGAGCAGGGATCGAGGCAACCAGCATAGGAGGGAAGACAACCCTTGGCGGAAACCACCGGCGCAGGAACCACAACAAGTTCATCCTCGTTCTCCACCATAGGGGGGGCACTTAGAGAAATCCAAACCGTAGCAGAAGGATTTGCGAGTGGAGGTGTTTCCTCCTCGAGCAGAAAAGCACACGCCTGGCGGGCCCGGTACCACAAGGTGTACTTGGCTGAGTACATCCCGCCAAGCATTGAATGGGTGACCCTATCCCTGTTATCTCCTTCACAGAGGCCGACGAGGAGGGGGTCCTATACCCCCACGACAACGCATTGGTGGTCACTATGCTCACTGCCAACTTTACCACCCACAGAATTCTCATTGCCAACAGGAGTTCTGCAGATATCCTATTTTTAGGGGCCTCCACCAGAATGAGAATAGATGCTGCTCGGCTGCAACCAGCGCCCATGCCATTGAAAGGCTTCTCTAGAGGTATGGTTCAGCCTGTGGGCACCATCACATTGTCGGTTCTTGTTGGCAACAGCCCCTGCACGGTCCCTATCATGCTTGACTTCCTGGCAGTAAGGACCCCATCTTCATACAATGCCATTATTGGAAGGCCCACCCTCAACAGCTTGCAGGCTGTCACATCGACCTACCACCTCAAGATGAAGTTTCCAACTCCCCAATGAGTGAGAGAAGTCCGAGGCGAACAAGTTTTGACGAGAGAATGCTACGTCCAAGAGTTAAAGCAGAAGGATGGTGGGCTTACCTTGGACAACACTGACGGGAAAGAATAGGCCTTGTACCACTTAAAGAGCCCTGATAGGCCTTTGTTTGCAAATCGCCTTATCGGGCTCGAGGGGGAGTAAGGGTGCATGGCCCTAGAGGGAAGAATGAATAACAACTTCCCCGGCCGAAAACTCAGTTTTCCTTTATCTTGTAATATTTTTTTCTCAGTCGTGCAATTTCTTGATATTTAATTAAAAAATGTGATTTTTCAGGACAGTGCAAAATGCCTACTTCGAACTTTGCGAATAACAAAATCTACAATGACAAAGCCATCAACGAATTAATGTTTACCTACTCTGTAATGTTAATGAGCGGGAGTGGGTCCATTCCCAAACTGCTTGAATAACATACCTCCCGAGGGGTCAAAAGGAAGGGCTAGGCTAAAGGGCGCCCTACTCTCCCACGATGGAGAGCAGGATCTGCCCCTCTAGGAGCCTGAATAGCTTATCCCGACCCCCATCGTAGCCAAGAGCAGACCAACCACATCGTTATTCGAATAAGTTACCTCCCCCACGGGATACCAAAGGGAAAGGTAGGCCAAAAGATTGCCTTATCCCTCCTGTGACGGAGTGCGGGTTAGCCTTCTGGCTGCCTGAAGATGAAGACTTACCTTCCTTGCGAGCATCAACCGGTAGGTGCGGGTATAGTCACAAATTGCCCGAACAACATACCTCCATGTGGGATACCATAGAGAAAGGTAGGCCTAAAAGTTGCATTGTCCCTCCAGCAACAGAGAGCGGGATTAGCCCTACAACATCCCGAATGAATTACCCCAGCCTCCGCCTTAACGAAGAATGGGATCAGCGCCAGCATGACCCAACATTTACCTTTCCTGTGATATCAACGAGCGGGTGCTGGTCCAGTCTCAAACTTTCCAAACAACGTACTTCCCCCGGGACCAAAGGGGAGAACTAGGCCGAAGGTTGTTCTACCCCTCCCTTGATGGAGAGCCGGTCATGCCTTCTTGGTGATTCGAATAGCTTACCCCGACTCCTATAGGGCAAAGAGCAAACCAGCTATATCGCTGTCTGAACTTACCTCCCCGCGGGATACCATAGAGAAAGGTAGGCTTAAATGTTGCCATGTCCCTCCCGCAATGGAGTGGGGGTTAGTCCTTAGCTACCAGAAAAAAAAAACTTACCTTCCTCGTAAGCGTCAACAGACGGGAGCGGGTCCATTTGCAAACTACTCGAAAAATTACCTCATTGCAGGGTAACGGGGACTAGTTAAGCCAAAGGCCACTCGGACCGTCCTGCAGAGGAGAGCGGACCTAGCTTTTGGGTGGCCCGAACACTTACCCTAACCTCTGTGGCGAACGAAGAGTGGGTCCTGCGCTAGCTTGGCACAAAATCTTACCTTTCCTTGTGATGTCAACGAGTGGGAACAGTTCAATCTCAAACTACTTGAAAAAATTACCTCGTCGCAGGATACCAGGGCCGAGTTGAGCCAAAGGCCGCTTGGATCCTCCCATGGTGGAGAGCAGGGTAAGTTTGGACTAGCCCCACGGTTGTTCGAAGAAGTTACCACCTTAAGGAACCAAAAGGGGTGGATTGACTTAGGCATCTCGACCTCTCCTCAATGGAGTGTGGGCTTAGTCTTTCGGCTACTTGACGTAAATAGAATCTCCAAAGAAGAAAATGCATCACACAGGAAGCTACACAGTATCAACAAGCATAAGTGGGCCCGATCACAAAATGTCCAATACTCACAATAACTCAAGGACAAACCGGCTAGCAGCCACACAAGGAAATTACCTCCTTGGGGGTTTAAAGAGATAGGTCGGCCTAAGGCGTATTGATCTCTCCTCGGTGGTGAGTGGGTTGAGTCTATGAATTGCTCAAATACTGGAGCAAAAGGCACTGACATCAATGGCGTGGACAATAGTAGCATACAACAAGTATGGTGTGATACAGGCCAAAGGACTTAGGTTTGCGACATTAACCACTCTCCCCAAAAGAGTAATGATAACATCCTTATTTGGTGAGCAGGATGGATACAAAATGTTAAATGAAGGAAGACATGTATAGTTCCAAATTGCCCGGGCAGCCCACATCATTGCGGATGAAGGAGGCAAGTCAAGCCAGAGGCCGTCTCGTTTCCCCAAGATGAGTTATGGGGTCGGCCCCTCCGAAAATTCTGAGCGATAAAGGAAGGATAAAGTGGGAGAAGAAAAGAGCTAGGCGGAGTAAAACGTGACTGGAAGATGAAGAGAGAAATGAAGAATACCAGAACTAGGAGAATATAGAGAATGCTAGTTTCGTAAGACAAAGTCGTTAAGGCCTTAAGAGACAGGCCACATGACAAAGGTTGGCCAAAGCAGCTCGAACGGGGAAGCTGCCGGTTGGCGGGGTCATCAGGTATAGGCCGGGTACTGGCGTGATGGCTGTAAAGCCCTATGTGGCAGATCCTTGTGGCTAGCCCCCTAGGCCGACCATACAAGAAGAAAGAATGAAATGGCGGAAAAGAGAACATGCAAAAGACATAGCCGGATATGGTCAACAGAGTAACAAGTACAACGGTGCACGGCTAAAGCCAGTGGGTACGACAAAATTGGGAAGGCATCGTCGATAAAGATCACAAGGAGGTCCTGGGAGGACGACTATACAATAAAGGAAACCAAGTGCAGCACGGATGGATGAACGATAGGCTAGCGTGGTGGGCAGAAATCCTACAGACTCCCACGCCAAAATTCCCTCTAAGCCGGTTAC
Source organism: Cyclocarya paliurus (assembly GCA_029856935.1). Taxonomy (NCBI): domain Eukaryota; kingdom Viridiplantae; phylum Streptophyta; class Magnoliopsida; order Fagales; family Juglandaceae; genus Cyclocarya; species Cyclocarya paliurus. The sequence continues at coordinate 14,385,907 of CM056949.1, forward strand.
AAAAAAAAGAGAAGAAAGAAAGGAGAGAATGCAAAAAAAGAAGACTTAATGGGCAGCTTGATACGATGAAAGTGTAATACCCTGCTCCTTCCTTTCTTCTGACGTAAGCAATTACGTTAGATGTGTCAGCCTGCTCACTCCCCTCTCTAGTGTCTAAGAGCCCCGTTACGCGTGCTAGACCCCACTGGCGTGTTTTTAAAAGATACTACGTAATTTATAAGCTAGTTTTGTATTTTAAAGTAATGTGTATTTCACATGAAAGATTCTTATTACTATTTAAATAGAAAATATTTTAAATAACTCAATTATAATATCTTTGAAGAGCTCCAAAAATATTATAATTGCAAGGAATCATTTTATATAAATGATTCCAGTTATTTAAAATATTAGGTGATTTAAATAATGATGGAATCTCTATTTATTTAATAGTTTACTCTTTTAAATATTTTAAGTAAGATTTCATCATTTTTATAAATGATGAAAGAATATTAATTTAAATAATATTCTATCTTAATTCCTCTCAGTGCTTTTAAATAAGTTAGTTTTCATGCATTTTCAAATCAGTATTTAAGGGTCATCGTAGACCATTTTTATAGACCCCCAGATGTCGGGTTTTAGGATAAAACCCCAGCCCTTCTCTCTTTTCCCTCCCCTCTCTCGGCTTGCAGCGTACGTGGCCCCTCTCTCTCTCACTCGATCTCCTCCACAGCCCAGCTCGGCACCGCTGTGCGCCGGCGTGCCTCACGACCCACACCACCGGCCTCCCCTCCCTTCGGCGAGTCCCCCTGCACCGGTATCACCCCCGCACGCTCTCTCCTCCTCCTCCCTCGGTGGTGCAAGCCCGAACGGGCTTAGAAGCCACAGCGCCGCCGTGCGCCGTTCTCCGGTGCCACCACTCCCTCGACAGTCTCCCCTGCCACCGACTGGTCCCCTCCAGCGGCCTCAGCCCCTCCCATGCAGCCACCTTCCTCCACCATGCACGAGCACAGCAAACCCATGCACGGGTTCACTGTGCGGCCTCCTAGCGCCGCCGTGCGCGGCCATCTCGGCCACCGGCCACCACCACGAGACTCCTCAGGTCTCCCCCTTCCTCCTCCCATGAACCCACGGTCAATAGGCCTCTCCTCCACCTCCTGGTGTCCCCCTCTCCACCACACGGGTTTGGCCCGATCCGCTGCCGTCCGCCGCCACCCACGGCGAGTGGCCACCCTAGCCGGCATCCTCAGACCACCACGAACCCAACCACACCACCCACGGCTCCACACTCTCTCTCACTCTCCCACGGCATTTCTCCCCCTCACAGTGCACGGCCAGCCCTCTTCCACCACCACGGACCACCGTGCCGACCACCACCGAGCCTCCACGGCTCCACTAGCAACCTCCCCTAGCCTAGCCCAAACTTAAACCACCACTTTACGTGGTGGGTAATCACTGCACGTGATGGGCAGTCACTGCGCGTGATTGACTGCCACTGTACACGGCAAGATCCGCCGTGATACGCTCATTGCCATAATCATCAAGGTCACCGTAGACCCTTCCAAGACCACACCTAACTATCCAAACACCTAAACAGTCACTGTACGCTGTGTAGCCACCCCGTACGTTCCTCCGGCGTGTTCGCTATGACGGTCAACGAGCGACGCATGGGTTATCCCGTTGATGGTATAATTATCTATCCCTCGCTATTTATGTTAGATGCTAGCTAGTTGACTAGGTTGTGGACTGTGCTGCTAGTATTATAGGACTGCTGTGTAGTATGATGGTGATGTGATGGGCTGTGATGTGAAGTGCTGGCGTAGTTGGGAAGTGTGTTGTGTAGTATTGGGGACTGTGCTGTTGGTGTTGTGGTCTGTGCTGTGTAGTGTTGTGGACTGTGCTGTGATGTGTGGTTGTAGTGCACGTGCGGTAGTAGTGACGTGGTGTAGTTCTGTGAGTGGAGTACACAAAGAGTGTATGGAGTACACGTGGGATGTACTCCATGTGGTGGAGATGTTGCACCATATGGCGTATGTGCCATAGTGGTGACGTGGCATGGTTCTGTGAGTGGAGTATACGGGGGATATACTCTATGTGGTGAGATGGTACATCGTATGGCGTGTATGCCATAGCGGTGACGTGGCGGAGTGTTGTAAATGGAGTATACGTGGAGTGTACTCCATGTTGGGAAACGATGCACAATACGGCATGTGTGCCGTATTAGTGATATGGCAGAGCGCCGTAAATGGAGTATATGTGGAGTATACTCCATGTAGTGGAGCGATACACTGTATGACTTGTATGCCATAGCGGTGATGTGGAGTAGTATTGTGAAGGGAGTACACGTGGAGTGTACTCTATGTGGTAGAGCGATACACCATATGGCGTGAGTGCCATAGTGGTGATATGGCGTATTTCTGTTAATGGAGTATACGCGGGGTATACTCCATGTGGTGAGACGTTGCACCGTACGGCGTGTGTGCCGTAGCGGTGATGTGGCGGAGTATTGTGAATAGAGTACATGTAGGATGTACTCCATGTGGTAAGGCGATGCACCGTATGGCGTGTAGGCCATAGCGGTAATGCGGTGTAGTGTTGTGAGTAGAGTATACGCGGAGTATACTCTATGTGGTAAGTGCTGCACCGTATGGCGTGTATGCCATGGCGGTAATGTGGTGTAGTGTTGTGAGTAGAGTATACGCGGAGTATACTCTATGTGGTAAGTGCTGCACCATATGTCGTGTATGCCATGGGGTAATGTGGTGTAGTGTTGTGAGTAGAGTATACGCGGAGTATACTTTATGTGGTAAGTGCTGCACCATGTGGCGTGTGTGCCGTAGTGGTGATGTGACATAGTATTGGGAAGGGAATATGCGAGGAGTGTACTCCCTAATGTGCAGCGATACACCGTATGGTGTGTCGCAAGAATAAGGATGGTTGCGTAGTTGTTAGGGGAAGAACTTGGTGTATGGTGTCGAGAACTGTGGAGCAGTGTCCCGAAATGGTTGCGAAGTATGGCTGTAGTCCAAGGCGACGGGTGTTGCCATGTGATTGGTTTATGACGGGGAATAAGTGCGAAGTGGCTAAGAAGTATCAGAGCAGTGCAGCGGAAGCATGATTGGGCAACGTTGTGAAGTGACGTGGTCCATCATGGAGTTGCGCTGTGATGATTTAAGATGTATGTAAGGTGATGTGACAAGGTCACGATATAGTTTGGGAACAGTCTCGAGCTATATGGCGTGACATAAAGTACGGTTATAAACAGAGTCCCATAATGTCAACAGTTGGGATAAACTGTCATGAGGGCCGGGTAGCACGAAAAGTCATGCTAGCCGGGTATGAGAAGGTTGGTAATGGAGTATGGCGTTCGCCATACGAGTCCGTGACCAATGTATTAAATGATGGTTTTAAGAGATAAAAGGGTAAAGTACGTGTGTTGTCTGGTTAGACACATATGCCGGACGGATTCACCATATATAATGGATAATCTGTCCTATGTATGATGACACGGTAATTAAGTCTCAGAGTGGCTCGGAGCCGTGTGACGTGAATGGATGGTCATGAGAAGGAGAGTGAGCTAAGATACATGAGGGTAATGATGAAGGTACTGTCTAAGAATGGGATGCGTGGCTTAGTAAGTCTAAGTCATGCGTCGGAATGTGGTTAAGAAGAAGAACAGGAGAAAGGTCCTAGTGTCTTAATTCTGAGATGAATATGAGTTCATCCTAGTGAGTAAGCACTCGAAGTAGAACGTCAAGGTTGAAGGAAGTAGAGACCGTAATAGGTATCTAAGGGTTGTATTATAGTAAGAAACGTGAAAGAGTATGGGATAGAAGGAGAGTGTTCTCTAAGTAAAGCATAGCTCTATTTATAGTCAGTTGCTTATGCACTAGATAGAAAATAACGTTAAGGTTATGTATGCATGTAGGTTGCCATCTGACAAGGGCATGAATGAACTGTACGGTATGAATGGACTGTATAGTATGAAAGTAGTATGGAGTCCAGGTAAGTGTTACGTTCATACTCTTCTAGAGTTTTCTAAAGATATAAAGAAGAAAAAGAAATATTTTTTCCTACGAAAACGAAGAAAAGAAATGGTCTCCCTTTCAAGGGCAGATGTTTTACGAAAAGGAGAACGAAAAGTAACGTATTTAAAATATAAGTATGTACGGCCTCCTTTGGCAGCCCCTGTTCACGCACCCAAAAGTATTAACTGTATGCATGTGAATGGATGACTATACGTAGTACCTATTGTATGTATTTTTAAAGGAAAAGACGATGCACGAAAAGATGTTTTTCGGGCTCTCGCCCTAAACGGACGTTTTTTCACGAAAAGATGTTTTTCCATGAAAGCACAAACGAAATGAAAAGAAAGGAAATGCATGCTCATGCACATGAAATGAATAAAAGCTACGGCTCTCTAGAGCTGCCATGAATGAATGAACGTAAGAAAGAATGAAAGAAAGTTATGAGCACGCATAAATGTATGAAAATACGTAATGGCCACATGAAATGAATGAACGGGGTACCCAAAATGAATGAATGGGCAGATTGCAATGCCGGGCGGTAGTGCACCCAGTGCTGCATCCCTGACGGAAAGGGATTCCAACTCGTGGCCACGGGCGAATCCATCGGCCCAAAAGGCCGCTAACCCCAGCACACGGGGCGTAACAGTGTGCACTGGCCTATGAAAGTGATAAGAAAAGAATGTATGAATGCATGACACTCTTCAAGAAATGAAGGCAGTAACAGGGGAAGGTTTTACTAAAAGAAAAGCACGTTTTAAATATGAAAACCCCCGTCTACTGACGTTTATGAAAAGAAAAAGTAATGTATGAATGCACGGCATTCTTTAAGAAATGGAGGCACTGACGGGGGAAACGTTTTAAGAAAAGAAGACCAGTTTTAAAGAAGAAAAAACCCCGTCAGTGATGTTTCCAAATGAAAGCATGTATGCATGTACGTATAGTATGTATGGAATGATGAATGCATGATTGAAAACCTATGTTTTTATATTTTAACGGTATGAAGTAATGCTTACTGAGTATTCGACTCATTTTAGTTTTTATGTGTGCCCCTCCCCCCACAGGAACTGAATGAGCAGTACGCTCAGGAGTGACATGGCCAAAAGGAGAAGGGCACGGAAGTCTAGGCATGATGGTTTTGAATGTAAGAAAGGTCTTTTTATTTTAAAGATTTTATTTCCCACTCCAAAACTCTTTTATTATAGAAGCACTTTTTATTTTATAAAGTAGAGTCTTGCACCCTGGGAAGGACTATAAAAGATGTTTTAAATCGGACGGTAATTCCCGTCGTATTTTCTAAAATATTTTATAAAAATACCCACCACGAGGACGGGCGTTACAGAAAGAACCAGGTATTTTCATTAATTAACTTTATATACAAGTCGCTGGGCGACAAAATGCAGATACATACATTTGGCCAAAAGAAAAAAGAAAAGTAAGTACAAAGCAATAGAGCCGCAGCACCTCGGGAAACTAAGGCATGGAATCGTCAAGTCTCTGCATCAAGAGCACCAGTCTCGGGGGCATCAGGAGTAGGATTACCCGGCCTCGGAACGATGGGCACGGGACCAATAAGACTCGAGAAAGCATCAGGCATCTCTTTCTTGAATAGGTTATGACCAAATTTGAAGGCCACTGTGTTGGTAGGAATGTTGGCAAGATTAGGGCCCTGCATATATTTTTGGAAAGACCTCAAACGCAATTCCGGTCTCCTCAAGTGGTGGTCCCACATCAACCTACGACCCTTGACAGGCCTGTGTACCTACACTTCATCACGAACTCCCGAGAACAACTTCAGTTGCCTATCCAGGCAAAGAGCGACATCCTACACTTGGGATAAGTTGTCCTGAAGACTTTGTTTAAGCCGCTCCAATTGCTCCCTCTCTTGCCTCACCTTCCTCTTTAGTTTTTTTTGGCTGTGCTCTAGCTTCTTGACTGTCCTACGCTCATTTGCTAGGTCAAGTAACATCCTCTCCAGCTCGTGCTCCAGCAGCTCCCTCTTGTTCCTCTCGCCATAGGCATAGTGAAGGAAGGTGTTAGTCATCGAATAGAGGCTTAGGTTCTCTTGCTCAATGGCCTCTTGGCCATCCATAATAAAAGCTGCCAGCTGAGAAGTACCTTGGCAACAAGAAGGACTGACATGTAACAATCAGCAAGGGAAGACTAAAAAGCAAGAAGAAGGAAAAAGTTAGGAAGGAATAACTGAACCTTGTGAAAAAAGCCAGACAAGCACTTGACGACCTGATTGATGGCCACCACACAGCTTCCTCCCATTTCCAGCCGGGACAAATGAGGAATAACTTTTATTAAGCCCTCAGCCTCAGACGATTATGCGGCCACCTTAGGAGGAGCAGTTTGACCTTCTCACGAACCTTCCAGACCGGAGCCGATTACAACATTTAGAAGGGGATCACCCTGCGTTAGGTGCTCTGCCTGGAAAAGGCGTTTCTTCGTGCCAACCTTCCAAACTCGTGCCAACTATAATATCCAGAAGGGAATAACCCCCTCTAGGTGCTCTTCTTGGATGGGCGGGTCATCGACCAGACTCCTCGAACTCGTGCACACATCAACAAAGGGATCCTAACTTTAGTGGCAAGGCAAGTTCAAGCAGTGATAAATTCCCACCGTACTTATTTGGTGAGAACTAGTGGAGATTTTATCCCTATTCTAAACCCAACGGGCCTGTGAATGAAGGTTAAGGGAATTAAGGCCAAAGGGCCAGTCTAGAACAAACAAAGTCTCCAATCTGACCCATGGGTAGGGTCCTCTGGACGCAACCTGTAGGAGGGAGGGTGCTGCAAGTAGTGTTTAGTTCTCAAGTGCCCTTCCACGTAGTAGGAGTAATGTGTGGAACCTTTGATCTTCTGACATGAAAGACATCAACGGACCACCAAGGATACTGTCTGGGAGAAGGAAATCAAAAAATCACGTTGAATTATTGGCACCACTACCCGGGCTACACGTCACATTAATGACGCTGTCGCAGAGCCATGTGGACTCCAAGGTGGCAGTATGAAGGACGCGGACTTCATAGGGGCAGACACGATTTGTTACCCCAGGTATATAGTATAAATAGCAGGTCCTAAGTACGAGAATATCTCTCTTTGATCCTTAGAACTCTTTCACTTATTTACAAACTTTCAAGAATCTTACTAACTTTGGTATTGGAGACTCTCCAGCTCTAAGGCCGCCCTCTTCTAGTTACCTTCTCTCCTATCTTTTGTAGGCCTATTTCAGAAGACCTGAGTTATTGAAACCTGGCTCAAAGGTGTGCGAAATACGATGTTAACAACTTGATTCGAAAATTTGAATTAATACTTGAAAAATATTATGAACCGAGAATTAATCAAACAATTGAACTAACTATGGAACTCATTGAATCGAGAGAATAATCAATGAAATGGTCATGCGAATGATTGAACTGGGCAAGAACCGAAAAGGAAGCAGCTAAAGAAAAACCTTCCCATAGTTGCCGACTGAAACATTGAAAACTAGCAAGCATGTAGGACTGGGCAAAATTTTGAAAATCCATTTCCGCTTTGGCTCCGATTCTGTTTTGTCGGAGTCGTTTGTTTTTAAAATTTTTCAGTCAGAGTCGGAGGTGTCCCTGGATAGACTCCGGCTCCAACTCCGACTCTGATTTGATTTGATTCCGACTTTATGCTTTGACTTTGCCCTCCGAATCCAACTCCGACTTCGAATCAGACTCCAATATTGTACATTTGTTATCATATATACTAGTATATTTATATAGGTATATAACTAGAACTTATATAGTTAAATTCAATAATATACTAGTATGAGCTAATTATTATAAAATAATATATTTATACTATAATATAAGTAAACAAATAATAGTTTAGTATATATGTAGACATCATAGTATTACTACCATAGATAATCAAGTATATAAATAAGTTAGACACTAATATTGAAATAAGCCTAGTATAATAAGTTAATAATACATAATACTAATTTGCTAAAGTATAATAACATGTAATTAAACACTAGAAAGTCTAGTATATAAATAAATTTGACACTAGTATAGAAGTAATTAATAAGTCTAGTATAATAAGTTAATAACACATAATACTAATTTACTAAAATATAATAATATGTAATTAGACACTAGAAATAATATGTAATACTATAGAATGATAGCATATAATTAGATACTATAGTATAAGTCTAGTATAAAAATAAGTTAGATATTAGTATAGAAGTAAATCAACAATGAATTATTTAGTTTTAGTTTTTAATTTTTGAAAAAACTAAAATTTGAAAGCCCACAAAAATTTCTTTTTTAAAAAAGGACTAAATACGAAGCTAAAAAAAAAATTCCAAATTTGACTCCGTTCCGACAAGTTAGAGTTGGAGTTGGATTTTTTATTTGAACTCTGACAAAGTTGGAGTCGGAATCGGATTTAGGAGAATCTGACTCCGTCTATGTTGGTGCTCACCCCTACAAGCATGATTGCCGGTTGAACTGGACAAGAATGGAACCCAACTGGAGAAAAGGCACTAGAAGGCCGGTTGAAATATTGGAAGTGCCCAAGCATACATATGGGTCTAATAATATTTAGCATCTGGTTAATCCAAATGGAAGTGGGCTGGACATGGAGTGGCCGAGTTGTCCTTTTATATGTGACTAATTATTTGCATTCGCATTATTATATATGAGCAATACTACAAGAAAAATCTTATATCATACATATTCACCTAATCAAAATATAATTTATTATTTTTGTCATTCTTTTTTTTAAGTAAGTAGAATTTTATTCGTCAAATGCAAAACAATTAGCCATTACAACATTTATCATTTTAAACGAAATTCAAAATCTCTACTAGGTCATCCTCTATCCAAAATTTCTGTTCCAAGCATAAAAGAGCTAGTTTTGCCAACTTGTGTGCTACATTATTTGCCTCTCTATGTGTACAGCAGACACTCCAACTTGGTCTTTCCTTGAGCAAACTTCTAGTTTCAACAATCACGTTACCATACTCAATCTCTATATCTTCCAAGTTGTTAGAATCGTTAACTACAGTCTGAGAGTCTCCCTCTAGTATAACTTCTGACAATCCCAACTCAATACAAAAATTGATCGCCTCTGCAACTACAGTCTACAGGTTTCAGTACATACTTTATGTTTGAACACAAATCAGCAAGTTGCTCACCCTCATTATCTCTAATTACCACTCCAATCCCATTTTTTTTGTTGCTATTTTATCCATTGCAACATCCCAATTTGCCTTGCAAACTGTTCCAGTTGGTTTCTGCCACATCCTTTTAGGCCACTCCAAGCTTCTTTGTTGCCTACCTCCTTGTTGGTAATGCTGAGCATTAGCATAGTCCATCAGGCATTGCTTTGCATTTAACATCACCAATCTTGGATGCTTAAATCTTTCTTCTAAGATGAGAGAGTTTCTTCTCAGCCAGATTCTCCTCATTGTGTATGCCACTATCTCAACTTCTTCCACAGTCCGCTTTTCATTTATTATCCTCCATATATCCATAAAACCATTATCATAACTCGACCTCTTCTGCACTGGACTACCATTCTTAGCCCACACATCAAAAGCTGCAGGATAGCTCCACAAAGCATGTACAACTAACTTAGCCTCCCTTTCATAAATTGGACAGAAGTTATTATCAGTGATCCTCTTTTTGTATAGATTCAAATTTGTTAGCAGAATCTAGCCTTCCATAAAAACGGCTTAATCTTGCCTTCCACATTTGGGTCCCAAATTTTTTTTTTCCATCCTATCACCTTTTTCAACTTGTCTCGATGTTTCACCTGTCATTTGCCTGCTTCTAGTATACTTTAAGTGGTAGGAACTTTTGACAGAAAACCCCCCATTTCTAGTATGAATCCAGGTGACCATATCTTCAGTATCCATCCTTCTTAATGGAATGCTCATTATTATTTTAGCCTCATCCCTTGTGAAAATCTCAATAATAATATTTTCCTTCCATCTACCAATCCCTTGCTCGATGAGTTCACTGACTGTTGCCTCTCTATCCAAGATTTTGATGGGGGATTGTACCTAGTATGATGTTGGAATAGGCAGCCATTTATCCTTCCAAATTTTATCTGATCACCCTTTCCCACCTTCTATATCAAGCTAGCCTCCACCAGCTCTATAGAGGAGAGTAGACTCCTCCATAGTAGTGAAGGTCCATTTCCCAATTTTGTAGATAGGAGGCCACCATTTTTGAAATACTTGTCCTTCATAACCTTTGCAACTAAGGACTACAGTTGCTTTGACATTCTCCAACATTGCTTTGCATGCATAGCCATATTGAAATATTCAATATTTTTGAAACTTAAGCCTCCTCTTTCTTTTATTTCCCCCATTTTATCCTAGCTCTTCCAATGTACCCTATTCTCATTCTGCTTGTGACTCCACTAGAAACTTGATATGAGTGTGGTAACTTCCTTCATAGCTTCTTTGGCAGGTTAAATAGACTTATTGGGAATGTTGGGATAGATTGTAGCATTGCCTTGACCAGCACTTCTTTGCCTGCTTAGGACAAGAACTTGTTTTTTCAACTGTTAATCCTACCCGATATCTGCTCTTTTAAATGTCGAAACGTATTATACTTGGATCTACCCATCATAGGTGGAAGACCCAAATATTCTTCATAGCTACCACATACTTTTAGTCTTGCTGCTTGTATAATATGCCTTCTCATATTCACTGGAGTATTTGAGCTGAAATAGATACTTGTCTTCTGCTTGTTCAAAAACTGACCTGAGGCCTTCTCATATCTACTTAGTAACATATGTATCTTTGCCCATTCAAAAAGAGTTGCCCTCCCAAAAATGATACAATCATTAGTAAACAACAAATGATTCACTCGATTACCCCTTGATACTGCAACTCCTCTTGTTTCACCACTGTTCTTAGCTGAGTTTATTAGGGAACTCAGCCTTTATGCACATAGTATAAAGAAGTAAGGAGAAATTGGGTCACCTTGCCTTAACCCTCTCGTGGGCATGATTCTTTTCCCTGGCTGACCATTTACAATCACAGAATATGTAACTGGTGTAACACATTCTATAATTATGGCTATCCATTTTGCTCCAAATCTCAATCTTCTCATGAGTGCTTCTAGGTATCTCCATTCAATTCTATTTAAATGGTCATTCTATTTAAACATACATATATTTAAGCATTAAAATAGAATGACAAAAATAACAAATCACATGCTGATTAGATGAGAGTGTGTAGTGTAAAGCTTCCATGTAGAATTTCTCTATTATATATATCTGTATGAGGGTGAGTAGTGTTATTTTAAGGATTCTACACCAAACACTATCCACATAGCACAATTTTATTTGTAATATTTAAGTTTTAAGATTTATCTTTCAAAGCACATTAGTCATATAAATATTCAATACCATTATACTAATATAAGGTGCACCTCTCTCTCTCTCTCTCTCTCTCTATCTATATATATATTGTGTGTATAATACAAAAAAAAAAAAAATACATAAACTCCTATCAAACTATCACCCAATTTACACTTGATCAATTTCAATAATTATCATCCAAGCAATCAAGAAATTATAATGTACCTACTTTTTCCTACGTTTTAACTTAGAGGTTTGGATTCAAAACTCATCTTAACTCATCTAATCATTACAATTTTCACAAATTGTATGAAAATATAATAAACAAATCAGTTTTTTCAAATCTCAAAACAAAAATAATATTAAAAAATAATATTCTAACAATATTTTATTCAACTTTCAACTTTCATCTTATCTCATCTCACTATCCAAACCTCTTCTTAAACTAATTTGCAACAATTTTGTTTTTTTTTTAATTTTTTTTAAAAATCATTTAAAAGTTTTTTTTTTCTAGAATTTCCAATTTTAAATATTTTTAAATACTTTTAATTGTTGAATTCTTAATATTTTAATTTTTGCAATTTTCTCAAGAGGGAGGTTTGTGTATTTTGGCAAAATAAAGACTTTTAAAACTAAAAAATAAATTCAAAAATAAAATTACAAATCAGGAAGAGAAGGGTCTCCCTCCCGATAAAAAGTGGTGGTCACCACCTTCCCCAAATTCACTTGGCCACCGAGTTAATTTCTCTTTAATGGGTGGTTGAGCCGCGGCCACCCTCATTTCGTAAATTTGGGGCTAGCCATCATAGATCTCCCCCCACTTTAATTGAGAGGGAGACCTTCCCTCAACCGATTAATTTGTAATAATATATATATGTTCTTAATTTAAACAATATAATTTTCTTAGTTTTTAGTTTATGTGTAAACATTTTTGGAGAAATCTCGTTTCCACAGATGCGGCAACTGGTGATACAGTTTTTTGTCAATGCCGAATGTGGCCAATAGTATAGTCAAATGGCTGATAGAGGTACTTGGTTGATGGTGCAATTGGATGCTCATCCATAATTTAAACAACAGAAACTCTTTGGAATGGAAGGACCAGTCTCTTGGGTTTAACACCCTCAAATATTACATGACACCTCAGTAATCCATACAGAAGATTCATGAGCCACATACAGGGTTGTAAAATGAAAATAACAACCCATCGTCTATCTCTTTTAAATACACAATCCACAATTGGTATCCAGACCTTTACACCCTCCCTTGACCGCCGCACGCTGTACGAGCCCCATACCGACCTCCAAACCGGAGCACCTCCTCCAGACCAAGAGATCTCTTCAGACCATCGCTTGAGGCACACCATCCAAAATCAATGCATGCCCTCCAGATTGCAGCATGCCACCATCCTCCTTGTCTATCGCCATCTTCATATCTACAATTTAAATGGTTTGAAGATAATATTTTGTATTTTATGATGAATTTTATATATTTATTGAGAATATTTCTAAGGTTTTATGGAGATTATCTGTAGATAAATATTTTATTTGTAGAATAATTTATCTGTAGAACGATTTATAAGGTACTACGCAGCCAATTTTTAAAAGAATTTCTTGTATTCCATCTTTATAGAAATGCATAATATTACACATCAAACCTAATTGATGAAAATTTAGAAATCTAAAAGGCTGCAAAATCTTCCCAAACCATCCAAACATGTCCATAGTTTGTTTACTAACATTGCCATTTTTGGCAGTGTTACTGTTTTTCTTTATTGATTTGGAATTGTTTAAGAATATTATCTTGTATTTCTTCATTGATTTGACAGTGTTGTGGTAGTGTTTTGGCAGTGTTATTTTTATTGATTGACTTGACATTATTTTGTGTTGTAATGAAAGATCTTATTTCGAGTTTAGATAGTGATGAAGTTGAGATAATGATGAGTAGAAACTATCCAAAAGTTGAAGATGAAAGTATTGAGGTTGAAATTGATTTGGTTCTCTTTGAAGGCCTATATGTTAGTAAGATCTTTTATTTTAGTTATCTTTTTTCCCTTTCATTTGTGGTCATTGTCTTTATAGGGCACTGATTTTCAAGTACATGCATTTCAAAGGTCAGGCAAACTTTTTTCCTTTTTCTTGAATTTGAAGGCTTTGTACATATGGAGTTTGCCTAATGTGGAAATGATATGCTACATGCATCTCAGCAAGCAATTTTTCTTTCTGCCAGGATCCCACAAATATGGAAGAACTTTTCTGTGAGTTAAATAATTAATTCCTTGTTATGCTGCTCATTTGGTTGTTTATAACAGTTGTGCTGTGATATAATTCTTTTTTCATCTCTTTCTTTCCTATTTCAAGAATTGCGCAAATTCCCTTTCTAAATACTTGTATGAAAACACTGGCCCACTTTGTTGTTGGCCCCAATAGTCCATAACTTCTTGAAGTTTCCAAATTTTAACCTTGCTTTCTTTTTTGTGTTTGTTTTAGGGATTTGAGGAAGAGTGATTGTTTCATTAAAATACATGTCATTTGTGTGTGTGCTATCAATGTGGGAATGAGAATATGTTTAAGTTTTATTAAGAGTTAGTTGAACAATGGTGATGATGAATGCCATATATAAGATGCTCATTTGTAATTTATTGGATATAAGATGCTCATTTGTAATTTATTGAAATCTAACAAAAAAAAATTGTAATTGATTGTAATTTACATGAAGGACACATGTAACACTTTAACATAACCTTGCTAATAGCTAGATCAATTTATGGTATAGGATGGGTATCAAAGACTTTAAAAATATCCCTTACTGATATGCTCCAGATGCTATTCTTTTTGACTGTTTGGTGATAAATCAGCAAACTCCAATCTATGTGTTTGGTGATTCTTGGGCAAACTCTAACCACCCTCACCAAATAGACAACTTGTAGCACAATGTCAGCTTCAAGCAGTAGCTTTAACTCCTCCACAACTAGAGACTGGACATTACTGTCATTGTGGGATTGAAGCACAGTTGAAGATGTCGAGAAAGGATTATAGCTATGGTCGTTGTTTCTTGGGCTGTAAAACTTGGCAGGTATCCATCATAAATATTGTTGTAAGAGACATATATTTCCTTAATGAAGTAAGTTTATTGCAATCTGAAAATCTATTGTGGTATTATTTTACAGTCTGAAAATTCTTGCACGTTTTTCAGATGGGTTGATCCCAAGATGCCTGATTATGCAAAAATGTTGATTAAATGTCTTCAAGAAAATAATGAGTAGTTAGCCTCTACATCTAACCATATCGATATAGTAGTTGAGCAGAAGTTGATGAATCACGAAGCTGAAATGGAAATCAAAGCAATTAAACAAAAATGAGAGATTACAAGGTATAGTATAGAAATTTTTTTGTTGTGGATATTTTTTTTTTGGTGTATTAGTTGCACACTTTGTACTTTGAGTTGTAATGAATGAAGTTGTTGACATTGTACTTTGCTATCAAGTAGGTAAGACATGATTGTAGCTGCGCAAGTTGTACAAGAGTTCCTAATCCTTAAATAGAAATGAGATTTTGTACTATGGAAGTTGTACAATGTTGCTAGATTTATTTTCTTGTTTCATGAACAAAAAAAAAAAAAAAAATTTAAATACCAAAAGAAGTTGTACACTGTTGCTGAATATATTTCCTTGTTTGTGTGTACAATATTGAATTTTGGAGTGCCAAGACCAAAATTTACATTCAAATCCCAAAATTACAGTCTAACCACATAATTATATTAAAACCCCAAAATTACAAAGTAGTAATGGTTGAGTAAGTATACTATCTTGACTCCCTACTCCAGCATGTATGTCCTTCACCTGAGGATCACCAAAAAAAAAAAGTTAGTGGAGTCTTAGAAGCTTGGCCATGACAATGTATAAAATGTTTGTTAGTCGCAAAATTTTACGATACCTCATCTATCTTTTTCTTTTCTTTTCTTTTTCAACATTGTCTTCACTATAGAGACTTGCCGTTTGGATGGAGGTCTATCCTTACTTTTAATACCAGTAGGATTGCGAGCCTTGGGATTATGTTGTTTGATTTCACTTGGACTGTCATGACACACAACATACTCATTCCTTGTACTATTTTGACTTAACTCTTCCTCCTTAAACTTGCGCATATGATTTTTTCACTTGTAGGTCCTATGATCCTTTGAAGCAAGTAAATCTATTTCACAATGATTGTTACACAAATCATTAAACCGTTGTGCTTCATGATTTTTGCTGAGGTCATCATAACTACTATGTAACATTGTGTACTTTCTTTTCAAATCCTTTTTCCAACGATAAAAAACATACTTAGATGTCAACTGCATGACTTTCTTCCACATGGTGAGGACAATGAGTGCATGTCTACATAAAATTCTTTTGAACTTGAATAGTCTACAAGTGCACATCACTTCACATTCATCGTCATTGAAATATACACAGTATTTCATGCTTAAGTGGTCAACAACTTTATATGTTGATATTGTGCCTTCACGTTTTTTTAGGGAAGGCAAGCAATTCATAGTCTCCCTAAGCTTTATTTGTACCTCTTTGAACTTGGTATTCGTATATACCTCTTGAAGTTGCTTCTCAATTGCATGGACCATAATGTAAGGGATCTTTCATTGGAATGAACCAAATCAACTATCTTCTCATTCTCGACTATCTTGGCCAAAGCATTATCATAGTCCCCAACAAATTTCTTCAATGGTGTGGTAGCATCTACATAGCCATAAAAAATGCGTTCATACTTTCACTAGTTTGGGTTGTGGACATTCTGGCCCAAAATGTACCTCTCACATATGCAAGTACCTACTAATGCCGCTCCTTATATAAATGTTTGATCAACAGAACCAATCATTGGAATCTTATTATCTTTGGACAACAACTGATAATGGATGAAGATGGATGACCCAATCTTTGATGCCAAATTTGAACAGGGGACTTGAACCCAACAAAGGTAGAGTGAATGACTTTGGAGATGCTTATTTGATGAGAGTTGCTTCAAGTACATGGGATATAACGCATCCTTACTGCACTTTGTTAAGATATAAAATCATAAAATCTATCTCTTCCCATCAACTTAACCTTTTGGGACAAGTGATGATTTCATATGATATTAGAGCAGAGGTCCTAAGTTCAAACTTTAACTCTACACTCTACTCCATTTAATTAAATATTCTACTTGTTGGGCATACTTATTGAGGGAAAGTCTGACCCAAAATGAGGAGAGTGTTAATATATAAAATAATAAAATTTACCTCTTCCTATCAGTTTAAGTTTTTTTGACAAGTGATGATTTCATATGGTATTAAAGTAGAGGTCCTGAGTTCAAAATTTGACTCTATACTCTACCTTATTTAATTAAATATTTCATTTGTTGGGCTTACTCATTGAGGGGAAGTCTGGCCCAAAGTGAGAGGGAGTGTTAAGATATAAAAAAATAAAATCTACATCTTTCCATCAACTTAAGCTTTTGGAACAAGTTGTGAATTCACACACCCTTGTAAAAGAATCTGGCCCATCAAGCTATTCTTTACACAAAAAGAGGTAGATGTGAACACAAAGAAGCAATTATTGTCATATCAAAAGTTATGTATAGAAATTATGTTAGCAGTAGCTTAAGGAGAATATAAAATTGAATTTAAATGAAATGATGAAGAGTGGGAATGAAGAATAGCAGAACCAATATTGGAAATGGTAAGATCAGATCCATTTTCGATAGCAACACCATCATTTCTTTGGTAAGGTTGTTGAATCTATAGGTTCTCTAATTTGGTAGTGATGTGTTAATTCACACCACTATTAGCAAACTGGGGCTGGTTTTCTTAAGACGAAGGAATAATTGAGGTGAGCAACCATAGTAGCTAACTGAGCAAGAGGCTGTCTTCCTTAGTAGAAGTAGTCTATGCAATGAAAGCAATCAAGAGCTTGGTGAGTACTCTTATAACAAATCTGACAAGAAACTCGAGTGGTGTTGAAAGGAGAAGAATTTCCTTGAGCAGGTCCATATCTATATTGAGAGTTGGAGCTGGTATTTATCTAAGCAGAGGTAGAATTTGCCATTAATAGGTACCTTGTTGGTTATGCTTATTTTTAGATTTGAAGTTGGAGGAATGCTTGTTGGTGTAAAGAGCATAAGGGATGTCTGAATGAACACCAGAGGATTGACTTTGGTTCTCGAGTAAAATTTTGAAGTTGAGAACTTTAGCTTGAAGGTCAGCAAAAGTGAAATGAGAGTCATGAGGTTAATGTGAACGAGATGACAAAAGATTTATAGGCAGGGGCAAAACCACTAAGAATAAAGGAAACAGGATCTTCCTCGTGAACTGGTTTCCCCACAATAGCTAACGGATCAACCAAAGATTTCGCTTGTTGAAGATAGGTACCACAGGACATCATTTCCTGGCGTAGGTTTTGAAGTTGTCTCTTAAGCTGAGTAATTCAAGAACGGGAACATGAAACAAATCTGGTAGCCAGGAAATCCCAGACTCCCCGAGAGGTGTTTAACCATAAATCGTTGGTAATATTGTATTTTTTTCGACGAGTTTTGCCTATTGTGAAATGATCATAAGAAGTGAAGGCTTAATTACATTGAAAATGTAGCGAACTAAAAATCACCGAAAATGATCAAATGTAGAGATTATAATGGATTTTTGCGACAATGTTGAGCACTGGAAAGTGCTTGATTTCTTGTAGTGACAATTGAGAGGACCCCTTGACTCTATGTGGCATTAAGCCAACTGAGGAAATATTGATCTTTACAATGCTAAACGACAAAGGCGGGATTCAAAGAACCTTTGCCTACATAATCACTAATAACCTGAGGAGGACAGACCTCAAACCCATCAATAATACCAAGAAGATATAAAGGAGGACTCCTCAAATCAAGCACACGATCATGCAACTTGATTCCAGGAAGGAAATTTACTTGTAACAACTGTAAATATTCTGTAACAACATAGAAAATCACGAGTCAAAATTCTTGTAACAGTCAGGGCTTACTTTTAGCATTCTTTCCTAGAATAGATTTTGTACACTTGTATATATTTCCATGTAAACCTCTGTAAACATTTGATGGTGAAATATTCCTCACGACAACAATAAGAGTTTTCTGTCTACAGTTCATCATGGTATCAGGAGAGCCTTCCTCCAACGAGAATTCGATCCCTACCACTGAAAACACCCAAAGCCCGATTACAACTCCACAATCCCCAACAGAAATTCCCCTTATTACTCTTAATATTTCTTCCTAGATCAATGAAAAACTCACACCCTCAACATTTCCCCAATGGCGTACTCAGTTTGAAGCCCTTCTCATTGGGTACAACTTACTTGACTATGTCATAGGTGACAAACCCTGCCCTAATGCCACCGATCCCTCCATTTCCACCCCTAAAAAAATCCACTGGATAAGACAAGACAAACTTATCCTCAGCGCCATTTTGGCTTCCACAACCACAACCATCACACCATTCATCTCCATTGCCAAAACTTCTCAATAAGTTTGGCAAAAATTATACACCGTATATGTGAGTAAATCTCACACCCGTGCAATCCAATTAAAAGAGGAGCTCACTTTGATTAAGAAGGGAAATCAAATGGTTCAAGAATGCCTGCATACGTTCAAAGCTCTTGCTGATGAAATCTCCCTCATTGATCATCCTATCTCTGAAGATGATCTTACTTTTTACATACTCAACGGTTTGGGATCAGACTACTACGAAATCACAACTCCAATTTGTGCACGGGAACGTCCTCTCCAATTTGAGGAATTATATGACCTTCTTGTAGGTCACAATGCCTATCTGTAGCATCTTAAAGCAACATCCCAGTAACTAATAGCCTTAGCCAATTACTCCAATTGACATAATGGCTCTTTCTCTACAGGTAACAATTCTAAGGGTTACTTGAAGTCAAATGGGTCTAACCGAACCAACTCATCTCAACAACAAAACTCATCCTCGGGCCAATACTGAACAAATGGTGGCCCACGTGACAATAAGAAAAACAATCCCACTGGATAGTGCCAGTACACACCAAAATACCAAATCTGTGATCAATTGGGCCATATTGCAAAAAATTGTCCCCATGTGTAGTTATTTGAAGTAACAACAAATTGTACCTCAACCTCACTAGTCCCAGACACAAAATGGCTCATTGACTCAGCAGCATCCAATAATATCACTGGTGATTTGGCTAATTTATTAGTTCACACTGAATATACAGACGAGGTTGTAATCGGTGATGGTTCAGGTTTGCGTGTCTCTCACATTGGTTCATTGGTTCTACACTCACCCACACACACATTTCATTTAAATGATACTCTTTGTGTTCCTAATATACAAAAAACCTTATCTCTGTCCATGTGAAAATGGTGTCTACACCCTACCGGAGTCAATGGTGAAATCTCCTCAGCAAATTGTTGCCAATGTGCATGAACGAACATCCATTGATGGGTGGCACAACGCCTTGGACATCCTTCCAATAAAATTGTCCATCAACTTATCAACTCTTTTTCTCTTCCAATAATAAATGAAAAAGTTTCTCAACTTTGTACCTCTTGTTCTGTTAATAAAGCACACAAATAACCATTTCGCTCAACTAGTCTTCAAAGTCATGTGTGACGCCCTGACTCCCACGTATGAAAAACGTGAAAATCATGACGTCGGGATGATGACAACACAGATCACGCATCCCAACGATAAGTGTCAAGTGTGTGTACAAGTAACGGTGTACAATAAAATAAGTAGCGGATAATATAAATAAGTCACTAAGTACCAGAATTTGTTTAATACAAATATCTAAATACAAAACATTTTAAAAACAATACCAATGTCCCAAAATAATACAAGAGTTGAAAATACAAATACAAGTGATCCCAGATCACTCCTCCGGCGGAGCCAAATCCTCAGGCTTAGTATCTGCATCATCAATATCAAAATCTGTGATACCATTAAATGGTATTGTAGGTAAGTTATAATTCAAACAACCCGAGATAAAAACATATTAATGCAACCAACCATGCATGCATATGATGTAATATGTATGAAATCCAAAAATATCATTTTTCTCGAAAATGAATATTTTCCAATACACGCCAAATCCCATATTGGCCCAAAACATTTCCATCAAAATATTTTCCATCATTTTCCCTGAAAATTGCCCAAAACATTAATCCATCATTTTTCCAGAAAATAACTCACACAAAATCCTTTATCCAACACACGTTATTTTCCAGAAATAGCCCATTATCCATTTATCTGTATGCACCATGATCTCCCTTAGAGACCATCCACACACCCTGGCTTCATAACGAATGATGCCTAGTTCCGCACCCAGTGTGTTAGTGGCAAAGCATCCTCTAGCCTCTGCCAGCAGAAGGGCCACGGAGTCGGCACGAGAGTTTTACCATCCCGTCCGATCCCGTTGTTGCCCGGAGACAACCCAGGGGACGTTACTCAATATATTTCGCTCCCGAGTGACCAAAGGAGCTCCACCGAGATAATGCCTCATCTCGGCTTGGGTTGTGATACACACGCACCCAAAATCATTTCTCACAACATACTTGGATGCTGATTGAGTGGGCAATTTTGATGATCATACATCAACATCAGTATATATAAGCTTCCTTGGATCTAATCCCATATCTTGGAGTTCAAAAAAACAAAGAGCCGTAACAAAATCGTCGACAGAAGCTGAATATAGATCCCTTGCAAATGCAGCTTTAGAAACTGTGTGGCTGCTATCATTATTTAAAGAACTCGGTCTACCAATGAAAACTTCATCGAAACTTTTGTGTGATAACTTAGGTGCAACTCACCTCAGTTTTAATCTAGTGTAATATTATCGGATGAAGCATATTCAAATTGATTTACATTTTGTTTGTGATATCGTTCAACGTGGCCTTCTCAATGTTCATCATGTTAACACTCAAGATCAACTTGTGGATTTATTGACAAAACCATTATCAAGACATCTCATAGATTCTCTCAAGAATAAGATTGGCTTAGCCGATGGTAGCTCCATCTTGCGGGGGCGTATAAAGGAGGACTCCTCACATCAAGCACAAGATCGTGCAACTTGATTCCAGGAATGAAATTTATTTGTAACAGCCGTAATATTCTGTAACATCATAGCTAATCACGAGTCAAAATTCTTGTAACAGTCAGGGTTTATTTTTAGTATTCTTTCCTAGAATAGATCTTGTACACTTGTATATATTTCTATGTAAACTTCTGTAAACATTCGGTAGTGAAATATTCCTTACAACATGAGCAACAAGAGTTTTCTATCTACAGTTCTTCAAACTTCATTAGAAGATCATGACTCCTGATCAAATAGGAAGAAACTAAGACAACCATATATAATTAGTTATTTCCATCAAGCTTAATGGAATGAGATGGGAGATATTGGGCATATGGGGAGTAGAAACAGAGGTGACAAACATGGCAATAAATTATTAGAAAATAAAGAAAATAAGCAGGGAGCTTAATGGCTTTGATACCGTAAAAGATTTAGAAAATCAGAGAATTAAAGCAATCAAAAGCATATCATGCCTGTGAGTGGTTTTCACACACACGCATATATATATATATATAAATATATATATATATATTATATATATATATATATATATATATATATATAAATATATATATATATATATATATATATATATATATATATATATATATATGTAATTGACTTGAGTATAGTTGTTGATAAGTACAAGAATTCAAACATTAACGAGAGATAGATAATTCAAATACAAGATTACAATTCAAATATGAATAAGGTAAAATAAGATGAGATAAGTCCTACAAAATAGGATTTGCAGTTTGAACTTGATTTGGTCTGTAAAGATTTGGTTGTTGAGTGAGACCAATGATGTTGGAGCTTATCTAGTTTTCGTGTCTAACATGTATGAACCATCGCCATTGATCCTATATGAACCAGCGCCACTACAAGAAAACAGGCTTTTGCGACCAATTTATTGCAACCAACAGACTGAATTAGTTGCAAATAGTCTGTATTTGCAACTAATTCAGTCTGTTGGTTGCAATAAATTGGTCGCAAAAGCTCATTTTTCTTGTAGTGGCTGATCATGATCAGCTGGTTAATTTATGCGAAAATCTCTTTCGATTCTATATCAACCGCATAGTTTCTTCATATATATATATATATATAACAATCAATATAATCCTATATTAACTAATTGATCAGGCCACGAGGTTAATTATGAGAAGTGCCAGCTGTGTGTTGGGGGTGGCCGTAATATTGGAGGCAATTACTATAGATAGCAACTCAAGCAATGACTTCTTGGACTCAATTTCTCCATAATTCCACAATCTCTCTCACATCAGACCATGCCAGGTACTGCTTCCCTTGCGTGAAAATTAATTGTGCATATATAGATGAGCCAAGTACAAAGGACGAGTTCAAGTATGCCTGAAAGCCAAGATCATCATATCAAGCTATAGATCACCTCTTATATATGGTTCATTTTAATTAATATTGGAACTGATTAGGATCTTCTGATTTATTGTAGCTTAATTATATACAGATCATTGACCATTTAAGGAGGATGCCTCGGTTTTTTACGTTGCAGGACGAATGACATGAATAATATTTGGGACAATTTCTAGTGGATATATAATAGGGGCCGCCGGTATTGCTATTTTGGCTTGATCACATGATCAAGATTCTCCAAATAACAAATATTTATCAAATTAAGAGCATTAGTAGTGAAGTGGCTATATTTTGGCCAAAGTACTTTAGCTAGCTAGAGAATTCACTTCTCATTATAGCTAGCCACTTTTCATAAATATCAATTAATAACAAACTCTTTAATTACTTGAATATCTCTCTTTCATTAAATTTTTTTTTTTTATTCTCACAGTAATTGGCACAAGTTAACATACATACAACAACTTACAAGTGCAAAAAAGAAAAACAAAGTTTTATGAAATGGCCGGCATTATAGATTGTCAATCAAGTGGAAAAAAAAGTTTAGATTTTCATTTGGGATGAGATCGGGGAGATCGGGGAGTACAAGGACCAAATCATTCACATACATGAAATAGGTTTTTCTGTCCAATTAAATGGTTTCGGTCACTAAAGGAATAAAAGAAGACACAAAAAATCAAAGCTATAAATCGCAACCTTAGGTTCCCTGTTTTGGGTCTTTAATAAGAAGGGCCAAACTTATTGAGTCGTCTTTTAATACATGTATGTAGAATAATAGACAAAAGAGAGAGAGAGAGCAAAGAGATCAAAAGAAATACCATGCTAAAAACATTTGTAATAAATAATGGTAAAAAATAAATAGCCAGTTCGATTCACTAGCCATATATGGCCCGCCCAAATAACCAACATTAATAAGATCATCAATATTGTTGATTTAGCTAGCTAGTTTGATACTTAATGTATTTTGAACCAACCAGCCGAAGTTTAGCTAGATTTTAATTTTGTCTAGTTAACTACAAGCTGTGCTCTAATTGGGCTAATTAATATATATGTTCCATTCAGAGCCCTTAGTTCAGGAAATTGCAATATAATTACCTAAGCCATTACCGTCCGATCGATGCAGATCATATATATTGGTGCCGAACCTTCATTGCAGTAGTACATCATCATAACAGTACCAGATATTACAAGTTTCATGTGAACATGCACCAATGTGATCCGAAGCCAGCTGGTATATATATATGCAACATGAAACTACTCGTATGGAATGCAACGTACTACTCTTTAATTAGCATATAATTTGACGCACATATATAATATATATCGGGATATATATATATATATATATATATATATATATATATATATATTTATAGGGTGACAGCCAAAGTGTAATTCGCTTGGCTGTGTGAAAAACGCACCAACTCGACTCATCTCATGGAATAATCTGGATCCAGCACGTACGCACGTGTCCTCAGGAAGTGCAGTTGCACTGTACTTTTGGGTCACTATCTCCGATGGACCTGCAAGCTAGATGTCACATGGAGAACTTATGAGCCACATGTGCTCATCTCTCATCACTTTAATCCGGTAATTGGCTAATGGTCGGCATGATCAAGTGCGTGCGTTTACGTTAATTATTCATTAACTTTTTTATATTAATTAAATATCACTAGTTGTGCTTATATATATGTGTGTCTACTCAGCAATTTAATTAAGCAAGATTAACATTAATATAATATTATTTAAAAAAAAACATTAATATATGTAGCCCTAGTGCTATTAATGCAACAGATCGATCATCATAAGAGCAATTCGAATATTATAGATCATATATATTTATCTATAAATTAGTTCAGCCCCAGAAGTCATGTATAAGTAGTACGTACGGAAATAAAGTTGATCAATTTGTTCAATTTCATCGTTCAATTTCATCATGTGCTGGGTTTTAACCCAATATAATAATTTCCTGTATAAAACTTCCTATCGACATTCTGTCCTCTTTTATGATTTTGAAGAAAACAACAAGCTGACATGATGAGTGTTGTATGTATAATGTAGAGGCTCATATATATGTCAGAAACCCTAGAAATCCTCATTTGTTTTTTCCCAATTAAGCTTCTCTCTCTAGCTATCTAATTTTAGCCCCCACATATATATATATATAGCTAGAATCTCTGCACAAAACTTCCAAATTAAGACCTTGATATTTTCGACATCATCCTAACTTGTGGGAATATGATCCAAACACATTTGACTATACAAAAATAGTCAGCACGGCCGAGACAGGATGGGGTTTTTATTTACGACAAACCATGCATGTATATATAGAAGGTAGAACGACTAAAACTGTGGACTGTGGTCCCTTGGATTTGCGTTGTTCGAAGAAAACCCTAGATTTGGGCAAGTATATCCTTCGGCCGGGCAAAACGGCCTCGAATTAGGAATATTAGGATTACATGATGACTACACTGTACGTACTATATAAATTGGATAGATGTTGATCAAGTCCCTTATGCCAATGGCAGAAGTATTTATATATATATATATATATATATATTAGGGCACTTCCTTAGTAGTTCTAGTTTACATCTGAGAACTTGCAGCTCATTCATTGATCAACAGGTGAAGTGTATCAGACCAAGCAGTACTGCTCAAAATTTATATACTAGCTTAGGCCATTCATATTAAAAAGTATCGTCAATATATACTATATATATATATACACCACATGATCATCACCCAAAAAATAGGAGAAAAAAAAAACAAATCAATATGGCTCATAATAATGAAATCATATATATATATATATATATATATATGAGAAATTGACTTCATTCATTCATCATAGAAAAGTTACATCTATAACCAGATACATACAGGAAAATTCTAAGATCACAAGCCAACTATTGCATTTGGAGCTACACCAATACACAAATTTTTTTGTGACTAGTATGGTCTTAACTACTGTTGTAGCTCTTTACAGACAAACCGTTTAAGAGACAACACTCTGCCTAAAACAGAGACTCATACCCCACCCTCCATAGGAAAAGAGGACTTAACCTCTACGGAAAAAAAGTTAGATCTGAACGATTTGATCCGGTGATCGGCCATTATCTTTTCAACAATCGGTCTAGGAAGTATCTTGTGTTGCTTGTGTCTCACAAGAGGTGTTGGAGAACTGTAAATCTGTCTTTTTAGCCTTGAAGGAAACAAAATAAATTAAGAAGAGAAGAGAAATGAGGGAAGGAGATTGGGAGAAGAGGAGGGAAGGAGGGATGGAGATAGGAGGGAAAGAGAGGGGGAAAGGAAGAGAAAGGAGTGATGGAGAAAGGAGAAGGAGAAAGCCCCTCAGCAATTTGGAGGATTTTTGAGAGAGAGAGAGTGTCGGCATTAGGGTTTCTCAAATTCTGTATAATCTTCTCAACTCCGAAATCATGTTTAGATCTATATATTTTGGAAGGATGCAACAAAGAACATGCGTGCATACATAAACCTCAAATTTGAAATTAACGAGCATCACTGATGACGATATCACAAACAAAAAGGCCAATACTATAATCTTGCGTTCACCAATCACATCCAAAGTATCTTAATTAATCAAATATAAATTTGTCTACTTATATTAATCGGATCGATCTAAACTGCAGCAAATTAAGTGCCCATGAGGTGATCATGAACAAAGTTCATAGTGCGTTAATATTAATAATCCATTCATGGGAAAGCTTCTAATTGAAGTTAGACTGGCCAGGGGAAAAGTCATATTGGAAAATCCTCACAAATTCTATCTAGCTAGTTAGTACTCTATAAGAAAACCCTAAACTATTGACCATATATTACCAGTACTAACAATAATACCAAGTAAAATTCGTACTAATTTTGATAAATTTGTTGTAATTTCCTGCAATAAACCTCATAAATATTCAAGAAAAAGATACAAAGATTAGCTTTATTTTACAATATCCTTGAGCTAAAACGATGATCAAACACAAAATTCATGATTTAGTGCCCCAGAACAAGGTAGCAAAACCAACCATCTCCCAACCCCCACTCCCACCCACCTACTATAGGATCATGTCTGTCTGCACATGAACAGCTAGCATCAGCTTCAAAATGTTAAATATAAGACTAGATATCATTACCGTGCTTCATAATTTTCAAAATCGCCTGGACAGAGGACTATTATTTCTATCAAACACATTGAACTTCAAGGGAGTGGTCGGAACAGTAGGTTTCCTTGTTGTTTCGGCTGCTCCATAGTTTGTTGTTTTGTTCTTTTGATCTTCATTGCTGCTTGGCTTACTTTGTTGAGCTCTCTCCCCTTCCAACTCCCTATACCTTTGCAAATACCTTTTCAAAGGCTCGGCATAGTCATCAAATCCTAGAGTTGCCATAGCCCAACAAATATCGTCCCCATTCACAGTCTTGCGTTTCTCCTTGTGACACTTGTCCGAAGCTTCTCCAGTAACAAAGCTTATGAACTCGGAAACACACTCTTGCATGGTTTCTTTGGCTTCTTTGGAGATTTTAGCGTTAGGAGGAAGAATCTTCTTCATGATCCGCCCAACATTAGCTATGGGAAGCAACCGATCTTGCTCTTTCATGGCCGCATCTTGATCAGTACCCAAGGCAACACTAGCAGTACCAGCAAAATGGTACTTAAACCCTTCCCTGTCTGAATTATTGCCGCCCGTGCTATCATCCATCTCTATAAAAGAAGAGACCACCTTGATCCTGTCAAACACAGACACGTTGCTAATTAATTTCCTCAATTCTGGCTGCTATATAGAACAATAGAAGCATATATGTGCATGTCTATCTGTATGTGCAGCATCAATATCATGTAGATGGTAAAGGTTCCGCCACATGATAAAAAGGCACTTTGTCAATACAATAATATTGCGGTTTAGGGTTTTTTTTTTTTTTTTTAACTAAGTAAATGTTTTTCTTCTTATTGTGAGAGCTCGATCAAGTACCCTATTATATATTAATTTGAGCTTACCCGCAATATCCTTTACTGTCTGATCTTTTTCCAAACCTTACCTACTTGTTCCAAATCCACACTGATCAAGTTTATTAATTTATGAAGGGCTAGTGCTTTAGGAGTGCAGCATCTTAATTAATTAACATGACGGATCAGCTCATAATTTGGTTAGATATTAATTAACGATATTAATTATTATTTGCCGTGATTCTCAAAATTAAACTGCTAATTAAAAACTAAAGAAGATGATTTATATTAAGTACTCTAGCTTCTGATATTAAAATTGATTAATTATAGCAGTATTTTTCAAAGACCCCAACAAAACAGAGCCATACAATTTCGTACGATACAAATCAAGAAACCCGACTCACCATGGTTCGCCAAAATAAAAGTGAAAAACATATAATATCATGATCAAATTATGGAGAATAACTAATATTGGTTGCTTACATACATATAGACTTAGACTTTGGATCAAAAGGTAGCAAGAAAAGTAAATTATATCCTTAATTATAATACCAAGTACTTAAAACCCTTTGAAAATGTATTATATACGAGGTACGACTGTAAATCAATGTATATATATAGCTATATTAAAGAGGGGGAAATTCGATTGGTTTTGTTCGAAATTAAAATAACTAGAAGGATGGAGGAATCTAGTTCATATAATTTCACCTCTTTTTTTAAAGTTAGGTATGCCTATGGGGTTTGTGGGAGCAATAGATCTACTTCCAAAGTTGGATCATTAATTAAGGAAAAAGACTCAAGCTTATCGATTACAAGAGACGAAGTAACTGGTCCCCCCCCTCCCCACCCTCCTCCATGTTGGCCCTTAATCTCCTCAATGTTCCCAATAAGTTTGAAATAAGTTTGCTTAAACAATTCCGTTAATTTGAATTTGTGGATGACATATATGCACGTGTTAGGGTTACAGTCTAGATAAAACCAAAGTAAGACCTAAAAAGCGCTGATTAATTATAAATTAAAAACCCTAGCTAGTATTTTAGATTACTATTACAGGCTAACTTGATAGATCATGATGTCACTCCATACAACAGCAAATCATCCTAACTTCTTGTTAATCTTTTTAATGTCATGGACGTCGGGACATAGAAATTAATCTGGACTTGTATATAAAATGCCACATGATGACCAATGACCAATCAGACTAGAAGCGTGTGTGATTTCGAGCATTACAAAGAGGTTGCGAAGCCGGGACAAGTGGGCAGTTAGCTAGATTAATGTTCTATTGTTACTTGGGGTAAACTTTGTTATCTGGTTCAAAATTGTTTATGGGTCTTAATCATGATGACGATTTGCTTGATAATTGAATCATCCCCACTCTGATCTATATACTACGAATATGACTACTTTGTGATCTCATCTTACTAGGTATGGTTATCAAGTGCCGGCTCAAAGGATTGATACTTTAATTAACTTGCTTATTTAAATCATTTTCCTAATTATAATGTAGCCTCCGGACCGTAATTATTAGATGCTCATTTTTTCAATACCTAATATCATGACCTCAGAAATCGAAGATTCGAGGCGAAAGGACAAGAATAAAAAGAGAGATTAAGGAATAATTCACTTCCATAATAGTAGTGAAATTCGATTTGATACTTAATTAGAATATCTTAAGAGTATTTTAAGAACGATTGTCAACGTTAATTTTGGGTTTATTTTACTAATGCTATATATGTTTTGATCTTTTATCACTCGATCAAAGCAAGAAACATGAACTAGATTAGTAATTTAGTACATGATCATGTATGCTATGATGGTAAACATATATAAATCATGCCTATGCTTATATGGTTTGATTGTGTCCCATATGAGGCATCACATGTGCAGTAACTGACAAGTACTATACTTGTTGAATGTTGCAAAAGTCATTTGTCATGGTTTAAATTTTAAACAAATGTTTATCCCTATATATATATATATATATATATATATATATGAACTCGCTTTGAAGGATATCAATCCATAGCATATCATGTAGGAGCTAGCTAGCATATATATAGCTTATTATTAGCTTACAATTAACACTACAAAAAAACTGCTCAATTGTGGTCAGTTATTTTCTGTTAAAATGACTATTTTCTATCAAAATGCATATGTTTTGGTTGTAAATTATAATCATTCAATCTCATCGTACTCTCCAAATTAAATAGGTATCATCAAATGTTGCCTGAAAAGGAAAATAATTTGATGAGCTAGGTGAACATTACCACGTGCAAGTAGAGATCAAGAGGAAGTGGATTTAAAAATAAAATGGTAATAATAAATTAATTATAAAAAGAATTGATCACATCGATCGGAAGATCATATTGCCTCACCCCAGCCATTTGCAAACCCTAATCCCAATTGCTATCATATTTTATATATATATATATATATATATATATATATATATATATATATATAATAAAAGATTGATAGATCATATATACTCCAAACTCTGCTTCTTCGATCCTCATATATTAGAACAAAACATATCAAAATTTGTATGTACTTGATCAATAAATGAAATTCGCATGCATTTTTAGTACACCAGTTTTAGTAGGTAGAGGTGTCGAATCTATATATAAGAAAACAAACTAACTATCCAAAAATTATAGGTAAATATGAAGCACTAATACAAAATTTTGAACGGTGAGAAAAAATCAGAAAAGATAGTGACGAATTAAAATATTCCAGGAAATTCCAAATTGTAGCGACACCTTTATATATATTCCCAACTTCCCTCAAAAAGATATATATATTACATGATTAATTATGGAATATATCCCATTTCCAATTGCATGTATATATATTAAATTACCACATCTTGATATATGTTCCAAGATTATTGCTTGCCACCGAAAGTTGCATTAGCCAATCTTCTGCATCTTACCGTACTTCTTGGCCTGAAAACCACTGTTTAGAGAACATGATATGTGGTCCTGCATGTTCAGTAAACAAATAGAGGGTTCGTTCATCAGGCAGCTGGATGAAGAAAAGTAGGCCAGCAGGGAAAAACAATTATAAACACAGACGTACGCATGGATCTGATGATCATAATCTCGCTTTAGAATTTTAAAGCTTTTCTCCATGACTTAAAGTAGTACGTACGTAGCTAGCTGGTTAATACATATATATAGAGCTTTAATTTGTTCATCTGAAAATGGAATTTTAGAGTTGTTTGGCCTCTCATATATTCCTCGTCTATCTCAGCCCTATATATATATATATATATATATAAGATTTGTTTCATGAGTACTGTGGCTAGCTCCTTTATTGATTCTTCCATACTCAAAACATTAATTTCTTTCCTCGTCCTTGGGTACTACAAATTCCAATGATGCATCCATCAGCTAGCTAGCTACGATTGATCGAAGTTCCACCTGGGGCAGGGCCAGGTAATGTCATCATCATCATAGGGCGGCATGCAGTTCAACCATATATTTCAAAAGAAATATCGGTTGCGAGCTGTTATAAATGGTGATTAATAAGTCATATACTGCCAAAGTTACCATGATCTGCATGGTGGGTTGACTTCAATTTTGGATTCTCTATTAACACAAGTAGGGTAATAAAGAACTTTCAATTAACCAATGGGTTTGGCCCCTTAAATATTAGTCCCTGAAATTAGAAACTTGAACAAGGTGATCACCCTCCTAGCTAGCTACTTTTACTAGGATTCCTCTCCATCCTCTTTCTTGCTCTAGTGGGCATCTTAGCCGGTCTATTCTAGATTTTTGAATCTAGCCGGCTTTGGAAGAGTGGGTTTTGGTCCCGTTCTAAAAGGGTACTTAATCATTATAAGGAACTGGAAATCTAGCTTTAATATGCGTCATATTTCACTTTCTGTTCGATCGATCAGTAGTGTTTCTTCAACCCTGATAAGTAAATTTGCATGCTAATTTTGAAGTAAACCCTTTTTGTTATTGCTTAATGCCCAGTAGTACTACTAATTTCAAGTAGTACTGTTATGGTTTCAAGTACTACATCCACATACAATTGTGTTATATATCTGATATTGTACAGCTTGGAGACACAGACACACACATGATGTACTATGATCTATACATGCATAAAAAAAATATTTTGTGTCTATCTTACATTAACATTAGCAACTCTATATAAAGTAAACCAAAATACATCGTATACAACAAATGTAGCAAAGATAAAGGCTCTAAAAGTCAAGCCCTGGTCCCAAAGGGCGCTATTTATAAGTAATTAATATTAGGAATATATATATATATAAATTGGCTGACTAATTAATCTTAAGTACTAAGGTCAAGAGCATTATTTTTTAACAATAAGAGTTTGACCTTCCAGCTTCTTTCCAGACTATATAATTTTATGGATACGAAAAAAAATGAGAAAAAAAAAACTGGCTTTATTAATTGTCAACTTCTCCTATTAATGTACACGTCTATATATATAGCACACATGTTTTCACCATACCGTGTGATCTTCCCCACTCAAACAATGTAGGTTTTACGCGAAGAAGATTCGGCTAATTAAGCATATTAATTATATTCGACACAGGTAGGAGAAGATGGGTCTAAAATCATCATGTAATGAGTTTTGTGATTTGATTTCTTATAAACTTTAGAACTGTAAATGGACTTATATAGAACCTTTATTCCTTAGGATATTAATTAAAATAACATACTTAGCAGTAATCCTTCTTTTCCATATATATATGCATACTAATAGCATTAGTGTTGATCAACAACTAACTTTTAAACAAATAGAGTTTTGAACTTACAATTACATAGATGGAACAGCTTACCACTAAAATTCCAATTTAACAAATTAATGACATCCAAATGATGGACTCATATCACTACAACCGAAACACTCTTTAGGGACGAAAAATTTCATCCCAAATTATAGTCATTTCGTCCCAAAAAATATTTTGGGATGAAAAAAATTCATCCCGAGCTCGTTCCAACAACATTGTCCCAAAAGATATTTTCGGACGAAAATCACAATTTTATCCCAAAAAATATCTTTGGGGACGAATTTGAAGGAAACCATTCGAACACGTTCAAATGGGAAATTTTTTTTGTCACGGCTGAAATTCATCCCAAAACATCGTTCAAATGGTTACAATTTTACGTTCGAACATGATTAATTTGTTTGAACGATTGCAAAATACATTTGAACAAAAATACATTAGATACCCGTTTGAACGAAATAAATATAGCTTTCCATTCGAACGTTAAAGGGACAGATCGAACAATTTAAGCATTCAAATTAGGGAAAGTTATGTTTGAACGCTACAGAAATAAATGGCATTTGAAAGTTATGTGATCGTTCGAACGATTTAATAAATGGCGTTCGAACGATAACTATATTATTTAAACTCAATAATAAAAAACCAAATAGACATTCATAATATTTGAAAAAATACATTAGAAACTGTTTAATACTCACAAAAGTAATTGGCATTTGAACGTTATGTGATCGTTCGAACGATTTAATAAATGGCGTTCGAGCGTTATTTGGTTGTTCGAACGATAACTATATTATTTAAACTCAATAAAAAAAAACCAAATAGACATTCATAATATTTGAAAAAATACATTAGAAACTGTTTAATACTCACAAAAGTAATTAATTAACTGTTTATTTATAATTAACTAGGTAGGGCGTTTAAACAAAATGGTACTATTTGGTTTTTTTTCCAACTCTGTTTTTTTCTCTAGAGTTCTCCCGAGCACACTAGTTGTGCTCACAAAACCCTCTACAATCTCAAAACCATTACCATCGCTGCTCCTTTCTCCACGATGGATATGGAACAACTGATCCACCAAACAGAAGCACTCTCTTGGAACGATCTCCAGCTATCACCTGGTGCTGTTTCTACAAAAGAAGAAAATGAATTAGCACTTATAGGTAAAATAGTGGCAACACGTCCACTGAACCGAATCACCCTGCATGCATCCTTCCGTGCAGCATGGAGCTTTATCAGCAAGTTTCACTTAGAAGACTTGGAAGAAAACCTCTTCCTTTTCACATTTCAAAATGCAGCAGACAAACAGAGAATTTTCAATCAAATTCTCTGGAATTTCAAAGGGCATCTACTAGTTCTCAAAAGCTGCCCAGCAACAACCACATGGAAAGAGATCCAGCTCAACTCATCACCATTTCACATACAAATTCATGGGCTCACCAGAAACCACATGACAGAAGAAAATGCAAAGAAAATAGGTAATGCCATGGGTAATTTCCTAGATGTGGATACTGATCATCTCTTTGGATTAGCTAGTAAAAAATTCATCCGTATCAGAGTAGACATAGATATAACAAAGCCACTGAAACAAGGCTTTTGGGAACCGAGGGACTTGAAATGTGACTCATGGGTGTCTTTCAAATACGAACGCTTATCAGACATTTGCTACGTTTGTGGACGAATTGGGCACTCTCAAACTTTCTGTAACTCACAGGACATTAACAAGGGGCAGACGCCATTCGGACCCTGGCTTCGTGCAGAATCCCCAATGTTCATGATGGCAACCTCAAATCCCAATGTACAAGGAAAAAGTTCTAGCCATCCTAAGAGTAATTACCCAGAGGAAGGAAGAAAGCAGGGAAATGAAACCATAGAAATGGACACCTTGGATTGTTTGGCCCTAACACTAACCACTTCTCCCGCAACTGATCTTCAATATGGGAAAGGGAAAGCAAAATTAACAGAGGAACAAATCTCTGTAAAGGGGAATCTGTTTGTTAGAGGAGTATATGAGGAGGATTCGGACCTCCACCAAACCCCAGACCAAGGCGTCGATAGAAGCTTATTCATTCGGACACAACCAACAAGGTATGTTTGGCCAAAGAACTCATCTCAAGCTCCTATCTAAATGAACGCCATTGCAAATCCCACATGGAAACAATTGGAAAACAGAGAAAGGAGTACCTAACCTTCGGAATATCGACGGGACAAGAAATCGAACAGCTGCCACCAGCGTCGCCGATGCTTTCCTCAACCTCAAACAGTGGTCTCCTCGGCAGCAAAACCCTAATGGTTTCAATGGTGGAGATGAGTTCATTGACTGTAGACTACAGTAAATCCTCAGACGAATTAATGGTCTCCCCAACCACCAGACGAAATCCATTCAATCCGAATAAAGCCCCCTCTGCGCAGATCTATCAAGATCCCGATCCATCAATCATCCAAATCGGGGAGGTTGATTCAGCAATTACTCTCCAGGATCTTAGCAGTGAAGACAAACGGAACAATCCAAAGATTTCATTCTCCTCAATTGAAGGTCTGGGTGGCAGTGGGTCAAAGGATATTAGAGATAGCTTTATGCCAACTCCCAACCACAAGTCTTCGTTGACAGATCCCACCGATACAAGACACGTGAGCAGCCCCATGCAAACGGATGACCAAGTGTTTTCAGTTAAAGGCCCACAGACAAAAAGCGCTAGCCCAACTCAATTGTTTACATCGGCCCAAGCCTAGAAGGATGTCTCCCCTCACAATGCACGCAACCTGTGGAAGCCAGCATAGAGCAGCTCGAACACCAGTCCATCCATCAAATACAAACCGGTCCACCTTATCTCCTCTCCAGTAGAATCTTTTCATCCATCTGCACCGAAAAAGCCAGGGCCCATAATAAGATATGTAGCAAATCTCAATTCCCTTTCTTCTCAAGATGGTCCTCTTGCATATGACTCATCTTATAAGTCCTCAGACCCCACCATCTCACTCGTACCTATCACTGGTTTGGAAGTTTCACAAAAGAGACAAGCTACTATAAGCATTCAAGAAATAGCTCCTCTGAAAATCAAAGCACAGAAGACCTCAGAGACAGGTTCACTAAAGCTAGAGAGCAACCGAAAAATCCTGGAAGATGAAGAAACAAAAGCGGCAGTCTCGCTCCTATCCATCAAAGCAAAAACAAGGAAAATCAAAACAGGAAAAGATGCTGCTAGAGCAAAACCATACACAAGAGCTGCAACCAAGACTTTGCTATCCGATAAATCCAAAACAGCTGAAGAGGCGGGCTCTACCATGCCTCCAACAGCACCATGAAGTCCTTGGTATGGAATTGCAGGGGACTAGCCCGCCCCAAAGCAATTAGAAATATAAGGGCTTTTATAAATAAGTTTAATCCGGATATTATCTTTTTGTCGGAAACCATGGTGTCAAACATCAACACCACTGCTATTGTAAATAGGTTAGGTTTCCACCATTTTGTGCATGTTCCTGCCTCAGGAAAAAAAGGAGGCCTTTTGTTATTATGGCGACCGGGAGTGGATGTAGAACCGATCCACCTAAATATCAATGCAATATCTATTTTGGTTTACTCTGACCCTCCAAATATTCCTTGGTTAGCAACCTTTGCTTATGCTCCAGCTCAATGGCAATATAAGGCGGATTTCTGGAATCACTTGAGCTCAATACAAAATTCATTTTCGGGTCCTTGGCATGTATTGGAGACTTCAACGACTTATTAAGCCAACAGGACAAATCTGGCGGGAGACCAGTTGTGTCCTCCTCCATAGGTGGCCTGCAAAATCTTATGGATTCTCATGGACTTATTGATGTTGGTTTTTCGGGTCCAACTTTCACATGGACAAATAATAGGAATGGAAGAGCATTGATAAGAGAACGTCTGGACCGAGGAATAGCAAACGAGGAATGGCGCTTACTTTTCCCGGATGCCACTATCCAGCATATAAGCTCCTCAGCTTCCGATCACAATCCTCTCTTGCTCAATACTATGAAGGAAAGGAGAAATGCATCCTCTTTTTAAATTTGAAGAGTTCTGGACACGGGAGCCGCTTAGCAACGCCATCATTAAAGAGGCCTGGGAACATCCATTCCAAGGGAACCCATCCTTTATTCTATGCAACAAGATCAAGGAAACAAAAAAGGCCCTCAAGCACTGGAATAAACACCACTTCGGGATGATTCAGACAAACATCAAACAACTCGAAATGGAATTAAGCAATATTCAGAGCAACCCGCAAAACCAGTGGAGTATCGAGAGAGAGAAAGTACTTCATCAAAAGATCCAGGAACAACTCAAAAATGAAGAAACTCTCCGGAGACAGAAATCAAGAATCAACTGGCTATCTAAGACGGATCTGAACACAAAATTCTACCATTTGTCAACAACTATACGTCGCAGAAGGAATGGGATTGACTCTATCAAGCTCAGCCCAGGTAATTGGACAATGGATCAAGCTATTATAGAATCTATTTTCATAGATCACTTCACATCCATTTATACCTCCTCACATCCAATAATTCCAGAGGAGCTCGAAAATTTTTTTGAAAACCAGATTTCAGAAGAAGAAAACAACTCTCTTACTGCTATGCCTTTAGAACCTGAAATCTATGGAGCCCTTTAGCAAATTCCAAACCATAAAACTCCAGGATCAGATGGAATGACTGCGCTTTTCTACAAGCATTATTGGTCCATCATCAAAAGAGACGTGATAGCGGCTGTCCAAAATTTTTTTAGAAGTGGAAAGCTTCTGAGACAGATAAACCACACCCATATAGCCCTCATCCCAAAAATAGCAAACCCAGATTCTCCTCAGCACTTCCGGCCAATAAGCCTTACAAATGTCATCTACAAACTCATTACAAAAATTCTTGCAAAGCGCCTAAAAAATTCCTCCCTTCCATTATCTCCCCTTTCCAAACAGCTTTTGTTTCGGGACGCAACATCAAAGAGAACTCTATAATTGCTCATGAGATGTTCCACTACCTCAAGCACCATAAAGGGAGGAAAGGACAAATGGCCATAAAGTTGGACATGGAAAACGCTTTTGATCTTATAGAATGGAGCTTTCTTTATGCAGTCATGAGAGCTTTGGGCTTTAACTCGACCTGGATCAATCTCATAAAAGAATGCATTTCAACGGCTACTTTCTCAATTCTAATAAACGGATCTCCAAAAGGTTTTTTCAAAGCACAGAGAGGCCTTCGACAAGGTGACCCCATTTCACCTTTCCTGTTTATTTTATGCACGGAAGTTCTCTCAAGACTATTGGCAAGATCGGAAGCTCGGAAGAAGATAGAGAGTATCAAAATCAGCAGAGAAAGTCCCCAAATCTCTCACCTTCTATTTGTAGATGATTTAATCATTTTTGCAAAATCAAAGGCAAGATCAGTATAGGCAATTAATGAAGTTCTAGGAAAATATCAAGCATGGTCTGGACAGCGTGTCAACCAAAGTAAGTCTTCTATCTTCATTACCCAAAACACTAGTCAGGCGACAAGACGGATGCTCTCGGAAAATATGCCATATAAAGAATCATCATCAAAAACAAAATATTTGGGACTGCTGACAACCTTTGGGAGATCCAAGAAAGAAGATTACAAAGAACTGCTGGGGAAAATAAACAAGCGGCTTGATGGCTGGAAATCAAAAGTGCTCTCCCAAGCGGGTAGAACCATGCTCATCAGAACAGTGGCGGGGGCAATACCTACCTACCAAATGGCGACACATTTGATTCCGAAATCAATCTACAAGAAATTGGATCAGAGTTTCAAAAATTTCTGGTGGGGCAAAACAAAAGAACAAAAAAACAAGCTCTGTCTAAAATCATGGAAAACTATCTGTCAGCCAAAGAAAGAAGGGGGACTGGGATTACGCCTGATGGGAAATATGAACATAGCCTTACTAGCTAAGACAGGATGGAAAATGAGCAAGCCTAGTAATAGTCTATGGCACTCTTTGCTCTCAAAGAAATATCTTCAACAAACGGATTTTGCATCAGTATCTCAAAGGGTAACGGACTCAAGCCTCTGGAAAGGAATCCCCAAGACAAGATCATTGCTGGAAAAAGGTACATGTTTTAAAATTATAAATGGTCTGACTGTGCGAGCTTGGCAAGATTCATGGATCCCAACTCTGGAAAATTTTAAACCCCAACCTCTCATACACACAATGGAAACCTCTCCCTCACTAAAGGTCTCAGAACTGATCATCCAGAATAATAGAGTTTGGAATCTCCCCCTTTTAACATCCCTATTCCAACAGGAAAGCATAAATGAAATCTTGAAAATTCCTCTTCCAAATCCAAGCCTTTGCTCGGACAATCTTTTCTGGACAAGATCTCAAAATGGAAAATTTTCTGTTAAAAGTGCCTACCATCTTGTCTCGTCTATTGATAGCACAGCCAGAGAAACTATTCTGAACATCCCATGGAAAAAGATTTGGAACCTCAAAATCCATGACCGTCATAAGCTGCTTCTATGGAAGATAATTTGGGACATTCTCCCAACGAGAGAACGACTTAGAAGATTCATCCCCAGTATATCATCCATAAGTTGCCCACTCTGTAACGAGTCTGAAGAGACCCTTCTGCACCTTTTCATTGAATGCCCCATCTCTAGAATTCTCTGGAATCACAGTAAATGGCCACTAAATTTATCAGCTTTGGGAGTAGCTTCAATGCCAGATTGGATCCAAAATATCATACATCCCAAGAAATTAGGCCTGGCCTCCCAGGAAGAGCGCCCCTTCAAAATCTTTGCTGGACTGATTCTAGATTTTATATGGAGACTCCGGAATGATCAAGTACACAACCCCAAAGATCTTTCCCTCCAAAATCTCTCAAAGCAACTAAACCTTTCGTACCAAGAAAATCTACATGCATGGAAAGGAAAGGGCAATACAAAAAAAGAAAAGCATGGGAAAATCCATCGAGAAACCACATTAGCATATCATTTGATGCAGCTGTTAGGAACTCATTTTCACTAGTCTCGGCAGTCAGTAGAGACTCAACAGGAGAAGTCATTGAAATCTGGACTGAGCACAATCTAACTACAACCCCGGTGATTGCAGAGGCTCTTGCAGCAAATCTAGCTCTCAAAATGGCGGAACATCTTAACCACCCCAATATATGGCTAGTAGGGGATTCTCAGCTGGTCATCTCCTCCATTTATAAAGAGGAACAACTATTGCAAATAGAAACAATCACAGATGACATTGCAGTCGCGTTGGAAACTCAGCACCGCTTGAACTGGAAGTTCCACAAGATAGATCAATCTCAAAATTGACTTGCGCACTCAGTAGCGCAATGGGCAGCTACAAACTCGCAGTTTGGTAGCATTCCGCTAGAAATTATTCCTAACTCTATTTTGTATATTGATAGTGGAAAAGACCCTCCTTGATGTACTACTATATTTTCCTTTAATATATGCAAGCTTGATTAGAAAAAAAAAACTAGGTAGGGCGTTCGAATGGTACGAACCAAACAGGTTTATTAATTAACTGTTTGAACGTTGTTTTAGACGTTCGAACTATACGAGCCAAACAGGTTTTGCATACCATTCAAACACTATTTTAGGCGTTCTAACGGTATAATTAAATTTAGTAATATTAGTGAATCGTTATTTTTATTCCATATTATAGTTCTATTAAATCTTAACGAGAATATATATTATATTATAATTAAATTAATATAGAAATTTATCACATTTTGTTAACTATTTAATTTCTATTAATATTAATCTAATTAATATTAAATAATGTGATATTTTTATTTATAAAATTTTGTTGTTCACAATGTCTTGATTAAATTGCTAATTTGTATGTAATTTAGTGATTAGTTATTTATTATATTTTTATTTATCGTTAATGTTGTATTGATAAACTCTTTAATTGTAAATTTCAGATTGATTATAATGTCTTTTTCTAGGGTGGGACGTAAGCGATGCAATCTAGTTGAGACTAGTATCAGTCCAGGTAGGGAAAGGACTGTTTCACTCGAGTGACAAGTGAAGTTTTCTAACTTCCAGAGTCTTGTCTGAGAGGGTCATTTCTTGCCATCAGTTTTCAGCGATTGTGGTTGGGGACCTATCTTAGATGAGCGAGAGGAATCATAGGAGACTGTCTCCTATATTGACATTGTTGCTGAGTTCTATAGAGAGCTCGGTGGTGTCAGCCTAGATGACGGAGGAGTTCCAATCGTATTTTCATGAGATGGACTCATTAAGCATCTGGGTATTCCTAGGCTGCCAGATGCGTATATGAACGTGGTGCCTAGAGAGTCTGGTCCTTCAGCTGAGGAGGAGGCACCAGTTTATACAAATGAGGTCGATGCCCTTACTGATCATGAGAAGAGGGATTTGATTGTTGGTCCAGATGCTCCCCCGTATGATGGGACAAAGAGTATCAAGTAGACAGATCTATTTTCTTTCTTCAAGATCCTAAATTTGATAATCGCCAACAATATTGACCCTCAGCAGCACAAGACAGAGGCTGGTCTTGATCGAACAAAATTTATGATACTGGTCGCTCGTAGCATTCCTATAGACCTGGTGGGGTATATATTCGATATGATTCGATCAGAATCCTGGTACCATTCGACGGATATACTGCCATTCGAGATCCTGATCACCCAATTTCTGCTATTTTCCAGTGTCGTGCCTGATGTTACCAAGTGTAAACGGGAGCCGATGGGACCGATTAACAACACCACCCTCTCATGTAGCATGGAACACTCGAGACTGCGCCTTCATGGACATGTTCCGGACCTGGTTAATTCTCAGAGAGATGCACAGCCGGGAGATCATGGAGTATCGGCCGCTGAGACATCCACACAGGCCGAGGCATCAGTACACAATGCTACTCGTAAGGACATGGCGAAGATCGTGCATACAGCGATCAGCGGACAGATATCAGCGGTGATCGATGCAGTGCGTATGGAGGTCCATTCTACTGTGTCTGAGTTTTGTATAGAGATTACTGCTAGCATCTCTAAGTTACGTACAGAGCTTGATGCCATGTCTGCGACTCAAGTCACTATCAGTACTCAACTGACACAGATAGAGGAACGCTTAGCTGCAGTCGAGGAAGTGTGCAAAGAGTTGGGGTCTTAGTGCTTTCTATCTTTCTTTTTTTTTTTTTAGAATGGACAATATTTAGTGTTTTGTAAA
The DNA here is from genome assembly GCA_029856935.1 of Cyclocarya paliurus. Classification (NCBI taxonomy): domain Eukaryota; kingdom Viridiplantae; phylum Streptophyta; class Magnoliopsida; order Fagales; family Juglandaceae; genus Cyclocarya; species Cyclocarya paliurus. Next base: position 14,427,632 of record CM056949.1, read on the forward strand.
TTCAGTATTTAATTATGAATTAGTATTATTTTATATTTTCTGAACTAATTATTGATTTATATTATTTATATTATTTAATTGATAAATTTCTTATAATTACTAGTTAATATAAATATAATTCTTAAAAAAACATATGATTTCCATTTGAACCCTACAAATTACGTTCGAACGATGCTTATTTATTATTCAAACAGTAAAATTGGTACGCTCGAACAATATAGCAATTTTCTGCTATAAAAATTTTACTTAACGCGCCAAAATGTACGTTCGAACAGCAAATTGATACATTCGAATAGTAGAACAATTTTCCGCTATAATAATTTTACTTAACGCGCCAAAATGTACGTTTGAAAGGTTAATTTTAACCGTTCGAACGTTAAAACATTTAATTCGAACGGTTTCATTATTAGGGACAAAATATTTATTCCCTAACTATACCGTTCGAATGGTATACATCTTCCTTCATTTTTTTGGCACGAAATATGAAGTTCGTCCCTAACTCTCACTTTTTGGGACGATTTTCATTTCATTCCAAAACAAAATCATCCCAAAAGGTCTTTTTTGTTGTAGTGTATATATATATAGTGAGAAATGCATAAACTTACATATGAAAGGCATTCACTTGCATGCTGTTCAAAATAGTTATTCTATTATCAAGCCGATCATATGTAGAGCATACCATCCACATCACTTAAATGGTAAAATTTTATTTGTAAGATTCAAATTTTAAAATTTATCTTTCAAATTAAATTATGTCATATAAACACTTTAGTCTTTGTGTTCTACACACCGGCTTGATAATATATATAATTTTTCTGTTCGAAAACATGAGCAGGGAATCTCATATTGAGCACTGCAATGTTTGAAAGATGTTTAATAGGACCTCTTTCTAACGCATAGTTAATCAAAAGGCTTAAAAAAATAATTGCGACGTTTGGAGATCATTCAAAACAACCCATTCTTGCACGTTCTAAAGCATTTAAATTTGCAATGACTTCAAAACAACAATGTTTTAAAGTCACATGATTTGAACATGCATGTAGATCCGGTGATTATATAAACATTTAATATCAAGCATTAGCTAGGTTAAACAAAGACAAAAGGCAGTCACGGCCTTAATGTCCATGTCTGTCCTTTCTACTCCCAATCAATATACTACTGCTGGATCGAAGTCAATATTCTCTCATATTTCCTCTTGTCCGTTAAAAAAATGAGTCCCGAACATTGCCGGGACTAGAGGCAGCATGTCATGCAATGTTGGATATCCATGCATATAGGAAAAACAGATCACGTACGCTAACAGGCAGCAATTTCTGGCTTTTAAAGGTATCTAACTCTACGTACGTTCTTCATAACACTCAAACCAATATACATATACATATATATATTATATATAGGTTCGGAACCATGAATTTTTTGTTGGGGGTCGGTTACATTATAAATATAAAAGCATGTAAGTTCTTATAGCTCCCCTCTATAAGAGTACTACACGTGCATTCCTAAATATCTATTTAAAGACTTGAAGTAAAGAATCAATATTGTAATCGTTTAAAGGGGATTAAATAATAAAAAATCCAACATTTTTGTTCTATAAATCCATCACAAAAGTACAAATAGAGGATAAAAATGAAGAAAATAAAAAATAAATTTCATTGTTGAATCTAAAACTGAATGTTGTAAAATCTCTATTATATAGATAGGAATAGCCATGAGATATATGATGCCTTCATTCCTAATTGTTAACTCGATGGTAGCATAGATGTTAACAAAACCCATTAATCAAAATAAACTAGCTAGTAGAAGACTTGAATGGAAAAGTGTCAACAAATAAGAAAAATGAGTTTTTAAATATACCAAATATATAGCTTTTAAAAAATGACTAAGAGATTTTCTTGTCTATTATGAGATGTACAAAAAAAAAAAGTAAAACGATTAGTGTGAGCATGTGAGATTTTATTAGTGACCGAAAAATAAGTGCAAGTATGAAAAAATTATTGAGAAAATAAAATGAACTTGAAAAACTAAGATTTTGGAAAATTTTTGGAGGGGTCAAATAGTCATATTGAAGACATTCTTAAAAAAATCATTTATTAAAAAAGGGTCTTGATCATATAGTTCCACTCCCACCCCTAAATGTAGTTCTGCTTCTATAAATAAATATATATATATATATATATATATATATATATATATATACATATATAAAAGAAATTCTATATAGAAGTCTTACACTATACACATCTATCTAATTATCAACATGCAGTTTGTTATTTTTGTTATTCTATTAATATTTAAATATTTGTGTTTTAATAAAAAGATAAAAATAATAAATCACATATTGATTAGGTGATAATTTGTAATGTCTTAAGACTTGATCACTATAGTATATATATTTTTATAAATATATATACACACACACTTCGATTTCGTGTAACCGTCGTTCTCGATTGCTTCTTATGCCTCCACTCAGATCCTTAGTCCACATGCATCAAATCGCTGTACTTGACAAGAAGGCAACTGGTCTGCTTGGAGGCTCCAGTTGCCATGACGAGATATAGGGATGATAAAAGAAGCCCATGTATATATAAAAGGCTAGCTCCCTTCTAAAGGGTGCAGTATTCTTTCCAGGGCTTCCACCTTTTGTGGCCCTCCGAAAGCGGACTTACTTGGGTTGGGGTCTGCATTATTTCACGAGTCTTGTAATGTTTTCCATTCATATTAATGTCCATTTCAAGAAGGTCGAGCTTTACTTAGCTCGAGTATTTTTATCCAATATTTCCCATATAAAATCTAAAAAAAAATCTATAAAAATTAGGAGTGTAAATTGGTCTGGTCTGAGAGGGGTGATGGATCGAAATTTTCAGTCCATCATTTGCCCGGACCGGACTGGTAGCTATCGATCTGGTTCGGTCTAATTATTTTTTTATTTTGTTTCAGTTTTTCAAATAAATTAATAAAAAAATTATTAAAATTTAAATTAAGTGAATTATTAATATGAATTATATAACTAACTCATTAAAAATATTTCACTATAATTATATTTATGATGTTGACAGTTACTACTTACTTACTTAAACTTCACTCTTTAGTATGCGTAATTATTAATAATATCATACATTTTATATATAGTTAATGAATATCAAATAATTTCATTATACATAAATCATTTATACTTACTTGCAACTTAGGTATTTAAAAAACAATTACATAATTATTTTACTTAAGTGTAAATAGTAGAGTATGTGTGAATGTATGATGTATTAACTATTTACATATAATGACATAAATTATCACATGATTTATTATTTATTATAAATTGATAGCATATATTATTTTATATCTTATATAGTCAATGATAATAAATTAGATGACAATTACATCATTAACTTATATAATTATTTTATAAAAATATTATATTAAATTATTAAAAATATTTTTAAAAAATATATATAGGGGTTTGATCTAGTCTGGCCCAAAATTTATAGACCCCGAGATCAGACCAAATTTCTTCAGTCCACAATTTTTGAGACCGAGACCGACCCGTACAATATTCAGTCCATTCCAGTTCGAACTGAAATTTTCGGTCCGGTCGGTTTTTCCTGTCCGAATTGAATTCTATACACCCCTAATAATAATGATTAGTTTCTAAGATTTAACAGCTCTATAATGATTGATTCGGCTCGGTCGGAATCTGGACATACAGATTCATCCAGGCAACTACCAGGGTCAGGATTAATTCAGGTAAGATAGCGGTCATATACCTAAAGATCAAAAGCCCATGAAAAATTACGTACATTTAAGAGATCCAAAAGAAAATCCATAAAATAATGTCAAGAGATTGGTATTGGATTTAAATTACTTTGTGTTGTTAGTGGGTACTCCATGACCCATGTTGTGTCCACATGGTTGAAAAAATTATTACTTAACTCTCCACCACTAGGAGTTAATTAACTCCCCACAACTACCAGTACTTAATTTCAAGGAAGTTAATTAACTGCCTATGAGAAAACTCTTTAAATACTTATAATAATAATAACTCTTTAAATAAGAGTTTTACTTAAGTTAAAATCATAAGAGTGAAAAAATGAACGTACAAAAAAAAAGCTCTCCTCTCTCTCTATACTTTTCTAGAGTAACCATCTTAATCAACTCTTGATCTTGAAGTGTAGAATTATTTAGGAGACTCTAGTAGCCTCCTAAGTGATGTAGAGGTGCCAACAACAAAATAACTTGAGCTGTAAGACGAGTAAAGATCCAGATTTGTGGGAATTTCTAACCTTATTTAACAATGGTATCAAAGCCTATGTTGCTTGTTTTGGTCCATATGAATATGATTACAAGTTGTTTGCTGTTTTAGAATGAGTTTAAAAGCATCTAATTGATGGTATGCTATGATTGTTTGTGTTTCAGATTTTTCATTAGAGGTTACAGTATGACATGTTTAAGGTTGAATTATCTACATGAAAACATTATTTATAATGTCAGAAACACGTCCTTTAAACTTGGTGAAGTTTTGTTGCATGTAGAAGAAGAAATCTGAAATCCTAATTTTAAAATTCATGTTCGGATCGTGAATTTGACCCAACTTTTAAGCAAACAAATCTTTTTTTTTTAAAACAAATTTTATATGATTAGAAATCTGGACTCATAAGCTCTAAATTGACATATCATATGCTTGATTTGGAGATAATACTAGTAAGTTATGGTCAATTGAAAATGGATGTTGAAATTGGAAAAACCAAAAAAATTGATTGAGAAAGAAGATGATGAACAATACTTTTTTACCAGTCCCACTCTCGGTCTCTAAGAGTGTAATCCACCCTTGCGCTTGGGTTGAGCTTTTACTCACTTTTTCGACAAACATGCACATTAAGATGACTGAACTTTGTATTTAGACATCGGTAAACACTAAGAATGATAGTGGTGATATACACTCTCTGTCGTGACAATTGAAGTAGAGGCAAGAAAACATCTAGAGCTAAAACGAAGCCCACATGCATAGTAGGTGAATGGAGGTGCATGCAGCGGCTTCCTATATCCATTTTTTGTTTCATGTGGCACATGCACTCTTGTGTTGTGTCTAAAGCTGATTCATATATATATATATATATATATATATCTTGCCACATGCACTTTTGCGCTTGTGGCAAGATATTTTTTAAATCATTTTTATTAAAATGCTTTAAAAAAATAAAATTTGATAATAATAAAAATTATTTTTGGGACACTTGTCATACTTTCTCAAGTCCAATTTTTCTGTTATATGAACATTTATATAGATTATTTTTGGATGCATGTATTGAATTGATTTTGTAAATATATGTACATATTGAATATGTGTCCCTAGATTTGATGACCTATTAAATCCTTTTCATTAGGTGAAATTATGGTTTCTCTATCCATTGAACTATCATGCATACATTTATAATTAGATGTTTGAGTTCATTAGTTTTTAATTAAAATGATAAGAGTCGACATTGGTATATTGGTAATTTATTGTGCTCATGTATAATGGATATATTTATTTTTATGTGAATAGATAAGGTGTAGTTTATAAGTATATCGATGACATGGCATCCCTATTTATTTTTTTATTTTTTTTCTAGAAGATTTGTAGTAGGATTTTGTTTGGAAATGTAATATTGGGAATGTAATTTTATTATTAAGGCCATGTAAAGGGATGTGTTTCAAGTATATCAATGTACTTTAAGCTCACCTTAATATGATGCACCAAATTACCAGCCAATGAAGCTTCAAGTGGAGCCTATGCACAATTTGTTTAACGTAATTATTAAAAATTTTCTATAGTTGATGAATGAGTTATATATGCATAAGTTTTGAGTATTTTTTTAAAAAACTCCTCTATAAATTTTATTGAAAATTAATTAGATATGATATTTGACTTATATAATGGGAGATGATTACAAGTTTTTTGCAAAATTTTCGATTTCACTATGTAGGATGGAATTCCATGCTCTAGTTAGATTTTGGCGGCGAAACAGAGTGAAGAGAGTGTCAGAGAGGGAGACCAATCAGAGGGAGAAGGAGCGAGACTGAGTGGGTTATGAAGGAAAATTGCAAGGCGATGAGTGACGGCTACATGGGTTGCGACAGATAGCACATCAAAGAGAGAGAGAGTGAGAGATCCGAGGGAGGGGGAGTGAGATCGAAGGATAGAAGGAGAGAGGGCTTACTAGCGCTAGAGATGGACCTGGCAATAATGGCGAGAAGAACCTAGTGGAGGTGGCCGTTGTAACGCGACAGCGCAGTAAGGCAGAGAGAACAAATGAGAGAATCGAAAGGAAGAGAGAGAGAGAGATGGGAAAATGGAGAAGAGGAAGGAAATTTAGGGTTTTCTCAACACTACGTGGTTTTGAGTCTAGGGCATGTGAGGGTTGGGCTTGGGTATGTGGGGGCACTTGGGCCGGGTTCAATGGTCTTGGGCCTCACACCTCTGCTTCTACCCACTTTATGAAATAGTTCACAATGACGACAGCAAACTTGGTGCCTCCCTCGCCTGGTGGCTTTGGTCCCACAATACCAATCCCTTATTGTGCAAAGGGCTATGGCGTGGTGATTGAGATTAGTTCTTCAGGTGACCTGTGAGGTACAGACGGGTAATTGTCACTTCATGCATTTCTTGATGAACTCCTCTGCTTCATTCAGTGTATGTGACCAATAGTAGCTCACTCTCAAGACCTTTCTCACCAAAGCTCTCTCACTAGAATGGTTTTCGCATACTCTTTCGTATATTTCTGCCATCACATACTACGCCTCTTCTAGTGAAACACATCTCATGAATGGGCTAGAGAAGCCTTGCTTGTATAGTATTCCTTCCACGAGGGTGAACCTAGCCACCCTGTACTCCACTTTCTTAGTTTACTACTTCTTGCTAGGAAGTTCGCCAGTGGTTAGATCATCACGTCGCGTGCCCATTCTACCCCACCCCCCCCCCCCAAATTATATCTTTGATACTTTGTGTCCGATGAAAGAGCTTCCTACACTTTAATCATCACATCCCATGGCGGAAGTGAGTCATCCATCCCTAAATTAGTAGATTGTGCTAATTTTTATGCTTTGTAGTTGTTATCCCGTGGTATTTTTTTGATGCCAAAGTAATGGAAATGATCATGTCGTTCCCACACTTGGTGTAGATACATTTTGAGTTTTTCTTCCATCGATAGGTATTATCTCGTCACCTAGTTTACCACTACCTAAGAATCAGCATGTACATCAACTTCTCTCGCCCCTAGTCTTTCTGCTACGGTGAGTCATGCCAAAAGTGTCTTGTGTTCCGCTTCATTGCTAGTGGTTTTAAATGCAAGCCTTATCGCGAAATGGAGTTCCTAGCCAGTCTTAGTTACAAGATATATGCTTACCTACCCCCCCCCCAATGCTCCCGCCAGAGCGGTGGGAGGAGCCGTCGATGTAAACTCGCCAAGGCTTCCTTTCAGTACTACCTGGTTCTCATTAGGAAAGTTGGGGTGAACTTGACTACAAAATCAGCCATAACCTACTCTTTCATGGTCATAGATGATCACCCATGCCTTGATATTGGTCTTTGTGCTTGTAGTGAGAATCCATTACTTGCATCTATAAATAAATGAGGCGTAAAGATTAGTGATTCCAACACTGAAATCTACATCCACAGACCTGGGGTGTGAAATCCACAGTTTTTTAACCCCTTCCTCGTTACATGATGGGCTGCAATTAGCTATAGACTCTTGATTGGACTTGTCATTCCTGAATCGTTTTACGTTATTCAAGCAAATGCCCATTAACGTTGACCCATTGCACTGCAGGCCTCGACCCTATGGGGGCAGGTTGATATTGGAAATTTACGACAAAAAATCTAAAAAGAAAAATACTATTTTGGTTTTTGAATTAAAAGGGTTCAGGATTTGAAAAGATTTGTTTTAGGGGATTGGGGTCCTTTTCTTTTGTGAATCAGATTGGGGTCCATTTATATATGTTAGAATCCTACATGAACTGGATTTTACAAAATTACACTAATTTTTTTTTTTTCATTTTCTTTTGATAGGGTCCACTAAGGGCATGAAAAGCAGCCTTTCTGCCTTTAAAAGAAGACAAGAAAGCAAAAGAGTCAAGAACTACTGTTTTTAGTTATGTACTAAAAAGGTTGTCTTTCTGATTTACAAAAGATTACTACTTACAAAAGCCCAAACGAAAAACGTATTTGATGGAGTTATTATTGCAAATATCGCTCATTATTATCAAGACTAAAATTCATGATTAAATAAACCGTTAATCTTTGTTGAGTAACGCTATTGTGCTGCTCTAGTTATACCATTCATTTTGTCCTATTGACCTGATATCACATAAAATTAAGAATAAAAATATATTGAAAACAAAATGACATCTAAAAATACAAAAAATGGATGACTGATACTTTAGATTCTTTCTACTCATTTTATATTTATATATATATTTTTAATAAACTATGTGGCACGGTGCCACATCAATAAGACAAAATGAGCAGTATAATTGGGGCGGCGTAATATCATTTATAAGCACATTTATAAACATTATAATTGGGGCGGCATATAAATATCATGCATGCACTTTGCTTATTAATTTGCTCAAAACAGAGAAGATTTTACAAAAAAAATAATGTGCTGATCAAATCAATATTAATTTTTAAACCATCATTTTACATCAAATTGACGAGGTGCATGTAAAATGCTAAAATATATTCTCCTGATCAATTTCTTTTCATTATCAAAACATGATGTCTATATCAAGAAAAAAAAAGACTATCCTTTTGTTTTTTTCCTACCGTACGTTCACATATCTTTTCAAAGAAATATAATATAATTATAAAAATATTAATATTAGAATGGAATATAATCCATGGCTGTCTTTTCCATTGGGTGTATCCATTCGGTTACTTTGCTTATGTCAATTAGCAACTGGATCGGTCTGAATTAATTATGTTTTACCGGCATCCAAATGCCATTTCAAACGTTTAATATCCAGTTTTATCATAATATACAAAAGAAATTTGGTCTTAATGCACATGATGTTGCAATTTCTCTGTCTTTAAGTTGTTGTGTTGATGTTAGCTAGCTTCCTCAAATACATCGAACTTCATAGATAATTACTAGGCAACCTTTTTTTGGCGTGATTATAAGGATCGTTACTTAATTATATTGTGATGGAGTACTTGATGATCATCAAGGGGGCATCTACATGAAAATGCCCCCAAGAATTTTTTTGACTTGAGACTTAAATTAACGTAATTAGCTCATAGATGATCATGATATATATTCTAATTCCTGTCACGTTGCTGTTGCCATGATTTATCTTCGGGCTGGTTGTTGTTTCATTATATATAGGCTTGAGGAGCTGCAAAGTACTCACGAAATATTCCTTGAAAGGAAAAAAAGAGAAATGGATAATATAATTATCAAAATGCAATGAAATTTGCTAGCTTATATATGGATGTGATCCGTGACAACAAAAATATGAAAAATTCGTCATTAATTTAGAGATCTAGTTAATTATTTGTTGATATTCTCACGTATAAGAACCCGTGAATCGTGATCAAAGTCAGTTTCTCTAGCTCATAAATGTTGAATTAAAGAGTGTACCATTAAAATGTACAATAAGTAGTAAAAAGAATGTTATTAGGTTTTTGGAAAATTGATAGTACTACTCATGAATCTATTTTGCTTTAGATTTTATTAGTTTTCACAATTGTCGATGTAATTTACCCTCGATCCCCACTTTAATTTTAAAATGCGCGACATGAACAAGTTTGATTAAGAATGATAAAAATTAAGATGAAAAATAATATTGCTATATAAAATATTAGTTGTTGATATATACAGTGATCGATCACTGTATATATATATATACTATATTTCCTTTAAAATGATGTTTAAATTGAGCAATAGGCGGATATGATCAGGAGCATCAATAATCTCTCATCAACAAGGTATTCCCTTTTGTTTTTATATGAACTGATCATTATAAGTTTAGAATTCAAAGTGGAGATCAAGTTGTTCAATCCTAAGCTGTGGTATATAAATATTGTATGATACAGATTGTAAATATATACTTCCTCAATTGTTGGTTGTCTTTGAGGCTATAAGCTAGTGGCTTGTAATTAGCAACTTAAATATTGCATAAATATGATCACTTTCCAAATGATTTAAAGGTTTCTAAGACGTCAAATTAATGCCATGCACTTATAATAATTATTAGGATATATATGCAGCTAATTAACTGTCTGGTTTGTGTAAAAAATTATTTTCATACTGATTAATTAATTTATATTAATTGCTTAATAAATGCGCGCTGGTATATATTGATCTAGCTAGATAGCATTACAACTGCTAATTTAAAAAATAAAAAATAAAACTGAGAAATAAAATGAATAAAAGGCTTTGAATGATTGGATGCATGCCAAAATGACTAATATTGCAGAAGCTAGCTGATTAGAATTAATTAATTACCTTCCTTTGAATTACACGTTCTTCTCAAATATATATATAGTACATGATAGATAGAATCCAAGACCAAAAGTTCCTTTAAAATTAAGCCTCAAAGTTTACATAAATAGATCATGCCGATGCTAATATAATTAATAACGTCAGTTATTTGAGAGAGAATTAATATTCATGAATACTTATATATATATATATATATATATATATATATATATATATATATAGAAAAATGATAAGGATCGCGCTTGGAGCATCCCGCTCCAAAAAAGTTTTTTGTTTTTAATTTTTTTTTTTACGTAGTGATTAAGAAAATATTATTTAATATTATTATGAATTTTTTTTAAAAAAATATTAAAAGTGTTAAAAAAATGATATAAAAAAATATTTAAAAGTGTTTTTTTATATCATTTTTTTAATAATTTTAAATATTTTTTATAAAAAAAAAATTATAATATTTTGGATCGTCATGCTCCAACGGAATCTCTAGCATTGCCATATATATACTCCGAAAGTAGACCTAAAAATGGCAAATTATAGTTTCAAAAAAAAAAATGGCAAATTTTAATCATTATGAATCAGACATTATATATTGAATTGCAATGATTAGAGAAAAGAAATTACTCAAAAAGAAAAAAGCGAAGGCAATAATTATGTATTTATTTATTTTCTATAGAGCGCCAACTCTTTATAAACTAATTATATCTTAAAAAGTGGATGCATCCTATGCTAGCTTTTACCGTGAAAGCATGATCAGTGGCATCATTTCACCAAAAAGGCTAGCGCGCGGCAGCTAGCTGTTAAGGCATTGGTTACTCTTAGGCTAGCCTAGCTTTTGACCTAGTTAATTAATTAGTACTTGAGTAAGCTAGGTTTAGCTTACTCAGTGTTTCTGCAGTGTTTCTCCTGATTGTATTATTATTATTATTATATATATGTGTTTAGCCATTATTAATGAATTAAAGATATTTTATACTTCCTTCATTGCCAAGACATCATGTGTACAGGCTATTTTTTTGGCTTCATATTTCCTCTATCCTTTCGATTTCCTATTCTATTCTTTATATATGAATTTTACCTAAAGGGCATGTACTAATGTACTTGCTAGTTTACTGATAATCCAGTTGAAGTTCTGCTAATATTTATCAACAGATTTATAATGACACCCAGCAGCTTCCTGCATAATAGATGCAGATAAAAAAGAAATTTAAAAAAATGGAAAAAATAAATATATTGAAAAGGAATAGAGAAGAGGTGAAATGGAATGGCCAAGATCATTATATATATTCTATAATAACCAAGAAGTTGGGGGTATTTGCTAAGCGATTGTCTCTTATGAATACTATATATAATGCTTATATAAGGCCAAAGAAGACCAGGTTCCAATGTTACTCTTGTGGCAGCAATAGTTCACTTCAACTTCTTCACCAGAAATGAAGGAGAATTCCCTGGTTAATTTTGTCTTCCTCTTATGATAGAAAACTCCTGATTTTGTGTCAACCAAAAAACAAGCCCTTCCTTTTAGCGAGAGCGCCGGCAACAAGAAAGGAAGAAAGAAATAAAGGAGTGTTTGGAAAGGAAGAAAAAAATAAAAAGAAAGAACAGGAAGACAAGTATCTAGAACTATATCAATCTTCTGATCCCTTTTGAATAATGTCAAATATTACAGGTGATGAAGGGAGTTTCTCTTCAGGAAATACTGGGGATCAGGAAAATCAGCTTCAACAAAACTTCCATGGCTCAAGCTCAGGACCCTCCAGTGTCTCTAACAGCAACAGCTCTACCTCCCAACAGCAGCAACAACAACAGCCAGTTAAGAAGAAAAGGAATCTTCCAGGAACTCCAGGCAAATTCAACCACCCACGAATCTTAGTCATGTTTTTTCTGTTAAAAAATCTAGAGAGCTAGCTGGTTCCTTAGGTTAAATATTGAACTCTGTGATCCCGAAAGAAGTTTTGCTGAAATTAATTTTGAAATTTAAACACGTAAATTCTCTTGGCATGCATTTATACGTTCTTGAACATATATAAGAGGCGATTTTTACCACTGAATTTTACATGTTTCAGTCATGTTTGAGCATACACGTTAAGAAGTATATGATTTAGGTCAAAAGAATTACAAAGAAATTTTTTTATGAATGAGGTTATCTTCTCGAAAAATATTAAAGCTGACAGCCAATATTTTGTGGAAAGCATATATAATTATTATGATAAAAGTTCAATTATTGCTTAGAGATCAGATTACAATAATTGTTGACAACTGTTAGCTTGATTGCATTTTTTATCTCTCTTTTTGCTTCTAACTGTTGTGGGTGCTATGGGGTCATGGAATCACTGTACATGGAATGATATCTATGAAACTCCGACTTACATAATATATATGGATGACATTTTTCTTCTCTATAAGTGAATATTTCTAATATTTCATGCTCTCCTTAGAGAATTAGCAATCTAGCTTATAATATCGTTCCTGACCTTGTGGATGATCAATTCGACAAGGATATATATGCTAATTATGGAATTTTTATGGATTAATAGATCCAAATGCTGAAGTTATTGCTCTATCACCAACAACACTAATGGCAACAAACAGGTTTGTATGTGAGATTTGCAATAAAGGGTTCCAGAGGGACCAAAACCTTCAGTTGCACCGAAGAGGTCATAATCTTCCATGGAAGCTCAAGCAAAGAACGAGCACCGAGATCAGGAAACGGGTCTACATATGCCCTGAGCCCACATGTGTCCACAACAAACCTGCTCGTGCACTAGGAGACCTTACAGGCATTAAAAAACACTACAGCCGGAAACATGGAGAAAAGAAATGGAAATGTGACAAGTGCTCAAAGAAATATGCTGTGCAATCGGATTGGAAGGCTCATCAAAAGAGCTGTGGTACTAGGGAATACAAATGTGATTGTGGAACCATCTTTTCCAGGTTCTCATTGAATATTTAATTTCCTCAAGTACAAATATAGACTAAACATATAGTACTTAATCTGCATGGAATTTCGATTAAGTAGTTTTTGTGGGTTAATTTCTAAGTTCGCAGAACCTGTTGATCAAAATCTGCCCCAATTGTAATTATATAAATGGGCTGTTTTCACTTAGGTTAAATTATCACAGTTTCAAGCTTCCCAATTAAAGGAAATAATTTAGAAATGGCCGACAAATTGATGGAGTACTCTTTTAGATACCCTTTTTGGTGCTTCTTTTTATGCCGCAAGCTTTGAATTTTTTCTTCTCATACAAATATTATAGTCTACTGTACTTAATTATTTGAATTAAGATTTTTAAACTAGCAACCAAAACCTAATGCAGCTCACTTCTTCATGTGCGTGCAGGAGAGATAGTTTTATCACCCACAGGGCCTTTTGTGATGCATTAGCGGAAGAAAACAACAAAGTAAATCAGGGACTGATGAATAATGTTGGATCAAACTTCCAGACACAAATGCAGGAGCTTATGTCATCCGTGCCCTTGAATACGAGCACCAATGCATCCATTGGAACATCCGAATTCAACAGTTTAGACCCCAAAAACCCCCTAATTAACTCCCTCCCTCAAGAACCAGTCCCAATGGCTTTCAAGCCTATGAACATGACAGGAGGCATGTTCTCAACCAGCTCCGGTACTCTCTTTGGTGGTCCAAGAACCTCCTCTTCATCAAGCCTTCAGCTCAGTTCCAACAGCTCCTCTGGCTTGAATTACCTACAAGACAGCAAAAATGGTTGCCAAATATCCGGGTCTGCTCACATGTCAGCAACAGCTTTATTACTGAAAGCAGCAAAAATGGGTGCCACTGCAAGCAACACTATAAACTCTCCAATGATGCAAAAGAGCTTTGTTAGTAGCATGGCTGGCCCTGACCAGCTTTCTTCGATTAGATCACCACCATACACAGGTAACCTTCAGCAGCTTAACTCCTCATATGATCACTTCCGACCACAGCCTGATCATCAATCAAACATGGCTGGGATAAATGGCGGTGAATTCACCAATCAGCTTTTGCAGAAAGGCCCCCATCAAGATATCTCACAGATTTTTGATACTATTGGTGGCTCTACAATACAAAATATGGTGTTTAACCAAATGCTCATGGGAGGTGATCAAAACCAAGGCTTCATCAAGAACAAGGAACAAGAGGAAAGTGGTAGTTCTAGTTTGATACATGGGAGAACTACGGTGGTTCCGGATAGGAACACGACAGTGCCGTCAAGCTTTGGAGGAAGTGCGGCACGAAATAGTATGACACTTGATCTATTCTTGGGGATTGGAGAGTCAAGGCCTGTAAGTTGGCAAGAACAGCAGCAGCAGCAGCAGCAGCAACAACAACAACAACAAAGGTTGGAATTGGAGGCAATGATCGAGCCAGCCAAGGTTGCCAATTATGATACCTTTCCAGCAATAAATCCCACGTGGGGATTCAGGGATTGAAAGTTGTCATTTGGTATATATGTTTGGAGGTTTCCGTTGGAATGTAGCCCTGATTAGAGGAAAAACATGCGGGTTTCTTTCACATTTTGATTGGCCATGAGCCGTAGCTAAAGGGCACGTAATGGGTTATGAATTGGCTATACCCAACTTAGCCATCGTCACGCATGAGCCTCAGTACTCTTGAACTCTATGTGCCTCTCCAGCACGTACGATCCAACTAGATGGCTCTTTTTTCTTGTATCTTGATTAATATGCTTGTTTGTGATCAGGCTTCAAAAAGAAAAAAGAAAACATGAATTCCATCGCTACAACTTAATTGAATGTTCCTAGCTTGAGTGTGCTTAGCGGAATAACTAACTAAGAAAAGGGTGAGTTCTAGCGGGCATGTAAAACGATATTCAGTACTGTTGAATGAATGATTTACAAAAACTATTAAGTCACACGGGCAAGCGTGAATTAATTTGTTTTGAACCTCTCTCTCTCTCTCTCTCTCTCTTTTTTGCAAGTGCTCCATGCATGATAATCATATATAATACCGTAGCATGCAGCCTTTAATTTTGACTATTTTTGAAGACTTTCCGCTCCTAATTTTACTTTTCATGAGGCACTTAAATCTAATTAATTAGTTAATAGGCTAGGAGTTTCGTAAATGATAATCTTAAATGGACTTGGCTCGATCTTAAATTTTTGGACATTTTCCGCCGCTAGGATATTGCAATATTGGACTCTGAGGATGTCACCTTCTTATATGCTTTAATTTGCTCGAAGTTAAAAAAGAAGATCAAAGAACAACATAAAAGAAGAAGATCATGTACAGGAAGCTGATCGTACCAGTTGCAACTCCTAATATTTTATGGGAAAATTATTTGCACAAGCTTTTTTTTTAAATAAAACTAACTAATTAAAAATAGAAAACGCCCCAGATTAATGTTCAGGTGGGGAATACCTTTGTAACCGCTTTGCTGGTTTGCATTCTCTCAGTATTTTTCGTTTATGCGTTGCATTGCTTGAGAGTTTTTTCATCAAACAATTGGCTTTGTTTGATTTTCCGTCTCATAATGGATGAGGACAACCTTACCGAACGAAAGGGGAAGATGTCTTTGTCTGAAGTTGAAAATGCTGAAGTGCCATTAGTTTCGGACTCTATGTTGGATTATTCCAATCTTTGTCTTATTTTCAGGCTTTCCATAAGGAAATTCTTCAATAAGGAAGCATTCAAGACAATGATGCGTAATGTGTGGAATCTAAGTAAGGGAGTTAAGTTTTTTGACTTGGGTGATAATTTTTTCTTGGCACAATTCTCCGAGCAAAGTGATAAAGACAGGGTTGTTCAATATAGCCCATGGTCATTTGATAAGAATTTGGTGCTTTTGAAGGAATATGATGGTAATATTCAACCGTCAAATATTACCATATCTTATGCTTCATTCTAGGTTCATTTATATGATTTACCTTTGAAAGGGATAACAATTAGACGTATTGGTGAATCTATTGGAGTTGTAGAAAATATAGATTTATTTGATTATTCTCCTGGGTGGAGTTTTTGTTGTGAAATGTTATGCAAAACACACACACCAATAATGACAAATAAAGTAAAATCAACACAATCAAGAACATGACGTACAATATACGTGATTCAGCAAATTGCCTAAGTCCACAGAGTTGCAGAAATCTTATTAATCAGAGATGATTACAATCACTCAATCTCAACTCACATTTTTTAGGATTTTTTTCTCTCCTACACAATATACACTCACAAGACAATTGTTATCTCTCAAAATATGTTTGAGGCCGTACAAGACATGTCAAAATATGTCATATATATAGCATACGGCATGGAAACCCTAAACCTGGCAAAATTGCGTACTTCGCTCGAGCGGCCTGTCAAGCGCGGATCGAGCGAACAATGAATTGAACATTGGCTCGAGCGGAGTGTCGAGCAAGGGTCGAACGAACACTAGGGTTGTGTCTCGCTCGAGCGGAGTGTCGAGCGTACCTCTATCTTCCATCCGCTCGAGCAGTGTCGAGCGAAGCTCTCTGACTAGAGCGAGTGGACTTACCTTGGCTCGAGTGAACAGTCAAGCCAACTTTCAGCAAACACCTTTTCAACTTCAAAACCAGTCTCCACATATATCCCAACAATCTCCCATTTGGAAACTAGGTCTCCACATACTAGCCATTGTTTCCAGTCAAACCCTATCATCTCTGCAGCTCACAGCTCCCGTTTTCAAGCCAGAAAACGCACTGAAGTCAAGTCCGACTTCAGTCTCCCACGTAGGGGTGTAAATTTAAACCGAAAAATTGGTAAATCGGTCCGAACCGGACCGGACAGGACCGATTTTACCGGTTTTGAATCGGTCCGGTCCGAAACCGGTTTCTATAATTCATAAACCGGTTGGAATCGGTCCGGTTCCGGTTTTAGAATTTTTTGCACCGAACCGGTTAATAAAAAAATATAAAAAATAATATTTTATATATAAGTTTTATACAAAATTAAAATTATACAAAATATTTTATATATATTAATATATAAGTTTTATATATAATGTATAATTATATGTGAAATTTTTATATATAATTATATATCATATATGAAATAATTTCATATTATAATTTATAAAATATAACATAAAATGTTAATTTTAAATATGAACATTTGTAATTTGTTTGATCATATACTATTAATATAATTATATATAAGATAATGTTATTATAAAATAAAAGTTTAATCTTAAAAATGAAAATGTAATTGATCATGTATTATATAGTTATACTAATATATAGTTTATCACTAATACTAATATATACTAATATATAGCTATACTAATATATAAATTTATAACTTGTACTACTAGTCTAATATAGACTATAGTTATAGTTATATTAATAGTCTAATATAGATTAATAAAAGTATAACAGATTTTTTAAAACAGTTTTTTTTTAAACATATTTTTAATGACAAAATGTCAAACTTACATTTTAAAAAAACTGGAAAACCAGACCGGAAACCAGTAAAACCGGAAGTACCGGTTTAGGAAGGTAACCGGTGCGTAATCGGTTTTGAAAAATACAAAACCGGTCATACCGGTTCGGTCCAAGATTTTGTCCAAAACCGGACCGGACCGAACCGGTTACACCCCTACTCCCACGTACATCGGCCTTAGTCAGCACATCCATAGGGCGACTCACAACTCCCATTGCACTAGGAGTATCCGGTCTCGAACCGATCTTGGCAACCTTAGCCAACTTTCCCAAGCTTTCATGAGAAACGACAAAACTGACTCCCTTTGGCTTCCCCACATGTTTCGCACAATCAAGCCTGCATTTTTGCACTATTGTATTTCCCTACACATTACTAGACCCTGATATTAAATACAAAAAGTTAGATCTCTTACCATGCGCTAAGACTAGCGCTCCCTTAGTGATCTTTCAAGCTCCTGCAGAGAACGCTACTACAAAACCGCTGTCATCAAGCTGTTCCACAGAGATCAGGTTTTTCTTCAGATTTGGATCATGTCTGACTTGCTGTAAAGTCCACACGCTCCTGTTTGGAAGGGTGATATGCACATCACCCACTCCTACTACATCCAGTGTCTCTCCATCAGCCGCATATATCTTACCAAAATCACCAGTAACATAATTCTGTATGATTTCTTGATGTGAGGTGCTATGGAACGAAGACCTTGAATCCAAAACCCAATCATCAATCGGACTGTGCACTGCAAGGAGTAAGGCATCATGAATTTCATCAGCCACTACATTCACAGCATCATCATCAGAACTTTCTTGATTCTTGCAGTTTCTCTTGATGTGGCCCGGCTTGCCACAACTCCAGCATGTGATCTGCTATCCAGATCTCATCTTACTCTTCCCCCTGCTCTTGGAGCTTAACCTGCCATGTCCTCTGCCCCTATTGTCAACAATCAGGATAGATCCTGAACCCGAGGACTCATCTGAGTCTCTCCTACGTACCTCTTCAGCAAGCACCATGTCACGTATGTCATTGTAGTTCAGTTTTGCCTTACCTGTTGAACTACTCACAGCCATCCTCATGGCCTCCCAATTATTTGGCAACAATGCCAACAGAATCAACGCTCTAATCTTATCATCAAACTCAATCTCTACAGAAGATAATTGATTTGTGATCGTATTGAATTCATTTAAGTATTAGGCTACAGACATACCTTCTGACATCTTTAGATTGAACAATTTCTTCATCAAGTGCACCTTATTATTTGCAGACTGCTTTTCATACATACTTGATAAAGTCGCCATGAGATCCACCATAGTTCTCTCCTTACTGATATTGTGTGCCACTGTTCTGGACAAGGTCAACCTAACAAGCCCTAGAACCTGTCGATCTAACAGGGTCCACTCAGCATCAGCCATGCTCTCCTGCTTCTTTCCCAACTGTGGAAGGTGGAGCCTCTTCCCATAGAGATAATCCACAATCTGCATCTTCCAGTACCCAAAATCAGTGCCGTCGAACTTCTCAATCCCAGGTGCGTTCACTTTATCTCCAGCCATCATTCTTTTTCAGATCCAACCTTGATTCTTGATACCAGTTGTTGTGAAATATTATGCAAAACACACACACCAACTATGACAAATAAAGTGAAAGCAACACAATCAAGAATACGACGTACAATATACGTGGTTCGACAAATTGCCTACATCCACAGATCTGCAGAAATCTTATTAATCAGAGAAGATTACAATCACTCAATCTCAACTCACACTCTTTAGGGCTTTTTGCTCTCTCACAAAATATGTACTCACAAGACAATTATTTTCTCTCAAAATATGCTTGAGGCCGTACAAGACATGTCAAAATATGTCATATATATAGCACACGGCATGGAAACCCTAAACCTTGCAAAAACTGCGTATTTCGCTCGAGCAGCTTGTCGAGCACGGCTCGAGCAAACAACCAATTGAACATTGGCTTGAGCAGAGTGTCGAGCAAGGGTCGAGCGAACACTAGGGTTGCGTATCGCTCAAGCGAAGTGTCAAGCGAGACTCGAGCGTACCTCTCTGTCTTCCATCCGCTCGAGCGGTGTCGAGCGGAGCTCTCTGACTTAACTTAGCTCGAGCCGACTTGCTTTGGCTCGAGCGAACTTTGGCTCAAGCCAACTTTTAGCAAACACCTTTTCAACTCCAAAACCAGTCTCCACATATACCCAACAGTTCTTTCTCAAGGGTTCGAGTTCAACTAGACATCAGTAAACCACTGCCACGCGTTAAATGACTTTGTCAGTCAGAGGAGGAAATTATCTGGGTTTGTTTGAAATATGAATGCCTACCTAATTTTTGTTATTGTTGTGGTAAGTTAGGACATGGAAATAGAGACTGTGAATTGTGGCTAGAGTCTCGGGAGGTGTTTGAAAAAGACAGGTTCCCTTATGGTGCTTGGTTAAGGGCAGATGGAGGGAATACTACTATTCGAAACCTTAAGCATAACACAGTTTTTTCTGATCCTTCACCAGCACTTGAACATCGAGAAGGGGATAATTCTTTGTTTTCGGAAACGATGGCATTGGTTTCAAATCCTTTTATTCTGCATATTAGTGCTCCAATAATGGGAAAGAAGGAGACAATGGTTAATGTTGATGATTCTCTGGTGCAGAGGTTGAAGATAAAGCAGATGACATTGTTGCAAATTGTGAAAAAAGAAGTGAGCTTTTTCTATGCATGGTTTGCTAGATATCATGTTATTCTCTTATGGATATTTACTCTGATGGGTGGGTAACTAATGAGGGTGGATCTGCTGGGCTGAAAGACAAGAGTAATTTGTCTATTGGGTTGACAATTGCTAACGAACAAGTCTCCCACGAGCTAAGTCTTGTTCCTGTAACCAACAAGAGAAATTCATCTCATGGATGATGAAGGGCTCCATCTTCACAGAAGGGACAATGGCATAGGAAGGGTTCATGTCTTCTTTAGGTGAGGCAAGTGAATCTTTGAATTTACTACCCACAAAATGACTTGCAGAGGTTTTTCCCCTTAATGTGTTGTCTGATTTTCATGATTTGGATAGGGTTAAAGAGTTCTACTATAGATCAACCACTATTTTACCACACACCCCACACTTTCTTTCTTTTTTCAGTTTTATGTCAAACCCATCACCATCACCTTCAACCTCTCTCTCCCCTCAATCTCTCTCTCCGACCTCTCTCTCTCTCTCCCTCCTCAAGATCTCCTCAGTCTCTCTCTCTTTCTCCTTAAACTCTCCTTGGCCTCTCTCTCTCTCTCCTCAAGCTCTCCTTAGCCTCTCTCTCCTCAAACCTCCTCTCTTCGACCTCTCTCTCTCTTCTCAAGTTTCTCCAACCTCTCTCTCCTCAAGTTTTGTTAAAGGGAAGAGAAAAAAAAAACCCCCCACATGTTAGGTGTGGGGTGTGGGATCAGCAACAGTGACTGATCCATAGAGTTTCTCGGGGTTAAATCCTTTTGTCATGGCCAATTGGTGGACGTTGAGGTGTTATCGATTGAGGCTGAGGCTAACAACCATGCAAATCCTCAGCTGGAACTCCCGTGGGTTCCCAAACCCACAAGGTGTTCGTGCACTTTGAGACTTAGTCCAGAGTGAATATCCTGATGTGGTTTTCCTCATGGAAACCAAAATTGTGGCAGGTAGTATGGAGAGGTTGAAGTTTACTTTGGGATTTTCGGGTTGACTTGTTGTAGATTGTGAGGGATGTAGTGGGGATTTGGTTTTATTTTGGCATAGGGAATCTGATTTAGAGATATTGTCCTATTCAAAAAATCATTTTGATACTTGGGTGTATGATATGCATAATGATTTGGGATTCCACATTATTGTGGTCTATGGATATCCTGAGGCGAGTAAACGACATGATGTGTGGAGAAGAGATTAATGAAGTTGCTTTCAACTCGGGTATAGGGTCCTTGGTTATGTTATGGGGATTTTAATGAGATCATTTTCAATTATGAAAAAAGAGAAGGTCGGGTTAAATTGGATGGATAGAATGCAAGACTTTCGGGACGTACTTGACTTTGTTGGTTGAAAGGTTTAGATTCTAAGGGCCTTTATTTACTTGGTCTAACATGAGATAGCTAAATGAACATATTCAAGAACGTTTTAATCTATTCCTTGCAAATCCTGATTGGTTGTCTATGTTTCCAAATGTGAAGGTTAATAATTTTCTTACTTCACACTCTCTGATCATCATTGTATTTTATTAAACACGATTGGTTTTGTTGCTCCTCAATGGAGAGGGAGGAAGCCATTTCGTTCTGAAGCAAAGTGGGTGGGTAGTAGGGGATGTGAAGAGGTTATCGGATTCCTTGAGAGGAAGAGATAGTGCTGATTCTGTTGAGGTTTTACGTAGTGCACTTTCTTCTTATAGTCATAATTTAACGTTTTGGAATTGTACTCAATTGGGTAATATTAAATCACAGTTGAGGTATAAAAGGAAGAAGTTATCTAGAGTATCAAGTGGAAAGATATGATATCAACTTGTTAGTGGAAAGAAGTGAAATAATGTGGAAATAAAGATATAAGGTTTTGTGGTTGTCTTTGGGTGGTCAAATTTCAAAGTCTTTTCATAGGAAAGAATCAAAAAGAAAGACCAGAAATTGTACCAATAAGTTATTAGATGATGGTGGTGTTTGGCAAGAAGGGAGGGCAATGGAATCGATTGTTACAAATTATTTTGCTTCATGTTTGCCACATCACAGCCGGGTAGCATGGAAGGTATTCTTGATACCATTCAATCCAAAGTAACTAACTCTATGAGTGCTGATTTATTAAAGTCATACTATGAGGAGGAGATCAAATATGTTTTATTTTAGATGCAACATTTAAAGGCACCTGGGTCAAATGGTATGTCTCCTATCTTTTTTCAAAAGTACTGGCACGCTAAGGATAGCTTGGTAACTAGGTCAGTTTTATCTTGTTTGAATCATGGTTGTATTCCTACAGAGCTAAATGAGACTTTTGTTGTACTTATTCCGAAGGGAAAGAAACCTAAGCAAATTACAAAGTTTTTAGTCTCTACAATGTTGTTTATGAGATTATTGTTAAGGTTATAGCTAATAGGCTTAAACTCATTTTATTGCAAGTGGCCTCTCCTAATCAAGTGCTTTTGTTCCAAGTCATCTTATTATGGATAATGTGCTTGTGGCTTTGGAGACAGTTCATGCTATTTATGAAAAGTGAAAGGGTCATCGGGGTGTGATGTCTTTGAAACTTGATATGAGTAAGGCATGTGACAGAATTGAGTGGTGTTTCCTTGAGCAAGTTATGTTGAAACTTGGCTTCGATCAGTGGTGGGTGAATTTGGCTTTATCATGTCTTAGTCCAGTGTCATATAGAGTTCTTCTTAATGGGAAGCCTCATTCTTCTTTTGTTTCATCAAGAGGATTGAGACAATATGATCTTTTATTATCATATTAAGTTATTTGTGTTATGTGCTGAGAGTTTATGATCTCTTCTTCAAAATACTGAACGACTACATTTGATTAATGGTGTGAAAGTTTGCCCTTGGGCTCCTGCAGTAACTCATTTGTTTTTTGCGAATAATAGCTTGCTATTTCGTCATACTACTTCTGCTGAAAATGAATATTTACGAAGATTACTAGATATTTATGAGTTAGCATCCAGACAATAGATTAATTTAGAAAAAAAAAATTTGATTATTAGTCCAAATGTGGATATGGATGAGGTTAATGATATTATGGCCATTTGGAATGTATCTTTTTTGCAGCATCATACTCAATATTTGGGACTTCCTTCATTTGTTGGGTGGTTTATGATTGCTACTTTCCATGATTTGAAAGAAAAGGTGTGGACTAAATTACAAGAGTGGAAGGAACAACTACTTTCTTAAGCCGGGAGAGAAATTTTGATTAAAGTTGTTCAAGCTTTGTAGACATATTCCATGAACTATTTTTTGTTACCAAAAAATTTCTCCAGGGACTCAGAAGGGATGTTTACACTGTTTCAATGGGGCCAATAGAATTCATAACATAAATTACATTCGGTCAATTGGCAACTTATGTGTCTATCAAAATTTCAAGGGGGTATGGGTTTTAAGCATTTTGAGTTATATAATTTAGCTTTATTTATGAAACAAGGGTGGTGGTTATTACATGATACACAATCCCTACTGTATAAGATTTTTAAAGCCAAGTATTTTTCTCATGTGGGATTTTTGCAGTCAAGTTTGAGTCGAAAGCCTTCATATGTGTGGAGAAGTATTGTAGCCAAGAATGTTTTGCTATCTAGGCGTATTTGGAAAATAGGGAAGGGTAATAGAGTTAATACAAGATAGATGGCTTCCATTGTCTTAGCAACCTCATTTCTTACCTCCTAATCAGTTTGTATGTCCTGTAGTACAGTTGATACCTTGTTGATCTAGAATTCTAGCTCTTGGGACCATGACTTGGTAAAATCAGTTATCCCTTCTTTTGTGGCTGAAACTATTTGTACACTTCATTTGCTTTCAAGAGAGGTTGAAGATCACATTGTGTGGCAAGGTATAAAGAGTGAATATTATTCTGTAAAGTCAGGCTACCATACAGCTTTGGTGCTATTCCAACATGAGGATAATGTTGGAAGTTCAAAAACAGCGGAAACCAAACTGTTTTGATACCAATTTTGAAATTTGAAGCTGCCAAATAAGGTTAAAAATTTTAGGAGGAGAGCATGTACAAAAATTCTTCCTACAAAAAGAATTTGTTGTTAAAAGGGATTATTTAATCTAGATTGTGTGCACATTGTCAGGTTGGTATGGAAAATTGTATTCATGGTTTTTGTGGATGCTCATTTGTTCAACCAATATGGGCTGCTAGATGTCCACAGACTTGATCTTTGGTGGGAATGGTAGATCGGTTTTATGATTTGGCTTGTGCATTGATGAATTTTGATTTGCACTTAGTTCATATTTCCCTTCTATTGCATGTAGCATTTGGAAATATAGAAAACTTAAAATATTTCAAAATTCTGATTGTATTATGCAAGAGATTATTGATGATTGCCTAATATATGTTGAGAGCTATAATTATGTCAAGAACCAACATTTCGTGGCGTGTAAGGAGTACTTGCTCTCATGGAAAGCCCCCCAAGGTATGTTTAAACTAAATTTTGATGGTGCCCTATTCTGGTCTTCAAAACTAAGGTTTGTGTTATTATGAGATATCATAAAGGTAATGTTGTCGTGGCTTCGAGTCGAAAGGAACAAAGGGAATATGAGATAGATGATATTGAATCTTTGACAGCACTGCAGGAATTACAATTCATATTACAGTTGGGTATATCTAATCTGATTTTGGAAGGAGATTCCTTGACTATAATTAAATATATTTGTTCGAAGGTACCAAAATTATCAAAACAAGGATCAATGATTGCAGAAATTCAAAACCTTCTTAGTTCTTGGGTTTGAAAGGCATAAGGTGATCCGTGTTGGTCAACAAGAAAATGAAGCTGCTCATTTACTTGCAAGACATGTTTGTTTTGTGGAGGGCACCATACAATAGTGGCATCAATATCCAAATTTCATCCAATCTCAAGTTCTATTAGATGGTTCGTTGTAATGTAGTTTGTTGTGTTACTATGTACCGATCTTTACGAATGAAACATATTTGATTTTTAAAAAATAAAAAATAAAACTCACTACAAAAAATCTACTTTTTCACAATCAATCTCCTTTTTTTTTTTTTTTTTTTTTAGAGGTCTTACCCCTAGACAAAACTTAACACCACAAACTTGTATTTAACGTTGGCATTATTTATATGGATTTGAGGAAAGGTTTACGGAGCCAAGAGGCCCACACTCAAGCCCAGTGGCATTTTCGTAGTCCACTACACAAATAGCGTCTACCGTCTCAAACCAAACCCTAATTCGGAAACTTGCTTCTATTTATACGCAGCAACTGGAACCTTCTCTGTTCTCACACAAAGCTTGCTGCTACCTTCTCAAACCAAACCCTAATTCAGAAACTCTCTCTCTCTGTGTCTCATTCTCACAAATATTTTGGGGGTATGTTGGAAGATGTTCGGGGGCAATGATGCTGAAAACTACCTATTTTCTGAGGTAATAAATTTCCCCAATGATTATGAAAAACCAATGGATCCTTTGAGCCCTCACTCTTCTTTTCATATTCTTCTTTTCTTTTTTGGGTCTGTCATTCAAACATTTTTGCTTTCTTGGTTTTCGGTTTCATCGATTTGTGTTAAATCTGATTCGGAGCCATCGGCGTGATGATACACAATTCTGAAAATACAACATGTGGACTAAACCATAATCAGACTACAATTATCTGATCAATGGCTCTTTGTTTTTCCTCTCTTGTCCTCTTATTATTTGATTTTATTGTATTCGGTTCATTATTTCTAATTGGATTTTTTTATGTTTTTCTCCAGTAAATCACACAATTACACTCTTTAAAATAGCTCAATCTTTGAGCTTTTTGTTGGCAGAAAAAAATGAGCATGAGTTTTTAAAAGTTAGTGATAGAGTCTAGCATTTATCATTGTTGCATGATTTCCAGATTTATGTGATGTTTTGTTGATAAATGATTATACAAGAAAAGCATGCTTTGAGAGCATATCTTCCTTGAGAAATTACATATACTTCTAAATGCACAAGTTTTGTGCCAAGTCTCTTAAATAAAAATAAAATAAAGTAAGTAAGGCCTCACTATGAAAATGTATGAAAATTTATTTATTCTTAATGGAATTCACATTTTTACAAAAGACTTGTACAAAATTGTATATTTGAAACTTTTAACTAGTAAAATTTAAATTTTTTTTTTTAAGTTACGTCATAAATATTTTGGCTAGCATCATCTCAATTGGAAGTCTATTAGCATACCCCAGTCATAATCGGATTTTAGATTTTGATTCTTTTTTATATTCCATTCGCCAATCATTTTGAAGTATTAAAGTAAAATGAAAAGTTCTCAAGTACTTTGGTTATTTATTGAAATTATTAAAATATCTCTTATTAAAGTATTTAATGGGTATAAATTATAATACTATTTATTTATTTAACGGAAGTGCATAAATTACCCAACTGCAAGCACGCCTTCCAATGTTATTGTGATGCATTTTCTAGGAACCTTCAATGTGCAGTTTTCTTTATAATGACAAAGTAATGAAAAAAGTTCCGGTATCTCAGATAATCAAATAATTTATAAACAGTAGTGAATTAATTGTAAATAATAATTAAGTAGTTGAGAAGGTCTTAGAAGGCCCCGAACACAGCCTCAGATCTGAATTCACAAGCATTATGTGATCAGACATAAAATGCATCACAGTATGGACAAACTTCAGCATCATATGTAACAAAATATTCGAAAAGGCTTAGGAGGGGAACAACTCTGGATCTCACCCGAGTCCCCTCAGAACAGGACATGGATCTCAACTGAATGTGGATGAAACTAAAAGATTACATGAAAAACTGGTTCCCTAAGTAATGTAATCATGATAAACGAGGTGGCTCCAATGAAAATTTGGAGTGTTAAAGACGCGATTTCCCTGCTGCCCCTTGTGGACAATAGATGTCCATGGTATTATGTCAGTGCTTCAGCAATCCTATTTATTACTCTTCCCTAACTAGAAACAACATATGTATAGCCTGTACGTTCTGTATTCTTTTCTCTCTTAGTATGCTATTCATGGTTCAACTGTGGCATTGGATGCCCCAAGCGCAGCTGAATGCTGACATGAATGATACTTGAGGCTGCCTTCTGAATCTCCTTTTCTGCTTCTACTGCCAACTCCATTGCCTCTCTGGGATCAGGAAAAAGAAAAGACCAAAGCTTTTGGAGAGTAACTTTTGGCAAACATTAATACAATCACCAAGGTTGGATTATTAGCTTTTACCTTATCAACATTTCTGGGGGCATAGACACCTCAATTTGGAGTAAAACCTTGCCTTGCAACAAATGGCGGGTAATGCGCTCAACAACCATTATCTGAAACTCATTCACATATCATTTTCACATAACTAAAAGGCTGAAAGAAACGCTCCATTTAAGAAAACGTTTGGTGTAGCTTCACATCCGGTAGTCTAATTAGCAATAATTATCTCCCAAATCAAATATAGTGTGTCGTGTAAAAGCCTTCAAATAAAATTATTCATAATTTAGCTCTCAGAACATAATCATGATGGTCACAACGCCAACGCCCAACTGCCTCAAAGCCTCTAGCTCAAACAATGGCTAAAGCAGCATGACTAAGGCCCCGTTTGGTTGTTGGACTGCACTAAGATCAACTCAGTTCAGTCTAATTTTAAGCTGAGTCTAACATCCAAACACTCAACTCTCAAACCACTAAACTCATCTCAACTCAAAACTTCTTTACACGTGGGACCTACAACTTTTTTCAACTCAACACCTCTTTACATGCGGAACCCACAATTTTTTCTAAATTTCCATAAATATATTTAAACTCATTTTAGCATCTAAACACATCTGAACTCATATTAAATGGGCTCCACAAAACTTATTCCATCATCTCAACTCAGCGCAACATCCAATTGGAACTCAACCAGTTCCAGCTTAATTTTTTTTTTTACAAGTAAAATGAAAATTTTATTGATACGAATGAAGTAGGCAAAGCCGATGTATATAGAAAGTACACAAAAGAATACCTAAATACATTTTAGGAACCAGAAATTAAAAACAAAAGTCATGAACACTAGTTCCATTAAGCACAATAGCTGAAAAAGGGAGTAATCAGGTGTGCACAAAAAAGTTCCAAAATTGTGTGCTCCCTAACTTCAAAGCACCGGAAAAAGGTTGTACGGAGAGGGAAAAAAATCCTCACAAGTCACATTTCATGCAAAAAATTTCTCAATTCCAGCTTAATTCAAACTATTTTAAGAGTGTTGCCAGCAGGGTGCCAGGGGCAGAACTACTAACCCCCAGAAAAAAAAATTGAACTTCCTGATTCCACCCTTGGTTGCTGGCTCTTTTTAACAGAAAACAACAAAGAGATAAAAACTTAAAAGACCACCCCTTGGTTTCAGTTCTGGTTTAAATTTGTATAGAAATAGCACGTGCCATACTTCAGTGCGCAAAAGCTATGGAGAGTGGAGCAGGTCTCCATTGACTTTTTGTATCACATAATTTCAAAATAAAGCATAGCTGACAATAAACTCATAAATGGACTTTAAAAGGAACGCACCTCAGGAAACTTTGCCAAGATGGCATCAGAAACAACTGCTTCAAAATCTTTATCCACGGCAGGAATATTTCTATTTTGGTACATGGTCCCCTTCATACTTTCTTGCTGATCGGCTACACTGGGGGAGATTTGTGAAATCGCAGGATCTACAAGATATTAAGACAAATAAGAAAGACACGGCATGGTGAAAATATATGATAAGAAGGCAGAATCAGAATAAAATGAAACAAAATAAGAAAATGAAAAACTCGAGTTAGCCAGATAACCAAGCAATAGTTTGCAAACAACAAGAATGAAATAGGAATAACAATTTATTTATTTTATAGGTAGGAAATAGGACTAACAATAAAAATGTGTAACCATTTTTTCAACTTTACAAAAAAAGTCTATCCTTATTGGTCACTGCACATGGTAGTAACCGAACACTAGATGTTGCTCTTAATTGTCCAATGTTCATCTTGACACATTTTTCAGGTTACTAAAGATTTTTTTTTTTTTTTTTTTATTGTTTGGTTGCTATAAGATATTTACAGCAAAGCCAACATGGTAAGATGGTCAAGACAGTCATCTAGGTATATATATGAGAAGAGACACAAGTACTTCTAT
The DNA here is from genome assembly GCA_029856935.1 of Cyclocarya paliurus. Lineage (NCBI taxonomy): Eukaryota > Viridiplantae > Streptophyta > Magnoliopsida > Fagales > Juglandaceae > Cyclocarya > Cyclocarya paliurus. The sequence goes on from CM056949.1 coordinate 14,457,291, forward strand.
TCCAAGAAGTGTGGAGCCTATAACCAGAAAGGCAGAAATTTTTGCAGTAGTTCGATCATCATAGACCACTTTAATCATTTGGCATAAGAGGGGAAGAAAAACTTGGGTGACCACCAGGCTAGAATACTTTTTCTAATAAGAATGATTGGCTGGAAAGTATTAATATCCATCTCTTTTCATTCCAAAATCTCTTTGCCACAGAAGAACATACACTAACTCTGACACCAGCCTCTATGTTATTTGTCTGGAAGAGTTTAGGAGAATGTACAAACTGAGTAGTGTACCTATGTGTATGAAAACTTCAGCTACTTCAGCATGGGATTTGTGAATTCGATGACGAACCTTTTCCCCAATGTAATGAGCTGCACTAACACTACATAGAGGATCAACCTGCAAGTGAAAATAGGGCCTAAGAGGCTCATCAATATCACACAGCTGCAGTTTCATGGTGAAACCTAAAGTTTATAAACCATGAAAGATGGAATAATCAAGACAACCAACCTCAATATGTACATCAAGATACAGAGATGATCCAGCTCTCCTTCCCCTCATCCGATGGCATCCCTGTAGACAACTTCAGAGGCCATTCAGAAAAGCATGATACTAACTAAAAAATCAGCAAGCACTTCTTATTGGTAGCAAAAGTATGTTCAATAGTCAAAAAAATTACTTCTCGCTGGCAGCTGCATCTGATATGGTATGAGTTCTAGAATTTTGACAGCACCATGGCTATTCCAATTTTAACTTCAATAAATATGAAGCCAAAATGCATCGTGCACCTTGTTTTACACTTTGCACCTAAAACTTACAAAAACTGACGTATTGCAAACTCAAAACACTAAAAACTTGCAATGAGAACCCTCTGTTAAGATCTAGCAGTCAAGATTGTGTCACATCGCCTATATTTAATCCATCTCAATGGTTAGAACTGGATGAGGGGGCTATTTTTCAGGTAGTGGTAGTTGGAGGGTGCAATATGTCAATTTTGGCAATCTGAGGGGCAAAGTGTACTTTTTTCAAATATTAATTTCTTTAAGCTGGACAACAAATCTCTAGCACTGTTGTATGAAACTAGTAGTCAGCTACTCAGCTAAAGGAGTTTGATTAATTCCCAGGACCTTCATACATATTTTTATACATACAACTTGTAAAATTGCAATCTATGAGTGTACACGTGCTTAAAAGGTTCTGAAGTGACATCTGAAGACTCACAAAGTTTTCCTTTGGTATAAATTATTCCCAATTTCATTCCAAGGCAGCCAACGAATTTTATGCAATTCCTATTATTAAGAGTGTTACCACTAGTCAAGTAACAAAAACTAATTGGGTGAAGAGTGGATGATTTTTCTTTATAGATAAATCCACAAATGAACACTGATAGCCCCCACATGAAGCAGAAGTATCAACAACTTTTCCAGCAACTGTATAAATAACTCCATGCAAGAAAAAAAGGAAAAGAAAAAAAAAAGGATACTTGAAACTTACCTTGACACCCTCAGTTTGTAGTATTGTTTGTTTAATAGGATCCAATTGTTCTGCTGGGATCGCAGCGTCCACTAGTTCCAAAACACTAAAATTGGACCAAAAGAACACATCACATTCATGTTGAACCTTTTTTTTTTTTTGAACTGGTATGTTCGTGCTGAACTTATAACAATAATATCTCTTAAACTCAGGTCAAACACAATCTACCATCTTTCAACACTTTAAAAGGCCATTGGAGGTTTGATAAGACAGTATACCGAACTCTGATAGAAGCAATAAGTCGACAGTGTGTTAAATGGTTTGCCAGCCATTACAACACTCAAATGAAATCCATAAGTTGCAAGATAACTGAAGCGCGGGGATTTTTAGTCAGAATGAACATACAAAAGTTTTGACGAAAAGATGCTAACGCAGATATTCAAGACTTAAAGCATGTTTTGGCTGATAAATAAAATCTTATATTAGCTGAGGCAGTATAACTTCTTCAAGGTTCAATTACAGTTCCTTGAAACTCGTCTTGAGAGCCCAGTGAGGCACCACTAATCAAACAAGAAACGATGTGAGTTATACAGGTATAAAGTAGAACAGACAATGTACCTCTGATACCCACTTTCAAGTCCAGCTTTTAGGATCATGCCCGAGACTACAAGTCCAGCAAGTGGATCTAAAAACTTAACTCCAAGAATAGAGCCTCCTAAGGTTGAGATGAATCATAAAGGTTAGAAAGCTTTCACACGATTGAACAGCACTAGGTTTCCTAGAAGATGTATAAGAAAAGGCTGAATAAACAGACAACGTCAATGTAACACTCAACTGGGAACCACAATCAATGTTGGAGATGAGGTAAGATGAAATAGTCAATATGCATCACTCATCATCTCTCCAAAGTATAATCAAACACAGATGGATTTTGGAAAGCAAGATACAATATCCGTTTTGAAAAATATCTTTGATGACAAATGGAAAAGAATGATGAAACAATTAGTACCCAATCCTTGAAGCAAACCCAAAAAAGAGGAGTTGAACAAAATGTTTTGGGATAGCATCACCAAGTACGTGACATATTGAATCGCAGGAAGTGCAATGAAAAGATTACCTTCATTGACTGCTTAAGCAATGGAAAAAGAACTTTAGACATAATCTCTCTGAATTAATTTTGGAGATATATAACCTATACCGATGAAGGTTTAATCAGAAATGTCACTATCTCTCATGAGGTATGGTATTCCTTGTCTCCACAACTTTCAGTCCCTCCCAAGTTTTAACCAGTGAAAAACAAGTTTTTCCCATGTAGAAACAGCAGATTCTGGCTAGTGCATACACAGGGCCAGTAAGATTTCAAGAACATGGAGGGTTAAGTTGATATGACCAAACACTTCAGCGAGTTCTGACAATAGACCATGTTAGAGGACATGGTTGTAATTAGCATAACTTGTGAGGGTATAATTGTCAATTGTATGTAGTATACATATTGTTGTACATCAATGAATAAAGTAAGAATTCTCTCCATGTGTGTTTACGTTTTAGTGTAGCATTACTGCAACTCAAACACCAGACCTGGTTCAGAGTTACCGGTTTCTGCTGTTACATAATATTCTATACTCCATTCAAAGTGTACTCTATGAAATGGTTAGACCATTAAGCCACATACTAACAAGCAGTGTCTTAAACTGAATATTTTAATTGGTTCGCAGCAAGTATGCTCCCAACTCCACTCAATTAGACATTGCCCAAACTATTTATGTAGTTATTGAAGACTTATAAAATATAAACAAAATTAACGGACTAGCTACATAATAAGCAACAAAATATCAGATTTTATATTTTGCTCCAACCAAACTGAATATTTGTCAGAAGAAGCAGCACTCCTTACCAACACCAATGAGAGCTACTACAGATGAAATAGCATCTGCACGATGATGCCATGCATTTGCTTTCATCAGCCCACTGCCTTGTCTTTCCCCAGCTTGTTTTGTTATCCAATAAAGCCTGTGGGAATAAAAATGAATGTTTTATGCTGAGATAGAATGCAAAAATTAAAAAAATTAAAATTAAAATTAAACATAAATAGTTTATCGGAATTAATTTAATATTTAACATTATGAGACAAGGAATGAAATTAGAAATGATCTGTCAAAGCACAAATGTGCATCAACAGGTGGAAGGACAAGAACATTAGTTGATATAATTCACTAGGGCTGGGGCGAGGTCGAGGACCAGTAATTGCATCAACATCAGGTAATACAGTTGATGTTGAAGCTCAGCAAGGACAAGGCCAACAAGCATCAAAGATGCAGAAATATAGGGTAATAAAAATTAATGGCATGTAGCTTAATAGAAAATAGGGCCTTAAAAAGTGCCAAACACAAGATATTATTCATCTTAGCAGCCCAAATAGTTTTGTTAGACTTCCACAAAAAAATAAAGTCGTTCAGATAATTATAAGTGATGAAATACCAGCATGAATACAAAATAGATCAAATAAACAAGAATAATAAAAATTGTTGACCCAATGTATAGATATAAATAACTTTTGTACCCTTCTTTAACACATATTGATACAATGGTCATATTCAAAGCCAGGATGGGGTGATCCATGTCAATTCCATGGTGATGCCCCCTATGATGATGGCCATCCACATGCTCATGTCTTAATGGCTGATCAACTATTTCAGGATGTGACGATAACACCCCCTGCATGTGTGAATTGGCAATTTCCAAGTAAGTAAAGATACTAAGAGGATTATAATATTATAATTTATTTCCAACATTGAAATTCCACAATTAGATACTTTTAGAAGTTTCTTTAACTCCTGCTGAGATTTATGTTTAAATCTCAAAAGAACTAAATCAGCGGGGGAGAGAGTAAAGCAGTCATACTAGCAAAAGATCTAAAGCATGCCATGCAATACCACCAGCAGTAACCAAAAGCATAGACGAGATTCCAAGGGCTCCTAAAGTCTCAAATTTACCATGTCCTGAGAGAAAAACAAGAAAGAAAAAAACAATTGTATAATTGCATAAGCATGGCCAAAGAAAGAGAAATGATGTTTGCAGCACTAGGGTGTGCAAGCCCCGCGCACTCCCTTTGAAAAAAGTGGCTAAATCTGAAAAAAATCAAAGGGAGTGCGCGGGGCTTGCATATCCTAGGACTATATCTAGCTACAAAAGAAAAGGTCTAGATCACATTTTGCTACACGGATAGAAACCAATTGCACAAGGCAATAAAAATAATCTCTATATTATGTGTAAATTGAGATCAATGGAGTAGCACGTAGGTACAAATCAAGAGTGACCATATGGGTGTTCTTTGTCTTTAGGAGCCTTTGCAGCTTTAAATGACCATAGCGCGATGCCACTAAGAACCTACAAGATAGAAAGATATGTAAATGGTTACCAAAAAATTAACAGAGTAGTTTTTTTGTAAGTAATCGAAGATTTTATTACAAAGCACAAAATTAGGGGTGTAAATTTAAACCGGTAAACCGGTCCGAACCGGACCGGACCGGTTTTACCGGTTTTGAACTGGTCCGGTCCAGAACCGGTTCTCATAATTCATAAACCGGTTGGAACCGGTCCGGTTCCGGTTTTAAGATTTTTCGGACCGGACCGAACCGGTTGATAAAAAATAATATTTTATATATAAGTTTTATACAAAATTAAAATTATACAAAATATTTTATATATATTAATATATAAGTTTTATATATAATGTATAATTATATGTGAAATTTTTATATATAATTATATATCATATATGAAATAATCTCATATTATAATTTATAAAATATAACATAAAATGTTAATTTTAAATATGAACATTTGTAATTTGTTTGATCATATACTATTAATATAATTATATATAAGATAATGTTATTATAAAATAAAAGTTTAATCTTAAAAATAAAAATGTAATTGATCATGTATTATATAGCTATACTAATATATAAGTTTATAACTTGTACTAATAGTCTAATATAGACTATAGTTATAGTTATATTAATAGTCTAATATAGATTAATAAAAGTATAATAGATTTTTTTTAAACAAATTTTTTTTTTAAACATATTTCTAATGACAAAATGTCAAACTTACATTTTAAAAAAACCAGAAAATCGAACCGGACCGGACCGGAAACTAGTAAAACCGGAAGTACCGGTTTAGGAGGGTAACCGGTGCGTAATCGGTTTTGAAAAATATAAAACCGGTCATACCAATTCGGTCCAAGATTTTGTCCAAAACCGGACCGGTTACACCCCTACACAAAATGCATAACCTTGATACAACAATTTAGAAATGGAAAATGATTTACATAGTCCTAGGGTGTGCAGTCCTCATGCACTCCCTTTGAAAAGAGTGGGTAAATCTGAGACCTACATGAAAAAAATCACTTTTTAATGATGGGTCCCAATTTTTTTCTAAAAGGAGAGTACGTAAGGCTTGCTTGCCCCAAGACTGTATCTAGAATTACTAAAGTAGATGTCATTATCTCAAAATATAACCCAAATTACAAAGAGATATTCATGCATCAATTTTTCTTGAAACCAAAAATCCATGAAATACAAGAGGCACATTAGTTATGGAAAAATAGAATTGCTCATTAACATGATGGAATATTGCTCTAAAAATAATGGCAACATCAGAACTGGTCATTAACATGATGGAATATAACATTGATGACAACATAAGAACGCCATTATGGACATGCACAAAGATAGGAGCAAACAAATAGTGATCACTTTTAAAGGAAGATATAATATCATTCGGGATAAGTCTATTTCCTAGGGTATAAAACTATCAATCATAACCACCACTTATGAAAGGTATTAAGTTTCTACTTTGCATTACACAGTCCAGGTTTCAACAACACATCCCACCTGAAGGACTAATCAGTCAATACATTGTTGTCCTGCAAATTCCAAGATTACCAATCCAAACCTACCTTAGTTTTGAGAGTTTATGTACAATGTTTAACTTTTCTTTCTCAACTGATCAAATGTATGATAGAATAGTACGGTTTTCAAGTTTTGCTATGATTAGTTTTGAGAGTTCATTTTATTTTGGAGTCCATTATTTGTAAGCCTCCATATAAGGCAATTTGTGGGAACTAAGATGGGTAGTTGATCATTATTATTTGAAATTAAACTATGGAATACTTTACAAGAGAGTTTTTCTCCATTCTCTGTAATCTCAGAGTGGATTTCTTTTGAGATCTTGGAACAGTTTTGTGATAGTATGACAGGTTACATTTCTACAATACCACTGTGCTTGTAGCATCAAATTTGATCTGTATACTGCATCAATCTCATGTAATAGAAACTAGAAAGATGCAATAGAGCTAAAGCTTATTGAGAACTATTAGCACCTATTAATGTTCACCCATTTTTCTTTTTCTTTCTTTTTGGTCAGGATGTGTACTTCTAAAGTTGGAATAATGGCTTAGCCCGACATGCTTGGGTTGTTGAGTCTATTGAGATGTGGTATAATGGTTTTCCAGATTTTATTTCTCAATCCATTTGGCTTGATAATTGTCTGTAAACTTTGATTATTAATGTGATTCTTCTTATCAAAAAAAAAATTGGAATCACCACAACCGCAATTTTCTTTTTTCTTATGCAAGTCCATGGCTCCTATCGTGAACCAAAACAACGATAATGGCAATAATTCACAAAAAAACACAACATGGGCAATCAAGAAATATAACAATGCGCAAAATTCAACAGAACACACAGCATGGGCACGTAATTGTTTAAGAAAGAAAAAAGAAAAAGGGAAAATTTTGTTACCACGTCGGAAACTGAGTGCGCCGCATCGGCGATAATTGCGGTGCTACCGGAAAGATAACCAGTCAGGGCTTTCCCGCTAGCCAGAAAAATGTCAGCAGTGAGACCCAGCCTGAAAATGTTCTCGCCCTCCTTGCCAGAAAGGTGATGCTGGTGGTGCTGATCACGATCATGGTCGGAATGGCCCATATGCCACCTTCTGGAGACTTTGTAAATGGGTCTGTCAGAGAGAGCTAGTGAAGGGTCTTGGAGATGGGAATTGAGGGTTTGGATCATGGGGTTAGGGTGAAAATCCTTATTGACGTGCGAAAGTTTTGAGATGCAGCTTCTGTATAGGAGATGGAGATTGTGGAATCTAAATCCCATTAGTGTGCGAGTTCTTGGGTGGAGGAAACTGTCGGTTTTGCAGAAGGGAAGTTGTCCGAGAATTTTGCTACACAACCTCGTACACTAAGAAAATGGAGAATGCCTCTTTTGATTCTTAACGGCCTGGTCAGTTATTTTTATTTTCTGTAAATAGTAATGATTATTCGTCAGACATTCTGCCTTATTTGCGTTCCCTTGTGGTTATCTTCGTTAAATTAAAATTTATACCGGTCAGATGGTCCTGGAGTTTTAACTGAAGTCTTTTGTTTCCAAACGTGCCAAATCTTTTGCCTTTCTTTTATCCCACATTGAAAAGAAATAAAAAGATTTTGCTCCTTTTTTATTTTTGAGCAAGTTAACTACTATTATTATAGAGAAATCTAAATACATTAAGGATAGGTTTAGGAGGTGAGATAAAAATTTTGTATTTTGTTTTAAAATTTAAAATATTATTTTTTAGTTTTAAGATTTGAAAAAGTTAAATTGAGATTTGAAAAAGTTGTATTGGGATTTGAAAAAGTTGAATTTTTTATTATATTTTGTAAAGGAATTTGAAAAGGTTGTAATGATGAGATGAGATGAGATGAAAATTTTGTATAAGATAGAACATCCAAACCTGTCCTAAGATAATAAAAACAGAGGGGCTTAATTATATAGATGAAATAGGTGGATCTTTTTCACTATAAAAATTCAAAAGGGAAGGTAGTATTTGGATTAGAGGGATGTTGCCAAAAGCTTGCGTCGCTACTGTCCATTGCGTCAAATTATACGCACATCGATTCTCAGAACGATGAATTTTCCTAACTTTTCATGTTTTGAAAGAGAGGAGATGGTACTTGATATCACTGATGATTGGGGTCAGTGTCCGAACCTGTACCTCAGTAGAATTGGAAATTGCATTTATGGTGATGCTTGAATCCCCTTCAAGTAAATTTTTTTACAAGCCCCTTCTCTTAGCTTCAGTAATTACCATCAATGCTGCTCTGGCTTTCCCAAGATTTGGATTCATACTACAAATGTGGTCAGTGATTGCATAGATGATTTCACCCGAGTCACTCCAGCATATTGAAGATAAAATACTCCCTTGGTCTCTGACTGCAACATCAAACCTGATGAGGAAGGTACCGATTGGTTGCCTTTCTTCCATCATTACCTTGTGAATGTTTTCATTGACCCACGATGTTGAGTGTTGCTAGAAGGTAGATAGTATAGACTTGACAAATTCAATTGGAGATGGGGATGCAGAAATCTGACTGTGGACTTTTTTTTTTTTTGAGAAACCACAAGTTGTATCTAACAATGGTGGCAAAAATTTGAAAACAGTGATGTTCTTCCTCTGGAATTTTTAGAACCTCTGAAGGTTTGAGAACGTTTTTTATCCAGGAAAAGAAAGGTTGTCTTGCAAAGGAGGTGATGTCAATAGGCCATTTTGAATATCTCCACAATATTCTAGATTAAAAACAATTGAGGAAAATGTGAGAGATATCTTCTGGCTCAGAGTTGCAAACAGGGCAAAGAATTTGTTCTTCCTCAAGTTGGATAAAATTATTGATATTGACTTTGGTGAGAAGAATGTTATGGCTAGTTTTCCAGAGAAAAAGTTTCAATCTATCTTGTAATTTCAATTTCCATAAACTCTTCCAATTTAGAGGCTGATTGTTGGGATCTAAAGTATTATTCCTAGAGACAAGAGCAGCATAAGCTGAATTAACCGATAAATTTTCAGAAGAATGGTGAATCCATTTGATCCTATCTTGGACATGGTGGAAATTATGATTGGCCAGAGGGATTTTTTGAATTTTAGAGAAGAGAGTATTAAGAAGAAAGACATTTCAACGCTTTGGTTCTTCTAGAATGAGCTCAGAAACAATCATGTTAAGCTCAGGCTCTAAATGATTGTTGGGATTTTGAAGGTGAATAGAACTAGGAATAGAAGGAACCCAGGGATCAGTCCAGACCCTGGTAGAAATACCATTATTGATTTGAAAATAGATGCTGGAATGAAGGAAATCTCTTTGATTAAGTAAGCTCTTCCAGAATCGAGAATCAAAGGACTTAGAGGGAACATCCAGGAATGATTTGGATCTTAAGTATTTCTTTTGAGATGACCTCCTTCCAAAGACTTGTATAACCATTGAGAATGGACCAAGCATATTTAGTAACCAAGGCAAAGTTGAAAAAGGACATACTCTTTAAGACAAGACCACCCATTTATTTGGGTAAACAAATGGACTTCCAAGACTTGGGAGCGAATTTCTTTCTGTCACTATCCTTGAATCCCCACCAGAACCTTCTAAAAAGGGAATCCAGATTTTTATTCATAGTTTTTGGGATAAGGGATGATGACATGACATTGGAAGGTATGGAACAAGCAATTGCTCTTATGAGGACTGTTTTTGCAGCTTGAGAAATGATTTTTGATTTCCAACCCTAAAGTTTATTGCAGATCTTCTCCATTAAGCCACTTAGTAAAACTTTTCTATCGACTCCATTGGAGAGAGTGAGCCTCAGGTAAATAGAATTAGGAAGGGAGACTCTAAAATTGACGGAGCTTTTGACTTCATTAATGGCGGCCTGAATGGTATTTCTACTGAAGTGAAGAGAGGATTTTCAATCATTGATCTTTTGACCAGACCCCTGGTTATAGAGTTAAAGGCATCAAGACATTCAAAAAAAATTGAGCATTAAGGGCAGTGGCTGATCCAAAGAGAAAAAGATCATCCGCGAAAAGGAGGTGAGAGATAAGGGGCCACCTCTAGAGAGCTTGATACCCTTGAGACCATTGGACTGTTCTTTTTTGACAATGAGTCTAGACAGGACCTCGGTACCTAAGATAAAGAGAAAAGGAGAGAGTGGGTTGCCTTGACGTAGGCCCCTGGTGGGGTGAAAAAAACCTTGAGGGGATCTATTGATGATGATTGAGTAAGTCACAGTTGAGATACACTCCTGAATCCAATTGATCCATTGTTGTCTAAACCTTGCTTGTTTTAAAGTTTCAAGAATAAAATATCATTCCATGAAATCAAAAGCCTTTACCATATCAATCTTAATGGCCATTTGACCAATTCTCCCATTTCTTTTTTTAATACTTTGGAAGATCTCCTAGGTCAAGATGGTATTATCTTGAATGAGGCGACCAAGGATGAAAATAGATTGGCACGGAGAGATAATGTTCGGAAGGATGGTTTTTTAGCCTGTTTGCAAGAATTTTTTCTATGATTTTGTAACACACATTCGACAAGCTTATAGGTCTGAATTGATTGATATCATTGAGATTGTCAACTTTTGGTATCAGAACCAGATTAGTATGATTGAGTTCCTTTAGTAATTTCCCTTCAATAAAGAAACTCTTTACAGCTACAATCAAATCAAATTTGATTACTTCCCAAAAATTTTTGTAAAAGAGACCCGTAAAACCATCCGATCTTGGAGCCTTGGAGAGAGGAATTTTTTTACAACAGAAGTGATTCCTCTTCGTTTGAAATTTTACAAAGAAAATCATTTTCATGATTTGAGATTTTTCTTCGGAACAGATTTTCAATGTTGTCCATGGGAACAGGATAAGTGGAAGAAAAGATAGCTTGGAAATGTTCTTGGATCATCGAGGAGATTGTGGATTGGTCAGCCATCCAAATATTTCTACCAATCTTAAGGCAATTAATATTATTCTTTCTGCGCCTAATGGAAGTGAGGCATGAAAGAATTTTGTATTAAGATCAGTGAAGGTAAGCCAAGTGTTTCTAGATTTTTGCCTCCAAAGGGATTCCTCTCTAATAAGTAACTCATTGATGTTTTCTTTTAAATCAAATTCCAAGGAGCAGGAGGGTGGTTGAGAATCCTGAGCTTGAAGAGAGGAAAGTGTGGACATCAAAGCCTTAAGATTGGATTGAATGTGACCAAAGGTGTTATAATTCCATTCCTGAAGGGCTTTCTTGGTGACTTTAAGTTTTTTTGAGAGGATGAAAGAAGGGGTTCCAATAAAGAGGGAATTCCAGGCCTCTTTGATAATTCCAAAGATAGAAGGGTCCCGGAGCCAGAATTCTTTAAATTTGAAAGATTTGGGCTGACTCTTCATGATGGCCTTATCAAGAAGGATGGAAGCATGATCAAAAGATATTCGAGTGAGAGTGGTGATAATAGCTTGAGGGAACAATTCAATCCAAGAGATATTAGCAATTCATCTATCTAATCTCTCCTTGATATGATGTGGGCCAAATCTGTTGTTGGACCAAGTGTATTTTGGACCCAAGTAACATAGGTCCACAAAGCCCTTACTTTCCATGAACAGAATGAGATCTTTTGATTTAGAGGATTGAGCAAAAAGATTGCCACCAAAATTTTCAAATTGTGAGGTAAGGGAGTTGAAGTCACCTAATGCTAAGGAAAGACCAGGAAAAGAAGTTATAATACCCGAGAGAAGGTCCCAGAATAAAAACTTGTTTCTATAATTGGCAGGACAATAAACCAAATTTAGGAGCCACGACTGATGACTAGGATCCGAGTACACCAAAACAGAGATTAAATTGCTAGATCTATGAACAGCTTCTATGTCAACACCAGGTCGATAAAGAAGCCAAAGACCTCCCCATTTACCAGTAAGGGGAGAATATACAAAATAAGCATAACTTAATGTATTAACAGTACTGATACAGTCATTAGAAGCTAATAAACTGTAACACCCCCTTCCCGTAGGCTAGGAGTGTCACGTGTTTTTTATAAAATAAACCCGACAAAAGATCTCATATTCAACAAATGAAATTAGAATTTATTTCAAAAAACTTTGTCTAATAAAAAATTGTCTTCCAAAATATTAATGAATAAACTAAATAAAAGTTATGTCATAAAAATAAATTTTATTCTAGAAGGTCTGAAACTAAATCAACTGCTCATTTTAATCATGGTCTGCCTACTTGTAATCATCATCCTTACCTGGGTGGTTAAAAATATGAAAACAAACTAAAATGAGTCAAATACTCAGTAAGAAATCCATCACAACGTTAACATACTAAACATAAGGTTTTTATAAAGTTTTCATACTGAGAGCTTAAAATTCATGACTGATCATACTGATGTTTATGCATGACTGATTTATCTGAATTAACTGACTGATCTGTTTTAACTGAACTGACTGAACTAATTGAACTGACTGGCCAACACACTTAACCTTATGTGCGAATATATTTAAACTTCTATTAAATATATAAAGGAATATTAACAAAATATTAGACTTGATAGTATACTTTAAAATATATTTTAAATTCCTTCAACACTTTATTATAAAAAGAGCCTATGACTAACATACTTATTTAATAAAAATAACTTAACCTTGAAATATTAAGTTTAATAAAATCACTGAAAATTATTGAAACATAATAAAATCAGTCCAATTTAAATTACAAATCTTATTATAGTATATGTCTAATTAATCTCAAGCTTAGCCCATAAAGAAATTATCCCACCAGATTTAAACATCAAACAAGTTAAAACTAAATCCAATTTACATTTTAAAACACAAGCTTTAACAAGTAAGCCCATCATACGCAGGGCCCAAGAGTCCGATTGCATGCAATGCTCTGGTGAATTAAACACACGGATCAAATAAACAGAGAATTGTTGTGTGAGAAACAAAAACAGAGTGCCGTGATAGAGGTAAACAGGGGCTTATTGAGAGAGGGGTATGCGACGGGGGATGGGTTGGACGGTGGCTCAGGGTGGCTGGGAGTGAAGGCGACGCGGTTGGGTTCCTGGGCTGGGTGGTGCGACGCCGTGAGGGGGAATGAGAGTCAAAGAGGAGCTGCTATGTTCACCGAGTGTGTAGAGAGAGGTGAAGGTGGCAGACGGCAGCAGCTTACCGGAACGAAGTGGGCTCGATGAGGCAGAGATGGTCAGCGGTTTCTGTGGCCGTTTTCGACGAGGTGGCTGGCTTGGTTGAGGAAGGTGGGTTCCGGTTTGCACTTACAGAAACTGGCTTCGGTGGTTTTGTGTATGAGGTTTGTGTGTGTGTTACAGGAGGTCTCGGGTTGCTTTTATAGGCAAGGGGGAGGGGGAAGACGTGAACCATAAGGAGATTTACTCGAGTTTGGGTTTGAGAGTTGGATTCCCATTAGGAGTTTATTCAACTAGAGGATGAAGATAAACACTGAAGGTTTACGGGAGAGGAAAAAAAACAAAAGGATCCTAGTGGCTGTCGCAACTATCGAATCACAATAAAAATGATAAAAAAATCTTATTAAACAATCCATGAAAAAAACTGATAGTTATAATAATACCAATACTAATAATTATTTAAACTAAAATTGTAAAATCTGATAATAATAATAATAATAATAATAATAATAATAATAATAATAATAATAATAATAATAATAATCGATTTACTAATATACTCCCAAAACTACGATTGGTATGTTACATAAACATTCTGAAAGGAAAATGATATCAGGGTTGTGAACCCTAATATTAGCCCTAAGTGATCTGATTGCATGAGGCTTGGCAATGCCTCAAAAATTCCAAGCTTGAATTTTCATGGATCCTCTGGTGGCAGTGAGGACCCTGCCACATCAGTCATTGGATTTATAGGGAAAAGATTCATAGTCTGAGACTGGACTTTGTTACCCGTAGCCTTCAAGTGTTGATTTTGGTAAAGAGCATATCTAACTATGGTTGATCTCCTCGTTGGATGTTTTCTTTGAGTCCGATCTTTCTTTGGCTGTTGGGTATCTTTGCTTTGACCTGGAAGGGCCCTTGGATTGGCATCACCTCCTTCTTCCTTATGAACTTCATATGCCTCTTCGAGTGTCACCGGATGTGTGGTGCTTAATAGACATTTTTTTTATGGGGATTGATGCAGGATCTCTTTTCTTCCGATGGAGTTTTTCTCTTCTTCATAGTCTCAGTTTGGAAGGAGGCTGAGTAATGGGGTTCTGCAGCTGAGAAAGCCATTTTTTGTTGTGGTAGGTTTTGAATCGGGGAAGAGGAAGAAATTTGGGAATCAGGATGGATTGGATGGGTTAGATGAGTTGGGGAAAAGATGTTGGTTGGGCTCAATTGGATGGTGTTTATGGCGAAGCAGGCTTACTCGAGGGACTAACCAGAAGGGAGATGTTGTGGCTCGGGTTTTGGATTTCCGTTAGGCTTTTCCTATCTTTGAGTTGAGAGATAAAATGGCTAATGAGGGAAGTGTTGGGCTTGGGATCAATATGAGGCCCAATGGGTTCCTTAGTAGTAATCGGAAGTGAAAGCCTCATTGGATTGAGAGGAAGGGTCAGAGGGACTTTTTGGCCAGTTCTTCTGTCCTGTGTAGGCTTAGTAGGGAATGAGAGGGACACATGGAGGAAGGAGGACTCAGCAGCAGACAGTGATGTCGGGGTGTTAGGGATTATTTTGTTGACGTTGAAGGATTGGCGGCCCTCCTTAATTGAAACTGAAGTCATTGTCTGGGAACTTGAATCACTGCCACATGGAGTTTGGATCTGTTTGCATGAAATCTTACACAGAGCTTCTAGGTGAACAGTGTAATCGTTTAGGTTTTCACCACCGAAACCTGGCCTTGCAAAAAAAAGCTTATTGATACAGAATTCCTTCATTTGTCCTTCTTTAGTGTTGACGATGATAGCTTTGTCTTTTCCAAGATGTTTAGCTTTTTTCTTCTTTCTTTCTAGATCAAAAGGGCTTGAGCATTCAAGGTGCAAAGAGATTGAAGGTTCTCTGATACGTACGGGCGGGAGGGATGTTGGAATGTGATTCATTTGATCGAATAGTTGTAAGACCTGAGTGCTTTGTTGATTTAACCCACTATGCGATTCTTCCAGACGTATCAGTCTTCTTGAGTCTTGGGGCTCTACTCTCATCCAGGGACCAAAGAAAGGTTCATCAACTGGGCTGATGAAAATGGGACATGTCTGGAGAAGATGGCTGAGCCGCCCGCAACCATAGCAAAACTTTGAAAGCCTTTCATATTTAAAACTAACCTTTGCAAGTTGATTGTTGGGATAGGGTAGAATGAAACCTTCATAGAGTGGTCTTTCAGTATTGATTTCTACTCTAATCCTGAGAAAATGTTTTAACCCATTGCAAGGAAGAAAAGCTTGATCTATTTCAATAAGATTGCCCAAAACTTTCCCTATTTTTTTTGCATTTCCTTCGGTCATCATTTCAAGAGGTAGACCATATATATGTATCCAAAAAGCAGAATATGTGAGATCTATTTCAACCAGATTTAGGCCAGGAGGCCATTCTTTGAGCACCATATGGTAGCCCTTGAAATTCCAGGGTTTTTGGGAAAAAAATTCTATTTTTCTTAGTCGATGATGGGAAAGTAAAGAGGAAGATGTTAGGGCCTAAGTCTTCAATGGTGAGGCCATGGATAAAACTCCATACCGCACAGATAATGGAGTGAAGGGTGTGCTTGTTCAACTTTTTGGTAGAGACCAACTTAGCGATCAATGCATGGTTTGGAATCTTTGCAGTTGTTTCTTGTTCAGGAACTAGTATGATCTCATCCCAAGTGAGAGCCTTTGTTTGATTGATGAGTGATTCAACACTTGCTTTCTCTTTGTCTGATGTCATGGTTGGATGGGAGTTGGTTGAAAGTAGTAGTGGTAGGAATGGTTGGTGGGTAATGGTAGGATAATGGTAGTGGTAGGTAGGCTTGTGTAGAAAACGTTAGAACCCGGCCCGTTCGTGAGGCCCAACCCGACCAAAAAAGTGGGTTGAAATAACTTGCGGGTCGAACCCACTGAAACCAATATTATAAGAAATCTCAGACTCGGTGCAAGTCATTGAACGATTTGAGCCTCGTAGAACTCTCGAGAAAGCACTTTCTCGCCCTTTCCTATCTGCCAAACAACCACCTATTCCCATGGCCTCACCTCAAATCTTCTCCTCTTTCAAGTACTCTGATAGCCTCACTGTCGTGGCCATTTCGTTCTGCACTGCCATAGTCTGCGAGGCTATCTCCTGAATCCTTATCTACCGCATCACCTCCTACAAGTTGAGGTCCTCAATTGACAAGGCTTCCAAGAAGCTAGAGATGATGAAAACCGAATCCTCCGCCAAGATCGCCAAGAAATCTAAAACCAAAAAGATGAACCGGGTCAAGACCAGTCTCAAGGAGTCGAGCCGCGACCTCTCCTTCTTCAAGTTCAAGTTCTGCACCATCATCATCCTTGTCCTCTTTGTCTTCTTCGGTCTTTCTAACTCACTCTTCTTAGGGTTTTCACCACCACGCAGCGCCAGCTCCAGCCTCTTCCCCATGCCAGATCCCAAAACCAATTGATCTGGCTCACTGCTACTCTTCCTCTCCTTTTTTTTTTTTTTTTTTAAATTTAGATTCTGATTGTCATACGGAGTAAGGTTTTGATCAGATTTTATAGGGATAGTAGGATTTGTAATTTTTGCCTGATTGTGCATTTATCCATGAATTCTCGAGAAAATGGGCTTTGTTTGTATTGGCTAATGCTTGGTTTTGATTGAATTGTATAGGGATAGTGGGATTTGTAAGTTTTTTTTTTTTTGGATCTGTTTGTATACGATTTGGGTTCCTATTACCTGCTTTCAATCTCGGGTCAGGTTGGCCCATATTGGTTTTGTTTGTGATTGAGGCGGGTCGGATCGGATCGAGCCCATACATGAGCCGGGTTGGTCAGGTTGTAGCCCTAGTGGTAGGTGGGTTTCATAAAGGTAGGTATCTTAACGGAGGAGACTAATGAAAGGAGGAAAGAGAGTCATCTTCAAAGAGAGAGGCTAGCCAGAGAGAGAAACGAGTGCCGAGATCAAGTGTCAAGATCAGATGCCAGGCATGTAATCCAATTGAGAAAAAAATTAAATAGTAAAATAAAACGATGTGATGAAATGAAAATTTAATAAAATATTAATTTTTAATATCATTATTATTTTTAAATTTGATAAAGTTGAATTATTTATTATATTTTATATAAAAATTTAAAAAAACTGTAATGATGAGAGCTTTTTAGACACGAAACCTCCCTTTGAGAGAGATATGGGTATAACGAGTTTGGTTTTAGGCATATTTTAGAATCAAACCAGTATACACCAATAATTTTGAAATTTAAATAACTGATACCACACCGATTACACTCTTAAGCCGATACCGCACCGATTACATCCATATAGCGATACTTTTGGTTTTACCGTTTCAATTCTAAACCGAATTACTAATAGTATTAGTATTAGTATTAGTATATATATAATAGTATTTGATTATGTATGTCAGTGTCTAACTTATTTATATATTCGATTATATATGTTAGTGACATATGATGGTTATATACACTTTTTATATGAATGTATATGATCAAATGTATATAAATATACTTATAAAAAAGAATATATGTTATAATTTATTATGCTATAAAATGTATTTATCCTTAATATATATATATATATATAGTTTATATTAATAACATATGATCAAATGTTATGTTTAATATTAAAACTTTATATTAAATTAATTTTATAAAATAAAATAAAAACTTTTAATGATAATTGTATATCAAATATTATATTAAGATTTATAAGATTAATTGTATGTTATTAGATTATTATTATTATTATAAATGAATAATAGGATTTTAAAATTTAATGTTATATTAATTAGTAAAGCATATAATATAAAATTATTTTACATATAATTATATATAATATAAAAAGTCATATAAAAATATTTTATATAATAGAAAAAATTAAATATATATAAACCGGTCTGATCTGATTAGTCTGATATTAGAAAAAAAAAATCAAAATTAGACCAATTTCAACCGATTGTAAAAAATCTAAAACCCAAGCGGACCAATCTTCTAGATTCACAGATTATTTTTTTTCACCCCTAAGAGACGGAGGAGAGAGAGTTGGGTACAGGACCCTATGGTCCGTCCCGTAGGAGAAAATGACTCATCCTGACAAAATCTACCCGTCTTTTCACCCTTTATTTAATTTTAATATGTATGTTTTTACTTTTTAAAAATATAAATAAACATTACTTCTCAAGACACTTTACGTAATAATTATTAATTAGGAATGTAGTAACGTGCATTTTTAACAAAAATTATATGATTTTGTAAAATTTCAAAGTGCCCATTGAACATTGTTAAGTTAGACTCAATTCAATGCATAAAATTAGAATGTAATAAAGATTTTAAATCATATAATCTTTAATTTTGTATAAAGAAGAAGTTGCCTGAGCAATCAAACAAAATCGGAAATAATGACAAGTAATTACATCAATGAAATTCACCCATATGCTAACTTATTTTTTTTAACATTCGGTTTAGTCAAATTTTGTTAAGTTGAGTTTTTAAACAGATATAGTAACTGTACAATTTTTTTTCTCTTTTTCCTAACAACATTAAGCAATTTTTTTTTTTTTAGAAAATAATAAAGAATCGGCTTAGTGATGTTTTCTTAGACCAAATTTTCTAAATGTGAAGATTGTTCAACCCTTGTAGATTTTTTTTTTTTTCTTTTAAGAAAGATTTTTTACATTTCTTTATTTCTTTGATTAGAAGAATATCTTTATTGTAAATAAAAGTCTTAAGTTTTACGGTATTAGAAGTCAAAATTTTTTGTATATCCAGAAAAAAAGGACCAACATTTTCTTTCAGTGGATACTATTTTCTAACAATTTATTTTTTACCTTAAACGTTTTCAAAAGATAAATAAAAAAACCCATGTATTGAAAAAAAAACCTTAGCGATTTTATAACTTCTTTTTCCTTTTTTCTCATTATTCAAAATCATATCTTTATTTCTTGTAAAGCCCACCAATTTTTTAAAAAAACACCAATTTTATAATATTTAATCAGTTCTTTTACTAATGTTTTGTTTAGTTGAACGATCGTAAAGGTTTTTTTTTTTTTTTTACCTTTTGTCACTTGGTTTAAAAAAAAACTGACTTTTAATCAATCAAAAATCACCTGGTGTTTTTTATATACCCACAAACATAGACCAAAATTGTTCTTGATCTGGACAAATATTTCTTTTACAAACATTTTTTTTAACTACGTTCAGAATAAAACAATATACAATTCCTTCCATTTTTTTTTTTTTTTGTGTTTTTACAAAAATTTATCTCGCTCCCTTAAATATTTTTAAAAGACAGATATAGATTAAAAAAAAAAAAAACCTAAACATTCATCAACTAAAAAACATAAATTGATTCAGTAATGTTTAGTTAAGTCCAATTAGTTCTACTTAATGAGAAGCATATCTCTGTTTTCAATAAAATCCTTCAGTTCTAATGTAAAAATAAGAAACGAAAACCTTAAAAAATAAACAAAAAATAACATAATACCCAATACCATACAAATCCAACAATATATACAAAGGGGAAAAAATAATCAACATTTAAAAAATGTAAATTTTTAACATAAATATAGAAACTGGAAAAAAATAAAACTAGAAGATATATATATATATAGTCCAAAGCAGGTTGAACTCCAAATCAAAAAGCACTAACCAAAATATACAAGCTTGAAAAAATAACCGAAAGACATACAAACCTCAAACCACCATCATTTCTCAAATAAAATACTTCAAATTTCTTGGAAGCAACAAACCAATAAGTCGAAATAAATAAAAGGAAGAAATTTACTAAAACGCCAAAACATGGAGAAAAAATGGAAGTTAAATATTTTTTTTAGAAAGATAAATAAACAAAAATATTCTCTAAAGTTCATTTTCTTTCATTTGTTTCTTTTTTGACAAAGACCTCATTAAAACCCTTAAACCTTATAAAAAGACAAGTAGAAATGACAAATCCAAAATATACAAATCCAACAAATATATAAAAAAAAAATACTCAACACATTAAAAATATAAATTTCTCAAAAAAAAAGATCCAAATTTTAAAAGACAGATATAGATGACAAACAAAAATTAAATAAAGCACAAAAATTCATCAACCAAAAACCAGAAACTGATTCCGTCATGTATGGTTAAGTCCAATTAGTTTTTACCTAATGAGAAGTATGTCTCTATCTTTCATAAAATCCTTCAGTTCTAAAGGAGAAGTAAATAATAATAATCTGATTAGAAGCGTGTCTCTATTTTTAATAAAACCCTTGAGTTTTGTTTAATATAAAAAAGGAATATCTAAAAGCCTAGAAAAATTAACCAAAAAAAAGTCAAACCCAATACCATACAAACGAAACCAAATACATGATACAAACATAGAAACTATTCTTGGAGTAAAAAACAGAAGAACATCTAAGAACCTATTAATAACTAAATATACAGATTTGACAATATATGCTTAAAAAATTAAGGAAAAAAAATATACAAATTAGGCGAAAAAATGAAAGTCATATACAAACCTCAAAGCAATTGAAGTAAAAAAGTCCAGATTCCTTGCAAGAAACAGACTAATAAATCGGTTCAATTAGAAGGAAAAAATAAGAAAACATCAACGGAATGACATGAAAAAAAAATAAAACTCATGTTTTGAAATTGACCGAGACAAGAGTTAAAAAAATAAAAATAAAAATCAGAATAGAAACATACACCAAGAAAAGGAACAAAGAAAAACACATTGAGGGGGAAAAATCACAAAACAAACATAGAACAATGAAAAATGAGTAACAAAATAGGAGAAAAAATCACACAGTAAGATCAACACATAATATGAAAAAAAAAAAAAGAGTGAATCTCAAAAGCCAAGAAGAATCCTGATTTTTTGAAGAGAAGAGCTTGGGTGAGAAAGATGTTACACACAAGATAGAAGAAAAAAGAATGCAAATGAAATTCAAAATACTCATTACCATTTATATAAACCAAGGGTAAAAAATGTAACTATGCAAAAAAACAAAACATAAATCAGCCAACTATTCCAGGAAAACAATGAGTAAAAGCAAAGAAAAAGACACTGACCGACTGACACACGTAAACCCAACCCATTAGTCTAACTCACTGCTCCTTCCCTAAACACTCAACTCAACGGATAATAAGGAGAAAAATAATCAAAAGAAGACTGAGCAACTAAGAGCATCCCATTCGGTTCCCCATCCCCATAATTTAGGGATAATTTTAGAGTTTTGCGAAAAAACCCATCTCCATCCCGATCCCCATTTTGCGGTTTGCATTTATGGTATGTACAGTAATTCCCCATATATGGGGAACGACTGTACATCCGCATCGCAGTTTGGCTTCGATTCTTCCCGTAAAAACCAAGCAATTGGTTGGTTTTTCCCTCGCAACACCAACAAACGTAGCCCCTCTCCATTCATTGCGATCTCTTTTCATCTCGCGCTCTCTCTGTGATCGTAGAAACCCTTCTCGCATAAACGTTGTCTTCATCAACTCCGAGCACAACAGAGCATCCCCATTGGGGATTTTTTCAGGTATGAGTTTAAAGATTTTGAGTAGGGAGTTTGGTTGGCGACAAAAATGTGGGAAAAATCTGGGGTTTTGAAAGGAGGATTCCAGATTTTGATTCTTAGATTCTTAGCTTTTGATTTCAAAATCTAGGGTTTTGAAATGAGGAAAAATCTGGGAAACCCCGAATGCAATCAACCGTTTTTTGTTTTTGGTCTTGTTAAAAAAAAATGAATTTCGTAGTTATTGTGAATGCTAAAGTTTGTATTGTGAATGCTTCTTTCTCTGCTATTTGATCGCTACATTCTGTTTCACTTTCTTGTTGGGTGTTTATAGTGGTGCTCGGTTTTGTTATTTGACCAGTACCAATGCTAGTCTATGATCACGGTACATCTGCTTATTGTCAAAGAATTAGACTTTTCCTTGTTATTACAATCTTGGGGCTCTTGGAAGTCTTACATTTTGAGCTTCTTGTTGTTGCGCATATTATGTTAAAGATGGTTTTGGCTAACCTTAAAGCCTTGGTTTGATGGAGATGAAAATGTTGGTTGGGTTACACTGATCAAGGCAAGTGGTTTTGAGTCATTCTTTTGATATATAAATAAATGCATGAATGAATTAAGTCTATCCATTTGAACAAGTATTTGACAAGGAATGAGTTGGTTCTTAGTTAACAAGTTTTCATTGAAGGTTTTGTTTTGTTTTGCTTGAACAATCAAGTTCGAGCATGTCTCTCGTTCTATTCAAAATGAGACTGTTTTATTGTAAATTTGGCAGCTATGTGGAAGCCTACTTGTGTTGAGGGTCTAGTTTATCTATTTGTTGGATATGTTTTTCCAATTAATAGGAGAAATATTTATTAGATATAATAAGTGGAAACTTTTTCTGTCCCTTTTGAAATACTTAGAACTTTAGACTATCATGAGAAGAGTTATCTTGTTCTTTGTTGATCAATATCATTGCCATTAAATGGTAGGCTATTTACATTTCAATTGTAAAAGATTTGGGAACTCCAATTATTGACAGATTTAGGATCTCCAACAACTAATACATTTAGGAATGGTAGGTCCAACCTTTATACATGGTTCTCTAGAGCTTAATCTTATGCCATGAAGTTCTCGGAGCAGAACTCCTAGAGAAGCCTTTGGATATTGCTGTGATGTTTCTATCTTGTTGTTGCTCACATTGCAAGTTATGGTCTTTTGTGTGTCTCTTTTTTTCTGTCTTTCTTTGTTGTCCAAAACTTGTGATTCTTCATAGGATAAGAATGAAAAGGCCCGTGACTCTTCCAAAACTTGTGATTCTCTCTTTTGCTGTATATATTTAATAAGAGAGTGATAGCTGTCCTATATATTTCTTTCAAGATTTTCTACATTAACATGCCCATCCATATGCAAATTTTATGGGATTGAATTAATTCAAGTTGAGTTGTCTAGTATGATGTTAATTACTAAAGATGGAAGTAAATTCAATCTAGTGCTATTTTGCAAAACCGATAAGTTATTGTCATTAACTTATTTTTATGATTTGATGATTTTATCGAGGTATATAATCATTTAGGCATAAGTGGATTAAATCTTACATAGGATAAGTGGATTCACGAAGGCTTGAAGCCTTGATAGATATGGCATAAATATATCTGAAACTACTGCATGCACTTAAAGGATTTCCCATATATTTTGTTTTCATTTTTTTTTAGATTGTAGCTTTTTAAAGGTTATTTCGTGCACTTCAACTATACTTGAGTTTCCCTTTTCAATAGAGCAAATCCATTACTGATGCCATTTAGCTTTCCCTATATGGGATGAGATTAAACTCCTCAAAAAGAATTTTGAAAAGATGACTGCACCCAATGGGTAGATTTCATTTTCCCTCTGGTTTGGATATTTTTTCCTCCTCTTCCTATTCTGTTTGTAACTTTAATATTGTAGCTTGTAGCTCCTCAAAACAACATGCAAATAACAACCGAATATTGTAACTTTATATTTCATTTTGTTTCCTAGCATGCAGCTTGTAGCTTAAAACATGGCTTTCTGCACTATCAACATATAATATTTGTTTCATCTCTATCTCCGTGCACCATAACTCTTTAAATATGGCTTGAAAAAAGTCCTCCTTTCAATTGAAAAATAATCTGTAACAAAAAAAATCACTTTACACTTCACTAGCTGTCATCACTTTACTGGATTCTCGGTCTCTATCCTGCATCTTCCCAATTAGTTTTTTCTTTTGTTCATCTTCTTAGATTTTCATAGTTTCAGAGCTATATTTTTTCTTCACTTGTTCATCTCACTTATGGGCAGATTTAATTTGTTGTTTCTTTGGGTCCTTTGCAGTGTTTCATATCTTTCTGGGGAGGGGCTGTTATTAGGCTGTGATGATGGTGTTTTAGTGCGGGTTAATTCACAAGTGTTAATAGGGCCCCATCGATATTGGGGGGTAATCCTCACCCGGATTGTCATATTGCATTTTGTGGTACTTTCCTAAAAAGGCAATGGACAAAAGGGTGAGGTTTTGCAGCCATTCGATGTGAATGGCTCTTTGCTTATGAAAGTAGAGCTCGTCAAGAAGGAAGCAGATCAGCGCATTATAATGATGGACATTAGTGCCATGCCAGCATTGCAGCGCATATATTTTGAGGGATTGCAGATGGAAATCATGGCGAGACGTAATGATATTATACATAATGACTGATACAAAATTTAGGACTTTTTCATAGTTTATTTCTTAATTTTATGTTCCAAACAATGGTTTATGACAATATTATTAATAGTAAGACATTTTAATACTTTATTTTGCGATTTAATATATTTAAATTTTCAAATTGTGGAAATTAGCCATTAAAATTACTGAAATTAATACATAGAGCACGTTCAAATATAGTCACTACTAACATGAAGGAAATATGAAACTACCATAATTAACTCAAATATTATCACTACTACAATGGCGGAAAAAAAATTCATTAATAGACATGTCTACTGTTGGGAAAATAATAACCATTGATGTTCAATTAGATCTGCTTGGAGCTGATGATGTGCCGAGCTATCTCTAATATGATGATGGCGCTGGATGAAGTCTGTCAGCTCAGTTGTATGATTGCGCGATAGTTCTGGAACTTCATCATTTAGTTGATCATACTCAATGTTCGGACCTTCACTATCATCACGTTCGTCTTTAATGATCATATTATGTAGAATAATACATGTTTTCATTATATTTTTTAGCTCATTGATTTTTCACATTCGGGAAGGTCCACGAATTATTGTAAATCGTTGTTGAAGTACCCCGAATGCACGCTCGACATCTTTCTTTGCAGATTCTTGTGCTTTCACAAAGTTTTTCTTCTTATTCCTTTGCGGTGATGGAATCGTCTTCACAAAAATTTGCCACTTAGGATAAATACCATCCGCAAGATAGTAGCCCATAGTGTAGTCATTGCCATTGATTGTGTAATTGACTGGAGGAGCACGCCCTTGGGCAAGTTCCGTGAAAATAGAAGATCTCTCTAGCACATTAATATCATTATGAGAACCGGGCATACCAAAAAATGCATGCCATATCCAGAGATCATATGAAACAACTGCTTCTAAAATAATAGTTGGTTCACGAATGTGGCCAAAGTACATACATTTCCAGGCTGCAGGACAATTTTTTCACTTCCAATGCATGCAGTCAATGCTTCCCAGCATTCCTGGGAATCCCCGTTGTTCACCAACTGCAAGCAATCGAGCAATATCATTGGCATTTGATGACCGCAAGTATTCATCTGAAAAAATACTGACTATTGTCTCAGAGAATTTTTTAAGATTCTCCATTGCGGTACTTTCACCTATACGTATGTATTCATCCATAAAATCTCCAGTAACCCCATACGCCAGCATTCTAAGTGCTACGGTTATTTTTTGCATAGAAGATAAATCAAGTCTTCCGACATTATCTCTTCTTTGGACAAAATACGGCTCGTAACACTCTACCTCATTTTAAATACGGAGAAATAGGGGACGGTTCATCCGAAATCTCCTTCGAAATAGATTCGAGAGATATATTGGATTTTCTACAAAATAATCGCGAAAAAGACGCTCGTGCCCTTGAATATGATCACCCCGAATGAACTTACGGTGTTGACGATTGCCACGATCCCTCGATGACTATCCTTCAGCCTCGTCATTAAGAACAACATCTAACTCATCTTCAAAGGATAAGTATGTGAGCAATTTGCGAAAGAATGTACGAACCATTTGATGAAGGGAGTGGGATATCAGGGGAGACTGTTGAATTTCGATTCTTTAGATCAAATGAGACTTGAGTTTGTGAGAATGTAAGTGTAAGCAGAATGAGTATTTATAGATGAAAAAGTTACCATTATATATAGGATAAAAAATGTTACCATTTGAGAGAAGACAAAAAAAGTGTCCGTTGGAGACAAGACAAAAAATGTTACCGTTTTAGAGAAAACAAAAAAAGTGTCTGTTGGAGACAAGACAAAAAATGTTACCGTTTGATAGAAAACAAAAAAAGTATCCGTTGAAAAAAAGATTAAAAATATTACCGTTTGAGAGAAAACAAAAAAAGTGTCCGTTGAAGAAAAGATAAAAAATATTATTTTTATAATACGTATTTTGGTTTGAAAAATAATACTGTATTCGGAACTCAAAATCGTATAAATATTTAGTAGAATGTGATATTTGAAAAGAAGATAATAAGACAAAAGAGTTAGTAGTTAAGATTGTAAATGGAAGTGAGAGAAAATAATAATAAAGAAAGAATAGAAAAATATTATTTAATAAAATAGAGATAGGGATGGGGAATGGGATGTAGAAGGTTTTTTTAAGATGAGTAAAATTTAGGAAAAAGTTTAAGAAATGTACTTTTTAGTTAAATTATGGAGAATTTTATGGGGAACCCAATGGGGATGCTCTAACACACATAAACCCAACCCATTAGTCTAACTCATTGTCCCTTCTCCAAACACTTAACTTAAAGGATAAGAATGAGAAAAACAAACAAAAAAAACTCTGACCGACTGAAAAACATAAACCAAAACATTCAACCCATCCCCTCAACCTGACACACTGACATACAAACCCGTCTGCCCATCCCTTTCCCCATACTAAAACCATCCCTTTTCCTGCCCCAAACAATAAAAGACCATTGTTAAGAACCATGTAGTTAAGAAACCAAATAAACTAAAATAAAAAATAAAACAAATAGTGAAGTTCAACAAAAAAATGAAACTGCCCTTCATATAGATTCACAATGAGTTATAATAAAATGAGTTACATAATACATCATTTTTGTTAAAGGCTATGTTGTGAATAAAAGATAATATCAAAAAAATTATACTCCAAATTCACTGCTAAATAAGCAAAAATCATGCATTATATCACAACGGCATACCAACCAACACAGATGATATTTTCCATAAATGCAGCAAAATTAATTTAATCCATGAACTTTTTTTTCCCAAAAAAAACCACATGATTAAAGTCTTCAGGAAATACAACTAAGAAGAAACTTTTATTATTCAAAACATAAATAATAAAATATTTTATTTCTAGAAAAAAAATACCATTTGAAAAGCATAGATAAAGCCCAAGAAAGATCACTAATTTCAAATCCTACTGCCATATTAGACCGAGAGCATTATGTGTGAGGGAAAAGGGAAAAAATAAATAATGGGAATTGATAGAAATGCAAAACAATCAGGAAAAAAATAATGAAAATGCTAATGAGTCACAACAGACATAGAACACCATCGGACTATTTGCTTCCGATGAACAATGATAATATCACATAATACAAATCATTTATGGAAGCTCTTCACAAAGATCATCTACATTAAAGAAGTGAAAGAGAGAATGTTATAACCAACAAGAGTCAGAAGGCAACAGATCCAACCGAAAAAACCCAAAAAGATATGCTCCATACCGACGAATAGAAATCGCACAACAAGATCCATATCCAACCAAAAAAAAAAGAGAAGGAAAACCCAACAAGCAAAAAGAAGAAAATAAAATAAATCCACAGGCCTTTGAACCCAGAAACAATGAAAGCAAAAAACCTTGAAATCATCCCTCAAGTCTGGAGAGACCTAGACACTGATCTTAATACACCAGAACCCACAACGAACAAAAGCAATCGACGCGGTTATGGATTCGAGTTCTAAGCTGCAGTGAGTGGCAAATCTGAGTGGAGAGCTACAATGGGTCCAAATTGATCATCCTTGTGGTTGTCTCGTACTGGCTGGGGTGGTAGTGAGAGGCAAAGCACGGTAGCATCATGGTGGTTACAAGGCTGGGTCATGGGTCACAAATAGGGAAATGGAGAGGGAGGCTCGGCTAGGTGCTGGGTTAGCCATGGAGGAGCTTGGGAGGTTGATGAAGGCAAATGGTGGCTCAAGGAGAAGGTACTGTGGCTGTGGCGGCGGATCTAGCCGTGTGTGAGAGAGAGAACTCGTGAGAGATGGATTCATGCGTGGGGGAATGGGAGGAGCTAGGGGTGGCTGGAAGAGCATGGGGTGGTTGCCAGAGGAATGGGAGCACAGTGGTGGTGGTGGTGCGATGGCGTGGGGACGGCGTACGGTGACGCTATAGTGGAGAACCCGTGTGTGAGACCTATTCGGGAGTGGGAGTTGCGGGGAGAATGAGGCTGTCGTGGAGGCTTTGATAGTGGATTGGGTCTATGGGGGTGGTCGTCGGCATGAGGGGAGGCTACTGCTAGTGGGGCGGCAGCTAAGGCTGGCCGCGATGGCTGGGAAGCCAAGATGGAAGAGATCATAAGGGAGGGGGAAGGTCGGTGTGGGAGAGAAGGAGAATCGGAAAATGAGAAGAAAAAGTGAGAGAGCTATTTAGAGATCCTAAATCTGATCCAACAGTGGAGAAAGAAGACTAAAGAAAAAAAACGCTAGAGCTGCTAACCACGTACCAACAAACAATTATACCCCTAAAATAAAAGCAAAACGCATAGAACTTATGCATTTAACAGCAGGACAAAACTAGTAAAACAATAAAAAATAAGAAAAAATAGATGAACAAAAGTTACTATTCATCACTATTTCTAACGAATAGAGACTTTTAATCATAGAATAGATATTTTAAAAGAATAATATTATATAAAATATTTTATAAAAATAATATTATTTTATAAAAATACTCTTATTTTATTATATATATTGTGAAATATATTGCATAAATATCATTATTGTTTTAAATATTAATTGTAAATTACTATGTAGCTAGAGAAAAAGGTATGGAGCACAGTTACGATTGAGGTGACTCTAACACCAGGCTAAAAAACATAAACAAATTCCTTTCGAAATGCTTCCATAAAATCCAAAATATATTACAAAATTTCAGCTCAATTAAGCGTAAGCTTTGGTTGTGGTATTTTATCATATTTATCATATGCTTAATGTATATTCAGCTCGCGGTGACGAAGTGAAAGGGAGAATTCTCTGGAGAAGGAACTAGCCAGCTTGGTGGGAGGAGTTTCGCCAATGTTCCTGAGGATTTTTAGAAAAATTTTGATGAATTTGCACTACTTGGAGAAACATTTTTTGACTCTATGAGTGATGGACGGAGGGAGAGGGAGGATTGAGGGATGGTACTTGGTTTAGGCCTAAACCTCGTTTGTTTTTATAACTCCTCTCAACCCATCTAATCTCATCTCATTTAATCATTATAATTTTTTTAAATTTTTATATAAAATAAAATAAACAATTCAACTTTTTCAAATTCTAAAATAAAAATATTATTAAAATAATATATTTTAATAATATTTTATTTAATTTTTAACTTTAATCTCAATTTATCT
The DNA here is from genome assembly GCA_029856935.1 of Cyclocarya paliurus. Taxonomy (NCBI): domain Eukaryota; kingdom Viridiplantae; phylum Streptophyta; class Magnoliopsida; order Fagales; family Juglandaceae; genus Cyclocarya; species Cyclocarya paliurus. The sequence continues at coordinate 14,487,067 of CM056949.1, forward strand.
TATCTCATTTCATCTCTAAAAACAAACAAAAATCAAATAAAAAAAAAGCTATTTGCACTTGGAGAAGTACCTCCTGCATACACATCTAACCACATGTAAAAATAAAATGATGGGTTTCATTCAAATTCAGCAACCTCTCATCTTCTTCTTTGCATCTTCTTCACATTTTCTTCTCACAGAACGCAGCACTTCGACTTCGGGAGCAAGCTTCCCCACAGAAGACGGAGAAGTTCAAGCACTTGTAGGTAATTTTCTTGTTGCCTTCAACCCGTAAGAACACAAACGTCCCTCCCGAAGAATAGACGAAGACATCGTCGCAACTTCCTGGTTTGATTTGGTTCTTCGGCATTTTGGTTTTGGGTCAAATCCCCTGCTTGATTTTGCTTTCTTGGTTTAATGAATGTTTAGAATCCAATAGCTAACATTCTTCCCACTGTTTTACATCAGGTATCGATGAATGTTCAGAATCTAATGGGTGAATAACATTTTTCCCTCTCTCTCTCTAGCTCTCTGCAAATCCCCTGCTTGATTTTGTGAGAGGAGGATAGAGGTGAATCCCACCAAAAAACACACGTTTCCTAAATTGCTCATATTCATATTCACATATCACAAGACCCACGAAGACCCATGGAGGCAGATTGTTCATATTCATATTGATGACCACAAGACCCAGCATTTCTAAGAATTGATGACAAAAACCAGCAACTCGTTGGGCACAACAAATATCTATCCATGCAAAAAAAAAACCTTGCTCGCAAATAAATTGCCCAAACCGAAACATTAAGAAGGCTTAATCAAATTGAATGTCAAAGACCCATACCTCTCAGGAGGGAAAAGTCTCCAATGGTAGTATTAATGGAGTAACCGAGAACAAAGGAAGGTACGGTGGGAGGGAAAAGGGGCAAACTTGTAGAGAAGGCAGACAGGGTTTGTGGAGGAGAGTGGGGATGGAGAAGATGAAGAGGCAACCACTCTTATACGAAGCCTAATCTGTAAAAATGAAAGAACAAGGACCTTTGATTCCTTCCTTTCGTAAACCCCAACAGCTTTTATCTAAGATGGGTTTGATTTGCTTCAGACCGATTTGGGTGCTGGCTGGGATGGGTTTTCTTCTTCTACTTCTACTTCTTCTTCTTTCTTATTTTTTAATTTTAATTAATTAATTAATTTAAATGATATAGACTGACGTGGCATTAACCACGTTAGCCAATTCCGCAATAGGTCCCAACGCCGGGTACCTGCAGCCTATTTGATCGAATAAATAGGACATGGCATGCCACTTCAATTGGTATCGTTTCTCGATACCCTTTGTCAGTGGCAATCGACCACACCATCTATAGGTTATCGTCATGAGAGTGACTAAAAAAGGTGCTAATTCTAGATTTTTTAAACTATCCTATCAAAAAAAAAAACCAAATGTACTAGTATCGAATAAATGCAAATCTCATCAACAGTAGGGGTGATAATTTGTGTTTGTGAATCATGTTCGTGTCTAATCAAATTATGTGCATTTAACTGTAAAAAATAATAAACTATAAACTAATTTACTACTCTTAAATTACTGTGTAATAAAATAATATTTTTTTGAAATTTGATTTTGATTTGATGTATGTAAAATTTGAAAAAATTATATTTTTTGAAGAAGTAGTAGATAAATTGTAGATGGGTTGTTACTGTATCATTGCTTTTCAACTATAAAAGTTAATCAGAACCTAATTCGTTAAACTAAACGTGTCAAACTTTCAAATTTTAATCCGACTCATTTAAATAACGAGTCGTATCGTATAACCTGTTTTGACCCGTTTAATAATTAATTAGAACTATCTCAATATGACACAACTCATTTAAACTTGTTTCAAGTAAATAAGTTGAACAACACGAATAATCCATTTAACCTAATTAACAAATTTCATATAAAAAGTTAAAATCTATATTTATTAGTAGCCATAATATATAAAAAAACAATAAGATTACCTACTAACAAAAAATATCAATATTTTCTAAATATTAATCTATAATAAAACCAATATTATAAACCATATAATAACAAATATGAGATTGGTCAAGAATTACAATCTCAACAATAAAAACATAAACATATTAAGAAATACTAATATTACAACTTAATAATAATAAAATTTAAACAAGTAATTATGGGTTAATTTCAGGTTAAGTAGATTAACTCGTTATTGGCTCGTTTATTACTTGTGTCTTAACGGGTAAACTAGTTTTGACTCGAGCCCATTTATATCAAATTCAAATCTATTAATTTCTTATCGTGTTATTTTGTGTTTGTGTTAGAGAGTCGTGTCACATATTGTCATTCGTATTGATAAATCTAAAAAGTAATTTTACTTAGATAAAAAAAATCCGAAGCACTTTATATGAATTTAAAATGAACAAAGTAAGTCGAGAATCTCATTTTACAATACCGTTGTTTTCAATTATGGTACGGGGTAAAAAAAGTATCACTTTTTCTTTTTCTCCTTGCGTAATGAGAATATCTTCATTAACTAAACCGCCTTAGCAACCTTAGCGGAAAAAATGTTACAAAAAATAAATCAGAAGGAAAAAAAAGTGTTTCAAATCAAACAGACCCTAGCTAGAGAGTCCTAATGGAATTCTCCCCTCACGCTTTTTTTTTTTTTTTTTTAAATACCAGTTGGAATAATTCTAGATGAGCCAACTCGTCGATGAAGCCCTTCAAATCACAAAAACTGGGTAATATAATTCGGCCAACGGAACTCATTAAACTTGGAAGTTAAATAAATGAAAAATACTTTAATTACAAAGAAATTACACAAAAATAAACTTACAAAATGACGTTGTTTGATGTAATACATTAGATTATAAAATTACTTGTAAAATATATCTAATAGATTTTATGAAGTTATGTCAATTCGTAAAATTCTTTTTGTATAATCTTTTTATATATGTAACAATTCTCTAAATAAATACACAAATCATGCGATCCTGTTTTCCTTGAGGTGGGTAGCCATTGGGGAAACTGTATGGTTATTTAGATGAGCCGACTCGTCGATGAAGCCCATATTTCCACTTTATGGGTCAGCCAGGCTTTTAAGGACGGTCCAGAAGAAAAACAAAATTGGCAAGCTTTTAGACCATTTTAATCCGATTAATAATGAAAAGTTATGAACGTCTCTGAGATTGCTGCAATGGCGTCAATAAAGTCAACTGAATTCTAACATTGTCCTCGTACCGAAACCCAATGTAAGCCTGAAACCTCCCAACTCCCACGCGAAAAACTCCGTTATTCACAAATCCCTCTATATCAGGAAAATTGCCAGTCGGGCAGTGCAAGATCAAGCCAAATTTAAGTACAAATTCAGTGCCTCCGGTCACGCCACTTTCTGTCTCCATACCTATTATGGTCCCGGTAACCGGAAAAATTCCGTTGTCTAGACCGGTCAGGCCTATAATTCCACCCTGGGTTCGTTCTCGGTTCAGGAAAATTCCGTCCCGACGTGAATTCTGTGGTTCGAGTAGGGCTATTCTCTGGACTCCATGATTCAAACTCTTCTCCAACAACATATTCATTTCTCTCCCAAGAAGGACCTGGCTGCAACGGAGGTTGCCTAGATCCTCCAACCATTGCATTATAGTTATTTTGATTAGCTTGAGAATGATAATTTGGAGGCAGACCCTGGCTTGCTCTCCAAACGGAGTCAGAAACAGGGTCTAGTTTTCCGATTGGCGGTCTAGAGTATTGAGCTGCATGTATCCGTGGCTCAGACAAATGGAGTGATGGATGCAGTGATTGAGATACTGTTTGGGACCGCGCCGGAGTTCGCATTAAAGGAAGTGATGGGAAGGAAGCGGGTGCATTTGGTGTGACAGCTGCAGTTGACAAGTTATGCAAGGAAGCGCCCATGGCAGACAAATTCTTTGTGGTTACGACTACTTCTGAGGACGGTGTTTGCAATACTGGAGAATTGGTAAGCAGATTGTGGTGAACAATAGAAGGCAGCTGGTTTTCGGGTGCGGTTGTAGTCGTTTGAGGCAATGAATAAGTTGCCATTATTGCTGGATGCTGCTGCGGTTGAACAAGATTAGATGTTGTAGCTTGAGAGAACACCAAGCCGGTGGTAGCTAATCCTTGCGAAGTGTAGGCAGCTCTGTTAGCCATAGACGTTTGTTGCGAGAATGGATTCTTTGCAATTTCTGCTCCCCATCCACTCTGTAAAATTTATCAGGGAAAGCAGATTAGAAAAGAAGTCAAAGAAAGCAAAAAACACAAAAACAAGAATAGTTCTTCTATAATAACCGTTTTATTTTTTATACCAAAAAAGAATATTATTTACTAAATAGTATTTTACCAAAGACGGCAACAAGAGTTCTACAAATTGTAGTCAGGCACTGGTTTCAAAGCTATGCATGGGGCACGAAACTTCCATGGCAGGAGAAATCTGACGTCAGATTCATATTCTAAAATAGCCACACGTCCGAGTGGCAATGACATTTTTTATTGTTAAAAAATTTGCTATATATATATATGGACGTGTATGAACTCCCACCAGCGAGAGAGACAGTGAAATAACCTTCTGCTGTGGGGAGGGGATGATCACCAAATGCATGGGTTTTCATTTTTTTTTTTTAATTTTAAATTAGTGGCTTTCAAGAAAAAGGTAGCACTATTTACTATCCTTGGTAATGAATGGCAAAGTGGAGGGCAAATGGAGCCACCCTCGCAACTTTGGAGTAAATTCGTGAGATATCAGGCAAAAGTAGCATGCATGGGCCCAAAGTAACACACCGTTCCAGGATTGCTGGAGGGAGTCGGGGATGGAAGTGAAACTTGGACCTGCTCCTCCGCTTTTTCACCTAACATATTAAAACCAGCCCCACCAGCCTTGATCATATCGAGCAGTTTCACAGTTTGTTCACCTGATAAATTTCCAGCTTGCCCAGAAGTCAACGCATATACCAATTCAGGGTTTTTCAGCAGAACTGCAAGCAACTCAAGATCTGGTTCGGCTGTACTTGCATTACCAACTTGAGAAGAGGTGGGTTCCAAAGAAACAGCATTGTTTACATCTTGATTAGAAGCCACCTGTGGTTCTGAACCGTCAGCATCGGGCAGCTGTTCGGTTGGGATTTCTGGGGTCAGTGTGTCATCATAGTCAATTTCAATGTCCCATGGTTCCTTGGGATTGGATGGGATCTGCAGGACTGTCTGGTAAATAGTTTCCTTCTCACGGCGGTTTCTGTTTTTCTGGACTTCTACCTCTTTGCTATTCTCACCGACACCGACTCTCCAAACATCATCGTGTATCATTTCTGCAGAAAGGAAGAGGGCATAAATGGCTGCAGTCGGCAGAAAGTTTATTGAAACACAGAAAAGAGTCCTCCACTAACAATAGCTTTAAGAACTTTCAAAGGAATCCAGGAGAGGACGAGAAAAACCAAGCTAATTTCAAATATTGCAAGTGTTGCCGTTCATTATTACTGCACAACATACATGTGGAGCATCTTGGAGTTCGCTATATACTAAATTGGTAATCAGATAATCAGACCAGGGTTTACTCTGTCGGGGTAGGTCCGAAGGGCCCTGCCTTGGAGAGGTTTCCGACATAAAAAAAAAAAAGGATAATCAAACCCTTATTTCCTACAATGTTTGGAAGAAAAACAATAAAATCAAATGAAGATTAAAGGTGGTTGACTTATTTCTGCAGTCAGTCAATTAACCACTTGCACCCCATAGAAGTTGCACGACCGGAATCAAATGACTGCTTCCCGCAGTATACCTGGCATACAATGGTGATACAATGGCCTAACAAATATATTTGACAAACTGAAGATTGCCAGCAGATAAAAGTTTCCTGTCAAAACCGTCTTTAGAATCTAACTAATCAATTCTGAGCTGCAAGCAAGCCATATAAATTCAATAGTAATTTCACCACACAGGAGAAAGCGGTAAGTCAATTTCTATTTGAGTGTGATCAATCTTGAAATCTACTAGAAATCCAAAGACTTGCATACCAAACTCTCCAATCATTACTTTATGCCTACTAGTCATGCAGGCTTCTAGTTTTTCACCACTTTATATACAGCAGCCATGTCATTTAGCCTCTCACATACAATGACGTGTTCAAAATTCACGAAAATAGAAGGCACGCTCATTATTGGGCAGCAAAGTGATTGGGGAGGCATTCAAACACCACATAGAAAAGGAAAATTGAAAATTTTCAAATGCCATAGCTTTGAATTATTTGATTCCAAGTTAAAACAAAAACCATCGTGGATATAACCAGATCAATAATAAGGGAAAACGAATAAGGTGGGAATGAGGTCCTGAAGATGTGAAAATAAGCTCGTAATGTCTGTTAATTAAATGCAGTTATATACCAGGACAAACAGAACAGAATGATTTTATTTTCAACAGCATACAAAGACCCTTTTACAAATTTCTGCCTCCAGTCAACGCATCTTCTCCTATCGAACTCCTGGTAATGACTCATTGAAGTAAAGGCACGCTCCCAATAGAGTTTGCTCCATAAAAAGGGTTGCAGCAGTGAATAATGTACTGAAGGGGCAGAATTCCCACTCCAATTGCAATGTACAAATGATACTCATGCTGAAGATCTAAGGCAAAGTTTAAGGGCCATATTCAATTGCTATAAAAATGAAAATCTTTTGTCTAATAATCCAAAAAAATTACAATGATTTATAAAATCTTGGATGATACATCAACTTGAAAGGATTAATGATATCTCATCCATTCTACCAAAATCGTCAGATGCACAGTTATCATGATTCCTGGGAAGCAATTTGCGAAGTCCTATATAATGGTACACAAGCACATGCATTGAAAAGGCTACCCAAAGTGAAAGCCACAGTGAATAAACAACAGTATCACCATTGCCAAAAAATTAAGAAGGTACAGGGTGTCATCAAATTTGTGACAACCTCGCGTCCAGCCCCCAAATATACTCTAATTTCATTGATATCAAGAGACAGTTAAATAATATCATTTGCTTTCTACTTATCAAAAAAAAAAAAAAATCATTTGCTTTCTACAATACCTTTTCTTGTGAGTAATTTCAATAATTACCTAAGACGAACACCGGAACAAAAGAAAGGTATACAACTGAAACATGTCCAACGCCCAAGTTCTATACACAAATTCCAATCCAAATCATAAAAGTAAAAATGAAAATAGTTGAAGGGGAAAGCGGAAAGGGGAGAGAATATGGACTTAACATCTGCAGTTGACACTGACCATATGAATCTCCCTCAAATGAAAAATGTGGGACTACTCAACTTTTTCCTCTCTATCGCATAAGATTCAGGGAACTTTTCAACTGCTCAGTTAATTTTGCTGTCAAGACTATTCTTTCAACAAATAATATTATTGGCAAACAGTTAAAGAAACCAATAAAGAAGCACTAAAAGCAGATGTACCTGGTGGCATCTGCCATGGGATCTGAACCCTCCCGCACTTCTCCCATAAAGGCTCCTTTGAATTCATTTTCAGCATTGTATCAAGAGGAGTTTCTGACCTCTTAGAAATTTTCAATGGGTATACGACTGGTTTCTTTTCTTCCTCAGTTTTAGGCCGAAGAGCAACGTTAGATACTGGATTTGAAGTGTTGGGCTGAGTGTTTGAAGGTTTGTTAAGACCTTCAGTTTTTGCTTCTTTACTATCATTAGAAGAACCAGTTTTCCCATACTTGCTTTGCATGAATAGAGCACGCATTTTCGCCTTTTGAATGTCATCGGCAGACATTGGACGGCCTCGACTTACAGGTGCTGCTCTTGTGGCCTGTTGGCCTCTGCCTCCCATTTTTTGAACTGGCTGTTCCACCATCTGAACTTTTCTGCGTTCTCTAGTTTCTGTAACCAGCTAAGGATCTAACAGGCTTACTCTACATGATTTTCCTGTATCCCTTTTATTTCTAGAAAGATGACTTTCTTGTACACATCTCGTTGTATATAGAATATGCATTTTTTATGCAATGACCACTACTTCATGAAAAAGATCCACTGATATAAATATATATATATAACTTTTTTTTTTGATAAATCAATATATCTATATATAACTATCACTGCTACGTTTGTTTCAACACAAAATGAGGAAAATAGGAAAATGTGTTCAGATGGAAATATTTTCGGGAAGAACTACTAATTTTTGGTGTTTGGTTGCATTGAACTACTAGTTTAGCTGACACCCTGAAAAAGATACAGAAAATAATTTTTGGTGTTTGGTTGCATTGAAAACATGACTGTATTTATATGACTGTCATATATTAATAATTTTTATTCATAATATTAATTTACTCTAGAAAAATTGAAAATCAATCAAATAATTTTTATGATTATTTATTTGCAATTATAATTTTTTAGGTTCGCTATAAATGCAAAGTGAAGAAATGGAGAGAGAGAGAGAGAGAGAGAGAGCATGTAAGGGGAGAAAACATCATATCTAATAATCTAACCCCAAGGGGTTGGCCCAAGTAGTAAAGGCCTTGGTCTTGGGGTATCACTCCCTTCAAGATCCAAGGTTCAACACCTCATGAGTGCAAACAATTCTTTGGGGCCACACCCCCCGGTGAAAAGCTAGCAATTTAACTAGTTCCGTGTAGAGAAACCTCCAATGGTGCGGTGCACAGGACCGGAATTTACTCTGCAGGAGTGGCTCCGAAGGGCCTTTGAGAGATTCCCAGACATCAAAAAAAAAAAAAATATTCTTTAAGATTATTTGCAATAATAAAATACTTTCAGTAGAAGATCCTTTGTTTTTTATTTGAGCAAAAAAGTCTATTTATTACCTAGGTGAAGAAAAACGCGTAAAGCAAGGGGTGGAAAATGACTTAGGGTGGGTTTGGATACACAAAACATCACATCTCATCTCATCTCATTTCATCATTACAACTTTCTCAAATTTTCATACAAAAATATAATAAACAATTCAACTTTTTCAAATCTCAAAATAAAAATAATACTAAAAAATTATATTTAACGATGTTTTATTCAACTTTCAACAAAACATCTCATCTCATCTGAACTGTGTATTCAAACCCAGCCTTACTGCCCTAAAGAGGGGTAAAAACTCATTTTCCACCACATGCACATGATTTTCCCATTGACTCACTAGCAATTTTCCATCAACCTCTTTTTTCCGCCCTTTCCAAAAGGGCCAAGAGATGAAAATGTTTCCCCAGAAAATACTTTCAGCCAAAAAACGCAGACTAAATAGATGCTGATGCAAAGATATAAAAGGTCTAACAACCCAAGTAACCAAACTTCATATAAAGTTAGAAGTCAATAATAATAAGAAATGTCATTCCTATACTAATGATTTTGTTTTCAAGTATTCTCTTGTAAGCCCTCCAAATATGTTAGTCATTGCTTTTTTTACAAATTAAAATTTAGAGAGAGAGAGAGAGAGGAGCAAATTAGCAACACCAAGGATACGGGATGAAGAGACACCGAGAATTTGCTTCCTATTTGAGTCATCTGAAGATGCTGGTAAAAGTTTCAGTGCTTCCAATTTTCTGAAAAGAAATCTGTGCTTAATAGTTCCACAACTAGCAAAAAAAGGCCAACTGACCTAAATTATGTCACAAAAAAAAAATACCCACCTTGAATTCTCTAAATTTCCATGAGGAGCAAGAATGTCTTCCTGTACAGCCAAAAAAAGGAAAGAAAATAAGAGTTGAAACATTGCACAACAAAAACCCCCATTTAGAAAATTGGTAGTAAATCCTTAGTAGCACTTACAGGAATATCGATACCGGAGTGCCATGATTCTTCACCCACTATATCCTCAATACTGCAAAAAGTAGAGTGCAATTATTAAAAACTAATTTTACAAATCTTCCAAGGATAAGAGGTAAAGATATGACTTGCCTCTGCTTCAGTATTATATCATTATGAATGTCACTGGAAGATTTCATGCCATTAGGTTTCTTCAATGCTTGGCTTCTTGCTAATAATTTGCTCCATCTCGATAACAAAACTCTTGCCCTGTTTGATATGTCTGATCTTCAAATCAGATAAATGAGATTCAAAAGTATCACAAGGTGCAAAAAGAAATACAACAGCAGCATCCTAAAAAACAGTCTTCAATGCTTCAAAAGGTTAAAATCATCTACAAAGAAAATGGAAAAACCAATGCTTTGATGATATTTTCACCCGTACATTTTTCAATAAACTACCTCCTAATCATCTAGTATCCAAAAGCACACAATACTTCAGATGTGTATATATATATAGTAAAAAATGATTTAGAAAGAATTATGAAGTCAGCGCCTTGTTCTGGCATTAACAAACCCTGAGTTATCGTATAAAAGGGAAAAGAAGACTCCACAATTCATATACTTTATGCATTCTCCATTCCACCAGAGCAGCAAGCTTATCAAATGGTTAATCATCATGCATCAAACATGATACTGGGTTTAATTATCAAGTAACAATTCAATCATATGAGGTAAGCAGTAGAAAAATAATTGGTGACGGAGAAGGAGAGTACAGGTGCAGAATAGTTACTGCAAAAAGTACACACCTGATGTCCTATAAAATCGCAGTCTGTTAACACTTTGCAGAATGGCTGACATATGTACAGGAAGAGCTTTATGGAGAGGCATATGACAAAGAACCTAGAAAACAATTAACCATTGAAATCCTGAGAAATGTATATAAAGCAAGTACACACAGTTAATTAACAGCACAAATATGTATATACCTTAAGAATTACAAGAAGAACACTCGTTTGCTCTTCGACAGCTGCTTGACTCAACCAAGTAGCCAAAATCATAACACCACCTTTACTTAAAAACCTGTAAATATAGTAGAGGACGGTTGGATCGAGCAAGCAAGACAAAATATAAAAATATACCGAGAGCCTCAAAAAGTTATTCGACGAGTACCAACATAATACTGAAGAATTTTGTATCTGCAAGATCCACTCCATCAGTTTCACCTGCCCGTAAAAAGTTTCTTCTTTCCGCATTAAAATGAAAATATTTTCAACAAAATGTTTGTCTTCATCATCTAAGCCAGGTAGAGCATCATCCTGTGTTGAACAAGATGGGGTTTCTTCGACGCTAGCAGGACCAACAGAGTCTAAGGGAACCAAATCAATAGGTATCGTAGGATCAGAACTTATTAGGACACCATCATGTGGTTCTTTACATGTGCCGGATCTCATGGCCTTCTCCCTTGACAACCGGACTAGTTTCCTTACCCTTGACCGTTGACTATTAAAAAAATCACGAACCTATAAATCAACACAACACCCAGGTGTAAAGAATTTGACTTTCAAAAGTAGAGGAATTCAAACAAAAACATTTTCATTTATAAATAAGTTGCTAGATCAGCTCCTTTGAAAGATGGTTATATTAGGAAAGAAAATCTCACATCAGGATAATACGAAAATAAGAAATAATTAGTCAATAAAAAAAGCTATCAATAAACCTTTATGGCATCTATTAATATCAGGCAGAGTTCAGGACAGGTACAGGAAGTTCAATATCCACACATTCTATGCAGAAAATTTAAATGAAAGACCAAAGCAAGAAAATTAGAACTAAAAATACCTGTGTGACTGTGACTCCAAAAAGAGCACTGATCTCACGGGATTCCTTCTTACTAATAGCATCTTTAATAGAGAAAACCGATTGCATATACTTTACAGCCTTAGGGTTTAGCAAATCCCTAGGCCTTTTCCCTGCAAAATCAACAATTGTTTTAGTCAAACAGTGACCATATGTGTGCCAGGAAAACAATACTTCATAAGCACAAAAAGAAAATTCAATTAATAGGAAAAATCAATGAGCACAAACCTAACTTTTAAAGCTCATTTACCTCCTATGATAAACAAAAATAATGATAACCCATTGTAACAACAATACATTTTGAAACACTCCAATAATTGTTTAACCCATCGATCAAATAAGGCAAGCTCAACACCCAACAGAGGTCAATATTCAATAAAATCCATTTCAGATATCTTAATGCATCTAGGGAAAAAATTAACCCGCAATCAGCAACAAATGATGCCTTTTGGTCTTAAGTCTTTTATCTAATAGGAGAACAAAAAAATCAAATTAAAAAGGTATAAATAAAGTTCCTGTTTCAAGATTTTGATGCTGGTTGTGTTTTAAATATTTTAAAGGGCATGCCTGGTCCAACGGATAGGTGCCTCCCTTGCAGAAGGGAGGGCACTAGTTCGGGTCCTCCAATGTCACTTTTCTTGTGAATTAATTTTCTTATAAAAAAAAAAAAAAAGAATCTCTTTCACTGAAAATTGGGTGTACAAACTGGATAATTCTCTCATTTATTGAATCAAAGGATAAATAGACTGCAACCAGCATGCATGCATAAGGCATATGTACAAGATCGTACAAATATAAACAAGCATTCATTGAAGCCCTTGTAAAATGAAAGGTATCATGTCAATCATAAGTAAAAGAATTAGGTCAAAATTAGGATACATTCTCGGCATATCTGCCTCAAAATTTCTAGAGAAAATTACCAGTAGCTCAAACATTAAAGGCTCAAATTTGTAGTGCACTATTATCAATCCCACAATGATTACTTACCAATTTTTATTGACAAAGCACCAGCTGCCTGTGAAAAGGAAAAAAAAAAACGTTTATGAGCAAATGGAAAAAAATGCAACTACAAGTTTGTTCCTGAAGAAAACCAGTAAGAATGATATGAAACAAATAATCAGTCACGGTATATTAGAATATGTACCACCAAGCATATTTACGTACAACACGAATTGTACAAAACAAGAAGTCCCAACGCACAATGTGACAATGAAACATAGAATAGCATCTAGTAGACATTTGGTAACCTAACCCTAACTCTTTCACAGCAAAAAGGAAAAAAAAAAGTGAAAAGTTCTTTAGCAAATGTCCAAAATTACGGGCTAATGTACCTATCAACATAAAATGTAAAACGGTAACCTAAATTGTTAACTGAATAATAGCTTTTGCGAATTATATATGGACACATATATACTTCTATTTTGTCCCAACGTTTGGTTGCTGAGAAACAGGAGAAATTCCAATTAAGGTTAATTATCCTTTATTTCCTCGTGCAACCAAAGTACAAGACACGAGTTGAATCATCGAAAGCTCACCATCTCTTGAGAGAGAGGATTAACACCGGTGAGTTTGCATTGCGTGACAACGATTTTCTGGAGCTGGTCGATCTGGCTGTGGAAGAGCTCCCTCTGCGAGTCCATAAACCTCTGGAACGAATCGACGGAGCTCCCAATCTCTAGCTCCGAGAATTCGTCCTTCAAGACCTCCATTATCGACCTCGAAGCTCAGTGTATCGAAACGGTAAGAAATAAGCATTAAGGACCTGAATCCAAGGATTAAACTGTGGCTATAGAAAAATATTCAAAATTTAGGGTTAGGGTTAGGGAAAAAGGTGCGAGCGAAGCAGGAAAGCAAAGCCCAGAATCAGACTCGCACGTGGATAAAATCGCAACGAGCGCTAACTAATGTTGGCGGGTTTTCATTCTAGCACATCGATTTCTCGCCTGCCATATTTTTTCCCCTAAGCACGTTATTAATATCAAAAGGTTAGAACTTTTTATGCGGTCGGTAGATAATATAATTTTAGATCAAAATTAAATATTGGATAAAATATTATTTTTTAACATTATTATTAGTTTGAGATTTGAAAAAAATAAATTATTTATTATATTTTGTGTGAAAATTTAAAAAATCTGTAATTATTAGATAAGATGAAACAATTTCACTATCCAAACGAGACCTTAACGATTTATTAACAAAGATGGGACAAAGACGGTGCCGTTTGGATAGTGAGTTGAGATAAGATAAGTTGAGATGAAAATTGAAAATTAAATAAAATATTGTTAGAATATTGTTTTTTAATATTATTATTGTTTTGACATTTAAAAAAGTTAAATTGTTTATTATATTTTGTATAAAAATTTAAAAAAATTGTAATAATGATATAAGATGAATTTCAAATTTATTTAAAAATACATGAAATAATTTTATTTTAAGACAAATAACATTGATCAATTTTATATATTTTTTATTAATATTATTTGTCAGGGGTTATTTGATCAATGGACAAGCGCTGCTATGCAAATGGGGTGTAACTAGTAGGGTTTGGTTCAGTTTTGTACATTTTTTAGAACCAAACCAGTATATACTGCTTTTGAAAATTTTAAAAATTGATACTAAATTGATTCACTACCGAAACCGAAACTTTCCATTTTTCTAGCTTCAGTCCTATCTGATCTGATTTTTTCGATTTTACAGACTATCTATGTTAGTAAAAATATGATGTTTACATATACTAAACTATTAGTCCATTTATATTATAATATGAATATATTATGGCCTCGTTTACTTTCATAAAACTTCTCAACTCATTTTTTCTCATCTAATTATTATGATTTTTTTAAATTTCTACATAAAATAAAATAAACAATTCAATTTTTTCAAATTTTAAAATAAAAATAATATTAAAAAAAATATTTTATAACAATATTTTATTCAACTTTCATATCAATTTATCTCATTTGCAAAAATAAACGAGGCCTATATATATGAAAAGTAAGTTTATATTAATAACTTAATATTAATGTTTATGTTTAAGATTAAAAAATTTTGTTATATTAATTTTATTTTATAAGATTAAACTTTATATGTTATATTAAAAATTATATGATTAATTTTATATTATGTGACATGTTATATTAATTGAGTTCGTCTAGATACAAAGGATTTGGCGGACGAATCCGCGTACAAAAGCTAACCTGGCCTACTACTGTCGGAGCATTTTTTATTTAAAAAACAGAAGAGAAAAACAGTAAGAACAGAGAGAAGAAAATAATCGACTTTCTAGATCCATTTTCGCCTCCCCTCCCCCAAATCCCTCGACATAGCCAATGTAATTGCTATTTGGTGAAATCATCTTCGACATCGATGATCTTGTTGTTGAAATGGTTGATTTGGGTGGAAGACTCGACCTTGATTGAACCCAGTGTGGAGGAGGTGAGAGTGACAACATGGTAGCCGCCTTGGCTTTGTGGTGGGTGTTGGATGTGCATAGAGTAGCTGCTGCGGGCAGAAGAATAGGAGCTCTAGCAGTGTCGGCATCGCTTTTGCTTCGAACTTGCGCAACCCATTAACCCCTACAAACACAATCAAGATTGGATTGGAAACGAAGCAAAAATAAAAGGTGTGAATGAAAAATATGATAATTGAAACTAGGATTTTTTTTTTTTTTATAACTGAAATACCTTCATTCAATACTTTTGAAATAAATATTACAACATAGAATCAAACCAAATAACTTAGGCAATACAGTTTGGATAAGAACCCCACCAAATTATCAAATCCTCAATATTTCATGCATGTTTTGTCATCCCATGGGCTGCACCATTACCTAAACGACCACTGTGTTGTATAAAGCAGTTTGGAAATCGTTGCATAAATTGCTTGATCTCCATCACAAGGTTTTCATAAAATGATCTTGATACTTTTTCAGCTTGAATTTCATTCACCATGAGCAAAGAATCACTTTCAATAACAAGCTGTGATATTCCAAGAGGTAAGCAAATCTGCAAACCTCTTAAAATTGCTAGCATTTCAATCTCAATAGGATCATTAAATGCATTTTCCTTCTTAGAAGCTGAGAGGACCACATTACCCTTGTCATCCCTTAGAACAGCTCCCACCCTAGCACTCTGTTGGTTTGCAAACACTGCCCCATCCACATTTAACTTTAGGATCCCTTGGTCAGGAGGCACCCAACGACCAACTTTCTTTCCTTCAAGAGGGTCGTGCGCTTGTAAGTGAGATTTATAAGACGTCAAAGCATGATCTGTCGCCTGCATAGCAGAAAGGATCACTGCTTCATGTACCAATAATTGGAATTAGGATTAGATTGAAAAGAACATTCCGGTGGGAATGAGATGGATGAGTTGGGTTATTGGTGGATATTCGATTAAATAAAGTACTACTTCCAAGAAATGAGGCTCTTTAAAAAAAACACAATATGAGAACATTTATTAAGGATGATGAACGAAAATGCTTACCTTCTTGTTCTTCAATGGTAACGAAGACACCCATTAAAGCCTATCAACTCAAGAAACTACATATTTGCAACAGCAAAATTCGAAATCGTCAAAGGCCCAATTTCAAATTTTGGCTTTAATTAAATTGGCACTAATGGATCTTCAATGGAAGAAACCAAATTCAAATTGTGATGATCCACATAAAGTGCTCAACCAAAATTTGAAAGAAATGTAAGGAAAAAAAAAAAGAAAAAAAGACAAAAGCCGAAGTAGAAGTGGGCTTCGAAGATCTTTGAAATTTCGATGCAGATTTGCTCTTCCTCAAGTGTTTCTTAGGAAGCCGTATTGTCGCCGGAGATGAAGATGGTGAAGCCGAGGGTAAGACTTCTAAAAATGTAACTTTTCTCTGTATCTTTTCACTGATTTTCTATTCCTCACCCAGATGATTTTCTCTTTAACTAATTTCAAAATTAAAACGCCCCGTTTTTATGTTGCAGGTGGCATGCCAAATAAGGGGGTGCGCAAGGGGAGTGCACGAAATCGACTTTCTTTATATTTTTCCATATTAATTTTATGTTATAAGAATAATAGACTTGAATAATAAGATTAGAATTTCATGTTATTTTAATTAGCAATTTAGCATATAATATATATAATATAATACAAAAAATTATATATAATTGAAAAAATTATAAATATATATACCGGTCCATTTCGGTTTAAACCGATTTTCAAAATATGAAAACCAGTATCGCACCGGTTTATGACCGATTTCGATTCTTAAAAATTGGTACTGCACTGGATTGCTTACAAACTGGATCGAATTGGTGGGTTCGGTCTCGTCCGATCTAGTTCGACTGATTTTTCAATTTTTTTTACACCCCAAGTAACTGGGAGATGTGGCAGAGCACAACCAGACCAGAGGACAACCGAAGAAAAGAAAACTGGCCAGCCAGAGCACAACCAACGAAATAGGACGTTGAAGCATTTCTCTACCAAGAAAAACAAATCCATCTCTTAGATTTCATGATTAATAGATCTCTCCCAAACTCATTTCCTAGATTTTTTCCAAACTCATTTCCATGATTTTCTCCAAACTCATTTATGTTATTACTCGTTAATCTTTCCAGATAACAGATTTCTCCTTTTGTTAATGTTGGCCGGCTGTGAGCACCCCCAAACCCAAAAGGGGATGAAACACAATCGTTTTACAAAGCCTTGAGCTTTACAAACTTCCATCAGCTCCAACATGTATTTCAAGATTCCATCTTGTTCCCTCGACATCGTCCTCCTTACCTGTTCTTGGAACCGTCACTACTTTGCCATATCAATTCATTCCTTACATTTATTCTGTTCTTTGAGGCGCATTTTGTCCCTCCACGTCCTCCTCTCAAGCTAATCTACATCTACCTCTTCATCAGTATAATCATCCTCCATCATTGCTTCAAGTTCAGGTAGCAGGGTAGCCACCTCTCCTCCCCCAACCGAGGCAGATAATCCATATCAGAACAAAGGCCTACATCCTCGAACATCATCATTCTCGAACAAAGTCCCATATCCTTGAACATCACCATACCCAAAAGATACAAGAAGAAAAAAAAACTACAAAATAGATTTATGAAATAAACAGATTAAGAATTGACCTAAACAACTTCCAGATTTCGCAAATCGGTGTGAAATGAGGGGAAAAGAAGAATAAAGCACACTATGATAGTAATTCAATAATATTACCAGGAAAATTAGAGACAAGGATCTGGGTCTTTTTCCTATAAGTCTAACAGCACCGAAAGTCAATCTTCGAAGGTTTGCAGTTTTCATAGAGAGAGAGAGAAAGGGATAGCATTGAAACACATCATTTTGTTCTTTAGAAAAATGGATGAAACATGGCCCACAATGTCAACGATTGCACGCAGGTTATCCCATTGCCGATTGCATCCAGCATTTTTCTTATTTGATAGGAGTATTGAGATTAATTGAGAGAGTACATAAAAGAATTTTGGTAAATAAATCAAAATTGGTTTCTTTCAAAGACAATTGGTTAAAGAAATATCTACACTTTCAGAAGAGAAATGTTACTGGGCGTCTAAATGTTATCACTCTATTTGCCTCCTTAACTTGGCATTGCAACGTGGCAGTGCCACATCATTAATTTTTTAAAAAGAAAAAAGCAAAAGTATGACGCCCTCAATCCCCGTTTGGGATGGAACGGAGACTTAGAATATCAGGACATACAACACAAGATTATATAGCCTCGTTCATGACAGTTAATATGCAATGCATCCTAGTATGCAACTAGCAGTATGCAATAATCGCAACGAAAATAAAAGGTTAAAATGTATGATATGCCAGAATAATTAAAAAACATCTCAAATTCATTAGAAAATCATCATGTTCAAAATACCAATGTAGCATAGACTTATATACAAAGTCATATTATTCTCTTCATGCAATCTATAACATGAAGGACTCGGGCTATAAATATCAACATTAAATCTAGCTTCTTCAGAAAATCTAGCTTCTCCTCAAACATGCGGATCCAGTGCTCCATCAATTTCGTCTTGGTCAAATTCTGACACAATTTCTATCATTCCGAGTGGAATGATAGTGGTCTCATTAAAAAGTGAGATTTACTCGAAATCTCAGTAAGTTAAACAATTAACTGGCACATAGATAAATCAATCATGAAAATGATAAATATGCAATGCATGAGATGTAGAAAATCAGTATGCATCCAAATTCCTCAACATCTTTTAAAAATATGGAAACACGGGTTTTTACTCAGTAAATAATTTCATCATCATTTTTTAGAAAACATAACTTTTTCATAAAAATTTCATCATAAATTTTCATTATTATCTTAATTAATAACATAATGTGTGATAATATCACAGCTCTCCATATACACTGTGAGTACTTGCCGGTGACCGTAGTACAACTCACGTTGAAACTAGTCTATAGACTCGTTCTCAATGCATTGGTAAATATAACATAACCTCATAAAATTCATAACGTGTACATCCACCAGCATTAAGTGTCATAACATATTGACTTCGCTCTGGTGTTCTTTAAAAAGAATCCATTCGAAACCTGTTGACTGTTTTTCGTCAACCCAGGGGTTACCACTCCATTATTAAACACTTCAGAGTGGACAGAAGAATTCTACCAGGATAATTCCTCATCCTGGCCTTTGGGGTCGTGACAAATTATTTTCATGCTATGTTTTGAAAAATATTTCTCATGACATGTGTGTATATAGTAAATTTCATGTAAAAATGATATTTATAAATGTAATATGCAAAAAATGATAAAAATGTCACATGTCATGTAGGTATGCACTCAATGTATCATATAAAATGATAATTTATGTTAAAAAATGATAATTGAAATATGAAATAAGTATTTATCAATAATTCATAAATAATCAATTAAGGTGTAAGTTAGAGGCCAACTTACAAATTTCTGGAGAAATTTGAAATTAGCATCGTAGCTACGTAAATCATGTGTATAGTAAGTTAGGGTTAATACTCTTATGAATGAGTTCAAAATCAAAGGCTTCAAAAATTGGGTATTTACAAGAATATCCCTAGTCTTTCAAAAATTGTCATTTAAGCCTTAGATTTTCACTAATTACAAATAAATCTCAAATTTAACCAAATTTCATGAACTACATAATTTTGGCATTTTAAAACCATCTATGCCCTTGAATTTTCAAAATTCAAAGTAGAACTTGTCTAATTAGTTCCAACCCATGACATGCATCATAATTGATGTCTATGTGTATTTTCAACTATTGATTCCTATGAATGCATGCATATGAGATTTTCTTTAATCACTAATGATCAATAATATCTTTAGAGACATTATTAAGCCTAATACTTGAGTAATAAAGTTCATCCTAGCACTTAGGATATGCTTGGTAGGTGAGATAAGATGAAAATTTTTAAAAATTTTGTGAATAGTATTAAGATAAAAGTTTAAAATATTAATTTAAAATATTGAAATTTGAAAAAGTTGTATTGGGATTTGAAAAAATTGAATTGTTTATTATATTTTGTATAAGAATTTGAAAAAA
The DNA here is from genome assembly GCA_029856935.1 of Cyclocarya paliurus. Taxonomy (NCBI): domain Eukaryota; kingdom Viridiplantae; phylum Streptophyta; class Magnoliopsida; order Fagales; family Juglandaceae; genus Cyclocarya; species Cyclocarya paliurus. Next base: position 14,507,178 of record CM056949.1, read on the forward strand.
TTGTAATGATGAGATAAGATAGAGATAGAGATGAGAAATCTCATCTTTATCCCAAACATATCCTTAATCAAAGCTAAGAAATCCTTAATCACCAATATGCTTAAAATCGATCCATGCTTGAAGATCAAAATAAGATAGATTTAAAACCTATCATGGCATACTTCTAACCACAAATTTAACCTTCCATAATCATGTTAAGATAATGATAGATCATATAAAATCATGCTTAGTACATGTCATAGCTAAATTTCTGTTTTAAAACATTCAATCATTCAAACCTTCCTTTAATTGACCCAATTTTGCATTAAGCATCATAACCTTCTCAAAACTCAATCAAATTTTATACCAACACTTGGAAACAAAGCTTGAAATGCTAGATAAGATCAAAAGAAAGAAAGCTTACAAATTTCGTGGCCTTTCAACCACTCTAGACTGCCTTACACAAGAACATTCAAGAACTCACCAAAACTCACTTGGTTTGCACTCTTTTGATCTCTAAAAGGGAGAAATGCTCTCAAGTCTCAAGAGGATACTTGGAGCTATGGTGTGAGTGAAATGAGAAGGGGAGGGAAGTATTTATAGGAGGCCAAGGGGTGAGGGGCGTTGGTTTGGGTGCTTGATGATTGGGTGAATTGGGAGGTGCTTAAATCTGAAAAATTTCCAGATTTGCTTGCATGAGCTTAGGTCAGCTTGTGCAGGGGGAATAATGGCCTAAAACCACCATGATTTCCTCTCCACAGTTGTTACATTGATCCTAGAAGGCAGGTCTGGTCATAGGGCATCATTTGGGTGGCAGAAAAATCATCAAACAACCCTTGAAAATAGGTGGATGGAGGTGGTTTTGTGGTGACAGAAAATCAGTTCGGTTTTGGATGATTTTAGGCAGCAAAAATGAGTCAAAATCCTCCATGATGGTCATGGAACTTCTTTTTGATTGGGTGGAGAATGAGGTGGCGTGGGGTGGTGGTGCAAACCATGGTAGAATGCTAGTTCAAACTTGACTCAATCGCTTATAAATCAAACTAAACCAAGGTGCACCCGGCTTGGTTCAAGGAATTGGTTTGTACAAGTAATTTCGTCCAATGCTCAAACTAACTTTGAGAGGGTCACATGAGGTATTTAAGGACCATATTACCCTTGAGGAAAAATCACAAAACTGTTGAGCCCAAAGGCAAAACAATTCAAGCATTACAAAGGGCAATGCACAAAACCGATTAAAGCATTATTTGGGCTTGTTATGTAATTTTTCATAATGAAATGTGGGATGGTTTAGCTAGGTCATTAATAGGGTCTTAATCAATTTTTAAGGGAGTATTAATTCACAAATATTTGAATTAAAAATTTTAAGAAAAGATTAAATATGATTAAGTTTCAAAGCATGGCTTAAAGTGCACTAACCTCAAATATGATGGTTAATGGTTTTAGTCAATTTTTAAAACTTAATTTGGGTATTTTGAGTGTGATTTGGGTTTAAAGAAACCAACAGTATGGTGTATTGGATTTTTGGTCTTGAATGGTGAAATGAACCTAAATATGGTTTTGGGTCATGTCGGCTTAAAAGGGCCAAATGTATGGGCTCATGGTTTAAAGGCTATTGAAATTTGAATGAGAGGACCTCATTTTACAAATTTGTAGGGTTAAAAAGAAAATCTCAAAATCCACTAAATTGGGTTTGAAAAGATTTGACTTGACCTAATTGGGTCATGGGTCCATTCTATACCAAATTTGGCCCAAAAGCCTTATGCCTTCCTTATAGTTGGGTCATAACTAGTTTTGAATTCTTTAAGACTTGGTTTAAAGGTTTTTTTGGGTTTGGCCCATGAATGCTCTAAGTTCCTAAAAAGCCTCACCAAAATGTAATAGGCTTGCCTCTCTAATCCTTAACTTATCTACACTAAGCATTATGATTAATGCTAATTCCACTATCAACCTTAATGTAAATAATTAACCCATAATTAAAAGCCTAATCTAGAATACTTAAGGATTAATCAAGGGTTAATTAAGCGTGGTTTTACAGAAAGCCCATCCCTCATTCTCGAGTATTTGAAATAGTTGTAGAGCATTTGAAACCCTAGCACCTGAGCAACTAGTCCTCGAAACCCACTGGCTGAAGCATCCATTCCTCATTTCCATTCCGTCCAACCAACCTGTAACGCCCCATCCCCGGAGGTTTGAAGAGTTAGCTCTTATAACCTAAAACCATCTCCCATAACATATTAATACACTCCAAATTTTTCATAAAATATAAATTCATTTATTTAAACCAAATATAAATGTTCCTCTACTAGGATACCAAAGAAATACCTTAATGAAATAAATTAAAATCTTCATAAAAACTCGAAAATATCCATGGCTCAGAATACCAAAATAACATAAAATAATAAATCTATTAAATAAGACTCTCCAATAGATATTTGTACCATTTGATACTTATTCCTCTACGATCATCAAACATTGCTAACACTTCCTCCTCTTAACTTCTAGTTGAGGTATCAATATTATTTGAAAAATATTGTGGAGATAAGGAGTGAGTTATAAATAACTCAGTAAACAGAGAACATATACTATTATGTAAATATGAGCATTTACAGATTATATGGATCTTTACTCTGCCATCTGGAGTCATTGCTCCTCCAGACGTGTTCTGAGGATGATTCCGGATCATGTGGCCGATCTAACCACATCTAAAGCAAGCTCCTATAGCCAGTTGACACTCTTCGTTGTGCCTTTTTCCACATCGTATATAGGGTGGTGGAGTGATTGGTGCTGAGTTCCCAACTACGATGCCTTTTTTTTTTGTTTAGAGTAGCGAGGACCTTCATTTTCTTCATATTTCCTACAGGAGAATAAGGCAATCCTCTCTTTCGATCTACTTGAGCCTAAGCAATTAGTCTCCGTTGTTCTGCTTCTCCTATCTAAGCCACACTAACCAATTCTTGGAAATTTTCTATTCGCAGGCAGGCTACTTGATTTCAAATATGCAAATCGTGCTGAAACTTTTTCGCTTGCCTCTTCTCCATAGCAATTAGATGAGGTGCAAGTCTTCCCAATTCCATAAAACGAGTATCATATTGATCGACCATCATGCTACCTTGGGGGTCAAGTTCGCAAAATCTAAGACTTTTTGCTGCTCGGCGATCTCCAAAAAAAAAAGGATTATTGAACTTTGTCTTAAATTGATCCCATGTGAATGTAGCTAGATCTCCTAACTCTTGAGTCAGTAATTGTCGTTTAATGTCCCACCATATATCAGCTTCTCTTTAGAGCATGTGTCCAACATACTAGACCTTATGTTCCTTCGTGTATCCACTTATATCAAAAGTTCTCTCCAAGTCCACCAACCACTTATTGGCCCTCAAAGGTCCTTCTGTTTCCATAAAATTAGAGTATCTATAAACTAAAAATTTATCATATGGACACCCTTGATTTCTCCCTCTGGGAGGTTTTTGCCTAGTGTTATGCCCTTACACTATCCGATTGCACACTACCTTAGTCATCTGGCGAATAACTTCTGCTATTATTTGTCCTCCTTCTAGTGGAGGATTTCCAACCTCCTAGTCTCTACGTCTCAAAGAAGTATCCTCACTTTGGTTTCGTACCATGGTTCTCTCTCTCTCTTGAATCGTGCAAAAATCAAAGTAGGTCGGTCTTTTTCTTAGATAGGTTATTTTTATTTAACTTACATTCACAACCCTACACATGTACCTTCCTTCTATTTCTACTTCCTCCAAGATCCAAGCCTATAACTACATATCTCAAACCTAGTTGAGTGGTACTATGTATTCCTAGGACAACATGTGGGTTTACCTAGAGATGTAATTATTCTAATACCATACTTTGCGGCGCCTCCAACCCTCACTTGGGATTGAACAGTGACGGAAACGCCAGAACATGCAATACATGGCTACATACTCCTAGTACATGACAGATAAAATGCAATACTCCTAGGTATTCTAGCAGTATGCAATAATTAATGCAGCAGAAAATATAAGGAAACTAGGCAACGCCTAAAACAATTGTTTTAACATATGGTACCGTAAGATTTTGCATAACCTAAAAATTGCCTTAACATAAAAATTTCATATCAAAAGTACCCAATGAAGGATATGTTCATTGTCTCCCAATACAAGAGTAACTAACAAAACCTTTTTTATCCAAAACAAAGGGACTGATCACAAAGAACTTAATTCATGAGACGAGGAATTTTACCAATACTAAGGTCCCTTCATTGGTGAGACTTAAGAAAATACCCCTATTTCTCACAGGCTTGGGTTCTAATAGTCTCAAACTAGCAGCAACTTCCTTGCCTCTGTTGAGGAATCTTTTGCTTGACCCAGATATTTAGTTACAAAATCCAAGTGGCCCTTGATCGTAGAGGCTTTTTCAATCTCACTTATGTAATTGTCCTTATTGAGCGCTTCCAAAAGTTCCCTAAGGCGTTGGGCCGTGACTTTCAAAAGATCGGCTGTAAAGTCATAGTGGGCCTCTACGGTGAATTCGTCTTCTATTAGCTCATTACTCAAGTCCATGGTCTTGGGTACTTGTTACAACTTCTACCATTCCGAGTGGGGAATAGTAGTGAAAACTACCACAATGAGATTTCAAGAAATCTCAACAAGTAAACATACAACATACAATGATTAACATAAGCAGACGAGTGGCAAACATTTGAATGCATGCATGAACATGTACTTGACACATGACGTGACCCAAAACTTGACTTATCCACTTGACTTTTTTCAAAAGACATGTAAGAAATTCTTTGAACTTTTCGGAAGAACATGCTTTGACATCATTTCATATCTTATCATATAATGTAATCCATATCATATCATATCACGGCATTCGTATCATGTGAGCTCATTGTCTTATTCTTATAACACATGGTGGACACATTACAGCTACCCTAAGTATCGTGTATTCTTACTAGTTATTGCACCACCAACGATCCTTACATCATGGTGAATACGTCTTATTCATATTCATTATAACACGACAGTACTTTGTTAAGTTATTAGCCTTAGTCATGGCACCTATTAGTATTAGGTGCTATCTTGCTCTGGTATCCTTCCTAAAAAGATCCATTCGAGGCATGCCAATGGTTTTTTGTCGACTTAGGGATTACTACTCTATTCTTAAGCACCCCAGAGTGGATAGAGGAGTTCCACCAGGACATTCCTCCGTTCTAGCATTTAGGATCGTGATAAAATATTTACAAACACTTTTCATTTTCTTTTAAAAAGACCATTTACCCAAATGCATGTGACATGAGACTTAAGATGTGTTCCTTCTTACGCTAGACACGTGACACATGAGATACCATGCATAAAATCATCAACCGTAACATATTTAAATTATGGCATGATAACATAGGACATATGAAATATCAAAACAATTTTATGAACATAAAAGAACATGACTTGGCCGAAACATCAAAAGAATGTAATATAGATAAATTTTTCTTTAACATGTTCCAAACTTGAAGCATAATAGATAAAAGTCCTGGAAAGGGGGAAACGAACATAAAATCATGGCAATATTACAAAAATCTGAAATACATAACATTACAATAACCGAATCTTCATGACACATAAAACATCAACATGTCCTCAAGCAAAACCGAAAAATGTGCATGTAAATCATGGCATTTTCAACATAGATCCGAATCATATAACCTCTTTCATGATCTTATACAAAGTCAAAATAATATATTCAACAAACAAAACATCGATTAACAATCAGAGGTAATCAATGACAAATAAATATTTACACAAATAATACACATGTTAACCAAACTAAATTGAGTGTTTACTAACAAAATTTTTTCAAGAAAACAATAGCAAGCTGTAAATTGGATATACAACTCGTTAGAACAAGGGTTTCAAACCCTAATTCATGTGCACGAGTGTGTGAGGTTGGGGTTGTCACTTGTTCTTGAAGACTTCAAACTCATTCGGTTCTAGGGTTTTTAAACATGAAAACCTTTCAAATATGAGGGTAGGTTAGTCATTTTGTGCAGATGTCCATTCTCATTCCTTCTAGAAACTCTTTGCATGGTTGACAAGTGACAAAATCTTAAGAAAATACTTGAGTGAATGTGTGGGTGTAGGAAAACCAAAACTCATCTTTGTCCCTTAGGTTTCTCTATGCAAATCCCTTGAAAAAAACTCCATTTGTCTTCCCTAGCCGCCACTTCCCATGGAAATCAATCTTGGAACTCAAACATTTGCCAAATGGAATGTTGTAGGCATGCATGCCTTCTTTTGGCTTCCCAAAAACTTTTCTCTCTCTCCCTTAGCTTACTATCACGTCCAGATATATAGTACTATGCATGCATGACACATGGCACTAGTGGCAATGGCTTTGGTCATGGGCTATGGTTTTTGGGCTTGGATTTTCTTATGGTAGCCAAATAAATATAGGCTTGGTTGGCATTCTCTTGGACTTGGGTTGCTAACTACAAGTCCAAGATCTCTATCCAACTAGACCTATTCTCATGGCTCTAAAATAATACTAAGGCAACAAAAATAATTATAGATGAAATATAGCTAAGTTTCAAGTTAGTTGCGACATGGTGACTAAAGCGGGCAGTGGTGCTCGATGTGTTGGGATGGGTGGCCCTTCACGGTGGTGCTGATCGAGTTTGCATGAGTGAGGGCTTGCAGAGGTGATCACGGCAACGACTCTGGCAATGAAGGCTTACCACAGTAGTTCCAACGTAAGGTGGTGTCGTCTTCGTCTGTGGAACGTCCATTGAGTAGAGTCTGACGGTGGATTGTGGTTTCCATTTGGTGTTAAGTGTTAGGTGTTAGACATGCGGCTTGCTGAGATGCTTGTTAGACTTCACTGTGCAAATGCTTGATTTTTCTTGTAAGGAGAGGCTGTTAGGGGTTGTGTGAGAGATGTATATGCTGAGCGAAAAACCCTAGCTTGAGGAAGAACGATTTATCCTACCGTGTGTGTGTATTTATAGTGGCTGCTGAAGAACCCTAGTGAGAAGGAAAACGTGCATGGCGTGGAGACGTGTATACCATGGGGTCTGATCCTTGATTTTCACGTCTTGTGTTTTTGGGTCATTTCAAATTATTTGAGCCCATATATTGGGTGGTGTATGGAATTAACAAATGGATTGGACTGGGTGGTTAGAACAGTTCAAAAATCTCTTTGGCTTAATTGTGTTTTCATGGGTTGACTATTTAATCAACAATCATGGGTCTCATCCCAACAGCTAAAATAACTCAACTTGTCCCATAAAAAAAAGTCTACCTTATCCAAAAATATTTAATAATTTACTTAATTAGCAAGGCCAATAAAAATTTGATATCCGCCAAAATAAAATTTGAGCTCATAGTTTATTCCAAAAACTCCTCATTAATCTCAAATGGACTTTTCATACATATAAACCCAAAAAATTTTAGAACGTGGGCTTGGTGGTGGGCTAGGTGTTACACAACCTATCATCGTTCCCATTTTGTCAAGCATTTGAAAATCTAAGCCCAAGTGTGACGCCATTCGTCCATGCAACCTGTCATCTTTCCCATCCAGCATTTGAAACCCTATATGGGAACATAATCAAATGGTGGGGTTTTGAAACCCTAGTAGAGAACAACCCAAGCAACCATAAAATCTTGAAATCCTCAGAGAGAACAACCCCAATTTCATTCCTTGTTCCCATTCCGTCCAAAGCAACCATCCACCTAAATAATCAACAGGGTTTAAGAAACCCATTCCAGTGGATAGGCCTATTTTTCTGTCACAGTCCACAAACATAATACATGGGCCATGGGCCTTAGGCCAATTTAATTTCATTTACAACTTCATTTACTTTGATGCTATCCGTTATTTGGACTACAATATAGCTAGTGGGCCTTGGGCCTTTGTTTTATTTTCTTGTATGTTTTTAGTATGTTAGTTTGGGCCATGTATGGGTCATCTCCATTATGTATGAGCCAATGGCTCTAGGGTTCTTCATCAAAAAACTTAATGAAAATTCTACTTTCCTTCTCTTATCTTCTTCTTCATTTTCTTTGTACAGAGGTGCTCCCCTCGAAATGATTAATTTCAATATATTTTGTTCCTAAGTAACTTGAGGTGTGTTACAAGTGGTATCTAGAGCCGGACTTTCCTTGACAGCTGCTTCATCAATCTATGGAAATGGAAGAAATTCTTTTATCCTTACTTAACATCAAAAAGCTAGTCGAACAAGCACAACATCGGTATGAAATTATTTTACAAACGTTCGAAGATATCAAAAACAAATTTCAAGATTTCAAGAACAACTTCAAACACAGTTTCACAAATTTGGAAGACCAACTCTACGCTCTACAAGAAAAGGAAAAATACGCAGCAACAGTGCAAGAAGAAAAAGTAGACAACCCCGATCAGATCTCTCTTCCTCATGTTCCCATCCATCTCGTTAGAAATCGAAAACAATTTCTCCATTCTCAAATCTCCCTCTCCAACTCTCATGTTCTTTCCTTCCCCCCATCTTCTCCTCATAAATTATTTTTCTATTTCTTCTTTTCTTGACAATTTTTTCTAGGTGACAATTTTTCCTAATGCTTCCACCTTAACAAAGAATACTGCTATAGAAAATGAGAATTTTCATGGGGAGTCAACGTCACTCAATAAAGTGATTACCTCCAAAGGCTTTGGCTATGTTTCGTTTCCTCAAATATAAGAAACTATATATCTTAATAAATAACAATACAAACTTATACAATTAATATGAAATATAAGAAACTTATACAATTTGCATGAAATATAAGATAATATGATTACATTTAATTGAGTATTAACCATTAGGAGATCCAAGGAAAATTTCTCCCTCCTCTCCCGTTCTAAAAGGATAAAGAAATGCTACTCGGCCTTTTGAATATTATCGCTTTGTTTGCCTCTTTGACCTGACAGTGCCGTTAATTAAAAATAAAATAAGATATTGTTAAAATAAAGTTTTGAAATAAGATAAACTTAATGATATTTTTAGTCATAAACATTGATAAAACAAGATATTGAAATAATGGAAGATGACTTTCTTATAAGTTAACCAAAAGCTTACATTTTAAAGGAATTTGGTTGAAGAGTTAAAATTTTTATTTGTTGAAAGCTAGTATGAGTAATGTTATTTTTTTTTAACTTTTTAGTTTAGATTTATAATTGCAGTTGACCAAATATATTTACTATATATTTTTATGTACCTTTTAAAATGACCTTTTAATTTTGTTCTACTCTAATTTCAATTTGTACATATAGTTTTGCAAATACCATAATCCTAACTTATAAAATTATTTAAATGTGTTATATCGCAAGTAAAAAGAGTAATGTTTCATGTACTTACAGTTTTACTTATAAGACTTATTTTATTAGTTTGTTTTTTAATTTCAAATTTCATAATTTTCAGCATATTAATAACTAACATTTGTTTGGGATTGAGTTTGTAAGTTTAAAAAGTACTTTTAACTATTTAAAATCTCTTTTAAAGAAAAAATAATATATTTGGTAAATTTATAAAAAATACTTTAATCACCTAAAAAAGTTAAAAGTTTACTTTTTTAAAAGACATTAAATTAAAATTTTTATCGAAAAGCTCATGCGGATAATTGTATATTTTAAAAAAAATTAATGTAACTAACTTTAAAAATGCTTTAGATACATATTTATCAAATATTAAACAACTTTTGAAATATAGAGCATATTATTTAAATTATAAGTTATAAGCCCTAAAACTATAATGAATAAATTCAACCAAATTTCATAAACTAATTAAAATGAGGTTATAAAAAGTATTTAAACCAAAACCTAATTAAAACTCTAACCAAAATAAATCTCCATATTTCAAAAATGCCCCTGAGTGAATAGTGTCGCGCTACAGTAACTTCTTGAAACCCTAGTTCAACAAAACTAAAATATATGTGAACCAAGCATCCTCAAACCCAATTATTTTAAATTAATAACATAAATTCTTTAAATGATTTAAACAAATTGAAAACCTTCAATAACAATAGGCCCAGACAATAACTCTTAGTTTCCACAGCTTGTATCAAGTGGGTCAAAACTGGTTCTTCTTTTTTAAAGTCCATCTTGTGTTTAAATGCATGTTTGGGATTATAGTGGGAAATATAGCTTATAGTTTTAGAACTTATAGTTTATAACTTAAATAATAAGATCTATACTTTAAAAGTTGTTTACTATTTGATAAACATGTATTTAAAGTATTTTTAAAATTAGTTATGTCAATTTTTAAAAATATACAGTTATCTACATGAGTTTTTTTTATAAAAGTTTCAATTTGATACTTTTAAAAAAAGTAGACTTTCAGTTTTTTTAGGTGATTAAAGCACTTTTTATAAATTTACCAAATATATTATTTTTTATTTAAAAGAACTTTTAAACAGTTAAAAACACTTCTTAAACTTTCAAACTCAATCACAAACAGGCTAAGCTATATTTTTCACAACAATTCCAAACATGCACGTAGAGAAACAAGTTTTTTATACATTTATTTTAAGTATATTTAACATTTTCCATCAACAAAATCATGATATAGAGGCATTAATTAGCTAGTGAAATTATTAATTATCTAGAGCGGTACTACTATACTGCCTGAATAGCACCGCTCATTCATATCACTAGTTACTTCTTTTTTTTCACATTTTTTTAATATTTTTAAAAAATAAAAAATAAACTAATATATTTAAAATCACTTCTTTAATCATTAAGTCCAAAAAAAAAAAAAAATGCTCAGCAGTACATTGTAGCGGTATGGGCGGCGTAGTATCTTTTCTCAATGGGTTTTGCTATACAATCTCCTACTATTCATCCACACTCCATATTTTTTCATATTTTTTAATATTTTTTAAAATTTTTTTTTAATTTATTTTTTTTAAACTATTTCTAATTTTTTATTCACTATTCATATAAAAATATATTTGATAAAAAAAATATAAAAAAAGTGGAGTATGAAGTGTGGTGTAAATAGTAGAAATTGAATAGATTTTTTCTTTCCCCATTATCTAACTATTTTTAGCCCAAAAAAAGTGCCCAATCCATTTATTTTGATAAATGATTTTATCTAGATGTGAACTCTCATGCCTTGAATACGCACATAAATAAATTTGGAAAATGATTTTTTAATTCTTATAGTGTTTCTGCTCAATTCTTTTTTTACTTGGTTCAGCTGGGCGTCTCCATACTCCAACCGAATACACAGGCGAGTTTCTAATGATTTCGATCTTTTAGTTCAGATTACTGTTTCCGATCAAGTATTCTCAATATTCTATGCGTTGCAGCTAGATTCTGTTCAGTGGTATTATCTAATTTTGTTATAGTAATGTTTGTCAATGCGGAATCGTCTGGAATCGTTTTCTAGGGTCTCTGTTTCTCTGTTTTTGCGGTGAGCGTATTGCTTCGAATTTCGAAGTTTTTTGTTACACTAACACTGCTTTAAAGTTCTTGCGAATGTATCTAGCGTTATCGTTTGTTTTCGATGTAATTCTTGACCATAGATTAAGAGTATTAAGTATGTATGTTTATGGGTTTGCATGACTATATAGAGTATTTTAGTTTTTATTTATTTATTGCTGCATCCTTTTATGAAGCAGTTATTGTATTGGTGTCGGTATAGACACTAGTGTTTTTTTTGCAGGTTATTATAGTTTGTGGCGTGAGGGTGTCTTTAAGCAGCCTTTACTACAAATTACAATGGAGCGCAAGATTATTGACTTGGACCAAGGTTGGGCGTACATGCTGAAGGGGATCACAAAGCTGAAGAGGATTCTTGAAGGGTTGCCGGAGGAACCATTCAGCTCCGAGGACTACATATTCCTCTACACGTATCCTTTTGCAATTAGTTAGTGAATGTATCGTTCTTTTTTTTTTTTTTTGTGTTCTACTGTTGTTTGCTTGAGATTCTGTTTCTTTAATTCCAAGTATAGAACTATCTACAACATGTGTACCCAGAAGCCCCCTCACGATTACTCTCAACAGCTTTATGACATGTACCGTGAGGTGTTTGATGAATATATTGCTTCCATGGTGAGGAATGTTGGCTTACTTCGTTATGTCATAATAAGTAACATAAAGAGCAGAGTTGTTGGTTACCATGTCGGTTTATTGCAACTCTACTAGCCAATAGGAATATTTATGTTCTCTAATTTGAATCTGATTGTGATTGGTAGGGTTTGAGGAAGCCCCATGTTGTGTGTGGGGAAGGACTTGTCCTGGGAAGGTCTAGAGTTTTTGGAAATTCTTTTTTGTGTAAAATTTATGCTTTTTTTAAAGGATTATGCTCCGAGGTGGTACTTTCGGTTCAAAATCCAGTATTTGTACCAAGAGCTTTGGTTGCACACAAATTCTGTTTTCACATTATACTGTATGAAACTGATTTATCTTTGCTAGCCTCATTACTTGTCTTAACACTGCAGTGGCTATTGAGTCTTTTACTATTTGGTTGTTTTTTGGTATTTGTCAGGTCTTGCCCTCACTAAAGGAAAAGCATGATGAATTTATGCTGAGTGAGCTTGTGCAAAGATGGTTAAACCACAAGGTTATGGTGAGGTGGCAGTCACGCTTCTTCCATTATCTTGATCGATATTTCGTTGCAAGGAGGTCGCTTCCCGCTCTTTATGAAGTTGGACTAGCCTGCTTCCGTGACCTGGTTTGCTACAAGTCCCACTAGTGTCGTCTTCCATTATCTTTAAAATCCCTTTGGTCTAATTATCTTACTACTTTCCATATGATTCCTCTGTCTGCCATCTGCGTCGAAGTTACTTTGGGTCATGTAACAACGTAAATTTCCTTACAAATTCAGGTTTACCAAGAGGTAAAAGCTAATGCCAGAGATGCTGTAATTTCTCTTGTAAGTCCATTGCTTCTTTACCCTAGATTTCTTTAAGATTATATAAATCTTTGTCCAAAACAGTTTGCACCAATGCTTGTGGACCAACAGATTGATAAAGAACGTGAAGGAGAGCAGATTGACAGAGCATTGCTGAAGAATGTTATAGATATATTTGTCGCAATAGGAATGGGACAAATGGAGCTTTATGAACAAGATTTTGAAGTGCATATGCTTCAAGACTCTGGTGCTTACTATTCTCGTAAAGCATCAAGTTGGATTTCCGATGATTCTTGTCCGGATTATATGTTGAAGGCAAATCTATGCACACGATGTTTCTTGATTGCGTTGTACGTTATGCCAATAACCTTTGAGATTATAACATCTATTATCTCATCAAATTGTATAGGCTGAGGAGTGCTTGAAAAGGGAGAGAGACAGAGTTTCTCATTATTTGCATATAAGCAGTGAGCAGAAGTTGGTGGAGGTTTGTTAATGTTCATCTATATACATATCAGATCCTTGAATAGCTGGTTTCTTAGTTTGTGTGACTATGATTCTATGAAGTGGTGTTATTTCTATGGCAACACTCAGTCTCACATAAAAAGTTTAGTGGACACCCTATGAAGATAGCGTTTCACTTTTGATTTCCGGTTTCATTATTTGACAAGTGCTTTTGATTTCCCAAATAAAAAACATTATTATGGAGAATTGTGGAATTCATTTCATACCCAAGTGTCCCCTTTCATGGGAGCTTCAGTATCATTTTCATCTCGTATTTTCTGGTGGTTATCAATTCATAATAATATTATTTGGCTATTCGGAAAGGAGTTTCTGCCATTTCTCTTTCATTCAACTTATAGTTGCATTCTTGGTCTTATAGAAAGTGCAACATGAGCTGTTGGTGGTGTATGAAACACAACTGCTTGAAAAGGAGTATTCTGGATGTCGTGCTTTGCTGAGAGATGATAAGGTATTTTGCTCCAAATCATGTGATTGGCAATATTCTTTTTTTTCTTCTTTGCTTTTACAATGTTATTAATGCTTTATCTATTTTGGTTACCTTGCTATTAAAGGTGGAGGATCTTTCTAGAATGTATAGACTTTACCATAAAATACCTAAGGGCTTGGATCCCGTTTCTACTATTTTCAAGCAGGTAAATTGTTTCCTGTTTGTATTCATTTTTATGATGAAAAGGAACTTCTCAGATACAGTATATTTACACGATGGAAAGGAACCTCTCAGATTCAGTATACTTACACATCGGGACTGACACTTTTGACGGTTTTCCTGTTGTAGCATGTTACTGCTGAAGGTATGGCCCTGGTCCAACAGGCTGAGGATGCTGCGAGTAGTCAGGTTTAGTATTCTGATTTATTCTTATTCAATGTGGTAAACTACATATTCACACACATGTTTTGTATTCCTTTACTATATAGTCATTGTGGATAAATTGCTTTTTTCCCATGTTGGTGGATGTGTGGTATAGATTTATATTTAAAACAGCAGATAAAGCTTCTAATAGAAGGCTGAAACTTCTATGTTGGATACCTGATGCAGGATGAATTAATAATTTTTCTTGATGGGGAATGGGATGAATGCATAATCAATTGACTTTCAGTTTCTGTAGGTTATTAGCATACCATTTTATGTTTTATTTAAGAAGTTATTTTGTAATACAATAAATGGAGTCAAAGTCCTATTGGGATTAGGCTTCAGTGAAAGTCGAGCTAGGATTAGGAGTTAGTTGAGATTTTCTCTCTTTAGGAACGTCTTTCATAGTCCATTTGGAAGCAGATTTTGAAAGGAATAAAAAACTATTTGAGAAAGTGATTTTTTTCTCCCTCCTTCTCTCTCTTATTCTTCCTTTGGACTGTGGTGATTCAGCCCCCTCCTTCCCTTTCTTCTTCCTCCGGATTGGTGATTCAGTCCCCCTCCCTAATTTTAGACATTGAGAACTTATTGAAAGAAAAAAAAACTGGTACGCCAAAAACCCAATTGGACAACTCTCACTAACCTTCGTTCACCAATGGCATTGCCACCAAGGACATCCACATCAGAATCCAGCATCCACCTGCCATCACATCGCCACCCAACAAATAAGCTTCATGTTTTTGCAGAACAGTTTTCATGGACTGTATTGAGACCTGAAATCCCAGAGGGCACCACTGACTGCAGATCACCACGCAGCCACCTTACGGCCCTCCCTGTAGTCTGTCCACTACCCAGAACACACTGCAACTGCAACCATGAGATCCCTTGCATCGTATCACCTGCATGCCACCCCTAGTGTCTGTGTTGCTATTTTGTCAAGAGAGGAGTGTGTGACCGAGAAAGCCTAACCTAAAAGGAAAGGAAGTATTGGTTTTTTTTATATGTATTGGTATTTTTTGGCCAACATCAACTACAAAAAGAAGAGAGTTCACATGATTTGTCATTGGTCAGCATTAACAAGATTCACAAAGGAAGTTGCTTTGCTCCATCTGCTTGTGCATCCTTTTGTGGTGCTACGGTCCCCTTCTTCCCTTTATTCGTCCCCTGGACTCTAGTGATTTGGTCTGCCTCCTCCCCTTTCTTCCTCTCTTTTCTTTATTGTCTTCTTTCTATCTCTGTCCTGCATCAATACTCTGTATTTTAGCACAAATGCAGTATGATATCGATGATCTCAGGAACTCTTTAGACCCAAGTATCACTGTTACTTGCTGGCCATCTTGATTGGCTAGCTATTAGGTACTTAGATTTGAATACTTCCAAAGATACAAGATCATTAGTGCCATGCAAAGAGTGAGTTTCAAACAAGATGTTTCCTTATGGGCGTGTAGTTTGACTGGATATAAATCTTGTTACATATGAATTCTTCACTAATTCTCAGAAGATCTTGGCACTAGAAATTAAGCTTATGTTTGTTATTGTATTCTATTAAAGTAGATTGTGATAGGTTGGGGTACGATTGATTGGTTTTACGTACAACTTATTGGAGTAGATTTTCTTTTATTGGGGTATGATCAATTGGTGTTATGTGCAACTTATTGAGTACAACGAAGAAAACAAAAAAAGAAAAAGAAAAAAGAAAAAAGATGAAACCGGTTCTAGCAATTGGGAGCATATTATTTCATCATATGTTAGCTATGTGATACTTTCTTATCTTAGAAATTCATTTTTCAGATTTGGTGGCAACTCTTTCAGCATGCAATTTTAATCCTGCATTGGTAGTCTTGAGTTCAGTTTATTGCTACAATCAATGAAATGAAATATTTTTATGGATTTATGTTACACTACCCGTTGCAGGCTTTAGTGTATCATTTTAGTGTTGTTTCTCCTTCCCTGGTCATTGTGGGATAAGTTCTTTATTGCAGTTATGGCGCTAACTCGGTTCTTCTATGCATTTTTTTACCGTAATTGGTACAAGTCCACTAGTAGATTATCAGCTTTTCATCTCTGTTTCTTAGTTGATTTTGGTTCGAAGTCATAATTACCATGTTCTTGCAGACTGCAAATGGGGGGGTTGGTGTGCAGGAACTGGTAAATCTTCTAACCTGTGTCTTTTGAAAGTTTAGGAATGGTAAGAGGTTGAAGATTGATTTAGATGTGTGGTCTTCAGGCTCTTGTCAGGAAAATAATTGAGCTGCATGACAAGTATATGGCATATGTGAATGATTGCTTTCTTAATCACAGTCTGTTTCACAAGGTTTGTGCTGGAAGATACTAGTTGTTTAAACCTGTCTTTTCACTTTCTGCTTTCATCAAATTTTTTTGTCTCTCTGTCCATTAGGCTCTAAAAGAGGCTTTTGAGGTATTTTGCAACAAAGCTGTTTCGGGCAGTTCAAGTGCAGAACTGCTGGCTACATTCTGTGATAATATCCTCAAGAAGGGAGGGAGTGAGAAGTTGAGTGATGAAGCCATAGAAGAAACACTCGAGAAGGTGGCATTATAAGTTTCATGTCACGTTAAAGTCAATATCATATTACTGCCTTCAGTGGTCATACTAAGCTATGTTATTGATTTATGCAGGTAGTGAAGTTGCTCGCATATATTAGTGACAAAGACCTCTTTGCGGAATTTTACCGGTAATTAAGTTGGTTTTGATATGGTTTTATATTAATTTTTTATCATTGGTTGGAATTTTGCTGTCTTTTTTAAAGTCAGTGCTGATATTATGTTGACTCTGCAGGAAAAAGCTTGCTCGTCGGCTCCTTTTTGATCGGAGTGCTAATGAAGACCATGAAAAAAGTATTCTAACTAAGCTGAAGCAGCAGTGTGGTGCACAATTCACATCAAAGATGGAAGGCATGGTGAGTTAGCCATGATTATTTGGCATTAGTTTTGCATCTGTTAACATTATTGTGCTGTCAGTTGAGATTATGCTTGGCATGTTTTATTCTTTTTTTTTTTCACTCCAGGTCACAGATTTGACACTGGCACGGGAAAATCAGAATAGCTTTGAGGAATATCTTCATAATAACGCGAATGTAAATCCTGGGCTTGATTTGACAGTTACTGTTCTAACTACCGGGTTTTGGCCAAGTTATAAATCTTGTGATCTTAGCCTCCCACAGGAAATGGTAAGATTTACTGGTTCTTTAGATGGTGGGCATGTAAATATTCTGCCATTAATGTTTGTTCTGCAGCAAAGTAGCCAGATTCTGTAATATGTATTACGTTTTTGAGCTTTTGTTTCAGGTAACGTGTGTGGAAGTCTTCAAGGAATTTTACGAAACAAAAACAAAACACAGAAAACTTACATGGATTTACTCATTGGGAAGTTGCAACGTCATTGGAAAGTTTGATTCAAAAACCATTGAACTGATTGTGTCAACCTATCAGGTAATTTTATTCTGCAAAAACCTTGCTACATCTTTTTGGGGGTTGGAACCCGCCTATGAGATCGACATGTATTGATTCTGAGTATGGGATAGTAATCTTCTGTTGATTTTATCTCCCATACTAATCTTCTGTTGATTATATTTTTTTGATAAGTATAATCTTCTGTTGATTATATCTTACAGGCTGCTGCCCTCTTGCTTTTTAATAATGCTGATAGATTGAGCTATTCAGAAATTATGACCCAGTTGAACTTAACCCATGATGACTTAGTTAGATTGCTCCATTCTCTATCATGTGCAAAGTATAAAATCCTGAATAAGGAACCCAACACAAAGACTATCTCGCCAACGGACAACTTTGAATTTAACTCCAAGTTCACGGACAGAATGAGGAGGATTAAGGTCTTCAGCTTTCATACTTTTAGCTTACCCTTAATCTTCCCCACTGCTTTTTACTTTTTCTTTTATCTGTTTGTTTTGTATTAAAGGTGAAAAAATTTTGAATTCTTCTATCGTAGGTACCTCTACCGCCAGTGGATGAAAGGAAGAGGGTAATTGAAGATGTTGACAAGGACAGGCGTTATGCTATTGATGCTGCACTTGTCCGCATTATGAAAAGTCGGAAAGTTTGGGGTCACCAACAGTTGGTTATGGAGTGTGTTCAGCAGTTGGGCAGAATGTTTAAGGTCTCTCTCTCTCTCTCTCTATATATATATAAATATCTTTTCTCTATTATACTACTACATATGAAAAATGCCAAAAGTTTGGCCATGAAAGCTATTTAAAAAAAAAATATTAATGAAGATGCACCTTCATTGGCCGTTTCCGATCTTGAGACTGCTTTTTTAAGATGTCATTTGATTTGACACCTCTACGAATTTTTGAAGTGAATTAGAATGATTCACCAGTCACTAAAACTTGAGCCATAAGATATTAGCTATTTAGGTAGTTGAATTTTTTGGTTTCCTATAATTGATTTTTGAGTAAAAAGATGGACCCACCAGTGAACTCTTGACCACTAGATATATGGTCAATTTAATTAGTTGGCCATTAATTTTGTCATGAATTTAAGTGTGCATCTTATTGTGTAAACTACATGGTTTAGTCTATTTAATTTTTTAGATTTCATATAATATACGGGGAGAATGGGTTTAGGGGCAATTGGTTATAAACCAAAGTGTTGGGAGTTTTCTTTCTATATATGTCAGATAATGCCTTTTTAGCTGTAATATTATTTTCCCGGATATCATTCTACTTGCAGCCCGATATCAAAGCAATAAAGAAGAGAATGGAAGATTTAATCACCCGCGACTATCTTGAGAGAGACAAGGACAATCAAAACATCTTTAAGTACTTGGCATGACTGCTACTACCGTCTGTTGGACATTGCAAAACTGGAGCTGCTGATGTTTAAAGCACAGTGGTAGTCTTGGGGCTTAGACATGAACTTGTAATGTTCTGAAAAGGAGTAGGGTCAGCAATATGTACACTCATCGCAATTTCTGTAAGTACTTTTTCTTTACGGCTTGCTTCAGTGGCTTTAGGAAGTTAAATTCAGTACAGGATTTGTGTACTACAGCTTTAGAAGCAAATGTATTCTTTGCGATTGACCTATACGACTTCTATATAAAAAAAAAAAAAATCATACGAATACCAATTTCTAAGATGGTAAAAACAATGCTCTTGATCTTTGATGTTGCATGCTTAGCTTTACATTTTTTTCTTCGTATCTTTTTTAAGTTCATCTGTTTGGAAGACGACCTACGTTTTGATCGTCAAATTCAAAATTTTGCTGCCTTTTGTATTCTGCATGGTGATGAATTGCACAAAATAGATCAAATTTGAGGTAACGGGACGGTCAAATGAAAGCTGTGGAGATTTCATGTTCTTGACGTTGTGGCAAGTCACGTAACATGTTGGCTTTAGGCGAGATCTAAAGAGACTGGAGTCTGAGACACCCTGACAGGAATTTTGGGGCCCTGAGCATGTTGAACTTTGATATGTAACAAAAATCAAAATACCGGCATTGTTATTCCTCCACATGCAAAACCCATCACTCTTTTCCTAAACAAAACCCTACTTCCAAGGTGCTTTTTATTTGCACTAGAACCACAAGAACTGTCCAAAAATAATTTCCCCACGACGTTCGTAACCCAATCTTTAAAAGTCCCAGTGAGCAATACCATAAGCCTGTTACAGCCTGCATGGCTGAATCATGGCATTAACCAAGGCGATTTCATCGACTGAGACGGGAAAGATTCAAAAAGAGATTTTATTATGTAAAACTAGATAAATAAGGGAGGGACCAAAAATCACATCATTAGTGACTCGCTGTTTACAAACCATCAGGAAAGAAATAATATAAAGTCAAATCTTCCACAAACAATCAGTAACCAGCAAGCGAGCGAGCGAGCAAGCCTTCTTCTGCCTGCAACTGCGTCGATTGCTCAATCTACAACCACATATGCGATTAAGTTAGTGGTAATCAGATAAGAGTTTGAGCGCCTGATAAAGTACTGTTAACTCTTTGTTTTAAAGAAATAACTCTATATACAAAAAAGCCTTTTTCACTCTGGATACATAAAATCTCAATCCCCGACATTGAATATTGAGGCACCAGCCCATTCCCATACATGCTAGTTCAATATTTAAACATCACCATCCATCACTAGTAAATACTAACCCAAGGGTTTAAAGTGGTCTCTGGGAGATATTGAACATACTCTAAAGGTCTCACCATCTTGACCAATGGACCGTCCCACCCCTTGTTTGTAAGAATGCTACGCTAGTTCTTTCTTCTTCTCCTTTTTCAAACTCTCCCACACAGTACAGAGCAAGATTTATTAGTATGAAGTATTCAGCTTCAGTTCAACACTAACAAGTCTAGAAGAATTTGTTCCATGGAAGGCTTAACCTTTCAATGAGTCCAGAGTTATTCATACAATGTTCTATTCCAGGGACATCACAAAACAGTGGCTGGCTCCTTCATGAATACTACGAAAGCCTGAAAGTGCAACATTAACATCACTAATGCTTAATCGTCTTGACAATATCAATTGGGATTTATATGATCATTATCATATAATTGAAGCTTTATACTCCAAGTTTATTAAAGTAGTGAAACGAGTAACTTCACCTGTTTAGATACAGATGTGGTAGTTGATGGAGATGATATTACACTCTTGTCAATCCTTTTGAAAAAAGAAAAGAAGCATACGCTGTTCCTGGTATAAACGTACATCAATGACTTGTATATTTACAGACATACTCTGCCAATAGAGAAATAAAATGAGTTACAAGGTGAATATAGAACAGTAGCCAAAGCAAAAACTTCACAAGAGTGCCACGAACCTTTTATAGGAAGATACTTGGCAAATGCAGTTCTGAGAGCTACATGGTTATCACCGTAATTCTCCCTTCTGTTGCATAATTTTTGATGACTTATTTCTGATTGGTACATCAATAACAAAGAGAAACTGTTCCTGCCTATGATCTGCACGTATGCATAAGAAAAAAAGTCAGAATAAAGAAGAAAACTGAAAACAAAAGATCGATGGAAAAGAAATGAGCTATGTAAAATGTTGCCTGCATGAGACTGCCATTTCTTTAACTCTTTATAGGATAAGCCCTGAAGCGTCTCTGCTTGTAAAATCAACATTACGAAGTTCAAGCACATACTGGCAGCTCCCCGCACTTGTTCTAAAGTAAATATCAAATTAAAATAAAACCCAAACTTCTTTCGAATAAAAAAGCCAACTGATAGAAAGTTCCAGTGTCAAGATGCAAATTCCCCAAACCTCAGCCACAATCCAGAAGCATCATATCCCCACATACATCTAAAATCTCGGAATCATTTTGGCAGTCCCTTTAATGGATAAGGAATCATACTTCATTTATTCCTTGTCTCACTCAGAAAGCAGATGCAGCCTGCCACCATTCATCTTGTCTCAAAAACGTGTACAGAGAACACCAACTTCGCAGGTTGGTGGTGATCAGTCTCTCGAGAAACTAATATGCAGTGTTGAAGAGAGAGATCCAGCTCAGCCTCTTCTTTTGTTCCTTTAAGGCTTAATGCACATGATACACCAACCAAAATAACTTTCTTCCAAGGGTTGAATTGTCTTCAAAACCACTTGCGGTTGTTTAACGGCTAATGGCCTCCATTGCAAGCCGTACCAAACGCAGTAATCCCTCAACATCTTGGAAGTTGAAGTCAAGAGCTCTTTTAATAGAAGAGATACTCTCAGTCTCGCCCAAGCTTACACTAGCAGCTGCAAAAGCAATCCGCGATTTCCTCGAGGCTTCCATTGCAAAATTTACATCCTGTGTCTGCATATCATCACATATGATTATGCTTATGTATAAATAATATAAATAGAAAATATTGCGGAAATGCATCCCAGTAAGATGTGATGATGATTCTATTATAGGCAAGATCACATTATAATCTGGATGTGTTTCAGATGCAAATTGTGCTACCCATGCATAAAAACTGTTCCAAGATGCAAGACATTTGGTGCAAAAATAAGCAGAATGCTTTTGCACCAAGGGTATGTGAGGAAAGATACACCATATGTATATGATTTTCTTCTCCTACCAACAATGTACCTCTGAAGCCCAATTTGCATACAAAAACCTTTTTTGAATATTCTGCAACAATTAAAGTTTATATAGAGGATTAACAAGGAATACATACAAAACTGAGCAACCGCATAAAGTTGGGACGGCTTCGTGCAGCAATCACATGGTTTCCGGCAACTTGAGGAGAGCTAACACCCTTACATAAGGTAACCTTGTCTACTGTGGTAGGGTTGTTTAAGTTGTCAAGATCAGAAGCGGATGAAGAAGGAGACTCACCTGAATAATGCAACAAAAAAAATGACATCTCATAACAAGAAAAATGTTACTAAATGTCCCCTTTTGTGTCAGTTCAAACTTCAGTAGCATATATAATGATGAAGAGTTAAAGGAAAAGATAGCAAAATCATTACGGAGGGAGAGGGGGGGGGGGGGGTGGGTTTAATAAAGATACCAAGTCACGTCACCATGAGGGCACCCTCATGGACAGTCACAAGCTCTTCTTTTAGCTCACAGAAAAACACATACATTCCCAACGTGGGAGTTTTAGGCAAGTAAAATGACCACTTAAGACAGGTCAAATTTACAAAATTTCTTTCTGCAAAAAGCCAGAACAGATTGACCAGCTGTGGGTTCGACAAATTTTGGCCATGGGATCATTGTACACTATCAGATTTTAAGGTGTGCGCATTGAGTTGTGTACCAAATGAACTTAAAATTTTTTCCTGATGCCAAATGAACTTTAAATTGTGGAGAGCTCAGTGGATTTCATGCTAAGAGTTCGTAATATCTTTAAGAAATATCACACAATTTGTTCCCAAAAAAAAAAAAAAAAACAGTTTTTACCAGATCATGACATTGTTCAAATTACCAGGAGGAACCATTTGTAGAGCGGTCTGCAACTCATTGCGATCTCTGCTTGCACTAGTTTGTGAAAAATAAATTACCCTCAAATAAGCCACCTCCATGCATTTGTAGGCCAGAGCAGCAGCAGCCATGTCTTTCAATTTCTCATATTCATGGGCACAAAAGCTATTTTATACAACAGATGGTCAAATGGACAAGAATAGGAAAGCTCCAAATGCTTGTAAGATTTTCACGAAAATGAACACATCTAGAACAAATTCAAGAAAAGACAAAAAGTTCCAGATAGCTGCAATATTATCCTGTCCATAAAAAACTTCTGAACTCCAGTTCTAATTATGGATAAAATAGACAAAGAAAGAGATACAATTACTATGGATCTTTATCATTAAATCTAAAAGGCTACAACCAAATGGAGATTTATTTATTTATTTATTTTTATTGGTATGGAGAAAAATGAATCTACATGATTAAGAAAGCTTTCACTAAGAATGAAGAAAACCACAAAAGATGAATCCCAAAGTCTCTCTCTCACACATGCACACACATACGCACATCCCTAAACCCAATATAAACTCTTAACAATTTGAATGAAAAAATTCTCTCCATCTCATCTCCCATCTACATACAACTTACAATTTTATTTTTGATGGCTAATTGGTTGATGGGTTTTCCATTTACCCATCAAAAAAAAAATTATTGTGAGTTGCCCGTAGAGAAAGCATTCTTAGTTTACATGACAATAAATGAGAGAGAACATTCATAGTTTACAAGCCAAAATACCCCCTGAAACGTCTCATCAGACTCCTTCCATGTTCAGTCTGGTCTTAAATCAACAGGGGTCCCACCATCAGCACAGTGGGTGCACACATGCAAAGGGTGTGATTCAAAATAATATTATCTCTATCCATCTTTAGGAATTAACAGAATTATTGTAAAGTACAAAAAACCCTTGCAAACTACCACACTGACTTATGACAAATCACCCCCTTTTTGCCCCCCAAGTCAAATTGGAGTCTTAATTTTTCTTTTCTTTTCTTTTTTTTGGGGGGGGGGGGTGTTAAAATGATGACATGATCTCCCATTTATTCCAAAAATAACATAGTTTCCCTCCACTCACAGCCATTAATTTCTTTATCTTTTTAATGGAGGGAAATAATGTCATTTTATTATAAACCAGGGGGGAACTCACAAGAAAAGGTACGATTTAATAGTTTGGGTGTGCAAGTGAGATTGCGATAATAGTTTGTGAGGGTTTTTGAAGTTTGCCCAAAATTTATATAAACAAATGTCAAGACTGACAAGGAGAAGGCCATGATAGTCTGATAGACAACCAAGTGGAACTGCAGTTTTGGAAAAAAAAATCAAGTGATGCTACAATCCAGGTTAGGTGGCATATAAAGCTGCTTTAACCCACGTTAGTATAAGAAATTGTAATTTACTTTTAGGAATGGAAAACATGTTCACATCCCTGGTGGTGCCTGGAATTATGTCTTGCCATGAACAGTGCTTATTCCTTAAATTATGACTACCCAAATTGCGACTCTAACAACTAAAATCATAACCCCCCAAACCAAAAGAAAAAAGGTAAGCAATAAGAGAACAAGTATACCCCAAATTTAATGGTTTATGCCTTGACTTACTCGCATAGTTTAGCAGTGCTACTATACACCTGCTTTGATTGAATCATCTCACTGTGTTTGGAGCTCTCACAGCTACCAGACTCCAATAGAGAGGCTCCATAAAGAAACTTAAGGGCTGCCTCAAAATAGAATCCCGTGCTCTCAAGACTTGACCCAGAGTTCTGCAGAAGATAGCCACTACTGCTAAATGCGAAGAAATAGGACAGAATAAGAGCAGCAATAGCTGAATCGAGCAAAGATTGTAAAAACCTTAAGACGATCAGCACAATGTTTAAGATCTTTTGCTTCTTTCAGAGCATTGGTAGCAGCCTGGTTGGAGGAATCTCTTCTAGCTGGACTAGGGGCGTCAAGTTCCCTGGCTTTCTGCCCATTGGTTGTGGGATTTCTTGAACTATTGTGCTGAGTCCCATTCTGATGATCGGCCTTTCTTGCCTGCTTTTGTGCCATTAATGCAGCATCACTTTCAGAGGCAACAACTCCTGGACTATGTACTCCATTTGCATTGTGGAAGCCAGTAACAGGTCTGGGACAGCGATTCAGTGTCTCAATTTGAGATCCTCTAGAGGGTGGTAATGGTTGTGACTTCTCTCTCCCAGAAACTAGTCCAACTTGATCAGTTCTGTCAGAAGGGAACCTTTTTGAAGACCTTTCACCATCGGAGTCTTGCAGCAGAGTTTGCTTTGTTGTAGACACAACATCCTGTCTGCAGATAGAATCCACTTTGGTATGTGAACCATCATGCCCTTCACACTTTAATTGGTTCTCTCTTTTGCTACTCTCACTCGACGATTTTTTTGCAGGATCTTTCTTTGCAACATATTTGTTCCGAGCTTCATCAAACTTGATTCCAAACTTCTCTTGAAAGTCATTTTTATTATCCCTAGGGTTTACTTCATGCAAAGTTGAATCGTCTTGAACGTCACTGAGAGACTGAGGAATCTTGACCTTACCCATATCAAATTCATTTCTGATACTTCGGTTTTTGTCCTTCAACCGTGAAGAGGACCCCTTTCCAGACTTCCTTGGACGAGACTCATGAGCACGGGGACTATCAGTCTTTCTTTCATCATCATGGCATCGATTTGAAGACAGTGGTTTGCTGGGATTTGGAGTATCCTGGCCAAAATTATAGACACCACCATTTACACAATGGGGATTAGCGACAACAGGAGAAGGCACAATATGAGGTCTAGCTTCACCACCTGATATGTGACAAAAATCCCTCTCCTGAAAGTCGGGCCCAGTGGACCCAAAGGACCTATGAGAAGCTATATTGAATGCTTTTTCCTTCCTTGCTGTCCCAGATCGGCCACTCCCATTATCATCCTCACCATATGAGCAATTTCTTGGACTACCCAGAGCAAAGGGACCAGCGTCCTGAAGGTCATCTTTCCCCTTGACGTCCCTACTTGCTGATGTAAGCTTATCTGTATTAGAAATTCTCATGGGTGAAGAAGAAACTGATTCCACTGGCGAGCCTTTCACTTCCTGGAAGCTGGCCTTTGTTTTATGGGAACCAGACACCTTAGAAGAGCTTGAAGTTGCTGCCATGGAAGGCTGTAGAGATCCTAAATCCCTTCTCAAAGAACCCACACCATCCAAGCTTCGCTGAGACAGATTGCTCCCTGGATCTTGTTCAAGTTGCTGGTGCTTTGCTTGACCACCTTTTTTGTCTGTTCTACCACCATCTCTACTTGCTCTGGATTCTTTCCCCTCGGACTTGGACACCCTCACTTTTTTTTCCTTCCTGTAGTCATCATCATTGAACTCCTCCTTCCCTTTCCTCTTTTTAGAATTTTCTCTAGAATCAGAGTTTCCCATTTTCAAAGATCCACCATCCAAGGGCACCAGAACTTTGTGTTTTGCATTCTTAACAGACACATGAGGACCGTTGTTTGCCTCATTCCTTGAGTCCTTAAATGAAGAGCGTTCACTGTATCTTGCTTGATCCTTCTCAGAGGTAGTAGGAAAACCATTACTTGAGCTCGGACCTATTTTCCTAGTGGGCTCACTGTGGTCCGACATCTCATCTTCATCAGTACCTTCAGTCTTCATTTTCCTGGAAGCTCTAGAACAATCTAGATCACTATCATCCCTTATTCTTTTCATCTTTAAATTATTGACATCACCTGTGCACATGTTTCATAAATATAGTGAAATTAATTTCTTGATAATAAAGAAAAAGAACGTTTCACAACTGAAAAAAATTCTGACATCAAATACAATACCTCCATCAGAATAGCTATGACGTACTTTTTGCTTCTCTTTATGTTTTTTTACAGGTAAGTCACTGGACTTGCTTAGCTGCTGAGAATCAGGTTCTCCCATAAGAGGAGATTGGTTCACATCATTTAGGCTCCTATCTTGCACTGATACCTGCAAGTTCTTCTTCACTGAGTTTGACAACTGAGAAAGACCATCTTTATGTGATGCATCTGGTGCTTCGGTTAACCCATCTTTCTTCTTTCCACCCCAAGGCATAGAGTGTGAACCAATATTTTGGTGCTTTTGGTCAGGACGCCGAACGTTAGCCAACATTACTCCAGTTAAAACCCCACCGGGATTACCATGCAAATTAGTTTGACTTTCAGGAGCAGGAATTTGGTGAAGGGCGAAAAGAGCATTTGTGGTTTCTTCCTCAGCAACACTACAACGGTTCATTCCAGGCCTGAAAACATTTATGGATAGGTAAAACAGTAGAGAGAGAGAGAGAGAGAGAGAGAGCATTGAAATGGTACTGGAATAAGACTTACAGCCAGTCAAGCATGGTACATTGCCACTTCTCAGGTAGGTCTTTAGGAAATGGAAGAAGCCGCCATTTATGACACCTGTCACACGAGACCCAAGTATCTAGTTCCGTTACTGAACGAGCCCCCGTTGCAGGAGCTGCATCAGAAATGGGCCCATTCCCAGAATATGGACCTATATTTGGTTCCACTTTAGGATAAGCATCCGTTACTGAAAGTTTATCAAATTTCTTGACACTTGATTTTTCATCCAATGCATTGTTAATGGCACTTATGCTTTTCTCAACTACCTGACAGTCCTTATCCTCAGAAGGCACTTCCAACACATCCATTTTGTTCTCTTCTTCTTCCAATTCCCCAAAGAAATCTCTATACCTATCTCCAGCTGTTCCAAGATCCTTTTGTATTTTGAAGTCTTCAGACTCACTTTTAGACATATGATGGTCTGCATGAGTGCTCTTTTTTGTTTTGCTAACCGAAGAAGAACCAACCCTCAAGCTTACTTTTGGTACATCTACAGCTAGGGTGCCATTACTTTGACTTCCATTAGATTTCTTCTTACTCCCAGAAAATGAATGTTCTTTCTCAGGCGCCAATCTCATACTGTCTTGTTCATAGACAGTACCTTTCTGATTAGGCTTCTCCTTGAAAGGATCTGTAAGTTCAGTGTTTAGAGCTTTTCTTCCCTTGGAAACCTTTGAATCAGATTTGACTGAGTTACTACTAATCTCTCCATTGTGCAGGGCAGCTTTTCTAGGAAATACTGGAATGTCATCAAGAGAACCTTCTCTATTATCTTCCAAAACCTTTCCTGCTGAACCAGCCTTTGACTTCTCAAACAAGTCATTCTCTTGAGAGAATGTTGGCCCCATATGATCCCCTTTTGCTAGATCAGAGAAGTCTTTGTCCTTTAGTAAACCCTTATCAGCTTCCCTTGATATATCAGAAGCCTTATCTTTACCTTTTTCCATGCCCCCAACAGCAGAATTTGAATTAGACAGAAGTGGTAGCTTCAGATTCTTAGAAACAGACTCCTCACAGGCCAGTATGTCAATATCTGGCTCCTTCCTTGGTATTAAGCCATTGCCCTTCTGTGCATCCTTACAATTGCCACTCTTCAATTCTGCTATCACATCACTTCGCTTCAGAGATTTCATTTTCTTCTCCCTTACCACTTTCCCACCAACCTTTCTGGAATCAGGTCCATAAGGTACCGTGTTAGTACTTTCCAAGCCATCCCTGGACACAGGCATAGATGTATAAACTTGCATAAGCTTTTCCTTCTTGGTCAAGTGAATAAGATTATGGGAAAGAGGTGATAAGAGTGTATCCCCAGGCACTGGAAATGATGTCATAATCTGCTCCAACACATCCAAACAAACGCATTATAATTTTTCATGCATAATAAGGACACGAAAGTAGAGTGTGATGAGATTACAGGAGGTATTTCACCTGGAGAATAGTTGTGGGAGATTCAAACGGCATATCTTGTGGCTCTCGGGACATCCCTTCACTTTCTGAAGGGCTGTCATTCAATGATGATGATGGTGAGACATCAAGACCAAGACCACTGTAAATTGCAGCATTTTTTCGTGTTGGCAAGTTATCAGAACCAACTTTAATTCGAACCTTCAGTGTTTTCTGGTCTGATAAATTAGTCAGTCTCTGGTTCTCAGATTCATATCTAGGAGTGACTTCCTCAGCCATATCTAGTTTGAAAGAATCCTTCTTGGATGGTGCCTTCAATACAGGCAATGATGTGGAACTAGTAGAAGTCGGTTCAACTCTCACTGGCTGAGATGCATTTGAAGAAACTAAAGAATTTTGCTGTCCACCCTGTGTAGGAATGTAAAATGCTCAACTAGAAATTCTCCAATCAACAATACCCATTCACAAATCTCTCCTTAAAGTATAATTTCTTTGACAAGTAAGATATTTTAATCAATGAGCAAAAGGAACTATGCAAGTATGCAAGGGAGGATGAGAGATCAAGGAAACCGAGTCCTTATGCTTGTGAGTTGTGGAATTCTCATTTAAATAGAATGAAAATAGTTGCCTACTTTTCTCATTTATAAAGCTTTTACTTACTGATAAAAAATATATAATAAAAATAGCATATGGAAGTTAAATGAATCACAGTCTTTAAAGTCTACCTCCAACAACCGATTGTTTGGAGATCCGGCTATGCTGAAATTCTGAACTTTTGGAGAAGTCCTTGAATGAGAACAAACTGGAGATCGCGGATAGGCAGGCAAAAATGAGCCATACCCTCCAAATTTTGCCCCTGTCAAAATAAAATAATGCCAAATTCATCAATTTAAGAGAAACTCAAAATTAATCTGGCCCTCAAACTTTTTAAATGGTTTTTCTTGACTTACCCAAATTCTCTGCAGATACCCCACCTTCAAAGTCTTTCTGAAAGTGTCCCAAAACATTTTGAAGTTTCTCATCCTTAAGAAGATATAAAAGTTTCACATCATACAAGCATCCATAAAAAGATACATGAATAAAAAAGACAGTAACACTGGGAAAAATACATTATAAGATGTTTAGATAGTTTCCAAAGCTACTTTATCAAAAAAAAAAAAAAAAAAAGATAGTTTCCAAAGCTAGCAGCTATTACTTTCCTAAAGAATTATACTTCAACACTCTTCAATACATCAACTATCTAAATCACAATCAAACTCAAAATCCATCTTCAGAAATATCTCATAATGCATTTAAAGTTTCCATGGGTAAATCTAAAGAAGCTTAAAATATAGGTTCTCTGATGACACACTGCATTCCGGCCTAATGAAAGATTTTAAAACCATTACTTCTAAAGTATTCATCATCCTTCCATCACCAATTACTTGTACAGAATCAGGTCTTTGCATTAACTTAACAACTCGAACAGCATTGTCATTAAATTGGAGGGGATAGCACTCTTAATAATTGATCAAGCTGAATTGGCAAACCCATATTTGGAATCAACAAACAAAAGTTAAGTTTTCATAAGAAGGTCGTGTGCCATAGTTTCCTTTGTTTCTTTTAAATTTTTCTCCTGACCAAACATTCTTGAATCGAACCCCATTAAAGAACCGGAAGAATTTATTGTAACAAATACAGTGTTCTAAAAAACCGCGTAAAACGCTCACACACGAACCAATCTCGGATCTAGCTCACCAAATAAAGTCAAACAAAGCCATATTAAGCACCTCTACAACAAAACTCACATGAAGTCATCATACTTGTCCGAAAGCAAAAGAGCATGTAAAAAAACCCTTACAATGTAAGATAGAGCGATATCGGGGTCGACACTAGCATCGTAATCGCCGTTGTCGTTCCGGTAAGAACAAGCCTCGCCTTCTTCAAGCTCAGTCTCTTCCATCCCTCCCCCGCCACCCCCACCCTCAAAACCTAACCCTAGCCCCCCCTTCCTTGCATCCCCAACGAAAATCATTAAAAAAAAAAAGGTACAAAATTTTGTTCGATCAAACCCTCAAACCCAGAGGTTCATCTTCACAACCCCACGTCCAAATCCAAAACTCTCTCCAACCCATTTCACAGAACCAAAAACCTACCAAGGATTTAAGCTAAAACCATCAGACTGAACCCCGATCACAAAATCACACCCCTAAATTTGACAACTTGAATAATTCAATTCTTCAATATCAAACTATTTGATTAAATAAAAAAACAAAAACAAAAAGGACCGCTTTGATTTTGTGTTTTTCCTTCTTTCTTTCCTCGAATGCTTAGAGCTTCCGAATCGTTTTGCTGCGATTTCTATAGCTGGAATCGCATTAGCACGTAACTCTCTCTCTCTCTCTCTCTCTCTCTCTCCCTGGTTTTTGGTGTATACAGCAGCCGCGTTTATTTTTTATTTTCTATATTTATTTTCTCCTCTCTTTTATTTCTCTAGTCTGAAGGCAAAATGTTACGCAGGAGTAGAGAAATTGAAAGAAAGGACAAAGAACCCAAAGCATATCTGCGGGAATCTATTTTTTCTTTTATTTACTATTTTTGCCCCTCTAGTGTTTTATGTCTGCAGTGGCCCGGCTCTACAGTACAAGGACATGATATTATCAACCGCCTTCTACGGCGCGTGTAACCACGCACATGTATTTTTTCCATTCTTTTTTCAGTTTTTTTCTAATCTAATCTATTGTCATTTGTTAATGCTGAAAGATTTCCAATACCATTGCCATTACCAAAAGGTGGTAACTCTTGGCGGGTTATTTGGAGTTCTTAAAACTTCAAGAGTTCAGAGATTTTTAAATTTGGAGAACAATTTTAAAAAGTCAAATAGATATTGATTAAATTATCTTCTAAATTAAATTATGTAACATGAATGATGTGTGGTGTAAAGATCGTTCAAAAGAATTATTCTAATCTATTTATCTATACATGTTTAAGCAAACTTAAACTTCTAGAATTAAGAAGTTAAGACTGCGTTTGGATGTTGAGTTCAGCTCAGCTAAGTTGAGTTCTTTATTAATAATAGTGAATTATGTGTGGTCTATCTAAACTGAATTTAAAGTGTGTTTAGATGTTAATATGAGTTTAGTACTTTTTATAAAAAATTAAAAAACATGGTGGGTCTCATGGATAAAGATATTTTAAGTTAAAAAAATATTGTAGGTCCCACGCGTAATAAAGTTTTGAGTTGGGATCAATTTTGTAATTTGAGAGTTAGGTGTTTGGATGTTAGACTCAATTTAAAATTAAACTAATTTCAGCTGAGCTGAGTTGAGTTTGGGAACCAAACGCAACCTAATTAAAGTTTAACAAGTCCAAGTTTTTATCTTGAAAATGAAATTCTTTAATGATCAACTAGAGTTTAATATGGTGAATCTGATCCATCTAATGAGGACAGGAAATGTTATGGGGGGAGCAATGGAAGTACTGTCATGTCCTTACTCAGAGCATTTGTTTGGTACTTTTGTCATCTGATTTTGCTTAAACAATGAACTGTTTGATCCTTGGAGATGACGGTAGGGAGTTGTAATATTTGTCTTTCCTTGCTGCTTTAGCAAGTTCTGTAACGGTTGTACTTTCAATTTCAATGCTCAGCTAACTCAACTTTTAGCTCTAACTAATATCTTTGAGCGTATGTCATGCTTTAGAGGAATGCTGCCTTAAATCTTTTTTCAAAGTTTAAGGTGATAACTTGTCTATGCAAATTAACCAATTCCTTCTACCAAAAATATGTACATTTTTTTGTAAAAATCACTCAGGTTGGGCATTTAAGGTTACCTAGCTAGCTAATAGTGTGTTCTTGACGTTATATTACGTGGCGTGTCTAAAAAGTATTTCATGAGGTGTAGATGAGTACATTTTCATCTTGGATTCTCACTTCTACGTCGTTGTCAAAAATTGAGCTTTCTTTTTCGTCTTGTTTTACAACATACTTCATATTTCATTTGTTTTCCTCAATTATATATATTTTTTACCGTTGCTTCAAGTTTCTTGTGAACTCGAGGTGACTAAGTTCTCATTTGGTTATACAATTTAAATGAGATGGGATGAAATATTTTAATAAAAATTAATAAAATTTTGTTATAATATTATTTTTATTTTAAGATTTAAAAAAATTGAATTGTTTATGAGTAATGTTAGATATAAGCCCCAAAAATAAAGAATAGTTTTTTTACACTTTTTTAAGGTGGGGTCTTTTTTTTTTACGGGAGTTTGCATGGGACTTATTTATTTAGAACTTGTACAAATCATTTTTATTATTTATTATATTTTATATAAAAATTTAAAAAAATTATAATAATTATATGAGATGAGACAAAATAGTTTAATTTTATATAACCAAACCAACCATAAATCTACTATTAGCTAAGTAAAAATGTTCATATTTTCCTAAAGAAAAAATGGGTTAGCTAAAAGAAGCCCCAAATTGCTGGTAGCTTTTCGACTCTGGATTTTGGATCCAATTTTGATAGAATTTTTTTTTTTAACATTACTAATAATTTTAGTTTGGATAATGATAAATTTATTATCTTTCAAGCATAATTTTACTATTATATAATGAATTTTTATTTTTATTTTTAATATTTTTAATTATTAAGAAAAAATTAAAAAAAAATATGTACTTCATTAATAGTCACTTCCTTAACTATTAAGTAAAAAAAATTAAAAAAAAATAAAAAATATATAATAAAAAATAAAAAATCTATCATTATCATTTTAGTTTTCTTTAATCAGTATTAAAAAAATAATTTTTTTTAAATTTTATTTTATGTTGGGTAGGATTTTGAAAAGTCAACCAGTTCAACAAATGATTGTCTTTTTAAGAGGCCCCCCATACTGACTACAGTTGGAACATGAGTTTAATGTGCAGGTAGGAAGCCGTACTCCAATGGTGAGCGCGTGCACCAACCAACATCTCAACAAACCCACGTGTCAGGTGGCGGAGGAATCCAGCAATCATGTTATATCTCTCACCCGACAGCATTTATTTATAAAAATTCTTCTTGGATAATTCTTTAGGAAAAAACAAAAATCAACCCAATTTGGCCTAAAATATTCTCTCTATTTGTGAGTAATGCTACGCAGACAGATGGAGTGAGTAATCACTTCTAGTCGTTTTGAAAAGATTTAGATTTATTATTAAAAATTAATTCTTTTATAATTAATTTCATATTTATCTATTTCTTTAAAATAAATTATATAAAATAAATTAGCACAATTTATAATTATAAATATAATTTCTAAAAAAATAAAAATAAACCTTAGGCCCATATGACCCAAATAATATTTATAATTTGAGTGGCTCTATAGCCATGGGAATCTGACAGTGCAATTTCTATTTTTTTAATTATTAAGTAAAAAAAAAAAATCACTCGCTGTAGCACCATGTGTTAATATAGCATTTCTGTTATAATTTTTTTCTGTTTGGGGGACAAAAAAATGTCCGGTTCTGGAGACGAGGGGCAGAGGTTGTGTAAATTCTGTATTTGTTTCAGTTTTTCAGTATTTTCCGTTATCTTCAAAGATAGGGACATGATCCACATTATTATTATTTTTTTAATGTAAGTCAATTTTTACGCATTATTCTAATTCCTTCACAATTAATATAAATAAGATATATTTAAAATCATCTCATTCACTTTTTTTCTCTTTCCTTCTTCTCTTTCTCTCTAAGTTCAAAGACCCTTTGTTTTCACTAAGTGGAGGGGGTTCAGAGCTTAGGCTTCGACCACCTCCTCCCCTAGCCAGTCCCAGAGGCTTTTTGATTTATATGATTTTTTGTTTGTCTTTTTTTCTTTACTTTTCTCTCCTTAGTGTCGATTCTCACCAGTCTACTGCCTTCCGGCAACCTCCGACCAACACGCAACGCCGATTCAACCTCTCTAGTTGCCGATCTTCATGCTCGAGGAAGAAAAATGCATTTATGCTTAGCGCATTCGACGCACGCGCAGCCTCAACCGTGCTGGTTTTTCAATCGCAGCCGCGTCCCAGAGCGACATTGGTGGGCACGCACGGCTCCACTAGCTTCAGAGGCCTTAGGTCCTTCAAATATGCTCGTCCGTTCACCTCCTAGCTTGTGTTGGTCCGTTACCGCCGACTCAACTTGGATTCCGGCTGCTACCCTATGTTACCGCTTTCCTTAATCGATGATCTTGTAAGAAGGATCGTGGATCTCTCCAAAAATCAACTCCAGACAATATGTGACAGTGCACCCGCCACATTCACTGCTTCTAGCGAATGTTCTATCGTTACCAGCGGTGATTCTATTGTTTGCTTTTTTGCGAACACATTTCTGTCTTTCTATAAGACGGAATCCTATTGTAGCGTAAGGGTAGGGACCAAGAAATTAGTTCCAAATAAACCCATTCACCATTTTGCACTATTTTCTATTGCTCTGGAGCGTTTGTTAGGGAACCTTACTCCCTCCTCATGTATCACTTTTCTTGTTTAATGAAATTAAGGATATGTTTGGAGACAAAGATGAGATTTCTCATCTCTATCTCTATCTCATCTCATCATTACAACTTTTTTAAATTTTCATATAAAATATAATAAACAATTCAACTTTTTCAAATCCCAATACAACTTTTTCAAATTTTAATATTTTAAATTAATATTTTAAACTTTTATCTTAACACTATTCACAAAATTTTTAAAAATTCTCATCTTATCTCACCTACCAAGCATAACCTAACTTGCTTAAATATATATATATATATATATAAACCAGATACCACAACACCTGAATAGACGTGACCAAATCCTTTTAAGGGACTTTGTGGTAGGGGCATTTTATTCTGATTTGGGTCTTTTATAGCGCCAACTTGGTCTAATCAGCATTTATAGGAAAGGTGTTTCAGTACAATATACTATTTAGATCTCGTTTGGATAATGAGATGAGTTAAGATAGTTTATAAATAGTAATGAAATTGTTAAGTTGAGATGAAATGAGATGGTTTTTAAAAATTTTGTGTGTTTGGATTAGGAAGTGAGATGAGATGGTTTTAACTTTTTGGAGATTTGATAAATGTGAGTCCTACCAAATTATTGCATAGTGTTTGTAAAAAGTAATTTGATAGATGAGGGTCCCACAAATAAGCAATAGTAATTTATAAATTAACTTTTGCACTATGCATGTAGCACATGCACAATGGAATACGAGGGCACGTTACGTGTACCCATGTGTCTCATGGCCTCCAATAGTGAGCCTGGTGTGGTTGCCGACAGCCTCTGAGCTCAGTGCCTTCTGTCACAACATGAATGGTAATTGACCCACAGAGGTCGTGCTCGTTGTGGCCCCGAGCCACGGTGGCCATGAACATAAAGTGCATCTATGAGGCTCAAGGGGGCAACGGGTGCACATTGTCGTGCACCCAAAGGGGCCCTCCCTGTGGCATCCATGGGCGGGCAGGGCCACCACTGGCCAACACTAGGATGACCGGCTATTTTTGTCATTAGCAAGGTGTCCTTCAACCGCCCAGGCTTCTCAAGTCACATAGTCATTGCCAACTTCCCACAACCTACTGAGGCTGCTAGAGGCCACAATTAGACATGTCGGAGTTTTCTATTGCCAACGTGATGGCCCCCGACAACAGAAAATGCCGGTAAGACATTCCCACCGGTCACACAGCAGTGGACTCCAGATCCCAACCACGGAACGAGTTGCCCGGCCGAGGACCTCGCCACAAGCTCCTCTATGTGACAAGAAGCTTCCTTGGCCCAATAGGTCCTTGCCCAATTCTGTGATGGGCAATGATGTTACAATAGTCACTTGGCCACAAGCTTCTCACCCAAGGATGGAGGATCTTGCCACCCTCCCTCGACCATGAGCTTTTCACCCACAAGGTGGTCGAGGCGCTCCTCAGCTATGGAAGGCACTCGCCACACTCCCTTGTTCACAACATGCTCACAACACGATGGAGTACACTAAGCAAGCAATAAGCTTGCCATTTGTCGTTAGTGAAGTGAAATGGTTTTCAATCTTATAAAGTGAAACAAAGCGTTTGGATAGGAGAGTATCTCTCCGTACAAAGTGAGGTTGTTTCATCTCCAACTCTGAAACCAAACCGCATTCTCTCTTTTATTATAGAGTAAATATATATTCGTTGTAACGTCATGTGTGTTACACTGAAACACCAAATTTATTGGCTCTAAAGTAGAGATTGGTTGGTTTTCCACCCTACAGCTATAGAACAATAATGCATTTTTGGGGAGCTATTGATTAGAACTTTTGTATTATGGATGGATAGTCCACATTCCTATTTATTTAAATATTATAGCCAAAAAAAAAAACACGAAGGCAAAAGGATGTATTTAATTATGACTTATTAAATAGTGGATTCCAATGTGGCAATACAATACATTTAAGTGGCAATCTATTTAAAGCAATTCACCTAGTGTGCCACGTGCATTGTAATATTTTCAAGATATCAAAAGATTAAATTGATATAATTAATGTTTTATTGTCGCATGATCCTTGAAATTCATGATTATTATCCACTAACAAAATCTTCATCAATGAAAAAGTAATGGGTGGAGCATTTTGAAGATGGATCCCCCCATGCCTAATCTTTTGAGATGGGCTTGAAGAATATCCTTTAGCTAAAAGAGATAATATGCTTGGAGTTTTCCCCTCTATTTGATGATTTATTTCTTTATTCAAACCTCACTCCGTCGTCTACCAACTTATTTTGCTTGAGGTTAATGTTTTCCGATTCTACTAAAAATTATATAGTTATAAGTTTGTTGAATTCCACTATTATTAATGAACACAATAATAAAATAATTTTTTGATATTTATAAAGATAGGGTAATAATTCACACGAATATATATAGTAAGTCTTACTTGGGCCGCAGCTTGAATGGAGCACAAAAGACATGAGTACACAAGCGTGCATATATTGTACGAAAGGATGATGCTAGTGTGACGGCTAGTTTATTCTCTTTGTTTTTTAATATTAAAAAAGATACATACAAATTTATTAATAGTAACTTTTTTAAATATTTAAAAAATTAAAATTAAAATACACTAGCGATCAAAATCAAGAGAAAAATCCAAGAGACAAACAAGCACAAGTTTATATATATTATTGCAAAACAAAAAATCTTCACAACCTCCTACTATTCAACCACACTCTACACTCCATTTTTTTTTCTTCTATCAAATATTTTTTATATGAATAGTGAATAGAAAATTTGAAATTTTTTTAAAAAGAATAAACTCAAAAAAATATTTTAAAAAATTAAAAAAAATGTAGAGTGTGGAGTATACTGAAAATTGTGTAGCAAAACCCAACCTCTTCCAATATCGCTTGATCAGGAATTCATTTTGAGGCACCTTCAAACTCTTTAGTTCAGCTATGGAGATGGAAGGAGAAAGCTCTGCTAACACCTGATAAGTTATGGCAAAAGCATTCAAATATTGAATTCCATAAACTGGTTTTACAACCTTTTTTTATGGTTTAGATGAAAACCAAGCAGCAGATGCTAAAACATTTACACGCTAATCAAAATCTTGAAACATGTCAGTCTCATGCAAACGCATGACTTTCTTTCATAAGTCATGTACTACATGTATAATTTGTTGAGATTAACTAGTTATTAAAAGTTAAGTTAAAGTGAAATAGCAGAAGCAAACAAAAAAAAATACGACAATCACATACAGAACACTAAAATTTAAGTGGTTCGGCTCAATATGAGCTTACGTCCATTGGCGGGATCGGTCTTAATGAATTTACTATCAACTTATGAACTTATGAATCACAAAGTTCTCAATCCCAAAGTCCCAATACAACTTATGAACTTTGAGATTCTCAAAAGAGGACAAGTCTCTCTCTATTGTAAATATACGACTGCCTCAAATGCCAAAAAGTAAAAATACAATTAAAACAATTTGTATTTATACGAAAACGGCATGGAGCCTTTAAAAAGAACATTCGCTCGAGCGAAATGTCGAGCGGTGCTCGAGCAAACGTTAGGATTGACATACCGCTCGAGTTGACTGTCGAACGAACTCACGGATTGTGTTCATCTTGAGTTGACTGTCGAGCAACTGATGAGCGAACTCATTGGTTGATGCTTCACTCGAGTGAACAATCTATAGAGGTGCTATTTCAACAGGATTCAAGCCACCTCTCAATATAATTTGTTGATTAGTCTAAGATATTAAAGTATTATATTTCAGCAAAACGCATAGATGATATTTGATAGGAAATACTAGTTATAAACATTCAATGTGGTCTTCTGTTATTCTCATATGTAAAGTCAGTCTTTTCATAAACCGGAGAGATTTTTTCAGTCAAGAAAACTAAATGAAAAGGTAAAAAAAGGCTTCTCCGAAAGGTTTCTAAACCTATTTCCCAGAAAGTTGTTTAGAACTTATTCATCATCGTTCCAATCGATAGACCAATCCTCTTCTAATCAAATATTCCCCCCTCCCCGGGGTGCCGTAAATTACACATATTCCCAATGGGTCTTGAATTCATGACCTTAGGGGTCCTCTTAAGGCTCTGTTTGTTTACACAAACTTCCTACTTAATCTCATCTCAATCATTACAATTTTTTTAAATTTTTATATAAAAATATAATAAATAATTCAACTTTTTCAAATTTCAAAATAAAGATAATACTAAAAAATATATTCTAATAATATTTTATTTAACTACTACTCAAAACATCTCATCTCATCTCATCTCATTTGAACTGTATATCCAAACGGAGTTTAAGAGTACAGAAAGTTCCATTTGAGTCGGAGCTCATTACTTTTTTTGATTAGACATTCAATAACCTGTATTAATTTTTTTTAATCAATTGTTGTGGTACCACTTAGCTATAAGGGTCAGTATTGAAGATTTCTACCACCGAGTACAAACAGAAGAAAGTGCTCGTCATCTGCTTGCGAATGTTCCCCACAAACTAACATGATCCAATATATCAGTTTCAAATATGTTAATGCACAAAAAATAAAAAAAAGTTTGACTCAGTTCAATTGCTGAATAGGCAAACATACCAGAAGCTCCTACCTTCTTCTCCGGTATAGTTGCATATCACTATTCTCTCCGGTAGAAGCCCACCGACATATTCCCACTTCACATTCGGAACCTATGGTGAAAAGAAGGTATTACCCCCCCCCCCCCCCGCCGCCATTAATGGAATGAAAGCTGGAGTGCCTCGTGCGGATGCATTCATTTTCTTTGATCGTTCTAATGCAAAATCCCGATGAAAATGGCACGAAAAATAGTTCAATCTTACAAAATCACCATGAGGTTGTTCTTTAGGACTAGTTCTGTCATCCTCAGTGGCTGGCTCAGTCTCCTTCGTCGAGTCGCGCCGAACGTACGGAATGGATAAGGAATTTGGTGGAAGAGAGAACCAGAGGCTTCCTTCCAACGGCCTCTAAGCAATTGCAAACGAGTACCACATCGGAAAAAAATTATAATATATTGCTCTTCATATAGTGATAGTAGCTTTAAATCAATCGCCGGGCCTGGGTAGCGCGGGCCTGTAACCCAGTATGGGGGCATTAAGGTGGAATTTTGCAGAATTGAGAGGCGGAGATACGGGCTTGGGCCCAGGTCCGATCTGGGGCTGCGGAGTACTCGTCGGTTAAAGAAACCAGTCAGTAAATAAGGGAGAGGGGCCTGATGGAGGAGAAACCCACTTCTCTTGCGGGGGTTGTGGGTAATCCGAGTACTCCCCCCTCTGTCGCTGGCTTCATCAGAGCAGCGAATTGTTACTGCTGCGATTTCTTGTCAAGGTGGGCGGCCCACCTAATGGAAGCGCTTCTCAATTCTACTTTCACTCTTTTATTTTTTAACTTATCAAAATTCTACATTATGTAATTGTAATTGATCCTTTTTTGTTTTATTTATTTAAATTGGTGATGCTTTGAATCCTCACAAGAATAATAGTAGGAGGTATTCAGTTTTTGAAGGGAACATTAGTTTGTGATCGCAAGTATTCGGTTTTTGAGATTTGAGAGTTCATGTATTTTATTTTATTTTTAATTTTTTTATTTAATGATTAAGAAATTGAAGAAATTACTTTTTTTTTTTATTTTTTTTAAATTTTAAATGTTTAAATGTTAATAAAATATAAACAAAAAGATAAATTTGTACTAGACGGCATGCCTAACGATCATTGCTGAGCCGCAAGCTAGCACTACTCTATGAACAGATTGGCATACTTTATATTGCAATTGCTTCTTACACGAATTTGAAGGGGACTTTAATCCTAAGATATATATATATATTTTTGAAACAGATTTCATTTCATTCATAAATCGAAGTTACAGCTGTTGACTTAGTAATACAGGAAAAAACCAAAACTACAAACCAAACTACTCATCTGCTCAGGAGCATCCCCGCACACAAATTAATTTATGACGGATATTGTCTAAACTTCTATAAAACTCTCTCCAAACAGAAAAAGCGCTCTATAAAAACAGAACTAAAACGATTCATCTTTCATCGAAGAGAAGCACTAGCTCACTACATCCTCCCAAACAAGAGGAATATGGAACTCTGCTACCATGGCACAAAGTCCAAATGGCCTGTTTCTTATATACTAAATACTAAAACCAGACAAATACAAAAAGAAAAACACAATAAAAACAAAACACAAAGTGGATAGGGTTACATCTTTACCAACCCGCCGCCCCCTTCCTTTTTTCTCTATGTTTCTTTGCTATCCTTCAACTGCCTTCTTCATTTTCGAAGGTCGACGCCCCTCCATCGCTTTCTTCCTAGCCCAACTCTCTCTGCTACCGCCACCCTCCACGAGCACCGGCGTAAGTCCAGAGCAGCGCCTCCACTGCAAGCATCGGCACCGAGCGCAGACGGCACGAGTACCCAGCTCGCGCGAGCACTAGCCACTGCGCAGAAGACCCTCCTATGCACGAGCTCCGCCGCACAACCAACCGGCCATAGCATCGGCCGCCCCTCTCGACCATGCCCCAGCAACGGCCGCTCTAGGCGATTCAACACCACACATGGGTCCGAAAGAAAACATATGAGGTTTCCAAAACATTAAAATGAAGATCCTGGAGAAAATCTGAAACACAGATTTTAGAAAGAAGGAGGAGGAACAAAACCAATGCTAAAATTGGGAACACCCCAAAAGGAGCTAAAACTGAAACTAAAAACACACTACCAAACAAAAACCAAAAAGATCATATAGACAGGAGGAAGGGGGAGTGTTTTGTAGAGAGATGGGGGAGTTTCTCTCTCTAAATGGGGGGAGTCCTCCCCTCTGACCGTAGTTCTAATCCTAAGATTTAAGTATGTGAGAACTTCATGATTGTTAATTTGTCAGAAGTATAATCATGAATGTTTTTTATAATACAAAAAGGTTATGAAAATAATTATTGTTTTATATCAATTTAGGAATACATGACATCATATTTTAAATAGTAAAATATGACAAATTAGTTTTGATAAATTACAAATAAATTTGCAATGAAAAATTTAACTAAAGATTTTAATCCCATTTTACTTCCTACGCAAGAAGATCTATTTCCATAATAGTTGCTTTTTTTTTTCCTTGATAAATAGAAACAGTTTAGTATATTTTCTTAAAGTTGCGGCAAAAAGGTTTCACTAGCATCATATTGAGGTCTAGTTTGTTTTCACAAACTATCTCATTTTATCTAATTATTACAATTTTTTCAAAATTTTAAATAAAAAACAATTCAACTTCCTGACCAAACGGATCCCCAAGCTCAATCTTAAGGTCTGTCTTTTTCTTGTTTAAGGGATTGCATAAAATTAGCATATCATGACTGGACGCAAGTCATTTTCTTTACACGAAAGTTTAAAGTCACCAATACTATGACTTCTCAGCAATTCTTTCCCATTTTCTATATTTGGAATCACGAATTTTCTAAAACAAGAATGGTATATGGTAAGAAATGTTATAGATGTTTTTAATTATTTTCGTACTTGACTCGACATGTTTCGTTTGACCCATTTCATCATTCAGATTGGATGGATTGATCCGATACAATAAACTCTGTTTAATATATATATATATATATATATAAAGAAAATAATAACAAAAGAAAGGAAAATATACACATAACGTGTACAATTAATATTTTTTAATCTTTTGTACTCTCATTCTTATAATTTGATATGAAATTAAATAGATTAAGGATAAATTCATTTGACCTAGATATTAAATATGCTTGACCTTTTATTGGGTACAACTACAAGCTGAAACTTCTATCAAATCCGTAATTCGTGTAAAAAATAGGTTGGATTAGATTCAAAATTCATTTCAACTTATTTTAATTTAATTTAATTTATTATTATAATTTTTTAAAATTTTGATATAAATTATAATAAATAATTTAATTTTTTTTAATTTTAAAAAAATAATAATATTAAAAAATAATATTTACAAATCATCTCAACCCATCTCTAAATTCAAACCACACAACAAAAAAAGATACACGTTCAGGTATTTCATTAGTCAAAGAGTTAAAAACATCCCAGTTAATCATTATAAATATTATAAATTTTTATTTAAAATATAATAAATAATTTAATTTTTTTAATTTTAAAATAATAATATTAAAAAATAATCTTTTAATAAAATTCTATTTAATTTTCATAGAAACCAACCTCTTACTTTTCGTTTGTGACAACCTAAACGGCACAGTGGCACACTAGGTTTATGTTTATCAAACGCTCCCTCCAATTGTCCGATAATCAAAGCAGTCCCTCGCAGAGTGAATCTACTTTTTATCTCCATTGCATGCTCAAGAAACATATTTCAGTTGCCATTAAATAGTATTATTTTTTTAAAATTTTATTTCTGTATCGAGCTCTAGCGCCCCTTGCAGATTCGAAGCGCATGGAGAATAGTTCAGAGGCCTGGCTTCTCTGAAGGATTAATCAAACTATCAAGGGAACCCGATTGAAGGTGATTGATGAAAACTTGGTGAGTCGATAATGTTTGGTTATCTCTGTTCAGGACATCTATTACTAGGCAAACAGAGGAGGACCAATTTGGGTTTTCTTCTGAAAAATGGTTTCTTTATTGGCAAATCATTTGCTTCAGT
The DNA here is from genome assembly GCA_029856935.1 of Cyclocarya paliurus. Classification (NCBI taxonomy): domain Eukaryota; kingdom Viridiplantae; phylum Streptophyta; class Magnoliopsida; order Fagales; family Juglandaceae; genus Cyclocarya; species Cyclocarya paliurus. The sequence continues at coordinate 14,551,191 of CM056949.1, forward strand.
CGGTTTATCTGAATCTAATGAAAAACTAGAAGAAAAAAAGCATTCTTTTGCGGTGTCTTACTTCATAAACTATTGTGGGTTGTCCACAAAATCTGCTATTGTAGCATCCCAGAGGGTACGATTTCGAACTCCGGAGAAACCAGACTCAGTGCCTAATCTCCTCAAAGAGAATGGGTTCACTAATACCCAAATCTCCCGGCTTGTCAGTATAGAACCGCAGCTGCTTTTTTCTAATCCTGAGAAGACCCTTTTGCCCAAGATTGAGTTTTTCCGTTCTATGGGGGCTTCAAGCTCCGACCTCTCTAGGATACTCTCTTCAAACCCTTCTCTGTTGAAAAGGAGCTTGGAGAAACATCTTATACCCTGTTATGATTTCCTCAAGAGTGTACTTATTCTTGACGAGAAAGTTGTTACCGTTTTCAAGCGCTCACCATGGGTTGTTTGTATGCATAATATGGTTCCCAATATAGCACTTTTGAGACAAGTCGGAATGCCTCAATCCACAATCTCTTTCTTGGTAACTAATTTTCCTTCTACAGCTTTTGTTAAGCATACTAGGTTTGCTGAGGCTATCCACGAGGTTAAGGAAATGGGATATGATCCCTCCAAAACGGTTTTCGTCCATGCAATCCAAGTGTTATTGACGATGGGTAGACCGAAGTTGGAATCGAAGTTGGAGCTTTATAAGAGATGGGGTTGGTCAAAAGACGTTGCTCTCTTAGCCTTTAAAAGGCATCCAAATTGTATGCTTTTATCAGATAAGAAGATCACAAAAGCAATGGACTTCCTTATGAATAAAATGGGGGGTTCATCAACAGACATTGCTAGAAATCCTCAAGTTCTATTTTTCAGCTTGGAGAAGAGGATTATGCCTAGATGTTCAGTTATTCAGATTTTGATAGCCAAGGGTTTGGTTAAGAATGATATTTCCCTGGGGACTTTCATACTACCTGGCGAGAGGTACTTCCTGGATAAGTATGTGATCAAATTTCAAGATGGTGTTCCTGAACTGCGGAATGTGTATACGGAAAAGACGGATCTTATGGATGTTAGAATTCAGTCTTAGAAGGTATGTGGGGTGGGAAACTTGTAAAATCTTGACTTCAAATTTGGTGAATGTCATAGACTCATAGTTGCCAGCTTTTGTGTTTCCAATTTAGTAGGTGTTGTCTGGCCATAAATATAAGTTATTGGGTATGCATTTTGCACTAGTTGGATAGGGATGCGATATCTTATGACAAAAACTCAGTATTGTGCTGTGACATAGTTTGTCGATGCCAAATGAAGTTCCCTTTTCCTTGCCGCCCGTTATGCTTGAAATAAAAGCACCGACTGATTTTTATGGCATTTGTTTTTGCATAGAGCCTTATTTTTTTTAAGTGTCGTGGAGTATCTTAGCTTAACCCCAGCATGATTGTATTATAAAAATCTCTATTTCTCAAGTCATTGTTTGGTTAGTCAGATCACCTTATTAGACTGCTTCTCTGCTATTCACTACTTTTAAACTATTATTTATTAATTTTTCACTACTATTCACAGAATCTGAGATGATCTCATCATCCAAATGTAACTAATTATGCTGTTGGTTCTGTTCATTCAAGGAACAAGACGCTGTTCCCGGTGAATTTTTTATCTTGTTGACATATGTTAGCTCTATTTTTACATTTTATTAAGTGGAATCTTTGTTGGACAACTTGGAATTCTCTTAACAAGCTCATCCCAAGCAGACGAGAGAATAGGTAGCGATACTGAATTCAAAACTTTGTGTATATGGTTCATGTACCATTTTAACAAAAGCAACATACATATTCAACCTCTCCACTGGGGCATCACTGTAAACTTATTTGCCATCGATCTTATGTTAGTTTACGTACAAAACGACCATCAATTTGACTTGCCATGGTGCCACTGAGTTTCCAGCCAAAGATGATTCCATGTTAATAAACATATCACGAAGTATTTAACTGAAGTTATTTACTGGTGCCAATTGAAGCAGAAGAGGATGATTTTTGGTACAACAGCGCCTTGAGAGATTCAGGATCTGCTACTGGGGCACTGCAAGTAAAGTCTTGGCACACGAGAGCAACCACTTTATCTGCAACAAAATTATTCTTTGCCATGAGGGCAATATTGCTGTTGTGTTCCTCCCAAAATTCCTTCTCCTTCTTGTTGGAGGGGTCTATGTGAATAACCTGTTATTAAATTGCACCATTAGGATCATGACGTGGCTTGGTCAATTAGGAGATAAAATGGAGACGTAGGCTTGAGAAAATAGAATTTTATCACTCACAGTTTTATTGGGATCATATGATGCGTGAGCTGCAACTAGCATGTTTTCAAACTCGACAGAATGCTTATGGCCAACCAAGACAACTTGCTTTCGAGAGGGAACAGTGACCATGTCCGCTGCACAACACATCAGAGGGACTGCCATAGCCATATCTTTCAGTCTCGCCTCAAAGACTGCCTGTATCAGACAAACAATAAGTCAATAAGCAAAGGGAAAGAACAATTTTAAGGCTAAACTTGTCAAAAAACTTGATATGTCGATAAAGGCAACAGCTTACCAGAAGATGTTCAGCGTTCTGCCTGTAACAGTCAGTCCTAGTACCTGCAACCAAGGAGCACAATCTTACAAGATTAATTGCAGAAACTGAGTTCCCAGAGGGCTCAGCCCCATCATTATCTTCCTTCACACGGAGGAGAATAGAAGGGTCTTCCCCTGGGGTATTGAAATAGCCTCCTCCCTCTCTATCAAGAAATAATTTATCCTGGCCAAAAAAATAAAAATAAATAAACCAGAGTCAAGCCCACGGAATGGAAGTGGTGCTACTAGAACCCGAAAAAGAACTTTGTTGGAAATCAGTTCTTGCCTGCGTGTCTTGCAGTTCAATTGCCCAAAGTAGCCATTCAATCCCACCACCAAATTCAAAAAGATCCAGCAATCCCGAAATTAGAAAAGCATAATCATCCAAGAATCCAGGCGCCTTAGATGGGCCATTCCTAAAGCTGTGTTGTAGCCTGTGTGTTTGCTGATTGTAGAGTTGCCTCCTGATAAAAGATGCTGCCTTCTCAGCAACATCCATGTACTCCTGGAGCTAGAATTACAGAACTGGATTGGCATAAAAATCTAAAAGAGATGACTATACTAATCAAGACAATAACAAGTTTGGAGTAACATAACTTATCAATAGTAAACAACAGAATCAAGAAAATAGAAATAACACTAGACAAAATAGGATACCACAAATCATGATGCCACCCTCTGGAGTTCTAAATTATACAACTTATGAGACTTTCCTCCCCTGTAAATAAATCTGAACGGGTAAATCTTACTTCTATGTACTAGATGCCTGTTAATGAAGATTATATACTTATTCTTACCATATATAGATGCTAATAGTTATTCTTACCATATATACTCAATAGTTATTCTTACCATGTATAGATGCTAATAGTTAGGAGCTGTTACCATGTAAAGAATGGCACATTGCCTACTCAATGAGAATGAGGCTGCGCACATAGCAGACCAGTTTTTCCCAAAGTTACCTCGATTTTGACAATGCCACCACGAGTAGCAGTCACAAAATTATTGGGAATGTTTGAGAAGGCCTCAGCCTAACCATGAAGGGGCTTTTGTAGTCTTAATGCACAATGCAAGGCATGGCAAGTACATATCTCATATAAGTCCTAACGATCACAAAAAGAAAAACCATACTAAACGTTTAATTTACTTTCCAGAAAACATAATGATTAGATGCAAAAAACTCCCAGAAAACTGCCCTTTGTTTGCCGAGTTCAAGAGTCTGGCCCCAGTGGCTAAAATGAGACAAATTTCAACAGAAAAAGAAACTCTTCTTTCACAGCCAATATTATGCTAAGATTCCATGGTTAATTCAATCATACTATTAAATTCCAACGCTCAGAAACTCTAAAACTACCTGATATAAAGTGGAAACTATTCGAACCTAATGAGCAAAATTTATCAATAGGCATGAGTACTACTAGAGCACGTTCCTCCAAATAATTAAAGTATCTTATAAGGAAGTGTCCCTAAAGTTAAGCCAAAGTAGTAAAATCTTACATCACAGCCAACAACAGGGAAGTAGAATTTGGTCCCCTCCTCCTCACCCTTTAGAATTTTAGAAGCCCTTGCAAATGATGATATTGCCAGTCCATTCCATGATACAATTACCTAGCAAGCACCTGAGTTGTTAAAAGAGTGCATGATAATAATTAAATTAAAAAGATATCTAAAAGCAGTGGATCATTTCCTTGACAAAATAAGTCATTGTCTTCACAGATAATACCTTATCATCCAAATGTGGTCTTGGTCGGCTTGATCTTACTTCAAAAAGCTTTCGCTTACATTCACCCAAAATATCAAGATATTTATCAATGGGCATGCCAACTTTTGATGCCATTTCAGATGAGTTTTGTCTCTCAATGAGCACATTCTTTCCCTTGAATTCATGATGAGGATCACTCATTCTAGAAAGGTCACAGTTACCCGAAGGCTTTACATAGTAATGGTTCTTGAAAACAGTTGCATGCTCTCCAAGTATGTCATCAACCTAAACACAGCCAAAAAAATAGTATCGAAACTGAGAGAATAACCACTAATCTCATAACAAAAAAAGAAAAAAAGAAAAATAAATTCACAGATTTATATAACCTTGAGACTTAGAAATTTCAGGCAAAAATTCAAATAGAGCTTGACATTCTTTTCTAAAATGCCATTGACTCCATATTGCATCTATATTGAACATAAGATATATAGACTCAGGATAGTGCATAAGCAACCACCAAAATACATTTTTTTTTTTTTTTAATTTAAGCAACCAACAAAATATTAGAATAGAAGTTTGGACATCCGTTAATTTTTCTACTGTCATGCTGTTATATAGAGATATACAACCAATACAAAGTAACAAACGAAGAACACAAACAAAAATGATCATTAATGCACCTAAATGCTACATTGGAAAGCATTTATTTCATACAGCCTTTTAAGCGGGGAGAACAGAGGACAGACAAAAAAATGTATTAGATGAAGTCCATATTCTCATTAAATACATGATAGATGTAATCAAGGAAATGATAGCAGTCTAGAAGGCTGTCTTGGAAAAATTTATAGAGCGCAGTATATGTCATGCACAAGAATTTATATATCCTATATATTGGCATTTGAGATAAAGTTGCAACATGCTTTATACTAAGATAATGAGGGTTTTTCAATGGGCTTCTTCCAAACATGCTGGGAAATTGTGAAGGAGGATCTAATGAAGGTGTTCCAAGAATTGTTCTCGGCTGGAAAATTTGAGAAAAACCTTGTTGCTACTTTCATTGCATTGATACCTAAGAAGGTTGGGTCATCCAAGGTAAAGGAGTTTCGATCCATTAGCCTGGTGATTGGGGTATACAAAATAATCTCCAAGGTGCTTGCAAATCACCTAGGGGAGGTATTGGGGAGATTGTTACAAAACCTCAAAATGCATTTGTAAGGGGTAGACAAATCCTAGATGCAGTTCTTATCGCCAATGAATGTCTGGACAGTAGACTAAAACCTAGCACTACAGGGATCTTTTGCAAGTTGGATATGGAAAAAGCCTATAACCATGTTAACTGGGACTTCTTACTATACCTACTTGGGAGGAACAACAAAATTTTCAGTTTTGATAAACAGTCGTCCAATTGGTTTTTTTTGCAGCCCCCGAGGCTTAAGACAAGAGGACCTGTTGTCTCCTCTTCTCTTTGTGCTTGTCATGGATGCGATTAGCAGAATGATTTCGGCACTGGTTATTAATGGCTTTATGGCAGGTTTCCTGATTGGTGGCCCCAATAGGGGTACTATTGATATTTCTCATTTGTTGTTTGCATATGATACATTAATCTTTTGTGAGGCAGACCAAAACCAAGTTCGGGCACTGAAGGCCCTCCTATTTTGTTTTGAAGCAGTGTCCGGTTTGAAAGTGAATTTTGACAAATCAGAAATGGTGCCAGTTGGAAGTGTTAACAACATAAGGTAGTTGGCTAGCATGTTGGGATGTAAGGTTGCCTCTCTCCCAATGGAATACCTTGGCCTCCCATTGGGGGCTGTCTCAAGAGCTATTTCAATATGGGACACAATGATCGAGAAGATAGAGCGAAGATTGGCAAGCTGGAAGAGACTGCATCTGATGTCGAAAGGTGCCAGAATTATCTTAATTAAGAGTACGTTGTCTAATTTACCTACTTACTTCCTGTCTCTATTCCCTATTCCTGCAAGTGTGGTGTCTTGAATTGAATAACTTCAATATGATTTATTGTGGAGTCGAATGGAAGAGGAATTCAAATTCCATCTAGTCAGTCGGGACAATGTATGCTCCTCAATCTCCTATAGTGAGTTGGGTATTAGAAATATGAGAGTTATTTAATTAGAGAGTATTTCATTGGCCCTATCATCAGCGCAAGAAATCTGCTAGTCTTTTTCTACGCAAAACTTGGGGGATTTTGTTAGGATCTATTGATTCAAAATCCATTTACAGTAGATTTGTTTGAATAGGATTTGCTGCAGAAGAGCATACAAAATCCATTTACAGTAGATTTGTTTGAATAGGATTTGCTATAGAAGAGCATACAAATAGTTCTTTCTCTTGAATATCATAATTTGCAATTGCTCTTTGTTGAGCATATCTTTCCCTCCTTTTACGGCATATCTAGTCTTTTCTTTCCTGTGGTTGCGCAGCGTAGGGAATTTTTTTCATGATTGTTTCTCAAGACCTTCAAATTTATTTTCAACAACAAATTCAAATAGGATAATGGAACAAAAATCATTGGTTATATTTAGATGTATTTTTATTCATATATTGAGGACGTTACTTGGAAAATGATTGTGGACATATAATATGGAACCAAAAGCACTATGAAAGTCGGTGATTGAGTGCAAATACAAAGGTTTGTTGGGTGTACTAGGGAGGTGTGTGGGGTTCATGGAGTGGGAGTTTGGAAGCACATTAGTGGAGGATGGGAGGTCTTTACTCGACATACAAGATCCGGTCTGGGCGAGGACACTAGGATTAAATTCTGGAGCGACATATGGTGTGGAAATAGTGCTGTAAAGAAAATATTTCCTTCTGTGTTCCAGGTGGCATGTGAAAAAGAAGCTTTAATGGTTGATCTCATGGAGATATCGGGGGAACAAGTCTAATGGAACATCAAGTTCAGTAGGACCCCAAGATTTGGAAGTGGGCAGCTTTGAGGATTTTTCTCAACCTACTGTATTCCATAAAACCGAGCAACCAACGAGCTGATGTGTTGTAGTGGATACCTGCAGGTAAAGGTAAATTCTTGGTTCACTATTTCTATAAGTCTCTCACACACTCGCTGAATAATTAGTTTCCATGGAGAAGGATTTGGTGACATAAAGGCCCCTCTTAAAGCAGCATTTTTCACATGGACAACTTCCCTGGGTAAGATCCTAACAACATATAACTTGAGAAAACGCAGGGTGATTATAGTGGATTGGTGCTGCACGTGTAAGAAAGCCAAGGAGACAGTGGATCATCTATTACTACACTGTGAGACTGCTAGTGTTATAGAATGAAGTGTTTAGCATATCAGAGGTAACTTGGGTTATGCCCGCCACAATGGCTGCACTATTGGCAAGTTGGACAAATTTGAGAGGCATTCAACAAATCAAAGTTGTGTGGAAAATGATCCCGATATGTATTCTGTGGTGTCTATGGTAGGAGTGCAATGAACGGACGTTCGAAGACAAGGAGCGCACAATAGAGGAATTAAGAGCTTTGTTTACTAGAACTCTATGTACATGGGCCACAACTGTAGACTTTAATGACCTCGACTTTCATGACTTTATTGTCTCTATTGCTTCAATATAGATAAGGCGTACCTTAGTATATCATCTTGTGTACTTGGGTTATGCCTATCATTATTCAATAAAATTGTTTACTTATAAAAAAAATGAGGGTGCAAAACAAACCTCTTGGCTGGTCCATATATAGAAGGCTCCTTCCTTTTTTCTAGCATCACCTTCACATTCGGCACTGTCAGCATCCTCTGCTGAAAAAATCTCACCTTCTTGCCCGATCATGTCTCTCCTCAAATAATCAAGAATATCCCGAGCCACAAATGAAAAGTAGTAGTCTTTGGTGATAGAAAACGCATCTGAATAAACATTAGCAAGCTGCCCTTGGTCGTACAGCATTTTTTCGAAGTGGGGAACTGCAAGAAAACACTTCTCAACAACTCCATCACAACAACCCAGAATGAGGAGAGAGGACAGGGGTCTTTCATTACAACAAAAATCAATTTATTATCAATTTATCCAACAAAAAATGAGTTGACACAGAATCACAAAGAAATAAACAGACAACAGAATCTTTCTAGCAAACAATACAGTATATGGCCTATCAATTAGGCTCCAACTTAGTTTGTGGTAAAAAATAGCTCTAAAGAAAAACTTACCATGCCAGCACTCGTCCACACTATATCTGTGAAAGCCACCTCCAACATGATCATGGATGCCCCCCCTTGCCATGCATTGCAAGCTGAAGAAAACTTTTTTTAAAGCTTCATTTGCTTCATGCAACTTCCCAGTTTCCTCCAATTTTTTGGACCAATAAAGCATCAACTGAATTTCAACTGGTCTGGGAAACTTTGGGGCAGATCCAAAACCACCAAACTTCAAATCATAGCTTGCGGAAAGCTATTATAGAAATGAAATAAGAGACGTGTTTTAACAAAATAAGTATCAATCCAGGAAAAAAGAAACATAAAAGCAACACCAATGCTAAGGTCAAATAATCTGAGAAGGTAAAATCTCATAAATATGTTTTCTGAGAGAAAAAAGGAAAAGTTGCACTTTACCCTCAATATACTACACCTTTTGCAATATGACCACCAAACTATCAAAGATGCAATTTTATAACCCACTTTGCAATTTTTCTCCTCCTTTATGATGGAAGTGCTGCAATCGTGTCACATCACATATTTTTTGTCCATCTAACAGTTAGATTTTAATGATGGGTTAAATTGCAACCTACGCTTCAAATTGGGGGCAATTTGCCCGCTTCTTTAAAAATCCAACTATTAAGACTGTCTCACGTCACCTATTTCTCATCCATCTAGTAACGAGGGAGTATATGGCCACTTATATTTCAAACTTCCAGCGGGTTGGGGGGGGGGGGGATAAAAAATTTGATAGTTTGATGGTCAAATTGCAAAAAGAGTGGTAACTTGATGGGGGTAAAGTGTAATTCTACCAAAAAAAATCATCAATATGTTCACAAAACATTCCCTTTTGAGCATATATTTTAGAGAGAGTAACGAGCAGGCTTATTCTTCATCACTGCTGTTTTTTTCCAGCACTAGCAGGATGGTTGGATGCAGAAGACATTTTTTACCAACTTTGAAAACTCATAAAGTACAGTGCGCCTGCGCCTGTAATCAACACCTTAAGACAGACAACAAACTCATAGTAAAATAAAAGCCCTGCTCTACCAACCCAATTAATTAACACCTCGGTCATAGAATAAGCAAAAAGAAGATCTCATTCTGAGTAAATCTTACTTGATCTGCACACAAACGGAGCGCATTTTGTGGTAGCCCATCAGGCAATTTTTTAGGACTTGCATTAGCTGATAATGCTTCTGCCAGCTGCTCAATAGCAAAGGCTCCACTCTTAACAAGAATATCCCTCTTGACATCCCAAGCATCCTTCACCTTTCTGAAACAGCGCATTAAAATGATAAAGTGATAAAGTGAAGTGCAAAAGAAAAAAAACACAAATTTACTTTTTTAAGAGAAAAATTTTATTGTTGTTGCGATAAAGAATGTTACTAAATGGAACTCAAAATAATAAATTATCGGCCACCAGCACCGCGAAAGGCATGGAGAGTGAGAAGATGACAAATCTCGAGGGCTGTTGTATTCTCACCTAAGTATGGTCTTAAATCCTGGTCTCCCATGCTTGTCATTTGGTGGAAAGTAAGTTCCGCCCATTAACGGTTTCAAATCAGGTGAAAGAAAGACACTAAGTGGCCAACCTCCACCACCATACAGAGCCTGAACGTAAGTCATGTATACCTGGAAAGTGAAACAATTCTTTCAGCCTAAAACTACAAATAAAATTCATAAAAGACATCAATAAGATACATCCACCCAAAAATCCAAGAGCAACAGTGAAAGTATAAACTGCATGAGAATGTAATTCAGCTGCTGTTTTTTCTATACTTCTATGACACTTGAATATAATCCCAACCCAATCTTACCCTGGCCTTGGGTATGCCAGACTAGCGAAAAATTATTGAACAAGAAAGAATATCAGGTAGAGAATGAAAAATAGTAAAGAATGACTAATGGACAATAGTGAAGATATCTTCACCGAAAAATGCAGTGATAAGATCACTCATTCACCTTATCAACATCAGGTCGCTCTTCCCGATCTACCTGTTGCACTGAAATGTAAGACTTGCAGGAGGAAGAAAAACATGACAATACTTCAAAAGTGATATTGTAATGAAATATTCAAACTTACAAAATTGACCAATTCAGAAATGAAATCCTTAGGATTAAAGCAAGTAAGAAAAGAAACATGCAATTGCTGCGAAATTAAATCTCATCACACCTTAATACTGACAAACCAATCATTCAGCAATTTGGCAACCCCTTCATCTTCAAACGATTCCACCTCCATAACATGACACCTTTTGGATTTTTTCGCAAGAAATAATTAGTCCACGGCAATCATTCGACAATATTAGTTAGTAGGTATATAAAACTCCAAAAGTGGGCTAAGATTCTAACCAATGACAAGTGCTATATCCAACTTCGAATGAAAGAGCGTCAGTCGTCATCAACGATCAATTAATAAAATGAATCAAACGTTAGTCCAATCCATCCGATATCATAAGTGAATAGAGCACGGTTATCACTAATAAAGAAGATAATTTACTTGACAAGAAGATGGGAACGTCTCTCGTTCGCGCTTCAGCAAAAGCTTCCTCACCCCACGGGTACCAATCAACCTTCACATCATAGTTAGATCGTGTTACAGATCAAAACCACAGCTTCCACGAAATTCAAAAAATTCAAAACAATGCAATCCACTTATCCCCCGTTTGGGTGCTGATAAAACAAAGGAAAAGAGATGCAAAAACAATTATCTTATCTCAAACGCCAACGGATTCGAAATTATGGAAAGCCAATCTCAACCAAGCCAAAAAAGAACATCATTAGGTTCAATTGAGCACAGTTCTTATGTAATAAATCCTTTTCATTTTCCTACCTTTGAGCACAAAGCAAAATTAATTAATCAAATTATAAAAAGAAAAAGAAGAAGAGATTAATCCCACATACAGGGTTATGGGCATGCTGAAGAAGATAGGGACTGTGCTCCGCAGCCAGACGATTCGTGTACTTGTGAGAATGCGATTCTGGTGTCGAGGGTCGTTCAGCCATGGCCAGGAGCTTGAGGGAGGAAATGGGTCGAGAGAAAATGTACGGGAAAGGCCAAGTAAGTGGGGAAAAGTACGTAAAAGCAAAAGGATATGGGGTAGGAAATGATAGAAATTTAGCTGGGTGGGAAAGAAAGCGATGGATGGAGGGAGAGAGGAGCAGTCTTCTGAGCATAGAACTGTGAAGAAGGAAGGAAGAAGAAAGACGAGGCTTTTTTAGTAGGGAACATGCGGTTGTTGTCGGTTTAGGAGGAGTTGCGAATTTGCCATAGGGTGAGAAGGTTAAGGATGATTTCAGAAGAGCCATCTGGGGCCTGGTTTTGCTCGACTCTTGGAGAGGCTTGCTTGCTGACAAGTGGCCTCTCCTTCGTCAAGAATCAGTTTAGGACGTACCTTTTCAGTACGGCCTACGAGAGTATTTTTACACTGAATAACATATGACAAAAATGGAAGATATCTTTGTTTTTTGTTTTGGAAAAAAGAAAAAGAAAAAACAAATTATAACTATATAAGGATGAGACAACGGGAAGTAGGGCCGGATCACTTGGGACACAAATGGGCAAGCACCACGTGTTTCATGATAGATTACTGGGGTCCATCTAATTGTTTTGCAATTTGAGAGTGAGAGCATAAAATGCCAACGTATGGACCCTTAAGAAAAAAAAAATAATAGGCCCTGAATTTACGGTGCCATCCACCATGATCACAGAATTTTATTAATATTGGGATTATTCTAAATCTCTTGAGAATACAAAATTCACCACCAGAGTCCACTGTTTCACTTGTCAAAAGAGAAAACTGAACATATTCGTAATCCAAGTTCAAAACTGGTGAAACTAAAAATTTGCTCTTTTTGGGATGAGAAATTAATCCAAAGATTGCATGTAACCTTTATATAATGGACAAAAAAAAAATGATATGTTTTAAAGGATGAGCCCTATAAAGGCATCCAAAAACCATTACCTTGTAATTCATTATGTACATTACATATATAAAGAGAAGAAAAAAAAAATTGTCTTATCATTGGGACAACATCAGCCAATTAAGTGAGAATGTCCTCGTGAAAAGAATATATCAAGAAGTACGACAGTCGACAGCTTCTTTGGGGTAGATTTTGTTTTCTTTCAATTGCTCAAGAGCAACTCATTTTAAGGTTTTCCCGCATATCTTGATCTTGTCCAATCACCTGAATTCTCTAACCAAATTGCTGGAAAATGCTAGAGATCAGCCAGTTGAAGCGACTGCGGACTCCACAAGTCCCTCTAGTAGTTCCTTTTGCTCTGTAGTGGCACAAGCCTGCAAGAAACAAGCATTTCAGTTGCAAAGGAAATTATTACGGGTTTTTTTTTTTAATAATTAAAATAAATATATATATATAAAAAGAGAAGCATTATGTCTGTGAAAAACAGTACCTGGACTGCAGTCTCGATATCACCATCAAGGAAAGAGGTGAGCTCAAAGTTCATCTTTAAGCGATGATCAGTAACCCTATTGTCCTAGTTAGTAGTTAGAGGAATGAAGAATCAGGAACTTCCTCAAAACCTTCCAAGCGTATCAACACCAAGATGGAAGAACTTTACAACTTTTCTCAGTAACAAACTTGTACTTCCTTAAGACAGCCAAACAAACTACTCACTGATATATATATATATATATATATTTTTTTTTTTTCCTTTTTAAAAAAAGTAGTTTTATTTTTGCACAGGAGCCGGGATATACTATAGCCTTATGAAATCGTATGTCTTCAAAATCTCATGAAACCATATGTCTAAACTAAGGTCAAGGAAAGATGATATATGCAATGTTAAATACCTTGAAGTTGTATGTCCGAATCTTTTCTGCACGAGCACCTGTACCAACCTGCACTTTCAAAATAAACATGAAACATACTTTAATCCAGTGCCTAAAAGCAGAATCTTAAAACGTGTAAGCTAGAAATGATCCCGCAAAAATCAGAATTATGCTAAAGCACCATCAATAATTTATGGGCATACAAGTTCCACTGATCAATCCATAACCTTCACTGCCCAAAAATATTAAAAAAAAAAAAATTCCATAACCTTGACATCAAAAGTTTGATACTAAGTATGTAACGGCAAGTGGGTAGGGATTAGCAAGAAAACTGCTGATCCTCTTGCTATCATGCTTAATTTGTATAAATACATTTTCTGATTAAGATTTAATAACGTAAAGCATATAAAATTGGAACTGCTAGATGCATACAGATCATGATTCGTCTTCTCTAGGAGGAGCAAACTGAATCTTAAAGAGTTTTATTTGCTAAACAATTTGCAGTTTTTGAAAGTATTCTAGACAGGTATTGTTCCAAAAGTGGCAGGAAACAACCACCTTAAAAATAGACCAATGACTCTCAAACTTGAGCTCACTGATATCCAAACAAATGTAAACATATGAAACGTTACCCAGTTAGATTAGATCTCCAGTTATCTAAGTGTTTCTTCAAGTGGTTAGCATAGAGTATAAACCATTCTGCATAGACTGCATGTAATCTCAAGTTAAAATGATCGAAAATGACACTAGTGCTGTCAAAATGTGAAGAGTGGAAATATGCTAAACTAACTGTACCGCTGATTGTCATACTGAACTTCAAAGAGTGACTGACGTGCATTAGGTTGATAACACACCCAAACTACCCCCTAAAGAAAGTAACTAGAAATATGAGACGCCCCAAGGAAGTGTTGTGACCACATATGTATCTCAAATATCCTCTAAGCTAAGATATACCTGTGATTTTCGTTGACTGCTTATCATCTCTTGCTGCTCTCTTACTTTTATCTCATACCTGTAGTAAGTTCAAGGATGATCATAAAATGTAGTAAGATAATTTAAACAAAGATAGGGGTGGGGGGCGCAGAGGGCCAAACATGCAATTTTAAAGTGGAATGAAATTATAAGTTCTGAATTGCATATAACAGACCAGACTACTAACATATAATTAATAAATAAGAAAATACTATAGAGGATCATCCTACCTACTAAAAAACACAAACAACATTGAACTGAAAATACTACTCTTGTTTAACTTCTTTTCCCTTGAATAAAAACACCTCATAAAGGATTCAGATTTTTCCTTTTTTAATTGAAATGCTCTGACAAAAATGAAAACACCACAGGTTGATCTTCCGAAGTAATATGTTTGTTTGTCTGTCAGTATATATGGTCATGATAGAACAAGCAACGACGATGCATGGTGAAATTGATGCTCACAGTTTAGCTCGCAATAGCTGAAAAGCTCGATCCTTGTTCCGGAGTTGAGTCCTTTCTTCAGTACAAAAGATGCGGATTCCAGTTGGTTTGTGGACAAGATCAACAGCTGTCTCCACCTTGTTGACATTCTGACCTGAGTGATGATCATGCATTGGAAGTGACCTAATGAGGATTTCTCATTTTTTCCCTCCATCAAATTAAGCATAAAAAAGCAAATCACTTGATGAAAATTAACATTCACAATGTTTGCAGCTTTATACCTCCTGCACCCCCGGACCTTGCCGTTGTCAGTTCAATATCTTTGGGGTCGATTACAACCTCAACTTCATCTGCCTAAATCCAGATATAGCATAAATACAAAGAATATAGTTAAATAATGCCATAAAAAATAAACAACGCCATCCATGAAAGAAAATCAAAGATGAGACAAGCAGCATTAACATCACATCTACAAGAACAAGTGATTCTATAGCAGCCTTAGACTAAACTTTTCAAAAGCCTAGTCAGTAAATATGTATTTAGATATCAACATCAGGAGGCATTGTAAGAAGTTGACGGTCATTCTATGAAATAAGCAGCATGCAAAATGGATCTCCAAGCATACTTCCAAGCAGAAAACGTCTGCATCCCCCAGACTTGACTATAGAAACCTTGTGGAACTTGATTATCTCTCACTGCTTCCTAATACATGATATCCTGATTCCTAGTTACAGCTAAAAATGTATTTTTTTCAGATAAGTAGTTACAGCTAGAAACCTTTTTGACGTAAATAGCCTTTTAGGCACCCAGATGTAACTGAGGCATGTGCCATTTATCTGCTAAATCCACTCTACCTCTGGCATTATGGCTACTGTTGCAGTAGAAGTATGCACACGACCCTGTGCTTCTGTCTGTGGAACACGTTGAACCCGATGAACACCAGACTCATACTTCAATTTGCTGTAGACACGATTCCCTTTGATCTCCATCACATATGTTTTAAATCCTCCCTTCTTTTCAGTCTGAATAATAAGAAAAAATGCACAAATAAAAATACTGTGAATCACATCAAAATGATAGGGAGCATAGTTCTGATGGATCGTTAGTGAGACATACCTCAGAGCTTGATAAGGGAGTGTACTTCCAAGAATTTCGCTCACAGTACCTCTGATACATACGGACCTTCAGGAAAAAAAATTATAGGAGCATTAGGGTGCATTTCAGAAGAATCCACCACACTTGCTGCAATGATGTTTTTGGACATCCTAGGTCTTTCATTTGAGAAAGCAAACATGAAGAATGAAAGGCAGTCCAGAAGCAAATAACTCACAAACTCAAATAAGAACCCAGTAAATGTGTCAAGAAACAAATATATTCCTTGTATTCTGTAAGATAGACCGTTAATCTGGTGTCAATGGTTCTACACAAAAAACTCTAATTTCAAGGCCAACAGCCTTTATGTGTCAATAGAATTATTTTTTATGTTTTGCAATGTTGTATACCAAAACAAATCCATGAAATGGAAGGACAAAAGAAGCATGTACCTACAAGATCACCAGCCCATAGTCCGGCCTCATCACCACCAGTGCCTGCCCTTACTGCAAATGAAGGAAACACAAATTTTTAGAGTCGGAATGAAACCGAAGAAATTTGAGAATTAAGCAACATGGTTAAGCACACGAAATATGCGGAACACAGCTTGACTGCGACAAATGCTTGGGTGATGGATTATATAACCTAAGTTGTGGCTGTTATCTAAGTGGAGAATATACCCAAGATCAGCATATCATTAATTTCATAATGTTAATTGCAAAATGCTAACTCAACTAGGATAATAATAATGGAAAAAGCTGCACTTCGTCTCTGTTTATCTTAGCAGTTAAAATTTATTAGTTAAAATAAACACCTTCAATCAAATTTGATTGTTCAGGCAAAAGCTGCACTTTGTTCCTCTCTGTTTATCTTAGTAGTTAAAATTTATTAGTCAAAATGAACATCTTCAACCGAATTTGATAGTTCAGTCCACTCTTCCATAAATGATGGTCCATTTTTTGACTAAACGCATACCTCTTCATAAATTATATTTGGTAAAAAGTTCAATGAGAGAATCATTTGATGGCAGACTAGAGTGTTTACCTTCAAGCATTATATTTCTTGCATCCAGAGGATCAGTGGGTAGCAGAAGCACCTATCAATGTAAAGTGCAATTCAATGATTTGAGATTCCTAATTACCGGAAAATGAAATTAAAAGAAACAAAGAAAAAATATAGGACATACCAAAGTCAGATGAGAAAAAGAATACCATCATAACAAAAACAAAAAAAAACAAGAAAAGGCATGTGGTATATCCTCTGAAGTCAAACGTCAGAATGCTTGCCAAATTAACAATTTAATAAGAGATCACATTTCAGATCAAGTTTATCAATGCCAGATGAAGCTGCTTGAATTCATAATAGGTCAATCATCAGGTAAAACAACAAATTGAGCTAAAGGATTATTACACGAATAATATTTAAAAATAGAAGATGTTGAAACAACAAAGGAAGGACGTACAAGAATAAAAATAAAACAGAACGTGAATATGGAAAATACGAATTTCTGATTAAAAAAAGAAAGAAAGTGGAAGACCTTAAGTTTCTCCTCAAGCTCTATGAGTTGATTAGATAAAGAGTTAATTTCAGAAGCAATCATATCTGCCATATCCTGATCACTGCCATCATCTTTTGCTAAAGCTGAAATGATAGATATGGGGAGGAAAGTAAATGACTGTCAACAAAAACCTTAAACTTTTATTAAAAAATTGCAAAAGATCTAATGGGGAGTAAACCTTTCGTCTCTTCTAATTGCTTCTCACAGTCCTTGAATCTCTTAAAGGTTGACACAACCTATACGTCCAGACAAATGAATAATTATATCAGTGAAAACTGCACTGGCTGTTACAGAGTTTACCAAGTAAAACTCAGCATGAGAAAGAGCAAAATGAAATGAAGTACCTCGTCCAGCTCAGCCATAGATTGTGCCAGCTTTTGGTATTCGCTGGGATTTGAGACAACATCAGGATCAGCCAACTTAACCTGAAATATTTATTGGGTATTTCAAATGTAGCGTGAAATACTTAATAACTACCAAGATCGTGCCGTAATATGAGAATATACATAGTGGATATAAGAAACTAGGCCTAGTTTGGTTTCACAAACCTTTCAAATCATCTTATCCCATGTCATCTCATCTCAATATCCAAACAACATTCAAACACAAACATTTTTCAAATTCAAATTTTCAACTTATCAACTTTTTCATCTAATCATTACAACTTTCCCAAACTTCCAAACAAAACAAAAAAAATAATTTAACTTTTTCAAATCTTAAAACAAAAATTATATTAAAAAATTATATTTTAACCCTCTTTTAACTTTATAATTTTTTTATTCAACTTTTTCTCTCCTTTTCTAAAATCTCATAAAAATCTTAAGTCAAACCATTTCACTACTATTAACAAATTATCTCACTGCTATTCACAAATTTCTTATCTTATCTCATCTCATTTGTGTAACCTAACAAGGCCTAAGTTTTCATAGCTCAATCACCAAAAGCCTCAAATATCCCAATGGTCCACGCAGACAAATTGCTGAAAGAGTTTTATAGGAATATGTTAGTACAGGATACGATAACCGGGTTAACTACAAAGGGTCAACCCACCACCAAAATTCTCTTGAATTGTATTTTCTAGTAAATTCAAGCCCAATGTTCAACTTTAGGATGCATGTCAATCCGATCTCCAACGTGGGAGCTCTTGCTGCTGTTCCATAATTATAGTCAATAGCATAAATAATTGTGTGAATCATAGTACTTCCAAACGACCACATATGTCTCTCAAATATTCCAGCATTTCACCGACAACTCACCATTAGGTTATTATCCATTACTTCAATTAACCATAAACGATGCGTAGAAGGAATTTCCTTCCATAGGGAAATACCACATACCATTATTTATGGATCGGTCACACCAATAAGACAACCCTACCAGCTTCTCAGCTAAATTATCACATTTTCCCCCAACCTTCTCTGGTCAAATTGCCAAACACTTACTTTTCTAAGGTTCAATCAAATATTCATACGGCCATTACCCCAATATTTGCGAACCACTTCAATGTGCCCTCGCAAACGGTAAAACTCCACTCTAATCGAATTCCTCAACAGTCGGAAAATGCTATTCTAAATAATTCGATTTGAAAAGGCACGTCACCACATTTTCATGCCTTACACAATAACAACGGACTCATTCAATAAGTACAGTTTTCCTCGTAAACACACGAACACACAGTGAGCGAAACAATTTATTCAAAAGTTATCATGGAATCCATCAAACATACCGATAACTCTTTCCAAGTATTCTCTGCAGATTCCAGTTTCGTTATCAGATATGGCTCCTGCATTTCACCAAATTAACAACGCGACATAAGCATGACATTCACAGAACCCTCATGCAGAATGTTTCCCCCGAAAAATACATTTCAAGGAAATTCATTCTCAGAGTGAAAAGAAAAAAATCAAAAATCAAAATCAAAACGTTTTCGGGTGAGGTATTGCACAGACCGCCATGCAAACGAATCTTCGAGCTCTGTGTATATGCATAGGTCGAAGGCTGAGATTAACTCCCCAGGATTTCTCACATAAGCGAACCCGTTCTGGGAATCGATTCAAAGTTGCTAGAACTCGACTTGTTGAGCTCGTTGTTAAGCTATTCATAGCTGCGTTTTTCAGCAGAATATTTTGAGGAGTAGAGCCAGTGCGAGCGGTTCGAGTCGAATAGTAGAGTTTCGAATCTAAACCCCTCAGCTGGATAAGGTTTACGGCTGCCTTTGGATCGAAAATGTCTGGCCTTCTTTTCAAGTTTTCCCTTTCTATATTTTTCCCCTCACGAAAGCCTCTAGCTATTTAGAGCAATGCAGTGGGTTGAATAAAGTTTGATCAAAATTTAATTAAAAGATTAACTTTTATAAATTTAACTAGTCACGTTATAACAATATTAAATAATCGACTTAACAAATTTATCATTATTTTATTAAAATATTTTTTTGATATTTTTTATTTTAATTATAATTGTAATTTGAATATTTATTCATTATTAAAAAATTACACATTAATTTTTTAACGTTCGTATTTTTCTAACGGATAAAATTTTTTAACGGTATTTTTTTTATAATGGTCATATTTTTTCAACAGATATATTTTTTCAATAATCATATTTTTTTCAAGTATAGTATAGATGCAAATTAAAGTAAAAAGCTACGCAAGGGATTAAATATGTTTAAGAAACAGAAATTAGGAAATTCAGCACGTAAGAATTGAAAAGCAAGAGGGAGGGGGAATTTTTCATGTCAAAATAATATTTGGTCAGCAGCTGGGGCTTAACAGATTTGGCCAGTGGAATTGATGAGAGCTAAAATTACTATAGTTTTGTTAAATCCACTACAACACCTTTGTATGCTTCTTTAGTGCAGGTTTGAGGGGTGAGACGAGAATTTTTAGTTTTAGATGAAAGTTTAAAATATTATTTTTTAATATTATTAATGTTTTAGGATTTGAAAAAATTAAATTGTTTATTATATTTTGTATGAGGATTTGAAAAATGTGTAATGATGAGATGAGATGAGATGAAATAAGAATTTTATGTTTTATCTCAACCCCTAAACCTGTCTAGTCAAATGTTGGCCAAATTTTAACTCTATTGAGCCCACTAGTAGTGCTCTTAGATAGGTACAATTTAGCTAAGGATTTAAAAAGAAAAAAAGAAAAGAAAAAAGCCACTACAAGAATTATTGCCTTTTGTCATGAATTCTTTTTCCAAGACACACGGTCGTGGCAAATAAGTACCGAATGGCACGAAAACCTTTTGTGGGAAATAAAACAAGCTTATTTCCACGAAATATTATCGGCAAGTAAATGTTTGTGGGGAAAAAATGTTTTTACTGCGAAACTTTAACTTTTGCAGCGAATTGTTATCGCCGCAAATAGTTTGGTAAAAAATTTAATCTTTCTGTAGGATATAAGCTTGTTGCGACGAAATTCTCGACTTTTTGCGGCGATATGTTGTCGCCGCAAATAGAATTACGGTAATTAATTATGACTTCTTGGGTTATTTGGTTTTCACGGCAGTATTATGTATTATTGCGGGGATTAAAAGTCGTCGCAAAAGGTAATAAAACGCCTAAGACTGGGTTTGGATAGCGAGAAGTGTTGAGAAGTATTGTGAATAGTTGTGAGTAGAGATTGTAGTGAGTTTGTGGGTCCCATTGAAAGTGTTTTGAGTTGTTTAGATGTATGAAATATGTTGAGTTGTTATTTTTAGATAGGTAGTTGAAAAAAATGTGGGTCCCATAAATATTATAGTGATTTTATGATAGTGATAAATATTATAGTGATTTTATTATTGTAATTTTATAATAATGATGAAAATTATAGTGATTTTATTTAATTTTTATATATAATAGTGATAAATATTATAATTTATATTTCGAGCCTCACCTCCACCACCGGTGACTCTCCCTCACGCTAGCGACCAAGCCAGCACCACCGATGAGACCCACGCGCAACTCTCTCTCTCCAAACAACCGAAACTCAACCGAAATGGGTTTTGGTTGTTTCTCTTCATCTGTGCCGCCGTACGCGGCCACCGCACCTCCACCACCTCACACCGGCGACCACCTCTCGCAGACTCAGCCACCACGAACCTCCATCTCCCTCTCCGTCGCACACTTGCATTCACATGAAACACTCGGCTTGAAACACAACAGCGAGAATACTTGAAAAGTGTTGAGAACTGTTTAACAATTGTGTTTGGCATGTAGAGTATTCTCATCCGTACGAAAATACTTGGAAAGTGCTGAGGAGACTTGGTTACCCAAACATAGCCTAAATTGAAACCTCACTCTATATTTTGCCCCTCACTTCTCTTTTCTCTCTCTCTCCTCCCTCCCCCTTGCAGTCGACGAAACCCCTCCCCTCTTCCCCCTTTTCTCCTTCTGCCATAGCCCAGTCGCCGGCCACCACTGCAGCGCTGCGCCACCACCACCTCACCGGCGACCACTCCTCGCCAAACCCAGCCTCCCCTCTATGCCTCTCTCTCCCTCTCTTCCTCCCCCAAAATGAGCCCCCTTCCCTCTCAGCTTCTCCACATTGCCGTCGCATCCCACACCCAAACCACTGCCGTTCGTTGTTGACGGCACTGATAGCCCCTCACAGGCTTCATCCGTTCATCTCCCAGCTCCCCCACGATCTCTCCCTTCCCCGTAACTCCCTCTTTCTCTCACGGGTCTCCACCACCCAGATCCGCCGCCAAATGCCCACCTCTCTGCCACTCCCTTTCTTCTGTGTCGAGCACTCGACACCCCCAACCCAACGCATCTCTCAGCCCCTCCAAACAACCCTTACTCAACATTTTTCCACGTATTTGTAAGTGTTGGATTTTTAAGATTTGCTGCATACTGAATGTAATATGAGGTTTAGATGATTATCTTTTGTATAATGGGTTGCATTGAACTCAAGTGTTAGGTGATAGAATATGTATATTTATGTTGGATTGGATTACATGGGCGACACTCATGTTGATATGCCTTATAAATTGAGTTATGTATATGAGTGCATATTGATTTAGTTGAATATTGAATTAATTGGATGCCCTGTATGTAGGCGTGTCTATATATATATATGTATATAATTTTAGATTTTTTTCCTAGCAAGGGCTTTTAGGGCTAGCCACTAGGCATTTTGCAGCAAGAGATTCATTTATGAAATTTCACGATGTGTGCTTAAGCTCTTGTTTAAACTCTTAAAAAGCAATGTTTTTGTGCAATCATTTGCATAACTTGGAAGCTAGTTATATCACTTTGATTTGGGGCTTAGTTTAGAAAACTTATGCATTTTTTCATTGATTAATTAAAGTAAAGGTAGTAGAGAATGCTCAGCATGTACCACAGCATGTAGTAGTAAAGGTAGTAGTTATATAAACTGAAGGTAATCTGTCAATGGAGGAACCTTTTTAGAGGGGGGGTATGCCTTGACCATATAATCTGAAGATGTAGCTGTTAAGATTTGTCTTCTACCAATGATCTTCTATTACCTCTCCAAAATAAAAAGCTGTTGTTCCTTTTGAGATAAAAATATTAGTGCTTGTAATTGAAGGTTCTTCACTAAAAAGATTATCTTAATTAGACCATGGTCATTGTTTCTCCTTAGTGATTGTTTCAGGCCTTAGTTTTTTGTGCAGTTCCCAAACTAAGTATGGGATGAACATGATGATTAAGGAAGGTTGATCTAGGAAAGATGGAAGGAGGTTCTGTTATGTGCATTATTGCGTTAAAAATATTTTGACAAAATTGTTGCAATATTTCCTTGACTCTTCAGTTGCTTTTTATTTTTTCAGACAATGTTAATTTGGGGACTGCTTGTGGAAAATATTTCAGAGTATGTTGTCTTAGCATTGCAAAATCCTGGTATGAAGCAAAAACAAAGCTATTAAACTTTTTCAAAGTCCTAAATTAACAATTTGGTTTGTTTTCATTTGCAATATTTGATTGTTTTCAGGTGATTCTAAAATCATCAAGAGCATGCCTGGTGAACATTAAGTTGTTATGAAGCCAAATCTCTAAAGGCTACCAATAGTTTGTTTATTAATCAATTATGAGTTGTTGTTTTGAAATTTGAGTTGTTGTTAGATTATGTAATTATTTCTAGTGTAGGGTTGATATAAGTTAGTGGCCTGAAATTAAATGAAGCTAGTATGTTTTGCTTGAATTGATGCTTAAATTCTGAAGGTCGTATGTTTTACTTGAATTGGTGCAATTAGATGAAATAATTTAATTATAATTTGATTATTAATGAAGATATGAGCTGTAGAATTGCAAAATATGATAGCTATTTATATGTAGGATGCAAGTCAAGTCAGGTTCTTTGTGATAGCTATTCCTTGAATGCTAGAATAGTTCTAGTTCCAATGCCAGTATTTTCATATTGTTTATACAAAAATATCTCCATTTTAATATCAAACTAAGCATGCCTGATTTGATATTTTGTAGTGAAACTAACTGTTAAGCCCCACAAAGAAAAAAGAAAGTATTTAACTTCTAAGTATCTTGGGTCTCTTAAGTAACAACTAATCAACTTCATTATTTTCTTTAGTACAATTCGTCAACAGCTGGCAAATACTGAAGACATACGTCGCGTTAGAAAGAAAGCTCCTTGCATACTCCCATCCATCTCAACTATTCTTAGACAATTCTTGGAGGATGAAATATTTAGTGAGCCCGTTTCTATTGGTGAGTTCCTAGTGCTAAAGATTCAGTTTAGTTCATTCTTGTTTACTGATGACCTCCTTCTTGTTGATGAAAGATGCTAGAGCTGTTTTCGTCTTAGTTTATTTATTAATTTATTTTAGCTGTTTTTGTCCGTCTCTCTATCCTTTTTTTGGTAGCATCGTTTAACTTGAGATGGATATTGCTTAACCAGTTGCATAACTAGTTTCAAGATTTCCACTAGCCACCCTTTTGCCTGCCTGTACCTGTTAATTATGTCGCTGATAGATATAAGTGGTTACTTTTGAAATGTGGCTATTCAATGTTTTGTTGTAAGAATTTCACTGAACATGGATGCATAACGGACCCTGATTAGTTAATGAGGATTCATAGAAGACCCCAAAATAATGGGGTGAATACCTGAGTCTCAGAAATTTCATTGATTTCTACTACCTTTACACCTGAATATCATTGATTAATTAAAGTAAAGGTAGTAGTTATATCATTTTTTCATTTACCACATCATGTAATTTCTGAGCATAAAAAAGTAATGAGCAATTTAGTACTAGTAGAGAATGCTCTAACATTAGTAGCAATTGCAAATTCACCTACACCCTTTGTAACAGCCGCTAGAAATTCAATGATGGAATTTCTATTGTCTTTAGGAACCATAGTAAATCCTATATGGTTGGAATCCAACTAAGAACCCATAAGCGTGTTAGAAACCAAAAATCCTATATGGTTTTATCCAAAACCTTATTGAATCAGTTTCTAGCATCGTGTTTAATCGTTTAATTAAATTATTTTCATATGCTATTAATCTTTTAAATTTGTGTTAGAACATCATTATCCAACTTAGTTAACCTTGGATATTTCATTGGGCCAATAGAAATCAGATTTGGGCTTGATAGCAACCCAAACCCTCTTAAAACCCATGAATTTAGGCCCTTTCGGTTTAAGCCCATTAAGGCCCACGAAATTAGCCACCTTAGCAATGATTTTGTCTAAAATATTTCACCCTCCACTTGCCTTATCAGATTTATTCAAGAGCACTTAAAATGTTCTTGAAGTGGATGACTAAGTGGACACCCCACTCTTTCAATTATAGACTCAAAAATAATATCTTGTATATTTTATTGGAAGAAAATATCAATACTCAAGCTCCATTTCAGATCTATCATCTTCCAAAACTTGTATAAATAGCCCTCCAGCCCCTTCCAACGAAAATCATCCCTCCTTTACACTTTGCTTTGTTAGAATACAAAAAAAATACTCTCGGGCAGTTTTTATGAACTCTTTTCCACGCCTTATTTGAAGCTCTTGTAAGTATTTTCTCATAAACTTTCCTTCATGAAAGTTGTTTATTTTTTAGTCTAGTTTACGTAGATATCTTATTTGTTCCATTTGAAAATCATTTGGTTAGTCAAAAGTTGTTTAAAACCCAGAAAGGTCATTCTGGGCGATAACCAGAGAGTATGTTATATTTTGGAGTTTTTGACAAAGTTAATGGATTGATCTTGGTCCGAAATTATTATGGAGTATTGTTAACATAGGTATATGATTATGGGTTGAGGATTTGTTGCATGATTAAAAGTTTTGGTGAAAGATTTTCTTAGATTTAGAAACTTCGAATCTGGAAGAGGAAAAACAGTTTCAGTTTTGAGAAAGTTTAAATCTTTTATAGTCTAATCTTATTGCAATGGCTTTGATATTTTTATTTGAGGATCCTAAGCTTCTTATGTACATGATATAATGTTGCTTTGAAGATATTTGATATTAGTTTCAAAGATATGAAATTTTTATGCAAGGAGATATTCGAATGGGCCAAGTGATGATGTTCTTGGCTAAATTAATGTTTTGGTTGATTTTTAACCATGTGATCTTGAGTTTAAAACTTAGATCTGTTTTAGGACACCTTTTTAAACCATGTGATGTTTTGGTTTGAAGATCACATCTTTATAAGTCATGGATCAAGAGGTTGATCAAAACAAGTTAGAAACAAAAATCAAGGAAAATGGCCTATATAAGTTTCGGTTTTTATAGAATTTTAATAGTTGTGTTTAGTTTTAAATTCTTCTGAATTCATATTTAAGTTCAGAATAAAATCTACATGAGATATATAAATTTTGGTGATTTTTGGAGTTAGGATACAGAATCCTTAAGTTAGGGATATAATAGTCTTTTTCCACATGTAGAGGGTGAATTAATAATTTTACTCTTAAATTGATATTTTTCTATATTTCTAATTGTTAGTGACTAAGTTATAACTTTTAAAAATCACTACTTTCAGTCTCTCGTGATCGCACTTGAGTTTTGCCTAGAAACGCGAAGACAGAGGTAAGTTAGCTTTTAACTTACTAGCAGTTTACTATGTATGGGTGATAAGTAAATGAACTACAGTATATGTATGTATGTTATTATATGTGCTATGCCAAGTCATTACATGTTTATATGTTACATATAATTTATTCTGTCATGAATTATTCATCTGCTACACAAGATATTCTGTCACGTATTGCTAAACATTGCAAGTAGTATGGATACATACAATCTAAGGAGATTCTGTCTAAGGAGATTGGAAATTCCTAAGTGTGTCCATCGTGACCCTCCAATCTTTCCTGGGAATCTAGAAGTTCTGTCTAGGAAAGATTGATCTTTCCTGGGAACTTACTTAGTGAGTACTATTCATTTCTACGATAAAAATTCATCAAGATATTATCAGAAAAAAAAAATGGAATGTCATGTATGTCATGTAATGTATATTCACTGTTGCAAGCATGTTATGTTAAAAATGTAATGTTGTGTTACATCAGGGCTTTTGTCCTTTCATATTCAAGTCACATTCTGTTTCTAATACAGTTTATGTATTTCAAGAACAATCATGTTAAGTTATTCATGTCAATCACGATCCTAAGTACTAGGATGGAAAAATATCCTAGTAAAACTCTTTTGTTCACGCTGGAGTGTCTAAATAGGTGTGAAATTCCCTGGGTTGACGAAGTATAGTCAACATGTTGCGAATGGAACCTAACTAGCTGGTCACCGGAGCGCACCAGGCACTAACGCCGATGGAGCCACATTTTATTTTAATAAGTCATGGGGCCACAACAACTGTGGAGCATGAAGTATGGGGTCACAGCAATTGTGGCACATACACTACGTGAGACACAGCAATTGTGACACGTAGAATACATAGGGCCACAACAATTGTGGAGTATGTATTAACGCACTCACAGCTGGTGTAGATACCTGTGTTGTGATGCGGTAATCGGCAGGGACACATGGCTCTAGGGGACCCATGTAGCACCCACATGTTACGTTAATCAAGTTAAATGAAAAAGAATTCAAACTCATGTTATGCTCAAGCTCATGTTCATGTTATGTTTCAAGTTCATGTCAAGTTAAGTCAAGTAAGATCAAATCTATGACAATGTTATGTTTCAAGTTCATGTCACGTTAAGTCAAGTCAGATCAAGTCTATGACAAGTAAGTTAAGTTCAGTTCATTCATGTTCATGTTATGTTTCAAGTTTAAGTTATGCCATATGCTATGATTACTTACGATTTTGATTATGTACTTATGCTTTTACTGTCATGCATGCATTATTAACCTGTGTGTATGTTTTATGTTAACTTGCTGAGATTTGTAATCAAATCTCACTATGGTAGTCCCAACTACCATTCCCCCCGAATGGTAGATTTTGTTACAGGATCTAAAGAAGAACTGGGAAACAGCCAACTAGACACGGTCGATTAAGCGACAGTGCGGCTTCAAGGTTAATATAGTAGTTAACTTAAATTACTATATGTACTATGAAGTTACATCTTCAGTACTCATTTGATCACAATCATTTTAGACTAGTATTGTGATCTCTGATGTTTAGTATGCCTTTATGTATGAAGTATACTTTAAGCATTTTGGGATATTTGAATTTGGTGCATAGTATTGCTAAAGAAAAAATTATCCACTGCGAATATTGCATAATGCTAGATGTATGTTAAGAACATTGCATCTTATATGTCATGAACGGAGATAGGTAACCTTGTGTTGCATGTCTCGACGCTTCAAATGTCCGTCCAATCCCAAGCGGAATTTGGGGGCGTCACAGGTGGTATCAGAGCAATACGTCTCTAGGTTATAAATCCACATGTCCTTAGGAAATGCACCAAATATTAGGCTTGATATTTTAGTCTTCATTAGGCTTGAATTTCTATTAGTATGAGAGGTAGTACATGATTGTAATACATGTACTCGTGTGTTTTAGGAATCAACACATGAATCACGGTAGAATACCTCAGAACCCTGAGGGAGACAACAATCAAGAGAATCAGAATTTACCGATGGATGGAGGATTAGCTGAAGCTGTACGTATGCTGACTGACGTACTTAGAAATCAGCAACAGCAGCAAGCGCTGATACCCAGACCCGAAGTTAGGGGTTGTCTGTATGAGAAGTTTTTACTTTACCGTTACCCGAATTTTTTTGGTAATGAAGGGCCACTGAGAGCTGAGAAATGGATTATGGATCTTGAGAGGACCTACGAGATCTGTGGATGTACTGAAGACCAGAAGGTTCTTTATGCTGGATACCTATTTCAAGGAGAAGCTGGAATATGGTGGGATACACGTAGGCAGCTTCTAATTAGAGAACTAGGAAGTCTCGCTACACTATCATGGGAGAGATTTAAGGAAGAGTTTGATAATAGATTTTTTCCGGATTCAGTCAAACAGTTGAAAGCGCAGGAGTTTGCAACTTTAACTCAAGGCAATTTGACTGTAGAAGAGTACGCTGCTAAGTTTGTGGCGTTAGGAAGGTTTGCACCACACTTGATTTCTACTCAAAGGATGCAGGCGCAGAAGTTTCAAGCAGGACTTCAGCCAAGAATCCGTAGTCAAGTAGCTTGCCTAAGGATAGAGAATTTCCAAGAGTTGGTAAATGTGGCCGCAATAGCAGAGGCTGAGCAGAGAGGTCTGGCAATCCACATCAATTCTGAACGAAAGAGGACTATACCATTTGCTGCAAGTGGTAGTGCCGAGAAGAAGAGGTCTTTTTTCAGCCCAGTGAAAGGCAAGGGAATAGTGACAGGAGGACAAATGCCATCTGCTTATCCGTTATGCCCTAAGTGTGGAAAGCGTCATAGCGGAGAATGTCGTCTCGGTTTTGGAGTTTGTTATCGATGCGGGAAACCTGGACATTTGATCAGAAACTGTCCCAATGCTGTACAAAGTAGTGGAGCTAGTGATCACAAACCAAGGCCCCACATCCCAGCGCGCGTGTATGCTGTAACCCCAGGTGATATCGACGCTGACGCAACAGAGGCTGAGGAAGCTGGCGTCATCACTGGTATTTTCCTTTAAGAATTTATGTTTTATTATTAACTCGAGTATTATAATTTCTGTTATTAATTGTATCGCATTATATTTTTTTTTTCCTTTTGAATAGGAAACGTTAATTTATTAAGGTTCACGGCTTGTGCGCTTTTCGATTCGGGCGCATCACAATCTTTTGTGTCTACGGCATTTGCACGGTTGTGTAGTTTACAAACTGAGCTATTACCTAGACCGGTTGTAGTGTTAATTCCTGACGGGAATACAGTAGCTTGTACCCGTTTAGTTAAAGATTGTCCTGTAGAGTTGAAAGGAAGGACGTTGAAGGCCGACTTATTAGTATTCAGTCAAATGGAGTTTGACCTAATTTTGGGGATGGACTGGCTTTTCAAGCACTACGCTAAGATAGATTGTAGGAAACGAAAAGTCGTGTTTGAACCCCCAAATGAAAACATGATGAGTTACTCAGGTGCATCAGTTAAAGCCTCTCCGCTTGTGATTTCGGCTTTACAAGCCAGGAAATATATCAAGGATGGAGCCTCAGCTTTTCTATTGATGACTGTAGAGAAGACTGTCGAGAATATAGGAATCCAAGGGATATCCGTAATTGAAGACTTTCCTGAAGTTTTTCCCGATGAAATACACGGTTTACCACCAGATAGAGAAGTAGAATTCAAGATAGAGTTGGAACCCGCAACAGCTCCGACTCACAAGGCGCCGTATCGTATGGCCCCTACCGAATTAAAGGAGCTTAAGATGCAGTTGGAGGAACTTTTGGAAAAAGGTTTTATTCGCCCCAGTTCTTCGCCATGGGGAGCACCTGTGCTATTCGTGAAGAAGAAAGATGGATCTATGAGGATGTGCATAGATTATAGAGAGTTGAATAAGGTGACGATTAAGAATAAGTATCCGTTACCCAGAATCGATGATTTGTTGGATCAACTACAAGGATCAACAGTGTTTTCAAAGATCGACCTGAGATCCGGATACCATCAGCTGAAAGTCAAGGAACAAGATGTGCCGAAAACTGCCTTTAGGACAAGGTACGGCCATTTCGAGTTTTTGGTGATGCCTTTTGGGTTAACCAATGCTCCAGCCGCATTCATGGACATGATGAACAAAATATTCAGGCCCTATCTGGATAGTTTTGTGGTCGTATTCATTGATGACATCCTAATTTACTCGAAGAACAAGGAGGAACATAGAAATCATCTAAGTATGGCTTTGACTATACTTAAGGATCAGAAGCTTTATGCCAAACTTAGTAAGTGCGAGTTCTGGCTAGAAGAAGTGAAGTTTTTAGGTCACGTGATCTCTAGTGGAGGAGTAGCAGTGGACCCAAGCAAGATTGAAGCTGTAACAAACTGGCAGAGACCGACTAGTGTGCATGAGATTCGAAGCTTCTTAGGACTGGCTGGTTACTATAGGAGGTTTGTGGAAGGATTCTCCAGTTTGTCTGGACCACTCACTGCCTTGACTAAGAAGAATGTGAAGTTCGTTTGGAGCGATAAGTGCGAAATAAGTTTTCTTGAGTTAAAGAAAAGACTTACGACTGCACCGGTACTTGTACTGCCAGAGCCTCTTAAACCTTTTGTAGTGTTTAGCGACGCATCTAAAGCAGGACTTGGATGTGTGCTAATGCAAGAGGGTAAAGTAATTTCTTACGCTTCACGTCAACTGAAGAATCATGAACAGAATTATCCTACTCATGATTTGGAGTTAGCTGCAGTAGTTTTTGCTCTTAAAATTTGGAGACACTACTTGTACGGCGAGAAGTGTGAAGTTTTCACGGATCACAAAAGCCTCAAGTATCTATTTGAGCAAAAGAACCTTAACATGAGGCAGAGGAGATGGTTGGAATTAATCAGCGACTATCAGTGCGACATCAAGTACCATCCTGGAAAGGCCAACGTAGTAGCTGATGCTTTAAGTCGCAAGAGTAGATCTGAAATTTCATCTGTTCCATCGTCAGAAGTGAATTCCCTCTTATCCAGTATGAGGAAATTGCTAATCGGGAATCGTAGTCAAGAAATTGTGCTAACCGCAATCCAAGAGTTCATTCCATTGGATTGGGAAGATCTGAAAGACCAACAAAAGAAAGACAGTAAACTTGCAGAAGTCGTTAGGAAAATCGAGAAGTCAAAAGGACCAATGGACTTTAGTCTCAAAGAGGATGGGACTTTGTATTATAAGAATCGAAGGATCATCCCAGCAAACCAAGAGTTAAAGGAAAAGGTGCTGAAGGAAGCTCATAACACACCGTACACTGCTCATCCCGGTAGTACAAAGATGTATCAAGATTTGAAGCAACATTTCTGGTGGGAAGGAATGAAGAAGGACGTAGCTGAGTTTGTGAACAAGTGTTATGTCTGCAGATTAGTTAAAGCAGAACACCAAAAGCCAGCAGGTGAATTGCAGTCACTGCCAATTCCGGAATGGAAATGGGAGGATATTTCGATGGATTTTGTAGTGGGTTTTCCTAAGAGCTCAACCGGAAATAATACTATCTGGGTGATAGTTGATCGCTTGACGAAAAGTGCTCATTTCATACCCATCAAGAATACGGATTCTCTAGAAAGATTGACGAGAATTTACATAGCAGAGATTGTCAGATTGCATGGAGTGCCGAAGACGATTGTGTCAGATAGAGACTCTCGTTTTACGTCACGATTCTGGCAAAGCTTACAAGATTCGATGGGTTCTCATTTGAAGTTCAGTAGTGCGTACCATCCACAAACAGACGGGCAAACAGAAAGGACGATTCAAACTCTGGAAGATATGCTAAGAGCCTGTGTTTTAGGTCATGAAGGAAATTGGGAGAAGCAACTACCTCTAGTAGAGTTTGCTTACAACAATAGTTTTCAAGCCACCATTCAAATGGCACCATATGAAGCCTTGTATGGTAGAAAGTGTAGATCGCCATTATATTGGGACGAAGTAGGAGAAAGTAAAGTGATTGGACCAGAAGTCTTACAAGAGATAAAGGACCAAGTCCACCTAATTAAAGAAAGGATGAAAACAGCACAAGATCGACAGAAGAGCTATGCTGACAACCGAAGGAGGAGTATAAGTTTTGAAGTTGGTGAATGGGTCTATGTGAAGGTATCTCCAATGAGAGGAGTAAGTCGTTTCGGAATAAAAGGAAAATTAAGTCCAAGATACGTTGGACCCTATGAAATAGTAGAGAAAGTGGGAGCAGTTGCGTATCGTCTGGAGTTGCCAAATGAGTTCCATGGAATCCATAATGTATTTCACGTATCCTCTTTGAAGAAGAGTTTTGGGAATCAGATACCAGCAGTGGTGGATCCCGATAGTGTACCTTTACAGTCCAACTTGACCTATGAGGAGAAGCCAATACAGATCCTTGATCGAAAGGATAAAGAGTTACGGAACCGCAAAATTCCATTGGTTAAAGTACTTTGGAGAAATCATAATGTTCAAGAGGCAACTTGGGAGAAGGAAGTTGATATGCGAGCTAAGTACCCTCAGTTATTTGACACCTAATCCAGTTTTGTTTGGTTCATTTAGTATGAGGCTGAATATATCAGATGTTGTATTTCATTGGTTAGATATCAATAAAGTATATGTTTCCATTCTAGAGTTCCGTAAACCTTCTTTTGTGTACCATGAAAATGGACGTTGGTGCACCAACACCAAAACCAATCAATGATGATTCATCTAGTAATAGACAATGGTTTGGCATGCAACATCTTCTTTGTAACTTATTGGGTGTTACTTGCATCGATTTCGAGGACGAAATCTTTTTTTTTAGGAGGGGAGTATGTAATAGCCGCTAGAAATTCAATGATGGAATTTCTATTGTCTTTAGGAACCATAGTAAATCCTATATGGTTGGAATCCAACTAAGAACCCATAAGCGTGTTAGAAACCAAAAATCCTATATGGTTTTATCCAAAACCTTATTGAATCAGTTTCTAGCATCGTGTTTAATCGTTTAATTAAATTATTTTCATATGCTATTAATCTTTTAAATTTGTGTTAGAACATCATTATCCAACTTAGTTAACCTTGGATATTTGATTGGGCCAATAGAAATCAGATTTGGGCTTGATAGCAACCCAAACCCTCTTAAAACCCATGAATTTAGGCCCTTTCGGTTTAAGCCCATTAAGGCCCACGAAATTAGCCACCTTAGCAATGATTTTGTCTAAAATATTTCACCCTCCACTTGCCTTATCAGATTTATTCAAGAGCACTTAAAATGTTCTTGAAGTGGATGACTAAGTGGACACCCCACTCTTTCAATTATAGACTCAAAAATAATATCTTGTATATTTTATTGGAAGAAAAGATCAATACTCAAGCTCCATTTCAGATCTATCATCTTCCAAAACTTGTATAAATAGCCCTCCAGCCCCTTCCAACGAAAATCATCCCTCCTTTACACTTTGCTTTGTTAGAATACAAAAAAATACTCTCGGGCAGTTTTTATGAACTCTTTTGCACGCCTTATTTGAAGCTCTTGTAAGTATTTTATCATAAACTTTCCTTCATGAAAGTTGTTTATTTTTTAGTCTAGTTTACGTAGATATCTTATTTGTTCCATTTGAAGATCATTTGGTCAGTCAAAAGTTGTTTAAAACCCAGAAAGGTCATTCTGGGCGATAACCAGAGAGTATGTTATATTTTGGAGTTTTTGACAAAGTTAATGGATTGATCTTGGTCCGAAATTATTATGGAGTATTGTCAACATAGGTATATGATTATGGGTTGAGGATTTGTTGCATGATTAAAAGTTTTGGTGAAATATTTTCTTAGATTTAGAAACTTCGAATCTGGAAGAGGAAAAACAGTTTCAGTTTTGAGAAAGTTTAAATCTTTTATGGTCTAATCTTATTGCAATGGCTTTGATATTTTTATTTGAGGATCCTAAGCTTCTTATGTACATGATATAATGTTGCTTTGAAGATATTTGATATTAGTTTCAAAGATATGAAATTTTTATGCAAGGAGATATTCGAATGGGCCAAGTGATGATGTTCTTGGCTAAATTAATGTTTTGGTTGATTTTTAACCATGTGATCTTGAGTTTAAAGCTTAGATCTGTTTTAGGACACCTTTTTAAACCATGTGATGTTTTGGTTTGAAGATCACATCTTTATAAGTCATGGATCAAGAGGTTGATCAAAACAAGTTAGAAACAAAAATCAAGGAAAATGGCCTATATAAGTTTCGGTTTTTATAGAATTTTAATAGTTGTGTTTAGTTTTAAATTTTTCTGAATTCATATTTAAGTTCAGAATAAAATCTACATGAGATATATAAATTTTGGTGATTTTTGGAGTTAGGATACAAAATCCTTAAGTTAGGGATATAATAGTCTTTTTCCACATGTAGAGGGTGAATTAATAATTTTACTCTTAAATTGATATTTTTCTATATTTCTAATTGTTAGTGATTAAGTTATAACTTTTAAAAATCACTACTTTCAGTCTCTCGTGATCGCACTTGAGTTTTGCCTAGAAACGCGAAGACAGAGGTAAGTTAGCTTTTAACTTACTAGCAGTTTACTATGTATGGGTGATAAGTAAATGAACTACAGTATATGTATGTATGTTATTATATGTGCTATGCCAAGTCATTACATGTTTATATGTTACATATAATTTATTCTGTCATGAATTATTCATCTGCTACACAAGATATTCTGTCACGTATTGCTAAACATTGCAAGTAGTATGGATACATACAATCTAAGGAGATTCTGTCTAAGGAGATTGGAAATTCCTAAGTGTGTCCATCGTGACCCTCCAATCTTTCCTGGGAATCTAGAAGTTCTGTCTAGGAAAGATTGATCTTTCCTGGGAACTTACTTAGTGAGTACTATTCATTTCTACGATAAAAATTTATCAAGATATTATCAGAAAAAAAAATGGAATGTCATGTATGTCATGTAATGTATATTCACTGTTGCAAGCATGTTATGTTAAAAATGTAATGTTGTGTTACATCAGGGCTTTTGTCCTTTCATATTCAAGTCACATTCTGTTTCTAATACAGTTTATGTATTTCAAGAACAATCATGTTAAGTTATTCATGTCAATCACGATCCTAAGTACTAGGATGGAAAAATATCCTAGTAAAACTCTTTTGTTCACGCTGGAGTGTCTAAATAGGTGTGAAATTCCCTGGGTTGACGAAGTATAGTCAACAGGTTGCGAATGGGACCTAACTAGCTGGTCACCGGAGCGCACCAGGCACTAACGCCGATGGAGCCACATTTTATTTTAATAAGTCATGGGGCCACAACAACTGTGGAGCATGAAGTATGGGGTCACAGCAATTGTGGCACATACACTACGTGAGACACAGCAATTGTGACACGTAGAATACATAGGGCCACAACAATTGTGGAGTATGTATTAACGCACTCACAGCTGGTGTAGATACCTGTGTTGTGATGCGGTAATCGGCAGGGACACATGGCTCTAGGGGACCCATGTAGCACCCACATGTTACGTTAATCAAGTTAAATGAAAAAGAATTCAAACTCATGTTATGCTCAAGCTCATGTTCATGTTATGTTTCAAGTTCATGTCAAGTTAAGTCAAGTAAGATCAAATCCATGACAATGTTATGTTTCAAGTTCATGTCACGTTAAGTCAAGTCAGATCAAGTCTATGACAAGTAAGTCAAGTTCAGTTCATTCATGTTCATGTTATGTTTCAAGTTTAAGTTATGCCATATGCTATGATTACTTACGATTTTGATTATGTACTTATGCTTTTACTGTCATGCATGCATTATTAACCTGTGTGTATGTTTTATGTTAACTTGCTGAGATTTGTAATCAAATCTCACTATGGTAGTCCCAACTACCATTCCCCCGAATGGTAGATTTTGTTACAGGATCTAAAGAAGAACTGGGAAACAGCCAACTAGACACGGTCGATTAAGCGACAGTGCGGCTTCAAGGTTAATATAGTAGTTAACTTAAATTACTATATGTACTATGAAGTTACATCTTCAGTACTCATTTGATCACAATCATTTTGGACTAGTATTGTGATCTCTGATGTTTAGTATGCCTTTATGTATGAAGTATACTTTAAGCATTTTGGGATATTTGAATTTGGTGCATAGTATTGCTAAAGAAAAAATTATCCGCTGCGA
Organism: Cyclocarya paliurus; assembly: GCA_029856935.1. Classification (NCBI taxonomy): domain Eukaryota; kingdom Viridiplantae; phylum Streptophyta; class Magnoliopsida; order Fagales; family Juglandaceae; genus Cyclocarya; species Cyclocarya paliurus. The sequence continues at coordinate 14,587,611 of CM056949.1, forward strand.
ATATTGCATAATGCTAGATGTATGTTAAGAACATTGCATCTTATATGTCATGAACGGAGATAGGTAACCTTGTGTTGCATGTCTCGACGCTTCAAATGTCCGTCCAATCCCAAGCGGAATTTGGGGGTGTCACACCCTTCACTCATTTTGCTAGAACTCTTGTGGCCTTATCTTGAAGTCTGTTTGGACACCCGCTGGGAAACCATAGTCAGTATTAAGTCTTGACTTGATTAAAACTTAATTAGTCGGAGACACTATTGTGACAGGAATGTGGCTAGGCGAAGGAACTTATAAGTTGATAGATGGAAAGTGCTAGTGTTAATTTTATTTATCATATACAAGTTGAATGTTGTGTTTGTTTGGTTGCATTTAGATTGGTAAGAAATCCTTGTTATCATATCATGTTCTTCTATTGTGACAAATTATGTACTCCATCTTTAAAATAAATAATGTAAATAATGTTGTCCATTATTGAAAAAGTCTTAGTATCATTTACTTGTCTTTTAAAAAAAAACATTCTGAAAAAGCAAGAAGAACCTGCATGCATGTAGGTAAGAAGAGTTTGGTCAGTTTCTTGTATTCATCTTTTGTACTTGGTTACTCCTATTAAATAAGCAAGAAGAACCTGCATGCATTGTAAGTTTTCTGTTTTCCTCATATCGAGTTCTATCGCTATTTTAATTTGTGATTTTTGGTTAGCCACTTGTGCGTGTTTTCGTGATGGAAGAACTGAGGTAAATAGTTCTGGAAATAGAAATCTGAAATAGTTCTTTTTCCACATGAATGCTCTTATTAGTGTCAAAGCACTAAACTCTTTATTGCTCTTAGGTTCTCATTAGGAGTTTTCTTTAAAACATGTTAGCACAATTTTAGTTCTTTTTTTGAAATTGTTATTAGTGTCAATTTGAATATCCAAGGTTTGTATATAATTTTTTAGTTTACGTTAGACAATTCGCGGCAAATACTTTTTTTTTTGTCGGAAGTAGGTATTTCCACCAAATGTTCTAGTGGCAAATACTATTTTTTGCTTGGAAAAGTTTTTTCCACAAAATGTTCTAGTAGGTAATACTAATATCCACAAATAAATCTCGTGGTAATTGCTCCTATTCCCACGAGCATAGACAAAAAAGGATGTGCTGTTGCGGTGAACTTCATTGGCTTTTGCCGCGAGAAGTGTTGTGAGAAAAGATACGTATTAGCCATGATTTAAACCTTTCGTGGGTTATAATACTTTTTCCGGTGAGTTTTATCCCACGAGCTTCCCACAACAAATTTTTGTGGGAATAGACTTTTTCTCACAAAAAGCCTGCTTTTTGCCACAAAACTTGTTCTTGGGAAAAACCCGTATTTCTTGTAGTGAACATTTAAGAAAGCCATCTTCTAAACAATGTATTTTAAAATAAAATAAAAAATTATTAAAAGTCAGTGGTTCAAATCCCAAATACATTTAGGATATGTTTGCGGGGTAAGATGAAAATTTTGTGTTTTGTTTTAAAGTTTAAAATATTATTTTTTAGTTTTGAGACTTGAAAAAGTTAAATTGAGATTTGAAAAAATTGTATTGGAATTTGAAAAAGTTAAATTGTTTATTATATTTTATATGAAAATTTGAAAAAGTTGTAATGATGAGATGAGATGAAAATTTTGTATGAGATGAAACTTCCAAACCTATCCATGTGATGATGAGGTGTTTTTCGAACTTTATTAGAATACTTAAATTAACAATCAATCAATCAAATAACAAGAGATAATTAACACATTAATTTTGGTAACAAAGTGAAACCCATTTGACAAACTCCTTAAAAATATAATACCACTAAGTCACCACCTAAGACTTACTATAGAAATTTAGTTCTTAACATCTAATTTAAAAGAACTTACTATATTATTCAAATAATTAAATCTAGCTTGCAATACCATGAATATCTCATTTGATCTCTACAACTTGGTAGTTTTGGACCATTGACTTTTCTATAATTTTACCATGAGCACCAACTCGATCTCTTTAATGGACTCCACAGTACTCGAACACAGGCACAATATGATGAATATCTATTTATCAGGAGAGGATTGATCTTAAATGCTCAATGAGTCTTTTTTGAGTTTTCACTCAATAATATAATGAACACGATGGTTCTAGCCTCTCTCCACACCTTAGAACTCAGTGTATGTTATTCTATATACTTAGGGTTTAAGTAGACCCCTTAGAAAGTACAATCCCTAGTAAACAAATGTTTCTCGAGAATTTCACTTGAGCTAGTTGTCGAGTGAGCTTTTTGTCTAATTTCCCAATTGTAACATTGTTAAACTATCTTGACCCAGTAAATGTTGGGATTTGAAAATTACTTGTAGATAATTGAGTTAGCTTTCCAACATGATCAATATCACCTCAATCCAATGTAGGGATCAAAAGTTATGAGTCACGACTTGTTTACTTTGATTAGGTCGATCTCATTGTGCTTGTGAATTTGCAATCTTTGTACTTTTTGTTCCAATTTCAACCTAAACTCTATCCAATATATTTACAACTCAATTAGACTAAGTTTTGCCTTAAGAACATGCCGACACATTATTTTTACAGTAACATTCAGCAACTACTCCATGATGGTTTCAGCAAGTGCTCCATGCATGATGGTTGCCACCATGCTGCAGTTTGAATATATAGGGGTATCAAACCTTTCGAGTCCCCTAAAAATTCAATCCAACGCAAAGTAAAAAGTTTCTAATTACACATATCTTTGAAATACCTAAAAGTTTTGCAGAATACCCCCATCACTTTTGGCAAGACACAAAATGAATAGTTTTTCAAATTGGTGAATCCTTCAAATCCTCGTAATTTTCTGTACAAGAAAAAGTATAAGAATTTTTAACAAATACAGTCACGTTGAAGAGTGGAGATATAACACAACTTTTAAGGGAATAGATGAAGAATCAAAGAGGAGAGAAGGCACATAGACATAATGAAGAGAAGTAGGGTGACAAGAATATGAAAGAAGCGAATATAACTTAATTGTCACATAGCCCGTATGTTGATTTAATTTTAAAAAACCAAATTCCTAAAATCATGAATTGACCAAAGTTTATCAAATTTCCGAATCGATACATGAGAAAATCAATTGAAATTAATCAGATCCATCGAGAATTGGCCTCTTGATTTGATAGTTTTTGTGCATGGCCCAATGAGACCTATTCTATGATTAAAAACTTTAGTTTTAAGGTGCGTTTAGATGTTGAGCTGAGTTGAGTTTTTTATAAATAGTAACGAGCTAAAATGATAGAATGAATTTTGTAGAGTCTACTTAAGATGAGTTTAAATGTATTTGAATGTTAAGATGTGTTTAGATGTATTTATGAGAAGTTAAAAATAGTTGTGAGTCCTACGTGTAAAGAAGTATTGAATTGAAAAATTTGTAGATCTCACGTGTAAAGAGGTTTTGAATTAAGATAAATTTAATAATTTAAAAATTAGATACTTAAATATTAAATTTAATTTAAAATTAGACTGAATTAAATTTCAAAGAGTTCAAGGGCCCTACTTTGCTTTATGTTGATTCTCAAGCCTTTTCTTATTTTCAACACCATTTTTGTGGAATAGCATGACGAGGTATGAGGTTGGTGGCTTTGAAGGTGGTGCGTTTGATTATTCATCAAGGTTATTTTATCTAATCTAATAAAAAGCATATAATTTTATATTAAATTTAAATTAAATTAGGTTCTTAGACAAAGCATAAGAACCGTCAATGTTGCCAAAATTATATCACCAAGAAAGTGATCGAAAAGGCTGGGCGCCGTATATAGCACAGAGACCCTCCCCACGATCACCCCCTCCACCAATTACCGAAGCCGGGCCACTCATGATTATCCAAATGGTACCTTCCTATTGGCTGCCCCAAAACTTTGTCCAGATATGGAAATATTAAAAAACAAAGAAAAAAAAAGTGTAAAAGTCTTTGATTACACGTCAGCTTCCATGACTTTTTTAATATTCGTTTCGATTATACTTTTTATTTTATTTTTTTATTAGACTTTAAAATTGCTTCACAAAATTCCCAAAATATAAAAAAGGGAGCCCTAGCTTTAGCGAAGCATTATCTTTTTTTTTTTTAGCAAAAAGTGTAAAAGGTGGCATGCATGACACTGTAATCCTTGATTTAGAGCGGTGGCAAAATATGTGAAATACGACGTGTGAATTTAATACGTATACGATATGGTATTAATAGGTTTGAATTTGATTTTAACGGGTTTGAATTAAAATAATTTAATCTGTTAAAATACGATTTATTAACGTGTCAATAACGAGTCAACTCGCTTAACATGAAATTAATCTATTTTAATTAATTTAGATTTTATTTTAAAATTAAAATTTTATTATTGTTAAATTATAATATTGTTATTTCTCAGTATACTTATATTTTTATTGTTGAGATTATAATTTTATATACCTATGTTCATATTTATTATTGTATAGTTTGTAATATTTGTTTTTATTATATGTTAAAATTTAAAAAATAGTGATATATATTTTTAAGATATTGTTGCTACAAATAAATATAGATTTTAACTATTATGTGAAATTATGTAATTAGGCCAAATGAATTATACATATTAGTTCAACTAATTTACATAAAACAAGTTTAAATAAATCGTGGTTTGTTAATTTATTTCTAATTAATTATTAAACGAATCAAAATGAGTGATACAATAAAATCCGTTATCTAAAATAGTTGGATTAATGTTTGAAAATTTAATACGTTTAACTTAATGAATCGGGTTCTGATTGAGTTATATAGTCGAATATTCATGAATTACATAACACGAATACAACCTAAAAACTTGATTTGCCACCCCTAAATTAGGAGCGTAATGCTGGCAGCAGATACCCTTTGGACCGTTTAGGGCAATGGAACCTTAATTTTTCTTATAGACAATATAACACCATACTGACTATATAACATTATTATGATTGATGTGACAGACATTAATTATCTGACGTTAATAATATCATAGGTATGTGACATTAACATGTTACGCCGGTATTGTTAAGAATGGATTAACGATACAAACATGAAAAAGTCTAAATATAGAGATAATATGTAGATAGACAAGATCTAGAGTGGGCGTGACATCGACTACTCAAAATCTAAAAAATAAAGAATACTATAGCTTTCTATGGAAGTCTACCAACATGTCTTGATACCTCCAACTGAAAAAATGATTGGTTTTAGAAGTGCGCAGGCAAATCTAGGAAGTATCAGTATATGGATAAATCTCCGAGAGTCTTTTTTTTTTAAATAATTTATAAAAATTTTAAATAGACAAGTTTTGTTGAAGTTCTTAAAATAAAATATATCTTATTTTTTTATCCGAGTACATCTTTATGGACTTGATCATTGCCTTTGAACACTTTTTTAATTAAGGTTATACTTGGTAGGTGAGATAAGATGAAAATTTTTAAAAATTTTGTGAATAATGTTAAGATAAAAGTTTAAAATATTAATTTAAAATATTAAAATTTGAAAAAATTGTATTAAAATTTGAAAAAGTTGAATTATTTATTATATTTTATATGAAAATTTAAAAAAATTGTAATGATAAGATGAGATAGAGATAAAGATGAGAAATCTCATCTTTACCCCAAACATATCCTAAACCCACTATGTATGCAAATGAAAGAAGCCAACATCAGACAAGACAAAGCACAATTTGCACAAAGTTCTGGCCCCCACTACAAAAAAAAAAAAAAAAAAAAAAAAAAGGAAAAGAAAGTAAGAAAAGACTCAAAAGAGGGTCGAAGCTAAGCTAAAGCTATGTAGCATTGGAGGAACCGACTGGAACTGCATGAAAATGATAGGCAATGCACGCCCAATCTTGTATGGCTACAGGCTACCCTCAACATCAACCCGCCTGAAACAAACACAGACAGACCGACCAACCAATAACAAACGGCATTTTGCCTTCGCCTTTGCAGACTTGCAGTTGCAAACTTGCAAACCATCAGCACTCCAAATGACACATTTGTCCCCAGCGTCGGGCCTGCAATACCAGAGAAGGCTCAATTTTAAATCCAAGGACATATGCGTAGTTTCGCGGGAGCTCCCCCATGTGTCGGTTACTCTATCCCTCGGTCGTCTACAGTCGCAGTTTAATGCCTTAAATTCATCACTTTTTTTTTTTTTAACTTAATTATTTCAATATATATATTTTTCAAAATAAAATAATTACCTTATAAAATCAGTTAAACATTTTTCGATGAAAAATGTTTTTTCATCCAATCACATTTATTTAAATTTCAGTTAAAAATTCAAAAACTAAAAAACTAATTTTTTTTATAAAAATTAAAATAAAAATTTATAAAAAATATAATATATAATATATATAAAAAATATATTTATATATATATATAATTTATTAAATAGTAAATTTATAAAAATTTACTCTATTCCTCGATCGTTTGTTTTTAAAAATTTTTCAATTCATTTCATTTTATCTCGTCTAATTATTACAATTTTTTTAAATTTTTATACAAAATAAAATAAATAATTTAACTTTTTCAAATCTCATTTTTAACTTTTATCTCATCTCATCTATAAAAATAAACAAAGTTTAGTTCTTAACTCTATGTATTCATTTTTATTAGTCTCAATAAATTTTATTTAATTTTATCTTTTATACTTTTAATAATATATTGTAAAAATGGTCTAAAATTTTATCCTGACAAGCTGGCAGAATAGGTTCCGAGGATGCTAAAAATACATTTTAAAAAATTGAATAATGAGTAAAAATACATGTTCACTTCTTTTTATAATTTTTTATATAAACATATTTTAAAATAAGAGTATTTGTATAAAGTAATATTATTTTTATAAATTATTTTATAAAAATATTCCTTATTTAAAATATAATTATATAAAAAATTATAAAAAAATTGTATGTCCATCCTCCTAAAAAAGTAATAAAACACAAAGAATTCAGGCACCCGAACGCACGAGGTAGAAAAAAAAAAAAAAAAAGCGTACGGTTTTAATACAGATTTTGGAGAGAGGCGGAGTGACATTATCGTAGTGAAACCCAACACTTTTTGGTCTCTCTGCTTCTTCGCTGCTCGTCTCGGAGGATGGAGCTGTCCGATCCTTCCAGGAGCTGGGTATAGTTCTTGTACAAACGTTTCTGTTTCATTCCTGGAACCTGCCTCCTATACAGAACCAAAAATTGAATAGAGAACAAACCGAAAAAACACAGAAGTATAGAAACCCGTTTACCATGGAATTGTACGGTCGCAACCAGGGGAGGAATAATGGGTCCCAACCGGGTCATCAACCGGAGTGGACCTCCTCAGGCGGAGATACCGGGCTCGAAGGTACTGCCAATTTGGTTTGTATTCGTATTTCGACTCGTCTGTATCTATCTTTTGCGTTTCAATTTTTTTTTTTTTGGGGGTGGGGGCTTTAGGGTTCTTGCAATGTGGGGTTTTGGTTAAGGTCTTTTGACGATCTTGGTCTTGATATTGGCGGTCAATGGTAGAGTCGATGTGGCGATTGGGGCTGGGGGGCAGCGAATCCTACCCGGAGCGACCTGGCGTGCCCAATTGCGTTTACTACATGCGAACCGGCTTCTGTGGGTACGGTGGCAGGTGCCGTTACAATCATCCTCGTGATCGCGCGGCGGTAAACTACTGTATCTTCGAAAATTATATGCATTTCAATTGGTTTTGTGTTGTTTTGATGTGAGGTTTTCAATGTTGTGTGTGTTTTATCAACACAATTTGAAGTAGTTGGTGCTATTGTTGAAATGGGTCTTGTAATTTCGTTTAACTTGCACAATTGAAGTGTTTTGGCAGTGTGGTGCTCCAACTCTTTTATGAACTTTTGAATGAACTTGGTATTTGTTTATTAGTTGCGAAATCTGAGGATAAGGAAAGGAAACAGAAATTGGAATTTTATGATTGCGCTGTTTTTTTCTTTTCATAATTTTGGTTTTCACATAGTGATAATTCACCTGGGCTGCGCTTGGGCATGTTTTTGTGTAATTGTAACGTTGGGGTGGTGTTTTTTATTTTATTTTTTATCCAGTGGCAAACATCCAAATTTTGAGATTCAAAGATTGATCTTTTTCATTCCTCTGGATAGTCTAGTGGCCCAGATTAGAGAGCGTAAATTGGGTTTTCTCAATGCTAATTTGGATTTATGCTGCTTAGGTTGTGGAAGCTGTAAGGGCTACAGGGGAGTACCCAGAACGAGTTGGGGAACCTCTATGTCAGGTACACAGTTGCATAGTGATTGATTGTAACACCTCAAATGGGCTTCTGATTGTTGATGACTTGACATTGCGGTTTCCTGGCAGATTTGCTTATAATTGTCATAATCTGGCCTGTATAATGTGAAGTGGTTTTGTTCCTTTTGTATTTATTATGTTCATTACTCAATGCGCAGTATTATTTGAAAACTGGGACATGCAAATTTGGTGCATCTTGCAAATTTCACCATCCAAAACATGGAGTTGGATCCTTGAGCCAAGCTTCACTAAATATTTATGGATACCCATTACGACCGGTTTGTCTTCCCTTCTTCTCATTCCCACATGCATGCACACAAATCTAATATCAGTAAGTCATGAAATCGTGCGTGTACTAAAATTGATGCACACTTGTTGTTTTAACAGGGTGAGATAGATTGCTCCTATTATTTGAAAACGGGGCAGTGCAAATTTGGTGTAACTTGTAAATTCCATCATCCTCAACCAGTTGGCACCTCAATGCCGGCATCTGCACCTCAGTTTTATCAACCGGTGCAGTCTCCTTCGCTTCCTACACCTGAACCGTATGGGAGTGCATCCACCAGCCTGAGTGTGCCTAGGCACCCGCTATTACCCGGTTCTTACATGCCAGGGACTTATGCTCCTGTTCTGCTTTCCCCAGGGGTTGTTTCTATTCCGGGTTGGAGTCCTTATTCGGTATGGTACAAGCATCACACCTCAAGATTGAGGTATGCCAGAAAGTATGTGCATTTCTTTTAATATCATTGGCTTACTTGCTGCAGGCTCCTGTCAGCCCAGCGCTTTCTCCTGGTGCTCAACCTGCTGTTGGAGCAACTTCTCTGTATGGAGTAACACCATTATCTTCATCAACACCTGCACTTGCAAGACCTTATCTCTCGTTACCCTCCTCTGCTAACCCTTCAAGCAGTAGCCAAAAGGAGCAAGCCTTTCCTGAGAGACCTGGTGAACTTGAATGCCAGTACTATATGAGAACAGGGGACTGTAAATTTGGGTCATCTTGTCGATATCATCATCCTCGCGATCGGGCTTCTTCAGGGACCCTCCTCAGTCATATCGGTCTTCCCTTGCGTCCGGTATGGCATAGTCCTTATCTGGATTAGACCAAATGGTTTTGCTCTTTAACATATTTAATTCATCTTTGTTCTTATGTTGAGACAAGGGTTTTGTTAGATCTTAGTATTATGAGCAGTAGGTTTTAGTTTGTTATTGGGTTCTGCACATCTTATTTTTAATAAAATCTTTAATTACTTATAAAAAACCTTTTTCCCAACCTTATTGATATTAGCAGTGACTCTAAACCTAAGATTTGGTGTTATATGCTTTTTTAGTGAATTTAGTCGTGCAATTATATTTTGGCCATTTACCATTTAAGCTGTTTTCTATAGTGACGGTCGATGATTTACTTTTGTCTGCTTAAGAGAATTGATCCTTTGCCTTAGAGGTATTTTGTAATTAAATTATTAGTGCATGATATGAATAACTAGGTTATTGACACGATAAATATATGTAGAAAATGGAAAGTTTATAACTGTTATAACATATTACACTTTCTAACACTTTTTTCGTTTGTCTGAAAACTTATTACTATTTCATAGAAAATTCAAATATGGTGGCAAATATCATATGTTCGGAAAAATGTTTGACAGCTGTGGTTGCATCAAAGCCATGGAAAAATTATTCTCAAGGGATGTGTCCTTGCTGTCTGGTTATGTCTCTTGGTTCAATTTGTGTGCCTGTCATACCTGTATTCCACAGTACAATGGCTGTATTGATTTTCCTAGTTCAAGAACAGGCTTTTTTCACTAAGTATTGGGTTAGTGCTTCATAACATTCTTCTTATTCTTGGTAGATCATAAATAGTAAACATCAATTTGAACTTTAAGGACCTTGAACTGTCCGTCAACTCGCTAATATTCCAATGAAGATGTAAATATCAATCCCCAACGATGTCCTCCACCTTGTGAGTATATAATGTTCTTGACTTGCATTGTAGTTCATTCTTTCTATAATTGCGGGCATTACTTGCAATAGGGAAGAGAGATTGTAGAATAATTACTAACCTTGTCATAATTTTACCTTGCTGCTAACCATGTACTCCCCCTTCTGATCTGTTCGGTGATAAAGTGAACTAAACTCTTATCAAGTTCTACATCTCTTTTGTGCATCATATTGCCATCTAGTAATCTATTAGATTTAAAATTTTCAATTAACAGATATGTCAATTGTTGCAAGCATAATAATTCATGTCACCTTCAATTCTCTGCAGTATTTTATTTCTGCACTATTTCCCCTTTCCATTGTTGACAGTGATGTCTTGATCAGTAAGTACATCACTTGCTTCGGACCATATTCTCACAGTGCATGCAGAGGCTTTGCAGATCAATAAAAAGTTTTTGAACCTATTTTTATGAGTTTTTTTATTTTCCAAAAACAGGGGGTGCAACCGTGTGCTTTCTACTTGCAAAATGGGCATTGCAAATTTGGGCCAACATGTAAATTTGATCATCCGATGGGGACAATGAGATACAGTCCATCTGCATCATCTCTCATTGATATGCCAGTTGCCCCATACCCAGTTGGCTCTTTACTAGCTACTCTGGCTCCTTCATCCACTTCTATAGAGCTTCGGCCTGAACTGATATCAGGATCCAAAAGGGAATCATTTTCATCCAGAATGCCTTCTTCAGGGAATACCAGTAATTCAGTTGGTTTAATTTTTTCTCAACCCGGGGCAGTTTCACTCTCTGAAGTGCAGCTTCCAAGCCAGATTTCTTCCACTTTAAGCGGCGTCAGAAACACCAGACAAGGGGGTGAGATTCGTCGTTCAAGCTAATGCAAAACCTTAGAAGTCATTCTTCATTGTCTTCTGAACTTGGTTAGAGCTCAGCAAGTGTTTAGTGGTCAATTGTGCAGAGTCCCCACTTTGCACTGTTAAGGATTATCAACCATATAATTAACCAATTTGGTTTACCTCACACTTGGACTCATCATCTCTGGTTCTCATTCCATTTATGTACAGTCATGAATATCTATACGTTGTAATATTTATACATTTAAAATATTAAAGCAAGGAAGCGTTTTTAGATTTGCTGTACGTTGTCAAAAAGGTCTATATATGGTTGATGATATTGTTTACATGCATGCTCGTTGATTTGTAAGGGGTTGCTATTTGGATGAGTATCGGATAAGAAGCTTGAAGCTTAATTTCCATGCAGGTCTCAGACACGCCGCACTGCTGCCCTCCATGGCTAACCAGTAGACACTGCCTGCAGAATTTTTATATCCCCATCACATAGCATTAAAATCCCCAAATAGCAACATCGACAGCCACTGATTTGCAACAACAGCAGAAGTACACAGTTTGCACCCAAGTAACCCAACCCACTCAGAAATCAGAATACGATATTGTTTCGATAATATCGTAGCTGTGATTTTTTTTTCCCAAAGAGCAGTTTGAAGTTGCTGCATACTATTTACATGACATAATTTGATTTGTAAGATTTAAATTTTAAAATTTATCTTTAAAATTAAATTATGCCAGACGGATGATATGTAGTATAAAAGCTTTCAAATAGAATAATTCTTTTTCAAATATTAAATCTAGAAAAATATAGTGGCTTTGTTACCTAAAAAATTAGACTTCAAATCTATGCTCTAAAAAATGTATTGTTAGTTGTCAAGGTTATTTGACAAGGGTATGAAGCCTCAAAATATCTGTGTTGACAGTTGACACTCTTTTCCAAAATAGTAGTTATGGAAGGTTGTATACAGCTCTAGCGACGAGTGAGATATTGCCGCAATATATACATGCACTTGTTTTACATAACTTAATTCGTAATGGCCTTATGGCCCCAATCCTGCCACAATGTTATGCCAACAAGTAGATTATAAGGTCGTAGGGTTATTGGGATAAAGTTCTTTTCTAACTTCAACTGGAGAAAATTTCCTTCAAGCATGTGGTAAATGTGTGTGTATATATATATTTTAAAGATTTCAAATTAAAAGTGTCATGTATCCGTTAATTAAAATTGCACATACTTATAATTATATGCTCAAGGGACACAATCACACAGCAATTTTTTAATTTTTATGGTTTTGCAAGCGTTGAAAAAAGTAAGGTTTATTATTAAAAATTTAAATTTTTTATATAAGTCTTATATTTATTTATTTTTTTAAAAAAATATGTACAATGCTTATGCATTTTATAATGACGAATATCATTTCTATTGGGTTAGAATTATGCACCGGATACTTAGCTGAAAATACATAAAATCCCAAATATATAATAGTTGAAAAATATTATATATCAATTTATTGACCCTAGCATCAATTTCGCAGGGGCCATTGAAATCATACATTAATAGAGTAAAGAATATTACGTGCCCTATAATTTCTAATGCAAGTACCACTTTTTGCAATATGGAAAGAAAAAAGAAATGATAATTAACAGATTCCACGTAATGAAACATTACGGTCACGTTTCTTTCTAATGCAAGCACCACGTTTCTTGCCTCGCAATCCCATCTCCTAAGACCCTTAATTTGTCTGCGACCACACACTGACACGGTCAAGGCGCAAACTGTATCGAAACCAATCGTTACCGTCCGTTCTGACGAGTAGTATGATCAACGGAAATGGGTGCATCGGATGACAACGCAAGGAAGACTCTTACGAAGCTCAACCCCGACCCTCCATTCTTACGCGTAGGAAAAATCAAAGGATTGGAGCATAGGGATGACGGTTTACGTTGAAATCAAAGGAAATAATCGATCAAGCATGCATGAACATGTTCATTCCTTAACTGGAAAGCAACCCCGGCCCTAACGTGCATATATATATGCACATATATGCTGCAGAAATATTTACCAATCAAACTCGATCCAGTTAACGAGAGAATTGTTTCTTTTTTCCAACCACGTACAGGCTTAATCAAGTACTTCCAAGATATCAACTGCGAAAATGGTGAGTTGCATATATATATATATATATATATTATTAGTTCTCTCTGTACAGAGCCATTTTTGAGTTTATTTGAAGCTTAAATTTTGAATACGATTTGAGTTTTAATTAGGAACTTAAGGTTTAGATATTGGACTAATAATTTTTGTACTTCTGGTATTCCCCTGCAGCCTCTTTCACTCAAGATTGAGGTATTGTTTTGTTTTGCTTTTTCTTATTTATTTATACATATTTAAATAGACAATCTCTGTTAAATGAATTAATTTCAAGCTGCTTGCACTCACCTGCTTGCTGTTTTTCTGCAACAGAAAGAATACGTTCAAAACTCAGAAAGAGTAAAATCTGTGGATTTTCATCCAACTGAGCCATGGTAATTTACATATCTCCTTTAATTTCCCCATACATATGCATGAAAAAAAAAGGAAAACTTTCTATATCAAATTAGTATCAAACAAAATGAATTTTTCAATAGTTGCTGATCATTATCTAAAGTATATTGCTGCACAATGCTTAATTTCTGTTGCAGGATTCTTGCAAGTTTGTATTCAGGCAGTCTTTGTATATGGAACTACCAGTCACAGGTAAGCTGGCAATATTATATATGATAGGCGTACCTTTGACTGATCTTTGAGTACTGTTTCTGTGCTTCAAACACTTTTGACTTGTATTTATTATTTTTCTCTCTCTAGCATTCGGTGCTAACGTCCTTTTTTATCCAATTCCAGACACTGGAGAAGTCTTTCAAGGTCACTGAGTCCCCAGGTAAATGACACGCATAAATTCAACACAAACTAAAGTTTTTTTGACATTCCAGTACTTTTCCATAGAAGCTGTACTGTGCGTATTCTTGGGCATGTTTTAGATTGACATTCTTTTATATATATATATATGCATGTGCGCTTGCAGTCAGGTCAGCAAAGTTCATTGCACGCGAACACTGGGTGGTTGCTGGAGCAGATGACAAGTTTATTCGGGTATACAATTTCAACACACAGGATAAGACCAAAGAATTTGAGGCACACGAAGATTACATCAGATCTGTGGCCGTCCATCCTACCCTTCCCTATGTGCTGTCAGCGTCCGATGACAAAGTTATAAAGCTTTGGGACTGGGAGAAGGGTTGGGTCTGTACTCAGACTTTCGAGGGGCATTCGCATTATGTAATGCAAGTTGCATTCAACCCAAAAGACACCCTTACTTTTTCAAGTGCATCCCTTGATGGAACCATAAAGGTATTATATATAGGCCTTATCTTTTCACTTCTGGCATAATTGTAAACTGCAATTTTCTTTTTAAGTCTGTTAATGGCTCCTCTTCTAGGTATGGAATCTGAGCTCTCCTGCTCCAATCTTTACGTTGGATGGCCATTCGAAGGGTGTGAACTGCGTTGATTACTTCACTGGCGACGATGAAACAAAGCTTTTAACCGGTTCTGATGATTTTACTGCTAAGGTTTGCAACCCAGCTATCTCCTTCTTCTTCGGCTATCTAGATCAGATTTTTCATATGCACTTGTGGTTATCATTAATTTGAATCTACTCATTGAGACTAGCTATAATTTTATGAGAACAGGTGTGGGATTATCAAAGCAAAAGTTGCCTGCAAACCCTAGAAGGCCACCAGCACAATGTTACATTGATATGTGCTCATCCAGAGCTTCCCATAATTATTACTGGTTCGGAGGACGGAACTATTCGCATATGGGATGCCACCACCTATAGGTAACTCTTCATGATTCAAAATTTCCATACTCTGAAACCATGCAGGAGACCAATTGAAATACATGCGCGCATTAGAACTACTGTCGTCAGACTTTAATTGGTTCTGCTATATATTTAAGTTGGTTTTGGAAGTTTTAAAGTAATGCTCACGAATAATTTACAGGCTCGAGAACACATTGAACTATGATCTCGGAAGAGTTTGGGTAGTTGGATACAAAAATGGATCAGATCGGTAAGATTCTATCCTTCTAGCTTTTTGTGTGCGCTGTAGCTTCTGATCAGTCGTAGGAAGATGTACTTTAAGTCACTGTTACATCCAAACATATGAAAATATCTCTTCTTTTTTTAGAGAATATATGAATAATCTTAGTACTATGTATATATAATACTTCCTTGCTAATATCATGATCCCTACTCCCTTCAGGGTTATATTTGGTTGTGACAAAGGAACAATTATGGTCAGTCTGAAGAGTACTAATTAGAAGTGAAACAACTATTTGGGGATGAAAAGTACGTACTTGGAGGAATCAAGCTGTGATCATCATCCGCTGCTGTTGCGTACTGCTCTACTACTCTTGGTCCCTGTACTCTATATATATATATATATATATATAGGTATATATATATTTGGAGTACTAGTGTTTTCTTATGAATAAATTTGTCAATGAATGAAGCGTTTGATCACCTACCCCTGCGGCTGCTGCTGCTGTAATGTTTTGATTGTGTGATCACTAGTTAAGGATAGATATTATATATGTTATAGCTACGTACGTACCTCCAAGGATATTGTACTCTTTCTCCTGTTAATTATATATGCATGTGGTGTGTTTCTTTGAATTCCAATATTGGCTTCTCATCTCTATGTCCTAGCAGTGGAATGTACGTAGTACCTATGTTTCAATTAATAAATTCAGTCTGAAATATTGCAATACAGCACTGTCCTGAACAGCAATTGGAGTACCGCAATATTTTTGTGTTCCAGATTCATCAAAAGCTCTATATATATATTCTCTTAAGGCGGTACTGTATTTGTCACTCTTATTCGAAATGCATTACACAACATCTCTAACGTACGTCGAAAAATGTCTTCCTAAGAAGGCGGCCAATGTCGCCCCATCAGCTCTAGATGATGTCAAAAAGGCCGGGAGACAAAAGGCTAAAATTAGGGCTGTAAAATCAATGAGAGGTCCTCGTGGAGGCTTCTTCTGGTTATCATATACTCCATGTAACATGAATTAAATTAAGGAAAATGCTTCATGAGTGACCGACGCATGAAACAGTTAAATACATGCTATGTAGCAGCATCTTTAAATTCCCAGAATTTCAGATCGAATTTTCCCACACCTTCTTGTAGATTAATTCCCGTCAATTAAAAATTTATTTCATAGTTATAACACAAATGTGACTAGCGCTCAAATGTTCAAGTGGGAAAGATTATGAATTATAAGTTGTAGTTTTATAAAATAAATTTTTAAGGATATTAAGGTATCGCCAGCCTACCTTACTTCTCTTCCCTAACCCCCTTCCCCGCAAACCTCCAATGCACCACTAGACTAATTCGAACTCAACGTAAATTATTACTTGTTTCAAAATTTTAACCTGACGTGTTCGTGGACAAGATTCTCTCAAATTAGTGTGCCATTACCGTAAAATATTTAATTAATTAGATGAAATATAGTGTTAGAGGTCGAACTCATCTTTTCTGAAACTACGTAAAATTAGTACTGCTTATTCAAAAAGTCTTACCTATTTTACATTCGCTATCGTTTAGCTTTCGAATCATGTCATGTTGTTTTTTTCTACCATGTTAGACTTCGACCCTTAGATGCATGCCTAATTACCGACCACCACCAAATACGCACTCCACCGGGAGTCTCTTGGCATCTTTCTCACCGAGTGGGGCACATGTGTTGCATTCAGCGCTCGTGGCTCTCACACGCCACTAAGTTATGTGGAATGTTCCGTCGTACGTAGTCGTATAATATTTGTCTTTTAAAGACAAATCTCCCATTGCAAATTAGCTAACAGTTATAGTATTTTACAGAGCTGGGGCCTTGGTTCAACACACGTGACCACTAGGTCGATCCTTGACGTCGGAAAAAACCAAAACCAAAATCTTGCTTCCACTTTAACATTGATCTTAACGTAAAGGTCGGGGAAAAAAAGTGGGGTTTAAAACTTTTACCTTGTTCAAAAGCAGCTTTAACTTGAAGTGAATTTTCAAATGGAGTTCTAAGATGCCTCCCTCCCTGCCATCATTGGACATGGGAAACAACTTTGGTCCAAAAACACAACACTTTGAACCAAAAAATGGGAACATTCATATCACTTCAACATGTCTGATCTGAATCACTTTCGAACCCAATAGTAAACATTCATTCATCTCCACCTGTTTGGGTCACGTCGGCAGGTTATAAGAGTTAGGGTTTCATTGGATAATTCTCGTGACTCGTGAGGATAAGAGAGAGAACAAAAGTTGCTTGAGTTGATGGGAGTGCATGGGCTGTAAAGTGTAAAGGCCTGAATTGGAACCGGGCCTACCAAGTTTTCAACAAAGGTGAATCGTGTGAAGGCCCATGTTCATGACCTTGATTTTCAACTGTATAAGCTGCCATGGCGGGAGAACTTTTTCCTCCCATTGCTAACCCTCTTTTTTAAGTAGAGTAATGTTACTCTTCATCTTAAGTTTTGTCATTTTTAAGTCATATATATATTCATGTAACATAGAAAAACTGCTTAAAATGTGTTATATCAGGGGACAATTCTCTTTATTAGTGGCATTTTCTTTTTCTCCTTATTGTCATCTAAATGTTAGAATGTTCCACATGTGATTCAACTATTAAGATTATATTATTGTCATATGATCTATCGTCTATCACGTGATAAGTGTTACATGCATGGATGGTATCCATCTGACATTAACCCAAAATTCTGAAGAGTAATGCTGCTAGATACACATATAAGTTTGATATTTCTTTTTTTTGTAAAAAACTGGATTCCACTGCTAAAGAATAATAATAGTTTTTTACATTTTTTCTTAAGTAGGATTTGAGTAAACCAGGTGTGGGTGAATGATCTGGTTTAGAGGATCTATATAATGATCCATGCAATCATTCTCGGGCATGCGATCAATGTGCAGTGTAGCATATTTATATATATATAGTACTGACTGTACTGACATGTGTGTGAATATATATATATATATATAAAGGGTGGGGTCCCATATGTTTTCTGTACGCCATAATTGTGGCCACCAACTTCGCGCACACTGCACTAATGATTCCAATTTCCAGGCCCATTCACTCGATCAGCTTGGTGTTAAAAGATAGACAGAAAGACTTCCTGTGGCCTTGGCTGTTCTTTTGTTCTGTTCCAATCTTATTGGCTCAATGCCCCAAAAACAAAAAGAAAAAAAGATATGAAGCTTTATGAAATGGAAATCACAAAAAATCTGAACCGCTAGATGTATATAATATTTATGCTACATAATTATATATATATATATATATATATATATATATATATAAAAGTTGAAAAATAGAAAATACAGACCTCTTTAATCATTCTAAGTTTGTTTACTTCAATACCAGATAGCCATGCAGCCAAAAGGTAAGATAGACTACAGCAAATCAGTGATGATGAGCCAGAAGTTGACACTCATAGAATATATACTCTAAACATTATACAATTATAATAAACATTTTTTTATAATTTAATATTATTTGAGAAATTGAAATAAACATTAGTAAGTAGTATTGTAGGATTCATTTTATCATTAGCAAATATAATTAAATAAAAATCAATAATTTTATAATAAAAAATTCATTGCTGATATGATTATGCTCAACTAGGTAGTTATAATGGAAAGGCTTGTTTAAGACAACAGGAGATTTAATACTCGAGGGAACATTAATTTTGTTAACGGGAAAGAAAAGAGAAGGCATCTTTGGGAGCTTTGAAGAGACTGACAGACATCATGATTAAGTCGAAGATCCTTTTGTCCTGTTTTATTACAGTGAAGTTTGAAGAAAAAGCAATGTGGATACAAGTACTAATAAATTATACATACATACCTCACCCTACGTGCGTCACACGTCTATATGTTATTGTTAGCCCCTTATTTTGACCAATATATATATATATATATATATATAAATCATATATGCTTGGTCTGCATTCTTGAAATAAATTAAAATATGGAAAATAAAAATCAATCACAAATGGGCATTGCACACTTTGCAAGTTTCAAACCCAATACATCCCCCTCCTCCTCTTTCATGGCACAGAAATGTCCAAAGATCACAAGCGTTGAGACAGTACTCTGGTGAAATCAATTTGGTTTTTGGTTTTTTGGTTGGATGGATGCACAGTGGTTTTCATTGTAGCATCTAATCCAACTCATTCTCTTTAGTTTCCCACTTTGGTTTAGCTTTACACATAATCCAGACTTAATTTAAAGCAAGCTAATCTTTTTTTGGTTTCTTTTTTAGGGTGGCTTTAACTAACTAGCCATGATTATAGCACCCAAAAGCATTGCAACCCTTCAGGATTCCTGCAATTTCTCTAAGCAAAAACCATCTAAAAGGAGGTCACTCCCACCCTACCTTTCACCGAAAAGTGCAAGCACACCTGCATTTTTTTAATCTTGACTTTAGATTAAGCACATTATATACACTCATTAAGGTATGTTTTAAAGTCATCACCACCCCTTGATCCAGCATGATTTCCTGTGACTTTAACCTCAGTGCAGCTTTCTTTCCAGACAGAGCAGGTGGTCCTTAAAGAACCTATATTCCCAGTTTTTGGTTTGTAGAGTTTGTTAGGAGCTGAAGCAGTTATATTCTTGAAAGAGTGGCAATTATTTGGGTGTTGGTGGGAGTTGTGCAGAGCTATCAGTGGGAATTTTAAGGTTAAATTGCCAGTTTTGTTTTTGGTAGACATGGGTGTCGTTACCGTTGGTGATTTGAAGCCAAGCATGTCAGGGAAGAGGTCGTTTCGTCCAAGTTCCAGTATAAGGCATGCTGCTGAATGGTAATCTCCTCCTCCTCGACTCTTGACATGTTGTTATCTTATTTCTCTTCCATCTTCTCCTCCTTGTGGTTTGCCTTCATTTTGTACAACGTTTCCCCAACAGTAAGTAAATATTATGATAAATTTGCATAGGAGTAATGCAAAGCCTAGAAGAAAAGCAAAAACCAAACATGTTATGGAATTTGTCGTTTTCTTTACTCATGTCAATACATGTTAAGATTTAAGATGAATCGTCATTTTCACACTAAAAGATAGATCTGATCACATTCAACCACATTCTGGGGTCAAACATTTCAGCAATTGGAGCTACTTTGCATTCTATCAGTTTATCATCATCATGCGCTTCTCTCTTTTCTACATCTTGTACTAAAAAACGACATTTTTAGATGATTTTGGGGGGCATTCCTTCTGTTTTCCAAAGCTGCCAAAATTTATTGAAGAAAACTGCACCTAATGTCTCATGCCACATAACAAAAACAGAAAGCATGACTGTGACGGATGAACCGTGACCATGGCCTCGAAAACCTTATACGACATCAGCACGAGGTTGATCTGATAAATGGACCATATTCCTTGCTGCAGCCCTCGAGATTGTGAACTGCAATTAATGTTTGCCGGGCAATAATTTGTGCGTATTTACTATCCATAGGTCCACAGACAAAGTACGGACAGGTAGTACATTCTATCATCGAGTGTGACAAACCTTCTAGCTCAATATACACAGAAGAGAACAAGCATAGGTAGTTATCAATTTAATCCGGAGGGACCCATATGGCTGCTATTCAATCTCTGCAACTCAGTAAAATCTCCCAAATTGGTTCGTCAAACCACAAAGATTTCTTCATTTTTCAGTTCTACTTTTTTTACCGTTTGAGAATCTATTCATGTTGCCTAGAATACTGCTTGTCCAGTCCCACTCCTCCTGTATGTTTGATTTCTCAATTTTCCAATCTGGGCCATCCAAATCGAATCAAATACTAAAGATGGATATAACAGTACTGTCCTCCTTGAAGAAATTTATGAGTCTAACTCATTTCATAAAACCGGTTCTACAAAAGAGGATTGCTCATTCCTTATAAACATGCACAAGACTTTATCCACAGACAATGCTGAATTATTCCTCAACACCCTCCCTCATGTGACCAGTATTTTTTTCAGTAATTATCACGGGTAAGTAGTGTGAGCCCCCATTCGTCCTGTAGTAGGTTCTAATACCAAGAAGAAATTCACGAGTCTAACTCATCTCAGAAAACCGGTTCTATAAGAGATGATTGATCATTCCTTATAAATATGCTCAAAATTTTGTACACAGACAATGTAGAATTATTCCTCAACACTCCTTAGGTTTAAGCCTTTAAGGTATTCACACTGAGGACATGGCGGTGCAAGTTTACGGTATAAGAAGCCATTGCAAGGCTTCTAAAATATTGACATTAATGAACATGTATGCGTGCAAGAGTTTCTTTCTTTGAAATTCTTTCAACTCTCTGCTATCTAATTCATGCAATTCTTTCTCTTTCAGGCCAATATCTGATGTTTCTAGTGATCTTACTGTCGAAGTAGGAGCCTCAAGCTTTGCACTGCATAAGGTTAGATGGTACAACATTAGTAGTACTACTCTCTATCAATTGCTTGACTTCTAGTTGTTATTTTTCTTATTCCAACTTTTGAGCTGCAAATTTTCTATCTTTGAAAATTTGGGTTGTTTCTAGTAATTGATTGTAAATTAACCTGTTTGCACATTGTCTTTAAAACTTAAAAAAACTTCCCTCTATGAAATCCTACAATATAATATCAAATCATAAATCTCTCTGTCAGTGGTCCTGCATTTGAGTCCGTCTGGGATAGTTTCTAGCTCAAGTTTCACAATAAAAATTTCTCTTCGAGAACAAACTTAGCTGCTGGTAATGAAACTACAAACAGTGCTTGATAGTCTGAACAATTTTCATAAAAAAGTGATTGTTAATGTAATATTAAGGAGATTGAAGTGAGAATCGAAGAGGAAAAGAGAACCTCACCAGAAGCTTAAGTCAAATGATCATGGTTCTTTTGCAGTTCCCTCTAGTTTCTAGGAGTGGGAGAATTCGGAAACTGTTGCTGGAAGCAAAAGATTCAAAAGTTTCGCGCATAAATCTCCCTGTTGTTCCTGGTGGACCAGAGGCATTTGAGCTAGCTGCAAAGTTTTGTTATGGAGTAAATGTTGAAATTACACTCTCAAATGTAGCTATGCTATGCTGCACAGCTCATTTCCTGGAAATGACAGAGGATTTTGCAGAGAAAAATATAGAAAGTCGAGCTGAAGCATATCTAAAGGAGATGGTGCTCCCGAATATATCAAGCTCAATATCTGTTCTTCATCGTTGTGAAAGCCTACTGCCCATATCCGAAGAGATCAACCTGGTTGGCAGACTTATCAATGCAATTGCCAATAATGCATGCAAAGAGCAGCTCACGTCTGGCTTATTAAAACTAGACCATAACTTCCCTTTGAAAACGGTCCCAAGCATAGAAACAGAAACACCTGCAGACTGGTGGGGGAAATCATTCACAGTGCTTAATCTTGATTTCTTCCAAAGGGTTCTGTCTGCAGTAAAATCCAAGGGTCTAAAGCAGGATCTGATTAGCAAAATTTTGATAAACTATGCCCATAATTCTCTTCAAGGACTTGTTGCCAAGGACCCCCACCTAGTCAAAGGAAGCCTCTTGGATTTGGAACTGCAGAAGAAGCAAAGAGTCATTGTTGAAACAATAGTTAGCTTACTACCAACTCAATCAAGAAAGAGTCCAGTTCCAATGGCATTTCTTTCAAGTTTGCTGAAAACAGCAATTGCAGCATCAGCATCTACTTCTTGCAGATCAGATCTGGAGAGGCGAATTGGTCTGCAACTGGACCAGGCAATTCTTGAAGACATCCTAATTCCTGCGAATTCACATGGAAATAACCACAGCACACTTTATGACACAGAATCAATCTTGAGGATATTCTCCATTTTTCTGAACTTGGATGAAGATGACGATGAAGATAATCACTTGAGGGATGAAAGTGAAATGGTCTATGATTTTGACAGCCCTGGGTCTCCAAAACAAAGTTCAATTCTGAAGGTTTCAAAGTTATTGGACAACTATCTTGCAGAAGTTGCACTAGACCCCAACTCGATGACATCAAAATTCATAGCACTATCAGAATTACTTCCAGACCATGCTCGTACAGTTAGCGATGGATTGTACAGAGCTGTGGATATCTTCCTCAAAGTGAGCCACTCACTCTATCCCTCATAATTAATTAAACTGCACACTACATTATCATTTTGATCTTTCTTTTCAAAGTTGTGATCGAGCGCCAGCTTGTGCTTCTAATTACAGGTTCATCCAAATATCAAGGACTCTGAACGCTACCGACTTTGTAAAACAATCGACAGCCAGAAACTATCCCAAGAAGCTTGCAGTCATGCAGCACAAAACGAAAGGCTACCCGTACAGATGGCAGTTCAAGTCCTATACTTTGAACAAATCAGGCTTCGCAATGCCATGAATGGTGGCCACAACCAATTCTTCTTTGGTACAATCAATGGTCAATTCCCTCAACGTTCAGGCAGTGGTGCAGGAAGTGGAGCCATCTCTCCAAGGGATAACTATGCATCAGTAAGAAGAGAGAACCGAGAGCTGAAGCTTGAAGTTGCAAGAATGAGAATGAGGCTAACCGACTTGGAGAAAGATCACGTGTCTATGAAACAAGAGCTTGTCAAGTCCCATCCTGCAAATAAATTATTCAAGTCATTCACCAAAAAACTAAGCAAGCTGAATTCCCTGTTTCGGATTAATGGGATGAAGCCCATAGGAGGAGGTAAGGCTAACTCAGAGAGTCGATTTCCATTTCAGAAGAGAAGGCGTCACTCAGTTTCATGACTCTGTAAATGTGTAAAATAATAAGCAGGAGTGTATAGTAGTTATATGTAGTAGTGTGATTGTGCCTAATGTCAGATCAATAGCTTCTGAGTGTTGTTGATATTGGGTTACTGTGTTCAGTGATTTCTCCATGGGGCTTTGGAGGCAGGAACTCAAATCAACATTGAATGCAAGAGGTATGCCCGGATGTGTGAGAATCTTACAAATATTGAAATAGAATTTTGGAAAAAATAAGAGCACCAAAATTTTCATGTTTTAGCCTAGTTTGTTTTCACAATTCCTCATAATTCATCTTATCTCATCTAATTATTACAACTTTATCAAATTCTCATACAAAATAAAATAAACAATTCAATTTTTTCAAATTCTATAATAAAAATGATATTAAAAAAAAATATTCTAACAATAATTTATTCAACTTTTAACTTTAATTTCAACTCAACTCATCTTTATCTACGAAAACAAACTTAGCAGGTGATAGGTTATTACTCTCCATTCTACAAGGGCCGGAGTTCTTCTTACACTATCAAAACCGAAGATGCACTCATCTTATATTGGCTCTTCGGTTTTGCTAAAACCCATGTTTCCACATGACCTAGTGTTTTATCTTGTAGCAAAAACAAGCCATATGAAAACAATATATTCATATAATCAGCGTAGAATTATTCTTGTGACCAATAACAAACCCATAAACTGCAATTTTTCGGCAATGGGCAAAACTAGGTATAAATAAATGTATTAATAATTGTTTATTACATTATAAAAATTTGGCGTAGTAAAACAGGGACTCCATGGCCCAATGGATAAGGCGTTGGTCTACGGAACCAGAGATTCTGGGTTCGATCCCCAGTGGAGTCGTATTTTTGGCAGAGTCCAATTACCGAGGAAAACGCTACGTTTTTTTTATTGAATCATTAAACGGCGTCGTCTCTGAGGGCGGTCTCGCTAGTTAAGCCAGCGGGAATCTGCAAGAGCACGATCGTCTCACGCGACGTACGGTGTGTCGGTACTCGGTGGGATTTTCGAAATCTATCAAAACATTCTAGGAGAAGGCTCGTTCCCTTTCCGGTGGACATGCCACCGTTATCTTTCTCTCGTCTCGGGAAGTCCTTGCCATTCTCCGGGCTTTTCAGGTACTGACGATCTTAGTTTGGTTGCGGAGACAAAAATGTAGGAAAGGAAAAAATGAATTTCAAAGCGTGACATTGTTTTTTATCCCATTTCTTTCTCATCATTTGGGAACCGGAGAATACCCTTCCGATTTTTTCCTATTATAGCTTTTTGGATAAGTTATTTTTTATTTTTATTTTTTTTAAGGGAGCAAAAGCTCCCTTTCTTTATCAGTAATTGAAACTGTTTGTTCGCTAATTCCTGGTACCGGAAGGCCAAATCACTGTAGGAACCATTTAATCAAAGACTGATTGGAGTCTGCATATGTATTTTTTGACGTAGAGATTAATTCATCTACGTATTTGGTGTAATATCGATAGAAATTTCTAGTTTCTGCTGATCCATGTCCAAACAGGGGGAAAGAAAGACATTCAGAACGCAAATTATAATCGCTTAAATATCTGAAACCTCTTGCATATTATCTGGGGGCTTAAGATTTTGTTGTCATCGTAGCTTGCTGCTGCCTGATTAATTGCATTCAGCAAATGTATATAGAGAAAGAATGAGAGCCCTATTTTGTTGGATACAAATATTTGAGAATTTGGTGTTCTAATGACGAGTTGAAACTTTGTGAATGTTCAGAATGCTACTGTGTTTTTTGTTATGTGTTTTAGTTATGAACAAGAAAATCTGTCTCTCGCACGTTTAGGACTGCCTTATTTTCTGATCACGGAGTGATGAAGATTAGCAAGAAAAAAGATCCATCACCTCCTAGGCATCACCCAAGCCATTCCACTTCTACTAAACATCCTAGTCACCTCACAATGTAATAATAAATGATCCACCGATTCACCAACATTCTTACATAAGAAGCAACAATCCAAAACAATTAAGCCACGCTTCCTGAGATTGTCCAAAGTCAAAATCTTCCCTAAAGAATTAGACCAGTCAAAGAATGCAACCTTTGAAGGCACCTTACTCTTCCAAACACTCTTCCAAGGAAAGGAGTGTACTCCATTCGGTCTAGACAGCAACTTGTACAAAGAACGAACTGAAAACTTCTTGTTACCAGACTACCAGTGTGCTTCCAGACCATCTTATGATTCTTATCACTCTCATCCCGCCCAAGCTGTGTAGCATACAATAAGCCAAACAATTTAGAAACAGCCTCTGTTTCCCAGTCATTAATGGCTCTAGAAAATTGAACATTTCAATGGGATAAACCACTAGAAGTGTCCAAAATCTCAGCCACCGAAGCATCCATATATAGAGAAATACGAAACAGATCTGGAAAAACAGCACTAAGAACCATACCACCATACCATGGATCTTGCCAAAAATGAAGTCTGGAACTATCACCAACCACAAAAAAAACCTGTTTCACAAAATCATCCCAACCACTCCTAATACATTTCCACACCCCTACACGAGTACCTCTTACCTCATTAGAACTCCTTCCCCCCAAGCACTCCCATATTTTGAATCAATCACGGCCTATTTGCAATCCTAATGATACATTCATAACCATTTCCCAAGTAATGCTTTATTAAAGATACTCAGCTTTCTAAACCCCAACCCACCACATGACATAGGAGTACAAATCTTATCCTAGCTAACCAAATGAAACTTTGCTTCCTCCCCTAAACCTCCCCACAAGAATTTGATTTGATATTATCTTAATCCAGTGATTTGATTTTCATAATTATTAAATCAAATAATTTGATTTTATAGTTATCCAATCAAGAGATTTGATTTTCATATTGATCAGAAAACCCATATGGTTTGGCTCAAGTGGTAAGGACTTGGTCTTGGTGGTATGGTCCCTCCAAGTCTAAGGTTTGAATCCTCTTGGGTGCAAACAATTTCTAGGGGCCATTGGATTAGGGGAACTTCCCTTGAATTACCCGAAGTGAACTTGCAAAAAAATTCTTGCTTAGGGGCCTGTGCACCCTCGAGATTAGTTGGGACTTTGTTCTCAAACACTTGTGCCAATCAAAAAAAAAAAAAAGAAAAAAGAAAAAAATAATGATCAGAATATTTACCTTATCTCATTTCCATGTAATTTTTCCATATAATTTTCCTATAAATAGGGATCTACACTTTGTATCTAAACACAATTGAAATTAATAGAAAAGGAGATTGAGAAGAGGGGAGGGAGAGAGACTTTACAGGATAAGAAGGGAGAGACTTTTAAGGGCTTCCATCTTTCTAATTCTCAAGTGTGTTTGAATACAAAGTGTAGGTCTCTATTTATAGGGAAGAGAGACTTTATGGGAGAAGAAGGGAGTGACTTTAAGGGCTACATCTTTCTAGTTCTCAAGTGTGTTTGAATACAAAGTGTAGGTCTCTATATATAGGGAAAAATTACATGGAGATGAGATAAGGTAAATATTCTGATCATTATGAAAATCAAATCTCTTGATTTGATAACTATTAAAATCAGATCACTTGATTTGATAATTATGAAAATCAACCAATTGATTAGGATAATATCAAATCAAATTCTTGATTTGATATTATGTCTAACAGATCCAGCCCCCATTGTGGGATCACTTTAGAAATTTGGGTTTAGCATTAAGGGTTCTAGTTCTAGAAGATGCTCTTGTTTGAAACTACTGCTATCAACTGTTTCACTGGCTTCTGATTTGTTTCTATGTTTGAATGTGTTTCTTGTTAGGTACTTGAGGATTCCATGCTTTTGAATTTCAAGTTTTTGCTCAGTTTACGAGGTATTTTTTATTGAACAGGCAGCTTGAGCAAGAGATGGAAACTGTGATAAAGGTGCTGCAGCCCGGACCACTGGGAATTATAGAACACAAATTCTCTGCTGAAGCAATACATGAGGCACATGCTACAGTTCGTAAAGCAGTCGAGAATTGGCAGAGTAATGCAAAGCTAGAGCAGAGAACCCAGGTCTTGAAAGACTATGTCAATTATTGAAGTGTGTGATGTTTTTTCATTGATGCTAATTATATAAACTCTTCTCTATGCTTCCTTAAAGTCATGATATTCTCTCCCTCCCCCGCCCACCACCACCACCACCTCCACCCCCCCCCCCCTCCCACGGTTTATTAGTACTTGTGCTGCAATAATTTTCTTCTCGGTTTCCTTTGTTATTCTTGATGTGGGATGAAGTTATTATTTATTTTTTTGAGTGATTAGGAAAGCCTCTTGCGTTATTTATTCTTGACAATTGAAAATTTTTGTAATTGAATATTTGTCTTTATATTGAAAAATATGGTATTAATTAATGCCTTTTTTACCATTTATTATGATTATGGTATTCCAGTTTGTAATTATTTTAAATGTGTCAACAACATTAATATCAGTCACTTGTATGCATTCAGAAGTTATAAATCGTTCTACAGTAAGATGTTTGATTTGAAGGGCACCTGTTTCGAAAGCAAGCATTTGTTTCGTGAGTAGGAGGTACGGGCATATACAGGGCCCCAAACACGGATTTGCCTGTTTCTCTCTCATTTTTCTTTGTTTTGTTCAAAACAATCCTCAAAAGATGTTTAAATGGGGAATATCTCGGCCCTTGATTTTTAGGCACCGTTGAAACATGAAGGCAGGACAGGATGACAGAAACATGACCAAGAGTCAATAAGTAATTGCACCTCATGAGCTGGAGGGAAATTCGGGTGAGAATGGAATTAGCTGGAGGTGATGTGCCATGGTCTCCTAACTCCTAACTGTCACATGAACTTAACCCAAGGGGTGGTGTAGTGGTCCTGAGGTGAGCCATATAAATTGGATATCTTGGATTCAAAACTCTGCATTCACACTTTGGAGTTATCGAATTGAAGGATTTTCTTTTGAATTATTAGAAAAACTCAATCCCGTGAGCCTACGTTTGAGTAGTAAGAAGTGTTGAGTTGTGAATAATAGTGAAAAAGTAATGAAAAAGTAATAATAGAATATTGAATAGTAGTAAAAAATAAAAAATAGTAATAAAAAAAATAAAAAATAAAAAAAAATAATAAATACTAGTAGAGTATTATAAAAATATCTGAAATATATTGATATCAAACGTAATCGGCTAGAGTTTGATAGGAAAGACGGTCGGGGGACCTTCTAAGGCCTTTTATAGCCCATTTGGATCATGTGAAGGAACTTAGCCAGCAAAGAGCTGCAGATAATGTGAAGCCCAATGTCTTTGGGACTATTGCCTTGGACCTGCCGACGGCATTGCTTGTTTTACATTTCATGTGCAAATTTTTTCACAAAATTAGGAGCCCTAACTTTTAGCAAGTCAGTATCCATTGTCTGGGCTCGTGCATTTCCTTCCTCCTTGAATTGCAGATACAGGGCCCCAAGGTCAGGGCATATACAAACATATGACAGTTTGTCACATGAAGCAGGCAATAACAGGTGGTCATTAACTAATTCAGACTCTTATTTTTATTCTAAGTTGAAAATTATACGTGTTGGGCCTCACTCATCCATGGGAATATAAACCCAGGTGGCGTAAACATCCATAGTAATGGTTGAGTGAGATTAAAGTCGACATTTCTTATCAACTTGAACTGGTGAATGAAATATGAGTTCCTGATGATCAATTTACACAGAAAATATACCCAAATGTTTATCATAGTTTATGATGCTTAGGTTGCATACATACTTGACAACACTGAAACATGGTTCTGAGCTTTTGCTGTCAAGGAAATATTGTGTAAGATAGTAATGCCTATATATTATATCAACAAACACTACAATAGAAACGACTTATTGTAAAGAAAAAATATTGTTGCAAAAAGTCCAATTTTTATTGCAATAGAGTATTTGCAACGACGACATGTTGTTGTGTTACTCTTGCAAATGCCACGTTGGCGAAAGTCTATCCCAACGAATTTTTTTCGTTGCAAATTGTCAGTTTTAGTTACGAAATTTTATCGTTGCAAAGAAAGCTTCGAATTGGCAAAATATTGGCTTTGTGGCCGTATGCACGGGCTTCGAGCCAATAGCTTTTGTAATTAACGAAAATGGCGTCCTATGGTTTACTTTCGAGCAGAATAGTTTGTACTCCAATAATGTACATGACAAATCCTCGCGCGGATGCGTGTAGTCAGTAATTTGCATTGGGTGACACTATTATTGTATGTCTACCCTATATTCCAATTTATGTATTGTGAAACCTATTCACTTATAAACCACTAAAAACTTACTTGTATTTTCAATGTAGAACTAACAAAAAATTACATTGGAGGGAAATTTCAAAAGAAGTCAAAGTCAAATTGGAGGAAATTTGAAATAATCCAAGGGGTGGGCTCCGACTCCGTAGGAGTCGAATGCCCACCTCCGACCTCCTAATGAGGTCGAAGGTCAAAACTCATCCCGACTCTATCTCCGACTCCGATCAGAGTTTGCAACTCGAAACACCGATCAAAGTAGAAAATAGACTTTTTCAGACCCAGTGGCTGCCATTGTCGAACTACGGCGGTGTTGATGCTGCTAAAGCCAATGGAGCCACCTTCTGCGAGAACTTGAGTTGCCATTGTTGCCTATTGGACCATCTCCAGACTGATGGGTTTGTTGGCCATAGAGGTGTAAAAAAAATCCAAAAAATCGAAAAATCTGTTCGGACTGGCTCGGTCCGAAACCGGTTTCTGGAATTGAAAAATCGGCCGGAACTGTTCCGGTTTCTGACATTTTTGGCCTGGACCGGACCAGTTCTATTTAATATATATTTTAAATTATTTTTTTAATTATATATAATATATATAATAATATAAATTATAATTATCTATAAGATAATGTTATTATAATTTATAAAATAAAATTTTAATCTTAAAGATGAAAATCTAATTGATCATATGCTTTAAACATAATATATATATTAAATTATTAATAATATTTTATCATAAGAAATAAGAACCAAAAAAGAAATAAAATCACTCAAATATTATTACTAAAATTTGATCGCCTAATAAATTCTCAATATATTTTTTTGATAAGTACATAAGACATTAGTAGATTAGTACTATTACTAATATATATATTAGTATATAATTTATATTAATTACAATTTACATTATATGACCTAATACTAATAGTCTAATACTATATTACTATTAGTAATATTCGTTAAGTCTATGTATAAATTAGTATATAAATGACTATACTAAATAATCACATATAAAATAATGATGTAGTAATACTAATACTAAATTACTATACTAATACTATCACTATAGTCTATCAATAATATAGTTATAATAAATTAAACTTGCTATAACAATAAACAATTAACAAATACTAATATATAGTTATTCTAATCACTATAATTAATACTAATATTTATAATAATACTATAGTCTAATACTATATTACTATTAGTAATATACTTTAAGTCTATATATAAATTAGTATATAAATCACTATACTAAATAATCACATATAAAATAATGATATAGTAATACTAATACTAAATTACTATACTAATACTATCAGTCTATCACTATAATACTGTCAATAATATAGTTATAATAAATTAAACTCACTATAACAATTAACAAACTCACCATAGCTATAGTTATTCTTATAGTCTAATATAGACTATAGTTATACTAATATAGTAATACTAAATATATAACTAATACTATATTATTGATAGTGTTATACTATAATAAATTACTATACTAAGTATAACTAGTTATACTTATATATTAGTTATACTAAGATATAACTAATACTAATATATAGCTATACTAATAGTCTAATATTAATACTATTATATAGTCTAATATAGACTATAGTTATACTTATACTAATATAGTTATACTAAATTACTATAACTAATACTAATATATAAGTAATACTAATATATACCTATAATAATAGTCTAATATTTATACTATTATATAGTTATACTAATCACTGTAACTAAATTACTATAGTCTATAACTATATATATATATATATATATACTAATCACTATAACTAAATCACTATAGTCTATAACTATGTATTAAATGTATTACATATATATATAAATTATAATTATCAATTTTCCAAACCATCAGATTTTTTTTTAATTATCATTTAAAAAAAAAAGAACCAAACCAACACGAAACGATGCTGTTTCCTCTCTAAGAACCAAGACTCCAAGTCTCCAGTTTATACGAAATTCGAATAAACCCTAAAAGCTAAAACAAGAACAAACGTGAAATGGCACCCCTCTCTTTCGGTCTTCCTCACTCTCTGCCTCTTAGTCTTTGCCCTCTCGACTCTGTCTCTCTGCCTCTTAGTCTTTGCCCTCTCGACTCTGTCTCTCTGCCTCACTCTCTGAGTCTCTGCACCTCCCCTCACGATTGTTGCACATCCCGCCGTTGGCCCCTCTCTCAAGTTCTCAACGCTGCGCTGCCCCTCTCTCAAGTCAGTGTGCCTGTAAGATTACCGATTGTTGAAAAGGATTTATTATCGATTGCATTACATGTCATCTTTATGCTTCTTTATTTTTATTATTTTTCCCAAATGAATTTGGATATAATATTTTTTTGATTTTTTGGCCTGAATAGTTTTCCCAAATGGCTAGGGCATGCTTGATCTTTTCTGATTGTTTGGCCTATTATTGGTGCAAATTATATTTTCTCCATGTAGTGTTCGGTTAGGTTTCGATCGAAGTATCAATAGCCTATTATTGGAAACGATTGGGTTTGATTAAGGTCCTGGAGTGATTTTTTTTTCATTGAAATAATTTAGGGTTTTATAATTTGGTCCTGGATTGGAAATTACTTTGAAATTTGGTAGATGGTATTTGTTTTATTAGGGTTTTTAAATCTGAAATTTAGGATTTTTGTGATTGTGTTTGTGTAATTGTGTGTAATTGTAATTTTTGTGATTGTGTTTGTGTAATTTTGTGATTGTTTTCTACTGGAATAACATCTGTGTCTTGTTTATCAATTGGGGTTGGGGATTTGAATAAACTGTGAAGGCTTAACAAAAATAAATAAAAATAAAAATAAGGAATAATAAACTCATGTGAAGTATAAAGGACCTGATCACCCTCATGTCAAGTCAATACTCCATGATTTCAATGCATCAAATATTATTGCAGATTGCAGTTATATCCTTTGTTTAAATTGGCTAAGGCCTAAGAGCGTTGGGAGGATGATAGTGAGGATGATGATGGTATTAGTGAATTGGGTAAAGGAGGGGCATCCAAGTTAGGGACTCCAACCATGATGGTTGGGATAAGAGTAGGTTGTTTGTAAAATTTCTAAAACTTTTTTACAATGCAACCTTGCGTTTCTCGGGGGCCAATTATGTCACTTGCAACTGTTTTGTATTTGAGCTAGCGACAATTCATGCTGCAATTAATTTGGAGTGTGTGGAAGGGCCTCATAATTTGAGAACAATGACATTTAGTATGAAATCTTGAAAAAATGAATCTTCATTATTGATCCTCAATACAAAATACATTGTCTAGCATTTATTTTTGAAAGAATATATGAGGATAATAGTTCGAAAGTTCTTATACTGGTGGATTGGGTTAAAGATGCATTGACTCATTTATACGATAATTATTATGAAAATAATGGAAGTGATGTTGGGGCACAAGATCAAACTATAAGCTAATCAAGCGAGGGACGGGCTAGTACTACGAGTTCAACTGCTGGGGTAGGTCAAGGTGATCTCAAATAATTTATCCATGCACAAATTAAGCAGCGTTTGGAGTCGGAGAACTATTTGGAGAGTAAATCTGAACTGGAGAAGTATTTATCAGAAAAATGTGAAGAAAATGATGCGAAATTCGACTTATTGACTTGGTGGAAGGTTAATTCCATTAGATACCGTGTGCTTTCAAGAGTTGCGAGGGATGCTCTTGCAGTTCTGATATCTACAGTGGCTTCTGAGTCGGCTTTTAGCACAACAGGTCGAGTACTTGATCCTTTTCGCTGTAGCCTATCTTCACTTATGGTAGAAGCCATTATTTGTACACAAAATTGGCTCCGTTCTTCTATCCCGATTAACATTCGCACTTTAATGGATGATGTTGAGGAGTTTGAAAAATTTGATACAGGTATGTAGCATCATTCACATTTTCTTTAATTGTCTCTAAAGTGTATATCATATTTGTAATTTATTTTAATTATTATGTTTATTATTATTTTTCCCTTTTGTGTAGAGCTCATGGAAGACCTAGGGAGTTCTTCAAGACTTCTTTGATTGGAGATGATTAAATTTAAGATACGTCAACTTATATAACATCTTTCCTTTAAGTTTTTTTTTTCATTTAATGTAATTACTAAATTTTTATTGGAGCTAACTACTTGATTTATTTTCATACAATTGCAAGGTTTGTTGAATGAACTATTGGAGTTGGTGGATTGGTGTATAGCTATTTGTTATAGTTGTAAAGTTTTTAATTGGATGTTCTTATAATTTGGACTTCTAATTTAGATTTGTAATTTGGACTTTTAATTTATACTTGTAATTTGTTGGACTTTTAGACTTGCAATTTAGACTTTTGATATTTGGACTTGTAATTTTTTAGACTTTTGGACTTCTAATTTAGACTTTTGGACTTATTTTATTTCATAATAGATTTTTCTTTTTATTGCAGATTTTTTTTTCACTTTTTGTAATAGTTATATTTATAGGCTTGTAGCAGAATTTTTTTAGTAAAGTAGATTTTTGAAAAGCAATTTTTAGTAAATCAGATTTTTTTTAGTAAAACAGATTTTTGTAATAGTAACAGATTTTGGAATAAAAGTATAAAACAGATTTTTTTAAAGCAATCTTTTTTTTTTAAAATAGATTTTTAATGACAAATTTACATTTAAAAAAAAACCAAAAAAAGGGACCAGATTGAAAACTGGTAAAACTGAATGTACTGGTAAAACTGGATGTACCGGTTTAGGAGAGTAATCGGTACGTAATCGGTTTTAAAAAATACAAAATCAGTACATACCTGTTTGGTCCTAAATGTGAGATCCCTAAAATTATTAGTTGTTTTATTTGTTAGTATTGGCTAAATTAAATCAATTTATTTTATTTATTATTAGTTGTGAATTTATTTTTTTAAGTGGTGTATTTTATGTTTTTGTTTTATTTTAGTATAATTTCGGGTTGGGCTTTTTAATTGTAGTGTTTTATTTTGGGTTGGGTGTGTGTGTGTTCCTAGTGGGCCAAAGAGGGCGCCCAGCCCGAGTGTGTGTTGAGTGAAACTGGGCCCAGCCCGCTCGAAAGGAAAATGGCCCTGCAGCAATCGAAATCCAGCCCACGTGATGGCCCGACCCGCTCGGATGCAGCCCAGCCCTTCCCTTGAGTGAAACGGTGCGTTTCAATTTGGAAACCCTAGGCTTTTACATCTCTTTCTCCTGTGCCACTCGACTCCATCTTCATCCTTCTTCTTCATTCTTCTTCGGGCCTCATCTAATTCCAGCTGCCAATGCCACTTCAAGCCATGCGGTTCACCATGCATCACCGGCCACCTCCACCTCTCTTCTCCACCTCCAACTTCTACTTCACTTTATTGTGTGGCACTCAGCAATGAAGTTCGAATCGCACTGTCAAGATGTCGTTCCTCACGGCACCACACGTCCGCACCGAAATCGATCTCTCCTCCACAGCTTGCATGGCCGGTTTCGACTTCTCTACCAGTGAGCCACGCGACCACCTGCTACCACCCATTGAAGCTAATCAACAATGGAAACTTCAAAGGTCGAACCACCATGATCGGCTTGTATATATAGGGCCGAACCCTTCGAATTCTTCTGGGATTTGAACTACTGAAAATCATCTCAAAATTTAGTTGTTAGATTTTAGTTATGTCAATCTGTGTTAGAAAGATCCGAAAGTTGGGGGATTTGAACTTCTGTGATTTGGTTTTGTCCATAGAAGCCGTGAGCTTCATTTGGATCTTAGGAATTTTTGGAGTTGCCGAGAATGTAATTTTTATCTTCGTGTTCTTCCAGAATTTTTTTCCGTCTTCGATTGTAAGTAAATTTTCAAAGTTTAGTCCATTTAATTTAAATCGCGTTAAATAAATTGTATTTTTGTTGAGAATTAAATTGTATTTTCATTGGGAATTAAATTGAAATTTGTTGGAGAATCTAATTGTATTTTATTTGGAATGGAATTGGATTGGTTGAAATATTGGGTTTTAAATTGTGGATGTTGAATTTGGGCTTTGGATTGGATTGGAGAATGGGATTACGTGTGTAGTGTTTGTGAAACTGTGAAATTGTAATTTTTGTGTTATTAAATAAATGAGCAAATTACTATGTCATCCAATAATTGTTATCATTCATATTTATTGTCTTAAATTGAATTGTGCTATGAAGTCACGTTGTCTGTTTGGAAATTTAGATTTATGGTATTAATTGTGGGTGCGTGTGTATCACGACCCCAAGCCGAGATGGAGCATTATCTCGGTGGAGCTCCTCTAGTCACTCGGGAGCGTAACAGACTGACGTGACGTCCTCTGAGTCGTCATAAGGCGACGACGGGAATGGACGAGATGGTAACGCTCTCGTATTGATTCCGTGGCCTTGCTGGCGGGGTTAGAGGATACTTGGCCATGTACGAGCCGAGCGAGGAACTGGGCATCGCTCGATACGAAATCTCATGCACGAACGTTACCCGTGGTGTGACGATGAGAGCCAGGGTATGCATATGGTCCATAGAGGAGGCCGTAGTGCATGCATATTAAATAATGAAATTATATATATATATAGGCCAAAAAAAAATGAGATTTTTGGTGTGAGTGGTTAAATGTGTATTTTTGGAAAGTTGATCTTTGACTGTACGTGGTTGTATTGGTTATATTAATGCATTTTAAATCTCTTGGATTTATTTTGGTTAAATACTTGTTGAGATGTCATAATCTCATGTGTTTTTTTTTCTTGCGGTTCCGTCTTATGGTGCCGTAGATTTTTGACGCAGAGACTAGGTATGAGCCTGAAGGACCGGCTCCGCCGGAGGCATGATTTATCGTTATATTGTTCGGTGTTATAGGATTTGTTTCCCCTTATGTTATTGTTTTCTTTAAATTATATGTCGGATGACTGTAAATCCTTGTAAAGAATATTTTATTATCTTTCTTGTACTTAATAAAGAATGACCTTTTTATTCCGCTGCGAAATGTTATATTTGTACACTTATTGCATATTGTACACATTTTGATCACTTATCGTTGGGGTGCGTGATCCGTGTTGTCAACATCCCGGTGTCACGAACTCCACTAAAATAACACGTGGGGGTCAAGGGCGCCACACTAAATTTTGTCCAATATTGGACCGGACCGGTTACACCCCTAGCTAGCCATAGAGTCAGAAACTATACTCATCAGAGTCTAAACCACATGTATTTCTCCCTTTGCAAGATGGCTACACAAAAACATAAAAGGAAATGAGAGAGTAGAGACTCGATGTTGAATAATGAAGACGAAGAGGAGCTTGAATGTGTCTTATGAGAGAACAAAAAATAGATATTAACAAACAAAGGGTGGGAAATGGGAGTTGTTACCTCGAAAAATGCTGAGAGTTTTAAACTTTGAACCAAAACTTAAAAAAATAAAATATAATAAAAAACTCAAAAAAAAGAAAAGAAAGTCTAACAGTGATTTGAAAAGTAAAAAATTCAAAAAAGTTAAAAAGCTAACTTTTGCCATTTCATATCCCATCAATATAATTAAATTTGTTTCTTTTGGTTTTCTAATTGATTTTCATATACCATTTGGGGGTAGTTTTTCAAAACCATCTCTAGATTTTGGAACAAATATTAGTTAGTCTTCGATCAGTAGTTGTAGCTATTTCATTGGGACCACACGATTGAAATTCCAACGCCATTTGGAGACATTACTTGGCAATGAAAAATGATTTATACACAATATTTTTTACAACACGTTTCACAACAATGTGTTAAATGAGGGGTAATTTTGTAAAACACTTTATAAAAGTAACATTACTTTACAAAAATACCCTCATCTTACAACATTATTATGAAATGTGTTGTGAAAATATGTTGTGTATCAATACTCCTTGGCATTTGCTACATTTTAAGAGGAAAACTTTCTCATGATTCAATGCTTTTTGTTAGCCGCTCATTCGCTATATATATATATATATATATATATATATGATTAGTACAAGTACTAGATCTTTTGATTTGTCATGCACACTTATCCATTTGCTACATTAAAAGAAAAAAAGTAACATCATGTCATCATACTTTAGTGCACTCATGGGGCCCTAGAACATATATTTTTTTTTAAAGAAGAAACTCAAAAAAGCAAAGAGTAATCAGTAAAGTAAACAGAAAGGGACAAGATAGATGGACTGATAGACAAATGCAAGTCTCAAGACAGGTACATGTAGGAGTAATAGAAAATCGCTTCAGAATTTCTTTTTTTAAGTCAGAGTTCGGAGTCGGAGCCAACATGGGCTCCAGATTCCGACTCCGACAAATAGAGTTGGAGTAACTCCGAGTTTGACTCTGAATTTAACAAATTCTGACTCCGTCAGAATCTGAGCATTGTTGGAATTTGGCTAAAGTTCAAAGCTCGAAAATTTTGCCCACCCCTAAATCCAACATTCCCCCACTTATTTCAAATAATAAATAATAGTTTTTTAAAAAAAAAAAATGCTACTATTACAATTATATGTTGACACTTAAATGTAAGTACCTTTTGGGTTTGAACTTTCATGTAGTGTATGATTCTAAAAAATTATCAATATGATAGTAGACATGATATTTTGAACTATCATATCTTGTGATAAAACTGGAAAACCAACACATATCAACACATATTTCTATTGGTCTTTTATAGTCGCACATTAAAGGCCATACGCGTTATCCTAACTTTATGAGTACTATAGTCGGTTTACCAAATCCCGACAAAAGCGGTCTGACTTTATACTCACATAGGTAGAGTTCTTCTAGGTGCTCTTGCATAAAAACACCTTTTATGCGAACTCACTAAGAGTTATGCTTAACCTTTCCTTTTTACTATAGGACTAGCACTAAACAATAATTTCTTAATGATGGTCTAATTCAGTGCTATTACCATCACTAACAAGACTTTGTTTTTCCCATTGAATCTAGAACTTAGAATTCCAAATCTAGGTTGGGTTGCCATCTTTTAGTGATCTATTCCATAGGTTTTAGACTCATCTCAAGCAATATTTTACGAATCATATCCTTATTTAGGCCATTTGTTAAAGGATCTGCCAAGTTCGTACTTGACTTTACATAGTCTACTATGATTATGTCTTCTTCCAACATTTGTCTCACAATGTTATGTCGGAGACTTATATGTCTTGATTTCTCATTGTACGGCTTGCTATACACTCTTGACAATGTGGCTTGACTATTACAATGTAAGGAAATAGGAGGCATTGGACTTGGCCACATAGGCAAGTCTATTAAGAGGTTTCTCAACCATTCAACCTCTTTTCTAGCAGCTCCAAAAGCTACTAACTCAGACTCCATAGTTGAGTGAGTTATGCAAGTTTGTTTCTTGGATCCCCAAGAGATTGCCGCGCCACCAAGGGTCAACACCCACCCACTTGTGGATTTAGATCCATCATCCACACAGTTCCAGCTAGCGTAACTATAACCCT
The DNA here is from genome assembly GCA_029856935.1 of Cyclocarya paliurus. Taxonomy (NCBI): domain Eukaryota; kingdom Viridiplantae; phylum Streptophyta; class Magnoliopsida; order Fagales; family Juglandaceae; genus Cyclocarya; species Cyclocarya paliurus. The sequence continues at coordinate 14,627,182 of CM056949.1, forward strand.
CAATTACAGATGTATATCCTCTATAATATAGAGCATAGGACTTAATTCCTTTTAAAAATCCAAAACAATGGAAATTCCTTTCCAATGTTCCACGCCTAGAAAACTTGTGTATCTACTCATTTTGCCTACGGCAAAATGATTGAGCTGCATTATTGCATATTTTATACATTTAAAATCAATGTATTCTTAATTATTTTATTATTTTATCGTTGATTTTAGATGAAAAAATAATCAAGAGGCAATAAATCCAAGTTATGAATTAAATTGATTAAAAGCATAGTTTATTCTTATATTTTATAACTTGTGATTTAATTTGATTTTATTGTCTCACATGCACAACACATTTTTTAATATTCTAGTTTAGTTTTTGTTTAATTAATTATTTTCTTTTTCTAATTTTATTTTATTTTATTATTCTATTTGTTCTAGTTTATTTTATTTTATTTTACTTTATTTTTATTTTTTATTTTATTTTATTTTACTTTATTTTTATTTTTTATTTTTTTATTTACTGCGCAGGCTAAACGACATGTCGTTTGGCCTGTAAGCCAAACGACATGTCGTTTGACTCGAGGAGCCGGCTGTCGTCTGAGCTGAACGACGTGCCGTTTCCTCTGCAAGCCAAACGACGCCGTTTTCCTTCATCGTCTACCTCCCGAAACCTGCGTCTCGAGCTACAGTGCTACCGTGCACAGCAGCTTCGAGCTGCCACCGTGGGCCGTCTTCCGCCCACCTGAAGCCACCAGCAATACCAGACGACGCCGGAGATCAAGTCTCCGTCGCCAAGTTAAGCCCAGCCTCCATGCATGCGTTCGGGCCATGCACAGCCAACGTAACCTCCACGGCACACGATCAGCATGCACTGCCCAGCGTCTCCACCGCATCCATGCAGCACGCTGCATGCCACCTCAAGCCGCCTTGCAGCGCCGTAGCCATCTCTTGTGCAGCCCAGCTAGCAGCGCCATGCACAACAGACCACGTGAGTTCGGACGAAGTGCAGCAACGAACAGGAAATGAAATGGAAGAAAGAAAAAAAAAAAGAAGAGAAAGAAAAGAAAACCGCAAAGAGAGAACGCTGGAAGAAGAAAGAAAAGAAAAAAAGAGAAAAAAAACAAAAGAAACATGCATGTGGGAACCAGACAAACAGACATGGGATTAGATAAAAGAAAGAAAAGAATAGAAATCAGTCTGTAGCCCATAAATGCAAGTCTTCAACGCAAATGTTAGTGGGAGACAAGGGATCAAGGACAGCATAGCACAGCATTATTCTGATGTACGCGGACTGGAGAAGGGGGAGTTAGGGAGTGAGTCTAAAGTTAGCAGTGTTAGAGTGTTAGTGAGAGTGTCAGTCTGAAGTTAGAGTTAGAATGTCAGTGAGTAGTCAATGAGTTAGAATGTTTTTAGTGTGATTTTAGAGTTAAAAAAAATTCAGAAAAAAAATAGTTAGTGAATTTTTATAGTCAATTTTTATTTTTCTGAGTTCAATTTTTAATGTCGTGTAATTTATTCATCAGTCAGTTTCAATGTATGGCTCAGTGAATTTTATTTTTGTAAGTCTTTATTTTCAGTTTTGAGTTTGTTTAGTGAGTAAATTTTCAATAAATGTTGAGAGTCCATTTTATTTTTGAGAGTTTACTTTAATTAGAAGTTCAGATTTTTGGGTTGGAGAACACAGTCTCCATTTCCAAATATTGAGTTATTTCCTTACAATTTTTGTTTTTATTTCGAATTACTGTCATTTAATTTTCTCGCACTTTTAATTTCCTGCAATTTAAATTACTGTCATTTAATTTTCTCGCACTTTTAATTTCCTGCAATTTAAATTACTGTCATTTAATTTTCTCGCAATTTTAATTTCTTGCAATTTAAATTACTGTCATTTAATTTTCCCGCACTTTTAATTTCTTGCAATTTAAATTACTGTCATTTAATTTTCTCGCACTTTTAATTTCCTGCAATTTAAATTACTGTCATTTATTTTTCTTGAAATTTTAATTTCTTGCAATTTAAATTACCGTCATTTAATTTCCTCGCACTTTTAATTTCCTGCAATTTTAATTACTGTCATTTAATTTTTCTGCACCTTTAATTTTTGCAATTTACTTTTATGTCATTTAAATTTTATTGTCCATTTACATATCAGTTATTTAATTTCCAGCAATTTTAATTTACTGTCTTATATTTTAATTTTTTCACTTTTCATCACCCACTCAAAATCAACAACATGAATCTAGTCCATGACTAGTAAATTTTCATTTCCATTGCACTCCCACATTCATTGCACATATCATCATTTTTATTTTTATTCTCTCATTGTAACTATTTCCACCATTTTACACGAGTTTGATTTTTAAGCACTTTCCCTGTGGAGACGATTTAGGAATTTATTCCTAATTACTACGCGACACGCTCCTACACTTGGGATAGCCTTTGGGCTACTTATTTTCGAACGAGTCAAGTTTTTGGCACCGTTGCCGGGGACTTGAAGATGTATTACTAGCTGTGGATTATGTTTCAAAATGGGTAGAAGCCATCGCTTGCAAAACTAATGACCATCGTGTTGTCCTAAAATTTTTGCAATCTCTATTTGCTCGTTTTGGCATGCCCAAAGTTATCATTAGTGATGGGGGTTCTCATTTTTGCAACAAACCATTTTCCACACTCATGAAGAAATATGGTATCACACACCGAGTTTCTACCCCCTATCACCCCCAAACAAATGGGCAAGCTGAATTGGCAAATAGAGAAATCAAAATAATTTTGGAGAAAACTGTCAATCCTAACAGGAAAGACTGGTCAGTCAAACTCCTTGATGCTTTGTGGGCTTATAGGACAGCTTTCAAAACTAATCTAGGGATGTCCCCTTATCGATTAGTCTATGGTATAGCTTGTCATTTACCTGTTGATATTCAGCATCGAGCTCTTTGGGCAATAAAACATGTTAACATGTCACTTGATGAAGCTTCAGGGTTGAGAAAATTGCAGATCAGCGAATTGGATGAGGCTCGTCGAGATGCTTATGATAACGCCCAAATAGCAAAAGAAAGAATGAAAAATGTGCATGATAAGAAAATTCAGTCCAAGCAATTCACAATCGGCCAGTAAGTACTTCTTTACAACTCTCGTTTACATATTTTTCCTGGTAAATTGAAATCTCGTTGGAATGGTCCCTATGTGGTAACAAAAATTCATTCTCATGGGGCGGTGGACATCCAAAATCCTAATAATGATGGTACCCCTTTCACTGTGAATGGTCAGCGCCTTAAACCTTTTATTCCAATGTATGATCCAGGTGAAACTCTTCTTGTCCAGACACCTTGTGATTTTTGAGTGCTTTTTATTTGTTTGTTTATTTATGTTTATTTCGTGTGTTGCATGATTGTTTAATTATTCATTTCTCTCTCTTCCATTTTACATTATTTTCTCTTTGCATTGATTTTCTTTTTCATTAAACAGTGAGGACACTGCATTGTTCAGTTGGGGGGAGGAAATTGCATTAAATAAATAAAAAAAAAAAATTACCATGTTAGCGTTCAGGATTTCCTGGCATGATGAAGTGATACCGACACGCGATAGCACAATGATCGCAAGTGTCCGCTTTGGCAGAGTAGTTATCTTGCCAGTTATCCCATTTGTTTGACGGTATTTCTTTAGGGATATTGAGTCTTAGAAAACCCGTTTTGAATGAGTATTTTCTTTTTCTGATTTTGTTTCATAAATAAATAAATAATAATAATTAAAAAAAATGACTTTAATGCTCAAGACTAATTTTATAGAGTTGGAAATAAAGAACAAAACAAGCTCTATAATAAGCAAGCAAAGATTAAATAGCAGACTGACTCCCTGTTTCTTTTAAACGCTGGACCTCTGCTGTTAATTGCTGATGTTGGCTGAGTATTTGTTCCTTCTCTTGTTCCAGCTCCGTTATTCGTGGTTGTAGGTTTTGAGCATACCAGTCCGCACATTTTTTTAATTGCTTATTTTCTTGTCTTAATATTTTTATTTTTTCTGCGTTTATTAACAAGTTTTTGCTGCAATTTAGAAATTTGAGATTTAAGTTGATCAGTTTCACTCACTCGTAACAGTAACCTCCGGGATATGGTTGTAATAGAAGCAGCATATTGGGCACCGAGCATTCTCGATCCTAAAACAACTTCGGCATCAGACCGGGTAGAGAAATATACCTCTGCCCCAACCATGGTGTTGACGGCATCAGGACAAAAGTGCAATTGTTGAGGCGTAATTGGTACCTGATTCAAATCAGGGATATTATTGACAGAATGTTGCTCAGCCATTTGAAGAAAATGAGAGAAGCTGTGAGAGGTATGAGAAAAGAAAAGAAAAAATATACGAGGGATGTAGAGATTGTTATGTGTTTCGAGAGGGTGGAGATGATCCTTTATATAGAGGCCCGAAGCATTCAAAGGCTCAGCAAAGATTGATTCAGGCAGAACCCGGAGCACAGCTCGAGGCCATAAAGCAATTGTCCGTTTGCAATTTACAGCACGATATGGACCCAGGACGGAGCTCGAGGCTTAAAGTGTTTGTCATAACGGTTCCATTGCACAAGATCCAGGGCTCCGTGACTTACGGCAACTGTCGGATCTCGGGATTTATGACACATGTTAAATTCCAAGTTTACTACAATTGGATGAACGCTCATTTGACTCAGTTGGCAGATCATCTTTGTTTCAAACTTGATCCAACTCGAGTGTTCTATTGCTGAAAATACTTAAACACTGGAATGGAGTGCATGAAGAAGTTTTTGCAAGAAAAGTTTTCACCCCAAAGCATTTCCCACTGATCCAGGGAGTTTTCTCTACTCTCATACTTACTCAAATACTGTTTCTGTTATTGCATCTTGTTGTTTATTTTGTGTTATTGCTTGCCTCTTTTTGTTTTGTTTCTTGTTGTTTGTTTAATTTTATGTGTGTATGATGGATTACATAATTGCTTATTTTCTAAGTTGTTGTTTGTTGATTGTTTCTCCTTCTTTATTTTCTGTGTTAATTTTTCTTTTATTGCTCATTTTTTCTTTGTTAGTATGTGTGCATTGGATTACACAATTTTTGCCTTAATGCAATATGCACTGAGATACACATGATTGACACATACTCTATTCTATTATTTTGTGAAATTTGAGCGCCTTGGTGGTGTAGTTGAGCGGAATCATTTTGTGAAGATTTATTTTCAACCCTGAGCATAGAACATGATTCCTGATGCATCATATTTTGCTTGATGTATGACTTGAAACACCAGGATGCTATATTCATTGAGATAGACTTGGCATGATTTATATAATGAAGGGATAATCTTGAATGACAGTCTACACATGCTTACACTTGTAGTGTTCTTCATTACTATTCGTTGATTTAACACTGGAGAAGTAAACTGCAGGACTACCGACCCTTTCGAAAAAAAAAAAAAAAAAAAGATGAAAAGCATGGATCTGTCTCAGTGGTAAGGGCGAATTTGGGAATGTGTGGATTAGGCGCACGGTCCTGGGTTCGATTCCCCACTAATCGAATCTGTTTAAAAAAAATGATAATAATTAAAAAAAAAAAAATTTAAGGGATGAAGCAGTGAGCTTTCCTAAGAAAATGGCTAGAAACAGTTACCCAAACTTTGGGGGTTGAGTGTTCAACTTTTAAACAGAGTTTGCGTGAAAACTGCTAGTCCCTTAGGCTTTGAGGTAGTTAGAATCAGAAATGATCAATCTTAAGGTTGAAAAATCCTATGACGAATCACGGCTAGTAATGAAGAACAATTTAGCTACACACACATCTGAGTTTTGAGATTTTTCCCCAATTCTTAATGAAAGATTGTTGAGACAGTCTTTGTGAATATAGCCCCTGGGAGTTGATAGTCACGTGTCGCACTTTGTGAGAATTCGTTGTTGTGTTTGATTGCTTTTGTTTGGATTTCGAGCTTTATGCAATATTCATCTCAATTAATTTTCACTATTTTGCTCAGAGACTAGCAAAAGGTTAGTTGGGGGGTGTGATTGAGCTGCATTATTGCATATTTTATACATTTAAAATCAATGTATTCTTAATTATTTTATTATTTTATCGTTGATTTTAGATGAAAAAATAATCAAGAGGCAATAAATCCAAGTTATGAATTAAATTGATTAAAAGCATAGTTTATGCTTATATTTTATAACTTGTGATTTAATTTGATTTTATTGTCTCACATGCACAACACATTTTTTAATATTCTAGTTTAGTTTTTGTTTAATTTTTAATTAATTAATTATTTTCTTTTTCTAATTTTATTTTATTTTATTATTCTATTTGTTCTAGTTTATTTTATTTTATTTTACTTTATTTTTATTTTTTATTTTTTTATTTACTGCGCAGGCTAAACGACATGTCGTTTGGCCTGTAAGCCAAACGACATGTCGTTTAACTCGAGGAGCCGGCTGTCGTCTAAGCTGAACGATGTGCCGTTTCCTCTGCAAGCCAAACGACGCCGTTTTCCTTCATCGTCTACCTCCCGAAACCTGCGTCTCGAGCTACAGTGCTACCGTGCACAGCAGCTTCGAGCTGCCACCGTGGGCCGTCTTCCGCCCACCTGAAGCCACCAGCAATACCAGACGACGCCGGAGATCAAGTCTCCGCCGCCAAGTCAAGCCCAGCCTCCATGCATGCGTTTGGGCCATGCACAGCCAACGTAACCTCCACGGCACACGATCAGCATGCACTGCCCAGCGTCTCCACCGCATCCATGCAGCACGCTGCATGCCACCTCAAGCCGCCTTGCAGCGCCGTAGCCATCTCTTGCGCAGCCCAGCTAGCAGCGCCATGCACAACAGACCACGTGAGTTCGGACGAAGTGCATCAACGAATAGGAAATGAAATGGAAGAAAGAAAAAAAAAAGAAGAGAAAGAAAAGAAAACCGCAAAGAGAGAACGCTGGAAGAAGAAAGAAAAGAAAAAAAAGAGAAAAACAACAAAAGAAACATGCATGTGGGAACCAGAAAAACAGACATGGGATCAGATAAAAGAAAGAAAAGAATAGAAATCAGTCTGTAGCCCATAAATGCAAGTCTTCAACGCAAATGTTAGTGGGAGACAAGGGATCACGGACAGCATAGCACAACATTATTCTGACGCCTATATAAGGGCTGTACGCGGACTGGAGAAGGGGGAGTTAGGGAGTGAGTCTAAAGTTAGCAGTGTTAGAGTGTTAGTGAGAGTGTCAGTCTGAAGTTAGAGTTAGAATGTCAGTGAGTAGTCAGTGAGTTAGAATGTTTTTAGTGTGATTTTAGAGTTAAAAAAAATTCAGAAAAAAATAGTGAGTGAATTTTTATAGTCAATTTTTATTTTTCTGAGTTCAATTTTTAATGTCGTGTAATTTATTCATCAGTCAGTTTCAATGTATGGCTCAGTGAATTTTATTTTTGTAAGTCTTTATTTTCAGTTTTGAGTTTGTTTAGTGAGCAAATTTTCAATAAATGTTGAGAGTCCATTTTATTTTTGAGAGTTTAATTTAATTGAAAATTCAGATTTTTGGGTTGGAGAACACAGTCTCCATTTCCAAATATCGAGTTATTTCCTTACAATTTTTGTTTTTATTTCGAATTACTGTCATTTAATTTTCTCGCACTTTTAATTTCCTGCAATTTAAATTACTGTCATTTAATTTTCTCGCACTTTTAATTTCCTGCAATTTAAATTACTGTCATTTAATTTTCTCGCACTTTTAATTTCTTGCAATTTAAATTACTGTCATTTAATTTTCTAGCACTTTTAATTTCCTGCAATTTAAATTACTGTCATTTATTTTTCTTGCAATTTTAATTTCTTGCAATTTAAATTACCGTCATTTAATTTCCTCGCACTTTTAATTTCCTGCAATTTTAATTACTGTCATTTAATTTTTCTGCACCTTTAATTTTTGCAATTTACTTTTATGTCATTTAAATTTTATTGTCCATTTACATATCAGTTATTTAATTTCCAGCAATTTTAATTTACTGTCTTATATTTTAATTTTTTCACTTTTCATCACCCACTCAAAATCAACAACATGAATCTAGTCCATGACTAGTAAATTTTCATTTCCATTGCACTCCCACATTCATTGCACATATCATCATTTTTATTTTTATTCTCTCATTGTAACTATTTCCACCATTTTACACGAGTTTGATTTTTAAGCACTTTCCTTGTGGAGACGATTTAGGAATTTATTCCTAATTACTACGCGACACGCTCCTACACTTGGGATAGCCTTTGGGCTACTCATTTTCGAACGAGTCACAAAAGCTATATCTGGACTTCTGCAATGCATTGCATACATCAAACTTTCAATAACACCAGAATATGCTAGTTGTGATACACATCGAGATTTATTTATTCCAAGCTTCAAAGCAGGGTTATATGGAACACGATATGTTTTTTCAAGTATATGATTAAATTTACTCAAAACTCTATCAATGTAATGACTTTGTGATATAGCATATGCATTATCATTCCTATATATTTTAATACCAATTATGGTATTAGCAACATCCAAATCTTTCATATCAAAGTGAGATGATAGGAAATATTTTGTATCTTTAATGCAAGAGCTATTATCACTGAAAATCATCATATCATCTACATATAAGAATATTATCAAAAAATGATTATTGCATACTTTAGAATAAATACATTTGTTTGCTTCATTCAAACAAAAACCATTAGAAAGAACTGCATTATCAAATCTTTCATGCCATTGTTTGGGAGCTTGTTTAAAATCATACAAAGATTTGACTAATTTACAAACATTGTTTTCATGACTCAGAACAATGAAACCCTATGGTTGCTCCATATATACTTTTTCATCCAAATAACCATTTAGGAATAATGTTTTCACATCCATTTGATGAATTTCAAGGTTAAATATAGAGGCCAAAGATATCAATGTTCTAATGGATGAAATCCTAGCTACATGAGCATATGTATCAAAATAATCAATGCCCTTGGACTGTCTAAACCCTTTGACTACTAGTCTAGCCTTATACTTATCAATGGATACATTAGTTTTTGGTTTTCTCTTAAAAATCCACTTATTTCCTATGGGTTTAGAGCCAAAAGGCAAATCTACAAGGATCCATGTCTTATTAGACATTATAGACTCGGTTTCATCATTAATTGCCTCCTTCCAGAAAGTAGCATCCCTAGATCTCAACGTTTCTTGTAGAGTAGAAGGGTCATTTTCTAAATTGTAACACAAACCAAAATCATGTAAGATTATTTTAGAACTTCCTTCTACAAGATATGTTATAAAGTCAGAACCAAAAGCTTTTCCTTTTCTTATTCTTTTGGATTTTCTAATTTTGAAATTCTTTTCATTTTTTTGGAAGAACTTGTTTAATAGTACTATCTTTATTGGAAGTGCTACCTTCAAGAGATTTTTTTTTAATCTATAAAGTAATTAGTTTAAAAAAATTCAGCATCTCTTGATTTGATAATTACATTGGTTTCTTGATCCAAAAAATGATAAAGCTTTACAATGTGATGCATATCCAACAAAAACACATTTAAAAGTTCTTGGTCCTAATTTAGATATTTTGAGGTCAGGTAATCTTACATAAGCTAGGCACCCCCACACTTTAAGATAATTTAAGTTAGGTTTGTGTTTAAACTATAACTCATATGGTGACATATTAATCTTTTTAGAAGGCACTATATTCAAAATATGAAATGCAGAAAATATAGCTTCTCCCCAAGGATTGTCAGGTAGACCTAATTGTTCAAGCATGGCATTGACCATATTCATAAGAGTTCTATTTTTTCACTTAGCTATACCATTATGTTGTGGTGTACAAGGTGCTGTGTTTTGGTGTATTATACCACTATCTTCACAAACATGATCTAAATCATTATTAAAATACTCACCACCTCTATCACTTCTCAAAATCTTAATATTTCAATTAAGAAGGTTTTCTACTTTAGCCTTAATTTTGAATTTATCTAAGGCTTCATCTTTAGTTATAAGTAAATCAATGTAAGCATATTTTGAAAAATCATCTATGTAGGTAATAAGATACTTTGTTCTGCTTCTTGTTAACTTACCATGTAAATCACATGCATCTGTATGTATCAACTCAAGTAAAGTTGAAGATGATCTATTAACATTTTGGAAAGGCTTTCTTGTTAATTTAGTCTGGATGCAAGTCTCACATTTATTTTTATCATCAAGTAAATTAGAAAGTAATAAACCTAATTTAGTCATATGAAGTAGATAATTATAATTTATATGACCTAATCTAGCATGCCATAATGAAAAAGAGTCAACAAAATAAATAGAAGCATTCTCCTTTATTAAATTAAGTCTGAGCATTCCATTGACAATGTATCCTCTGCCCAAAACATGTCATTCTTTGTCAATTCAAATTTGTTAGACTCAAATACAAGTTTATAGCCATGTTTGGACAAAAGATCGCCAGAAACCAGATTCTTACGAATTTCTGGTGCACGAAATACATCAAGTAAAGTGACTATTTTGCCAGAAGTAAATTTCAAGTAAAGTGACCATTAAAGAATTACTCGCTCCAAATAGAAATTAAGAAAAAAAAAACCCTTTAGTCACTCACTTCATTGGGTGGAAGATGAAACAACTATTGATTCTGATCTTCACTCCTCAATAATGTTGAAGAATGTAATAGAAAAGCACAATTGAGTCACTGGATCATTTATGAGAATCATATGGTGGGAAGAGGAATGTTAGATGGCATTCGGTATCAATTGAAACCATTCATCATCCCTTGCTGCAATATTAGGTCTTTGTGATTTGAGAGATGATGAAGAGAGAAACAGGAAAAAACTAGGACATAAATGAGCTTAGATTGATGGGTGAAAGAATCCCTATTGCAAAGTAAAATAGAACATGAAATTGTAATTAGCTCCAAACATTGGAAGGAGATTAGGTTGATGGGTGAGAGTTACAGAGAGAGAGAGAGTGAGTGAGAGAGAGAAATGGAGAAAGAAAGATAAAGAGGGAGACGGAGGAGACTTACCGACTAGGAAGGGAGGTGACATGACAACAGACAGACGATGTGAGGAGGGGCAACAGATCTCTCACAGAGAAGAGAGAGAGAGAGAGTATCAGGGTGAAGGGACTCGAAGTAATGTTGCTGAGAGAAAGGATTGGAATTTATGCCCACGAGTCGGTAATTTGTGACTTAATACAACGATAAACATGTCGCTAAAAAATAGATAATATGTGATTTATGTCCCTTTTCAGGCGAAATTATTTGCGACAATAAAAAGTCATCGCAAATGACACGATTGCCTTCCCTTTTCCTGGCAAAATTATTTACGACGACAAAAATACACTGCAAATAATACTTTTTACGGTGAATTTCTTACATCCCCAAAACCAAAATGCGGCTAATTCTTCACTTTTTGCATCCAAATATGTGTCATTGGAAAGTTTTTTAGCCACAAAAAGGCTTTTTCTTGTAGTTTTATCTCAACAGTACTGCCTTTTCCAACCACTTTGGTGGTAGAAGAATTTTCTATATACAGTTCTATCTCGTCACCAATCTTCTCATATTTCTTGAAGAGATTTTTGTCTCCACAAATATCACGAGTTGCACCGGTATCAACTCGTGAACAAGAAGTATTGAATACCATATTAACTTCAGACACAACAGCAATGAGATTCTCTTCAATATTGTTTGCTTGCTCTTACTTCTTTTGAAATCTACATTCTTTGATGTAGTGTCCCTTTTTTTTTGCAGAAATGATAAGTCCCTTTCTTTTTGAAATTACTCATACTCTGTTTGTTAAAAACATGAATATCAATTATACGCTTCTTCCCTTTCTTGTTGTCTGTTTCAACAACATGAACAGACTTACTTATTTCAACACTTTCTTTCATTTTATCCCGAAACCTTGAGGCCTTATTTGGTTACATAGTTCAGATGAGATGAAATGAGAGATGAGATATTTTGAATAGTAATGAGATTTTTGAGTTAAAATGAAATGAGATAGTTTGTAAAAAAGTGCATATTTGAATAGTGAAATGAGATGAGATAGTTTTGACTTTTTGGGATTTGATAAAGGGGTGGGTCCCACCAATGATTGAAAATCATTTAATAATTATTTAGTAATAGTTATGAATATATTAATAAAAAGTAATATTTATGAGTAATTAAAAAATCATGTATAAATAAATTTAAATCCCAAAATATATTTTGAAGTTGTTGGCTGAATTTATTCTATAATCTAAAAAAATAAAAAAATTTTCATTAAAATATATTATTCTAATTATGACTTATTTATTTTTCTATATATAGGAAATTCGAATTTTTTTATTTTAATTATAAATTAGAATATTATTTTAATTATGATCTATTTATTTATTTTTTATATATAAGAAATTTGAAAATTTTTTATTGCAGTTGAGATAGAATTGGTTTCAAGATTGGCAGATGTTTCAGGGGCTGTAATGAGAAATGGGATTGAAAAATAAAAAGGAGGTCAACGTCACACCATCTTTTCATGCTTTTCATTATTTACTGTTGATATGTCAGAGGCATTGGTTGAAAAGTTAAAAACTCATAAATGAGATAAGTTTCGCGTTATGACTGTTTGGTTAGCCAGTTAATTTCATTCATACAGTTCAGATGAGATAATTTCATCTGAATTGGCTAACCAAACTGGGCCTGAGTCTTCTTCAATTCGGAGTTGTCTTTGAAGACCCTCAAGAGTAAAATCATCTCCCTTTCTCTTCAAAGGCTTATGGTAATCCCACTACAAGAAAATAGGCTTTTTCCAGCAATTTTTACATCGTTGCAAAAAAAATCACCACAAATAATAGTTATTTCCGGCGAATTTTAAATTCGTCGCTGAATTCTAGTGGCAATTTGGAAAATTGGAGGGAGAAACGTTTTGCAGCGAATTTCTTCGCCGCAAAAAGTTATAGATACTGTAGCGGTAACATTTCCATCGAATATGAACTATCGCCGCGAAAAATATTTATTGTGGCGAAAATTGTCGCCGCAATTGGTGTTATGTGGTTATTAGCGGCGATTTGTGAAGCGCCGGAAGTAGCCGTTACAAATGGTAGTAGCTACAGACTGTGCATTGATATTTGCGGCGAATTTTGTCCCTTCAAAAGAGTAGTGCCAACAATTTTAAGTTCGCTGATAATATTTTGATATTTTGCGGCGACTTTTTCTCTTTATTGTGGCAATATGATGTTGCCGCAAAAAACGAATAAATTTTAATTCACCCGGGCGAATTCCCACATTTCCCTCCCATCTCCCCCCACCTCCCCCCTCTCTCTCCTCAATCCCTCTTCTCCTTCGAGCCTCCGCCGCGCACAACCCTCGCCGCCACGCTTGACCCCACCATGCCACGACCACCTCACCTCGATGGCCACCCCCTCCTTCTCCCCCAACCCCCTGCCGATCTCTTTCCTTTTCCCCCCGGATTGGCCTCACCTCTCTCTCTCTCGGATTTCTCTACATCGCCGCCACTAGGGGAGCCGTTTGCCGCCAATTTACACCTCAACGCCGTCTCCAGTCCTCCGTCGATGCCCCCTTCTCCTCCATGCAAGGTCAAGCGACACAAACACGCCCTGGAGGTCTCTCTCTCTATTTTGCCCAAGTTTATATTGTGGGTTGTTTTCATTCGTTTATTTGTGTTCAGCTTTGTCCTATGGAAGCATTTAAATGAAGAATTTTTGGGAGTTTTTTATTGATTCATGAAAAAAGATTTGCATTTCAAGTTTAATGTTGCGATTTTCTTTGGTTTAGGATTTATTCTTGTGTTCTTGATTGGTGGAAGTTGCAATAGTGGGTCTTTTGTATACTTCCTATTTATTGGGATTACACCCTCTTCCCTTATGAATAAAATTTTATCTTATAAAAAAAATTGTGGGGGATATTGTAGAACACATCCTGGCTACTAAAGTTTTTCCTTTTAATATTGATAGATGGAGTTACTGATAAAAAAAAAAAAAAATTGATAGATAGAGATTAGTTCATTATAGCCTTGGATGGAATATGGTATAGTTGCTGTCTAATAGAGATTAGTTTGTGAATGCCTTGGGGGATTTTCAGTTTTTCAGATTATGTATAATAGTTGAGTGAGTAATTATTTAATATATCATAGTTGAATAATTGGTTTTTCTGGCAGATTATGTATAATGTTTCAATGTTTATGTAAGTTAGCATTGTTGTAAGTATTGCAAATGTAGTTCTATCACGTACTTTTAGTGGTTATTGTTGATATCCATGATATTCAAGAAATCGAAACTATGTATTAATTTTCTGTCTTTATATATTGCGTTGGACAGTATGTTTATTTCTCTCTTCATCCATCCATCCATCCCTCTCTCTCTCTCTCACATTTTAGTGTAAGGGCAGTAAATTTCAAAGCATTTGACAGTGAATTCCCTGTCATAGGCTAGTCTAATCTCCTACCAAGCATTTGACAGTATTATAATTCAGTCAAAAAGCCAATTAACCACGTGAAATTGTGTAGAGATAGAGATCAGACCCATCTTTGTCTTTCTATATAAAAGGTGTACAACGCATAGAAACCAAGGAGGGTCCGAGGGAGACTGGAAGAAACAAATTAAAGTCGCGAGGTTTGGGGCTCTTGTCGCAAGAGCGATGGCACTGGCTATGGTATTGCAAGGTACATGATGCATGCAGCAAGTGCCATCGTTCTGGGACAAGACACCCCTTCAAGTACTTCTTCTTCCTCCAGCTTTCTTTCTTTTTTATTTCAATTAATGATCTAAATATATATAATCAAGGGTACGAAACTCCATGAATTTTTTTCATCTTGAAAATGTATTCTCTTTGTTTCTTGTTCCTGTTCTTCTGCTTCTTCTAATTTCCAGGTGCGCCATTTTCTCTTTCCTTGCCATTTTGATCATACCAAGTCCCTTTGTGCAGGTATATATGCAGGTACTCTCACCATATATAGAATATTAATTTTTTTTACTGCATATGCTATTATTATGGATAAATATCACTACTGCTTTGTTGTTTTTAAGAATCTGATGAAGGTCTCATTTATTTTCCAAGTACTTTTTTAACTTCAGAACGTTTTACATTTGTCTTCTTTCTCTGATGATTTTCTGTTGGATATATAGTTTTTTGGTCTTTGACAGTGACCTCTTTCAATACATGTTCATTTTAAGCACTAGAAGAACTATGTAGCACATATTGGATGTATAGCACTATAAAAAGTTACTAATATAGTCATTTAAACGCTTAAAAAGGGATTTAAAAAATGCGCGCAATATGGAGTCAGTGAATATGGAGGAGATTAAACTTTATGCATCCACTTGGATTTAAGTGTCAGACATCATCCATGTCATGATGTTAATGTACACATATATGATCAGATAAGATCACGAGGTGAAAACCGGCATTGTATATTAGATTAATAGGTTTCCACATCATCTTCAGACGGGTAGTGATGAAAACTTCTATGAAAAGGGAAAAAAATAATCATAAACTCATTCTTAAGGCTTGTGGGGATTGAGAATATATATAAATATATATATATATATATATATTTTGTAACCTATGTTTGTATGTATAATCACATCTAAGGATTCTATTAGTCATGTAAAGTTTTGCCTAGTGAGCTAGCTCCAAATCAAACAGTTTCGAGAATTCTCTCAATCTATGTTTATACTGTATGGAGCCAACATCGAGTTGAGTATAGGCATAGCTGTGAAGAGGGCTCAAGCTGATAGGATCATCACTCCCCGTCTCGATTCCTTGCACGTCCTAAAAACAGGTGAATCAACTTAGCATTGTCTCACCCGAGGCTAAATAATACCCACCCGTAATGGTTTTACAAAAGAAAATTTTGGAGCATATGCTTGGCTTCGTCACATCAGTACTACTTATATATACATGATGTATAGGCACTATAGGGAAGAATTAAGCAAGTTAGGAAAGGAGTTAATTAGAGGTGATGCTGTATATATGTATAGTGCCACCAAGCTGGTCATCTGATCAATACTTCAAATGGATTGTTATAAAAAGGCGGATTATTATATATCCCAAGAACAAGTTCTGGGAGCATAGCAAATTGCCAAGCTAGTGTTCTGGGCTGACTTGAACTTGCTTTCAATGCTGCCATGTTTGTTGATGTTGTCTTTTCTGGACATGTTTTAATCAGTACCTCATGTTCAGGTGCGGTAGTACTCTTTATGCTCTTCTTGTGTGCATTGTCTCGATTCTTGTGCTCCCTATATCTGCTTTGTTATGTGTCGTTTGTATGTAGTAGATCTGGTCCCTGTAATTGTGCACTTCAAAAGGCTTCGCCAAGTCAGGTAAAGCGGTCTTGCATCGCTACTCGCTTCAGCTTTAATTTGTATGAGTTTCTGGTTTTTGTGCTATTCTGGCTATTACACTAGTGGTTATGCTCTTGCTCTTTTTGTGTTGTCTTTGCAGGACGTGCTGTGCTATGTGGGTAAGTAGATGTTCTTCTGCTTTTTTGGAATGTGGGGTGTTGTAGTATTGTTTGGTGCTTCTCCAAGTTTGAATATTTGGAATTGGTAAATTGTATTATACTGTGTCTGGGTGCATGCAGTTGTGCTGTGGGTGGGATGAAACAATGATCATTATGGTTTAATTCCTAGTTTTTGCAATATATATGCAATATTATATAGTACTATATAATATTGATGGCTCCTCACCTTCTGTTGTGAGCAATTTAAGGTGATTGGCTTACCTTTTAGGTAGTTTAAGATTCATGTAGAATATGGATCCAAAGTTTCCTTGTGTTTCAATCACATCATACTATACTGTAATCTTTTTGTTTTTGTTCAACTGTTTTATGTGGATTAAAGAAGTCAATCCACATTGATGATACTATAAAAAGATATCATACGGATAATAATACTTTGCTTGATGATTTTGGAATACTAGTGAAACGTTTCACTAGTTCCTTTTTTTTTTTTATTTTTATGAAAGATTATTTCCGGCGACCTAAATTCGCCGTAAAGAAGATATTTTCGTTGCAAATACTTTTTTTGCGACGATTATCGCAAATAGATTGCGTCGAAAATGGTATCGCTGGGAAATACCTATTATGGCGATTTTGAGTATTGGACGAGAAAAGAATCTCACTATTAGCGACGAAGATTTGACTTATTGCGAGGAAAAATTTTCGCCGCAAATAACTTTTTCAAACGATGTAAGAGTGGATAGGTAAAGCTAATTGCGGCGATTATGTAGGTAATCGCGGCGACTAATTTTCGCCGGAAAAGGGTACCAAATTGCGTCCAAACTTGACATTCGCTGATTTTACTTAAAAAAAAGCAAACAATCCCGAAGAACATGCGTCGAATGAAATTTCGACGAAAATAAATATTTCCGGCGATTTTCTACGGTATTTGCACCCAAACTTGGCGCTGGAAAAAACTTTTTTTGTTGTAGTGTCCTTCCAAGTTGGAGGTATTTTTGGCAATAATAGCACCCACTTGAAGTTGTCATCAATAGGAATGCCATAAGAAATAATTTGTTGGACAATGAGTTGTAAATCATGCACTTGATCAAGTATAGGCTTATTATCTATATGTTAAAATTGAAATAATTACTAACGAGATAGCTTTTGTTACATGAATCCTCAGTTTTGTATTTCTTCTCCCAAGCCTCCCATATGTCCTTTGCATTTTTCTTTGGTGGGTACATATTGAACAATGGATAAGTAACAATGTTGAATATTCCCTCCGTACGTGTAGTTGTCATCATCCCATTTTCTCTTTGCTGCAATTTTCTTTTCCTACTGATCTTGGGTTGTTGGAAGAACTGGACAAGGGGTCTCCAGCACATACTGAACTTTCAAAGTAGTGAGTAAGAATTCAACTTTCTTCTTCCAACGTTTGTAGTTGTTTCCATCAAACTGATCCAACTTTGAAAGATCTTGTGGTACAATACTCAAAGAAGCAATAGCAGAATTTGAAGAAAATGCCATTATATTTGTCTAAGAATTGTTAAAAAAGATCAAACATAGACTTAAGATTAGATTACAGTGAGACAATTGTTAATTTGTCTTTTAGACAAATATTGTCTCTCACTCACCAAAAAAGAGAATCTGGCAAATCTTGTCATTAAGATACAACATTGTTTATATAGTGTGTAAATTGTAAATTCTGAACACTAATCTTAGAACGAAAAGATGCAATAGCAGTTGCTGTATTGTTCCATTTGAATTTTAAATAAAACGGTTTCTATTAGAATGTGTGAAAATAAATATGATTGACAGTTAATAATAACTGTCAAAAAATGAAAAAACATATCATTTCGCTTGAATTAAAAATATTATAAAAGTCACTTGAGACGATGTGTAAGTGCTAAGTGTGTCAATGCGTTGTGCGCGTGCACTGGGTGACACTACTATTGTGTGTCTACTCTTATATTCCAATTTATATATTGTGAAACTCATTCACTTATAAACCACTAAAAGTTTGTTTGTCTTTCCAATGTGGGACTAACAAAAAATCACATTGGAGGGAAATTTCAAAAGAAGTCAAAGTTAAATTGGAGGGAATTTGAAATAATCCAACGATATATATAAATTCACGCTAACATAAAATCTGAGATGATTGATTTGGGTCACCCTATTATTTTGAAGTTTACTTCTTCAATTAATTTTTAAAAAAGAAAATTTAAGGGATATATAAATGTGAAATCACCACTTGTCTCAAAAACTTAAATTAATGGAAAAAGATAAATTTTATTATTTGTATTATATTCTTAACACTCTCCCTCATGTGTGAGTCAGTCTCTCACTCAATGAGTAAGCCTAACACGTGGAATATTTAATTAAATAGGTAGAGCCTAGAGTCAGGATTCGAACTCAAGACCTATTCTAATACTATGTGAAATCACCACTTGTCCCAAAAGGTTAAGTTGATGGGATGATATATATTTTATTATTTATATTATATACTTAACAATACATTATGTTTTGTATTCTAAACTATCCTAATTTTTACAATGTGCTTATAAAACTACAAATCATTATCATATACATTCTAAACTATAAAAAATGTTATAATGCACACCTCCGATTAAAATTTGACTATTAAGATCAAGGTAAAATAAGATATGATATTTGCAGTTATAGGCCAGTTGCGCAAGTGTCGCACACTTGTTTTAAAAAAAAGTAAGTAAATGTTATGGAATCTACATAAAAAAATTAATTTTTTAATTTCTTGCGCGCGCTTGCACAACCCATAACTATATCTATTATTACTCATGTAAAATACGTCAAATTATTAATGGATGATTTGCATTGATATAGCTTTTTAATTAATAATTTGAGATCATTGGCATCTTAACTTTTTGCAACCAAGTTTCACGTTGAAAAATAGGAGTTAGTATGATAGTCTGAGAGCAAAATGTGTCATTGTCTTAGAATTGATTGAATTGAGAATTATATATATACTTAAAAATTTTATTTTCCATTACACATGCAACTTTATTATTACTTGGTCTGATCTCTTAGAGCTACCTGCTTATGAAGTGCTCTCGGCCGGGAATGCTACTGATCGATTATCTAGGGTTCTACAAACTCGACACGAACTTAGTCTAGAGTAATAATCTGATTAGAGTTGAATATAATTGGATTGAGGTTAATTCAATATCCCTAATTTGAAAAAATTATTATAGTCGAGTCATTTTGCGGATTCGTTGCTGGACTTGCTCGACCCAATTAGACCATAAAAAAAACATGCAATTCATGGTCAAGCATCTTAATTTAATATCTGATTGATCTAGTGGTTTGATCCGGCACGATCTAATTGCGCATTTCAAATTTAAAAAGATAGTAAAAAGGATGATAACTTGAAAATTTACACGTGATATATATATATAGTATCTCCCATCTACAAATTAGAACTAAAAATCAGCTTAGTTTTGCACATAATATATATATATATATATATATATATATATATATATATATATATATATATATATTTATATATGTGCATACCGTCTTTATTTTTGAATGATTTTTTTAGGTCAAACGAATCGTGTTAGGTTATCCTGTAAAATAATCATTTTGTATTTTGATCATAATAGCTGACCTCATTTTGTTAATCGTGACGAGCTCGAGTTTGACTCATAAATTACCGACACGATCGAACTCAACACAACAATTGTGTTTGGCAGCCCCATGATTAACCATGTCCATATCCTTTCTTATATTTATTGGTTATCTAGTACGTACGTACTAGGTGCTTAAGATGGTTTTTTAATGAAGTATAGATCACCCAAAATGATGGAAGGGCTGGGGAAGTTAAAAAAGAAGGGGATTCTCTAAGATGCATGTTTGGAGCTAGCTTTGTCATTAGGCACATGACATGCATGCAACTTATATAATGTAAATATATATATATATACATATATATATTTATATATATATATAGGAGAGAAGAAGATCAAGAAGCACATAGCAAAACATATATACTAATTAGTCATTGTATATAATATAGAGAGTAGTACTACAAGCTAAGTACTTAAGTACGTAACTCTATGTATAGTCTCTATGTTATGGATCAATCCATACCCGTTCACATTTTATTTATATCATAAAAGGGAAAACAAAAACCTTTGAGTAGTGGAGCCTGCTAGCTCAGATTTCAGATGCCTGTTATAAAGGCTGTAAAGATCAAATTACTTTTTGTTCCACAGCCATATTGCTTTAACATTCATCAGCAATGGGACTAACTCATTCCGGAGGTGGAGACTCATGGTCTCATGGGCCCCACCAATGAACTGCTGCCCTATGAAAACAGCAGGAACGCTTGGCTGGCAACCTCGTTGCAGCAGTTCCCTCTCAATTTGATGTCCATTCGACATCTGATCCAGCTCGTACACCGTAAGGTTAGCACCAAACCCAGTTATGAGTGCCTTGATGGTGGTGCTCATGTCGCAACTGCTCTTGCTGAAAATCACCACTGGTCTTCCACTCACCAAGCTTGCCACAGTATCCATTAATGCCAAATTAAAATTGTAATTAGAAGACTGCTGAAATTGGACGTACGTAATCTCAGGCCGTGGGGAGATCTTCTTGCAAGTGAGTTGTGTATGGTGCTTAATTGCAGTGAAGAGCTTGAACTACCATGGAGGTCTATTTATAGTGCTAAAAGGTGTATTGTTTTCTAGAATAGAACAACCATATATGCACTAAGAAGGAATAAAATTTTGCAAAAGATATGTGATTGGATTCCCAGATAATTAACCTTATTCATACATGATTACATGATAGAGACCCTCGATCCTTGTTTCCATGGAAATGGACTAATAATTAATACGTTGCAAATCAGCAAGTTAACATCTCCCACCATCTTTTTCGGATAAGCCAAGTGCATGTCATGGTATTGTCGTTTTAATACTTTCAGAGATCGAATAACAAGTTGCAAACATATTGCATTTACATGGGTACGTATATATTGTCTGTTTAATTTAGAGAAGTGCAATATTATAGAAAAGGCTAAATTTATGCTCAAGGTACGTCGATCCGTCCAAGAAATAATCTAAAGGTCCTAAAATGAGGACGTTTCATCGATTCATGAACATGAATACGTACCAGGCATGTTAGATTGTTCACAACCCCCCCCCCCCCCCCCCCAACCTTAATTTACCCTTCGATTTTCTCAATCATGATCAGTTTTCCTTCGCTTCATAGAAACTCACGTACCTATCTATATATATTTTTGAAGCATCTGCTGAGGTGATAAAGGAAGTCGGGTTTATCTATTTGGAAAGCACTTTTTCTCCCCTTGCAAGATTCGCATTCAGTACTGTGATGCAGGAAAACCGAAAGCCAATTGAAATTAATATAATATGCTTAGAAAAGAAAAGTGATTCGCCCCCATATAGCACAAAATCTACGTACGTAGAAACCGTACAAGATGGAGACAATGATTCCTTAAGAATCCACAAATTATAAATGATGTTGACCCAGCTTCTAACTACTAGAAATCAAAGAAATAACATTATTATCTAATTAATTTTAACAGTTAAAATGAAAAAAAAAAACATATGAGATCAGTACGCGACAATCTTAATGATATATTTATATTTATATATAATACTCTTAGTATCGAAATATGACCCATTAATGCATTTATATAATTTTTAGAGATATAATTTGAAGATATATATATATATATAAAATCATGTATCAATTTAGAGATGTAAGTGAAAGATGCTTGATAATTAGAGAATATTGTGAATTTGTACTTTATGTTTTTCCTATTTATTTCAACACATCAATATTAATATTGCACTAATTGCCAATTGGAAAGATCAATATGAATGCTGTAACAAGCAACATGCACAAGGGCGCTGAGGTTGCCTTGAATATTATTAAGTTATAAGTCAAGCTGGTATATGGGTTACACGTGTAATTTGCAAGAGTCAGTTATATTAGTTAGTTATCAGTACTGAATGTATATAAATAGAGACTTTGTTCATGTAATTGATTACCGAAGTAATACGATACAAGCAAGGGTGAAGTTCTTCATTCTCAAGTACTCTGTTTTCGTTTCTCTGTTTCTTGCACAATCAAGATTCTCTGATAAATATATATATATATATAGTTATATATTTATATATATAACCCTTGTCTAAAAGCCCTGGCCTAGTCTGCTTGGCGATGTAAGCAAATACTTATAATAATCTTTTGGTTCATCCATTATTAATTAGCTAGTGATCATGTGGAACTGGATATATGCTACAATCGAATATATAGAACTCAACAATAAATTGACTAGTTAACGAGTCCTTCTGCAGCTTGTATTATTTGGAATTGGCGATGCTTGTAAGTACAATATATACCCCGATCGTTGCCCGTTTTAAGCCACACCGATTTTTTTGGCCTATGATGTTGCAATGTATTATTTGTCGATCGACTATGTTTATAATTAATAGACGTTGGAGAGTGTAAATATAAGGTCTTACATCATGATCATGCATGCATGCCACTTGCAAGCATTATAATATAATTAGTCAAGATCCCTTGAGAAACTTAAGGTAATAGGCCTTATTATGACGATCGAGAGATTATATGGTATGCTTTTGGGTGCATTTTATTATCAATTTTTAGCTAGATTTTGCATGATTTTTTTTACCATAAATATATAATTTACTAATTAAAACAAACACACACACACACACACACACACACACACACACATATATATATATATATATATATATTTATATATAATCCATATAAGAGATAGGGACCAAAATAGAGATAGAGGATAAAAAAGTACGTCTCTAGCTATAAAGTGAATGTGGGGCCGCAGAGGGTAAGGTGAAATTTGGTAGGTGGATCGATGTGCATATATGTATAGAACAAGATCAGTATAAAGAATGCAAGGACGGTTCCTAGCATCACTTATGGATTAGAATCATTAGATCATGGTTCTGAAGTCACTGCTTTTGCTTGTACAAATTATTCACCTCTCTCTCTCTTCTCTGATCTCTGATCTCTAGCTAGCTGCCGATAAGGAAAGACGTTGACCACTGTTAATTTGTATGCTTCGCCTTTTTATATGCATGCTTTTCTAGATGCGAATAAATTGGAAAAACTCCACCAAGTATAGTATATATATAGTCGTTTCAAGCTTGAAACATAATAAATAACTCAAACCACGTGACAATATGGTTCAACTTTAATGCTTTTTCGTGGAGGACAGGAACAAAATTCTCCAAAACAATGTAACTTTTTTTTTTTTCAAGTATAGAACCTGATATATATGCAACGTCTCTGCTGATATATAGTAGATCGATGGCGACGTGTACTGATGATCTTTGGTAAATATATTATTCTTCTTCTGCTCAAATCTAATTAATTATTCTCCTGCACCCACATAATCTCTAAAGTCCAAGACTGATCGATCAAAATCTTCCAGAGCTCGAAAGTTCCCCATACATGCAGGTGTATGCAATTGGTTATTGCGTGCATGTGTCGAATTAATAATATGTTCATGCATGTAGTAATTATATATATAATATACGAATTCTTCATTTCAATTGCCACGATGATCATCATGTTCAATATCCCGAATCTTCTAGTACTTTTTGTGCAAGATGAGAGAGCCTTTATTAATTGGCATGCACATATTCCACACTCTTCTTCTTCTTTTTTATTTTTAAAGAAAATGTCATCATTCATTTATTCATTAATGAAGAGAAATTTATATATATGACTGTATACATGTGGAGATATCTCCTTATCAACCATTTGGAGCTCCACCAGTACACTACTAGACTGGTCTAGACTTCACTACTTCTGATACTCTCTACAGAAAAAAGTCCAAAAGACAGCACTCTACTTAAACAGAGACTCAACCTCACCTTTCATAGAAATGGAGGACTCAATCTCTACAGATAAACCGTCCAAGAGACAAACTTCTTTTTTATTTTTACTATACAATAAGAAAAACAAGAACGAAAAAGGATGGATTACAGTTTAGATAAACTTCGGTATACTTTGACGGCGCATGATAGTAACAAGCTAGCTAGCTTGTCTCTTTTCAGCCACAAAAGTCAAATTTGAAAGATCTGGTAGTAGCAATTTCAGTGATCCAGTGCATGTGGAGAGAAGAGCGGCCAGAAGAGGTGGCGTGTGAGGACCACACACAGTTGTGAGTGGCGCGTGAAGATCACACGCAGTGATTTCTGCAAAACTGCCACTATCCTCCGAATGATTTGCAACTTGAGAGTCTTCTTGTGCAGCGTGTGTTTCTTGAGAGTTGCCAGAAAACTGTAGATCTGACTTTTTCAGCCTTGAAGGAAGAAAAATAAACTAAGAAATGAGGGAATGAGAGGGGGAAAGAGGAGGAACGCGCGGCTTCCTTATTCAGCGAAACTCAGACTTGGAAGTTTTTTTTAGAGTGAGAGAGAGGGTTTTGGAAGGGAAAGATAATGTGGATGAAAAATAATAAATTATTTTATATGCTGCTCATATTCTACATGACTAATTGGCATCATGATTTAATTGCTTGTGCGCGCGCATCTTCAATTAATCATACGTAGATCGATTAAAAGGATGTTCTAAATCATAACTCGATTTATATATAGAAAAATGCTACTTTGTCCATTCAACTTGTCTTCTCATTTTGACACCTCATGTATTTTAATTTTTATTTTTTTTTACTTAACAGTTAAGGAAGTGACTATTAGTGTATTGATATTTTTTAAAAAAAAAAATATTTTAAAATGATAAAAAAATATAAATAAAAAATTGAAAAAAATGAAATCACAATTTTGAACTAGCGGTCACTTGGAGCAGGCTACATGAAAAACTTACTTTCAATTTCTGATGAGCCCTACATTCTATTCAAATGAATGCGTGGGGCAATTTACACACCCCAAAACTGTATTTAATATTTTCTTATAAATAGCTAATCTATATTTTATAATCTCATTTTTCCTCCGGAAAATATACTCTTTCAAAGCAATTTTTTAGTTTGTTTTGCATGATGTTTATTCCCAAAAATAGAATTGATCTTATATATTTTTTGTATAAAATAATAAATTAAAGATTTATATTTTGGCCGGTTTGCTTTTATTAGTGCATAACTCAACCGAACAATAAGTTTTTTGAGCTGCATTGTGTATATGATCTTGGAGATCGTTGAATTTCTTATGAAATGTCCCAAAGGAGGCACATATATATCATGACACTCGTTCAATGATACATGGTGAATCAATTAGGCGGGCACAGATTTATATGATCAGTAAGTTCCAAAATAGGCTTGATTTTTTGAAACATATATTTATATATATATATATATATATATATATTATATAGTTGATGAAAAGTTCTGGTTTTCCCATATGAAATGAACGTAGGGCGGGGGGGCCGGTACTATATACGTGTGGGATTAAGCAGTAAGGTTTCCCATTTGGCCGACTTCAATCAAATAAATTAGGACAAAGGCAATGATTACATGACAACTTTAAGTGAACCTGGCAACACATAGCTGGTTTGGGCTCATATATTTTATAATATTGCTGCATGTATTAATTGCCAGATACTGCATGCGCTAGCTCATGTATTCGCAGTGGTTTTAGTAAACTAGCTGCCGGCTCAGGCCGCTCAGCCAAGGAAACACCAAACTCGATGATCTGTGTTACAAGCATCTAATTTAATTGTGTCATTTCCATGCACGAATCCAATTATTGGCGATTCATAGGAAAAACAATCAAGTAAAGACCAAATTAGCTGGCTAGCAGCTTGATTTGGCCTCTGCTTGCTCGACATTTTTCAGTTAAGGCCATCGATCTAAGGTTATCTTCCAAATTAAAGGTAAATCATTCATGTGTTAATCGTGTATATGGTCGCTTGTTTCTTTTCATTTTGCATTTCTAGTTGCACCTCAAAATGGTAATTAGTTTGCACAGAACATGCAGTACTAGTACTACCAGTATTAATTAATCCAGATTATCAGAAGAAGCTGCAAATGTTTTGGTGAAAGATTCACATACATTATGCTAACTATATTGTATGTCGAACATTTCTCAGACCTCACTTGAACAAAAGGAGTTTAACACTTGATAATTAATATGACCAAAAGCTAGGACTTGAAATTCGGTAACCTCTCATCACGAGTAGTAGTAGTACTTCAAGTTTCCTCTTGCAAAAAGTGGAAATCCCTTATTCAGGTCGATCTATATATATATATATATATATATATATATATATATATAGTTACGCTTCATTTCCTAGCTAGCGGCCTTTAGAGAAATATAGCTCCAGCCCTTTTAAGCAAGGGGATAAGCTCGCTCCTGAGGTTGAGACTCATGACCTCTCTTGTACCACCAATGAAAGTTTGCCCTATGAACACTGCCGGTAGCTGACACCCCATTTCTGACAGTGCCCTTTCAATCTTCTGTCCATTTGGGATCCCATCCACATCATAAACTGCAGGATTAGCTCCGAAGCCACCTATGAGAACTTTGATCGTGTGGCTCATGGAAGAACAGGAACTTTTGCTGAAGATGACAACAGGTTTCTCGGCCACCAACCTCGTCACTACATCCATTGCTAATAATTAATTTGAGATATATATATATATATATATATATATATGTATATGTATATGAAAATTGATAAGGGAAATGTACGTCGGAAATATATTTGAGTTTTGTGAAGGTTGCTTGTGATCAAGTGAGTCAAGTACTTCGAGGAACTTCATCTCCATCGTTGAGTTATTTATAATGGCTAAGAATTAAGTTAGTGGGTTGAGATTCATTGTTTCCCGGATAGAATAACAACGATGGACGGAAATTAAGGGCATAAAACAATATTCCAAAAGATAAGCCTTTGGAAAGTATATATGCTTTTAGATTTCCTAATGTAGTACCTCTGATCTGGCCGTATTGAAGTGTACATGGAAATTACAAGTTGCCTATCTACGGGCGCCAGCATGTTCATCATATGTCTAATTAAGCGTACTCTAACCTGCGTATATATATCATTTTTGTCCTGATCAAGTTAGGTACATTTGGATTCAGAGATGAGTTGAATAAAATATTATTAAAATATTATTTTTTAATATTATTATTATTTTGAGATTTGAAAAAGTTGAATTATCTATTATGTTTTATTTGAAAATTTAGAAAAGTTATAATAATAAGATGAGATGGTCAGCTGAGATGAGTTTTTAATCCAAACCAGACTAAAATGACAAGAATTAATCTACTAACATATATTATATGTAGAAGGTGAAAATAGTACTGGAAGAGTATTGGTTTTTCTGGAACATAGAAATGATTTTTCATGCAGAAAAAGGGTAATTGTGATCAGCCTGTGACATGTACATGGATTATATATAATAAGAACGAACGACGTTTATATATATTTGCCAAAATGACCTTTTGATCAGCAGTACTAGTGATTTCACATATATAAGATCTTTCTTTGTTTTGGAGCATATATCTCATGGGATTGAAGAATGAATGAAGTTGGATTTATCCAAGATTGGCATCTAGTTCGATCGATCAGTCGGAAAGAAAAGATAGAAAAAACCGTACAAAGAGAATAAAAGAAGATCGATCATGATAGAAATAGAAATATATAATACGTAATAAAGTAATTGTAGGATCGATCTGCCACTGGCCTGCTGAGAGATAACGAAAATCCGTACGTTGGCCGTACTAGTAGGAGAGATCAAGCTAGCTAGCTAGCTAGCTAGCTGCTAGGTAGAAGATACCCTTTCAGATCATCTAGAACCAGTACCACACATATATTAACATCACCTATTTTTCACATGCCCTGATTCGGAACATTATTGACATGATAGTATTTATTGGAACTAGTATATTCGCGGCCTCATGCATAAAACACAAGCTGGTGATGATCACTAGTGCATGCATGCATTATATATATATATATATACTTCTAGAAAAAAACACTTTTCATGCTGTACTTTATATATATATATAGGTATGTTTTGTTTTTCCAATTTTTATGTATTGACTTTTAACTAGCTGGTCATTGCACTGAAATATTTTGTTATTTATGCCGACAACGTAGATCGGCAACGTGGCAGCTCATTATTTTAACATTTTAAATAGTCATATATGTCTAATTATTATTAATTAACATGAGATTTTGCTGATTGCGAGATAATTAAGGATCCAGCTTATAAAATTATAGTGCTTCCAAAAATCCAAATATATCATGCACATATATATATATGTTAGCTAAAGCAATAATATTGTGCATTTTGGCAAAGCTCATGCACACGCACACTGCATAAAGATCTCATAATTGTTTCTTTTTTTCTTTTCTAAATCAAAGTGCGTGCGTGCGTGCTTGATCATGAGAATTGTTACGTTTCTTAATTTTCTGCTTTTAATATATAGTTTTATGCATGGCTTAAATTTTTGGTGATTCTATGATACATTATTTTTGGAGCAATATAATATTATAAATTAAGGCCGTCTTCTTAATTTATTTGGAGCTAATTACATATATGATCGAATTAATTAATAGGCTGCTGATTGGTAAGAGCACTAGCATTGGATTGACCAAATGCATCTTCAAATTTTAGCCAATATCACACTTTTTTACATTTGCATATTCTATTTAAATTCAATCCCCACATTGGATTAGCCATTTATTCTCTCTATAATAATAAAATATTATTAAATTAATAATTTTGTTATTTAATTTTTTTATATCACATTTTATAATTCTACTAATTTAATATTAATAATAATTATATTCTAATTAAATTAATATTAAAAAAATCATATTTTTAAAAGTTATTTAATGCTAATAACAAAAAATATTTGATTAAACTCATCAAAAACTCTATCTAAATTTCTTAATTACAAATCAAATAATATTTTTATTGGAGTGAGAAATTAATATTTTAATGTTTGCTTGGAGTGAAAAATTATTATTTTAACTTTTGGTGAATCAATTTGGTTCTTCAAATTTGGCTAATCACTGTAGCTAACATCCAAATTATTTTAGAGATGCCCAATCCAATGTGGAGACTTTTTGGTACATATTATCTAAAATTTGGCTAATATTTAGTTTTAGTCAAACCAATACTAATTAGGGGTCTAATATATAATTTGTAAAGTAAATGGGTCGGTACGGTTAGGTCGATTGATTTCATGATATCATCTACGTGTACGGCTAAAAGTACTGGACTTAATTGGCACGACGAATACTGAACCTGATCATGATATGAATGGATCAATTAGCTGGGTTGAGGGGTTTAACTCATTAATTTATAGTTTAATATATATTATTGGATTTGGTTAGACTACAATAAAAACGGCCTTTTGCCGCGGAGGATTCTGGAATAATGTTTCACGGTAAAAAAGTATGACCACTCATGAGAAATAGGATTTCGAGTTGGTGCTACCTCATGGGTAAATATGACTATTTTCGACCACCGTGTATTCCTCGATCGGTAGATTTATTGTTAATTAGGAATGTAATCGGTTTAGATGGGGGTCAATTTTTTTAGATTGGATCGAACCAAATTATATTATTCCTAGGGACTGGACCGGACCGGACCGTTAGCGATCGGCCGTCCGATTTGGTCCTCAACGCATGTGATGAGTAGTTTTTTTTTTATTAACTCATGTGTAGTATTCATCTAGGAATTAATTACCTAGGGGCCGTTTTCGTTCACAGCATCACCGGTTTGATGTGATGAGCTCATACTGATCACATTCTACTTATGTTTATTAAATATTAGTTTAATTAATTTATAATGAAAATGAGTAAGAAAATATAAAGAGTCAAGACTCCCTTTTTAGGTAGGAATGGATTTCGCTTAAGTAGTCCAAGTCCAATTGAAATTGGGATAGTTAAATGAGTGACCTCACAAGATGTTTCTTTTTATATCCTATTATGGAACACATGATCATGTCGGCCTCGTCCAATGATTCAATACTAACTAGCAAAGGGGGACCAAAATCATTCCCGTCACTTTTGAGTACTCATTGTGTATTTCACTTATGTGATTGATTAAAATAATTATTTTATATTAAAAAAAATGATACAGCCTATCATATTAATCAAGTGCACAAAGAATTTACAAAAATGACTGCATATAAAATTTTTGTAAAGATATTTACATAAAGTTTCTTTAGAAATTGAGTACATGATGATCAAATCCATCGAGATCTCCATATAATATATAATACGTCAATCCAATCAACTTCAACTTTTTTCTACAAACTTTTTCATACCAATCCGAATAATAGAAATGATGCTTCTCATCTTTGTCTTATATATATATATATATATATATATATATTAATGCTCATCCCGGGCTGTAAGTTTCAAGCATCAGATCATATATATTTTCCATCTACCAGCTGCATGCTTAAGAACAGTTTGCAATTTGCATGATCACCAACTCAAAGATCAAAGCTTAATTGGAATACTAGTACGCACGCGTAGTTAAATGATCAACGAATGAGATCAACCGGTCAGATAAGTAACCCAATAAATCTCATCTGTTTACTTGGCTCTTAAAACGTGCTGATCAATTAATTATAATAGCCAAAGTTTAGTTTTTACGGGTACATTCTAATTGGAAGCCTGGACGTGATCAGTAAGTACGTACCATTAATTAATTATAAATAGATAGAGTTAATATAAGTTCGGTAGCTAGTGGCAGGGTGATTTTAATTTATTTATTTAATGTTGAAGCAAGTGGCGAGTACTTGAGGTTGACAAGCACCAGTACTAGCTTGAATATGAGGTTTTGATCAGTGTACGCAGTTGCATGCGAATCTTGGTTTTTTTTTTTTTTTTTTTTTTAACTGATGCAAATGTGTTTCCTTTATTGTATATTAATCAGTAAGTGTTCAATCAATACAGTATTTCTCACTAAGAATAGTATATGTAATCTGTTGAGGGCCTTCTTCTATCCACAGTACCCTCTCCTCTGAAAAAGAAAATGCTAATTTTGAAAGTTTATGTGCTACATTGTTTGCTTCTCTATACATAAACCTAACATTCCAATCTAAATTCCCATCAAGAATCCTTTTGGTGTCCTCTATCAGAACCCAATAATCTGCCCACACTTCTTCACCACTACTCAAAGCCTACACTACAAGCTGTGAATCCCCTTCCAATTCCACCTTTGCTAGTACCAGCTCTCAACATAGAACTGCTGCTCTCCTTAAGGCTAATGCTTCTGCTATGCACGACTTCATTTGGAATTCACCAGTTGAACATAAACATGCCAAGACATCACCTTGTGGATCCCTTATAATAACACCAATACTCACTCTCTTCGTCTAAGAGTCCACCGCAACATCCCAATTTACTTTCACTCCCCCTTCAGCTGGCTTTTCCCACTTAGCTTCTTCTTTGCTCATGCTTCTGTTATTTATGCCTCTCTGTTGGAGTTGTTTTGCTTCATTGAATTCATCCATTGTTTGTTTTGCAGCTTTTAAGAAACTTCTAGGATCATCAAACTTATTCTCAAAGATCAATACGTTTCTTTTCAGCCATATTTTCCTCATAGTGTAGGCCATTAGCTCCAATTCTTCCAAAGTCAGACTCTGGTTCACTCTTCTCCATAGCTTTGCAAACTCTACTTCTGTACTATACCATTTCTGCATAGGGCTATCTTCTTCTGCCCATACATCTATAGTTGCAGGGCAGTACCACAGTATATGGATAGTTGTTTCAACCTCCCTTTAACAGATTGGACAGAGCATTGAGTCAATAATTTGTTTCTTGAAGAGGTTGGCCTTGGTAGGAAGAAGATCAAGTCCACCTTTCCACATAAAATGCTTCACAACACCTTGCACATTCAAGTCCCATATCTGTTTCAACAACGATTTTGGATTTTCCTTCCCTGATGACTTTCCCTTCACCATTCTTATTCTCTCTTTCTCCAGGTAGTAGGTAGATTTTATAGAAAATCTTCCATTATTTAAGGGACCCCACACCATTATGTCAATTTCTCCCCACCTACTAAGGGGCAAGCTACATATTTTTTCAGCTTCCATTTCATTAAAAGTGTCATAAATCAAGTTTTTCTTCTAGCTTGTAGTATCAGAATCAATAAGTTGATTCATGTTTGCTTCATAGTGCAGATTCTTTAGAGATGATTGCACTTTGTAGGAAGGAGGTATTGGCAACCATTTGTCTTTCCGCACTTTGATTTTGCTCCCATCCCCCACCTTCCTTTACAAGTTCTATAGAGGACCGTAAA
Source organism: Cyclocarya paliurus (assembly GCA_029856935.1). NCBI lineage: Eukaryota > Viridiplantae > Streptophyta > Magnoliopsida > Fagales > Juglandaceae > Cyclocarya > Cyclocarya paliurus. The sequence continues at coordinate 14,659,891 of CM056949.1, forward strand.
CTCCTCCAAATGAAAGAAGGATCACCTTGCAACTTTGCTTCTGTAAGCTTTCCAGTTCTATAGTATTTTTCCCTCATGATCTTTGCCAACAGCAGGGAAAGAGAGCTCAACATTCTCCATCATTGCTTTATTAAAGGTTTCAATGTCCCTGAATCCCAACCCACCATCCCTTTTTTGAATCACCCATTTTCTTCCAACTCCTCCACTAGATTTTGTGCTCCTCATGTTTATGCCCTCACCAAAACTTGGCCATTAGGGAAGAGATCTCTTGGAAGATTCTTCTTGGCAGCTTAAACACACTCATGGAGAATGTTGCTATAGCCTGCACCACAACTTTTAATAAGACCTCTTTCCCTGCCTATGATAAGAACATGTTCTTCTAGTTATTTAGTTTTGACCAGACCCTCTCCTTCACAGTTCGAAAAGTTTTGTATCTTGATCTACCAACCATAATTGGTCAACCAAGATACCCTTCATAGTTTCCACACACAAGCACCCTAGCTGCTCTCTGAATCTATTGTCTTACTGATTCTACAGTGTTAGAATAGAAGAAGATAGTAGTTTTTTATAGGTTCAACAGTTTTCCAAAGGCTTTTCCATATAACTCCAGCATCCCATGAATCTTTTTCCACTTATCCATTCTTGCTCTACCAAAAATTACACAGTCATCTGCAAAAAGCAGATGGTTGACCCTTGTTCCACCTCTTGATATTGCTACCCCCTTATCTCATTCATTCTCTCAGTAGAATTAATTAAAGAACTGGATATGTTTGGGGGCAAAGATGAGATTTCTCATCTCTATCTCTATCTCATCTCATCATTACAACTTTTTCAAATTTTCATATAAAATTTAATAAACAATTTAACTTTTTCAAATCCCAATACAACTTTTTCAAATTTTAATATTTTAAATTAATATTTTAAACTTTTATCTTAACACTATTCACAAAATTTTTAAAAATTTTCATCTTATCTCACCTACCAAGCATAACCTAAATCTTTCTGCACACAAGATAAATAGGTAAAGGGAGATGGAGTCCCCTTATCTTATCCCTCTGGTTGGCTTAATGACAACTCCAGGTTGTCCATTAGCCAAGACTGAATATGTTACTAAAGTGACACACTGCATTATTAAATTTATCCACCTATCACCAAAGCCCAGCCTTCTCATCATATTCTCCAAGTAAGCCCACTCAATTCTGTCATATGCTTTAGCCATATCCAATTTCAATGCCATGCTTCCAACCCTCCCCCTTTATCTTGTCTTCATCGTGTGCAAAGTCTCATAAGCTATCATCACATTGTTAGTTATTAGCCTTCCAGGTATGAAGGCACTTTAGTTGCTAGAGATAATTTTTGGGAGCAGTCTCTTCAATCTATTATCTAGGACCTTTGAAGCCAGCTTATGCATTACATTGCATAAGTTGATGGGTCTAAACTCACTAGTTGCAGATGGATTCTTCACTTTTGGGATAAGGGCAATATAAGTATAGTTTATGCCATTTTCTAACCCCCTTGCCCATTTAGGAAACTTAGTAAAGCTTTATAAACCTCCTCTCCTATAATATTCCAATAGGCTTAGTAGAAACAAGCCTCATACTTGAGGACTTCAAGGGGGCCATTTGCTTCAATGCTTCCTCCACTTCCATTTTGTAAACTCCTTTTGAAGATCTTCATTCATAGCTCTTGTAACTCTCAGCTCAATATTTCCTAGACAAGACACTCTTCTAGTGCTTCCATGGTAGGGCATGAGGAACACAATAGATTCTGAAAATAACTATGAAAGACCTTCTTTATCTCTTCTTGGCTAGTCACTACCTTCCCTGGTCATCTTTTATTTCCTTCACCCAGCTCTTCCTTCTTCTCTGACTAGTACATGAGTGAAAAAACTTAGTGTTTCTATCACCCATGTGGTACCAATTCCTCTTTGCTTTCTACGTCCACTTCATATTTTCCTGCTCTAGCAACACTCCCAACTATATTTGCAAGGTTTTAACTAGCTTAGCATTATGAGGGTCTTCATTCTCTTGTTCATCTCTTAATCTTTTGTTTTTTCCTTTACTTGAGCCCTGTATTTTTTTTTTCTTTTTGATAAATCCAACCGAGCAATTCTTTTTTGTAGCTTCTCAATTTCTCCTGCATTTGTCCTAATAGGTTCTGTTCTACTGCACTTCTAGTCCACACATCTTCTATAACAACTCCACCTTCCTCATCCATAACCCATTTTGCTTCAAACCTGAACACCCTCTTCTCTTCATTCTCAAAAGATGTTCTTCTCCATGCTTGGTAAAAGTGCCTTATGATCAGATTGTCTTACAGTTAAAACTTCTACCATTCGATCTTTGAAGAGTTATGACCATTTGCAATTGGCAACTATCCTGTCCAGCCTCTTTTTGTTAAAAGTATGGTCTGCATGTCTGTTACTCCAACTAACCTTACACCCCTTCCACCCTAGATCATAGACACTGTTAGTTTCCAAGGCCTGTCAAAAATCTCCCATTTGAGTTTCAGGTCTAGGCCTACCACCAACCTTTCCCCCTTGACATAACACTTCATTAAAATCACCTATTACACACCAGGGCATTTCCTTTGTTGGTTTTAAAATCACCTATTACACACCAAGTTTCTCTTCTTTTACTTGCCTCAGGATGACCATAAAAATAGTTAGTAAGCACCTCTCCTCCTTACCATTGTATGCATTGATGTGATGCTGAGAAAAATTTAACATTTCAACCTCCACATCCCTACTCATAACACCAATCCTCCCCCTTCTTTTACCCACAGGTTCTATAATAAAGCACCCCTCCCTTTCCATCCTCCTTTTTAGACATTCAAATTTGTTAGCTACCATTTTAGTCTCCAAAAGAAAAACAACATTGGGTCTCTTCTCCTTCACCATAAAGTGAAGGTTTTGAACTTTCCGGGGGTTCCCAAGCTCTCGACAGTTACAGTTTAATATTTTCATAATGGTTGGCAGGGCTGACTAGTAGCCTCTACCAATCTCAAAGAACTTGTCACTTCCATCTCATCCTCATTCTTTTTTTTCCTTTTTTACTAGCCCCTTATCAATATCAACATATTTATCAATGATTAAGGTACGTTTGCATCCAATGGTAGCTTTGACAATATTACAATTACCTGCAGATCTAGCTCTCCTCTTCCATCTTCCCCTTGCCATCATCTTCTTCTCATCATCTGAAGGTAGGATTTGGCCCTTGACATTATCAATATCAACATAGTCATTACTTTGCTATTCCAGAAAGGACATAGGATCTGGCTCGTTGCTCTGGTCTTCTGCCTTCTAAATGGTGTGTGCACTCAGACCACCCTCCTCAACTCTTTCACCACTTTTTTCAAATACTTCATTAGCACAGTCATTATCCACATCTTTTCCCATCTTTTCAGGCTCCAATTGACCTCCCTTAGATCCTGGTGTTCCAAAGACCACCAAACCATCCTCCTTCTACTCACCCCCACGTGACTTGAACTACAATTTATTGTCGAGCCTCCTCCCTTCTCCATGTTCTCCCTATTAGCCCCCATCCCTCATCTTCTGCATTTTCTCTACTCTTATTGTTCTGTCTTTCTAAACTTTTCCTCCATGGAGTATGAGTAGCATGGAGCCATGAACCAAACTCTGGCAGTCCATTCCAACGTACTGAGTTCCCTTCCAGGCCATTGCATCCTTTCTCTCCATGGATAATCATCCCACATTTGAAGCACAATTTTGGTGGTTTTTATATTTCAACAAGATCCATATTCTGTTTCCCATTATATTTGTTGTTCTTCCTCTAGCCACCATTTTCTGCAACTATCTCAATTTTTACCCTTAGGAATTTACCCCATCCAATTCCATTCTCACTCACATCCACTTCTCTAACCACCCTCACTGTTGCTCCTATTTGGAAGCCAATATTGCGTGTCATACATGCTCGAGGAAGGTTATTCAATTGAACCCATAACTCCTTTCTATCAAATTTCATCACTCAGGAGATGTAAAACCTTTGAAAGGTCTAAGAACTAAAAGGTGGTTATCAAATAACTATGACTTACCTTCCAGAACTCTACCCTTATCCCTTTGGTTTTTGAAGGTTATCACAAATAGATTCGAATTGATCTCATGAAAAGCAAAGGATCCTCCAAATCGCCAGATCTTTGCCATTATTGATTGAATTACATCCTTACTAATCTTCCTTTAGAATGCAGGTTTCCTACCAGACTTCTTCCCCCCTTTTCCAGAACCTTCCCCATGTGCTTTGTTCCCAGTTCGATAACATCATTCTCTTCTTCCGTAAACCTTAATTAATCTCATATTTCCTTTAAATCTTCCATTACTTCCACCCTAGGTCTGCAAGCAGACTTAGAGAGTCTATCCTTTTCCTTACTCAACAAGCAATCTGAGACTCACACTCCACCCGTGCTTTCTCCTCAGAGAAGCCTAGAGGAGAATCAAGCAAGAAAACATTTGCCAAGTGCAAACTTGCATGTGAATCTTGTTAATTTGCTTTATATATATATATATATATATATATATGTCTTATATATTAAAATCAGCTACCTTCATAGTAACAACAATGAATAGTATTTTTGTTGGACACATTCTGAGCTGCTTATGCCTTGTGTGACCTACTATAATTATGGTCGTGCCCCTAACTCTTGTGTTCTACTTTTCGGTTAAGCCCCTGACTCTTGTATTCTACTCTATGTTCTGCTGATACCCCTATCTGATCAACTGTTATTACGGTTGTACCCCTGGCTCCTGTGTTCTTTGTTTTTCTGTTCCGCTAATGCCCCTGTGTGACCGCCTGTGACGCCCGGACTCCAACGTACAAAAAGTTTCAAGAATCGTGACGTCAAGATGATGAAAACACGGTCACGCATCCTAACGGAAAGTGTCAAGTGTGTGCAACATACAAAAGTACACAACAAAACGCAATGGCTAAATAATAAATAAGTCACTAAGTACCAGAATTTTAATTAATACAAATATCCAAAATACAAGTATACTGAAAGTTCAACAGTTATCCAAGAAATACAATAAAGCCAAATATAAGCACATGGGAAACAAATCCCATAACCAAAACAGCAGCAACCACATGCCACTTCTCCACGGAGCCGATCCCTAAGGCTCGTCGTCTTCATCTGCAACAAAATCTACAGTACCAAAAATGGTACCGCAAGTAAGTAATAATCCAAACAATCTCTAAGATAAAAATACATTTAATGCGACCAACATGAATGCATATGATAAAATATGTACCCAAAATCCACAAATATCATTTTTCCCAAAAAATGAATATTTTCCAATGCACGCCAAAATCCCATTTTTGGCCCAAAATAAAAGTCCATCATTTTCCCAGAAAATGATTTACATCAAAATATTTATTGGACACTGTAGGCGGGAATCACAGGCGGGACTCTACCACCATCCCTGCTTACCACCATCCCTACTGCGTGCATCATAGGCGGAAATCGCAGGCGGGACAACACCACCATTCCTACGCGTACACCGTAGGCGAGAATCGCAGGCGGGACTATACCACCATCCCTGCTTACCACCATCCCTACAGTTCTTTTCCACACAACACAAAAACCCAATGGAGCACTGTAGGCGGGAATCACAGGTGGAACTCTACCACCATCCCTGCTTACCACCATCTCTACCGTGTGCACCGTAGGCGGGAATCGTAGGCGGGACAACACCACCATCCCTGCTTACCACCATCCCTATGCGTACACCGTAGGCGGGAATCGCAGGCTGAACTATACCACCATCCCTACTTACCACCATCCCTACAGTTTCCTTTCCTTTTTTCCACAAATGAAAACTCAGTTTTCAATAAACACATAAACATGCTTGAACATGCAATGTACCAACCCAACAACAATTTCTAATGACCAATCCAATCACAATAAAACTAAACTCACAAATACTCCGTCCTCAATTCATCCGACCCCCATAACTCCTCGGACTCAGTCCGGCACAACCAACCAATCACAGTAATATTAAATGAGTTAGCGCAAAAATATATTAAAATCTCAAAAGATGTTCGAAAAAAATACTTACAGCGCCTTAATATATTTTTCGGAGGATCACAAGAGAGCTGAAAGCGCCAAAACAGCAACACCACAATGTAAAAACACTGTGGCCGAAATACACAGTGAACCCAAAAATACACGGGGTCAAACGAAAACTTGAGAACGGTAGGGCAGGGCCTATGGGAGGTGGTGAAGCTAGTGGTGGTGGCCTTTGGCTATGGGTGGGGCCGAAACGGCGGTTTAAGGCCACGAAGTTCAAATCGGAGTGGGTGTTCGTGGGGGCGGCTCCGGCGACGGATCGGGGCCAGGATTAGGTTTAAATGGTTGCTAGAGGGCCAGTGAAGAGGTGGTGAAGAAATGGTGGCCAATGGTGGTCGGATGGCGGCGGTGGGACGAAATGAAGCTCGCGGCTTCGCAAGGCTCATAGCGGCGTTAGCCGGCCTGAAAATGGAGGGGTAGGGTCGCTGGCGCACGGGGAGTCGAATGGCACCGGCGGTGTTGACCACGGCGGTCGGCAATGGCGACGGGGAGGAGAGGACTGAATCGACGTGGGAGAGAGGAGAGAGAGAGGGTATCGGGCTGGGGAGAATCTGAAGGAAAAGAAGAGAAAAGAAAGAAAGAAAAAGGAAAGAGAAAAGAAAAAGAGAAGGAAAAAATAGAGATCCAGTCTTTTCATCTTGGGGTCTCAAAATGATCCAACGAAGAGGATTTTAAAAAATGACAGTCAAATAATTTAAATCAAACGCAGTGAAAGATTTAAATAAAACAATAATTATTTTAAAACCCATAAACCAACCAATTTAAATGAAAGATCACTTTAAATATAAAACAGTAAATAACATTGAGAAAATCCATTAAAAATAATTTACACAACTTAAAAATATTATAAAATAATATAATAAAACTCCCTTAAATTTTAAAACAAGAAAATCAGTCTTTAAATTAATTAAAATAATCCTTTAATGAAATACACTAAAATTCGGGATGTTACACCGCCTGTTATTACGATTGTGCCCCCGATTCTGTTTTGTTTGTTTGGTCCCTGCCGTGTATAACTTGGCCGAGTTTTTTCGTTTCTAATGTTTATGTCCTCTGTAACTAAGTGTTCTATTCATTTTTTGTTCTTATATTGCTATATCATCGCTATGTGACCGAAGATTTGGTTGCGATTTTGTGTTCCTCATTCATTTCCATCATTTATTTGGTTGTTTCGGTCCCCATTTTTGTTCTCGTTCGTTGGCTTCCATGCATCTGATTGTTCCTATAGTTTTGTGGTGTGACGTTGTCAGGTGAAGGGATGTTTTGGCCAGTTGATGGGAGGGGTGGAGGGCAGTGTCCTCAATTGTGGTTGTTGAACATCGACCGCAAGGACATGAGACTGGCGTGCCAAAGACTGAGAAAATATTTCTGTATTGCGTTGTGTTTGTCTATTGTTCTTCTTTGTTTTGGCCGTAGGTACCCACTTTTATTTTTTTTCCTTTTCGACTCAATTTACGTAAGAGATCCTATGTTTTCATTTTTATTTCTGGTTGTTTATTTTCATTTTTTATCTTTCCTAGCAGGGTTGGATTCTCACATATTTCTGGCTTCTTTTCCTGGTATCTTTTAGATTTTAGTGTAAAATAGTTGATTTCTATTGTGTTCCTCTCTTTTACAGATTCTTCTAAAGTTCTCTCTCTCTCTCTCTCTCCTTCCCTCCCTCCTGTAGCAGCAATCATTTCTTGTTTCCCCGCACTTTACCAAACCCAAAAGGTCTCTCTTTTTCTTTGCAGGTTGGTTTATTTTATCTGCTTTCAATTTTCTTTGTTATTTATATTGTGCATTATGATATGAATCTTTTTTATGCAAGCATGTGGAGGCTAAGATGGCGTTGAAATGATGGGTTTCTTGTTTTGGGTAAATGGTGCGTGTGATGTTAATTTATAGGTTGCAAAATTTCATTGTTTTCCTTTCTGCTATGAAATTTGTAATATCTGGGTATTGAATACATGAAAAGGATCGCAATTTCCACAGGGGATTTTATGGCTTTACAAGTAGACTGCTACCTTGGAGGAATTGACTCAGAATTTTACGATTTGGTTGTTTTTTGTTTCCTAACTATAATGTGCTTTTCTCTATTGATACATATTCTTTTGCACTCCAATAAATTTGATTCAAAATGTTCTATTCTGCGATCAAGACCTTTGGTTTCGCTAATTTTAAAATTTCATTTTACCACTTCTCATTTTTTATTTTCTTCAGTTGGATTGCTTCAATTTATGCAGTGAAGTATTGTCATCATCACATAGATTCTCCATATCTATGTTCACCTATTAGGTGGAGAAACTGAGTCCATAAAAGATTAGTTTGAATAATCAATGATGTAAGATGTTAGTTTGTATAATTGATCATGCAGAACACTTGGTTTTTTTAATGTACTCAAATCTGAATGTTCAAATTTGAAGTATTAATACTGAGGGAAAGCATAACTGTTTGAAAGTGATATGTAATTTGATTATCTGTATTTTATGGATGTGAGAATAAGTATTATAGTTTAGAAACTCATTGCATAATACTTAAAAGAAAAAGAGGTATTTGAGATGTTTCTTATACTTATTTCTACTTTATGGCATGGAGGTCTCCTATGCTTAAATGCAATGGTGAGAATATAGTGATCTGAGTAGAAATTGTGTATTGGATTTGTGGTCATAGGGGGCATTTCCTGTATCTAAATACCATCCATGTAAGAGATGTCGTGCATGATTTTTCCCACCCCCTATGTTATTTCCCTTTAGTGATATTCTATACACCATTAGGGACTCTTGCTCAAGCTTCTATATCAACTTCTTCTTTTAGCCCTTTGATGGAGGCTTGGGAGTGCATAATTTGAGGCTCTTTAACAAAGTTCTTCTTGGGAAATGGCTATGAAAATATCATATAGAGAGGGATGCATTATGCAAAAAATGTGATAGATGTTAAATACGGGAGAATGTGGGAGAGTTGGTGTTCTAATGAAGTAAAATGAGCGTATGAGGTGAGTTTGTGGAATTCCATTCGGATGGGTTGGGGGAAATCCATGTGTATAGGCCATTTTAAAATGCATTAGTTCCCATTTTTATAACTTTTTAGTTTTGGGTATCTTAATAATTGAAGTTCAAATGATTAATTATTAGGTGATCTTAAAATGCATGTCATGGTGTAAATATTTTTACCCAAATAATGATATATCATCTTCATGTTATATTAAATGATAGGATGAAAGTACTAATATATTTGAATTTAAAAACTTTTTAAATCACCCAATTATAATGCCGCTAAAAGGGTCATAAAATGATTTTTATGCTTGTTGGTGGTGCAATCCTAATTTTCATTCTCCATTTTTTTCCGCTTGGTTGGGTTTGCTAGGTCAGTTGGACTTCCTTGTTTTGCTTCCAATTGCCCCGAGGTAACTAACAATGCGCTGAATGTGCCTATTTGTATGGTCGATTTTGGCCAATTGGAACATATATTTGGACTAAAAAGGTTTTTGAAGGAGTCTAACTTGAGCCGGTGTGGTAATGTTATGTTGGAAATGTTGTTATTTATGCTACCCTTCTATATTTCCAGATTTTAAACTTTCTTGAATTTAATCTTCATTTAATCCCAATGTTTCTTCTATACTGGCAGGGTCATATCTATTTATTGGTCATTCATGATGTTTTGAAGGAGATGCCATTTAATTGGTGATGAGTATTATTACATATGCTTACAGTTTTACTTACAAAACTCATTTTGTTAGTTTTCTTTAGAAATTTAAATTTTGAATTTCAAATTTCATGATTTTCAACATATCAATAACTAACATGTGGAGAAATAAGATTTTTTGTAAGTTTTTCTTAAGTACATTTAGCATTTGTCATTGGTGATTTATATCATATTTATTTTAAAGCTTATAGAATTTTGAAAAGATGCGTGGAGGAGACATTTACCTTATCCAATAGAATCAACTCCAATCATACCCTCCTAAAAGTAAGTTGCATTGGAATTAGACCAATTTGATTTTTTTGTGTTTGCTATTTTGTTCGAATTAGACCATTCGAACATAAAACCAAACAATAGATGTGGAGACTTGACCCATACCTCTTAGAAGTTCAAATGTGGGGTTGCTACAGTGGTTGAGTGGCAGTTTTCACGGCGGAGATAAGGGGCGAAATTGTTGCTCTCGACGGCTGTTGGTTTGAACTAGAGTGATTTGTTTCATTGTATTCGAACTGGGTATATAATGACTGTGGCATCTCGTTCGAACAGGATAAATATCAATTCGAACGGTTATTATACTAATATATTTCTAATTATATTACTAATAGTAATATATAATAATACTAATATTACAAAGTACAAAAGTATAAAAATAAAACTACTAATAGTATTATAATACTTTTATTTAATACTTATTATTATATTATTTGTAATATACTTATTCTATTACCTATAACATACTAAATACTTAGTAAAATTACAATGACTTAATTATATAGTTACGATATATAAGTTATGATAACTGTATAAGTTAATATGATTAATATATATAACTGTACAAGTTATGAAATTTTCGTGTTCAAATGCATAAATGTCCAGTTCGAACGGGACTTCACAGATTCAAATACCTCAACCTCTAGTTCATTTTCACAATGAAGTTGGATTTCTTTGTAGGCAGAGCACAACAGGCAATTTTGTGTGTGTGAGATAGTGTTGTGGAGAGAGAGAAGAACATACTTAGTGAGAGAGAAATGATTCTTGAGAGAGAGGATAGGTTTATAAGAGGTAAGAGGTAAGAGGTATTACCTTTTTTTTTTTTTTTTTTGTATTTCGAGTTTCATTAATGTTAGTTTATGATTTAGGGTTTTTGTTTTATGTTATGTAGGTATTGTGGATTTATATTTTGTTTGGATTGCTTAAATTTGAGGTAATATTTCTAATTTTTAGATTTTTAATAATTTATAGTTTTTAATTAATTATGTTAAGATTTTTGGTATATTTGTGTTTGTGCAATCCCATTTAAAATGTATCCTACACCAATATCCATCTTATGAGATAGTCTTTGTGAAAATTGTGTTTTGTGGCAAATGTTGTCTCTATTTCATGTCTGGAATCTGGGCTTGTCTCGTTCGAACGCTATAATGTTCGTTCGAATGGAATCATGTCCGAACAGAAACTTGTTCGAACAGAATTTTGTTTGAATAGACTAATAAGATTTTACTTACAAGATTTTACTTAAAAGACTAATAAGATATATAAAAATTATACTTAAAATATAAAAAAAACTTAAGAATTATTACAAAATATTTTGCACTTAAATTAAAATTAATACTTAAAACATAATATAACATAGGAATTATTAATACTTAAATTAATAATTAATACTTATACAATATTTAATTAAAAAACTATATAGTATAATTACTAAATATTTTGCACTTAAATTGAAATGGAAACTTAAAACATAATATAACATAGCAATTATTAATACTTAAATTTATAATTAATACTTATAAAATATTTAATTACAAAACTATATAGTATAATTACAAAATATTTTGCACTTAAATTAAAATGGAAACTTAAAATATAATATAACGTATCAATTATTAATACTTAAATTTATAATTAATACTTATAAAATATTTATAATATTGGTGATTTGTAATGTAATTTTGCAATGTATTTGTGATTTGGAATGCGATTTACTTTCAAATTTATAGTATAATTGTAGGAGTTGGATAGTTTTAGATTTCAGGGTTATTTTTATATGTACTTGAACCTTAGACTCGTTTGAGAGTTGTGGCCAAATATTCTCTTAAAGAATGTTTGGGTACAACTCTGGAATTGTCCAAAGTGGACAGTTTGGAATTCTATCATCTATATGGCATATATATTCAGTTTAAACTTTTGCATTAGTCAATTAAAATTTTGATTCAGTATTTCTTTACATTCTTCGGGTAAGTGGTCTGTAAGTTTCTTGGCCCATGATTAGGGTCGACGACTTATCGTGACTAACATACTTGGAGAATTATAGGAAAATGCTGTCTAAATTTTTACTAACATTAGAGTTTTGGACTTAGTATATATGTGATATAGATGATAGTCTCTCGAATGAGATATGATCAACTACCTTATAAAATAAATAGTAAACAAGTATGAATATACTCTTGATAGTTTTTATCCTAAGAATTAGGTTTTTTTGATAGACATCCGACAAGTAATGGAAATACAATGGATAAAAGTTGGATGTTGTTGGGAGATAGACTTGGGTGAGATTATAAGGAGTATGCACAAGGGGTGAATTTTTTTATAGAGTTTGCTCGCATGAGTGTTGATAGTCGAGGATTTATAAGATGTCTGTGCAAGAAGTCAAAAATCTTAGTTCTTATAATTTGGTGGTAGTGGATGATTATTTATTTGTAAATGAAATCGATCTTAAATACTCACATTGGGTCTTACATGGCGAACCATTTTCTAAAGTAGTTAGATTTAGCAGTCAGACAAATCAAACGGAAAAGAGGGTAATGACATCGATATGGACAACATTAATGTGGATAATCATGATGTCAGTGATGATAATGGAAAGGATATGACTGAGATGTTAGGTGATCTGGGTGCAGGAATATTTGGGATAAAGGATGGAGAAGAAACATCTGCACAATCATTTGAGGGAAATGAAAATTTTGGAAAACTGTGGGAGGATGCACAAAGAGAGTTATATGAGGGGTGCACTCGTCATAGTAAGTTGTCTTTCACGATGAGATTGCTCCATATTAAGTCTATTTGTAATATTTCTGCCAAGGTCATCGACATGTTGCTAGAATTATTTAAAAAGGCTATTCCTTAGGATAACGTAGTATCTCGTAATTTTTATAAAGCGAAGCAATTGAAGCGAGGGCTAGGATTTGATTATAATATCATCTACGCTTGTAAAAATGATTGTGTTCTCTACTGCCAGTATGCAGAATTTGACTAATGCACAATGTGTCATGAGTTAAGATGGACATCCAATAAACGTAATGTACCCCAAAAAGTGTTAAGACATTTTCTATTGATACCTTGACTTCAAAGATTGTTTATGTTCTGGTTGACTTCGAAAGATATGTCTTGGCATCACACAGAAAGAGTCCAAAATGAAAACTTCTCTCGTATCCTACAAAATCCTTGAAATAGAAGAAATTTGACGTCAAGTATCCATGGTTTACCGAAGAACCTTGCAATGTACATCTTGGTTTAGCAACAAATGTCTTATAACTTGCCACCTTAAAAGTGTATAAATGATCCGTATTTTATGATGATTCTACTGATACCAAGGCCAAGGTTACCAGGAAATGAATTAGATGTATATCTGCAACCACTGATTGTAGAGTTATGAACATTGAGAAAAATATATATGAGAATATATTAGGCACTCTGATGTCAATAGAAGGAGAGACAAAAGATATAGCTAACTCTCGTAAAGACTTAAAGGAGTTAGGGATAAGATCGGAGTTGCATTTGCAAGATAATGGGTTGTCAACTTATATGCCCATCGGATGGTATACACTTTCAAATGATGAGATAAAGAAATTTTGTAATTAGCTCATGACAATCAAATTACTCGATGGCTATGCTTTAAGCATATCAAGATGTATTCAAACACATGATTAGAAGATAACTGGTCTTAAAAGTCACGACTGTCATGTGTTTTTGCAGCGTCTGTTGCCAGTTGGTGTGCGTGGAAATTTTTGTTAAAAATGGAAGCTGACATTGCAGTAATATTGTGCAAATTGGAGAGTTTGTACCCGCTTTCATTCTTTGATGCAATGGTTCATTTAGTTGTGCACCTACCTCGTGAGGCTTTAGTAGTTAGCCTGGTTTAGTATAGATGAATGTATCCTATTGAATGATTTTTGAAAAAACTTAAGCGATCTGTGGGGAATAAAACTCGTCCATAAGGTTCAATTGCAGAGTTATATATTAATAATGAGTGATATACCTTTTGTTTAATGTATTTCTGTAGGGTTGATACTAGATTTATAAGACTAGACCGAAATTTTTAAGGTGGACAAGAGATGAGAGTTTTATCGACATTTACTATATTTTTCCAGACCCTATGTCTCATAGGCGCACAAGGGAGCTACAACTACTTTGCACGAATGGTATAACTGATGTAGAAAAGCCTCATTTTATAATACAAACTTCATACCACTAAATTTCATTTTTTTTTTCTATATAATAATATTTATTGATGTAGGTTGTATCGAAATATAGTAAAAATTTAGAAGAAATCTCACCATAACTGTATGCTCTGGCATGTGTTCCGTTCAGGCGGGCCATCTAGTATTCAGTATGTTTGGTGCATGGATATAGATTTCATACAACTGACCAAGAACGATATAGGAAAATTCAAAATTGTGGGGTCGTAGTCGAAGGAAGCCATGGGATGAAGACATTGGCTTCTACGGAATTGTGGAAGATATCATAGCGTTAAAGTACGTGAGGGGATATATGGTCTGGTTGTTTAAATGTAATTGATGGGATGTCTCAAATCCTAAGTTGGGAGTGCGTAACGATGATTATTTTGTAAGTATCAATACATCTCGCACATGGTATGAGGACAATCCATTCATTCTCGCTTGCCAAGCGAATCAAGTTTTATATTTAGATGATCTAGAGTACGGAATCTCATGGCGGGTAGTGGAGAAATTTGTATCAAGAAATATATATGATTACATTCCAGAGACAAATGAACCACATGAAGAAGTTGATAGTTCAGCAAATGAAGAAGCATATCAAGAAAATGAAGTATGCATCAATCTATTTGTTGATCTAAGGTAATATGATATGGTCCCATTGTGTAGAGAAGATGGTCAACCCGAAGTAATTGAGGGTGAAATTTCGAAAGAAGATGAATCAACTGAAGTGTCTAGTGAGGATAAGGGCGACTGGTCCAGCAAAACGGATAGTGAATGAATTTCAAACATGAATTTTTGTAAGTATTATTTTTATAAATATCCGTAACGTTTGTTTGAATAATAATTTGTTACAATTTCAAATAGATATGCCTACCAAACGCAAAGCAACATGTGTGCCATCCCTATTCATTACTGACTCCCTGTGTGGTTCATCTGTCATGAATAGTGAGCCAATATTACCAGACCCATAATAAGATATTTTATCAAATTAAATATCACATTTTATGCTTAATTTAAGTAATATATCTATAAAATAAAATAATTTAATTAAAATACATAATTTAATTACGGTATATATAGCTGTCGTAAGCCAGTGCAGAGGTAGAAGCACTACGAGGGGTGTCTGTATGGAGAAAGTAAGGAAAGTGGGTAAAATTAAAATTGATATTCCTGATGATTACACTGGTGGCTCCAAAGATTAGGCAGCATGGCTTGCTTCTTATGTTAGTACGCTTACACGCATGTATGCATTGATTGCTACATCCTTTTGGTCTAAAATTTCCCAAGATGTGAAAGACCACATCAAAAATCATTGCTCTGTAATAAGCTACATCTCAAGCAACTAAATATATAATATGTTACTTTCAAGTTACTTTATATTTATACTAATTGTTTATAATTTTTGAAAGGATGAGTTTGGACTTAATTTTGGTCGACAAGATGATCAATTAATGGTTGAGGAACTGATGTTGAATGCATTCCAGAGGTACAAAAGTCGATGTCATGCACACTATAAGAAATTCAGTACTACAATAGAGGCACGCAAAATCCATTCGAAGTAATGCCACCAAACGAATGAGAGAAGGTTTGTAATATGTTTGAAAATCCTGCTTATTAGGTAATCTCGCTGCTATCTTTTTTTAATAGTATATGATAGATGTATTAAACATATAGAAATAATTTTTTTTAGCAATGAAGTACTGTGAGCAAAGCAAATAGATCAAATTTAATGATACACCATCATGCGGGTTTTCGATATTTTCATCGTTTGTCTGACAAAATTGTAAGTTATTCTAGTCCCTGTTAAATATTAACATATAATACAATTTTCTAATTTTAGTTCTAATATAAATTTTCCTTTTGCAGAAAGAAGAAAGTCTTGCTAAATATGATCTGATCCAATTGTATGCTAAAGTATATAAAAATCGTGATGGTGTTTGGACCAGTCTCGAAGTAGAAGCAAATTATGTAAGTTTAAATTTCTTTAATTCCATTGTGACAGAATATTTTTATTACTTATAGTAACTTTTATGTTTTTATTTTTGTATGACAAGATGATATCTCTTATGGAAACTGTTCCGGACCCATCTGATGCATCATCTGTTAATGATGCTCAGATCATTTCTTAAGTTCTTAGATCACGTTCTGGATATTTGAGGAGTTTAGGATATTGCGTGAAGCCATCCTCAACATCATCATCCTCTTCTTGAGTCAGATCGAATGACAACAAGGCTAAAGAATTGGAGGAAGCAACACTTGTGATAGAACGATTGAGGTCCAAGGAAAAAGAATTGTTAACCCGATTAGATTAAGCAGCGGATCTTGAGGTGAGATTAGAAGAGAACATGCAGAGGAGACTAGGGACGGAGGTACAAAAAGCTGTGCTTGAACAGTTGCAGTCAATTATGTCCCAAAACTCTATACCACCACCCCAATTTTAAAATTTATTTATTTTTCATTGTCTTTTTATTATTATGTTTCAAAACATTTGAGCAATTGATGTTTGAATTACAATTTGTGCAATACTAGTATGATATTTTTAATTAATTAAATTTTGTTTTGTATGATTAATGCCATTCAAATGGTAAATAATCAATTTGAACGGTAAATTACCATTTATAAATCCATTCGAACAAAACAGACTCATTTGAACAAACAATAACCAATTCAAACGACAAACGAGAAATACAGTCCTTACGGGATGTTCAAACAATAAAATATTTCTTTGAACAACATTGATTTTCAAAACACAGTTCGAAGGGATAGAATTTCACAAAATAAAATGTTTGTTCAAACGGACATAATTTATATTCAAACAAAAGTCATTCGAACAAAATTTATTGGTTTGAACACTCCGTTCGTTCGAACAGGATCAAATATGATTATTTGCTCGAATCAAAATTTTAATTTGTTCGAATGGACGGGTTGACTCGAATTGACAAATATTCTATTCGAACAATGTTTTGAGACGAAATTGGTTCGTCTAAAATAAAACTCCCGTTTGAACAGTTCCGACTAGTTTGGCCAAATTTCGTCGCTAAAAGTGATTTTTTGAGGCGAAAATTGAATTTCATCTGTAAAAACCTTTGAAGACGGTCTTTTAGAGACAAAATAGAAAGGAAAATTTTTCGTCTCCAAAACTATTTTGGGAAGAAATTGGAATTTTTGAGACAAAATTTTTTGTGTCAAAAAACCATCTCTTGTAGTGAAATGCAACTGTTTCCCATTTTTCTGCCTTTTTAGTTTTGGATTATCTTAATAATTGAAGTTCGAATGATTAATTATTATGTGATCTCAAAATGCATGTGATGGTGTAAATATTTTTACCGAATTAATGATCTATCATCGTCATATTATATAAAATGATAGCATGAAAGTACTAATATATTTGTTTTAAAAAACTGCTTAATGATTAAACAGTTAAGTCTCAGTTATATGCCAAAAGGGTTATAAAATTGATTTTTATGCTTGTTGGTGGTTCCTAATTTTCATTCTCTAATGATTAAGCATTTAAGTCTCAAATTTTGAAATAGTTTGGTCGGCCTCGTTGGAATCGGTTGCACTTTTTTGGCATTGGAGCTTGTGTCGGCTGCCAGAAAATAGACACTATTTTTTATTTTAAATTGTAAAATCTTTAATCTGGTGTGGGCTTACTACACCTGTTTAATTTGAGTTTTTTTTTTATATTTATATATATATATATATATATATATAAATCTCCTTAATAATTCTCATTTCTCTCAAGATTAGTTTTTTGAGAACAGAATTTGGTGTCCTGTCAATTGTTCTCAACTCTAATTAGTATGTCTGATAAGCGAATTGGGAAGGGAAATGCTATTGCTAGAAAGTAGTATTTACAAATTGGGTTAGATCTTCATTACATTCGAGTAAAGTAGTGTTGGGTTTAACATATTTTTGGAGTTAAACTGGATTCTTTGAGCCTAGAATTGAATGGAATCCTGAAATTTGATTGCTCCTCTTTATGTATTGGCAGGTTACAATCAAAACGCCTAAGTACTGCATTTATATTTGTTCACCATATTTTATATTTTCTATATTTATATGCTCATAAATATGTAATAACCATACTCAAACTGCAAATCCATTTCATGCAGGAATATTTACCGTGTCTCCAAAACATTGCAACATTGTGTTAAGAAAAATAATGGATCATACAGCTAGGCGCAGATGTGGATCAACTCCAGAAGCAGTGCCACAAAAGATTTAATGTTCTCTCGATAAATGCCGTGAATGAAGACACCACATGACCTCTACATGCATATATATATATATATAACCCCCAAAACAAATTTGTAACCACCATCTCAATGACCAATAAAATAATTCAATGATATTTTGTTGTTTAAGGAAGAAACTGTAATTTGAAATCCCAACAAACATGCTTTATTTTTCAAACTTGCTTCAACCTATGGTTTGTTTAAACTTATTACCGTTTGGCTTAATAGTTTATAACTGGCCAGAATGAGATTGTTATCCTTCTTTAGCTTATCATTACGTTTTTGTTTTTTTGTTTTTGTTATACAGAGCATGTTTATATTTTACAACAACTTGTTTTTCATTCAACCGGGGCTTCGCACATTGCCCCACTACTAATATTTATATATATATATATATATATATATATATATGAAAATGATAGACATATAATACTTTTTTATAAAATAGCTTATAAAAATAATATTCACTTTACGTAAAATATACCCTCATTTTAGAACATGGTTTTATAAAAGATTATAAAAAAGGTACTCACGTTCAGATATAGTACTGAGGATCAGATTTTAGTCTTCTCATTCATCAGTACACTATATTCTATCACAAACCTTTTTCTTCATCATCAGCTTAATTTGTGCAAATATTGATCAGTGCTCCATCGATCCTACATGCAGCATCTATATACCTGCAGGCATGCAAGATTATTCTGCAGATATATTTAGCGCGTACAATTAAGCTGGGATCGATATATATATATATATATATTTCTACTACATTCTATATACTACTACCACTACCACTCATCATGTCATATGCATGCATGTTGATCTAAACATATATATTTGTACTTAATTTCTGCATTAAACTTTAAGCTGGTCATCATGTCTTTGTCTAGATACGAAATGAATTAAGAAAATACGTGACAATTAATTAATACATAATTATATATAATGACCCATTTTATTTTAACCTCTTCTTCTTTTCTTTTTTTTTGGTCAGCAGCTAGCAAGAGAAAATAGCTAGGGACAACATACGTACTTACGTTAACAAGCAAGCATGCCGCTGGTTCCAGGAGATCGACATTCTTCTTGTTAGTTTTTGAAATATGAAGACGCAGATCGAGCTTAACGCATGTTATAAGCATGCATGCAGACCGAGAGCTTATATCGACGTACGTACGTACGTATTAACATGTCAAGATTAATGTTAATATTATAGATTATCGAGGAATTTAGCAAGCTGATTATAAATATATACGTACGCAATTAACTAGCTAGCCGTACTCCCGTCGGTGGATGAAGGCATCTTTGCGCACGCGCGAGCCATGTTGTTTTCTTCTTTTAGTACTCCTCTCACGTGGTTCGCTATTCCAATTATTCCTGACATTGTGCATGATGTGAGTCGATCGGGCATTAATTTGTGATTGAACAGATCTTTTCGAAGACAGCATTGGAAGGGTTTTTTTTTTTTTTTTAAACCCAGGGGCAGTTCTATTCCGCATGCATATCATCATGATCAGGGATAAGATTTATACGTACGTGGTTATACTCGTTTAATATTCCAAACTGCTAAGTAGCTATAGCTAGAAATCAAGAGGCCGGCCATTTTGATCCCCCCTGATCATCGGTGAAATGATGATCTAGCTAGGCAACCTTGCAGCGCTAGCTAGCTACTATAGCTTTTGATCTCATGGGAGTTGAGAAAAATGATCCAGAGTAGTGGCCAATTGCTAAGTGCGCATAGCTTGGTCAGCTAGCTAGCTAGATCACGGGCTTCTTCTAATTCCCTTCGAGAAGGAAGCTAGCTAGCATTAATTCCCGATTGAATTATCCCCGCGGATTAATGTACTAATTCTCATTCAGTAATTTATGATTCATCATCATCATGATAACCCATGAACTAGGAAGAAATTAAAGGAATTAAGTATGCATGGCAAGCAAATATATATATATATATATATATATATATATATATATATATATATGGACATCAAACCGTACGTATATAAACTTGTCATGCATTTGCTGTATTTATTTTCTAGCACAAAAAATAATCTTGCATTTAGTTAATAATTGGTACTTCCAAGTACCAACTTATAATGTGGAAAAGAGACAATTAATGCCGTTCTAGTCAACCAAAACGAGAGTACTACTACACGGAGAGAAGATTATTATATAATTAACTAGACTCGAACAAACATCTCATGTCAAAACTATATATATAAATATTTATATTATATATATATCATGGGCGTACAAAAAAGGCTAATTATTCGAGCCTTATCATGATTAGTACAGTAGCAAAAATATTGATCAGTACGTATATAGTACATGATCTAGACGATTAATATATATATATATATATATATATATATATATTACTTGGTGATCAGACCCATATCGCTCTGGCCTCTCTGAGTAGTGGCTCTAGCTCATTCCTAAGAAGTAGACTGTTGACCTCTTTGCTACCACCAATTAACCTCTGCCCTATGAACACAGCCGGTACGCTTTCTTGACATCCTAGCTGCTGCAGCGCCCTCTGAATTTGCGCGCCATCTGGTACCTGATCCAGCTCGTAAACTTTAGGGTTTGCTCCAAAGCTACCTATTACTGACTTGACGGTCAAGCTCATGCAAGAAGAGCTCCTATTGCTGAAGATCACCACTGGGTACTCACCCACCAACCTCCTTACAGTCTCCATTACTGTTACAGACAGAGGTAGTACTTGCAGGAATTATGCGATTTGTGCGAAAGAAGCTTAATTGTGCATGCAGTGAGTTAAAGGCTTTGCTGTGAAGAGCTTGAGCTCCAAATGATGTCTATTTATAGAATCCGTTTTAGATTGTTTGGTTTCTAGAATAACAACAGAAGGGGTTGAATAAAATGCGCACAAGAAGATAATCGGATCGGTACCAAATTACTCTTTATGATTAGAGCTTGATAATGACTGAAGTGGCGTTTTTTGCACATAGAATAACAAGTTGCAAAGTAGCTTGAAAATGTATCCACCGATCACCTTGGCTACGTACGTTAAGGTTAATGTTGTCATTTAGAAACGTCAGTGAATGACAAGTTGCATATCGGAATATTAACATGGAAAATGTGATGATCATTGGGATCAAATTAGTACATTATTCCTCGAGCCAAAGTACTTATACTTTTTTCAGTGACATGAAGGTGATTGACATAAACATTAATGAATATTAACCAAAGTGGCTGGCCGTACTTACTGTGGGTACCGACATATATGCATGCATGGCGCTAGCTGTAAGTTTATGCATGATCGATGGAGGATTAATACAAGAAAATCTTATTCCAAATAAATAAATAAACATATTAGACAGCATCCCAAAAAAAGGCTTTGTACGTTTTTTCGTGCATGACATTCCTAAATTCATTCACTATAATTCATTTCGAGATTTTAGAGTCACATACATGCATACATAAAATTCAAGAAAACCGAAAGCCAAATAAAAGGGAGATCAAGTTTTGGGCTAAAAAAAAAAAAAAAAGAAGATGCTAATTATTAAAAGTAATGATCTTCCCAAACAGGTTGAAAATCTATGCAATGGCCGTACAAAAAAGAGAAGATGCCTTCAAGACCCACCACATTATCTTTTTTCTCACATTGCACTAATCGGAAAGATGCGCCGCTAAGATATTCTCTGCGTTAAATGCCTGTTTAGTGCCCTAAACTCTGCCTATTATAATGTCATGATCAATATATAAATATCACGTGTTGAAAATATAAGCATATACATAAAAGCTTTATGATTTTTATGTCAAAAGAGTTAAGAGACCGTTGAACCGAGATCAACACAATATATATATATATAAACATATATAGGAGTATCCATACATGCATTATCAGAAAAGAAAATGGTCATCTGCTAATTGTGAGATCACATCGGTCAATCAATTAAGAAGCAATGGACCTTACCAAAGAGGCATGATCGTAGTAGATCACTTTTTTACATATAATTATATGTAAAGAAGAAAGGTACATTTTTATATATTTGGTGATAGCCCACAAATGCATTATCCACTCAAAATCCAATTTTTTTTTAAAAAAGAAAAAAGAAAAGAAAAGAATTAGCTCGAGAGAGAGAGAGAGGTCAATGTGCCAGGTCGAGATGCCACTTGGTAGCATAATGTGTGTGTGCGTGCGCGTGCATGATGTGTGTGTGCGTGTGTATGTATAGTAGTATACACTTCCTATTTATGATTAACTCATGCGCAAAATTACTAAAAATTTTGACAACGTATATAAGCTGTGGTTTGAACAGTCACGTTTGAACAGTCACTTGGATTTGGATTATTTAAATCAATGTCATGATTTTAAATTCCTTTCTTTTCAATGTGATTTGAAGTTCAAGATTTTGAAAAAAAATTTGGTCCGAATCTAAATTTTAATGTATGATCCAAATAAAGGTTTTAGATTCTAAAAATCCAAATCTAAATCCTCCTCTCCAAACCCAACCATCCAAACGCCACCACAAATTCTTTTGAACATTATCTCTCCTTGGAAACTTTTTCGAAAATAAGATTTCTGTCGCCTATCCATATCCTGGAAAAGATGCTTCCTCATTTTATTCTCTTTTGTGATCACTCCAAAACTATGCGTATATATAAAAGATGTTTCATGTAATTTTCAAGCAACTACATGTGTCGCCACGTATCTTCGGCCTAGAAAAGAAAAAAAGACTCACGATCCAAATGTGATGGATCAATTTTCATATCTGGCTTTAGAGAATGCGAAGGGCCACCGGGCATGCAGTGTCACTTTTAGCAATTGATATGATATGATAAGATAAGGAAATCCCAAGTCTTTTTAATTAGCAAGACAACACCCAACATATATAATTTGACTCACCGGGTATGGCTGAGTGGGCTGTAACAATGGGAACAGTTTTGACATTGCTGTTTTTGCAAAGGTTATCATTCACTGCTGCTTCATCCTACATTCTCTGAAGTTAATGGAATTTCATTAGAAGGATGTTTTTATTTTTTATTTTTTATTTTATGTTGAGAAATCTCTCCAAGGCAAGGTCCTTCGGACCCACTCCTACAGAATAAACCCCGGTCCCGTGCACCGCACCCTCAAAAGTTTTCCTATACAAAATTGATTAAATCGCTGACTTTTCATCATGAAATGTAGCCCCTAAAAATTGTTTGCACCCAAGGAGATTTGAACCTTGGACCTGGGAGGAGCCTACCCTCAAGCCTAAGGTCTTTACCACTTAAGCCAACTCCTAGAGTTCCATCAGAAAGATCTAGTAGAAAAGAACCAAGAAATACATCAGGAATTTTGTTGCAACCCAATTTCAGATTTGGAAATGGCTCAGATTGTTTGATGTCCATGCATCAGGGTTACACCTACATTTACAAATATAAAGAACAAATGAACAATCCAAGGGTTTAATTCAATTAAGAGAGGAAAAGAAAAGTACTTCAATTCAGGGAGGAAAAATCAATTTCAAAGAGTAACCGATAAGAACAACCAGAACATTAAAAATTTTTGTAGTTGAAATTAAAACAACCATATTGTGACAGGAGGGTCATTATGATCCAACAATGCAGTACCTCTTCAACTAATTTTATACTCATAATTCAAAACATATTTATTCGATCAAATTGGGATCACAGAATTATAGTGCTCCCCCAGGCCAAATGCGTGCTTATGGTATGATAGCATGATGCTTGAATCTGATGAACCATTCACACCATCTGATATGTACTCCTTCCCCATCTCTACATCAGGGAATGACCCTGAGTATATCATGATATGTTTTCCAAGGCAGTGAGTTAAAGCACCGAGCTCTAGTTGTCCTCCCCACGCTGCTGTTGACTCCACTTCTTTGCAGTAATTCTCAAATCTCTCTGCCAGAGAATTATCAGAATCTCCTTCTATCGCATTATCTGAGAGGAAAAATGGCAGGAAATCAGATGCATGTTTCCTCATATAAGCAGCCACCATTTCTCGAAGCTCTTGATACGTATATGGAGATAAACCACCAGATAGAAGAGCTAACTGATCCTCAACAGCTCGGTAGAGACAGTGACCATCCGGCTTTATTTCATTTACAGTCAAACCAAGGGGTTCAAGCTTTCTTTCCAGTTTCTCATCTTCAATCATTCGATCACTTACAATGCTACTCTGCTCCTCTTGAATTCTTTGCTCTCTTTCTGCTTCTTGCTGAGCCCTTTTTCCTCGTCTCTTTGCACTCTTGCTAGGCTTTGATTGGTCAGGTTGACTGGTAACAGAAACCCCAGCAATGGCTTTCACCAAATTGACAATATTGCTTTTTCCATCTCCATCACTACTGCTATAGCCTAATGAAGCAAGTTCTGCAGCATGTTTTTCTTTAAGTTTAGTAGAAAGTTGAGAGATCTCTTCCTCCACCTGTTTCTTCTTAGCTTTCTGTTCAGCCTTGCTACCTTTGGCTGCTGCCTTTTTCAGTTCAATTTCCTTGTTCTGCAGCTGCAATATCTCTTTCCTGTACAAAAATAAGTGTCATTATGTAACATCATTATCTGAAAATGCTGAAACATGGAATCCAAATTCTAAAACAATAAAAGAAAAGAAAACTAGATCATTATCAATGCACTGCCTAGCAGAGCAAAGAACAGATGGAATAATAAAATCTAATGCGAGTAAAACTAGATCATTATCCCACAATGCAAAAGGCAGAATGCATGTGGGGCATTCAAATCAGGCCAATGTCTTATTATACCCATTGAACTTGAAAAAAAAATTAGACTTTATTTTCCAAAATTTTTGAAAGGGCACAATGTTGGTGACTTGTGTTATGCTGTAACATGTCTGCATCTTCAAATTAAAGTGTAAAATGATACGTCAAAGTAAATAAGAATTAAGCATCCAGAACCATAATGGTTCAAAAACAAAGAAAATCAACACAATCAACACATTCACAAAATGAGCCCAAAAAAGCAATAATTTAGAATTGCGATGAATACATCACCTATGCCTGGAAAGCATATCATCACGAGTTTCCTGTTTCTTTTGTGATGCATTATCAGAAATTATTTCTGATGTTTTGTCCTCGATTTCTTGATAATCATCCATTTGAGCAACCCTGCAATCAAGGTAGACAATAATTCAGACACGGGGAAACCTTTCAAAGCAACCAGTGAAATGTTCAAACTTAAACAGATGATTTTCATTTCCGAAATTGTTTTTTTTGTAAGTAAAAATAAAATAACATCTTAGCTTGTTCCGGTTATAACAGCTCAAGAAAAACCAAAGCCACATCTGGGCTTATGCTCCAAACTAATCAATATTGCATTTGGAGCTTCCTTGTGTCCCTATTCACCACCCTCCCATAGATGTGGGGCATCGCACTGATATCAGAATTGTACAATAATTTCTAGTATCACTAGATCATCATGCATAGGTGATGCTATATGTACTGTGTAGTTTGGGCACTTGTCTACTCTTAATGTCAATAAAATTTTATTTACTGACAAGAAAAACAATTGTACGAATTTTTCAAATGAAGAACTTCACCTATCAGTTGTTATGCTCAAACATTGTTTTTTTTTTTATTTTTATAAGTAACGCTCAAACATTGTTGCAAACACATGATGATTTTAAACTACATATCTCTAGTAACATGGGCAGGAACATCTAGAAGACTACTGCCTATGGTCAAACAGATGTGAAGTAACAATTTAAAAAAAAAAGAATCAAGAATTCAGAAGGTAGATTAACTTATAAAAAAAAAAAGAATTCAGAAGGTAGATTAGATCATTCCATCATCCATCAACCATGGAGCAAAATTTTACAGTAACAGAAAATCTGGTAAATTAGCAAGCTGCTTCATAAGCATATTGCATTATAAACCATTAGTTTTCTCTCCGTGCTGTTTCCATGAAGGATTCTCAAAGATTATCATCTCCTTGATTTGCCGTGTCTAGATGGGTCATTCGAAACTGGTCCTAATTGAAACTAAACTTTTTGAGCTTTCTACGGATGGACGTCAATTGGTGGGCATTGTTGAGCAAGGTAGAAAGTGATAAAATAGTTGGTTTTGGGATCCTCAGCTGTGACATGGCTAGTGCAGACGTTGGAGGAGTGTGCTTGCTCAAATGGAAAGAAGGAATTTTATCAAACCTTCCTTGCAAGCAGCAGCAGCGCTTTCATTGCACAAAGATGTTCAAATGCTTGTGGAAGATTTCTGACTCTAGTGGAATACAGAGGGGGTGGAAGAAGAAGCATCATTATAATCCCTGAAGAAGTGGAAGGGAATGACCGGAAAAAAATGGCGATGGAGCTTCGTGAGGTGCATGAAAGACTCGGAAGGGCCTTGTGAAGTCATTCATAGAGGCAGTCTTAACTCCATGTGATGATTCTGCCTTTAGAGGAGCTCACTGTATACTGAAGGAAGCACAGAGGAGGGAAGGGCAGTCGATGAAGGGCAATCTGGACAATTCACAAAGGAATGGTATTTCAGTTGTAGAGGCGTGCTTAGGGCTGCAAACGAACCGAGTCGAGTTGAATTCGAACAAGGGTACTCGAGCTCGATTAACATGTTTGCTCGCTCGAACTCGAATAATACTCAAATATCCTTGTTCAAACTCGGTTCGTTAACTATTAATGTTGTTCAATTTCGACTCGAGCTCGACTAAAAATAAACAAACGACTCGAACTCGAGTAGCTCGATTGAGCTCGAACTCAATTTTTTATTTTGAAAATTTTAAATCTTATCTTTTGATTAATAAATTTTTTTTAAACTTTACAAAAAAAACTCAAACCATTTAACTATTCAATCAAATAATTTTGATTCAAAATTCTTATGGTATAAAATTTTTATAAAAGTAACTTATAGTTATAAATTAAAAGAATAAACACAAGATAAATGTAATAAACTAAACTATTTAATACATATAGATAAAATAATAAATCAATAGTTATAGTTGTATGATATAAAATTATCCTATACACATTTTGGGAACATAACATATATATTAAATAAGGTAAACTATAAATAAATTAATAATATATAATTAAGTATATAAAATATAACTAACATGTAATATATATAACACATACATATATAAAACATATTACGAGTTTCAAAACAAGCTCAAACGAGTCAAGTCAAGCTTATACGAGTTTTATTAATGAGTCAAACCGAGTCGCACTGAGTTTATACGAGTTTTGCTCGTTTAATATTCGAACCTATATTAGTGTTTACGAACATCTCATTTATTAAATGAACCGAACTCAAATTGAGTATACACGAGCCGAGCTCGAGCTATTCATGAATTGCTCTGTTCTTTTGCAGCCCTAGGCTGCGTGCTGGACATGTTGGTTAGACATGTTGCCAACTAACAACACTTACGCAACAAGGGAGGCGAACGCTCTGTTCTGCAATAGTGCTGCACAGCAATTAACCCCAAATAGCCTCAAAAGGGAGATTTTATAATTGAGGGAGATGGTTAACGGTTTCATCCAGAGGGTAAACCAACGATACCAACTGGGCTTAGAGGTAGTCGTGGGCTATGTAAGGGAAATGAAAGAGTTAGAGGGGCTTACTCCCTGTGAGCCGCAAAAGGAAAGGCCCAACCCATATGGCCTCAAGGCTTGTAGCCCAACACTGGCGGGCTAACTCTAGGAAAGGGCCTAGCCCTTCAGTCAACACAACATCCAAACCGTTGGAGTAGTTGACCTTTCGGCCGAGGACCTCACAAAATGGGCCCCGGAGGAAGGCGATCCGATGGTCAACAACTCGGCGGCCATTGTGGCAAGGACGGTGCCAGTGACACTCAACGCAACATCCAAACCGTTGGATCTGCTGATCTGTTAGCTAGGGACCTCACAGAACAGGTCGCCGGATGTGGGTGATCCTGTGGTCGACAACCCTACAACTGTTATGGCGGCGACAATGCTAGCGACACCCAAGGAAGTCGAATCTATCTCGGAGATACAAAATGTTGTCGAAATCACAGAGTTGGAGGGTGCGGCCCCACCATGTTCTCTAAAATCTCACCAATTTGGCAATCCACTTATGTCACATTTCTCTTATTCTATCATGTGCCATCTATTCCAACTGTCACAACCATTATAGTCATCTAAAAAAATGGTGGATAAATAGGTGAGTCCACCAACTCAATAAGCAGTGACCTATTCTAGTGTGTAAACATGAGCCAGTTACAGAATCCAAAAACAAATAGTACTCAAAAAATAGCAATGGTATTTTCATAAGCATTCCATTACAATAATAATATAGACAAGAGACCTTATGCACAAGTGTAATAAAACATCATCAGAAACAGAAGCCATGTTTACACTTGTGGCAAGGTTGTGTGAATCTGCGGCTAGCCAAGCAAAACATAAATTACTTTGTCACCAAGGTGAGTGTACTCAAGACAAAGGTCATGTTTACGCCCATGGCAAGGTTATGCTATCCGCAAGGTTATGCATATCTGCGGATAGCCAAGCAAAACGTAATTGGTGACAAAGTGAGTGAACTCAAAATAAAGGCCATGCTTACCACAGCAGCAGGGTTGTGCATTCTATGGATAGCCAAGTACAACATAAATTATTATGTCACCAAAGTAATTGCACTCAAAACAAAAGCCATGTTTACCCCCGTGGTAAGGTTATGCATTCTGTGAATAGCCAAATAAAACAAAAATCACTTTGTCACCAAAGTGATTGCACTCAAAACAGAGGCAACCATTTTACACCTGTGGCAAGGTCAAAAGAAAGGCCGAACAAACACTTACCACCTATAATGTTGCTGCCTCAAGATAGTCAAACCCTCATCCTTCTTGCCATTTCTTGCGATTCTCTTTTCCAGATACAGTGGGTAATTGGGTGGCCTTTGGAGTCCTATATTTACTGCTTGGTGTGTTAGGCCTCCCATTCGTTCTACTGAGGGTTTATTCCTGGCCTCAATGGCTAGTGTTGTGGTCTCTCTCTCACATTCCTCCTGTTCTTGCAAGGTATGGTTCTTGGTACCTTGATGCTACACCCCCTTTTTTGTTCTCCCTTGGGTTTTGGGTACTGGTTTGCCCTTTTGATTTGTTTGGCCATGTGTGTTTCGTCCTCCATTTTCTAGCCCATTGTACTGCTTCATTTTGGGGATTGGCTTCTATTTAAATTCGACTTATTTGATGAATATTCATAATTTTTTCTTTGATACACACTGGTTTGTTGTTTATTAAAGTAATAATCTCATCTCGTTTGTTTTCACAACTATTCTTATTTCATCTCATCTAATCATTACAACCTTCTCAAATTTCAATACAAAATAAAATAAACAATTCAATTTTTTCAAATCTCAAAACAAAAATAATATTAAAAAATATATATTTTAACGATATTTTATTCAACTTTCAACTTTTATCTCAACTCATCTCATCTGTGAAAACAAATTAGGCCATGATCTTGACACTACAAACATCAACCTTAAATTCCGTCTACCAAAGACAACCTCCAAAATTCCCTTTTCAATACCAGCACACCCAAAGTGAATAACTCCACCAAACTTATTCTACCTCTTTCTCTTAATACGCTCAACACATACTCCACTCAAATCAAAACTGATCTCCAATACGTCAATTCACCCTTGCCCAAACACCACCATTAACCCAACAGCAGCACAATAAACTCCACAAAATCTCAAAACCGTCCAATTTATCAACAATTCGGATTAGCCGTTTAAACAACATGAACACTGGTAAAAAGGGCATCTTACCGGTGGTGACGATGGGGCTAGGTGGTGGTGCTGCGTGCAGCAGGCGATACAAGCAAGCGGCTTGGCTGGCCCCGTTTTCCTCCACTTCTCAAGGCCGCTGTGAACAACAGGGAGATGAGAGAGTAAACAGAGAGAAAGAGAGACGATGAAGACAGAGAAGAGTGAAGCAGAACAAAGAGAGGGAGACCAACCCGTAGGGGGAGAGAGAGCGACAGAGAGAGAGAATGGAGGAAGGGAGATAAAAGCTTACCACGTCGTGAAGTAGGGCGGAGTGGCGAGCGGCAGTACGGCGGCACGGACGGGGAGCCGAGAGAGAGAGAGAGAGAGAGAGGGAAAGACCGAGAGGCTGAGGGAGAGCGAGAGATAAAACTTACCAGCGACAAAATGAGGCACGGACGGCGACGTGGAGCGAAGGGACTCCGTGCGACGGAAGAGCCTGGCCAACGGCACAACAAGAGAGAGTGAGTCGAAGGGAAAGAGCGACGAACAGAGAGAGGCAAAGATAGACGGTCAGAGCTCGAGTGCTTACCGGCGTGCAGCAGACCGATGGCAACGGAAAGAAAATTTACAGAGAAGCGAGAGAGAGAGAGAGAGAGGGTGTCGGTGGCTGGGAGAGAGAAAGACTGAGATAGAGGGACGGAAGATGCTTACCGGCAGCGAACACGTTGACGGTTGACGAGGGCGTAGCGGAAGTGACCGGTGTGTAGGGGCGGCCGAGAGCCGGATAGACGAAGTGAGAGTGACGAAAGAGATACGAGCGAGAGACGTCGGGCTGTGGGAAAAAGGGGAAGAAAAACAAACCCTTGGGTCAAAACGTGTTTTTTGTTCGGTGGACTGGGTTTTAGTTTTAGAAAAAGATCTTGGAACTGAGCCCTACCGGCCAATATATACACAATTAAATATGTGAATTATGATTTGCATCATTAGGTGTTCACCAACTTCTATATAATTTTTTTGAAAAATGATTAATCTATTTAAGAAAAATTTATAAAAAAAATTAATTATTTACATGCCAATTACTAATATGCTAAATATTATAAAATTTAAATTTAGAATTTGAATTTAAAAAGAAAATTAATAAATTGAATCTTATAAGTAAAATTATAAGTATGATTGATAAAACAGATAACGAAATTGATATAAACCTGATACCTAGTCTTCTCTCTCCCCCATTGTTTTTATGAAAAATTATACTATACTCTTTGAGTTTACTCTTTCAATTTGATCGCTCATATTTTTTTTTATTTTTTTACTTAATAATTAAGTAAATGACTATTAGTGTATTAGTTTTTTTTAAATGTTAAAAAATATTTAAAAGAAAAAAAGTACAATTTACACTAAGAGAAAAGTTTGGCTGTATGGTAACAACACCCTTGTTTTATACATTGGAGAACACAACCTTTTGTTTTGAAAGTTTTAAAACACAGAATATGTGTTGGTTTCTATAGAAAACAATCAAGGACACGGAGAGATGAATCTACCACTTAATTTTTGCAAGAAATGGAAGTGGAGCCCTTAGATTGCTTCAGTTTTATGGTTTCAAATGGGAGGGAGGGATGTTGGCATTAGGTTTTTCAAATGAAGAGAGGGGGAGCCCGAGTTCCCAAAGGTCAAGTGGGAGGAGAGTGAAAGGTTCAATTTTTGGAAAACAAAAACCAAGAAGCAAATCGACTCTCCGTCGTGCTTGCTCTTACACAGCGAAAGACCGTCGAAGAGTTCACTTCAGCTGGAAATTGTCACAGTGCAAACGCTAGTCAACTCCAAGAAAGATCAGTCCAAACGAACGAGTAAAAAAGAATTTTGAAATATAAAGTAACGAACAACATGAAGTAGTTAATAGAACTTTTCATCAGTTTTACTAACAAATAATTGTAAGTGTTAATTTCGTGTTTCGTACACCTTTGGGCCAGGTTTCAATAACTTGGATCTTCAAAGTTGATATTGCGAAAACAAAGAAGAAAGAAACTGGATAAGGGCAGCCTTTGGACCAGGGAGTCTCCGATGCTCAAGTCAGTGGAGTATTTTAGAAGTTTGTAAATAATGAGAGTCTAGAGGGCTTTTCTCGTATCTGGGGATCGTTATTTATTCCATAAATTTACGAGGTAGATCGTGCCTACCCCCGTGGGACCTAAGCCCTCACTACTGTTCCATTTGTCAAGATCCTTTAATGCAGCGTGCTTCTACGATAAAATCATTAATGTGGCGTGTTGTTTGGGTAGTGGTGCCATTAATGCGGTGTGATTTCCCGATTTGCCTTACTCTATTGGTGTGTTCGATGGTCCATCGATGTCACCTTGTCAAAGGATCGAGGGTCCCTTTGCTTCCCACTCGTTCATATGTGCAGGTACTCAAGGGTTGAAAGTTGTTTGAGGGATCTCTAGGACGGCGAGTCCAATCCCCCTGAAGTCTGCTCCCATATGGAGGTTGCGTCTAAGGGAGTCTACCTGCATGCCACGCCAAAGGGCATATTTATTCTAGGCTATGCCTTTTTTTCTCATTCTCTTAGTTGCTCCTCATAGGCCACTAAAAGAGGAAAAAGCCCCTTATAGTAAGAATAGAAATGGAAAAAAATAAATAAAAGAGAAAGATCAAAAACAGGTGAGTGGGTGAGATTGACCATGGATGTGGACTTTCTCACACTCAAACAATAAGGATTTATTGGGTACGAGGTACTAAGTATTTATCCATAGAAATTCGTCAAGATCATAACAAAATGTTCTCTAGCATCTCACAGTTTCCTTAAAATTCCTTATCCTTTTTCCATATCTTTAGTCTAAAAGCCCAATCGTGGGGTTTTCTTCCCCTTTCCCCCATTTTTGTTTGTCTGTAAACTACAACTTGGATTGTGCAAAACTTCTGCCAACTCTGACTCCGACCAACACCCACTCCAGCTCCAACTCCAGAGTCAGGATTCAGAGTCGGAGTCAGAGTAACTCCGAAGTTCTATGTCAAAGTCAGAGATCATATGGACTACGAACTCCGAAAAATTTCTTTTTAAATTAGATGTAAAACAATGTCGATAACATCTAATATTTTGAAACTAACAGAAACAACTTTTTTCCATT
Organism: Cyclocarya paliurus; assembly: GCA_029856935.1. Taxonomy (NCBI): domain Eukaryota; kingdom Viridiplantae; phylum Streptophyta; class Magnoliopsida; order Fagales; family Juglandaceae; genus Cyclocarya; species Cyclocarya paliurus. The sequence continues at coordinate 14,693,130 of CM056949.1, forward strand.
TCAAGTGAAACAACATTGTTTTGTTCAAATCAGAGCCCAAAACTCAGGACCCCTCTTCTCCTCCTCATTTTTCCTGAATCATTTCATTCCTCTCTGTTTCACTATGCCCGTCAGTCATGCTGCTCCTCGTTCCCACTTTCATTATGTTGTTGTCATTGACTTCATTCAGTTGAGATTTAATTATATATTTAGTTCATTGCATTGTTTGAGAGTTGCCGAATTTTGGTGCCTTATTGTGGAATTTCGGTTTTAGGGTTTGAAGATTTTTAGAGTTTCTCTCTAAATTAAGGGTTTTGAATTGGGAGATTTCATTCTATATTGAAATCATTTTGTTGTTTGAGAGCTACCGAATTTTGTTGCCCTATTATGGAATTTCAATTTTAGGGTTTGAAAATTTTAACTTGGTGATTTTCTCTGAATTGCAGGTTTTGAATCGAGGGATTTCATTATATCTTGAGTTCATTTTGTTGTTTGAGAGTTTTCGAATTTTGTTGCCCTATTGTGGAGTTTCGATTTTAGAGTTTTGAAAATTTTTGAAAATTTTTAGGATTTTTGGGAGGTGAGATGAGAATTTTGTGTTTTGTTTTAAAGTTTAAAATATTATTTTTTAGTTTGAAGATTTGAAAAAGTTAAATTGAAATTTGAAAAAGTTGTATTGGAATTTGAAAAAGTTGAATTGTTTATTATATTTTATATAGGAATTTGAAAAAGTTGTAATGATAAGATGAGATGAGATGAAAATTTTGAGTAAGATAAAACATCCAAGCATAACCTAGGAGTTTTGAATTAGGAACATTTCAAAATATATTGAGTTCATTTTGTTGTTTGAGAACTGCCTAATTTATCATGCATGATGCCAACAACTGATTACAGCTTATCCACTTCTCTTATTTGTTTTGGGCCTATGGGTTGTTATTGTCCTTTGTGAGTTTTGAGGCGGCCTTTTACTCTATTTTTAGGATGCAATAACTCATCCTTTGTGATATCATGGCCTTTTACTCTATTTTTGGGATGGAGTAACTCATACAATTCATTTTATTGTAGCTTTTCTTAATAGTTTGTATATTATTCTCTTGGAGGGTATAAGCCACAAAGGAACTTACATCCTTCCTGATTCTGTTGGGATTCTCATACCCACTTGAATAATGAATCAAATGATAAATAATTTATACCTCCATTACATGTTATTTAGAAAAACCAAAGATACACATTTTTGCTTGCTTCTTAAATTCTTTTTTTCTTTTTGCAACATGTCTTTATTGGTTGTTTCTTTAATTTTTTTAGTGCAATTGATATAAATATGAATGTTACACCTACTCGGGATGATCGTCCACAAGGGGATACCATAGTTCCTACACCAACAAGTATTTCCACCCCTAGACCCATGCTTGGAGCAACTACTTCCTATGCAACTAGTCGAATACCTATAGATATAGAAGATGAATGTATTCTTAATGAGGATGAGGAGTTGGATTGTAATGACCTGGCCTAATAATTTTAAGGTCGAAATATTGATAATTTTTATTGGACCTAAATTATATTTAATGAGCTATATTGAATAAACCCACGAGCAATAAATTATTCAGGTTGATTATGAGTTTTAATTAGGCTTAATAATTAGATTAAATCCCATTTATTATTATGAACGAGTTATACTCCTTTTAGAATTTAAAGATCGGCCATTAGAAATTTATTTCAATTTAAAATCATCACTGGTTGAAGTCTCATATGCAATCTCAGTCACTGTCAATCCTACATCGAATGAACTAATAAATCATGTTTTTAAATTCAAACTCTCTTCTTGAATGATCTCGATTGAGTCCAACTCGAACTCGTCGGCACCCTCTCCCAAATCTCTCTATAAATATCTCCCTTCCATGTGTTATTTGGAAAAAATCATAAATCTCTGTAAGTGCAGCGGTCGAACCCAAGATACCCAATCCAATACCGTACGTGTTCCATGTTCACCAAACCAATAGCCAACTACATCATTCATCTCACAACATCCTTCACATTTTCTCTTTCTTTCTAGTTCACGTAATTGATTTCATACCAGAAATATTAGATTAACACTACGAGATAAGTAACTTGATTATAAATTAGGATTTAGCTAGTTATATATATATATATTATTAAAACCAGTTCTTTGGGCGTCAGTGTTTACACACCACATATGTCATGATATTTGCAAGAACTCCATTCATCATGTTTCATCCCGCATATTAGAGTTATATATATTATGTATCTCATGCATCTGACATTAAATAAGCTTTCATAAGATTAAGATAAGTTCAGAATAGTTAACCAAATGGTAAGTTAGATGCATAGTATCAATGGTTCAGTGCGACCGCTCCTTTCATTTCAATGTTCTCGACCTTTCCAAACCAGGTCGGATAGGTTTGGATTTGAAAAAACCTCTTGAGAACTCCTACTATCGTGGAGGCTTGTTTTACCGTGTCTAGTACAGGTCTCAAACTCTTCCATCATGGAAGAGTCTTTAGAAGATTTGTGCAAACGGATGTCCCTATCGGTACAAGAGAAGGAGGAGATCATTGTGAAAGAGGATTTACTTGAAGAAACAAACCTAAGAGGAGAGCATTGTCTAATGGTGTCTATTCTCACGGAGAAACACTACAACCTCGAGGCTTTTAAGCAAACCTTGCGGAAACTATGAAGACCAGTTAAGAGGATTTGGTTCAAGGAGCTGGGCTCTAAACTTCTTCTGGTAAAGTTTGAAGACCAGAAGGAGAAGGCCAGGGTGCAACGTGAAGGACCCTAGTCTTTCGATAGGCATCTTGTTTTGGTGCAACCTTTCGGAGGCAGCTTACAGGCAAACAAAGTTTAGATAACTCAGTCTTCTTTTTGGATTAGGCTCTATGACCTTCTCTTGGGTGCCATGAATGAGAGGATGGTGAGAAAGATTGGTAATAGCATTGGCTTGGTTGAGGAGATTAACATCGAAAAGAACGAAGTTGCTTGGGGTGAGTTCATCAGAATCAGAGTCAAATTGGATGTCACCAAACTGTTGCTACGAGGTAAATGCATTACGCTACCTTCCCACGGTGTTTGCTGGGTTCGTTTTCTGTATGAAAGGCTACCTACCTTCTGTTATGTCTGTGATATATTGGGTTACAGTCACAAAGATTATGGAAAGAGGAAGGGAACTAGTGACACTCTGAAGGAAGAGGATTATCCCTTTGGTCCATGGTCCATGGCTATGAGCCGGGGCCTCTTTTGTTAGCCACCATAACCACCAGGCTGAGCAATGCCAAGAGATTCCTATTCAGTCACCCAGTGCTAGTTCCAAAGTTAAGGTTGTAAATCCGGCCAAACTAGGAGACCTTTAGACCCTACCATCTTGGGTAGTACTAGCGGGAACATGGTTCAAGGTAATGTCATGCATGAAGTCAACCCTATAAAGGCTATGAGTTCAGACCTCCATGCTAGTTCAGTGGAGGGAACAAAGGCCTTACCTCACTACATAGCTAGATTAGATGGCGGCATGGTCACCCTGTAGGAGGAAAAGTCAAAAAAAGAGGAGGGCTCCACGGGTAAACCACCTACCCTTTTGACAGAACTTGACTCTAACAGGATCGTGGAAGAGAAGGATCCCCTAATCCACAAAGAAGGTTCCCAAGCAAAGCCTGGATGCATTAAGGAATAGTGCACGAGGGGAAAGTGGCAAAGACTAACCAGGAGGACTGGGAAGGAAAATAGCTTTTGTGTCCCTAATTGCACCCTGAAAAGGAAGGCAACAAGGGAGGAGGAAACAAAGTTAAGGCCCTTACCTAAAGCTAAGCAGCAAAAGGTTATGGGTTTGGACAAGAACTCAATTATAAGATCGGTGGAGGCTAAAATTCAGCCCCGCCAAGCACCATAAAACTACTAAGTTCGAATGTACGGGGGCTTGGGAACCCTTGTGGAATTTGTGCCCTTCGTGACTTGATCAAGAAGGAAGCTCCCAATATACTGTTTTTACAAGAAACCAAATTAGCTAGTAGAGCAATGGAAAAGATTAAGTATCAAATTGGCTTTCCGAACTGCTTAACAGTGGACTGTGAGAGGAGAAGTGGTGGTCTAAGTTTAATGTGGGGACATGAGGTTGACTTAGTTTCTCTAAGAATCACATTGATGTTGAAGTAAAAGACAGTAGAGGGCAAGACAGATAGCAAGTAACTGGGTTTTATAGGATGCCAGAAACTAGTAAAATGGGAGAATCTTGGGACCTTCTAAGATTCTTAAACTCTGGGGCTTGTGAGAAATGGTTGGTTGTTGGTGATTTCAACGAAATTATGAACAAAAATGAGAAGAAGGGAGGTAATGACAGGTCAGAATCCCAAATGGAGAACTTTTGAAAAGTAATAGATGATTGTGCCTTGCAAGATCTGGGTTTTGAAGGTTCCAACTTCACTTGGTGGAACAATAGAGAAGGGACTCATGCTATTCTAGAGAGGTTGGATCGAACTCTAGCTACCCATGCATGGTCTCAAGTTTTTCCTTTTGCCAAGGTGGTACACTCTATAGCTGCCCACTCAGATCATGCTCCTATTGTCCTAAATACAGAAGGCATACCTCCAAGATATAAAGGTCCTAAACCTTTCATATTCGAAGCTATATGGATTGAAAGTGAAGCTTGTGGCAAGGTAATTGAGAAAGTCTGGCAGGCAGCTGGTAATTATGGACCTTCTGATGACATAATGGGGAAACTATCAGCCTACAGTGAAAGCCTATTAAAATGGAGCAAACAAAATTTTGGTGAAGTGTAGAAGGGCTGCAGCAGGCAAGACTCAACCTAGTTAAAATGCAAGAGGAAGCTGAGACTACAGCCAACCCAGCTGCTCTACAACAAGCTCGTGAGGAGCTTCAAGTTTGGTTGGAGAGGGAAGAAATACAATGGAGGCAAAGATCAAAAGCCCTTTGGCTAAAGGTTGGAGATCAGAACACAAAATTTTTCCATAATCAAGCAAACCAAAGGAGGAAAAAAAACACCATTGCAAGACTGTTGGATGAGTGAGGAGAGTGGCAAGTAGCAGAAAAAATGGATGATCTTATCATGAGGTATTATGAAGCTATGTTTAAATTAGGTGCACAACCATGCAACCTGGACTTCTTAGCATCCTTGAGAGACAGAGTTATAGTAGACATGAATGAGGAGCTCACCAAAGATTTCACTGCTGCTGAAGTGGAGGTTGCTCTCCATCAGATGAACCCCTTCTCAGCCCTGGTACCGATGGTATGGCCCTCATATTCTATCAGAAATATTGGCATATAGTTGGCAATTCAGTTTCTAAGGATGTGCTTAATGCTCTTAACAATGGCCAATTCCGTTGTGCTATTAATCACACGTTTATAGCTCTCATTCCAAAAGTAAAAAACTCTCATAAAGTCTCAAATTACAGACCCATTAGCCTCTGTAATATAATTTACAAATTGATATATAAGGTTTTATCTAATAGGCTGAAGCTAATCCTACCCAAGATTATCTCGATTTCTCAAAGTGCATTTGTACCTGGAAGAGCCATTTTTGATAATATCTTGGTAGCTTATGAAATGATTGATTTTCTCAGAAGAAAGAGGAAAGTAAAACAGGATTCGTGTCCCTCAAACTTGACATGAGTAAAGCCTATGATAGGCTTGAATGGCACTACCTGGAGGGTGTTATGCAGCAATTGGGTTTCTCAAGTAAATGGATACAGTTAGTGATGTTATGTGTAAAAACTGTGTCTTTCTCCATCCTCATTAATGTTGAATCTGTTGGACCAATTCATCCAACTTGAGGGATAAGGTAAGGAGACCCCTGGTCTCCTTACCTTTTCTTGCTGGGAACTGAAGGCCTCATTTCTCTACTGGATCAAGCTACATCAAGGAACCTGATAAGGGGAATTCAAGTCTGCAGAGGGGCTCCTGTGGTGAATCACCTTCTGTTTGCATATGACAGCATATTGTTTTGCAAGGCTTCAAGTAAAGATAGTAGAGAGGTGCAAAGAATCCTTGAAATTTATGAAAGGGCTCCAGGACAAAAAATCAATTGAGAAAAGACAGCCATGATCTTTAGTAGGAATGTATCTTTAGTAGATCAACAGCAACTGTTGTCTTCTTGGTGATTCAGGAATACCATAACTATGAAAAATACCTAGGCCTCCCACCTATGATTGGAAAAGATAAAAAAAAAAAAGAAGGGCATTTTCAAATATAAAGCACAAAGTCTGGTCTAAGCTTCAGCAATGGAAAGGAAAACTTTTATCCCAAGGGCGAAAAGAAACTTTGATTAAGGCAATGGCATTAGCAATTCCTATTTATGTCATGTCTTGCTTCAAACTACCTCTGATCCTCTGCAATGAACTAGAACAAATAATGGCTAAATTCTGGTGAGGGCAGAAAAAGGAAGAGAAGAAAATTCATTGGGTAAGTTAGAAGAGGATGTGTGAAACCAAAGGTGATGGGGGCCTGGGCTTTAAAAACCTGAGCCTATTCAATGAGGCCTTAATTGCAAAACAAGGTTGGAGGCCTATGCAGCAAATCGACAGTCTAGTACATAAAATTTTCGAAACTAGATATTTCCCCAACACTAACTTTCGGGGATCAAGCCTTGGTCACAGCCATTCATATGTTTGGAGGGGCATATGGTCAGTCAAAGACAAGCTTCTTTAGGCCTGAAGATGAGAATTGGTTATGGGACAACTACAAGGATATGGGAAGATTACTGGATCCCTGGTTTCAAGAATTTACAACACTTGGGAATTCCAGATGGTGCTAACAACCAGAAAGTTGAGGAGCTAATAGATCCGACTACTGCTGGTGGGATGTGCAAAAAGTAAGAACAATGTTGCCTCCTGATCTTGCAGATGCAATCCTAAAAATCATCCTCAGTACATCTAATCATGAAGACAGGTTAATATGGGATAAGGACAAGAGTGGTTGCTTTAGTGTGGGGAGTGCCTACAAGTGTTTTAAAATGCAATCTATACCAGCAACAGAAGGTGAAAGCTCCTCAAACAGCAATAATAAAAAACTATGAAAGCAAATATGGAGAATGAAGGTTCCCCCAAAGGTAAAAGTTTTTGCTTGGAGGACCTGCACTGAAGCCCTTCCCACGAGATGCAACTTGAAACAAAGGAAGGTAATAGAAGATGAAACATGTCAACTATGCTCCTTAACAGTAGAAACTACAGCTCATGCACTTTTTCAATGCAAGATGCTTCCATCCATGTGGTTTAAGCAACTCCCTCAATTCAATATAGAAGAACCTCAGGGTGATATCAAGGAATGGATTTGTAAAGTACATGAATCCTGTAACAATGAGGCACTAGAAAGGCTATTCATGATAGCTTGGGCATGCTGATAAAGAAGAAACCAGTAGATCTTTGAAGAGAAACAACTCTCCCCTTAGGAAGCCATTAACTCAGCCCTTTCTCTTCACTAGACTTACAAAGCCACTAAAGCCCTCGACATCAGCAAATCTAGGAGAATTTCCCAATGGCAACCTCCTCCACAAGGTTCCATAAAACTCAATGTAGATGGGGCTATCTTTCATGTTGAGAGTAAAGCAGGAGTTGGAATCATTGCACGAGATTGGGAAGGGAAAGTCTTAATGGCTGTAAGCCAAAAAGAAGAAGCTATCATGGAGCCTCTAGAAGCTGAACTACTAGCACTACTGAGAGGCCTGCAATTCAGCATCCCCTTTGGTCTACAATCCTTGTGCATTGAAACTGACTCTTTGCTCCTGGTCAAAGAAATTTCTAGCTCTATTCCTTTGAATGCCAGCTATGGTAATATCATAACTAATATCCAAGAGCTTAAGGGCAGGTTTCCAAGCTGCTCCCTTAATCATATCAACAGAGAAGCAAATCAGGCTACTCATAAGCTAGCTAGGTTCTCTAGAGATGTATCAAATACTATTGTCTAGTGGGAATCTATCCCCAATTGTGTTCAAACAGTCCTAAGGACTGATCTTCATCTGTAATGTTTATTTTGATATATTAATGAGATGGTGTTTAATTTCAAAAAAAAAGAAAAGATGCATAGTATCAATGCGATTTATAGGTGGATGTGCAAACCATGGACCTAAGCATGGTACACTATAATATGTTAGAATACTATTAGTCGCTCCACTTGCAACCACGAGAAGTCGGGTCAGTGCACAACATGGCATGCATGGTTAAGTGCGTGGGTCAATATGATAAGTAAAATAAGTTAGATAAGCTAAGATAAGTTATGCATGTCATAGAATACGTATGAACAGTCATGATTTTAAGTTCTCATCATGAAATATTTTATGAAAAATCTTATGTTAAGTATGTTTACATTATAATGACTTTCTTACTAAGTTATCAACTCATTTTAGTTGTTTTATATTTTTAAACCACCCCAAGTCAAATATTTCTGAAGGTAGAGCTGCAGGACGAGACTTGGTCCAAGAATGTGTGACTTTAACTTAGATCATGTACAGAGATTTTAAGTTTTGATTTTTATGGCACAGATTTTAAGAAATTTTAATAAATACTTTCGTGCACTCTCATTTACGATTTCAGTATTTTAATTCAAAATAACTCTATTTATTATAAGGAATATTTGTATATGGTGCTTCCTTTAAAATAAAAGAAAATATTTTGAAGTCAAGTTCAGTAGTAGCACTCTGGCTTCCTTGAGATTTTCTAAAAGTGATTTTATTCTTAAACTTGGGAGCAGGGTGTTACATGGATATTGATGTCAATCGACCACACTGACTGAATGAAAAAATGTCGTGGGCATGGAAACATTTCACCAAAATCTCCAATGATCATGAGAACCTGCAAGCAATGTGTCACCATTGTAGGCAACTTTATGGTTGTCATTTGAAGAACCAAGACACTTCTGTATTAATAGCATATCTTACAGGTTGCCAACTATATAAGATACACAAGGGGTTGGTGGCCAATGATCAGATGAAGTTAAGTTACAAAACTTCTACAGCCACTGACGGTATATAGAGTAAGAAACTGTTAATCCCTCAATACAATGAGAAGATGCTAAGGGATTTGCTTGTAGAAATTATCATTATGTATGAGATGCATTTTCTCACTGTTGAGGGAAAAGGCTTCAATAGATTTATGCAGTGTCTTGAGCCTCGATTTCCTATGCCTTCACGATATATGATAATGTGAGAGTATTTGAAGATGCATGCTATTGATAAGGACCAAATGAAGGAGATGTTTATTACCACTGACCAGAGAGTGTCATTTACAACCGATACATAGATGTCCATACAAAATCTTAGCTATATGCATATCACAATCCACTTTATTGACAGTGAGTGAATATTGCATAAGTGGATTGTTGGGTTTAAACAAATTAAAGATCACAAGAGCTCATCCATTGAAAATGAGATGAATGACTGTATAAAGATTTGGGGATTAGAAATGTACTTTATATCATAGTTGACAATGTCAGTACCAACAACACTGCAATAGAATGTTGCTCTTCAATTGCTCGATGAATTGCTACTTAGGGCTATTTTTGGGTGCTATGGGATAAATCTTGAAATGGGACCAAATTCCAGAAATTTTCTTATAGTTCCTATTTTTTCCCTCAAGGTTTTTATAATAACAGCTCATTGGCCCTTTGATAGAGGAAAGGGAAAATAACTTGAGGAAAATCCTTAATTTGGTGAACAAAACTTGGTTTTGATTTTGATTTTAACGTGGTTTTTCATGACGATGACGAGGAGACCATTTATCTCCCAAAACCAATGACTGAATTATGGGTGAACTATGCCAAACAATTTATAGAACATGCCCAGAGGCAGCTTTTAAGCATTACTTGTTGGAGATTTGGAAGGAAGTAGGCATGGATCAGCGATAAGTGATAGCACTTGCAAGAGAGTATACTACATTTTATAAGAGTCTTACTAATGTTTGCGAAGGGCTGAAGAATAACTGCACCTGTGAAAAGGTGCTTTGAAGAGGGAGGGTTTGTCACACTTCAGTATATTTACAGGAGTAGACTAAAGTCATTGTGGGCTTTGGTTTGGGGTAATAAAGATTTAGAGGTTTGGGCTTAGTGGCTTCTATGGGCTCAGATGGCTAATGTTTTTTTACTTAGTTTTATTGTATTTCTCTATATGGACTAGGGTCGTGTTAGTTAAGCCCATGCTTGTATCTCCATTTATATTTATTTTTTGTTAATTTGGACTTAAAAGGCCAATGGCCACTACTTAGTTCCCCATAGAGTTTTCATGGGAGTACATGTACTCAGACGATGGATAGGGTAAGACATTCTAGAATGATATAGAACTTTCTCTATCTCTTTTCTATCATTTTCCCTCTCATTTTTCTGGAGAAGCTCCCCTCGAAGAGAGCATATCTGCGTTATTTTTATCAAGTACCTGAGATGTGTTACAGGAAAATACCTGCCACAGTCACAACGAACCAGGGCCAATAGTAGCGGTGCGGTGGGATTGGGCATAGGGTGTGTTTCATTACGATAGTAAGGTATTCCAATTTGCTTTTTTTCTAAACCGGGGGCTAGTTTGGTCAACATAGAATTCACTGCATGAATAAATTTTTTAAATATAAATCAATTTAAAAAAGAGAAATAATATTTGCAGTCTTAATGTAAGTAAGTCTCACACACTCCATTTGAAAAAAATGAATAAATCTATGATACACATGAAAAATTAATTTTTTAATAATAGACCCTATTTTTTCAAAGAGAGTGCACGGGGTTACATACCCTACAACTGTATCTAGCATTATTCTTTTAAAAAAATACTGATTGACTTTAATGTCTTGAATTTTTTACATAATTTTATAAAAAAATATAAATTATTTACATATCATATTTTAAAAAGAATGTATTTTATAAAATAATAACTTTATAATTTGTTTTGTAAAAATATTTCATAAATTATTTGGTAAAGATATCATTTATTTTAAATATAATTATATAAATTATTGTTAAAAAAAAATTAGGCGTTTATATTTTTTTCGGTTATCAAGAACATCAAAACTATTTATTTTTTTTGCGTGTAACGAGAGTAATGCATGCATAATTACAATAATATTTTGCTCCATTTTTATTTATATTTTCAACTAATTTACAAAACTTTAGCTCACCTAATTGGAACGCATATAAACGCTAATGAATATGGTTGTACAAGTGCCAATCTGCTACTTGAATTTCAAGCTCCCTTTGGTTGGTGCGTGTTCTAGTACTTAATGTGATTCAACAGGGAAAGTAAAAAGGGTTGGTTTTTTAATTAGGGAAAGAATAAAATTAAAAAAAAATCAGTAAAAGAATAAAGGTAATTAGGTTGAGGTGACTTGACGTGAGTAGAGGAAATACTACATAAATTATATAGGTAATAATTATACTATCATATATTAATTGGTATAATTTGTTTAGATAAAAAAAAATAAAGAAATGATTAAAATTTATATATTTCCATCATTTTAAGTTTTATTTATTTATTTTTTATTTAACATAATGCTAGAGTAGAGATATAGAGTTCAAACTCCTAACTCTACACTTTACTTCTATTTAATTAAACATTCCACATATTTAAAAGTGTTCATCCGACCCAACCCAAAAAACCCTCATTCCTAACATAACCCGAAGTTGGTAAGTTTGGATTTAAAAGTTCTGAATTGTAATCGATTAACTGATTTTCAACTAGTATCTATTTTCGAAAAAATTAATTTTTTCCAACCCCATTCTTTTCAATGACATAGAACTCGGCATGGCTTCCATCTTGTTGCTTTTGTATTAATTTCTAAAATTTTTTATTTCCAATCTCTATGACCCTAGAGTTTAGCATCTTAGTGCTTGCATTCTTAACACACATCAATTTTATATTACCGAGCCTATAACCCGTGCAATGTGCAAATCATTATTTATACTGAATTTTATAGATCTGAATTTATATATATACTATACATAATACGTTATTTCTGAAATTGCTCCTTACGTGCTCTGTTAGGGTTTCCTTGTCAGCATTGGTTTTCTTCTTCGCTTGGCTACTCTATTTTGGTTAGGCTGCATGGCAGCCGCTGATGGCCACTTTTCTGGCTGTTAGTCCTTTGCCGAATTGGTTGAGCCAGTTCCACAATCCCTTCCTGAAATCTCAGTCACCCCTCGTGCACCTAAAGTCATGGACGGTGAAATTTTTTTCAGTTCTCTAAAGAAGAAATTACACATTCGGCAGAGCCATTCCGTTTCTCTATTGTGCTCAAGTTCCTTTGACAAAGGCCATCTCTGGATGCCATCCGTGCATTTATCTCTAGCCGTTGGGGTCTGTCTTCCATCCCGGTGGTCTCCTCCATGAAATTTCCCCGCAATGTGTTCGTTAGGATGGCTACGGAAACTGATTTTGTGAAAGCTTTGTCCCGTGAGTCGTGTGAAGTTAATGGAGTAGTCTACTATGCTTTTCACTGGTCTCCTGATTTCAATGAGGAGCACGAACCATCTAACGTCTCTGTGTGGATCTTGCTTCCTGGATTACCTCCTAATTTTTATCAAGAATCTTTCTTACGGATTTTCACAGCACCTATTGGTCGGTTTATATGCAGGGATAATCCCACGCGTTGTGCAACCCGTACTGATGGAGCTCGAATTTGTTTGGAGATGGATGCCGCCAAGGAACTGATTTCTTACTTCTAGATTGGTGCTCCTGGTTTGTCTACGAGTAGGAAACAGGAGGTTCTCTATGAGACCTTGCTTGCGTATTGTGTAAAATGCAGAGTGAAGGGACATAATTCTAAGACTGTCATGTGGGGAAACCTCTGCATGGGGAGAAAAACTGTGGATGTAAAAAAGAAGAAGCAGATTCTGGTGGATCCGGTTCTGGAAATACACAGGGGGATGACTTAACGGTTAAACCCGTAGTTGTTTCTCAGGAGATAGTGACTGATGAACCGGTTGGTGCTATTCTTGAACAACCTTCCAACGCCTCACCATCCCCAACCCAGGGGATTAATCCTACGGAGGTAGATGTTTTCGATGATGGGGGAGGGGGTGCTAGCGCCCTGTGAAGATGCAGGTACTCTTTTGAATCATAATAATATTGTTTCTTTTAGTGTTGAAAAGCCTAATCCCCGATCTTGGAAGAACCTGTTAATATTACTCTGGAGGAACCTGCTAATATTACTCTGGAGGAACCTGGCCCCTATTTCACAGATGGGATTGTGAATGAAAATCTGGACAATATGGTTGAAGACACTGCTTCCGAACCTGATCTTGATATCCCTCCAGATGTGTTACCTCAGTTTAAGGATTACCATTTAGAATCTGAAGGTAAAATAGAAAAAAAATATATCAAAAGAAAAAGTTTGAGAAAGTTAGAAGTTATACTCGGGTCATTACCCGTTCTTCTACCTTGTCTTTATGAGTGACTATATCATTGTTTGGAATGCCCGTGGTATTGGTACCTCTCGACGTAGATTAGAGAAATTAGTTTGTAAGTTCAAGCCTAGGTTGGTGAAGGTTTTGGAACTGTTCCAATCTCTAGACAAAGCTATCTGTTTGAAGCACTCCTTACATTTTGATTCCTTTATCTCTAATGTAGAAGATGGTGGTAAAATTTGGATTTTTTGGGATAATGCTCTTGATGTTCAAGTGGTGCGGACTAATTTGTAGTTTATTTCTCTTCGTGTTAATAAGGGGCCCTACCATTTTTTGTGTGATATCATCTATGCTAAGTGCAGCATGTATGAGAGGAAAACTTTGTGGGAGGATCTTAGCCCTTAGTTTATGGGCTCGGAGCCTTGTCTTTTTGCTGGGGAGTTTAACATAATTCGGAATAATTTGGAGAGAAAGGGTGGTTTTCCACGTTTGAATGCTGCGATGGAGGACTTCAATGCCTAGGTTCACCAAGGTGGTTTGGTTGAAATGAAGTCGAAGGGCAGAATTTTCTCTTGGTGTAATGGGCTTAGATTTATGATTATCTCTTTTGTATTTGAGTTGATGTATGTAACAATCCAATTGATGTAGGTCGAGATAATAATAATTTTTATTGACCTAAATTATATTTAATGGGTCATATTGGATAAGCCCATGAGCGATAAATTATTGAGGTTGATTAGGAGTTTTAATTAGACTCAATAACTAAGTTAAATCACAACACTACAAGGTAAGTAGTTTGATCATAAATTAGGATTAGCATACGTTAGCTAGTTATATATATTATTATTAAAACCAATTCTTTTGAAGCCAGTGTTTATGTACCACGCATGTCATGATATTTGCAAGCACATCATTCGTCATGTTTCATTTCACATATTATAGTTACGTATATATTATGCATCTCACGTTGCATAAGACACATAAGTTTTCATAAGATCAAATGTAAGATAAGCTCATAACAGTTAATCAGATAGTCATTTAGATGTATGGTATCAATGCAGTTTCAAGGTGGGCGTGCAAGTCATGGACTCAAGCGTGGTCTACCGTAGTACACCAGAGTACTATACAGTCAGCTTCCTTTGCTGTAGTAGGGAAAGTTAGTGCACAACTTTGCACACATAGTTAAGTGTGTTGGCTAGCCAGATTAGTTAGATCAGTCAGATAAATCAGATAAATCATTCATGCATAACATAAACATTAGTATGATCAGTAATGATTTTAATTTCTCAACATGAAATATTTTATGTAACATATTATGTTAAATATGTTTACATTATAATGGGTTTCTTACTGAGTCATTGACTCATTTTTATTTTTTTTTATGTTTTTAAACCACCCCAGGTCAGGATAATTATGACGATAGAGCTACAGTACGGGACTTAGTCTAGGGAGATGTGACAGTGGCCTAGATCATGTATAGAGATTTTAAGTTATGATTTTTATGGCATAGACTTTGAGAAATTTTAATAAATACTTCCATGCACTCTCTTTTATGATCTCAGTATTTTAATAAAGAATTATTTTATTTATAGAATCTTTGTACATGGCACTTCCTTTAAAATAAAAGAAAATATTTTTAAGTCAAGGTTCAGTAGTAACACTTCGGTCCCTGAAAATTTTTTAAAAGTGACTTTATTTTTAACCATGGGGAGCAGGGTGTTACCGTTGATATCAGAGCATAGGTTGAAACTTCTGTAGACTTTTTTTTTTTTTTTAAATCATTTTTACAAGGAAAAAGGAATTTTGAAAGTTGAAAGTGAAAAAGAAATATAGGCCAAGGATCCTCAAGACATGTCAGTAGGTATTTTTAACTTTTACTATTTTACTATTTTAATGAAAATTATGAATGAATAATTTTTAGATACATGCATGTCAAAATGCACCTACTAGGTGAAAGAGTTCTAGTGCATAAGGTGAGGAAGTTTCTAAATATGAGGTTAGGAACCTTTGATTTTAAGATTGATGAAGCATCTTGTTAATGAGAAAATAGTCTTATATTTTTTGGAGTTTGATTCGAGAAAACTATGAATGAATTTAGTGAATTTTGGAGTTATGACATAGATCTATGTATGGTGTATGGTATTCATGATGATTGGTAGAAAATATCTTATGTTCTATAGGTAACACGATTCTATCACCAAGAACGAGGTATAAGATTTAGGATCTAAACTTTGGAGAGTTTTAGGTTACAATTTATTGAGGTTATTATTTTAGGTGGAGAATTTTATTATTATTTCATGTGGAGAGTTTTATTTATGTGGAGATCGTTAGTTACTATTGTATGTGGAGTTAAGATAATTGTTGGGCAGATTTACTTTTTGGCTTTTAATTGATCCCATTGTTAAGGTAGATATTTATTTAGGTTTCAGTTGAACTTGGAGTGTATGATTGTTGACACATAGCGTGCCAATGTGTACGCTTAAAGGTTTAGTAAAGCATCGGACCAAAACATGGGACGATTATAATTGTTGGAATATTAAGTTCGACTAAACTATTGAGGAGTAAAAGAGATAGAATGAATGTAGGTTGTTGGAGGTCTAGCAAATTCCGAGGACGAAATTTTTATAAGGAGGAGATTTTGTAACAACCTAGCTCAATAATTCTAACGTTGCGATAATAATAATTTTTATTGGACCTAAATTATATTTAATAGACCATATTGGATAAGCCCATGAGCGATAAATTTCATTTATTATTTATTGAGTTTTAATTAGACTCAATAACCAGATTAAATCTCATTTATTATTTATTGAATGAGTTAAACTTCTTTTAGAATTTAAAGATTGATCACTATAAATTTATTTAAAATTATCACTGATTGAAGTCTTCTATGTAGTCTCAGTCACTGCCAATCATATATTAAATGAACTACTAGACCATGTGTTTAAATTCAAACCCTCTTCTTCAATGATCGTGACCGCGTGACCGAGTCCAACTCAAACTCGAACTCATCGGCATCCTATTCCAATAGGAATACAACTCCACAAGTCATCTTCACGTGAAAACTCTTTAAACCGAGTCCAACTCAAATTAGTTGTCACTCTCTCCCACATCTCTCTATAAATATCTTCATTCCGCTTGTTATTTGGAAAAAAAAAAAACCATAAACCTCCCAATCTAGCACCATGATCGATTTTGTGTTAAAAATTTTAGTAAGCAACACTATAAGGTAAGTAGCTTGATCATAAATTAGGATTAGCATACGTAAGCTAGTTATATATATATTTATATATTAGTATTAAAGTCAGTTCTTTTCAAGCCAGTGTCTACGTACCAAGCATGTCATGATATTTGCAAGAACGTCATTCATCATGTTTCATTTTGCATATTATAGTTATGTATGTATTATACATCTCATGCATCTCACGTTGCATAAGACATGTAAGATTTCATAAGATCAAGTGTAAGATAATCTCATAACAGTTAATTAGATGACATTTAGATGCATGGTACCAATGCAGTTTCAGGGTGGCTGTACAAGTCACAGACTCAAGCATGGTCCACAGTAGCATGCCAGAGTATTGCACAATTGGCTTCCTTTGTTGCAACTGAGGAAGTTAGTGCACAGTCTTGCACACATGATTAAATGTGTTGGCCAGTCAGATCAGTTAAATAAATCAAATCAGTCAGTTAATTCATATAAATTAGTCATAAGTATCAGTATGATCAGTCATGATTTTAAGTTTTCAACATGAAATATTTTATGAAAAATCTTATGTTAACTATGTTTACGTTATGATGGGTTTCTTACTGAGTCATCGACTCATTTTAGTTTTTTTTTTTTAATATTTTTAAACTACTCTAGGTCATCATAATTATGACGATAGAGCTGCAAAACGGGACTTAGTCTAGGGAGGCATGACAGTGGCCTGTATCATGTACAGAGATTTTAAATTATGATTTTTATGGCATGAGTTTTGAGAAAGTTTAATAAATGCTTCAGTGCACTCTCTTTTATGATTTTAGTATTTTAATAAAGAATTATTTTATTTATTGAATCTTTGTATATGACGCTTTCTTTAGAATAAAAAAAAATATTTTTAAGTTAAGGTTCAGTAATAGCACCTCAGTTCCCGAAAATTTCTAAAAGTGGCTTTATTTTTAACTGTAAGGAGTGGGGTGTTACAATGTTGATACATTTTGCACTTTTTCTGATTTTATTGTCGTTTTTTGGTGCCATCTTAACTGCAAATTAGAATAAACGGTTTGGTGGTTTCCAACGTGTTCTGATTGGTTATTTATTCCTAATTTTATTGCCCCTTTTCGATTCCCTTTCAAGTGTAAATAACGGTTTGTTATGCCAATTTTTGTCGAAGGAATGCCAAGTAACCAAGTTTGAACTTGGCTTTTGGTTATTCGATTTTCTTTTACACCTCTTGGTTCCTTTTGCACCGATTGTGCTCTGTTTTTTTT
Organism: Cyclocarya paliurus; assembly: GCA_029856935.1. Classification (NCBI taxonomy): domain Eukaryota; kingdom Viridiplantae; phylum Streptophyta; class Magnoliopsida; order Fagales; family Juglandaceae; genus Cyclocarya; species Cyclocarya paliurus. The sequence goes on from CM056949.1 coordinate 14,710,920, forward strand.
TAGAGTTTCATGAAAGTTAAGAACTATATATTATATAAATATAAATTAATTAATATTGATGGAATATATCAAATCTAAATTCACAGATCATTATAACATAAAATCTATTTTTTTCACAAATGGTTTCTTCATTTCATTGTTTTTTTTTTTTTTTTTACTTCTTTCAGAAAACATGTCAAGTGCAAAAAAGCTAGTTTTTCTTCCTGATTTGTTGCCCTCTTTTATCTTCCTGAGTTTAACATGTATCGATACATGTATTGTTATGCCAATTTGTTGCTAATCACGATGACAATTTAACTCATGTTTTGTATTCTGTATTAAGCTTTAAACCATTTTTAACCTTTTTTCATTTCATGTATACACGCTACTCTCTATTTCTTAACAGCTGTTAAAATATTTTTCACCAGATTTAAATGGTGTTTTGTAATTTTTATTATGTTTTAACCCATTTTAAACATTTTTTTCATTTAATTTTTCAATCTTTTTAAGAAATAAGAACAGTAGATAAAGTATTGTACCCATCTCTCAAGTCAAAAGGGTCTAAAGAAGTGTATAAAACTATAAATCTAATTCAAATAAAACATACACTAATAGTAGACATTTTTCACTTCAGTTTTATAGACAGAAAAAAAAGGCAGAAAGAAATTGTGTACCTATTGAAAAGAATTCGCCCTGAATGAACGTCTGAGAACCTTAAGATGTGATGGAGATTTACTTTAACAAACCGATTAAGAATAGTATCGTTATTGGAGAGTGAACAAAAAACAAGATTGAAAATGAAATGAGTGAATATAAAGAGTACGTGTTTTAAACATTAGGTCATTCAAGTGATCTTTAGGAATCCGCTGTTATATATTTTCTTTTGCACCGCTTGACGTTTGGTTCCTCAATTTCATTTTGCACCGCTTGAAATTTTGCACTTTTTCCTGATCTTGCCCTTTTTTTGATGCCAGCTCAACTACAAATGAAAATAAACGCCTTGCTATCTCGAACGTGTTATGGTAGTTTTTCATAAAATATGTTGGTTATTTTTCTTTATTTGCTTGCACCTTTTTCGGTGCCATGTCAAACATGGCAAGCCGCTATTTTTTCTTTTAGATTTTTTTCCTTTTCTAGGTGTCATTCAAGTGCAAATCAAAGGTGTGATTTATTTTTTCATTTGTTTGTGCATTTATTTCAGAAAAAAATATCGGTTATTTTTTCTTCCTTATTTTTTTTGCACCTTTTTCAGTGCCATATCAAATGCAAATAAACATGGCAAGTAGCTATTTTTTCGGTGTCATTTAAAACGTGTTACATGTATTGTAATATTGATTTTTGCGGTAGGAATGCCACACAAGCAATTTAGAACTCCGCTTTTTTTATAATTAAATAGATTCTTTTGGCCGATTTCTTTCTCAAGATTTCCTAATGCTTCCTTATGCCTGTTCTCATCTAATATATGTTTATCCACAGTACTATAGGATATTTGATTGTGTTTAATAATGTTGGTTGTTCATACAGACTGCAGTGTTGAGTAAAATAAACTCTGTTGTTTCCCACTAATTGAATAGAAGGGCATGGATAAGAAAGCTATTGTTCCTTGTATCTCTTCTCCACTTCCTCCAAGCTCTGAATCTCCTTGTGATACTTGACATTTAAAAGGTATTTAAAACTATTGACAACATAGGTCCAAGGTATATGAAAGGCTGTAGAAGTACAAATTATCCTTACTTGAACTAGTTCATGTGATTGGAAACTTGGGAATGGAGATGGCCTATGCATCACATATGCAATCACCTTAGAACTAACTGTATTCTATTTACACATGTTTATTCAATCACACGTTTTGAACCTTTGTCAATCATTGTGTATCCTATGAAAAGAATTAATTTCCATTTGGTTTTATTTGGTTCAGTTTTTGCAAGGCAATGGTAAGATCTTAGTTTTACTAGGCACAAGACTCAAGCGATTGTTTCTTAATTTTACCATGCACTTAACTAGTTAGTGATACATACATTTTAGCAATTCACCGTAAGAATCCTAGAAAGCAACTTGCTAAAAACAAAGTAGTTTCAATTATTTTTGTTTGCTTCAACAAAATCACATTAACAGGATAATATAACAATGGATTTTGTATTTTATGCCTCCAGATTCCCCTTGAGATCGGACGGACTCTGAAATGTCGGGACATGCAATACAAGGTTACCTACTCCTGTTCATGACAATTAAGAATGCAATGCACCTAATATGCATATAATAATATGTAGTATTTGCAGTAGATACTTTTTTTTAAGCAATACTATGCACCAGATGTGTTATGTCCCAAACATGAAACATATTCGAAAAACTGAAGATAATAGGCTTTTAGGTTATAAAGTCAGTCCAAAATATCTGTAACCATAATAGTACTGGAAGCAAAGCTCCTTTAAGTACATGCAAATCCTAAGATAATTACTAGGCGAATTCATCGAGTAGCTCGCACAACTCATTTCAGGACGCTATAATACTATCAATAAAATGAAGCATCGAAGTGATGGGCTCCGTGTTGTGCCATTTGGTCTAATCGACCATCTCCAATCGGTCATCCTCCGTTTTGCCTCTTGATCCTGCCACATGATCGTGGCACCATCAGCATTGGTGCTTGGCTTCATTCTAGTAACCATTTAATTAGGTCTCATTCAAAACCTGTTGACGATACTTTGTCAACCCAAACAATATTACATCAATTTAAATACTCCAGTATGAACAATAGAGTTCCACTGGAATATTAGTCTATCCTAACAATTAGGGTCGTGACAAAAGTAAAAAACTTGACTGATGTGAAAAATACTATTTCGAGACATACTCTGTACTTGAGACATAACGTGACGTGAAATAGAATGACTGATAACATGACATAACGTAATGTGACATGTACGTGAGATGAATAACATCGTATATCATGAAACAAATAAAGATTTCGTAACATGATGTAATGTGTAACGGATAACTTTTCGTGACATGACATAACATGTAACAGATAAAAATTTTGTGACATGGCATAATGTTTAGCAGCTAAACATTTTGTGACATAGTATAATGTATAACAGATATACATTTTGTGACATAGTATAATGCATAACAGATACATTTCGTGATATCGCATAGTATGACATATATAAGAATATAAAAACATTAATAACTATTCTCTTATCAACAAACCTACGTAATATCCTGACAGTAAGTTAGAGGCTAACTTATAGTTAGCATAGCATGACAAATAAAACGTATGAATAGACTAGAACTGTAAGGAGACATTTCACTTCGTTTGTATTGACAACGCATCTCATCTCATCTAATCATTACAACATTTTCAAATCCTAAAACAATAATAATGTTAAAAAAAATATATTCTAATAGTATTTTATTCAATTTTCAACTTTTATCTCAACTCATCTCATCTCATATACGAAAACGAACAAGGCTAAACGTTAGAAACTCCTTACTAACAAACCTAGAAGCATTAAAATACTAACTTAAAGTGTACATGTGAGAAAATGACAATTTTATCTCTAACTTAAGGATTTCACATTCTAACTCTAAGGTTAGGTTTGAATATTGATATGAGAATTTTTAGTTTAAGATGAAAATTAAAAATTGAATAAAATATTATTTTTTAATATTATTATTGTTTTGGAATTTGAAAAAGTTAAATTAAGATTTGAAAAAGTTGAATTGTTTATTATATTTTATGTGAAAATTTAAAAAAGTTGTAATGATGAAATGAGATGAGATGAAAATTTTGTGTTTAAAAAAACTTCGAAACCTAACCTAAAACTCATCAAAATCTACATTCCTCGTGTAATTATTTCGTAAATCCAAATATCTAATTAGAAACATTTAAAACATAACAAAACCATATGAAACAAGCATTGGCCGAAACATGCAAAACGCTAAACTCTTTATTTTTATTGCAATTATTTCAAACTCTATCTTTCATGCTAAAATTGAAATATGCAACATATAAAATAACATCCTATGCTTACATATCATACTAGAATAACCAACAAAACTTACATCATAAAAACACAAACTTTCTCTATATTCAAAACTTCAAGTGTTTTGACCTCAAGAACAACCATTGATGCTCATAATCTATCTCTTTTCAAAGCAACTCCAAGAACTCTAAAAGTTCAATAACATACTTTCAATATATTCATAAAACATTCTTAAGAACTATCTTGTTTTGAATAATCAAGGCAAAACTACAAAAAGTCACAAAAGTATACTTAACACAATTGGTTTGCACCCATTCACCAAAATCGAGTGCTATGTTGTTTGGTTTTGATCAAACCATTAGATCTAAGACTTCTATATAGTAACTCATCAATAAATAACATCACATGCTTAACATTAAAGTATTAAAACATATATAAGCATCAAAACTAAGATCACATGGTAACAATTGCATAAAAATATAGATCCATCTGAGAACCTCAAATACAAGAGCTATCAGACCTTTGCATGCATTAAAATTCATATATTCAAAGATCAACACTATAAGTTTTGGATTGGATTGGAAACTCATCTCATCTCATCACTACAACTTTCTCAAATTTCTACACAAAATATAATAAACAATTCAACTTTTCCAAATCCCAAAACAATAATAATATTAAAAAATAATATTCTAACAATATTTTATTCAACTCATCTAAAATCATCTTAATTCATCTCAACTCATCTCTGAATCCAAATGGTGCCACAAAATAACATTCTAACATGTAGATCAAAGTCCTAAGAGAATCATATGTGAATATCAAAGTCATTGGAACATGCTTTCAAAACAAAAGACCTAAGCTTTCCTAAAATAGAATCTATTTTCATACTCCCAGTTTTCAACTTTTTAGATCTATACAAAACTTTCATAAAAAACCTATAACATGTAACGAAAAATATCAGACTTGTATACTAGCATGTTAGTTATAAACCATAAAAATATCAGACCAAGATCTTACCAATAACTTAGGAGATGTTTGGGGAATGAAATGAGATGAGAATTTTGTGAAAAGTAGAAAGATGATTTATGAATAGTAGTGAGATAGTTTGAGTTAAGTATTTAATAGATTTGGAAAATGAGAGAGAAAAAGTTGAATAGAAAAAATATAGAGTTAAAATATTATTAGAATGTTATTTTTTAATATTATTTTTATTTTGGGATTTGAAAAAGTTGAATTATTTTTTATTTTTTGTTTGAAATTTTGAAAAAATTGTAATGATTAGTTTGAAAGTGTTTGTGTCTAAATGACATTTAGGAAGACAATGAGATAAAATGAGATGAGATGAGATAAGATGAAAATTGTTTCCAAACATTCCCTTAGTCAAAAACATCAAAATATCACACATTGTCCAAACTATTGCCCAGAATGACTTCTTCATGCTTAAACAAACTTTTCACCACCAAACGTCTATGAAAATTTACACAAAATATACTAATAGAAGCTAGACTTAAAGATGAACAACTTATGTGAAGAGAACTTCATGAACCTACTTGCAACTGCTTTGAAAAATTTGAGCAATAAAGGCCAGATTAGCTATTCGAGAGTTCCTCTCCAAGAAAAGGTTTCAAAAGTGACCAAGGGCTAGTAAAATGGACAAGGACCAGACTTATATTTCAAGAGGGGTGAAAGGAGATGTGTGAGTGATACTTTGGGTGACGTGGTGTCAGCAAAACCAGATGCAAAACCAGGTGCCATAGCCCCTGTTTTTCAGCCAACTCCTGTCGAGTGAGAGGGAGGTGGTGTGGCTTTTGGCCTTCCTATCAAACACTATTTGGGACTGACTAGGACAGTGAAAAGACACCAATGGTAGGGAAAAATTTCCTCCTCAAGCCTTGTCTTGGTGGTGCAATTTTGTAGGCCTTAACCGAATGGGCCTTCATTTAGGGTTTCAATGGGGTTTGGGTTTTCTAACAAGTCCGAATCTAATTTTTCTTGGCCCAATAAAATTATTAAGGTATAAAGAATAAATAAAGATGAAATAGCATGAATTTGAGCGATTAATAGCTTGTAAAAGTGATTTAATCAGGTGATTAAACATTAAGCTACAACCGGTCACACTTAGGGTTTTGAGGAAACATTTGGAGTTTGGAGAAAACATTTGGGGTTTCGGTTTTCACTAAGATTTTGAGGTTTCAATTGGATTCTAAGTTTTTGGAGATTCACTAGGGTTAAAATCCAATTTGGTTTGGCACAAATGAGATGATTGGACAAAATAATGTTTGGCTTAGGTAGCATGATTACAAAACTTGATTTTTCTTCATATTTCCATCTTATGGTTTCTCTTAGTGCCAAATATCCAATAATATTCACCAAGTGTTGCTAAGATCTTGCTAAGTGTTCAAATAAAACTTTTCTAACCTAATTTGGACATTCTACATTGTGATCTTGAAACACATTAGACTGAGTGTCACGTGGCGCTTACACTAGAGTCACTTTTCATTATTCAATCCGAAAATGGTGAAAATAATTTGCATCATAAAATTCTAAATATTCATATGAAACTTGGAGTGTACTTCATTTTGCAAAATTCAACTCTTAAGTGACTCTAACAATTCAAAATGTGTTTTCAAACAATTATTGTCTGGAAACGAAAATCGTTTTATTGTGCCATAAAATCCTAAATATTCATCTGAGACTAATAGCATAGGACGTTTCTCATTCTCACACTCCTATGTACCTCAAAGAAATAACATCACATATTTGGCACTACATTGAGTAGTAAAACTGACTATGCTGATATACTAAAATATGTGCGATTGCTCGATTCGTGAAACCTTTCGGAGTTTTTACGAGGTTCCTAAAGTCTAAAAGAAATCATTTGTTAAATTTCTGGCATGTTGTTATAGTCTATGCTTCCTAAAAGACAGAATTTCCAAGCGCACTACAGTTTGCAGATACAATCAACAGACTAAACTTTAAAGAGAGCAACACAGTGTGCAATACAATTTTCCTAAGGATTACCATAGTAACAGAATGTGGTTTCTGTATAACTTAGGCACAACCTTTTTCTTACAGAGGAAGAAAACTCACAATACATATATGTCTGAATATTAGGAAGAGAGCACAACTCTAAGTGGGAAGCAAAATTGAAAACTGCAACACATACAACAAAGCAAATATAACAAAATTTACCAAATACAGCACAACACACTAGTTTTTTTTCTCACTATGGAAGTTCAAATTAGGGACATCTAAACTTGGATAACACAATTTAGCAAAGACAACATAACACAATTTACTAATTTCAAATATCTAGACTTGGAGAAGCAACAAAAGATACAACACATCCACCCCACGTAGCAAATCCACTACACACAAATAACACATACATACAACAATGTAAATATAACATAATAGAGCACAAGAGTCAAGACAATGCACACATTAGAGCATAAAACCACACCTGAACATGAAAAACTATTCTTCAGTCATCCCCATTCAAAATTCTTCAAAGTTGTGAGCATAATAGACAAAAACTGAAGGGTAATGAGCATAGTAAACGGGATTTTGAGTGGACCATGATTGCGCCACAACCCTCTACAAATACTACACCAGATTTTGACAAACCAAAGTGACAACACGCAAGCAATATTTTTTTTTATCAGTATTCAAGCAAGCACACCCCCTAGTTATAGAGTGTTCAGGCATTTTTATCTCTGTTGGCTGAAAATCTCTTTGGGAAAATCCACTTGGAAACTATACCCTTTTACTTGTGATATAATACAAAGTACCCAACTGTAGTTTAGGCATAAAACCCAGAGCAAATAAAAAAATATAGAGCAAATCACAAAACACAGGGAAAACAAAAAACACAGAGCAAATCACAAAAATTGTGCGAGATGTTGAAAGCATAAACCCAATTGCAAATGGCCAATCCCCAAAACCAACTTAGCAAACCACAGATATATAAAATCGAGAGAGAGAGAGAGAGAGATAATTATTGCTCACTGTGTGAGGGGAAAGAGAGAGAGAGGTGACTAATGGAAGAAGAGGTTAGGATTTAGGGTTTTTGAGTTAATGTTGTCAAGAGCCAAAGTCTAGAGAGAGATAGGTGAAAATGGAAAGAAGCTCAATTAATTCTTATTCATTAAACGATGACGTTACGCTCAATGGTGTAGGACGAAAATGAAAATTGGATAATTGCACGATTTCGAACTATTTTTCTGGAACGAATGTAGAAGGTTCCGAATTTCAATCCAATTCTTTCCGCGTCAATTAATTTGGTTCAGGTTGGGTAGGAATGTTCGAGCCAAGTCGGGTACCGGTCATTTTGATATCCCCTACACATATTGGACCCATTTATTGAGAGACTCTGACTCATATGAAAGGGAGTGTTAAGCAAAAATATAAATAATTTAAAAATGGCAAGAATTTGAAAATGTATAATGAGATTTCCGACCTAAAGGATTACCTTTTCCATCTTAATGGATAGTCCATCAGCCCAATGAAATAAGTCTATCCCAAAATAAAAATAATATTGAGTGTAAGACTGCTGTTTAATTTGTCCATATTAGTCAAATTTCCTGGGATTTTCCTGGGATTTAGTTTGTCCAAATTAGTCAAATTTCATGCTAGAAATATTTTTTCCTAGCATTTTCTACTGATAGCAAAGTCCTTAGAAATAACTCGCCCAAGAAACTATCAATTCCAGCCATTGATATTGCTGTCCGAAATACTTGTTTTTCCTACATTCGATACTCGTTGGAAATATCCCAGTGTTCGTTAGAAATAAGTGTAATATGAATGGAGCATATTCGCCAAAAAAATTAATTCTGGCTAACTTTCTTGCTGGTAATAATTATTTCAGACATCATGAACAATAGGAAATTCTTATTTCTTTCGTTAAAATTTCATTAGTAAGAACTTTTTATGGCGTACTTGGCTTACTGGAAATGTTTTTCATGCATTTTAGAGTTGAAGGAAACTAATATTTCCCCATGGTTTATTGCTGCAAGAAATTCTTTTTACCGACAGCATGAACAACAGGAAATTCTTATTTCCTTAAAAGTTCATCAGTTCTGGCGTACTTGGTTTATCGGAAATGTTTTTCTTGCATAGACAATTGGCAGGAATTAATATTTCCCCACACTTTATTGCCGCGGGAAATATTTTTTACTGACATTAAGAATAACAGAAAATTCTTATTTCTTCCTTAAAAGTTCATCAATATAAACTTTTTCTGGCGTACTTGGCTTGTTGGAAATGTTTTTCTTGCATAGACAATTGACGGGAATTAATATTTCCCCATGGCTTATCGCCGTGAGAAATAATTTTTACCGACATAATTGAATCATCGAAATTAATAAGTACTGACAAATTATATGGCAAGAAAATATTTTTTCTTATTACATGAAAACTTTTTTCTAGCATAAAATGTTCTTGAGTAATATGTATTTATTACCTTTCAGCGTTTGTATTTTGCGAGAATAACCCACTTGGGACATAAATAAATCTTCAGAAATATCTTATACTGACAAATTCTAGTTTTCCATAAATAAATATTTTGGACAATGTAATATCATCACAATTTGAAATTTTTTCCAAATCATAAATTTTTTTGGACATGCAAACTGTATACGGGAAAAAATATTAAATTATTATTGGAATTTTTTCTTGCAACATTCTTATTTCTTATAAGAAATATACTATTAGAATTGATTTGATACAAATACTTTTGCTATATTAGGGAATAAAATTCTATTTTGTGGATGAACCAATGTTAACCACAACTTATGCCACAATTAGTGCCCACATTTGAACCACTAATTATCTTGGTTTGTTTGCATTAAAGTTTATATGAATTTCAATATATATATTAGTACTGACAAATTCATTAATCATGGATATACCCTTAATAATTGGAAAATTCCCAATTATTTGTTTGAAAAAAAATAATAATCAATAAGCCGTATATTTCAATGCTAATCAATTTTCTGCTCAGACAATGACCAGCATATTGAGAAAAACTTGCTTTCAAGTAGACTACACAACAGGAAAAATCTTCATATATCAACATGCATATATTGATGATATCGTCTATTGTGTCATTGCATGTCACCAACATGCATATATTTACATAAAACATGCATTGAAGCAGACTACACAAAATATATTGCATGTATTAATCCAAATACACTTGTGCAAATCATATTTTGGTAAGTACTTGATTCTATATCTTTGGTGGAGTATTCTTCTTAAAGTTGCATCCATGGAGGCTTGGATATATATATATATATATATATATATATATATATATATATATATATAAAAGTTTGTTCTACTCAGGCACTCTATTGTCACCCTTGGGATCTTGAGTCCTAATAACTGATAGCTACAAAAATATTAAATTATTATATCAAATATAATATACACTAATATAGTCAAATGCAAGTCCCACAACCACAAAAAAACAACTGCACATAATCAGTTTTAACCATGTCCTATTACTTTTTTTCTGCCCAATAACAAAACTTCAACTCCTTAGGTGGCAATGAAATTTCAAAACAAATGAGGTATAATGAAACAATCAGTAAATCTGAGTTTGTTGTACCGTTCAAGTATGATTATATCAAAGCAATATGATAGACATATATCAAAGAGAGAGGATTTCATAACGTTTATATCATAATTCCAGTTACATATTATATAAAAGGGTAAGAACTTAATGCAAATTCATACTGACTTTTCAAAAACTATGTAAGATTTTTGAATTAAAAAGTTCATATATGTTTCAAACACATATCTCTATCTTCAATATGCCTACCAAGATACGGTTAAGCATATATTTACCAATTTCCTGAAATGAGTGACCATCATTCAATTTTGTATCTCATGTAATTCTACTATCCAGGTTAAAGTACTCCAATTGATATTCTCAGTACAAGTCAAACAATCTAGTATCAAAATGCTGAGTTTCCTAACATTTTCTAGTCTTGTAGGCATGCCAAATAAAATAGTAGTGCTTAACCACAGGGGAAATGCATTAAGTAGTTATGAGAGCATTAGGGTATATTATACCTGTACCATGCTCTTAAGGCCACTTCGCTAATTTTTATCCAATCTGTGTTTGAGCGACTGTCAAAAGGATACCTGCTCAAAAGGATACATCTTTATTCTGGCATAAATTACCACTTCTAACCAAGTCCCCAAAAAATATACGAACCAACATGCTTAACAAAAGGATGCATTATGTTTTTTCTTGTACTCCACCATCTTATTCAAAAAAAGTCCCAAAGTTCAAAAAATCCCCAACCCCCATAATGGGAGGATGCCTACGCATCTCCCGGAGTCTCCCGTTGAGACTCCCTCTGGGACTCTAATTTTGAAACACGGCTATTGAGCCTGTCACATTCAACAAATAAGATTTCATTTTTGACACATCACTCATAAATGTCTCAAGTTTCCTCTTGAATCTCTTCGCCTCAGCCTTGTTCTTCTCATTCTCCTCCCTAAGATGTTGGAACTCCCTATTGGACAACAACGATTTAGATGATTCAGGTATAACTAAGTGTCCTAAACCTCTCGCATAGCCTGGTCAAGTTCCCATTACCTCCTTGAACACTGCATTGGTTGTTTCATCCATGTTATCTCCTGGTTTTATCTCATTCAACCGCTCAAGCATCATATTCTACATTACATTATAAGCACCTTCAGAATTATTCATCTCAGAATGGTGATCATTTATATATTTCAATAATAAAATAACTGCATAGTCATTAGAACTCACATAATTGTGCTCAACAACTTCAGTAATAAATCCCCCATTCTTTGTAGACCAATGCATCTCTCTATAAAAAGCAACACATAATTGTTCCCGCTTCAATGATAACACATTATCAGTTTTAACACATATTTCTACTTTATAGTTTAAGAAGAAAAAACAAAAGTTGAGGTATTAAATTATAATTTTACCTTTTTCTCTATTAGTCTAACAAAAGACTTTTTGCCACCTGTGTGATTTATCATTTGATTTTGCCTATTATTTTAGTTTCGCCTTGATAGGTTCTACAATTTACACTTCTGTTTGTATATTATTAGAAGCTGTATGAAATGATGAAATCTACACTGATCCTTAATCATTACTAATTAAAAGCAGCTAATAAACTCTCAAATAATTGAAGATGGGAAGTTGTTACCTTAAAGGCTTCACTCACCCATCTCTCACATAAACATTCCCAAATAGCTTTGTCCACCATCTTTGTCCCTCTAGAAATAGTAGCCTCATGTGTTTCATACTCCAGATACTTGCAGTGTAATAGGTAGTGAAAATCATTATACTTTTGAACAAGTGTCATTGCCATTGTCTCTTGATGATTGCTTTTGGTCCAATCCAATTCAAAATCAACCTAATCACAAGATGTTAGTGTCAAGAAAGTTTGAATAAATTGATTGAGGAATTAAGAATGTTGCTGAATTTTCCACAATTAGTACCCGAACATGATCTATTAACTCCTCCTTGTTTTGTTTATCAACAAGACTCCAGCTTGCATGCTGCATGTCGACGTATAGTTTGACAATCCATGTCATGCATGTTGAAAAGATCGTCACATTCTGACATGATACTCTTCTTTGCCCATCATTAATATCCACTGCAATTTTTCCAAACTTGCGAATGCAATCAAATTCTATACACCTTGCTGGTCCTTGTCCACGCTTCCGAGTAGGTGGAGCTAAGAATGAAGACCATAGTGTAATTATTATAATATTATTAGCACAAGTATAGCTAGTTGTTCTAGTTAATATTACTAGCAACAATATCAATAATTGAAAGTATAATTTTTTTACCTGCAACATCCATGTTACACATTTCAGCCTCATTGACAGGTATTGTGTCCTCCTTTAGGAGGAGGTTGCATAGCTTAATCAACGTTACCTGCAGGGCATCATCCTTAGAACCGTTTGTTAGTAAAATTTCATCCATTTTGTTCAAGCGTCGTAGCACCACATTTTGGAGCATATCAAAGCGACCACCCAAGGTAACAAAATGATATACCAGACTCTCACATCGAGTATCCATGCACTCAAAATGAATATATAAACGATCCACATGAGCATCCACGCTATCAATGCGAGTATCTAGATGATCCTAGATGCGATGTAGATGACCTTCTAGACTATCGAGCAGAGTATCGATGTACTCAAGACCAGCAACAATGTGATCAAGACACCTATCGATGTGATCAAGACGAGTCTGGATGCAGCTCAAAGAATCAAGTATCATTTGTATTCCTGGCGCATTCGGATTTGGTGTAAGGGTGGATGGTGTCGAGCTAGATGGTTGAGAATCTGATAACCTAGTATGGGACGACTGCAAACTGGGTGCAAGATCCTCATCATCAAAAGGGAATGAGCGAATATGTGCACGACTCAACTAAATGGTCTTACGACCAATATGAGCCTTCAGATGGATTCTAGGCTCAGTTGTTGGAATGGGAATAGAGTGAAACATCGCAATGCGAGTGACAAGACTCGTAAAATGAAATCTCGTTCGAATTTTGTTGGACTGATAAGCCTCTAGAATGACCCTGGAAAAATGACTTGCTAGATCGATGGGAACTTTATTGATCAGTGCATAAAGCAGAGTGGCTCTGTCATGGTTGATAGCACTGTGATGGGCAGTTGGGTCAATGTTAGTGAGGACGACCTTGTTAAGAAAGAGATAGTCAGGGGAGAACTTATTGGTAGGAAGCAGTGTCTAACCATCCCAACTAAACTCATATCTACACAAGAGGGTGTGGATAGCAGTGTCCGCAAGTCAGCTATCATGCCTGTGACTCAGAATTGGATGTTTCGGAGATTGATGTCAAAGGAACCATCGGGTGAGATGGCATGAATGTTGGACTAAAACTCCCGGACCAATTTCACAGACGGAGGGGGGAGACCAGAGGTTAATGATACCCACTGGCGAGACTCAAATATATGAGGCAATATAGTCTCCTAAAGCTCACCTAGGGAGATCTTACTCTCAATAATGGGAGTGCACTTGGAAAAGTTTTTAGTGTAAAGTTGATGCGTTCGAGCATTATAGAACACTAGTTGGGTGGGAGCAGATGGATTTGTTCGGCCTCGCACTCGTCGCATGGTATTTGCTTGTAGGCATAACAAAGAAAAGTAGACATTGAGGTAAATTAATGTGAATGACCCAATGTATAGGGTGATATTCAACAAATACTTGAAACACACTGATTGTGTGAGTGTATGAGTGAGTTGGAGCCCAGAACAATAGCAAAGATATGGTGTTTTTTTTTATCAATATCGAGGCTATAAACATGTATATATAAAAATATTAGTATGATATTGATAAAATCCGACCATGTGATATCAGTCATAAAAAGTAAAAAATACAAATATTGTTAATACCATCTAATAAGGGTAGATTCCCGTATCACTTATATACTTTATAAATTATGTATCAATAAATATGCATTGTAAATAAGATTTTTCATTAAACTTGGTAATTCATTGGTTTCTCAAATGTCAGTTGAAACACCAATATAGAAGCAGAGAACGTTTATGCTCAAATGAGTAATTTTTGAAGTGTTTCCTTTAAAAAAAATAAAAGAAAGTAGTTATTTTCAATCCATTGCAGTCATATAAGTCTGAGATGTATCACTAGATTGGGTAAACATTATGGGTAAAATTTAAGGCCAATACACAACAAACCCAAAATGCATGACTCATTTGGGCATTTTTTTGAGCACTTGGTGCGCATGACAAAAATCTCTCATAATGTTGGATGTAAAACTTCCCAACTTATACAAGGAGAATGTACACAGGCAAGAACATAAATTTTAGTAGGGGAAATGCTTGTATTTCAATGTGTCTGATGAAAAACCGAAATATCCAAACTTCCCCAACCCGTCAAATTCATTTGGTGAGAAATGGAAGGAAAAATGGAAGTGGGGAAAATGGACGGAGGAGGAACATGGGAGCCACAACCAGATTGGAAATAAACCACTACGCTCGAGTGGTTTTAAAATGCAACAAGTGAAATTATTCCTAACTCATGCACCCGCTCGAGCAAGACCTCACATATGGGAGTAACTACGAGCAAGTGCTAAGTCCATTGGACATTAGGATTTTAATTTCTTCCAACAATTGTTGGTATTTTTTTTACTAGTAATGAAATAATATGTAAATCAATAATGGAATAAAATGTGGTCATCAGCCATTGAGGAATGTAATTTTATATTTATTTTCTTTATTAGTAAAGGAAATAATAAAATAATTATTCAATCATTACAATAGCTTTCCAATCCTTGGTGGGCTCCATACCTTTTTGAAATGCCCCTAAATATATCTAAACTCATCTGTACATCCAAACACACTTTAAACTTATTTTAGATATACTACACATAACTCCCTTCACTACTTAACTCATTACTATTCATAAAGAACTGAATTCAGCTCAACATCTAAACGCAGCCTAAATCTGACTTAGTATATGTATTTGTAATACTAGGAATAAAAGGAATTCATATTTTTATGAACATAGCAAGTACTTTTATTGAAACCAAGCGAATGTTTGAACTTAAATTAGCCCACACGAAATAAGAATATTAGAAATCGATACAACTCATAAAGTTTAAGATAAAATAAAGTGGCAATACAAATAAACAAAGCAAGCCTGACACCCAATGGTTAGCGTAGGGACTAGACCCACTCTAATCTCAACACTAGAGTCATGTTCTGGAAGACAACTGGGATATTTGGATCCATAAAAGCTTTTGTTGCACGAAGATGAACATCCATAGGTAGGGGAGGGGTGATGTCTTGTAAAAACTTCATACACTGTGCAACACTGCTATAGCTTGTATCAGACCCACTATTCGAAGCCTCGCCTCTACTGCGCTTAGAACTGCATATTTCAAACATCTTTGCATCCAAATATGCCTGCGCATTAGAAGTGGCAGCAATTGTTTGCAAGGTAGCATTAAGCTCTAGTGAGATTGATGGCCTGGCAAAGTCCCTACATCACTTACGAGGATTCGTCGGGAACGGCACCCCTCCTTGCATCGAGCGAGTCATCTTGGTATCATCTAGATCAATGGTCAAGTCTAATCCAGTGCCAGTGCCCAAAATCGGACCTCGGGCCCCCAATTAATCCTCCAGCTGTTGCTCCTTCTCTCTAGATGGGGGTTCTTGTGTTGAGGCATAATGCAACACCCTTGTTGCGACCACCTAACCAAAAATTGTGCCGAGGACGTCGTAGTTGGTACAACCGTTAGTCTAGAACTTTTTCCACTGAGACTATACCTAAGAAATAGTATTTCGTACCAATAACAATTTTTGTGATGGGGTTCCAACCCAAACCCGTTTGGCCCATTAAATCTGTAAATTGGCGTTGTATCTTCTTAAGACGAGTGATTTTTTTCTTCACTTGTGATGAATTAGTTGCCTTAATACCAAGTTCATTGTGTGGCAAATCGGATTGTAATTTTGGACCCAATCAATTTACCTTCCAATCTTTATGCTTCAAGTGCATGGTAAGACACTTGAACTGTCAACATTTAATATTGGGCTAACCCTCTATTACAAATTATAAACATTCATGTCGGAGCCTTTGTCCAACAACAATCAAAATTATTTTTCTTACATCCTAATTGAAATGAAAAATTCCCAGTTCATAACATGATAATGCCAGCAACATCATTCAATTGGAAAAAATAAATGCATGTACAGGTTTAAGCAACATGAGAATAGTGTCAATCTTTGGTATGGAAAAAGTTTCTAAGCAGTTGTATCACTATGAGAAAAGTGGAATGCAATTCAACAAAAGTTATTTACTCTTTTTTATCATAAAACAATATTTCTATAATTCTCATTTTGGTGTATACATGATCAAAGTCCTAATTTTGTTCAAGCCAGAATCTATAGCAAAACCAAGGAATTTATATGGCTGTAAATAAATAAAAATATCCACCACAACATAATTCTCATTTCCATACACAACAATTAAATAAATGTCCTCTAAATATTAAATTAGCAGTTCACATGGAATATTTGGGTGGCAATCTGGATTTAACACATATAATAATGTCTATTTATTATCATAACTTTCTGTTATGATCCATCAAATCCAAATGCTATTCCAGCAAACAAGATAGACAGTGTGATATTTGAAGTGAAACCACATAATTAGTTTCCATAAACCTACATTTGATAAGCTCCATGATGAGAAAGACAAGAACAATTTTCTTTAATCAATGGTTCTGCCTCTATATGCAGATATGCCAGAACAAACCTACATAACAAACAACCAACATTCAGATATCGAGTTCTATTTTAAAAGTATTACAATTTCTTCTAATTATATTGTGCAAGCCTAGTAGTAGCAATTCTCACATACATTAGTTAGAATCTGTTTCAGAATTTGATTGGAAGTCTTCCTCATTGTCAGACTCATAACGGTCAGTATTGGGATCATCGCCAAAATTGTCATCATCCTATCGTCAGGACAAGCACTGTGTAGTGTAGTTACCTCATTAACTGCAATTGATTCACCAAGCCAATATCACTTTGATTGACTAGACCATCTTCGTTACCAATATCTTCCTCTTGACATGCATCACCATCAGATGAGTCGTCACCATCGTCTAATGCCGTTTGGATGGGTGGAATGTCATATACATTCCTATTTGTTATCTTTTGTACCACTTGCCAATTCCCCACCAAAGACAAATCTTTTAAGTAAAACACTTGTGAGCACTGACATGCCAAGGCGAAAGGCTCGTCCTGATACCACTTCCTAGATGTATTCGCACCTGTAAGCTGGTCGCCTACATGTATTCCTCGTCTATGATCACCAACATCCCACCAATCACATTTAAACAAGTATACAATGTGACGCCCCGATTCCCACGTACAAAAAGCCTCGGGAATCGTGACGTCAGGATGATGACAACTCGGTCACGCATCCCAACGACAAGTGTCACGTGTGTGCAACAAATAAACAGTGCACAAATAAAATACACAGCGGATAGTAATTAAGTCAACTAGTACTAGAATTTTTAGTTTAATACAAATATCTAAATACAAAGGGTTTAAAAAACATAACCAAATGTCCCAATAAAATATAATACAAAGCTGAAAAAAAATAAACATAGCATGAGTGATCCCAGATCACTCCTCCGGTGGAGCCAGATCCTTAGGCTCAGCATCTGCATCATCAACAACAAAGTCTGCAGTACCATTAAATGGTACCACAGGTAAGTTATAACCTAATCAAGTCCTGAGATAAAAATATATTTAAACAACTAACCATGCATGCACATGATGCAATATGCAATAAATGCAACATACGCCAAAAAATCTCTTTTGGCCCAAAAATATTTTCAGTAAAAATATTTCCACCATTTTCTCAGAAAATGGCACACAAAACCAACTCACGCTATTTTCCCAGAAACAGCCAATTTTTCATTTAATCCAATTAAACCATATGCACCATGGCCTCCCCTATGGATCATCCTCACGTCCTGGCTGCTTTACGAGCGATGCCCAGTTCCGCACCCGGTGCATTCGTGGCCAGGTCATCCTCTAGCCCCCGCCAGCAGAAGGGCCACGGAGTCGGCACATCCAACGTCCGATCCCGTTGTCGCCCGGCGACAACCCAGGGGACGTCACTCAGTATATTACGCTCCCGAGTGACCAGAGTAGCTCCACCGAGATAATGTTCCATCTCGGCTTGGGGTCGTGATACACACGCACCCACAAATCCAGTCAACACATGAAAACCCAGTTTTTAAAATAGCCACATGATCATGAATGCAATACACAAAAACCCAGTTTTCAATTTACAAACATGAACATGCGTGCATATGCCATGAACCAAACATAACCTCAATATCACAACCAATCAGATCACAACACAATTGCCAACAATAACCATATCACAATACAATTCCCAACAATAACCAGATCATAATACAATTCCCAACAATAACCAGATCACAACCAACCAGATCACAATACAATTTTTAACACCCAAATCACAACACAATAACTAATCAAACAATTACTCCGTACTCAACCATCCACCCCCGAACTCCTCGGACTCAGTCCAGAACCAACCAGGATACAATATATAAATATAGCAGTTAATTGCAAAAATATAATTAAATCTCAAAAGAATTGTTTAGGAAATACTTACAGCGCTTTAAAAATATTTTACGGAGGATCCGAGGCACAGGGAATCACCAAAGCAACAAAATTGCGCAGTGTAAAAACACTGGCCGAAACACAGTGAATTTTAAATTTTGCATGGGTTCAAACGAAGACTTGGAATTGATAGGGTAGGGCCTATGGAAGGTGGGGAATCTAATGGTGGTGATGGTTGGCCGTGGATGGCGGCGGAAATGGGCGGTTTAAGGCCGGAAAACTCAAATCGGATTTGAAGCTCGCACGGGCGGCTCCGGCGACGGATCGGGGCTGGGTTTGGGTGGAAAAGCTTGGTAATGGGCCGGTGAAGAAGTGGTGAAGAAATGGTGGCCGGACGGCGGTGGAATGGAGAGAAAACCACCGCGGGTTCGAGCGGCTCGTGGCGGCTAACGGCGGCGTTAGCCGGCCGGATATTTGGTGGATAGACTCGCCGGCGCACGGGGGAGCTGATGGTGCCGGCGGTGTCGTGCACGGTGGGCCGGAGGCAGCGCAGCAACGGTAAGTCTGAAAGCACGGTGGAGAAGAGAGAGAGAGAGAGAGAGAGAGAGAGGGCTCGGGCACGCAGGGGAGAAGGAGGAAAAAGAAAAAAAGAAAGAAGAAAAATGATGAAAAAGAAAAAGAGGAGGGAAAAAAGGGAAGATCCAGTCTTTCAACATGGGTCTCGAAAAAATCCAACGAAGATGAATTTAAAACCGAAAGTTAAATAAAATAATCCAAACGCAGTGAAATAATTTAAATGCAACAATAAAAATTCAAAACCCAAAAATAAATCAATTAAAATTAAAGATTATTTTAAACACCAAAACAGTAAATAACAATAAGAAAACACCATAAAAATTAATTTTCACAACTTAAAATATTATAAAATAATATTTAAAACTCCCATAAATTTAAAACAAGAGAATCAATCACCAAATAAATTAAATAATTATTTTATTAAAAAAATACTAAAATTCGGGATGTTACATACAAGATGCCAGTCCATGTAGCGTAATTCCAAAATATCAATTAACACACCATAGAAATCAATTATATTCGACTGGTGTACTCCTACAACAACGATCCCATTATGACTGTGTCGGTGTTGTTCACGGTCTTTTTTGTACAACCGAATTTTATTCATTATGCATCCACTGTATGACCCAACCCATGGATCTGGTCCGCAAGCAAGATCATAAACTTCATCTGTAACTTCACCCGGATTCAAGTTGTGCAACTCTTGAATCTAATGGCAGCATACAACAAAATCTTAATATTGGGACTTGCAAGAAATGAAATATATTTTGCAAGCCGGTTAATATCAATGTTCAAGTTTAGAGTGAAACATAACTTACATGGTCCTTGAACCATTTGGAAAATTTGGCCTAGTGCCTACCATCAACATTGTTGGTGTCCTCTTCTTTAATTTTGTTATAGTGCTACCTACACACAGAAAATTTACATGTATTTATGAAAATAGGGTTTTGTAGGGAAGATTGATATTGACAAGTTTGAAGTTAGGGTGCTATACTTACTCTAGGTAATGTTCAATCTCGGGACAATTATTGAGCACATACCACTCCGCTTTTGTAAAAAGTGGATCATCCAGTCTTTCAACAAAAGGTGAACCTAACGGCTGAACCTTTTGGGAGAAAACAGTCAAACTTTCTTGTTGATGGTCTTGACCGACATCCACATTTCATTCTTCTCTATTAAAATTTGTCTCGCTATCATGGAGATATATCCAACAAAATGTAAGGCACTCGACATGAACATAGGCCTCGACAATTGACCCTTCTGGGCTAGCCTTATTTTTTATATAACGCTTGAACTTTCCTAGATACATTTCAAAAGGATACATCGACCTATACTGCACAGGTCCAACAAGCAATGCCTCTTGTGGCAAATGAATAGCGAGATGCACCATTATATCAAAGAATGTAGGTGGGAATATCATTTCCAACTTACAAAGAATAATAGAGATTTCAGTTTGTAGCCTTTATAGGACATCAATGTTTAATGCCCGTGCACACAGTTTCTTGAAAAATGTACTTAACATTGTCAAAACTTCTCGAACATCACTAGTAAAGTATCCACCAATCATAACTGGCAGCAATCTTTACCGAGTGCTTTTGGGCTAGGAATTGGCAAAGATAACATGAGGTATGGATCTTTCATACATAACCAAGGGGGCAATTTGTAAGGCACGAGTATCACTGGCCATATACTGTTAGGTTTACTTATATTGTTAAATGGATTAGAATCATCACTCGCTAAACCAATTCTCACATTACGAGAATCTGAGGCAAACCAAGGTTACTGGAAATCAAAATCTTTCCATACCTTAGAATCTGTAGGATGCCTCATGACATTATCATCGTTGACGCGTTCATTTGCATGTCATCTCATTGCCATGGCAGTCTTATTTGACACAAATAGTTTTTGTAACCTTGGGATCAAAGGGAAATGTCTAAGCACTTTGTGTAGAATTTTCTTTTGCTTAGTAGTGCTTAACACCCACCTCGGATTGTTGCATTTAGGGCACTTCTCTTTATCAGAATGTTTCTTCCAGAATAAAACACAATCATTCAAACAAGCGGCATGAATATCCAATGAACATGCCTCATTGTATGAGTCTGGGAGAAAAGCATCAGGAATTAAAGCCGATACCACATTCCAAGTGGCATGCCTCATCGTATGAGTCTGGGAGAAAAGCGTCAGGAAATGCAAATTTTAGGAGCTTGATAACCATGTTAAAGGATTTAACACTCAACACTCCAACCATCAACTATCTTGATATGAAGCAACTTTATGATAAACGATAGCTTTGAAAACTTCAAGCATGATGGATAGAGTGGACGGCGTGCATCTTCTGACAATTCAGAAAAATTTGCACAAGAAGCACCTTCTGTCACATTATCAGCAGGTCTTTGAAAACCTTCTGATTAGTCCATACAGGCTCCAGCTTGCATGTCATCCAGCATGTCATCCATATCATCAATAAAGGAGTCATTTATGCTTGCCTCATCACCATATTTTGAGGAACTAACATCCAACACTTTCTCCTCACCTTGGAATATCCAGTCCTTATGGGAAGGATCAATCCCTATAATAAACAAATGATCATCGACCACATTTATTGGCTGGAAGAGAATATTACGACATCGACTACATGGACACCTAATGTCAATGCCCTCTGGTGCATGGTCCCTTGCTATATTCATGAAATGGTTAACCCCCAATGCATATTTGTTAGACACAAATCTAACTTCAATATGCATCCACGTCTTATCCATCTAACCATGATGCCATAAATGAAAGATAGAAAATTATGCTTTCTTCATTTGATGTAGATAGAAATCCATCAAAATGAAAATGATAATGAGACCGAAGAGACATTTATAGAAGAAATTATGCAAATTTTACAACTTTCCAGTGTACACACACACACAGAGATCAAAGGTAGGTCCACTATAATGCACATGACATTTGAGGTTCTTATTTTTCAAAATATTATTACTCAACATCCATGTTGGAAGTGGGAACATGTGCAAATTTTAAACTTGTTCACTAGTGAACAAGTTTAAAAAAGGCAAACAGGGGGTGAATGTAGTATGTGAACTATATAAGATTTTCACACATTTAAGCATTGAGAAGATTATTTCCTCATCTATTGAATGGGAGTTTGTGTTGAAGTAGAGTTCAGATTTAGTTTTGAAGTAAATCTGTTAAGGTACCAAAGAGGTTTCATACCTATGGAAAGGGCTGGTAATGTTATAGTAACCTATGCCTTTTTTTAGAAATAGATTTAAATGATTTGTCAAATTCTATTGTACTGACTATGAAATTAAAAAAATGCCAAGCTAAAAGGGAGTTACATGCCATTAAAAGGGTTCAAGAAGTCCTACTTCTCCTAGTTGTGTTGAATATGTTAGTGTATGTCAATTAAAATGCAATACATAGTTAAGCTGTGTTGGACTAAAAAGAATAAGGAAAATTCCACTACACGTTGATGATCCTATTCAATTGTGAACTAGACATCATAGAAAAAAGAAATGTAAAAAATATAAAAATATAAACTAATAGTTTTCAGATTCATATAATGAGATATAATTGCTTACCACACACATCTGGTCACTTTATTTATGCAACCCCCACATTAGTGACATATAGCTCAGGAAGCATGCAGTTAAGGAGTAGCTTGCTAAAGAATGACTCTGGTTAATGTGGGTCCAGTGACTAATTATGCAGGGAATAACCATAAGTTTTTTAGTGCTTAATAAACAACAGAAAAAGAAAGCCCATTTCTCCTAGGAAATTTCCCACTCGGGTAAGGCTCCGAGAAATGCTCTAGGTCTTTGGTTAATTGGTAAGTAATAGGTAGAGATATAATTATGAAGGTTAAAGAGAAAGTTAGGATGAAAGTTTTCATTCAACTAAACTGCCTAGTCATAGAAAATAAAAAAGGTTTAGGCTAACTTGTTATCTCAAAAAAATTCCAGGCAAAGCCCAACCCAACCATATCATGGTATAAAGGTAAGAGTCCATCTACCTAATAAGTGGCAGGGGAAATACAAGTTAATGTTGTATCTATCAACAACTGAAAGTGCAGAGATTACCTTTGTTTTGACTTGGGTGCATGTGTAAATTGATAGTGACCTCAGAGAAAGATTGCTTAAGTTTACTAGGGATTAGGTCCAACACCAACACCTAGACCATCTTCACAAAGATGTGTAAAGTTCCCATTTTACCCAAACATCTCAAACACCATAGTTTGTTTACAAATAAACCACCAGATATTAAATGACAAACCAATGCACCTAGTTTTTCTAAAAGTAAGTTGTTCCTCTAACTTGGTATTTTCCCATACTCACAAACAAATATATATATATATATATGAATTATGGGACCAACATTGGAAAACCATCAATTTAGAAGGGTTTCAAGGCTTGCAATTTCACCAATGGACATTGAACTTAATCAACCATGTCTACCAACAATTTCAGCAAATCCAAAGCAAAAGCAAGAAATCAATTATTCTTACATCCATCAAAGAATAGATTGCATGAACTATCTCTAAAGGAATGAATAGGATCTTATGCATTACAGTTTCACCTTATGATTCTTTAGGACTGACCTTAAAATCAGAGTGTTGTATTCTGCTCGTTGGAGAGATGCCAGTAAATAATGCAATTTATATATATCTTGTCCATGTTACACCTATAAGAAAAACATTGAACAAAATATATAAAGTCTCACAAATTGTATATTGTGACAAACAAAATGATCAGAGATAATTAATTGATTCAAAGATTTTTCTGACCACATGAACTTGGTGGCAATCCTTAAAATTTTGGCAAGAAAATGGGATTTTCAGGGAACGTAATTGTCACAGAAAAGTGGAAAATGTAAATTGTACAAAAATGAGAAAACAAGGCACAAAATTGGAAATTATCAATTTGAAAGGGATAAAAGCACTAATTGGAGAGACTAAGCATCATAGGTTTGGCCATCTGACAGCCCAGCTCCCTGGATTTGCCCTAGAACCGTTGGGTCTTGGCCACACGATCGACGCCCCAATAAGTGATTTTCGACTTAGTGGCCTCGATCGCAGGCTCGCAAGCGAGACTCAATAACTAGGTGGCTGTGAACGAAGATATGTGTTCAGGGGGCTCAATTAATTGCTATCGATTTGAATAATGGCCTGATCAAGGGGCTTGAGTGGGGGAAGGTTTTTTAGCGTAGAGGGTGCGTGAGAATGAGAAGTAGCATTTGTTATCGATGGAGGTGTAGCAATGAGTTTTGGGATAAGTTTTTGGATAGAAGGAATTATGGAGAACAGGGATGGCTACTGCGAATAGGTGGCGGTAAACACGCAATGGTGGAGGAGAGGTTAGGGCATGGGTTGGTCGAGAATTTTTTCCTTCGCGGGAGGAGTTCTTCTTCGTGGGAGATAAACAGGCAGAGAGGAGAGAACAAAAATGTGTCGTTGCGTTATAATAATATAAAGCTGAAACTTATTGCGACGACAATAGCCGCCACAATAAGTGATTTAGTTTTTTTTTTTTTTTTGTGTCCTAACATTATCGCCGTAATAACTTATGTATTGCCATAAAAGTGTATTTTTGTCCATATTTGTTACAGAGAGTTGGTTTCCGCTAGGAAAAAAGACTTTCTCCTAGTAGTTTGCTGAGTAGACGAAAGCGGGATGTCACAACAGGAAGAATTGACTTATTGCAGCATGGTGTTTGTTGCTGGAAAAGTATTTGGCCACAAAAGCCACTTTCTGTTGTAGTGGTGGCCTATTTATTTATATTATTGTTACACTAACGAGTCTTCTGTAAATGAATTTTGTGTTGGGCACCACCCGTACGTTCTCATCAATTCCTTATTTATAAAATAAATAATAAATTTAATGAGATTTATCAACTTAACTTTTTGAGATAAGTGATGAATTCACATCATGATATCAGAGCTAATCATCTTAAATTCGAACCTTAACTCTACTTTTTACTCTATTTAATTAATTAAATATTTCATGTATTGAGCCTATTCGTTAAGGAGGAGTTGGTCCGCACATGAAAGAGAGTGAATTTCAAATTCAATGGAGTCCATGGACCATCGATCATCTCCTCTCCTCTTTCTCTCAAAAGTTGACATTCCTCCCTCTCCAGTGTCCACGGACCACGTATCCTCTTAACTGTAACAGGTAAGATTCTTGTACATCTAATGCGCCATTTTGCTATGGACCAAATGACGCTGGATGATCATCATGCATGACATATCATCTACATGTATATATGCTACTGGCCATATATCTATAGCTAAATTTCGACCATGC
Source organism: Cyclocarya paliurus (assembly GCA_029856935.1). Classification (NCBI taxonomy): domain Eukaryota; kingdom Viridiplantae; phylum Streptophyta; class Magnoliopsida; order Fagales; family Juglandaceae; genus Cyclocarya; species Cyclocarya paliurus. The sequence continues at coordinate 14,736,918 of CM056949.1, forward strand.
AAAATATATAATGGCCATGCATGTCAGTACTCCTGCTTCTGGGTATAGTAATATTATTATATATTGACGTGAATAAATAATGCATGTGATGAGGGCGTGGCAGATTCTCAACTTTAGTTACAAGGATTCTTGCATATCAAAGATCATGCAGAACAAAAAAGAAGATGCATTGATTTGTCTGGTGAAAGAGCCAAGCAAAAGCTGTATATGATTCTGCGTACTTTTATTTTATTTTCTCCTTAATTGTTGTTGGAGTTTATTTATATATTACGTCATGTTGGCCTTTAGGCAAAATATGGCTAACGGATATTTAGCTCCATTAATTTGAATGTTGAGATGAGTTGAGTTAAGTTATGAAAGTAGTATTTTGTATCTCCCATTAAGACAGGTTTACTTTTTAGATTGAAATATATGAAATAGATTGAGATGTGTTTAATTTTTTAATGGGAAGTTAAAAAAAATAGTGGATTCTATCAATGATTGGCTTGATATGAATTAAGATGAGTTGAGTTGGGTTTAACAGATAACAACCAGTAAGAGTTCTTCTATCTATAAAAAGAACTGATCATGAGTATATATGTATGATTCTTGAAGGACCCAGAAATATAAAAAACAAATATCCAAATAAAATAGAACAAGGATTAGAGTTAAATAAATGTTAATGATTTCGTGATCCTCAGAAAGTATCGGTATTACATTCTAATCGATCATGTTCTTCTGCTACCTGCCTGCCAATTTGCTGATCTTCTTATCCAGTTACATGATATCCAATTCCATTGAATTTGATGCGGGGACCAATATTGCACAGAAAGTGGTAATGGAATTTGGATAAACTAAATTCTTATCTGTCTCCACATCAGCTCATGAATGATTCTACCTTGACAGATCATATAAAATATTACATCCCAACCTAAAATTATGGGTTCCAAAATACAACATTAATGGAAAAGAGATCGAATATCTAGGAAATGAATTAATTTCACAGACTTCTTGATGATCATGCCATGAAAATAAGTCAAATTCTCTGGTTTTTGAACTTGAAAATGATTTGGGAAAGTCTCTAAAGGTAGTGAAATTTCAATGACCAAGGCAACTAGTACTGTTATGGTTGTGATGCCAGGATCTGATATGATTTATCTATTTGCATATAATAATAAAAAAAATGAATGTGATTCAGCTACTAGCCCCTAGCTTTTAGGTCCATGAGTTTCCCCAATAACCATTGCTAAGTATTCAATTCCCTTCCATTTTGGAGGATAATGGTGTCTTCTATCAAAAGAATTCTTCTTGTCACCCTTTCTTCCATTTTTATAATAATAATTTCATAAATGATGCTGCCAAGCAGGTATTCCATAAATGATGCTGCCAAGCAGGGCCGAAAGCGGTTTTGTAACAGTCTATAGATCATTTATTCCAAAACTTTTCGATACTACAAACATTCCAGGAGATTTCAAATATCATTACAGTGTGATATTTCACGCGACTTGTTCATAGCACATAAGGTCTCTATCAACCAAATCATAGTTGGCATTTTCTCTTATCTAAACAAATATCTGAAAGAACTTCCTCTTTTTTATCCACGTAAAAAGTTTTAAGCTGGTTTTCAATTTTTTGGATTAAACAATGCAAACCATTTGGCCTCAGGAGCCTATATAAATAAGGGTCGTGAAATCTCAATATCCAGAACTAAGCCTCAGTACACAAAATAAGCTCTCACTTGCATAGCTTTTCCCAAAAACCTATAGCTTTCAATTGGAGGTCACTCAGTTGCATTGCAACTTATTTTTCTACTCTTCATATAGCAGTTTTTCGATATCTTTGTCAAAGCAAGCGAAGCTTATTGAGATGGATAGGGTAAAAGATTTGGCATCAAAGAAAGCTGCTGTGATATTCACCAAGAGCTCATGTTGCATGTGCCATAGCATCAAACAACTCTTCTATGAGCTTGGAGCCAGCCCTGCAATTCATGAGCTTGACCAAGTTGCCAATGGGAAGGATATGGAGTATGCTCTACGAGGGCTAGGATGTAATCCCTCAGTCCCAGCTGTGTTCATAGGAGGAAAGTATGTAGGCTCAGCGAAGGATATCATATCCCTCCATGTTGATGGGTCTCTCAAACAAATGCTCATGGATGCCAAGGCCATCTGGTTCTAGCAACTAAAAAAAAAAGTCTCATACCATGCTTGTTGAATACAATGTTTTATAAGGGCTTTGCTTTTTCTTAAGTTTCCTTGTAAACTGTGAAAAAAGTTGCACTATATGGAAATAGCCTTCGGGCATTTGTTCTTCAAAACTTACATTATCAACATACATACATGTTCATATTAAGGCATAGTTTACCTCAACAACAGGGTTACCTAACTCCTAGTCTTACATTTATAAGGGAGATAGATTTCATGTCACCTTTACAGAAAATTAGGAGGTCTTCAGCAAAACAGATGAGAAATCTTCCATTTTTTGACACCTTTAGTGAAATTTGAACTGCCCCTTGATTACCATACACTCCATTAACCCCGAAAAGGTAGGTATATATATATATATATATATATGTACATATACATATATGTACATACGTATGTATGTATGTTTCTGCGCACACACACTTGAGATCTCGAGTGTGAAGTTTTAGGTTTCTGGGATTTTTTCCTATCCAACTATCGCAAAGCCAAGTCCTGCATCAAATTAAATTCTCAAAATTGTGTCATGATCAGAAGACATTCAAGAGAATTATTTTTTATAATTAATAAAGTTTATTGATCTTCAAAATTAGGTATAGCCCAAGTACACATGTGGTATACAAGAGATAAATACCTAATTACAGTCTACAAACAAATAAAGACGCATACAAGTCACTAAAATTACCCCCATCTAATACAATAGTCTTAGCCCAAAGTAACAAAGTTTGGAAAAATGAGTCTTCAATCCCTCCAATGAGCGTTCGCTATTTTCAAAATATCTTTCATTCCTCTCATTCCATATACACCACATAAGACATAAGGATACCATCTTCCAAACATTCGCTACTTGACGATTTCCCCGTGTTCAACTCCAACAAGCCAATAGGTCCACCACCTTCTTGGGCATTACCCCAGTAAAGTCCAGCCTTAACCCATAGAGCCTTTGCCACATCACAATGGAGAAGAAGATGGTCTGTCGATTCGCCATTCCTTTTACACATGAAGCACCAATCCATTATGAAAAAATCATACTTTCTCAACTTGTCTATGGTCAGAATTTTGCTGTGAGAGGCCAGCCAACTGAAGAAAGGAACTTTTGGGGGCACTTTGCTCTTCCAAATGCACTTCCAAGGGAAATTCTGAGAAGAGTGGGTATACATAGCCTTATTTAAGGATTTAACCAAGAATTTCTTGTTCCTTGGGTGTGTCCACAGCAGTTTGTCCTCCACGCCACGCTCCAAATTCAGTGCATACAAGGTGCTGTAGAAATCAGAAATGTCTCCCACTTCCCAATCTTGAAATACTTGGGTAAATGACACATTCCACTGCAGCACTTGCACACTTATGCAAGCTAAACTGTAATGAATTAATATGTGTAATGTTTTTTGGTGAGTAATCAAACATGTTCCAACAAATACTTGTCCACTTGCTAAAAGCAATCCCTGCTCCATGAAGAGACCATAGCATTAGTCTTAGAATCATTTACTTAAAGTTGTGCATTGGGACATTTATATTCACAGGGTAAATACCAAATTTGTGTTTGTATACATGGAAGCATGTACATATACACTCACACACATATACACACTACTAGACACACATTCTATATACTTCGTGAATAATAGGCTGAAGCGTAATTCTTACGTTTGAGAATCAAATGGTTGGTTCCAAACTTCAACCTCTGTCACCACTTAATTTGAACCTGGTGCAAGTGATAAAGATTTGATACCATCTAGCAAGTTAAATCAACCGCAACTTAGAGAACTTTATGGTGACTGCACGGGCATGACTCATTGGCCTAAGTAAGGGGACAAGATGTTGATGCTACAAATTGTCATGCCTCCCTAGGATTCCTCCACATCCAGAAAGCCAAAAACTTTTCCTTGTTGGCTGATTTGCTCTTACAAACCAAGAATAGATTCACAAATGCAAACATGTAGGCACTACATGAAGATGCCAACTGTTTTAATTTTTAAGTTTCTTGACTGCAAAAATAGAAGTCTAGATTAAATCCCACCTTACCAAGAAACTATTCAGGGATTAATCATGGTTATCCTTACTTTGGAGCTTATAGGCTGCATTAGCTTCCAACGGACCTAAAAACTATAAATGCAAATAATCATGCATACATCATATAACGAGTACAAATATTTAGGTTGCTCAATATATATACTCTATTATATATGCATGTGTCTTAACATAGCATAGGACCCAAGAAGTGACAACTATATATGTGCAAATGTTATAGGCTACATGTGTTGCCAGATATCCCATGGCTGAATAAGAGTGCCATGGAATTATGGTAAAGCAGATGACTCATGAACTTTGTGATTCATTCGCTCGTCCAAAGTTTGTCCTATTTTGCTCAAAGGGAAAAGTTCACATCATTAGGCACTCGTCGCCTGCTCATTTTTACATGTGAGAGCATTGTATGGAGGGGAGAGCAGTACAACATTTGTGAACAGGGAATGACATACTAGCGTGTGAAAAAGAATCATGAAAATTGGTGGGCACAACAGGAGGAATCACAGCCACCGAAAGTCCATCTCATTCACAGTCTTTATGCATAAGAGCTCCAAGGTGATTGTGAGAATTTGGTAAAAATTGACCGGCCCCATAGAATTTTCAACTTATGTTGTGTCCTGATAGAGTTTTCTTGATTACAGAAAATATACAAAATTTTATGAAATATGAAAAGAGTAACAAATGTATACGTATCAGATGGTTATATACTCGCAGCTACTGTACTAAATTGAGTTATATGCGTGTAGAATATATGTCTGCCAACTTTATATGCCTGTTAGAAACACAGTATCCTCATACCAATGAAACATAAATATCGTAGCCTTCATCTTCGAAAGTTTCTTTATTTCTCTGGGAATCTAAATAAAGCACTCTAGCTTTTGAAATGTTCTTGTTCAAAGAAAGCAGCCCACCCTAACCTGTCCCTATAAATAGTCTAGCATTAGAGCTCAAAATTCAAACAACCTTAAGCTTCAAACACTTTTCCCTATAAACCAATATAACTACTGGGTCGACTTCAGTTTGGATTCGATCCATGGTTTTAAGGTTTTAAGAAACTCAAAATCACCCACCCAAAAACTTCTGAAGACTAGACACAGTGACATTCTTGATCAGGATCACCAAGATGGACAAGGTGACAAGATTGGTTTCAGAGAAGGGGATAGTGATATTCAGCAAAAGTTCCTGCTGCATGTGTTATGCGGTCGACATTCTATTTAAGGAACTCGGGGTGAAACCGTTGGTTCATGAGATCGACAAAGACCCTGAAGGCAGGGAAATAGAGAAAGCTCTCATGAGGTTGGGTTGCAATGCGCCTGTACCAGCTGTGTTCATTGGAGGAACACTGGTAGGATCCACCAACGAAGTCATGTCCCTCCATCTAAAAGGCTCGCTGACTCCACTGCTGCAGCCTTATAAAACTCCTTGAATATATTACTCCAACAGCTCGTCGGAAGAATAAATTTGGCTAAAATTAGTAATGCAACAAGCCCGAATAGTCTTTGTAGTGTGTTATGTGTGAAGTAATCTTTAGCATTTAATTAGCTATAGTGTGTACTATGTTTCCTTTTCTTAATGAAGTTGGCTTTTAAATACACTGTTTCATGAGTTGTATGCAATCTAACTAAATTGGTGAATGTAATCGTCAGTGCTTGGGAGTTGTAGGGAACTTGATATTTACAATCTCTGGAAAACTACAGCTCTCGAGAGTTGGACATGTCCTGAATCAGATATTTTCACATCCTAACATATTTGATAATATTCAATCCTACTATAGGAATTTTTAACAGATGTCTCACATCCTATTATGGCCGGCCACCAGAAGGGAATATGGAGTCTTGGTCTTAGTAGAGGGAGCTGCTTTGATATTTACAAATGATAGAAAACTACAGCTCGAGAGTTGGACATGTCCTAAAGATTAAACCATTATCATACTCAGAATGCATGATTTCCACAAGTATTTCAATCATAATCACTTTAACATATAACAAAAATATCCATTAGCATAGAAACCATATGGATTTTGTCACTTTTATCATTTATCAGAAAACTACCAAGTTATAGTGGCTTGATTATGTTTGCAGAGTGCATATGTAGAAAAACAATCAAATGGGTTTTTTAATAGCAGCAAAAATTGAAGAGAAAGGGGTTCTGTAAGTAAAAGATCAAAATTAGTGCGACTTTAACAATTTCTGAAAGCAAAAATTATTTCTGGGAGTGAGAGAATCCAACCTTTGGTATCCCTATTGCATTCCTCCATATGCAAAAGTTCATAAAGGAAAATTCTTAACTTTGTAGAACGTGCACCATTGATTCCTCTACTTTTGGGTAAAGAACGGTATTGCATTCCTTGGGTAATCCCCTTTAAATTGTTTTGCTATTGTTCGCAGCTATGTCCTGTAACATTAGTCGTAGTAGTGAAACTTCAACCCACAAGCCTGAATCCAGCTCGGTGGTTTGCCCTTGCGATTGATTATAAGTCCCTAAACTCTAATTTGTAACACTTTGCACCTCGTGCTTTCAATTTTGATTAAATTCATCATTCCATTAATAATATATATTAAAAATCACGTCATTATCAATCACTAAGGTGTCGTTTGGATAGAGAGTTGAGATGAAATAAATTGAGATAAATGTTGAAAGTTGAATAAAATATTATTAAAATATTATTTTTTTAATATTATTATTATTTTGATATTTGAAAAAGAATAATTGTTTATTATATTTTATATGAGAATTTGAAAAAGTTATAATGATGAGATAAGATTAAATACTTTCACTATCAAAACGGCCCTACGTTTGGATAGTGAAAGTGTTTAAGAATATTTGTGAATAGTAGTGAAAAAGTAATAATAGAATATTGAATAGTAGTAAAAAGTAGGTGAAAAGTAATGAATAATAATAAAAAATATGTGAAAAGTAATAATAAAATAAAGAATAGTAGTGTGAGTGTTTAGAGTCACGTGTCATTTAAAAAAATTAAGTTTAAAGAATAATAATAAAAAAGTCATCAAGACAACGTCAAATTCAATATCAGCAGCCATTAACATTAACATGTGTGGTATTACATTATCTTGGCAATGCCAGAGGTGAAAAAATCTGTTCACAGATGTGAGCAGCAGATTCCTCACTGATAAATGGAGACAAGCATATAAAGTGAGGCTGCGCAACGAAAGAAAAGAGAATATCATCATCTGGCCGGGTGCCTTCTTGACCCAAGGAATAGCATAAAAATAAGATCTTCTTGGCTTTTTCCGTTCAATCAGCCTCAATCTCAATCAAGAAACTTCAATCAACATGATATTGAAGAAAACAAAAGAAATTGGTATATGTCCTCTGCTCTGTTACAGATATTGAGAAGAAAGGAGGAACAACTCACCGGTTTGTATCTTCCTGTACCTCTGATAAACCCACCAATCCCTGCACTGCACTGACCCAATGGTTGAACATTGTTTCTCTAACAAATCGTAGATGTTGGGGTTCTAGAAATGAGTTTTTAAAAAAGTGATAAAAGAGAGAAGCTGGTGGCCAGATGTAATACACCCATCTTGCATTCTTTGTGTTGTAATATATTTGGAATAAATCATTCTTGAATGTGGTTCGAAGAATCTAACATTTTCTCAGATTTAGATTTTGAGGAATATAATGTTTGAGAATTTGGATTTATATATATATATATATATGACTAAACTAACATTTAAAAATGACTAGAAATCCGATATGATTCTCAACAATACGAGATTATCATGTGTTTGGTTAATTATAGACAAGAATCCTATAGGTATTATTCTTTTCAAAATTATTTATCATCCTGTTAGACGTTAGTTAGTATTTATCTCACCATTTTCTGATGTGGTATCAAGTACTTAAAAAATAAATAATATTTATTTTCTAATTCTAATTACTTAATACCATATATATGTATATATATATATATAAGGATAATGATCAGATTCTGATTTGTGAGAGGATAGTACATCAAATAAAATTGAAAAAATAATCTCACATAATCTAAATTTTCTTATATAGCCATCACAATATCCATCACCCACCTAAAAAATGGAACCTAGTTTAAAAAAAAAAAAAACTACAAAAGAAACCTGATAATCAAAAAAAAAAAAGTTCAATAATATAACAAGCACAATAAATTATGAGACTAATAACAACTCCCAAAGCTTTTTGACTGATGGTGGTTGGTCAGAGCTTTAGTAACATTTATATAGAATTATGTTAAATTTAATAAAATCAAACGGATTAATTATGGATCTGGTCAATCCATTTACATAAACAGATCGGGACGGGTCGGGTTAACCTATTTTGTAGTATTTATTAACGGGTCGTATTGTGTCAACCCATTATATTAATGGATTGTATTAGGATTAGGGATTTTAACATGATAAGCTTAATGAATCGTGTTTAGGTTGACCCATATAGTATAATATACATGCATTGACATGACACAAACACGATCTGTTAACACGATTTGACGCCCCAATTAATAGCTAGCTAGCTTGGTTAAACATAACTTGTTACATGAGTACTTGCACCATAATGCTCATCGGCCATGATAGATTTTCAAGACCCACCAATTTGTGGGTTCCAATCATGAATATTGGTCGTTTGATCCTAGCTAGCTATCCAACTATATTTGTACATTCAAAATTTAGATGAAGAGAAAGAGATCGATTTGAACAGTATCAGTAGTGACAAATGTAGTGCCTTTTCTTGAATAAGGTCACAAACTTCACTTATTTAGATGCTCCACCTGCTAAACTATATGCAAACATTTTTTTTCAACTATCCCCTAAGCCAAGGAATATGGGTCTTTTGTAGCAGTACTGAAGTACTAATGTATACAAATTCCTCAGTATGTTTTCCCTTCTGTGCTGCCTACTATCTTCTTGCTAATTTGCTTATTCCAGTACTTAATGCATCTAATGTATATCTACTGATATGATGCAATGGCAGATTCAATTTCTCAAAGAAAGGTCCATGGAAATTGTCCTGATCAGATGAATAGGCAGAGTTTTGTACATTTTGTACTTAATTAGTTGGTTTCATTGCCATTCTTAGTTGTAAAATATTCCACCCAAACTGCATTTTTATGCTGCAAAAGGATATGTCAAATGGTTAACTTACGTTATATTTTAGATTGCTAAATTTTATATACTTCAGTTAGCTTTAAATAAAACTGTTAAGTTATTATATGTCCAAATTTGCCATATCATGTTTATTATTATCAAATGCTTACAATAAATACTCACAATATTGTTATCCATTACCATGCAGACAATCTGATAGCTGCACTTTTATACCAAGGGCAGTACAGGGTTTGGTGCATCTCTCTGATCTCCCTCTGCTTTTTATTTAGATTTAAAACCCTTATGTAAAATGGTCCAGTATGTAAAAAGGAAATGCATTTGTCATATTTGTGGCTTATAACTTGGGATTTGAATCGAGTTTGTAAGAATAATGTGTTTTTTCTCGCTTGGACCCTTTGCTGTAATTAGTTCAGAGCAAATGGTTTTATATATATATATATATATATTTGGATTTTTTACTATTAGCGACAATAAAACTTGCCGCAAAGCTAGTTTTGTTGCAAAAACTTATTTGCGTCTAACATTATACCAATAATATCGTCACAAATAAGCATTTGTGAAAAAAAAAACTTTACCAGATTTTTCACTATTTACGGCAACAATTTTACCGTCGCAAAAGAATATGGTTATCCAACAAAAATGTTGGCAAAAAATCCTTTTGCGGCGAGCATATGACTTTTGCGGTCAAAATTAGCAGCCGCAAAAAGTGATACATGTGTTATTGTATACACAAATATGTATAAGCTAAACATTTCCTTAGCTTAGAGTACGATGTTAGAGTACGATGTGTGTTCTCTTTACACTCCCCTTGCAGTTTAGGTACGATGTGGTTAATCTTCTCGGGAAGTTCTACCTAATCATAGTCCTTCTATATAAATGGAAATAAGAAGAATGATGGTTCTAAATTATCACTATTTACAATATCTACTAACAATTGTATATTTCACATTCTTATAATATTTGTAAATAAGAGCATTTACAAGCCCTCTCAAGCAAAATTAATTATGGTTTAGTGAGAATCCACCGAAAGGTAAATGTGGAAGCTGTCCTCTTTTGAAGAGTTTTCTTGTAAAGAATCATATCTACCACCATATCTACCACCTTAATGGAATGAGGAATTCTTTACATCAGCTACTATTCAATTTCATATCTTATACTTATAATTTTTTTTAAGGTGTTGGGGTATTTTTTTATTGAGTGTGGGATATTTTTCATAGGGTGTGAGGTGTGTGATAGTGAATAGTAGTTGATAAGAAAGAACTTTTCTAATGGGAATACATGTACCATGACTTCTACAACAAGTTCCAATACTTCTCTGCCTAATGACAAGAACCTTGATTCTATTTTTTATTACTATTTATTCTTTTGAAATAGCGTAATACTATTTATAAGTTCTAGATGTACAAGCTATTTGAAAAAAAAGTATGTCTTATTATAAAAGGAAATCCATATTTCTGTTGGGTTCATATTTTTTTAAAAGACTTTCACGCCCAAAATTTAGAATTTATTATTACAATGATTAACTTATGTAACTACCCTCAGTTAGAATAAAAAAAAAACAAATGGATTAAACAAAGAAAAATTGGAAAACAAACATAGTAAATTAGTAAAGCTTTCCATTAAGAGAAAAACTTTAAATCGGTCCATCTATTCTTTTCCAAATAACAACCCTTCAATGAAAAAATGCCACGTATGGGTCCCATTTTATCAACACTGTAATTACACCACAGACTAATTTTCACGAGAACAAAATGAAATACCACCAAAAATCCTTCTCCCCCCTTCTCTAGGTAATATCCCTCATTCGCGAGCAACCACCTCGCATCGGCGTCGAGCCCTACACCCACCCCCTCTTGAGCCGAACCCCTCACTCGCGGACCCTCCCCCCTGTCGGGCAGGCGAACCCCCGCAACCCTCCTCCCCCCACCTCTTGTGACCAAGCCCTCCCCTCGCAATTGGCGTTGTTCGATTCCTACCTTTACACCAGCGTTGACCTTCCACCTCTCTCAACGAAAACCCACAAACTCTCAGCCAAGACGCGATTGGACTCTTCACCCTCTCAGCCAACAACCGGCCACCAGTCATGAAGGTCAATGGTGATGTTATTTCTTATGAATTGAATTTGTAATAATGGGTTTTTTTATGCTATGGTTTTTTGTTCAAAACAAATAGTGATCTGAATTGGATTTGTGATTATTTGATGCATGTTTAGGTCTGTGATCTCAGTTGGTTTGTGATTTGTTATTACGTGAAATGAGATGTTTGGAATGGGTATCTGATTACTATGATGCATGTTTGGGTACGGCGGCGATGGACACTACTGTGGGGATGGTGGCGATGGACACTGCTGAGGTAAATGCACTGCTGTGGACGACGGTGAAACTTGACTGCTATGGATGACAGTGAATGTGAATGTTGGGCGATAGACGATGAAGAAAGACAATATAATTATCGGATACTAGTTTTAGGTTCTTTAGTGTAGACTTTCTAAGATGGCGCCCTTTGATTGGGGGCTGTTAAATGCCCAAAACCAACCGGACCGTTCTAAAGAGTAAGATTATGCTTGGATGTTTCATCTTATTCAAAATTTTCATCTCATCTCATCTCATCATTACAACCTTTTCAAATTCCTATATAAAATATAATAAACAATTCAACTTTTTCAAATCTCAATACAACTTTTTCAAATTTCAATTTAATTTTTTCAAATCTTCAAACTAAAAAATAATATTTTAAACTTTAAAACAAAACACAAAATTCTCATCTCACCTTTCAAACATATCCTAACTCTTCCGTTAATTTCCCTGTTGTCTTTTCGAAAAAAGACAAGCTTCCTTCAACTTCTCCCGACCAATAAGAAGTATCGGGAAGCCCATTATAGTCATTTGGTGAAACAGCTGTTGACGTGGCATCGTATTATTCGAGATGGAGCATCATGTCATCTGGCTGCGCCTGAACAACTTCCATAAACACAAAGTTACAGAATCTATGATCGATCTCTGCATCCGTTTCTTTGATCTCAGTGAGATTTGACGGTACAAAAGAATAAACAGATAGAGATACAAAGAGCAACTCTTCTCTCTCTCTCTCTCTCTGAGCTCTGACCGATCATCAATTCATGGCTTCTTGATCAGGTATCATCTACAAATGGCCTCGATCCATTACTCTCTGTTTTGTTCCCGAGTAAATGAAGGAAAATAACACGGTATCATTTCAATTTTTGTTTCAAAAAATTGAGAGTATAGCCTACGTGTGATCTACTACCAACTCTATTTGTGTCACTGGAGTCTTTTCTTTATCTCTTCAATTCTCTCGGTTTAGACAATGAAAATTGCAGTTTCTCTGCTCATTATATGTTGCCTTTTAGCTACCCGATCTAGCCCTAGCGTTTTCTATTTTGTTCACTCGTATAACAAGCTATATTAGTCGAGATTTCTTTGGTGTCAATTGTCTTTTATCATCTTTTCGATCGTTCTGAACTTTATTTGGGAGGTTGTAATCCAGTCGTTGTATTAGAGAGAACGGTATGAACGGTATGCAATTTTGATCTTTCATTCTTGTTGGTGTTCTTGAATCCGATTCTGATAGTGAAACACTCCACTCTCTGTGGTTAATAATAAAATCACTTTTAAAAATTCTCGGGACGCGGCGTGTTAGTAGTGAACCTTGATTTAAATATATATATATTCTAAAGGAAGCGTTTAGTACAAAGATTTTATATATAAAAAAAATCTTTATTAAAATACTGAGATCATAAAAGAGAGTGCATGAAAATATTTATTAAAATTTCTGAAAACTGTACCATAAAATCATAACTTAAAATCTCTGTACATAATCTAGGTAACTATCACGCCTTCCTGGACTAAGTCTTGTCATGCAGCTCTATCGTCATAGTGATCCTGACCTGGGTTGGTTTAAAAACATAAAAAAAAAAATTAAAATGAGTCGATGACTCAGTAAGAAACTCATCATAACGTAAACATATTTAACATAAGATTTTTCATAAAATATTTCATGCTGAGAATTTAAAATCGTAACTAATCATACTGATGTTTATACCATGCATGACTAATTTATCTTAATTAACTAACCGATCTGATTTATCAGATTTATCTAGTTGGCCAACACACTTAACCCTATATGTAAGGTTGTGCACTAGCTTCTCCTTCTGCAGCAAAGGCAGCCGACTGTGCAGTCCTCTAGCGTACTACAGTGGATCATGCTTGAGTTTGTGACTTGCACGCCCATCCTGAAATTACATTGGTACCATGCATTTAAATGACCATCTGATTAACTGTTATGAACTTATCTTACAGTTGATCTTATGAAAGCTTATGTGTGTTATGAAAAGTGAGATGCATAATACATACATAACTATAATATGCGGAATGAAATATGATGAATGACGTGCTTGCAAATATCATGACATGCATGGTACGTAAACACTAGTTTTGAAAGAACTGGCTTTAATAATAATATATATAACTAGCTAACATATGTTAATCCTAATTTATAATTAAGTTATTTACCTTATAGTGTTGCTTCCTAAAATTTCTTATACAAAATCGATCATGGTGTTGGACTGTGAGGTTTATGGTTTTTTTCCAGATAACAACCGGAACGAAGATATTTATAGTGGGATTTGAGAGAGGGTGACGACCAGTTTGAGTTGGACTTGGTTAAAGAGTTTTAACTTGAAGATAACTTGTAGAGTTGTATCCCTAGTGGAATAGGATGCCAACGAGTTCGAGTTAGACTTGATCACGATCATTCAATAAGAGAGTTTGAATTTAAAAACATGATCTAGTAGTTCATTCAATGTAAGATTGACAGTAACTAAGACTGTGTAAGTAGCTTCAATCAATAATGATTTTAAATTGAAATAAATTTCTAATGATCAATATTTAAATTTTAAAAAGAGCCTGACTCGTTCAATAAATAATAAATGAGATTTAATCTAATTATTGAATCTAATTAAAACTCCTAATCAATCTCAATAATTTATCGCTCGTGTGCTTATTCAATATGACCCATTAAATATAATTTAGACCCAATAAAAATTATTAATATTTCGACTCTAGAATTATTAAGTTGGGTCGTTACAAATAGAGATATCAATCTATCATTTTGGAGACATTTTTTGGGGGACTGTTGGCCGTGGAAGCTATTCGATCATATGAAGTGCATGCTTACTTGGCTTGGATTGGTTCGATAGCCATCGAGTTAGATGTACTTTTGTTTCATACTTCCGCGCAGAAGGATAGTTTCTTTAAATTTCCAGAGGTTAGGATAATTTTTTTTGGATACTTAGCAGTTTTGTTGCATTGATATTTGGATTTCCTTTGTTTGGATGCTGAGAAAAAGTGAGAAGTGTCCTGGAAGTTGTAGATTTCCTACAACTTCTTCTTCCCCCTGATTCCTCTGAAGCCGAAAGGAGTTGTATGCTAACATAACATGAAGTTGGAGATTTTGGGATTCATTTTCGGGTGGGTAGGGCGAGACTAGATTTTTTTAGTGGAAGCACTGTTTTGGTGTTACATAGTGTTTTCAAGCTTGGCATGGGAAGACAAGGGCTATATAATGGGTGAAGGAGAGGAGTGCATCGAGCTTAAGTTTCGCATTTATGATGGTACAGATATGGCCCATGGTACTTATGCATCATCAACAACAGTTGCAACTCTTAAACAAAAACTTGTTGCTGAGTGTCCTCAAGGTTTGTCATCTTTTGCTGTTTATATCTTTCTTCGACTTCCTCTTTCTTATATCTCCGTATGTCCACTTGTTGATTTTACTGTCGGTGCTCAGACTCAAATTCAAATTGGTTTTATATGGTGACTGATTGACAGAATTGTATCTGCAGCTCTTCACTGCATGGGTTTATATGCTGTCCCTATATTTTCCTAGTTACATTGCATTTAGCAGGAAAATTGCTCTTGTAAGGATATCAACAAAATTGACTTGAGGTAAAGACATTGATAACTGATGCCAAAATTGCTCCATTTCAACACGTTTTGGCAGTTGGAACCTCTGATTTACCATTAAACTTCCAATTTACCAAAATAATGAAGTTCTAATCAACATTCCAACTGCGAATTCTGTCCCCAGATTTTTGGAATTGCATTGCATTTAGTCAAAGAGAATTGTAACAGTCGTAGAGGTAATATTGGCCTACGGTATTCCTGGACATTATCTTGTCTGTTGACTTCTTATTGTACATGCACTTGCCTGTATTTTCCTGGGATGACTTCTTAGGTATGGTGCTACAACTTTATTTCCAAGCAAAACAATCACTCCAAAGTCCATACATGATGTAAAACTCATACACGATGGTAAAATTTTGGATGATAACAAGACACTTGCTGATCCCAGAATAACCTTTGGTGACCTTCCTGGTGGTGTTATTGCCATTCATGTGGGTAGATCATCCTCCGGTCACCAAAAAGCAGGGTTGGCTCAATGGTAAGGCCATTTTGGTCATTGCCTAAGGCCCCATCTTATGTAAGGCCTCCAAAAATAAAAAATTTGGTATTTTTTTTTTTGTTTAAAAAAAAAAAACCATTTCATTAAATAAAGTTTTAAATAATTTTTATAGTTTTAAATGTGTGCAAGACTCTATAATACTAAATTTAATATTTAATACAATGAATTTTTTTTTATAAGGAATACAATAAGTTATTTATATTTTAAATAATTTTGTTAAGATCTTGCTAAATTGAGGCACAAAATCTGTATTAAGACCTCATTTTAAGTTGTTGTAAATATAAATTCACAAAAATTATATTTAAAGATTTAAAATAAAATCTCATTTTATTGAAAATTTTGAAAATATCCAATCTAATAATTTATATTTTATTATATTATAATTATGAATGACTCGTTTAAATTTTTTCTTAGACCTTAATTTGTATTGAACCGCCCTGCCAAAAAAAAGAAAGGTATATGCATTTTCTGTGTCTTTATGCAGGTGAATTAGGATTTGTAATTCAGCTATTTCTTGGGGTTCAAAATTGACCCAAAAAGCAGATTTTTTAATCCCATTCTCTGAAGTTCCGACTTTTTAACCCAAAACCCTGTCAATTTTTCATTCTTCACAAGAAGTAATGTCTGTTTCAATAATCTTTGTAAACTTGCATGTCGCTTTTTATTTATTTTCGTTCAGTGATTCTGAATTGATGGCGTTAGGCTTGTTTCATAGATGTAAAATGCAGATTTCTTTCCAGTCTCTGACAGAATGGGTTTCAAGACTTTCTTTTTTAAAGATTCCCTCAAAAAACCAATCAGCCCCTAAATTAAAGACTAGACAGGTAGGATGATCAATTGCTCTGCATGAAGCTGGCTAAAAATTAACATGGTAGACTTAGTACCTTTTTGGATTATCTCATTATTACAATTTTTTTAAATTCTCACACAAAATACAATAAATAATACAATTTTTTCAAATTTCAATTCAATTATTTCAACTCTCAAAATAATAATAATATTAAAAATTAATATTTTAATAATATTTTATTTAACTTTTAATTTTTATTTAAAATCATCTTATCTCATCTTATCTCACATCCAAACGAGGGCTTAAGTAGAATATTTGTTTTCATACCCAACACCTCAAATAGCTGTATGCAGGAATCTACTCAGTACAAGTATCTTAAAAACATTTCTAAGAGCATTCCTTTGCATAGTTGCTGCAAAAATTAACTTCCATATATTCCGAAAAATTCTCTCTGTGCATTTATAAGTAGTTATATTTATTTGAGTAATACTATGTACAAGTTTCAAATATACAAGTTTTATGCAAGCTCTTTATAAAAAGTGAGTCTCACTATTAAAAAATAATTTTTTAAAAATATTTTAATGTAAAGTTCACTTTTTTAACAAAGTTTTATGTGAAATTTGTCTATTAGAGATTTATATAGATTATTTCTCTATTTCGTCTTTATTTTTGGGCTTCTCTATTTCTAAAGGTAATATGCTGAATAATATATTATGGAAAAAAGAAAAAAGAAAAAGAAAAAGATATTAACTACAGGAAGAGGAGAGACTCCGTGACTGAAGCAACTTTATTCTAGTTTAGCGATTATATTCTCGAGGTATTCGAGCACTAGCTAGTTTACTTAAGTTTTTTCAGTTACAATCATATATACGGTCTAACATACGATCTTCATTGTATTTCTAGTCGGGGCATTGTCTCTTTTCCTTGGGATGCTTAGTGGACGAAGATGAGGAGCATACGGGAAAGATGAATTCATGCTCGTGTACCATCTTTTAATTTCTGATGCATACTGATGATCTGGCTAATAGAATCATCATTTCTACATGAGAAATAATTTAGTTACAAAAAAATTATACAAAAGTAATATCACATAACTATCTCAATTTGTAGAATTAGTTTTATATAATTCCTATATGGCTATAGTACTCCTCTTTTTACATTCGTGATTTCCTTAGTGATGCATGGAAGTGTAACATAGCATTCTGAATACTGATTATGATCGTGCGGGTTGCCTTTCTTTCTTCTAATGGCTTCTATTTTTTTTTTTCAAAGTGGAATCAGAAATGTACCTGTCCATTTTGTTCATGGTAAACATGTCTGTTGTAGATACATTATTTAGTTAGGAACATCGATTGATCATATTGTGGACCATATTTTTTCTTTTTGGGGGCTCCCAAGGTGTAACATACTAGTTGGAAGGAAGTTAAGAAGTGCAAGGAAGCAATGTAAGGATTGATGCAATCTACTTGGGACGAGTCTTGTAAGAGCCAAATATTCAATATGGACTTGAGAGAAGGAGATCTAGTGATCAGTCACGTGATACAAGCTATGGTAGAGTGCAATATAAATTAGGGCTTATTATTATATTTATGTGATTGAAGGTCTTGGGCTTGAGAATGTTTGGCCCACATATGTTTTATTTTGTTGAACTAGGGTTTCAACAAGTTACTGTAGCGAGTTACTGTTGCCGCGATACTATTCATTCAGGGGTATTTTTGGGAGAAAGAGTTTTTTTTTTTTGGCTAGGGTTTTAATTAGGTTTTGGTTTAAATACTCTTTGTAGTCTCATTTTAAGAAGGTTTATGAAATTTGATAAATTTATTCATTGTGAATTGAGTCTATCTCCTCTTGTTCTTGAATAAACTTTTGAACTTATCAAAAGCAAATCACAACCTTTGTAGCGTTCTTCCTTATAATTTAGGTTCTTGAAATAGGTTTTTCAACGGGTCTAGATTTTCATATAATATAGGTTCTTCAAACAAGTTCCTCAACAGGTCTAAATATTTTATTGGCTTGATTTTGATTTTTTTAGGTGAGTTTTCAAATTGATTGTGAGTTCAAAAGATTCCATTCCCACAAGTTTATATCATTTGGTATTAGAGCAAAGTTTCCAATCAGATTTGATTCTATCTTTTAGTTATTGCATCTTTAAATTTAATTCTAGGACTTCATTGTTCTAGGGTTGCAAAAAAAAAAAAAATAAACAAAAAGTAGGCTGCCGAAATTCTTAAGATTTTTAGTTTGGTTGAAATTTGCATCACTTGGGGTTTCAAAATTCTAGGGTTTCTTGCATCTCTAAGTTTGTCAATTGTTTGGAGTGTCGTTCTATTGATTCTCTTCTACTTCATTGTCAATTCTTGTGTGTTTGAATTCAATTGCTTGATTTTCACAATTAATTATTGTTATTTGTGATTGAAAGAATAGAAGAGAAAAGAAAAGAAAAGACAAGGAAAAGACAAGGAAAGAAAAGGAAAAAAAAAAAAAAAAAGCAAAAGAAAAGAAAAAAAGCAAAAATTTGAAAAGAAAAAAAAAAGTAGCATATTTAAAGGTTGCTACATAGTTACTACAAAGAGAAAGAAAGACATTTGTTGATTGAGCTTTATTATCAAAGGGGCTGAATACATCTTTCTAGTTGGTATCTTGTTTTTATAATTATTCTTTCCTTTGTATAAATTGCTTGAGTCTCGTGTCATTTTATTCCTTCATTGTTTGTTGGATCTATATTGCTGGTTGGAATAATACAAGGTTGTATTGTCTTGATTTAGTTCAACTAGTTCCTAAAGAATTTGAGCAGGAAAACTATTGAAGTAAAAGGCAAGAGAGTGTGAGACTATTATCGGTAAAAAACCAATTAAGAGTGAAACACGAGTGGAGTACCATTATTCGAGTGCAAACACGTAAGGGAGTATGTGAGGTTTTTCACTAACATTCTTTTTGTGCAGCATATTACAATGTCTCATATGAGTGACTCATAACTAAATGAGATGGCAGATAATTCATCATTTGTGTTGCAAGCCATACAACAACAGTTTGAGCGGTTAAACTTGGTATTGGGTGAAGTGAGAGATAGGATGGATTATCAAGAAGCAGTGATTAAAAATCTGCAAGGTGGAAGAAATAGGAGACGACGTGAGCCTAGTTTTGAGAATAGAAAGTATGGTGAGGATGAGGAAGACCCTAACATCTGAAGTTGGATTGGGTAGACATAGAGGAGTTAGGCGTGAAAGATGATTTAGGGGAAACGTAGGGGGTCAAGATGGAGTAGATATGAACTTTGGGAACATCAAAATGAAAATATCATCATTCCAAGGTAGAACTAACCCTGAAATTTATTTAGAGTAGGAGAAAAGAATAGAGTTGGTATTTGAGTGTCATAATTACTCTGAGGAGAAGAATGTGAAGTTGGCAGTAATTGAGTTCACCGATTATACGATTATTTGGTGGGATCAATTAGTGACTAATAGGAGGAGGAATCTTGAGAGGCCTATAGAAACATGGAGAGAGTTGAAAGCTATCATGAGGCGGAGATTTGTACCTAGCAACTACTATAGAGACCTCTACAAAAAATTACAAAATCTTACACAGGAGTCTAGGAGTGTAGAGGATTATCACAAGGAGATGGAGGTGGCTATGATTCGGGCTAATGTAATGGAGGATGGGAGGGCATGATGACTAGATTTTTTAGTGGATTGAATAGGGAGATAGCCAATGTAGTTGAATTGCAACATTATGTGGAGGTAGAGGACATGGTACACATGGCTATAAAGGTGAAGATGTAGTTAAAAAGAAAGGGTATAAATATACTTAGGTTTCTAGCACTCCTTGGAAACCAAAATGAGACAAAAATGATCACGTTGTAACAAAGGGGAAGACTGAACCACCTAAAGGGAAAGATGAGGGAACTAGCAACAAACCCAAGGTAAAATCTCAACCTTCACGAAATTGAGATATTAAATGTTTTAAGTGTTTGGGTTCAGGGCACATCGTATCTCAATGTCCAAATATGTGGATGATGATTATGCGTGACAATGGAGAGGTGATGACTGAGAGTGAGGGTAGTAAGGAGATTCCCGGGTTGGTTGATACTAGTGATGATGATGGAATGGAGTATGTCGTGACACATAAATCTCTTGTTGCCAGACGTGCTCTCAATACACAAATCAAGGTGGATGACACGGAGCAATAGAGAGAACATTTTCCATACTAGATGCCACATCAATAACAAGGTATGTAGTATGATCATTGATGGTGAGAGTTGTACTAATGTTGCTAGCACTATTTTAATTGAGAAATTGAATTTGCTTTCCTTGAAACATTCTAGACTATACAAGATGCAATGGTTGAATGATTGTGGGGAGGTTAGAGTAAATAGGCAAGTGTTAGTTTCTTTTTCAATTGGGAAATACATGGTTGAAGTGCTTTGTGATTTAATGTCTATGCATGCTAGCTATATTTTGTTGAGAAGGCCGCGGCAGTATAATAGGAAAGTGATTCATGACAGGATCAAGCATAGGTATATTTTGGCAAAAAATAATAAGACCATTACTCTTGTACCATTGACTCGAAGACGAGTGTATGAAAATCAAGTGACATTGAAAAGAGAGAATGAGTTGAAAAATATTTATGAGATTGAGAGTTAAAAAAAAAAAAAGATGAAAAAGAGAGTGAAAGAAAAAAGGATGGTGAAAATAAAAGATAGTGAAAAAAATGAGAGAAAAACAAAGAGAAAAGTGAGTTTTATGCTAAGGCAAATTTTACTACTAACGAACTTGATAAACCATTGCCTAATGTTGTTGTCTCTTTTTTGCGGGGATATGAGGTCATAATTCCTAGTAGTGTGTTTAATGGATTACCACCTATTAGAGAGATAAAGCATTACATTGATTTTGTGCCGGGTGCGACAATACCTATCTGACTTTTTTTTTACGAACACGAGTCCTTGAAGTACTTGAAGGGGCAAGGTAAGTTGAATAGAATGCATGCTAAGTGGGAGGAATTCATTGATACCTTTCCTCCTGTAATTAAATATACAGAAGGTAAGGAAAATTTTGTAGTTGATGCTTTAGCAAGAACGTATGTCATTGTCTTCATTTTAGATGCAAAGTTATTGAGATTTGAATATGATAAAGAATTGTATGCTAATGATGATGACTTTGCTAGTGTGTATGGAGCGTGTGTGAAGGCATCGTTGGGTAAATGTTATAGACTAAATTGGTATTTTTAGAGAGAATAAACTTTGTGAGCCTACTAGTCTTATGCATGAGATGCTGTGCATGGATGTGGTTTGTTGGGTCATTATGGTGTAAAAATGATTTTAAACATGTGGCTTGACCATGGGTGAGAGTGTTGTTTGCCATTAATTGAGTTTGTATATAATTGGAGTGGTCATTTTGGTGCAAGAAAGATTTTAAATGTGTTTCATAGACGTTTGTGGGAGTATCATTTGCCAATCATTGATTTGTTGCATGAACGTTTGCGGGAATATCATTTGTTCTTATTAGAGTTTGTATATAATAGGACCATGCATACTACTATTTCTTATTTTTCTTTTAATGTTATTTATGGTTTTAATCTACTTACTCCTTTAACTTTGATGCTTTTGCTTGTTGATAACAGAAGTAACTTGGATGAACTTTTCCAAATTCTTGAAAAAATTAATGAAAATTCATATCAAGTGGATCTTCCAGGTAAGAATCATAGTTATAATACTTTCAATGTTTTTTATCTTTTTCCCTCTGATGCATGTGGAGATTCAAGGTTGAATCATTTTGAGAAGAGGGGGAATGATGGACACTAAGGTGGACCAAGTCTTAAAGATCTTCTGCAAGTTTTAGATGGGGTAACCACAAGATCGAAAGCTAAGAAGTGCAAGGAAGTAATGTAAAAATTGGTGCAATCTACTTGGGACGAGTCTAGCAACGAATATTCAAGATGGGCTTGAGAGAAAGAGATACAGTGATCATCCACGTGATACAAGATATGGAAGAGTACAACATAAATTAGAGCCTATTATTATGTTTATGTGATTGAAGGACTTGGACTTGTTTACTTCATTAAAGGGGCTTATTTTATTAGTTATAGGAATTAGTTTAGAATAATTGGGGGTTTGAGGATACTTGGCTCACATATATTTTATTTTGTTAAACTAGGGTTTCAAGAAGTTACTGTAACTATGATACTATTCATTCAAGGATATTTTTGGGAGAAATGGCTTTCTTTTGGTTAGAAATTTAATTAGGTTTTGGTTTAAATACTCTTTGTAGCTTCATTTTAAGAAGGTTTATGAAATTTGATGAATTTATTCATTGTGAGCTGAGTTTATCTCATATTGTTCTTGAATGAACTTTTAAACTTATCAAATGCAAATTACAACTTTTGTGGCGTTCTTCCTTATAATTTAGGTTCTGAAGACAGGTTTTTCAACGGGTCTAAATATTCCATTGGCTTGATTTTGACTTTCTTGAGTGAGTTTTCAAATTGATTGTGGATTCAAGGGATTCAATTCCCATAGGTTCATATCAGAAGATATTTGGATGAATAGAAAATGTGAGAAAGTGCAAGAAAATTGGTCAAAATTTGAGGATGACCTTACCTCCAAGAGAAGGAGAAAAAAAATTATTGTATTAAGTTTCTGGATGATCAACACTAAAGCCCTTGGTTGGTACATAAACATGATGGCCCCTACATGGGTCGAGGCTAACAGAAACTAAAACCATTGAACAAAAATAAAACTAAGAGCCTAGGCCCACTTGCTATCCTATGGTCCAAATAACATGTTTAACCAAAATAAAGGAAATTGCCAATGAAATTAAGGCTGCGTTTGGATGTTGAACTGAGTTTAGTTAAGTTTAGTTGAAATGATAAAATATTGTTAGAATATTATTTTTTAATATTATTATTATTTTGGGATTTGAAAAAAATGAATTATTTATTATATTTTATATTAGGATTTGAAAAAGTTGTAATGATTAGTTGAGATGAGTTGAGAGTAGTTTGGGATCCAAACATACCCTAAATTAGCCCATGGCCCATGTACTTTGTTCTTAAACTGTGACAAACCCTACCCCTTTCAAGTATCTTAAACACAAGGTGCGAGTATTCTTCTTTGAGTTGGTGTGGATAAATTGAACTGGAAAAGAATCAAAATGGCTTTCAGCAACCAATGGCTCGACATTATCTTGATTTCATCCTTCAATTTACCTATTTCTTCATCTTTAACAATCAAAATGTGAAACCCAAAATTTTTGTGTGTGTTTTTTCTTTAAGAGAAAAATTGAGCCTGTTGTGTGTGGTATTATTTATCTATTGTGAGTGTTGGGCCAAATTTTAGGCTTGAGAGAGAGAGAGAGAGATTTTGGGCCCAATCCGTGTGCATTGTAAGACTAGCCCCTCCCTCACTTGAAACGACGCCGTTTTGGAGACTAAGGGTAAAAATCATAATTTTCTTCTTACCCTCCCTTGCCCCGCTTGACCCCTCCTTTTCTTTTCTTTTGCTTTTTCCTTCTTCTTCCTCCTCCCACTTGCAGATCCGTGAACCTTATGCCTTCCTCGTAACCTGCATCGCAGCTCCCCACCACCACTATCTCGGCTCCACGTGTTCGCCGGTAAGAATTCCTTTCCTTCTTCTACCTCCATCGTGTGCTTTGCCCAACCCACACCCTTTGGTACCTGCAACCAGTAAAGCCATGGCAGCTACTTGCCATTGCTGTCCACCACTCGTCACAAGCCACTCGATGTGATGCTTGTGAAGCCCACACCGTTCCCCACCACCAATCGCAGCCATGGTTGCGAACTCCGACACCCAATCTTGGCCTATAAATAGGCCGAATCTTTCCACCCCCAAGTCATCCCTCAAGCATCCTTTCCTCCTCTCAAATTGTATTCCATTGCCTCCCTCACCTCTAGATCTACGCTCCATAGATTTTAGGAGTGATTTTGCCCTAGCGCCGTCGTGTGTCTCAGCAAGCCACCACTTATGGTCGTGTTCTGTGGTCGTGCGACCACCTCCTAGTCCTACCCTTCCAATTCCTGCATTCCTCCTCCCCTGGTTCGACCCAACCCATGAGCCGTAGCCACTACCCCGTCATGCTCCACCACACGCCACCGTGAAAACCCCCTTCTTCACCCACTAGCACGTCAGATCTACCACCCATTTTAAAAGAACCCCATTTTAGCCCCTTGTTTTGCCCAGTTTGACCATTGCCGTCATCATGATCTGCCCCTCTAGACACCACAATAGTAAGCCTTTATGCCTCTTGTCTTTTTCTTTATTTTTTAGCATGTTTAGATTTAATCTAACCAACTCTGTTCGTTTGCGCAGCAACACTTCAAGCCATCACGCTCGATCATCCAGAATTTTACCTTCCACATAGTAAATAAATCTCTAGATCGGCCCTTGATTTTCTAACGTGGAATTATCGCTAACTTTTTTGCTGTTTGTTTGTGATTAAGAAGTGACCTAGGGCCCTATGAAATGTTGGGATATTAATGACATAGTTGTTGTCCAAAATATGGGCTGAGGGCCAGATGGAAACGCGTGTAGTTGGGATTTGTGAAATTGTAGAATTGTGACTTTTGTGTTGTTGTGTGATTGACTGTTTTGTATTATGTCATGCCATCCAATAACTGATTTTCATGCATCTGCATATTAATTGTTATTAATATCTGCCATGATCTATTCAATTGTACTATGTTCAATGTTATGATGCGTAATCTGAAAATTGGATTTTTGCTGTCATCGAAAAAAAAAATTTGTGTGGGTGTGTGCATGTCACAACTCCAAGTCGAGATGGAGCATTATCTCGATGGAGCTCATCTAGTCACTTGGAAGCATGTAAAACTGAGTGACGTCCACTAGGTTGTCGACAGGTGACAACAGGGTCTGCTAAGACGATAACGCTCTTGGTACAACTCCAAAGCCCCTCTGCTAGCTGGGGTTAGAGGATGCCTAGTCAAGTTACGCCCCAAGCGCGGGGCTGGACATCGCTCGTAACGAAGTCACACACACTGTTGTTACCCATAGTGTAACGAAGGGAGCTAGAGTGTGCAGGTGATCCCGAGGGGAGACCATGGTGTACACTATAATAAATGGTTGTGTATTGGGTACAAGTGGGATTTTTGGAGTGAGTGGTTGTAATTAAATGATTTTTTCAGGAAGGTTGTGAAAATGGATATTTTTGGGTTGTTGCTTTAATGACTACTAAACACGTTTGCATGTATAATTTCATATTTGAATCTCTTGATTGTTGTTTTGTTGATTTATTTACTGAGATTGTGAAATCTCATTGTGATATTCCTACCTACCATAGAACTATAGACTTTGATGCAGGGGATGGGTATGAGCAGGAGGGACTAACCCCACCTTATGAGTGATAGCTTGGACTCTACCTATCATTGTTGTTGGACCTTTTTATTCATTTTCTTTGATACAGCTGGATAACTGTATTAACCTTTTGGAGGACCTTTTGTTGGGTTGTATTTGTTTAAACTTTTTTGGTACTTAGTTTTAGACTGCTTTATTATTTTCCTACTGCATTATATATTGAATGTTTGCACACACTTGCACTTGGCGATGGGGTGTCTAACCCGAGTGGTTATTATCCTGGTGTTGCGACTCCCACCAAATCACACGTGGGGGTCAAGGGTGCCTTACAAAACCTTATTAATCCTTGTTTACTCCAACTTTTGCAACAATTTGCATAATCTCATTTTCAATTCTCAAAGCTTCATCTTTCAATAGCTTTCAGAAGGATTTCCTGGCTTAAAGATCCCTCTACGGATTATCTAATTGCTCTCCTATTCTAACTACCTAATCCTCATGCTCCTTTAGTGAATCGTTCTTCTCCTCTAATTCCTTTGCAAGGGCTAAACATTGCAACTCTGCTGATCGAGCTGACTCAACACTTGAATCTACAATCGCTTGATTAGCTGAAAGCTATGATCTAAGACTATCCAACTCCTTGAGGTACCTCTCAACATGTGGAAGCTTGAAGCTTTGCATTCTTTTCTTTCATTGTATTATGTAATCTACCAATTTCTTCCTCCATATTCTTAGCTTTTGTCTCAGTTTCCTCTTCCATGACATCTAGATCTGTATTTTTTACGTACAATTTGTATATTTAGCAGAAATGTTGGGCAAAATCCTATCACTCTTTTTGAAAAACTTTGAAACATATATTTTCTTCTCTCCAACAATAGCAGCGTTTAGCTTCTCAATAGCATCGTTTGTAGATTTCTCATACTCAAATTGAACCAAGCCATACCCCTTACTCTTCATGCCAACAACAATATCCAAAATCTTATTCCAAGGTATACCGATTTTTCCACACGTTCAGAAACAAATTATAAATAATCAACATAGGTTCACATCCCTCTTCTAGCGTTGATAGTTTTGAATAAGAAATGAGTGCATTAAAGAATGTAAAATTCAATGGCCTAACAGTTTCTATAAAACTTTGAAAAACATAAACACTGCCTCTCTTTCGTCATCCATTTCGAGATACCACCTCACAATCACATTGCAAGATATAGCAGTTAGATCCTCAATCTCATCTAACATTTTACACGCATCATTGATAACCCTACATTTTTCATATACATCAACAAATGAGCCCTCCAAGATTACATTATTGATAACCCTTTTCTGCACAGTAGTCCCACTACTCCCATAAAACTGCATTTCCACCATGACATCCACACCCATTCCCAAGTCAATGCTAACAATTTCCAATAAGATAACGAAGAGACCAAGCAATGTAAGTTGGGTGTCTGTGCCAACAATAGCCAAAAGAAGAACTAGATGATGAGGAGGCCGAAAACCATCCCCATGGGCGAGTTTCCAACCCGACTCTTCACTAACATCTCTTTCCCGAGTCTCCAAGTCATCAACTTTCCAAGCATATTTTGCAGTCATTCCTAAGGTTCCTCATTAATATCATTGACACCGACCCAATAAAGAAGATAACCATCCTAAACGAATTAAAAATGGAAAACCAATGGATCTGGTGCTGATTGAACTGCATTATTGCATATTTTATACATTTAAAATCAATATATTTTTAATTATTTTATTATTTTATCATTGATTTTAGATGAAAAAATGGTTAAAAGGAATAAATTAAAGTTGTGATTTAAATTGATTAAGAGTATAGTCTATGCTTAATTTTATAACTTGTGATTTAATTGGACAATATTTATTCACATGTACAACACATTTTTTTAATATTTTATTCTCCATCTTTTGTCTAATTTTATTTTTATTTTCAATTATTTATTTATTTAGTTTCTTTGTCTAGTTTTATTTTTATTTCTTTAATTATTTATTTTGCTTTGTCCAAGTTTTATTTTTATTATTTTATTTTCTGTTTTACAGGTTTTGCTAAACGACAAGTCATTTTTGCCTATGGACAAAATGACATGTCGTTTTTCTCTAGGATTTGAAACTGCCGTTTTCTAAATGACGTGTCGTTTAGTCCACAAATAAAAACGACACGTCATTTGTCCGTCAAAATTAAAACTCCCGTCTACTAAACGACTTGTCGTTTAGTCAATAGACAAAACAAGTCATTTTTGTCATCTTCAACCTCCAGCACACGTACTCCATGCATGCATTCGGACCGCCACCCTCCACTGCCCCACTGCTCAGCTACCTACACCTACGGCAGCAACCCCAGCAGCACCTCCACCTCGTTGCCAACGTCCCTCAGAACCAACCACCTTGCGCAACTACACTGCTCCACACCGTAGCACTCCCACGACCGAAGCCTCCATGCACCAGTCCATGAGCTTCATCATGCACCGTAGCACTCCCACGTCCGAAGCCACCGTGTGCCTCCACCTCCAAGCAGCTGCTGCCACTGAACCTCCATACACCACAGTGGACCACAGTGCACCGCAACGTCACAAGCCACCGCTCAGCCTTCTCCACGCACACGTACAACCTGTAGCAGCCAGCGATGCCCAGCCCACAGCCTCTTCCTGTACAGCTACAGCCAAGACCAACCACGCTGCCAAGCACCACCTTTCGCCATCACCATGCACGGCCAAAAACCAAACTAATCCCCTGTTTTTGACACCCAAAAACAGAGCAGGCAGCAACCTCCTCTCTATCTCTCGGCTCCATTTCTTTCAGTTAGTAATGGAGGAAAGCAGAAATAATAAAATGGAAATAGAAAAGAGAGAAAGCCGGAGAAAGAAGAACACACGCACGCTGGAAGACACTCACGGATAGCTTGTAATAACTGGGTGGAAGAAGAAAAAGAAAAAAAAAAAAAAGGAGAGAGACATCGATCAGTGGACGCCGAAAGGAATGAAAAAGAAAGAAAAGAATATAAACTAACATGCATGTGGGATGGCAAGAAAAGAAACACATGGGCAAAGAGGAAGACACGGCTTGGTGGAAGAAAACATGCACGCAATAACCCATTCGGTGGAAGAAAAAAATAAAGATGAAGAAGTGGCCAGCGAAAATGGCTTGAAGGCTTTTCGGTTCTATATAAAGGCTGAGGAAGAGAGGGGAAACACATCACTTCGAACACAATTAATTCGAGAGGGAGTTTCGGACTCAATGTTTTTACACAATTTGAGTTTTTGTTGTTCTTGAAATGGACAGCTAAGTTCTTAAGTAAAACTAGGGATGAACTTGTACAATTAAGGGTGTTTTTTTAATTTATTTTTTATTCATCTGATTGCTCTTTATTAATGTAAATTCTTGTTTATTATTCACTAATTATCTATGGTATTTTCTTATCTCCAAATAATTTAGCAATTGATTCCTTTCATAGATTTAGTCATGCTTTTTCTATAGAATGATTAAGATCCTTGATTATGTTTGGATTAATTCGTTGTCTTTACTGATTTAATTCTTTGCTGCAATATTGCCCACTGGGTATATTGTCGTCGCTAGGTTTTGTCAATAAAGATGATAATTCACAGAGTTTTAAAAAGTAGTGAATGATTTTTCAAAGAATTATATTTCAATTAAAGTGGTTTGTAGTTTTATATCTTCCAATTGGGGATTTTGGATAAATCTCCAATTGTATAATTTATTGAATCAAGAATAAATAGAAATACCTGATTTGTGCAAGAAATTCCTGATGCTTTACTATTTGTAATTTCAGTGATCCCAATTTTTATCCTTGTAATTTTATTTGCTAAATCAAATTAAAACCAATTCTTTCTTATTGATCATTAAATATTTTTCTTTAGTTTTTTTTATTATTTGTTGTGTTTTCTTTAATCTGTCTCTCTGAGGAATCGACACCCCAAAGCTGTGCTACAACTACTGCGTTATTCTTTGGGAGTAATCAAATTTTGGCGCCATTGCAGGAGAGACGGTTGAAGAATTGCTAGATTTTTTTTTCTTTTCAGCAGTTTGTAAAGGCGGTAACTTCGTTCCTTCTTTTAGCTTACTGCATATTTTTTTGTAGTATTTTTATTATTTTGTTACCTTGCATGCACAGATATAGAGACCCCTTGGGTAGATTTGCTTGTAGGCCTGTGCAAGAGTCAAGATCAAATTTTTTTAAATCCTTTATTTGACAATCCATCTAGTCCTGAAGAAATAAGTGAACACAGAGATCAACCCACTATGTCTCTTCAGGATTACCTCCACCCTACATGCACAGTTACACCATCATGCATCATATTTCCTGCTAATACTCGCCAACTGGATTTTAAAACAGGGATGATACAGTTACTCTCTACTTTTCATGGCTTGAAAAATGAAAACCCATATGTGCACGTTAGGGAGTTTGAGGTAGTAGTTGCAACTTTTCATAATCACAATGTAACTGATGACGTTGTGAGACTTAAGTTCTTTCCTTTCTCTTTGAATGATAGAGCTAAGAGTTGGCTATACTTGCTGAGACCCCGATCTATTGGGTCATGGAATGGGATGACTCAGGTCTTCTTTAATAAACACTTTCCCCAACATAAGACCAACGTTTTAAAAAGACAAATCTCCACCTTTGCACAAAAGGACAGTGAGACTTTGTATCAGTCTTGGAAGAGATTTAAGGAGTTGTTGAGTATGTGTCCTCACCATGGGTATGAGAATTGGCGCTTAGTGAGCTATTTTTATGAGGGACTTACACCTAGAGAGCGCCAATTGTAGAGATGATGTGTAATGGTGAGTTCTTACAGAAAGATCCTGATGAGGCCATAGAATACCTCAATGAGTTGCTGAAAAAGCTCACACTTGGACTAGACCTAGTGCTATTGAGAGCACAAATAGGTCACGACCTGCAGGAAATCCAAATGATGGTAGAATTTACCATCTCAGAGAAGAGGATAGCCTAAAGGCTAAGGTTGAGATGCTCACTAAGGAGCTAGATGTGTTAAAGACTAAAGACTTAAAGCCAACACATGTGTCTAATCATGCAGAGTCTTTTGGACCATGTTTTGTCTGTGGCGGGATAGATCACCTTGCCCAAGAGTGTCCTCCATTTGCTGAGATGAGAGGGATGTATGGGGAAAATGTAATGCCTTAGGTATGTACAAGAAGCCTTTTATACCTTACTCTGATACCTATAACCTGGGGTGGTGCAATCACCCCAATTTTAGCTGGAAGTCTGAAAACCAGCAGCCTGCACAACCCCCAAGATTATATCCTGCATCATATCATGCACCTTCATCTTCTAGGAGTCCTTTAGAAGACACTTTGCATGCTTTTATCGAAGCACAGGGTAAGACTAACCAAAAGTTTGAATCTTTGATTACGCAGGTTGTGGAAGAAAATAAGGAGATAAAGAGTCAAGTGTCCAAATTGATGAGCTCCTTGTGTGTGAATGAGCGAGGTAAATTCCCTTCTCAAACTCAATCTGCCCCCCATGGTCAACACATGGCACAGGAGAATTTGAAGGATGTAAATGCCATTGTAACACGAAGTGGTAAGTCATTACACATCCCAACAACGAACAAATCAGTAGATGTGGAAAAGGATCAAGATAGTAGTAATGCTAAGCTGCCCAAGGAATCTGAAGTAACAAAGAGTCCTGTTAAGGTACCATTCCCCCAAGTTTTAAAATCAAGCAAGCGGACTCTGGATGCTAACAATGAAATCTTAGAGAATTTAAGACAGGTAAAAATCAATCTTCCTCTTTTGCACATCATTAAACAAGTTCCTACTTATGCAAAAGTTCTCAAGAACTTGTGTACAGTTAAGAGGAAGCACCATGTGAAGAAAATAGCATTCCTGACAGAGCAAGTTAGTGTTCTAATTGAGCAGTGGATTCCTCCCAAGTACAAGGATCCTGGCTGTCCAACCATTGCATGCACTATTAGAGATCACGAGCTTGGCCAAGCTTTGCTAGATTTAGGAGCTAGCGTGAATCTAATGCCATTTCTATTTATTTGCAGCTAGGGTTGGGAGAAATCAAACCAACCACTGTGATATTACAATTGGCTGACCGTTCAGTCAAAGTACCCCGGGGGGATGTAGAGGATGTTCTAATTCAAATTGACAAATTTTATTATCCTATTGATTTCTTAATTCTGGACACTACATCTGTCGTTGACACTACTTCTAAAATTCCTTTAATTTTGGGTAGTCCTTTCCTTGCCACTGCTAATGCTCTTATTAATTGCAGGAATGGGCATATGAAGCTGTCTTTTGGAAACATGACCCTCGAGGTAAATGTCTTCCATATTGCGAAACAACCAAAAGATGATGACGAGAGCCACGAGACATACATGATTGACTCACTTGTGGATAGGGGAGTTTCTACAACTCATGATTTTGATCTCCTTGAGTATTTTCTTGTTAATTTTGAATTTGATTCTATCAGTGATCCATCTGATTTAGTTGACATTTGTGTCATTTTTTATAAAATTTAGGATTATGGCACTCGGGCATGGCAAGGAATTCTTGATGCTTTACTATTTGTAATTTCGATGATCCCAATTTTTATCCTTGTAATTTTATTTACTAAATCACATTAAAACCAATTCTTTCTTATTGATCATTAAATATTTTCCTTTAGTTCTTTTTATTATTTGTTGTGTTTTTTTTAATCTGTCTCCCTGAGGAATCGACACCCCAAAGTTATGCTACAACTACCGCATTATTCTTTGGGCGTAATCAGGTGCTTAAAGAAAGGGTAATCCAAATAGACATCAAAGCGACCTACAGAAGTTACATTTTTTGAACTCCATTTGACAAAGTACATCATATCCAATTTTCTTCCAACTACCAATGGGTTTAGGATCTCATGAGTGATATTCACATGAATATCTGATCTTTGTTGTATTGGATGACTATTTTTTTGTGTGGAAAGGGCATGCTTCTCACTATGCTTATCTGGATGCAACACACCAACAAAACCCCATACAGGCATATCATCCTCAAAGAATTCAAGCCATTAATTATTCTTAATTGCATCCTTGAACTGTTTAACCTTTGCTTCATCAAAATCTAGAGAACAAATGACATCCTTCCTTGCATTTTGAACTTTATTTGGATCTAGTTATCAATCAGTTCATTTCCACCAAAGACCTCACCAGATTACACCCCTTTGTCAATTGTTGCCTTTTCATTGGTCATGAATGTCACCTCATCACCGTCATCATAAAACATAGTATTGGAACCACCACCAAATACCCCTTTGGCCTAGCCTGACCGAGCAAATCCAACTAACAACGAAGTCCAACAACCAACCCCACTCTTATCCAACACTTCATCAAACACCTTATGAGCAACAATCACATTGATGTTTTGGAGGAAATCAAGTCTCATTGACTGCAAATGGCCAAGAAGAGAACCATGGGAAAACCCAAGTAAGTTGTTTTCTTTTGTTGGGGTCAGAGACTTGGAATCAAAACCTAGATTTTTGTAAGGAAGATGGAACAAGTCAGGTTTGAGGGAAAAAGAGTTGCAGAAGAAGCTATCAGATCTAGGGTGGTAGGAAGACGAGAAATAACTATCGCTAAAGTGTAAATAACAAGAGGTGATGGTGGAGGCGGCCTGTTGAGCTTTTGAAGGCAAAGTGACCAATTTAATTTAGGTGGAGAATTTAACGGAGGTGGGGACTGGGATTTTTGGGATTGAGAAACTAGGGTTTGGGATTTTTGGGATTGTTAGGGTCTTTGATATGCGACTGAGTTTGTAGATTTGTAGTTTTGATATGCAACTGAGTTTGAAGAGGGAGCGTCAAGGATGATGAAGTGGAGGACCCGGTAGTAAGCTCTTTCTCAGCCGGGTTCAATAGAGGTTGATGCATATGTGAAACAAGAACAAAGGACAATAGTGCTGAGAGCAAAACGAGGGAAAAACCAAAAAACGGAAATGGGTTTTCAACGTTTTCTGAGAATAGAGGGAAAAATTAGTTTCAGAGAATGGTTTTTCGTGATGAGGGCAAAGAGCTGAAAGAGGGTGAGGAGTGGAGACACTGAAATTCAACAACACCAAGGCCAAACTCCCAAATATGAGAATATGAGCATGAAACTTGAGGTTGGAGCAGCAGTGTCACTCTATTCTTGCTCTGAGAAATTCTAAAAATTGTACGACATTTGTTTCCCATGGAGATATCCCACAACCTGACCATGAAACTTGAGTATTTTCAACCAAAATCCACACATGAACAATTCGATGAATATCATCACCCTTGGCTTTGTAAATGCCAAATTGGAGACCGGACTTGAAAATGTTGAGGTCATATTTGATAGTTTCACCATCAAGAATCGACCGCATTGCTCGTTCTCCTTCCGACATCGCACCAACCTCATGCCCTAGATAGGTTATATATTCATGGAGCTTGTTCTGATATTCCTTTAATTTCTACAGGATAACTTTGTGAGTTTGCTAAGTTTGTTTCACCCATTCCATGATTTTGTATAGTGATACCATTTTGTAACATACACGATAGAAGGTGTTTGGATGAATAGAAAATGTGAGAAAATGCAAGAAAATTGATCAAATTCAAGGATGACCTTGCCTCTAAAAGAATGAGAGACAAATAAAAAAATCTATTGTATTAAGCTTTTGGATGATCAACACCAGAGCCCTTGGCTCGCACATAAACATGATGACTCCTACTTGGGTCAGGCTAACAGAAACTAAAACCATAGAAAGAAAATTAAACCAAGGGTCCAAGCCCACTTGCTATCCAATATATAGTCCAAATAACATGGTGAACCAAAATAAAAGAAATTGCCAATGAAATTAAACTGGCCTGTGTACTTAATTCTTGAACTGTGACATAGGGGCATGATTTTGTCACGGCTAGGGTTCTAATGAAGAAGGGTCTGAAGGGAAAGAAGGCATGCGTAATGGGCTGGGTTGCAAGAAGTGGGCTGTAGTGCAGTGTAGTGGGCCATAGCTATTGTTCTGGATTAATAAGAGTGTATGAATCTATTAGTGTAATAAACCCACGGACCCATTAGATAAAACTGGAGACAATTCTTATAAAGGAGGTTCAGTATGTACATTTACGCATTGAAGAATAAAAAATTCAAATTGAATACTTTCTCTCTTTCCAATTATATTCTCTCTTCTCTCTATTTTTCTCTCTTCTTCTTGGTTTCTTCTTGGGCGTGTGACAGATTTTGCATTGCAATAGTAAGCGTTTTATTTAGAAATATAGTGAATCAGAATGAAAAGTAGGGGCATGCATGAAACTGATCAGGATTAAGGGCCCGTTTAGATACTTAGAATATCTCAGTATATAATTATAGTGAAAAATTTTGAATTAAGATATTTTATTAAGTTTTGAGAAATGAGAAAGAAAAAGTTAAAAAAAATATTATGAAGTTAAAAAAATTATTTGAATATTATTATTTTTTTGAAATTTAAAAATTAGTATTTTTTGTGTGTTTTGTTTGAGAGTTTGAAAAATTTGTAATAATCAAATAATGATTAGATAAAAAAATTAAAAAATTGAAATGAAAGTGTTTTAAGTGATGTTCGGGAATGAAATATCTAATGTACTTGGTAATAGTTGTATTGCGCAAAGACGTAGTACTATACATGTGTGAAAATGCTTTCATTATATATCTACGCTACACCATGCTATATAATCTCTTTAATTTTTGTGCAACATCTTGAAATATACCGATATTTCTCTTTTCATTCTTTTCTGAAAAAAAAAAAGGTAGAAATTTTGTATAAGAGACGTTGAAAAATATTATACAAAATAAGATCACCAAACGAGAGCACATGCAAATAAGGAATTAAGTACCCTTTATGCTAATCAGATGGAACCTATATATAATATGCCGCCAGAATCGATTGTCTAGCTGACAATATTACAAAGATAAGTACTCTTCAGCTTGTTGGTGGGTAGAAATAGATCATAATTTGGAATACCGGCCGTAGAGATATATATATATATATATATATATATATATATATATATATATAATCTAAACCTAAGGAGACACATGCAATCTGTTAATTTAATTCAAACCAATTCTGTGTATATATACACTTTAAATTCATGTTTTATTTATATTTTCCTTTTTTTCTTTAATGGAAACTTTTGATTAATTACGTGGCGTGGACTGATTGGCCATGAAGCATGAAGTCCTGGTAGTGAAAGAGGTCTGACGCCGACTTACCACCTTCAAATTGTATATCATGTTCGTATCAGTATGTATCTGAATTACGATTATCTTTAAGCACAGTTGTAACGTCATGAATAGCCTTCTACTTGATTTCTAGGTTTGTTCTCTCTACTCTACTCTCTCTCTCTCTCTCTCTATGTATATAACCTTCCGATCTCAGTGAACTTAATTAGTTAACGTTGGTGGTTTCTACCCGTATTTCTGATCATCGACATGAGAGGCCGTAGGCTCCCAAAACCTGGCTCCGGCGGGCAAGAAATACTCCTCTACCACCTTCACAACAAAATAATTTTCGGCCTACCAAACCCTGAAATCGGCGAATGCAACTTATACGGTGAAAAGGAGCCATGGGAGATATGGGATCAGGAGTCCAATAACAACCAGGAAGACCTTCTCGTCTTCACCAAGTTGAAGAAGAAGACTGCCAAGGGCTCACGTGTGGACCGCACGATCGGGACGGGATCGTGGAAAGCCGAGGACGTCGGTGTCGAAATATATTGGAGAGAAAATAGCATTCATGAAGGGATGGCGACGACGCTCTTGGGGATGAAAAAGAGGTTTCATTATAAGGGTCGAAGCAGCTCCGTCGATGATGATCATCTGCGCTGGATCATGTACGAGTATAGCCTTGATGCCGACCGCCATGCACAAGTAAACAGACTTATAAACTATTAATTGCTCCATTATTATAATTAAACTTCTTTTTCTTCCTTTTTCCCTCTTACGATAATAATTTTCGATATTTTATGTGCGTATTTTAGACGTCGATCGTATATATATGATGATTAATATATGTTATACGGAAATATATTATGCTGAGTAATATATATTTATATATATATAAATATTTATAATTAGGTATAGTTCTGTCCTTGTTGCTATGCTTTCAAATCAAAATCGTAGCAGACAATCTCCGATCGATCAATTGTATCTTTCGTTGCTGTTTTTATCATCTTTTAGGATTTTTATCAAGGAAAAAGTACACTTGATCGGTGATTGCTGGTATATATATAAATATATATATTGGACAGCCCCTAACTTAGATATTCTCTATATATCTATTGCAGTGCCAAGACTATGTTATCTGCCGAATGAAAAGGATAGATGATTCAGGAAAGAAGAGCAAATCACGGAAACGGGAAAGCACAGAGATCATGGTGAAAGGCAAGAAGATTTATCAAGGAAATCATGGAGAAGTTGCACAAGTCAACAATGATATTGGAGGTACAACTACGGCCGGAGTAAATTCATCGGAATCACCGATGGGCGGGAATTTTAGCTGCAGTCATATTGTAACTCTGAGAAATACTAATGAATTACAGATGGACATAAAATCATTTGGTGAAGAGCAAACTGGAAATGATCAAGCAGATCAAACTATGGAGGAGCCAGATGATCAGATTGAGATGATTGATACCAAGCGTTTTGTTGACGTTTGGAACGTTAATGGGTGTGAACTGCTCAAAAAATAATAAATGGGACTTTTTTTTCCCTCTTTATGTGCAAATTCATGGGAATTGGACGTACAAATTATGATTATGAATATTGTACAAGAAGTAGAGAATTTACCAAAGTCATATATATATATATATATATATAGCTAGGCTCTTTTTTTAATCCCTGAAATTAAAGCCATTTCAAAAGTAGAATTATTTTTGTCGAGCTTGTATCCTACTCATGGAGCTTGTATCCTACTCATGATCATGATACAGTTAGTTCAGTTATTTTCTGTAAAAATGAATATTTTTTTTTTAAAATGAATATATTTTCTCATAAATAATTATTATCGTCACAAATAATTCATCATAAATAATTTTTTTTCTTGTAGTGATCGCTAATTAAATACTTAGAACAATATGGCTGTAGTTCTCACAAGACGTTAATTGATTCCAATTATAACATTATTGGATTTGGCAAAGCTATATATGTGACCACAATTAATATAGTTCACTTAATTTGCAATGAGGCATATTTGTTAATGAAAAATCCTCCATATAAAAAACGAATTAACTTCATGTTAATTAGGTGGAATTGTATAGTACTGTAAATTAGTTTCCTCATGTGTCGTTGACTGATTGGCCCTGTAAGTCCTAGTACTAATATTCCTAATGTCAAGGGATCAAGATTTTCTATAATCTTTTTTAACTCAGGCAATATTTAAAGAATTATATAGTAATTTTCAATCCAAAGTAAAATTAAAAAAATACAAAAACTTTTATTAAAAAATTATAAGAAATGTCGACAAAATGCGAGTTATCTAGCTCAAAGTGTATGCTCTTAATTATTACCATATAATTATGATCTGAATTATCTTTAATTGCAAGTGTAGTTCAGTAGTGGCAATAAATAGTCTCCTAGTTGCTACGTACTTGTCCTCTCTTTAAAATTAATCTCATAGAATTAGAACGCTGGTGATTTCTACCTACATTTCCGATATGGACTCGATCGGGCTCCATGACACGAGCGAGCAAGAAATGCTCCACCACCTTTACAACAAAGCAACCGGCCGGCCGGCAGATCTTATCATCGGCGAATGCGACCTTTTCGGTGAAAAGGAGCCTTGGGAGATATGGGATCAGGAGTACTCAAACGACGGCCAGCAGGAAGACCTTCTCGTCTTCACAAAATCGAAGAAGAAGGCCGCCGGGGGCTCACGTTTGGACCGCAGGATCGGGACCGGAACTTGGAGAGCCGATGACACCGGCTTCGTTATTGATTCGAACGACGAGAGCAACGGGATGACGCTCACCGGGATGAGACAGAAATTTCACTATGTGGGTCGAAGCAGCTCGATGGAAGATGGGCGCTGGATCATGTACGAGTATAGCCTCCATAACTCCATACCCGTCCATGCAGACGTACGTAAACAAACTAAATTACTGCTCCATGATTAACTTCTTGATCTTTTTTCTTTCTTTTTACGATAATCATTTTCCAATGTTTTATATTCGTATTTTACACGTATAATATTATTAATATAGGTGATGATCATGAATCTTTTTCACTTTCTATCGATTCCGTATTACATGCAACATACAATACTAATATAGGAATTCAGATCAGCTAATTACGAAGAAAATGTTTCTTGGTATTCATTTCTTTCAATTAAAAAAGATGATTCATGATTCCTGGATCAATCATAAATATATAGGATTCCTACTAAACTTTCTGTACCTTTTTTTCCCGCGCGTGTAACTTCTTTCGGAGAAGTTTTCTAAAACATGCATGGACACAAAAGGAGTAATTTACGACAGAAAAATTGAAGCATAGTATTGACGTATCTATGTAAGATTAGCTCACCGATTATTTTTTCAGTTCTTCATAACCTTCAAAGCTTGCTGATAATATGTATCATGATTCATTATAACCAGCTGGTATATATAGGTTAATTCATAGAGTTTGATACGTTTAGTGTTCTTTTTAAATAAAGCTGACATTGAGACGCTGCATGTTTGTTTAATGGATTCATCGTGTGTGTGTGTGTGTGTATATATATATATAGCCGACATTAATCTCCGATCAATCTGTACGTACGTACGTTTCTTTCGATGTTATTGTGTTAATACATGACTCCCTAACATAGATATTCCCATCTATTCCGGCCAGTTTCAAAACTATGTCGTTTGTCGAATTAGAAAGACGGATTTAACAGGAAGGAAGAAGCCGAAATCACAAAATGTTAAGCTGTCTGACAATGATGTGTTTGGAACTGATCTGAGAGAGAGTCCTGAATTGATGGACGCAGAATCATTTGCTGGAGAGTTAACTGGAGATGAAGCAGAAATTATGGAGGAGCCAGAGATTGAGATGATTTATACCAGGCGTTTTGTTGACGTTTGGAACGTTAACGGGTGTGAACTGCTAAAAGATCATGACTTTTTTTTTTGGTGCAAATTCATGGGAATCTGACAAATATTGGTTATGAATATTGGTGTGTAATGAGA
Source organism: Cyclocarya paliurus (assembly GCA_029856935.1). Taxonomy (NCBI): domain Eukaryota; kingdom Viridiplantae; phylum Streptophyta; class Magnoliopsida; order Fagales; family Juglandaceae; genus Cyclocarya; species Cyclocarya paliurus. The sequence goes on from CM056949.1 coordinate 14,776,990, forward strand.
ATTTGTTAGTTCTGGTGGATATGTTAAGGCCTGGTTCTCGTATAGCCGTTACAATTTTTTCAAATTACTTACAAAATATAATAAATAATTTAATTTTTTTAAATCTTAAAATAAAAAAATTATATTCTAACAACATTTTATTTAAATTACAATTTTTATCTCATCTCATCTCATCTATGTAACCAAATGAGCTCTAAGAGAAATTAAAGTTTCAAATTACTTAGTATATAGGCTATAAGAGAATAGAGACAATAATGCCTTGGCAAATATTCATTGTATTCAAACTTAATAATTACAGAGGAACTGTTGTCTTTATATAGACAGGTGGTGCACCACGTAATACTATGGAAGAGAATAAAAGAGAATAATAAGGACAGTTGGTTACAACAGAAATGCTAAATGACAAAAACTTGCAGAACTTTCTAGTGCTGCTGCACTACTGGAGCTGCTGTTGAGATGTGGTCTGTTGTATTCCCTTTTTGAGTGGAGCAGTGTCTTGCTCATGGTTAATAGGCTATATATTTCTCTTTTTTATATTAATCCAGTCTCCATGCAAGTAGTGGCTGTCTAAATTAATATTGGATACTAGCTACATAAAGAGTCGATCATGAATATTGCTAATAGAATTATTGTTTTTTTTTTTTTTTATAACAAGAACATAATATTAATGAAAAAAACATTACAGACAACTATTAAGTCAAATTGCTTGAGAGATAAAGTCTGGAAAACCATTACACCACATCTCAATAGACTTGAAAGAGCAAGCATGTCGGGCTAGTACATGAGCAGCGTCATTTCCAAACCTACTAACATGTTAAATCTGATATTCCTAAAAAATAGCCAATAACTTCTTTGCTTCTTACAATAAGATCCCTAGTATTGAAGAAGAATCTGTTGTAGCTTGTAGCTCTCTTACCATTAATATATCTTCAGGAGCAACAACCTCAAATTCAGCTTTGCTAGTAGCCATAGGAGTTTCACCTTTAGCATCTCTGAGTATAGCTCCAATCCCAAGTTTGTGTTGATCTCTAAACATAGCCCCATTCACATTAAGATTCAAAAAATTAGTAGGAGGTGGTTTCCAACTACAGTACTTCTTAACCTTTGCAAGAGACTTTGGCCTTATATCTGTGTGCATCCTCTAAAGAGATAAAGCATGCTCAACAACCTGCCTTGGCTCAAGTGTCACCTGTTCATGCAATTTCTTATTCCCCCCTATACCAAAATCTCCAAGCTATTAAGAAAAAAGTAGTCAAAGCCACTATTTTACCAAGAGTTTTAACTCGCATAGCAACCTCTAAAATTGGGTTATTTCTTTCCACATCTTGCATAATAGGCAGAAAAATACCCCACTGATCTTTTATGGATGGACAATTAAGCAAAACACGAGTCAAGTCTTCACTTCCAGCATTACAGAAACAACACACCTCTTCATTAATAATTTATTTTTATTTCTAGATTATTTTGTGTTGGTAAACCATCTTTACAAGCTCTCCATGCAAAGACCTTAATTTTGTTTGGAACTTACATCTGCCAAATAGTCTTCCACAGAACTTGTTGTGTGCTGGCATTCAAACATTCACCTGAGATTTTCTATAATTCGTGCTTTATCAACCTATAAGCACTTCTCACACTGAATAGACCATTCTTTTGTTAGATCCAAGTCCACCTGGTGAGTACCTAGGCAAATTAGTATTTTTAGAATCTTAGAGGCAATATTTGGATTGAATAAAACTCTTACTTTTGCTACATTCCACCAATTAATATTATTGTCCAATAAACTATCCACTGTTTCCTCCACATTTATTGAACTTTATCAGGATTGTCCAAAGTAACATTACTGAAACCTAGAATCCAAGGCTCAGTTCAAAACTTAGCAGTTCTCCCATCACGACCAATTCTCCATCTACAACCTTTAAGCAGCCAAGATTTTGCTTCCCAAATTCCTCTCCAAGTGTAATTCCTCTCCAAGTGTAGGAAGGGTTACCCCCCAATTTTGAGATAAAGAAATTTTTCATAGGAAAGTATCTAGCCTTAAAGATTTTGTCAAGTAGTTAGTTTTTAGCATTAGGAATTCTCCATCTCTATTTAGCAAGTAAGGCTAGATTGAAAGATCCCAAATCTTTGAAACCAAGTCCACATTTAGCTTTAGACTCACATTTTCTCTCAGCTAATCCAATGTATCTTCCTCTCATTCTTCTTCTGACCACACCAAATCTAGCTATCATGGATTTCAAATATGAACATAGTGTACCAGGTAATAAGAAGAAATATTGTTTAATTTCCAGTAAATCATCATATTTTATTAAAAAACAAATTAACGTGATCAGAAAGACCTCAAATAGTTGATCAGCAATTAGTTGTGGAATTTTGATCCTAAAAAGTTTATGCTTGAATACTTTTAAAACTTAAAAAGTGTAAAGAAATTAATAGACTCGTGAAGTTCAATGGACAAAATTTAATATTCCTAAAATGAAATAGTACTATTCATATTTCTGTCTAATGAGACAATTGGCTATTGATTAATTCATCTTCAGATCTACACCCTTATAAGTCTTCACTTTCAAACTCCAAATTGTAGACCAAATCTCAACTACGCAGACCCAACTACAAAAGAAAAAAAAAATCCATATATCTACGCATGTGTAAATGATCTCCTTGCCTGCGACCACGGCTAGCTCATGGGTGGATCAGGAGAACAATAAAAAATAGAAAGTGGAATGGTTATAATACCACCCTAAGCTTGGGGCCATGGGGGCCTAACAAGTCACTTAAGGATTAAACACCCCCTTACCCAATAGGACTCAAGTCAGTCATTAAGGGGAATGTCCGCCCATTTATCCCTGGACCATTAGGATATTCACTCATTCGAAATAAGTGGATAGCTCGAAGGAACCAGAATTCAAATGTCAAATGGTAGGCAAGATAATTAATCTAGGGGATCTCAAGAAGATAAGCTCTCTATTTAAAGGATCTAGGTACGCAAATGAAGATCTGGAATATTTTAGCTTTAAAACTACTCATACCATTACGGACTTAGGCATTGGAAGGTCCCCTTTCAACCCCCAAGCCCTTTTACTCTTTGGTTGCAGGAGGTCAAGAGTGCGTCGTAGTGAAACACGTCTTCAACACTTGGTATCGTTTGTGGGATATTCAGTTATCTTGCAATCAGCATGCCTTTCACATGCCCACCACCACTCGATTTCAGGTAACTAGAGATCAAGAGGAGACGTCGAGAAACATGGAGGGAAGAGTTGTGAAAATGGAAGAAATAGTGAGGAGGCTCACCACCGAGGTCGAATCATTACGAAAGGAGAATGAGGTTCTCAAGGCAAAGAATGAGCCATTAAGAGAAGACATGACGCCCAATCAAGCTAATAGGGTGGAGATGGAGGCTCACAGTGCGAGCACGAGCAAAGACCCACAGAAGAATGAGGAAACAAAGTAGATACACCATGATTTGCATAGCCTGATAGATAAATACGAGGAAATGGCCAAAAAGAACCTTGTCCTTTGTTGATCAGCTGCTGACTAGTACCAACTTACCATACACCTTGGAGATCATGAGGATACCGCTCTCACCACAATTCATGGTCCTGTCGATAAACATGTACGATAATTCCAAGGACCTAGTGGAACACTTGGAGACCTTTAAGGCCCACTTGACTCAACATGGATTCCTAAGAGAGATCGCATGTAGAGTTTTTCCTTTAACTTTAAAGGGAGTAGCCAGGGGATGGTTCGGATCACTGCAGCCAAGCTCTATTGAGAATTTTGAAGAACTAGGTAGGAATTCATTACTCAGTTTATGTCTAGCCAACGGCGGTGATGGCTAGTGGCATACCTATTGATGGTAAAGCAAAAGAAGGACAAGAGTTTGAAAGCATGTTTGGCATGATTCAATAAGGAAAGAATGACTGTTGACGACCAAGACGAGAAGATCATATTGGCAGCGCTACTCGGTGGGATTTGGCCAAGGAGTCCTTTCATGATCGAGTTAGCAAGGAAAACCTCATCCACTCGGTAAAAATTTATGGATCGAGCGGATGATTTTGTAAATGCCGAAGATACGTTGATTGCCCTCACCGCCAGGCCAGGACGAAAGGAGGAGAGACATCGAACGAAGTACCTAGGAAGACCCAAGAAAGCAGTCTAAGGCCAAGAAAGAATCAGTACTAGAGAAAATGAGAAACGCTCACGGGATGATACAACAGTAGCCATGTACACTATTCTAGTGTGCAGGGCCAAGGCAAAACGAAGGAAACTAGGCATGATGAAGATCGCGGGCGGCGGACACAAAGGTATTGTACGTACCACAAGGCAAATGGCTATCGGACCGAGGATTGTCATATGCTCAAACAAAAAAAATGAAGAATTGAAGGGTAGTGAAGAGCTAGAATGCATTGTTGTCGAAAATGCTTCTCCACCACGACGTTCAAATGCCATGAGACAGGAGCGTAAGCTTAGACAGAGTGAGAGCTCGAGAAAACAAGATTCACCTAAGAGGGAGAGGAGATCATAGGAACTGAGAAATCACCGACCTAGGCCAGATACAAATTAGGGGAATCCGCCTGTGGGAGAGATTCGTACCATAGCCAGGGGTTATGGCATTATGCAGGAGGTGGCCCAACCTCATTAGGAAGAAAGACCTATGCAAGATGGGCAATGTATGAAAAAATTTACAGCATGGAGAGGCTTGCTAAACAAGCGTGGGTATAGGTCGTGCCCCCAATTTATTTTAGCGATGAAGACTCCCGATGAGTGGTATACCCACATGATGACACATTGGTGGTAACAATGTTGATAGTAAATTACACAATGAGGAGGATATTGATAGATAATGGAAGTTCGGCAGATATCCTATTATGGGATGTTTTCACAAAGATGGGATTAAGTGTGAGTCAATTTCACCCAGCACCAACCCATGGGGTCCATTACACTACCTGTGTCGATGGGAACTGACCCTTACCTCACCTCCACGCTAATTGAGTCTTAGTGGTAAGAATGCAATCAACGTATAATGCCATTATAGGCCAGCCAACATTGAACACCTTGAGAACGATCACGTCCAATTATCATATGAAAAAGAAGTTTCCCACGAAAGTGGGAATTGGCGAAATATGTGGTGAACAGGCACTTGCCCGGGAGTGCTATGTACAAGAACTGAAAAAATGAGAGTATGATGTAAAAATAGTAGAGCCATAAGAATACGGTGATGGGACCTACCCACCGCCTGAAGTTTTGTTGATGGAAGTATAAATAAGGGACGAGAAACGTTCAGACAATGAGAGGTTGATGAGCCATTGGAACTCATGCCCTTTGATCCAACTTAGCTGGACAACCATGTAAGGATCAAAACTTCAATGGCGAGGGAGGAAAGGACGAGCCTAATATAGCTCCTCTTGCAATACAAAGACATCTTTGCATGGAATCATCAAGATATGCCAGAAATCAGCAAAGAGGTGATAGAGTGCTAACTAAACGTTAACCAGGACACAAGGCCTGTTACGCAGAAGAAGAGGAATTTCAGCACCGAGAAGTACAAAGCGATTGCAGAAGAAGTAGATCGATTGTTGGTAGCAGGATTTATAAGGAAAAATCAGTACCTAGAATGGTATCGAATGTCGTCTTGGTAAATAAGTCCAACGGCAAGTGGCGAATATGCATAGACTTCACTGACCTCAACAAAGCATGCCCAAAAAATAGATTCCCTCTCCCCAAGATAGATCTAATAGTCAATGCCACATCAGGTCACAATGTGTTGAGTTTCATAGACGCCAATTATGTGTACAACCAAATCAAAATGGGCCACTCTAAACAGGAAAAATGGCCTTTATAACCAACGGGGGCCTGTACTATTGCACGGTCATGCCTTTCGGACTGAAGAATGCAAGAGCTACCTACCAAAAAGGTTGGTCAACAAAATGTTCAAGAATCAGATAGGCTGAAACATGGAGGTGTATGTGGACGACCTTTTGGTAAAGAGTATGGAGTTTAGGCAACATTTGGAAGACTTGAAGGAAGCTTTTGGTGTGCTGCGGCAATACAAAATGAGGCTCAACCCAGCTAAGTGCGCGTTTGGGGTTCAATCAGGCAAGTTCTTAGACTTCATGGTGTCTGAGAGAGGCATCGAAGCAAATCCCAAGAAACACAAAGAATCATTGAAATGAAATCGCCCACGACTCTTAATGAGGTCCAAAAACTAGCAGGAAGAATAGCGGCACTTAGCAGGTTCGTGTCCTGCTCAACAAACAAATACATCCTTTTTTCCAAGTATTAAAGAAGGCTCAAGAATGGGATGCATGATGTGAGGAAGCATTTGCAGAGTTGAAAGAATACCTAACCCACCCACCGCTACTTAGTCAAACCAAGCAGGGGGAACCCTTGTCACTATATCTGGTCGCCACCCTAGATGTGGTTTTTGCCATTCTAATCAGAGATGAGGGTAAGGAGCAAAAGCTGCCAAAGGACAAGTCTTGGCCGATTTTGTTGCGGAGCTAACGAACTTCCCTGAGGAGACACCAAAGACGCCCGAGAAAGAACCATGGCTAGTGCATGTTGATGGCTCATGCTATCGGGCAGGAGGAGGCATAGGCGTCCACATGATAACAGACGACAACACGGATTCATTTCACGCTGTCCAATTGAACTTCAAGGTGACAAACAAAGAAGCGGAGTACGAGGCAGTGCTCATGGGGCTGGCCGTAGCTAAAACATTAGGGGGGAGGTCAATAGCAATTAAAGTGGACTCCTCTGTGGTGATTGGCCAAATCACGGGAGAATATTCGACAAAGGGACCGAAGCTAATAAGGTACCTCCATCATGTCCAAGAGAAATCCCGTTAGTTCCAGTATTTTCAGATCGAACAAATTCCCAGAGGGGACAATTGGAAGGCGAATCGACTGGAGCTAGCGGCATCGGCAGGGTAGGAGCAGGTGTTGCCATGTGAAGTAACCCTCAAGACAATAGACACAGCAGCAATAGGGGAAGAAGTTATGGGATCGATGGAAGCTTGTCATAGGAAGTAACCCTCAAGATAGTACTCTTGGTTTCTTTGTTCTTATTTAACTTGACTCAAACAATAGTAAGTTATATTCACACTCCAAAAATTAATTGAAGTCGTTCTCAGGAATAAAACAAAGGAATAAAGTCTTCAATTGCAAATGTTCATATTGCTCTACAAAACTAAGAAGTGCCAAAACACACAATTACTAAGAGGTAGCTTTCCTGAAATTTAAACATAATAAAAAATGCTAAAAATAAAACATCAAGGAAGATGAGGAGGGGGAAAGGCATCTGGCATCACATCTCGTCTGATAGAGTCAAAGTAATGGTAGGCGGCGGGACTAGCTCTTATCTCCCTCAACTTCAAGTTGCAAAGGTTTGTCTCAAGATGTTCAAGTAAAAGCTGCCGTAGTTTCTTAATACCAAGTTTTAAACCAAGGCCAAAACCATGATCTCGAATTGAGTGGGCAGATTTAATCTGAGGAATAAGGCGATCGATCTGCTCCTACAAGCGGCCCAGCTCCTGATTCAGCTTGGATACTTTCTTTTCTAAAGCAGCCATGGTTTTCTTGTTAGTCTCCCAGCTCTGGTTTAGAGTCAAGAGATTGCGATCGTGCTCTTTAAGAGTACTCTTGGCTACGGCCAAATTCTGCTTTGCCTTAACCTTCTCGCCTTGAGCTATGCTCAGCCGGATATTGGTTTCTTTTCGTTACTCCTCAAAGGCAGCTAGGCATGCAAGGCAGTCAGTTTTCGCCATTCACATTTCCTCCACTTCCCTTTCCACCCCACTTAGGCAGGTGGCCAAGCTGCTTCATTCGGCCTCTCTATCGGCGTCATTAGCCTTGTACAATGCAGCTTCTCCCAATGCACTCTCCAACTAGGATTGGAGGGAGGCAATCTGTTCTCGATAGGTAGCTTCAACTCGGGAGAGCTCCCTTGCTAGTTTCTCTTTCTCCTCCCAAGCAGAAACAACAACCCTATGGGCTTTACCGATGAACAAATGCATGGAATCATTTTCTTCCTTGAGCTCCATACTATCTTCCACCAGCACCGCAACCAAATTGTCAACTCCCTGCAAAAGAGAGAGAGAGAGAGTAAAGCTTACATGCGAGAGAATGCTATGTAAGTGAGGACGGTAGAGCGGAATGCCTTATCACGGCGTGATCTGAAAGCTTGAGAGGAGTCATCAGGCTAAGAAAAGGAAGCATCATGCCAAGCACTAAGAATCTGGAAGGCAATTCCAGCAACACCCTTCGGGGTCAATGATTCCCGAGTAGAGGGAGGCGACAGGTCTCTGGTCACCTGAGCTAATGTCCCAACTGTTTGGTCAGCTAAGAGAACGATGACATACTCCTGGAATGGAGACTTGCTGGGATGTTCAGCCTGACAATCACAGACAAGAAAGGTGGGAGAGGTTCCCCACCCCTTTTCGAAAAAGTGTTGAAGGGCGAGGAAGGAATCGACACCTTGCTCCTGCTAGCGAAGGACAAGTTCGGGAATACAAATGGCAACTCAAGACCCCACCCGAAGCCATTGAGGCAGTAGGAGATGGCTCACCAGCATCTCTGGGATGAAACGAGTCCCCAAACTCATTTAGCAAGGAAGGAAGGTCACCAATAGGAGGTTTAGTGAGAAAATATGGGCTCATGATAGAGATAAGATCATCCCCCTCTTGGGGAGGGGCATCCTCAGGAGTGACTACTCGCCCATAAGGCTCAACCCCTTTTAAAGAAAGGGCTTCTAACCTCAGGGTCTCCTCAGCTTCCAGAATAAAGTCCAGCTCGGCATCTGCCTCGTCAATGTTGGTGTCTAGCGAATTGGATCAGGGTAATGGAGGGTTCCTAGACTCCTCCCCTGTGCTCATCATGGGAGAGGGGGGGGGGGTGGAACACCCTTGGAAGAGCTGGGGCATCCAATGACTTCATCGCGAGGCGAGCTTTCTTTTTCTTTCTCCCTACCTTAGGGGTGGTCCCTTTTTTAAATTCCCTTGCTGGCGATCGGGCACCAAGGATCTCACGACCAAGCACATGGGCTCGGCTAGGTACCATCAAGAATTTATCAATATTGGTGGGCGTCAAGAGGGCATCAGACCATATGGACCTAAGGTTAGCCATCGCCCAAGATTGAACCAAGCGAATATGAGCTTCTTCTCGGGGAGACAACAAAACCTTAAGGTCATGTTTGTTGGGAACGAGCGATCAATAAACTCGAATAGGGAATTCTCGGTGTGAGACCTCATCCCTCGGAAATTCCCACCCCCTTCCCGAAACAAAGAAAAATTTCTTTTGCCAATCCTTGGCGTGTGAATACTTACGCTCAAGCTGCACCAGTTTACTATAAGATCTAAAACTGCATAAATTTCCATCTAAACGCCTAAACTCGTGGAGGCAGAGAAATTTCTGAGCACTAAGGTCGAGATAATCATCACTGATGGCCTCCAGGACCTGCCGCCACATAACGCAGCATGTCATCAAAATATACCGGGGATTGGGCACCAATTGGGTTGATGCAAGGCCTAAGACGTCTTAGACATCACGAACAGACCGAACGAAGGGCAGACGGAGCCCCATTGAAAACATAGCTAGGAAAAGAACGATGAAGATAGCCATACCTCTAGCGTCAACGGCCCCTTGCTGTTGGTCAAACAAAAACAGCCCCACTGAATTGAGGATGTTGAAGTGATCTCGTGCACCGTCCAGTTCGCGATGGGAGAGGTTGGAACCAGGAACATCCCTTTCGACGTTTGGGTTAGTCGTAGCTCCTTCATGATAAACATAAGGCTCGCGGGGTTGGGAAGAACCATTGCCCCGAGAGGGTCCTGCACCTTGGTCCTTGCCGGAAGCCATGGAAACGCTGAGAGTAGAGGAAAGTAATGCATGTAGAAGGAGGAGAAGGTTGGAAGGCATGAAGGTTTCGGGATGCAAAAGAATATGAAACTTGCACAAGAAGACAGTAAGTGAAGGAAAAGAAAAACAAATGGCAAGGGACAATAAACATTGGTGGTATTTGATAAAGAGGAATGCATATCGGCTTCTGATAGGCACCCTGGGGAAACATCAAAGCAGAACCCCAAGCATCACCCTAAACAAAACAAATTGCGCATGGCAGGGACTCGCGGAGTAACTGGTGGATGGGGGCTTTGGCCCAACTCGCAAGGCCCAACACTTTATGGTTTTAAAAGCCCACTGCATGGCACAAGATGAAGCTTCGCGGGGTAATTGGAGGGGCACGAATTAAGTTAACCGAAAGGGCTCAAAGATACTTAATATAAAATTCTCATCACACCATATGTAATGCGATTTTGTGGGGTAACTGGAACGACTATAACACCACTCTGGGCTTGGGGCCATAGGGGCCCAACAAGTCACTTAAGGCCTAAACACCCCCTGACCCAATAGGACTCAGGTTAGTCATTAAAGGGAATGCTCGCCCATTTATCCCGGGACCATTAGAATATTCACTCATTCGAAATAAGTGGATAGCTCGAAGGAACCAAAATTCAAATTTCAAATAGTAGGCAAGGCAGTTAATCTAGGACATCTTAAGAAGATAAGCTCTCTATTTAAAGGATCCAGGTATGCAAATGAAGATCTAGAATATTTTATCTCTTAAACTACTCATATTATTACTGATTTAGGCATCAAATGGTCTCCTTTCAACCCCCAAGCCCTCTTATTCTTTGGTTGCAGGAGGTCAGGAGTGCGTAGCAGTGAAACACGTTTTCAACAGAAAGAATAAGAAAAGAAGTAGGAGAAGATAAAAAGAGATGAAGACGAAGAAGATGATGAATGGAGGGGGAGGATATGAAAGAGGTGTGAGCAGTGGCGGCTCAATATAAACTAAGGGTAGTGATAGGGTTACTACCCTATTACTACCCAAGTGTATTTTTATTTTATTTTATTTTATTAACATTTTTCTTTTAAGTATTTTTTTAATAACCTTAATCATTAAGAAAAAATTAAAAAAATATATAACTTTATTAATACTCACTTCCTTAATCATTAAGTAAAATAAAAAATTTAAAAAAATAAAATACAAAAAGAGTAGTAGTAAGATAGTAACCCTATCATTCTTCATAAACTAAGGCCTAAGGCAAGTAATTTCTAATTTTAATATAATAAAATCTAAATTATTATTTTTTAATTTTTTTTAAATTTCAATAAAATAAAGTTTTATTTAAAATATTTAAATAAAAGTTTTAAATTTGTATTTAATACAATAATTTAAAATGAGGCCTTTTTATAATTTAAAATAGAGTTTTGCTGCACAACTTTCACCACACTCCACACTCCACATTTTTTTAAATTTTAAAATTTTTTTAAAATTTTTTTTAAAATTTATTCTTTTTAAACTATTTCAAATTTTTTATTCATTATTCATATAATAAATATTTGATAAAAAAAAATAAATAAAAAAATATGATGTTTAGAAGTTCTGTGAATAGTAAAAAGTCATGGAAATTTTTCGTTTAAAATAACTTTTTAATTCGAACCCAATTTCACAAATCCAAATGCAAAATGCATCTCTGAAAAGTTTTCATCTAACTAACTGCATAAAACTCAATAGAAAACATGTATCTATAAAAAGTAAGATGAATTTGGCAAACTCGAATTTGACTTAATTTATTTACTAATTACTTGTTCGTGAACAAAAGTTTTCAAATGATACAATTTGTATAAAATTTTAATAATAAACTTGTATAAGCTTGTACAAAGTAGAACTTCCTATTTAATATTTAAACATATCTTAAATATAAAAAGATTAGAGGAAATTACTCTATTAATACTATATATGTTTAAATTATTTATGAATATAATAATTAATATATAATTTATATAAAAATATTTACAAAAAATTACATTTGGTGTCGTTTGGATTTAGAGATGATTTGAGATGATTTGTAAATAATAGAATAAAATATTTTTAGAATATCATTTTTAATATTATTATTATTTTAAGATTTGAAAAAGTTGAATTGTTTATTATATTTTATGTGAAAATTTAAAAAAATTGTAATAATAAAATGAAAAGGTTGAATTGTTTATTATATTTTGTATGAGAATTTGAAAAAGTTATTTTGGGATTTGAAAAAAAAATTATTATATTTTGTGGAGGAATTTAAAAAAATTATAATGATGAAAATGAGATGAGTTGAGATGGATTGAGGAGAATTATGAATTCAAACGAGATTAGGCTTGGTTTGGATAGTGAAAGTATTTGAGAATGTTTGTGAATAGTAATAAAAAGTAGATAAAAAGTAATAATAGACTATTAAATAGTAATAAAAAGTAGGTAAAAAATAAGGAATAATAGTAAAAGTAAGTAAAAATTAATAATAAAATAAAAAATAATAGTAAGAATGTTTGAGAGTACCTCATAGTACTTTGACACCCAAACATATTACTCTTTGGAGCTCATTAAATAAATAAATGAAATTAAAATTAAACAAAATGAACAATCTACTAGATGCAAATTGGCGTGAAGGAAAGCAAGCAGGGACCTGGGGAGAGGGTGCAAAACAGACAACTCATCTCGGCAACCAAAACTCCTTTTTGCCATTTCTCTTCATTTCATTAGCAACCGAAACTTTTGTAATTTCGGCCTTAGCCATCGCCAATGGAAGAGCAAGACTCAGCTGCGCGTCCTGGGACCAAAGCTAAGGATTTTGGAAAATTGAAACACGGGTAAAATTGATCAAAACCCTTTAGTTTCTTTGTTTTTTACCTTGCTTTTTGTACCTTTTTTCTTTTTTGGTATTTGGGGGATTCTTGATGCTGTGGAAGCGCGCGCGCGTGTTTTGGTGTTAGGTGCGAGCACTATCGGAGACGATGCAAGATTCGAGCCCCATGCTGCAACCAGCTTTTCCCGTGCCGCCATTACCACAACGAGGCCGCGGTCTCTCTCTCTCTCGTCTTTGCTTGTATATACATTTCTTTGTGACTAATTTTCTAAATGTATATCTTGCGAATTTTCTCATAGGGGCGTTTTCCCTGCTTACTTTTTATTTATTTATTTTTTTTGTGTGACTTCAGAGCTCCCTGAGCAACCCTAATGATCGTCATGAGTTGGTCAGGCAAGATGTCAAGCAAGTAGGTTCAATTGCCAACTCTGTCTCTCTTTCATATAAACAGAGAATGTTTGACATGTCTATTTGTATGTCAACTTGTTTATTTATGATGGGGTTGATTTTTCTTTTTAACGAAAATGGTTTTGGAATTTGAGGTTTCAGGTTTTATGTTTGATTTGCAATACCGAGCAGCAGGTTTGGCTTTTCGTTTGGGATGGTATTTCTTCTATTGTATGTTAAACTTGTTATATGGCTCAAATGGGTTCATGGGATATTTTGTCTTTGTTGCAGGTTGCTCGGGTATGTTCTAACTGTGGTGTGAACATGGGAGAATACTTTTGCGACATGTGCAAATTCTATGACGACGAAGTAAGATGGTTATTAGTTATTTGGTCAAAGCAGACTCAAGTTTCTAAATATTTAAATGGTGTTAATAATGTTCAGCATTAGTTGCTATGTAATGTTTCTATCTTTGCAGACCGAGAAGGGGCAGTTTCACTGTCAACAATGTGGGATATGTAGGTGAGCATTATGATTAAATTAATCTCATATCTACTATGAATCTATAGTCAGTTTTATTTCTGGACAAACATCTTGCGTTATTTCAATTGTTCTTGTGATCTAAGCTTTTCTTTCCAGAGTTGGTGGTCGTGAAAACTTCTTTCACTGTAAGAAGTGTGGTATGCAAACTTCTTACCTTGCTGTTCTTTTTATATAGTGGTTTATTAACTTAATATATTGAGTGGGTTTGTTTCATTTTCTGTTATTTGTACTTTCATTTTATATATATATATACATATGAGATTATGGTTGTTATTCTTAATATTTGATTATTGTATTGCTGGGTTTCTTTGAAGTTAAGAGTGTTATTGTTGATCTATTGATTAAAAACCTTTCATATCCTGAGGCCTGATAGAATTTTAACTATTGAAATTGGCAATCATTCTGGTAATATAATTAGTTATGCACAGTTTTTCTTGCACAAAAAAAAAAAAAAAAAGTATTTATACACAGTTGGAGGATTTTCATGCCACAATAATTTCACACATCATTACTCATAAAGAAATATATTTTCACACATCATTAAGAAAGCAAAACTATGTTTAATGTTCATTTCAGATAAACAGAGACAGTAGGCAAGGGGATCCTCTTTTTGTTACAAGGGACTTATAGTTCTTAGAAATGACTATTTAGTCTGCCAAATAGGGTGCAGATTTGGAGAAACTTAGGATAGGTAGGGTAAAAAAGTTGGGTTGTAGTCTGCGTGAAGGTTTTTTTGATAGTATATATACTCATTGATTTGCCACTATGACATGAAAATCTTTATTTGCTTTTACAATCTGGAGAGATGAGATTGATTGGGGCTGAAATGATGATGGGTGAGAGTTGAGAGGGATGAATGATGTGCCAAATTTTCATGTTTGGCACTTTGTTCAAATGTTGGGCTGTTTTCTGTTATCAATGAACGCGTGATTCTTTGCTTATATTATACATTAATTTACATCTGCTATTTTCTAGCTATTAGTTGAATTTTTAGTTATTGTGGTATTGAGCACAGGATCTTGCTATCCAGTGGGCATTCTTGATAATCACTCATGTGTGGAGAACTCCATGAAGAATTTCTGCCCTGTTTGTTATGAGGTTCATGCTTTGAGTCTCGACTTTTTTTAAAGTTAAAAAGAGTTTTCTGTTCTAACAAGTTGCTTTTATGCTGACAGTATCTTTTTGACTCGATCAAAGCCACCAGAATTTTGAAGTGTGGACACACGATGCATATGGACTGCTTTGATGACATGAAAAAACAGAATATGTTAAGTTCAGCTAATTTTGAAATTATTCATTCATTTCTGTGTTTTTTTGTATTAAAATAATTATTTTTAATTTTTACTATGTGATGGATTTATCACATAGGTATCGATGTCCTATATGCTCCAAGACAATGGGTGATATATCTGTTTTCTGGAAATTGTTAGACGAGGAGGTATGGGGATTTTGTTTTTATATAATTGCCATAAAAACTGAAAAAGTATCTTTCATTTTTCTGTTCATTTGTATTGAGTCTTGTTCGTTACATAAATCTGGTCAACAGTTGACTGTGATTTTAGTTTAGATTCTGCATGCCTGTCCATAGTGGGAATATGTTTCTATGGCAGCTACAAGTTTTAAAGTTCATGTTATATGAAACCACCAAACCACCAGTTTCTTAGTTTTGTTGGAGTTGTTATGCAACACTACACGGTATGCTTTGTGATGTTCAATACTTTCTCAGAAAGATTAGAAAAAAGTGATATAAACAAATGTGTATGATTGTATTTTTCCCGAACATAGACAAGATTGTTTTGAAGATTGTTTGTTGATTAAAGGTCCATGTTGGACTTTTTATCTTATTATTTATTTGGGTTTAAGGCTTAGTTTCAGCTGAGTTAAGTTGAGAAGCCTCTTTCTCTTTCTTTTTGAGGGTATTGTTATACTATTGTCAGTTTTCTCATTAACACGGGTTGCACCTTCGTGACTTTGTATCTTAGAAAAGTATTTCTTCTATACCTACATCCTCCCATGCATAGCCACTATTTCCCAGACATCTCTTGCATCAATTTATTAACAAACACACGAGCCAGAATATCTGGCACCATTTCGGTTTAAGGTTTAGTTTTAGCTAAGCTAAGTTGAGCAGCCAGTTTCTCTTTCTTTTTTGGAGTATTGTTATACTATTGACAATTTTGTCATGTACAGAGGTTGCACCTCCGTGCAATTTGTATCTTAGAAAAGGAAAGCCTGTTTCACTTTCTTTTTTGGGGTATTGTTATGCTATTGTCAATTTTCTCATTTACATGGGTTGCGCCTCAGTGCACTTTGTATCTTAGAAAAGGATGAAAGAAATCAAAAGGTGCCAGATATTCTGGGTAGTGTGTTTGTCAATAAATTGACGCAAGAGATGTCTGCAAAATAGTGGCTATGCATGAGAGGGTGTAGCTAGGGAAGAAAACAGGACTAATAAGCAACAGCATTAAAACTTTGTTAATCAAATTTACACAATAGCCTGAGTACAAAGATTTTATTTTTTCTATGGCCACAATACTTGTGCTCTATGTTTTAATTTGGATAATCACTTTGTTTTATTCAATTATCCTAGCTAGTTTCTTAGCTTCTAGGCTCAGAGATTGTTTGATAAGGTTCAGAGTTATTTAGTGGTATATTTTGGATATGCAGTCTCTGACATGCAATTTCCCTTTGATAATCCGGCTTAAGATTGCTAATCCCTGCCCAAATCCCACAGAATCGCTTGCTTCTCTAAATGATCCAAAATGTCTCTAAATTATCAGCAGAGCAGATATAAAAGAATTCTCTAAAGTAGGCATTTATTTGGAAATGAGCTGTATAGAACAACTGCAAACTGCAATGTTCTGTGTTAAGAAACTGTGATACCAGATCTTTTTTCTTAATTAAGTTGGGAGTTAGATTATCCCTTTTCTATTAGAAGGCAACATGTTTGGATTCTAGAATACATATGGATATCTACACCAATTAAGGTTTACTGGGTAAAATGAAAAGTGATTGTCTTGACCTTGAACATTCCTTTAGGGTCATTAAGTGAGATAGTGTTGAAGCTTTCCTGCTTGGCTAATTTGTTTTCATAAATGACAGGAGCCCTGAGTGACATCCTAATTTCTCATTCTCTCTCATTTTAAGATTTGGTATTTAGATTCCATGATCCTATAATGAATCTATCAATCCAAGTTGATGGACATGACTTTTAGAAAAATTAGCTACATCCTGCTAATTTTACCGAGGTTGTGGTTAAAATGGGATAGATTTTTGAAAGTCAAAGCTAAAAAAGCCTGTTCTATGTAGCTTGGCTTGTTTACTAGGCTGCTGGTGATAGCCTGGATGTTGTGGGTATGTGTGCCTTTGCACTTGTTGTGTATATGTGTGCTTATGTCGAGAAGTATATTATAGTTTATTTACAGTTGATTTAGTAAATATCATTTCATAATGTTTTCTGCTTGCGATGAGTATTTCCTGTACTTGCATTTTATACGAAGTGGTTATATTCTTATATGATTATGTACCTCTGATAGATAGAAGCTACTGCCATGCCCGAGGAATACCAATATGAGGTAGTTTCTTCATCCATCCTCTTTTAGCTTGCTCTTATGCACACTATCTCCATGCCTGTATGATTTTATGCATCAATTTCCACGTTAATTTTAGACTTAGTTTGGATGAAAACCTTAGGAAGAGTGTTTTTTAAAGCCCATTAAAAATCATTCAGATTGGTTTGTTATGTGAAATTTTGGGCTAAGAATTTTGCCATTTGGAACATATATTAACACTTTTCCCATCTCAGAGGTGGTCTTTGCTTTTCTCATTAATGATCACTACAAGGGTGATCATGTCAACCATCTTGCCCTATGCCTACTGGTCATTTCTTTTCAGAAGAACAGAGTACGCTTAAACTGGAATTCAACGTAGACACAACTTTGTATCCATGCTCTCCATGCTTAATTTTGAGCATCCATTACACCTGAAAATGGCAATTAGTGTTATTCTAAAGAAGGGGAGGGGGCTGAGAAAAGCATGTTTGGAACCCTTTCCTCTGAATTTCATTACATTGCTGTAGAGAAATTTGGAAGGTGCATCCATGACTATACTTCCAAAAGGTTTTCCAGGTTGATTATTCTTGTGCCTTGCATTAATCTGATATAGAAAAAGGAGCTTAAGTGCGTAGAGGACTAAAAACACTACAGTGATCGACGACCTTTGATCACAATGTTACTTGTGTATACTTGTGTGACAATACTCATTCCTCTTTCTAAAAGAGATGGAAATTTGTGTGATGTTGCTTACCCTGTTCCTCTTCATTCCTAATCTGTAATGTACTGAAAGTCAATATGCATACCCTTGTGGCGGCTAGTTTGATCTGACTATTGCAAAGCAATTTGGTCTACTAAAAGTATCTGAGTTTCAGGGGCATTTTTCAGGTTTCAATTCTTTGCAATGATTGCAACAATACTGGCAAAGCTTGCTTTCACATTTTAGGGCACAAGTGCCATCACTGCAATTCATACAACACTCGCAGGCTTTCAGCACCAGACAATTGCTGAGATATCAGCTGACTAAAAAAGTTGATTACCAAACAATATACATTAGGCTATCATACACCTTAGAACTTTTGACAGATCTGCCGATTGTCTCTGTAAAAAATTCCTCTTTAGCAAGTTATACTAAGCCAATGGTATTCCTTCGCCATAAGTGAAGACAAGGGGTACCGTCCTTTTTTAAAAAATAAAATAAAATACTAAGCCAATGTTATGCTTTGTAATGTTATTTTGTTTCGAATTTTCAGTTTTTTCTTTTCCACATGACATACATGAGAGAGAAGTTCTACAGTCACAAAAATATCCCACAAAATTAAACTCACAAAATGAGATGGTTTTGTATAATATGTTAAATTTACTTCATAATAAAAATATCTTTATAATCTAACATACTACACCAAGGTATGTCAGTTTGTGGATTTATTTTTATAAAATATTTTTATAATTAAAGCATTTTCCTACATGTGATATGAATTGCCATAAAAGGCTTTCTCGAGAATGAGAGACATCACTTCAGACATTCTATACCTCGTTTGGATTACAAGATGATCTCATCTCATCACCTCTTATCTCAATATCCAAGCACCACAAATACATATAATTTGAAATTTGAAATTTTCAACTTTTTAATTTAATCATTATATAATCATTACAACTTTTCTAAACTTTCAAATAAAATATAAAAAATGATTCAATTTTTTTATATTTCAAAATAAAAATTATATTAAAAAATTATATTTTAACAATATTTTAACTTCAACTTTTTTACTCATTTTTTAAAATTTTATAAAATATCTTTAACTCAAATTATTTTACTATTATATACAAATTATTTTATTACTATTTATAAATTTATCATTTTATTTCATCTCATCTCAACATCTCAACAGGCTAATTCTTAGATATGCTTGTTCTGATATTGACAATTCTTGAGATATCGAATCCTTCCTATAAAAACCATAGATGGTAAGAAGAAAACGCTGTCCTCTGAACTTCTGAAGTTTGCAGTACTATATAACCCAACCTAATGTTGCATTCTATTCATATCAGGCTAAATTGAGAAATCAAGCATAATAGGTCATCAATTTTGACTATTATTGGTCTTGATTGGGTAAGAGTCTTTCTGGGAAGTTGTTTGGCGTTTGAAAAGTTCAGAGATTTTATGAAATGGAAGTGAAAATTGCTGATATCCAGTCTACATACCAAATGAATTAATTGGTATCCAGTCTACATCACAAATAAATTGTGAGGGTACAAAATGGTCCCGTTGGAAGCTTGGAATAAGCTAGAACAAACGTCAGCAATGACCTGGCCGTTGATAACAATGTATCTAATGCAGTGAAGGAAGAGGACCCCATCCTATGATATTTAATTAACATGTGAACCCGTCCATGTAAGGTTCTGAAACTGTACACGTCCTCTGCCAGCTCACTTTGACTTGCCTTTTTTCTTGCGATGCAAGTCAGCCGAAGACTGCCTCCCTCTGCCCCAAACAAAACTCAAAATATCAGCTTTTTGTGGGGAAAAAACAGATGGCCCATCCTATCCTCCTGGCTGAGAAAATCTTACTGAAGATAGAAGAAAATTATTATGGTTTAATTCAAGTTTAATTGTTTAGGATGTCCCGTGAACTTGTAGCACACCAAAGAGGTACTAATCTTTGTCGGTGATCTTTAGGGCCGGCACTTTCATTAAGCGAGTTAGGCAATTGCCTAATGCCTCTAATGAAAGAAGGCTAAAAAAAAAATATGAAGTAAAATTTTTAAAAAATATATATATATATATCCAATAAAAATGAGAATGAAAATATAAATAAGATCAAATAGATATTATGTCATTATTACTTTTTAAAAGTATCACAAATAATAATTAATTTACCTATTCTCCTCCTAAAAATACATTTCTCTTTTGTAATTATTAGTTTAATATATAATTAATATGAAAATTATAAATTGTAAAATCTAATTGTTTAGTGTTCATAAAAAGTATTTGTATAATCCTTTGAAGAGGTAAGCGCTCACTTTTTTTCAAATGTGTAAGTTGTTTATAAAACTTTATTGACAATAATGATTATAATTATGTCTAAGAGTCTAAAGTACTTGTAAAATTAGATTTGATAAAATTCTCTCTAAATAAAAGATTTTCTAATAAAAATTAAGTCAGTTATTAGTTGAAAATGTGGTATAAAATCTTAATAAATAATTTTACTTTACAGAACGATAAGAATTATTTTTAAATAAAAATATAATATAAAAATAAAATATTTAATTTTACTTGAGAAAAAAAAAAACCTCACTCAAAATTTTAATTTTAGGCCCCGAAACCTATTGAGCCGGCCCTGGAGATCTTTGATGGGTGCGTATTTCATATAAGATGGGGAGGGGGTGCTTTGAGTGCTTCCTTCTCCCTTTCACCTTCACCTCTAAAATCCTTTTTTATATAGTTTTCCATTATATTTTTTTTTTATCTACTACTATAGAAAATAACTTATCCACAAGCACTGTGAGATTCTGACTTCATTAATTTATCAAAGAAAATGTTAGTACGCCGTCCAGCTTTGTCTTTTCATTTTAACTGCTCATATTTTTTAATTTTTTTATTTAATGGTTAAGAAAGTTTTTTTTAATATATTGATATATTTTTTTTTATTTTTTAAAAATACTTAAAAATGCTTAAAATATGTGAAAAGAAAAAGAACAAAAAAATAAAATATAAAATTTGTACTAGTGAGTATGCCCAACGGTCAAAACTAGACAACACAATAGCATCACTCATTTACAAATTCATAAAAAAAATCCAGCACGTGTACTACACGTGTCACTAGTCTCCTGGCCCTTTTTTAGAGCTATATACATCAATTTATTTGATTTTCAAAATCTGATCATCCCCGCTTATCCAATGCCGACTTGTATAATTTCTATGCTATTTTATTGTATTGCTTTTTCTAAAATTAGAGTTAATGTAATTCACTATTTTGAAAGTAAAAACAATTTTGCTATATTGTCGGAAGAGGACACTGAAATAGTAAGGGAAACACAGAAAGATTACTGCTCGGACCCAGGGACAATGCCACAAGATAATCTGGGATTACAGAACTCTGATGATGGGCTTGTTAGAAAATCTAGAAGGGCAAAAGCCCAACCAAAAAAACTAAATTTATGATTGAGAAAATTATGGTGTGGAATATAAGGGGGTTGGGTACGTCAAGAAGAAGGATACGGAAGTTGGTGAGGAAATATGACATCTCTGTATTGGTGGTTTCGGAACCATTCCAAGAACTTTCAAAGCTTCACAAGTGGGCGAATAGTCTGCAGCTTCCCAATTGCTGCTCTAATGTAGAGGTAGGTGGGAAATTATGGATCTGTTGGAAGGAGGAAATTAAAATGGATGTAGTAGAAATGAATAAGCAGTCATTGACGGTTGTCTTAACCGACTCTAGAGGACCATTGTTGGCATCATTCGTCTATGGTTTGGTTTGATAATTTCCTTAGCATTGGTCCATTGTGTGAATCGGGGATAGAGGTGGTAGAACCAAACACCAGATTGAAAGAAATGGCTGCCAATGACAAATGGGAGGACAACATGATTATGAATATGATGGGAAGACAGATAGCTAATGAAGTTATTGAGATTAAAAGAAACCTAAATAATGGAGAGGACATCTTAATTTGGTTACCTGAGAAGAGTGGGAGATTCTCCACTAAATCAGCATGGGAGGTTGTGAGGAAGAAAGGGCTGAATTTTGGATGGGCAAAATGGGTATGGCACAAGTTCCTTCCAAGGAAGATGGCAATCTGTATGTGGAAGGCAGCTTTCAACTGCCTAAGTGTAGATGAGCAGATCAGGAAAATTGGCATACCAATGGTATCGGGCTGCAATTGTTGCAAGGAAAGGAAATGTGAAGACTTAGAACATATATTAGGCAAAGGTGAACTGGCAACAAGTGTGTGGAGGAAGGTATCGGTAGAGGTGGGGGTTCCTTTCTTCTATCACCAGAGCTGGAAGGAGAGAGTTCAACTCTGGTTTAACAAAGCATCCAGAAAGTCTCAATTGGGTTTTCTTTTGGGTTTAATCCCAAGCATTGTAATCTGAAAATTATGGAGCAGGAGGTGTGCAGCTAGAATGGAAGGGAGAAACGAAAATACAATGGAAGTATGGGGCTCTATTAAATTCTGGGTTGGATCTATTGTCACAAGAATTAATAAATTCCATAATTCATCCAACTGGGAAACAGATCTGATGAGAAACATAGGGATTAGAAATGTGCAGACAAAGAAAACAAAGGTGAAAGTGATCAGATGGAAGAAGCCAAAGCCAGGACGTCTAAAGCTAAACTTGGATGGAAGCAGCCTTGGCAACCCCGGTCCTGCGGGTTGTGGGGGAGTCTTAAGGGATGATAGGGGTCATATGTTATTCGGTTTCTCTAAATGTCTTGGGATCAGTTCTAGTACAGAAGCGGAGTTAAAAGGGGTCTTAGAAGGAGTCAAACTGTGCAAGCAATTAGGCTACAATGCTATAGATATAGAGTGTGATTCATCCGTGATAGTAAACTGGTTCTCCTCTAATAACTGCATGGCATGGCAACTTTGGGAATTATGGGATCAAATACAGGTGATAGTTAGAGAGATAGACTTTAATATAGCTCATCAATATAGAGAAGGAAATTCCGTGGCAGATTCGTTGGCAAGAAGGGGAGCTGCAGGGGAATCCAAAATTTATGTAGAGTGGTCTCAGTTGCCTTTGTTAACCAGAGGATTAGTGAGATTGGACATACTAAATACAGCCTACTTTAGAAGCAGATGACTAGGTTTTTTTTTGGTATAGCTATGACAGATTTTCATACCTCCTGGGAAAGATGTAGATAGTTTTTGTATAGTTATGGCATCACTCTATAGATCTTTTGTGGTTGTATTTCTTGGTTTGTAAGACAGTTTTCCTCCGCCACAAGTGAGGTTATCAATATAGTACTCTGAGGTTTGTTTAAAAAAAAAAAAACCATTAACACTCTTGAGACCATCCGAGAATTGATTCTCAACGTAATCCATTAACTCTACCTATAGCTCTTTGGCTTTTTATTTTTTATACATGGAAGAGGACATTCGATTGTTGGTTCCCTTAGCGAGAAACTAAAATGTTGCCAATTATAGTTCTCATCATATATAATCAAATAAATACTCATGTTTAAGATTAAAATTTTATGCTATAAATTATATATAATTATAATTTATAAAAATTATATATATTAAAAATATATAAATATGCGAACCAGTCTGGTCTGATCTTAAAAAATATAAAACTAAAATCGGACCGATTTTTAAAATGGAAGAACCAGACCGAACCAACGAGTCCGGACCGGTTCGGTCTGATTTTCCAATTATCTAATTTATTTTTACAACCC
The DNA here is from genome assembly GCA_029856935.1 of Cyclocarya paliurus. Taxonomy (NCBI): domain Eukaryota; kingdom Viridiplantae; phylum Streptophyta; class Magnoliopsida; order Fagales; family Juglandaceae; genus Cyclocarya; species Cyclocarya paliurus. Next base: position 14,800,559 of record CM056949.1, read on the forward strand.
TAATCACAACCATCACACTGAGGTGGTAAAAATGCAAAGTGACACTCTTATTGGATGCATATGGCAACCCCTTCATTAGACCAAAATTGTTCCCTCTATTTTTTTTTTTTTACAGTTTAATATATATTAATAGATATAAAAAAAATTCTTAACATCCGTTACCATTTATTACCCTACAACTTACATCCTACTTAAAAAAAAGAAGAGTTATATAGGTGTGGGAGGAAAGAAGTAGACATGAATATTAAAGGAGCATCGTAGGCAAAACTCTTAACTTTTTGATACTTTTAAACTAGTTACATAATAAATATTAATTGTTTATGAAATATAAAAATAGAAAAGAAAGTGGGAGGTGACAATTAAGATCTCTTACCTTTCCATCCATCGTTTCACGAACAACGCATATAACAACTACCCTTTTCAAGATACTTCTTCATCAACAAGACAAGTTACAACCTCTCTCTCTCTCTCTCTCTCTCTCTCTCTCTTTCTCGTATAGTCGTATTTATCACATATCCTGCTTAGCTCTGTTTCGAAGCTACATACATTCCAGACCACCCATCTTCTTCTTCTTCTTCTTCTTTCAAGTTACAAATACATAAGCTTAATCGAGATAGTTTGCAAAAAACAGAGAGCAAGAGATGATTAATTTTTCTTCTTCTTATTCTTGATTCCTTATCGTATCACAAGAAGAGCAAAGCATGAGCCCCCAAAAGCGTCTCTGTGACAATTGTTCAGAAGCCACCGCTCTTCTCTACTGCCGAGCTGACTCAGCCAAGCTATGCTTCCTCTGCGACAGGGAGATCCACTCGGCCAACCAGCTCTTCTCCAAGCACACTCGCTCACCGCTCTGTGACGCCTGTGACTTCTCCCCTGCCTCAATTTTCTGCTCCACTGAGAGCTCTGTTCTGTGCCAGAACTGCGACTGGGAGCACCACAATCTCTCGCTTTCGCTGGTTCATAATCGGAGGCCGCTCGAGGGGTTCACTGGATGTCCTTCTGTGAGTGATTTGATGGCTATTGTTGGCTTTGAAGAGGTGGGTAACAAAGCTCTGTTTTTGAGCGATGAGAATGATGCTGCTGATGAGTTTTCCGATTTCTTGGTTTGGGATGATGCTTCTCATGTTTTCAATTTCGATGATTTGATTGGTTCAACGAATTCAGCGCATGAGTTTCAGGCTATGGGAGGTCCTCCTCTCCCTAAGGTGACTTATCTAACTGGTTCTTTAGGATTACTTTATTTATGCCCGTTTATACATCATCACTTTCAACCCTAATTTTGTTATTATAATTTTTCTAAATTTATATACAAAATATAATAAATAATTTTAATTTTTTTAAATCTAAAAATAATAATAATATTAAAAAATAATATTTTATTTAACTTATCTTAATCCATCTTAACTCATTTTATCCTGCTATCCAAACGTCATTTAGTGTTTCAAGTTGCTGACTCGTGTTATGTTGCTGACGCTCCCAATTTTTTGTAATCTAGTCTACTCTATCTATGAAGGCTATGAAGGATTCAGTTTATCTCATTTATTCCCCTAGCAGATTCTATCTAATAAATTTTAGGATCTTTTGTGGGGGCTGACTTGACTTTGGTTGAAGTTTAAGCATTTACTGTACAGGCCTAAGAACCCTTTTCCTTGAATTTGAGATTCTCTGGAATGTTGAATCGCTATTACTATTAGAGTTTGTTTGTCGACCTCTGGGATTGTGACTTAGTTCAGGACATTGTTGTTGCATCAGAATCGTAATGCTGCTTGTGGGCAATACAAGGAAGATATACTTAGCCAGCTTCGTGAAATGGCAAAGTCGGAACTCAACTCGAATCACGAAGCTGCTGCAGATGCTGAACCCCTCATGAATTACCAATCATTGGTGCCTGAACAAAATGTGCAGCCAGGACATATGTGTACAGGCTTTGCACATGATGCAGAGCAAATTGAATCTCCTGATTTTGGGGTAATTTTCTTTTTCTATTCGCACCCTGCAAAATCATTTCCCATGCTTTGCCACATGGGTATTTTTCTTGTTAAGTATCTTGTGTATGCTTGTCTAACATAGATCTTGTTGTTAGAACTTAGATCTTCTCATTTGATTTGTATAGCATTTTTTCTTGTTTTCTTCTTCTCAAATCAGATGAAGGTGTAGAAACGGGAAGGAATCCTAAATATGGTCCTTTTTAATTAGCTCCTACCTTCATCCTTTTTGCCAATATGTCATATGATCACAAATATGGTCCTAACACACACCCGCACATATATATTTTAATTTTGTTTTGTTATATCTTACACGGGCAAGAATCAACTTTATATATTTTCTTTCTTTCTACTGTCTCACATGGCCTCGAGTCAGAATCCTAACCTCTAACTGTTGGACTTATTAGCCACCACACCAATCTGACTCCTTTCCAACCCATTAGGGAGGAGAACCACATTGCTAGCTTGAAATCCATGCGGATCCAGGTCTTGCAAAACTCAAGCATCTTGATTACTTTGCAATAATAGGAAAACTTCATTATTGAGAATAATCTCATCTTTTTTAGCCTTTATCCAACCCTCAACTCTTCATCAAAAGCCAAAATATACTTGAAAGCTTAATTGTTGACTTCTCCCTTAACATGAGGGTTAGCAATATCTAGTTTAATACCCCAAAATCAGTCAGACAACAATGTCAACTATCATCAGCTTAACACATCCTAACACAATTCCCTCAATCTTCAAATAACTCGAATCTCCTTCATCATGGTAATAAGTATCCTACTTTATTGGTAGTGAGGCAGACTTTCTTGTGGGAATTACCTATGGCAAGTTGTTGAATCAATAACCCACTCAGCATCACGGTTACCAACACACTTGCACTCTTTGATTAACAGAATGTACCAGTACTCCACATTAGTAATAGAGTTTTGAATGTACCTCTATGTTTGCTTCAATTCCGATCCTCTGTGACAAGAACTTCTTGTGCATTTTTTATATCCACATCTTTCCTCACAAAGTCTTGTCCATACCCATGTATATCTTCCAAACCATCAAAAGATTAGTTATACCGGTCTATTATCTTATCCGGCTTGTCACATTTAGGGAAGTCTCCAAGTGAGATACTGATATAACATGTTGGGATAGCACCTTAATCTAAAAAGCTTATGCCTATAGGTATGGGGGCGTGCTAACTTATTTCAACCCTTGTGATTCCTTTTTGAGATTTAATACACTTACTTAAGCATGTATACTCCATTACTATGTCCAATATGTTTTGTATACCAGAGTATGTTCAGGCATTAGAGTGTGTTTTAGATGTTTAATTTTCTACATTTCTTTATTGGTTATATCAGTATGGTGTACTTCTAAAACCTCAAATTGAAAGGTTAAGCATTCTTCCCATTGTGCAGGCAGGTGACTTTCAGTGGTTTAGTGATCGTGGTCAGGCTGGAAATCAATTTTGTATTTCTAATTCATTCAAAAAAAGCTACATTGAGGAGAGTCCTGTGGTCCCTGAAAAACATTCAGATATTGGTGGCAGTGTCAGTCATGCCAATGATGGTAATGAAGCCCAATCACTACATGTTATTATATCAGAAAACTCATCAGCTCTTCCAAAAGTTTCTCCACATGAGTTAAACAGCCAAGAGAGGGACTCTGCACTCTCACGCTACAAGGAGAAGAAGAAAACAAGGAGGTATCATTGCCACCTTTTTCTTACAATTATAACGTTGTCAAATATTTGGCAATTTTATTTCCTCAGGTACCCCAACTTCAAAATATTCTATAAAGAGGGGATTGTGTAGCTAATCAGCATGAATTGAGAATTCACTTCGATATTTCTTTATATTCTTCACAATTTTTTTTGATCATCTGGTCACACTTATACTTGGAATAATGAGTATCGATGTGTGGAAAACAACAGGTATGATAAGCACATTAGGTATGAATCAAGGAAGGTTCGGGCGGAAAGCAGGATAAGAATCAAGGGAAGATTTGCTAAGATGGATCACTGAATACAGTTAGAGTTGTGACGTTGGGATTGCAAAAAGTTTTCTATATTATGTTGATCAGGTGAAACTAGTTATACCTTATGCAATAGCTTTTGAAGCTAAAGCTCAGAAGGTACGTTTGTATTTTACTCTAGCTAAACGTAAAATCTTTTTTTTTTTTTTTAACCTGTGTAATGAGATGTGAAAACCAGTTAAAGATATGTTGAATTTTCACCAGAGTTATTCACTTGTGTATAGTAGATTTATGTGTTTGGTTGTTCAAGTGAGTTCGACTCATTCTAAACCAATCATTGATGAGACCCACTAGTACTTTTTCAACTTCTCATGAAAATTTAAACTCATCTCAACTTACTTCATACATTCAAACACATCTCAAAGGGACCTACAAAATATTACTATTAACAGATTATCACCTCAACATCCAATTGTTAAGACTTCATGGCCCTGCAGAGATTTTTTTTTTAAGTTGAAAGGGACATAGATTATCTACTGAGTTCAACTTGAGTACTCCTTGCAGCTGCGGTGGACTGTTGAACTTTGCTTAGCTTGGCTCTAAAGAGTCATTTGCTGGAGGATGCCCACAATTCCTACCGCAAACTACAAGTTTTTCCCAAGGTGACACCTCGATAGTGAATACAAAAATGATGACCAATTCACAAAAATGCGACCTTTTTTTTTTTTTTTTTAATTTAGAGTTTTGGAAGCTGTCTATACTTTTCATAAGAAACGTTTAGGTGACCCTTCAACAATTCAAAATTTTGATTGAAGTCAGTTCTAGAAAACACACCAATTAATTGTTGTGCACTAGTTAAGTTGATGGTCAAGTACACCTAAGCATGCGCATGCTTTTTGTAAAGCAATAGCCTGTGAAGTGCAAGTATTAATAAATACGCACTTTTTTAAAGCAATAGTACTGGGACTAGTCTAAAGTCATTTAAAACACTATTAAAATACCTATTGTATCAATACATAAGAATATATATATATATATATATATATATATATATATATATATACATATTATTTTGAGAATTCTAGCATTTCTCGACTTTTTATAGAGTCGCTAGACAGATATTTAGAGTTAAGCGGGTCGAATCGTGCGTAGAGCTTCCAATTACAGTGCTGAAGTATAAGCACAAGGATTAAAAACTCCATGAACCATTGCATTGGATATGATATCACCATAAGATATTCCCATAACTTCTTTCAGATCATTCCATGAGAAAAGATTGAAAAGAAGTTTTGTTTGGACCAAACATAATTCATGATGGACACTTCGGAATGATTTCTCAACCACTTTTGTTTAGGTATAGAAGCATTCAAGATTCAACCACTTCATGATGACACTCAAACGACTCTGATCTGCTGCTTGCATTTGGTGCAATAGTTCCTATTTGTGGTCTGATCTATCCGTTCCTTTTTTTTTTGGGAACTTCTGTGATTATTTCTCCCCCTAATGTCTAAATCACCAAAAAAGAAAAAAAAAATACAGCAAACAGCCGGAACAATACAAACAAGAGATTGGGAGACCAAATTCAAGGGGACCAAGACAAAATACTAGGTGAAAGATGTGAGGTGGGATAGAGTCAGGTTTGAATTCAGGATATTTGCTCTGGTACCATATGAAATCACTTGTCTCAAAACTTTAAACTAATAGAAAAATGTAAATTTAATTATTTGTATTATATTCTTAACATGACGACGGGAAATGCATCTAGTAATCTTGTCAGATGTCGCCAATTTAGCAAAGTTGTGTGTAATGAAATTGATACTTCTGTGTATCTTGATTGTGTTCAGTGATCTAGCATCTTTTAGGAGCTAGATGATATATATATATTTGACTTTAAATATTTTAACTTCTAGTTATGAAATGGAAGAATGTAGCAAACCTCTTGCCATTGTTTACCGCATTTATTATAGGATTTTAAAAACTAATTTGAATCCTAAAGCTATTATGACAACTTCAGGAAATAAAACTTTGTTAATCCAGAGTTCTACTCCTGATACTAATATTCAAGTTCCAAAAATGATCTATTGGAAAGATATTTCTCTTCCCAATGAATGGACTTTAGAACATGAAATTCCTCCTATTAGAGTTTCAAATGATGAACTTAATCTTGATTATATTCAGCAATATTTGGATGGTAATGTTAAAATTAGTTGTGACCAATCTCTAGTAAACAATGAAAGAACAAAATATTTCGCTTGAACTAGATCCTCTTTTCTTGGTTATGTTTCAGAAAATCCAGAAAGAAGAGACCAAAATCTCAAAAAGTTTCTGGAAGATTTTGTAAAAACAGCTCATCCTATTAACCCTGATTTAAAACTAAAAGGAGTTTCTACCTCTTCTCAAGTTACTTCTGTTCATTATACTACCAAGGATGCCGAAACATCCAAAGGTAAAGCCGTAAAGGAAGAAGCGAATAAAGAATAAGAAGATGCTTCATCTCTATCTCCTACAGTTCAGATATGGTTGCGTCTATTCATCACAGCCAGCTTACTATGATAAATAGAGTTTTTGAAATTGATTTAATTTTTTTGTTTAAATAATACAGTTCTATTGAAAACCTTGATAAGAGAAAAACTTATCATGCTAATTTTCCTGATTCTGAAAAGCTATGTGTTAAAAGAAAATGGAAAGAAAAAATGTATGCTCTTCAAAAGCATATACTTTACTTTGATTTCCTTGAAAATTGTTATGTTTCTAAATATAGTTTAAATGTTGTTAAAACTAATTTTGTCAAAGAAGAAGACAAGGCAGTGGTTAAATCTAGTCACTCTTATTTTGAGACAATTATTATTTCACATAAGGGAACTGAAGTAAAAGCTTCTCCCCTTAAGATACCCAATACTGGTTCCAAATGCTACTATTATAATGGAGACAAAAAAGATTATTGAACAAAACAATTTTGTTAACCAAACTCTCCATGTTATAGGACAACAGTTAGATCGTATTGAAAAAAAGGTAGAAAAACCTATTTCTACTCCTTCAAAAACAAAATTACCAACTGTTGAAAAACTTTTGATTATTTTACCAAAAGATAGGCCAAAACTTGATTTTAAAAACAAACAGACCAATACTCTTGATAAAATCAATCAAATGCTTGCTTATATTAAGAAAGAACAACCCTCTACCAATACTTTAAATAGCAATGGTAGAGAAGTTGTTATTGTTGAAACCACTGAAGAATCATCTGAAAGTTATTCATCTACTATTAAAGATATAGCTTTACTTGAAAAGAATTTTCAAGATATTGATTTAAAACCTGAGATCGCTAGATTTTTTTCAAAAGAACCCAAACCAATAAGTCTAACGAAGACCTGGTATCCTAGACCAATACCTCCTGATCTACAGTTTGAAGAAAGAATGTTTCAAATCCAGTCCTCTTATTTTGCTGACAAAATTTACGAATGGAATACTGATAGGTTATCTGAACAAGAGATCCTAAATACCATGAGTAAAATGTCTATGGTCGCAAATGCTTATATTAATAACAATCTCAGACAACTTGAGATTATCATTATTTTAACTACCGATTTTTCTGGAATGCTTCGACATTGGCAGGATAAACATCTCACAGCAGAAGCAAGGGAAACCATTCAGAATGCTATTAAACATAATGATGAAGGGTTGCCAATTTTATATTGAACCATAGGAATGGAAATTCCTGATAGTGTTAATACTTTGATCTACACTATTGTTAAACATTTTGTTGGAACTCTCTCCAACATTACTAACTGTATTAGTGATTATATGAATAATTTAAGATGTCGTCAAATGTCTGATTATAGATGGTATCAAGATATTTTTATGTCCAGAGTAATGCTTAGAGACGATAGTCATAAGCTTTACTGAAAAGAAAAATTTATTGATGGATTACCTCATTTATTTGCCCACAAAGTTAAGGATGAACTTACTGATATCTTGGAACTCCTTAATTATGATGATTACACCTATGGTGATATCTTCAGCACAATTAAGAAGTTTGGTATTAGTATGTGTCATGATTAAAGAATGTTTCATCAACAGATGAAGAATAGTAAGAAAGTCAAATATGAAATGAAAAATTTCTGTAAACAATTTAGTCTTCCTCCTATTGCTCCATCTAGACAAAAACAAAAATATTCTAGTAAATTTACCATATCTCATGATGTGAAAAGGAGAAGGAACCATGATGATTTTTACAAAAAAGTTTTTAATAAAAAAGTTTTCAAACTCCTTCAAAAGGAAAATATTTTAATTGTGGCAAATATGTGCATTTTGCTGATAAATGCACCAAGAAACCCAATAAATTCAAAAACAAACTTAACCAGTTGAATATTAATGCCAATGATCAAGAAGATCTGTTTCGTCTCCTAGAAACAAAATCTTCTTCATCATATGACATCAATGAATTCAGTTCTAGTGATTTCGAGTATCACTCAGAAATTGAATCATCTGATTCTCCCAATATTAAGTTTGGTTGTAATAATTTTTGTTGCAAAGCTTTGGATAAAACAATCAATGTTTTAACCAAGGCAGAAGAACAAGAAAATCTTTTGTTAACTTTAATTTTCCAAATTACTAATCCTGAGCTTAAAGAAGAATATTTTTAGAAGCTCAAGAAGACGATGATTCGTCAAGAACCTGAGACTTCTAAACAAAAAATTAATTCCCAAGAAATTTTGGAAAGATTTGAAAAGAAAAAATTCAAAGATATTTCTATAAATGATTTGTAATGTGAGTTGTTTTTATTAAAAAAGAAATTATTGGACTCAAAACTGAGATTAATAATCTCAAATCTAAAAATGATTCTTTTAAACAAGAATTATTGTGTTGAAAAATTGATAAGTAATTTGATCAAGAAATTCTTTTTGATAATGAGCAAACAAATGATTCTGATTCCAATAAAAAATAAGAGAAATCTTCTAAAAATCAGATCTATTTAATTCATCATGCAATTCCTCCTAAATGGTTTTCTAGAGTTTCTATTATTTTTTACCATGAATTTCAATTTTCTGTGGTTGCTATGATTGACTCCGGCTCATATATGAATTGTGTCCCGAAAGGAATAATTCCTAGTAAATATTATGAGAAATCTACTGGAAGATTATTCTCGACAATGGATCTCAGATGAAGATCAAGTATGAGCTTAATACTGCTCATATTTGCCAGGATAATGTTTATTTTAAAATTCATTTTGTGCTTGTTATAAATATGACTGATAAAGTCATATTGAGAATTCATTTTATTTCTTTTTTATATCTATTTCTTTATGAAATGGATGGTATTACTACTAATTCTTTTGGACAAAAAGTTAAGTTTAAATTTGCTTCAAAATCTAAAATTAATACAGACAAAAGTTTGAAATATTTACTTTCTACAAAAACAAAGCATTTGAATTTCCCACAACAAGAAATCAAATTCGAAAAGATTTCAGAACAACTCTCTAATACTTTGTTTCAGTAAAAAATCGGTGATTTTAACAAAAAACTGGTTTATAATGTTTGTTCTGATATTCCAAATGTCTTTTGGCATAGGAAAAACATGTTGTTTCTTTACCTTATATTACGGATTTTTGTGAGAAAAACATTCCAACTAAAACTTGACCTATCCAAATGAATAGTGAGACTTTGGAATTTTGCAAAAATAAAATCAATGATTTGCTTGCTAAACAAATTATGAGGCCTAGTAAGTCTCCCTAGTCTTGTGCTTCTTTCTATGTGTAGAAAAATGCAGAAATTGAGAGAGGGACACCCTACCTAGTAATTAACTACAAACTTTTGAACATAGTCTTAGAGTGAATTAGGTATCATATCCTGAAAAAGAATGACTTAATTCATAAGTTATGTGATGCAGTTGTCTTCTCCAAGTTTGACCTAAAGTCAGGATTTTGGTAAATCCAGATTAATCAGTCAGATAGGTATAAGACTGCTTTTACTACCCCATTTAGACACTACGAGTGGAATGTGATGCCTTTTGGTCGCAAAAATGCCCCTAATGAATTTCAAAATATTATGAATGACATCTTTAATTCGTTCACCCATTTCACTATTATTTACATTGATGATGTTCTCATATTTTCCAAATCTATTGATGAACACTGAAAAAATTTGCAACCGTTTCTAGATATCATTAGGTTAAATGATCTTGTTGTCTCTACTAAATGATTAAATTGTTTCAAACCAAAATCAGATTCCTTGGTTATGATATTTCTGAAAGCAAAATTTGACCCATCAATAGGGCTATCGAATTTGCTAGCAAATTTTCTGATGTTATTCTTGATCAAATTCAGTTACAGAGATTCATTGATTCTCTCAATTATGTTACCGAATTCTACCAAAATATGAGGAAATAATGTCGCCCACTATTTGAAAGGCTACACAACAATCCTCCTTCTTAGTCCAAAATTCATACTACTCTTGTTAAACAAATCAAAGCACATGTCAAGACTCTTCCATGTCTTGGTATTCCTACTTCTGGTTCTTTTAAAATTGTTGAAATAAATACCTCTGACATTGGTTTTGATAGCATTCTAAACAAATTGTTCGATTTCATTCCAAAGTCTGGAATAGTGCACAACTTAATTATAATACTATTAAGAAAAAAATATTATCTATAGTATTCTGCATTTCAAAATTTCAAAGTGATTTGTTAAACAAAAAATTCTTATTACGCATTGATTGCAAGAGTGCTAAATACGTTTTTAAAAGAAATGTTGAAAACAATGTATCAAAACATATTTTTGCCCGATGACAAGTTATATTAAAGGTTTTTTACTTCGATATTGAATATATTAAATATTCTAATAATTTCATTCCTGATTTCCTTACTCATGAATTCTTGCAGCAACCATGAGCAAGAAGAAAAATAAAGGAAAAAAGATTGTTACACCTCCACCAATTCCTGATCTCAAGCTCATTAAAAACAAGCCTTCTTCCCCACTAAAGATTGCTACTAGTTTTACTACTATTTGGAGTATCCCTATGTTAAACCTGTTTTATTTACTTCTGCTATTGCTACCCCTTATGACCCATATGCTAAACCAATTTCTTCTAATAAACTCACTCAGTATTTCCCTGTTTTGAAACTTGAGTATCTTAAAAAACTTTATTTCCAAAATCTGTTCTATATTGAATACAATTGATCGATATATACAGATCCCTTCAAAATAGCTTCCAGTTATTTTCCTCCAGGTTTTCATTGGATTCTAGAGAATCCTGCTAAAAATCTCTAGTATTATTCTATTATTCTACTTCAAACAAAATCCATTAATATTAAACTCATTTATGATAACACTGATAAATCAAAATTGATTTATCATAGTTCTTACATTTTGAACATCATTACTGTAGAAGACTGGGGTGCTGATCCTTTTGCTTCAAAAAGATTTTCCAATTCTGAAATTGTTTATTGTTGTTATGATTACATTAATGCCTGATCCAAATTCATGTTGTTTCAAACTGCAAACAAGAGTTACTCCTGATCCTTAATTTTGATAAGAAATTCAAAGGCAAACTTCTCTTTTGGTGCTTAAAATGGTGGAACCAGTTTGATCCCATTCCTGAAGTTTTTCTTGAACAACTTTAGAAATCTATTAAATGTTTTGCTAATGCAATTGTTTTAAAATTGGATTGCCAGTGTGCCAAATTTTCTTACTCCCTTCATTTCTGCAAAAGGTACAAGGTCCATTGGATTCTAAAATGGAGTTATGAGAGAAATGGTGACCTGTTGGTTCGTTACTGTTTTGTCAAATGGTGGGATAGATATCTCCATACACAAGACATTATTAATCACATTATCAGAGATTTCCTCCAGACTGCTCCAGATCTGAAAAATACTGAGGAATTCCCTGTTATTGTTCATCAATCAACATCGCCTGAATACCCCCTGATCCAAGCGACCACTACTACTGATAATACTAAATAGAGGGAAAAAGCTGCTGCTTCCTCTTCTGCAACTATTAAATCTGATAAATCCTCAAAGTCTAAAAAGAAGAATGTTTTTGGAGGGCTTAATAAAAAAGATTTGGTTTATTTGTTAAAGAAGTCCTTTGAAAATGATAATTCTGATGAATTTGATAACAAGTCGGAAGCATCATCTGAGGTTTCAGTTGCTGACCCAAACAACAATATATTTGGACATGATTCAGAAGATAACCTAAGGTTATCTGAAAATGAAGAATCCGTCGGCACAAACTGACAAGAACTATTGAAGTCTATCGTCGTAAAGACTGATTGGCCTCCTCACTTGATTCAACATTGGCAGAAGAAAGACTACCGTCTTCCCAAGACTGATTAGTCTCCAACTGCCAGATTCCTGCTACTTTAAATGATTAGAGATGACTCTCCCGTAATTTATGCTGAGAAAGTCATCTCCTACAAAAGCATTCTTGTCTCTAAGTGAATAAATAGTAAAATTAAAAATATTATTCACTATTCACTTTATTGCTTTAATAATTGTAATTGGTGCCCCCTTCATCTATAAAAGGGGAACCTTGCTTCAGAAGAAGGCGTCACTTTTGTTTAGGATTCATTTCCTTCTAAATACATTTTTCTCCTCTCTCCCTTTTTGAGTTTTCCTTGTAAGTTATTTCACCATGAATAAATATTGTTACTCTTCCTAAGTGCTTTCAATTATATCCTTAATAAACGGTACTATTTTCTAGTCCATCGTTTTTCAATCATTTTGGATAACCCTGATGACTCGAGTAATTAATCGCCTTCTATGATCAAATTATCCAATTCCCGGCTTCTGGCTTCTTTTATAGCCATCAAAGTTGCTAGGATTTGGCTATTGTCATGGAAAATTGCTACTAGCACCTGGAAGTCAAGGCCAACATGGCAAGGAATTTCTTCAATTACGATCGTACGTAGGACAAAAGTACCGCATGCATTCTTCTTTTTTTCTTTTATTGGTATCGAGTGTCCAGACAAACTTTTGACTACTAAATCCAAGGGGTACATAAGTTCTCGGTAAAGACTTTTTCGCAAGGGATGCATGAATGAGGAATTCTCAACTCCCAGAGTGTGAATGCGGAATTCTGAATCCAGAATTCCTATCTTTTCTTTCTTTCTATCTCCCACCCATGATGGTCCTAGTCTTTAGACTCTTCCTTCTTGCATGAAATGCTAAAATAATTAGCCATGCACCAGGCCAGGGAGGTTCGCTTTTGCTTCAAACGAATATCTTTTGATCACGCATGTTAACAATCCTCACAGCAAATTTAATTAAAAATAGGACAATCACTTTTGAGAATTCGATATATGGATTCGTTTTGCATCTTTCGGCCAATCCTAGATCTACTATTTATAAATATTGACCATTTATTTAAATTATAAGAAATGAAATTTAAGGTCAAGGGGTTCATCCGATTATCACTCCATGATCGCTGCCATTGGGTCGGGTGATTGGCCATATATGTCAATTATATATGACAAGAAAAATTATACTCACCATTCATTTTCTCATCATCCAATGATGTAGCATTAAATGATAGGTTCACAAATAAAACATAATAAATAGTTTCCAATCATTTAATGTCACATCATGAGATGATGAGAGGATGATAAGAAAAAAGATAATGAGTAGCATTACTCGTATTATCTTGGGGTAGAATTTATAAGAATAAATCTTCTCATCATCCACTATGCCAAATCCCACACCCCACACCCTAAGTGTGAACTGGCTTCATCTCCCCTCCCTTGAGGAGAGAGAGGACTTGGCGAGAGAGAGCTTGGTGAGAGAGAGAGGCCGAAGAGAGAGAGATTGCATTAGAATTTTGTTAGGGGATTGTTCATTTGATCTAATCACAACCCTTTATGTAACTTTTTATTCTAAATGAATGGTCAAGATCATTCATGGAATTAATCCAGGCATTATATATCATGATCCTTAAACACTTTTTGAAAAAAGAATAAAAACAATTATGCTAAGTATATCCATTAATCATTAGAGGATGAATTACCATTTTTTAAAACAAAGTCAAAGATTTTCAACACACGAATTGAATAAATTGAAATATGTAAGAAAATGAGCACCCATAGTGGGCACCTCTTCACCTTCTCTTGGGGGTGAGCCACTTCATGAGGCTTTATGGCTGGCCCTTAATGGTCAGCCAAGGGTTACACTAGAGGGGCTATTTACATAGCCCCTCCCTTCTTTGGATGATACACTTGGATCAACAAGCTCTCTCTCTTAAATGGTTCTTTCTAGTCCTGGCATCTAGGTTGTGGAATTCATAGGTGTTACTCTGTTATTATCACATAGCACTATCCACCATCGATACAAGAGATTCCAGATGAACAACGACAACGACGGAGAATCAGTAGAACAACAGCACTAATCTAAGATTTACCGACGAGGTAATATCGCTTCCGCTGTGCATTCTGATATAATATTTCTAACATTGGTATCAGAACAAGAATTGGTTGTTCTCGATTTGTTCTTGACGTGCATGTTGTGATTTCATTTACAGAATATTTGTTGCACAGTGAGAAAAATATTTATTTTCTCTCAGTAAACATGGCTGCTTGAGAGGTGGTTGTGTATCTCTGAAATAGGCTGCTAGAGACACCAGAGCACACCGCATGCATGGGTGTTGCGCATTGTGCAAACCTTGGGTGCATCGCGCTCCGACCATGAACAGCATAGCCTACGGCGCTGCAATCACTGTATGGATATTGCGTGCCCAAGGCATTACGATGGAAGCCTCAATCTCACTCAAGTGTTTGTAGTGTGTTGGGTGATTGAATCTAGGGTTACCTCAAGGCAACACAAAGATTCCAATGAGTTGGTTGGTGAGAATTAAGACTAACTCAAGCTAGCACTCAATTTCCAAAAGTTGGAAGAGAAAATTCTCATTAATTCAAAATAGCATAATGATGAATTACAAGCCAAAAGGCCAAATAAATAGTAGTACGGTTTGGCTAGCCCTCCCCCAACCTCTTTTGAATTCCTAATCCCAAAACAAATCAAACTCTTTGAATTCATAATCCCAAAATAAATCAAACTCTTTGAATTTCTAATCCTAAAAGAAATCAAACTCCTAAGTTTAATGAAACAATCTAAATGCCTAAAATCAAGAAAATAAACTAGGAGATAACTTAACAAATGATAATAGATAAATCCCTAAACTAAAGGACATGTGGCTTAAAATTAAGGGATTTTTCATCTTGTCATCCAGTCCCTAAAATCAAGGAATTGGCCAACACTTGAGACTCCTCTAGTTGCACTTATTTTAGACGTCCATCACCTCACCACTCGAGCCATGCATGCAGCCCAATGCAACCCTCCTAGCCTTGGCGAGTCTAGCCCTTCTTGGATCTCCATCAATCCTCCCCCCTTAAAGACCAACCTTGTCCTCAAGGTCCAAATCTAGGAATTGATCCATGAGAACCTAAACACTCTCCCATGTAGCATCTTCGGTTGGGAGCCCCTTCCATTGACCCAAGGTTTCGGTTGCCACTTGGCCACCCTTCCTCACATACTCCCTCAAGTTATTAGGAACCTCGGCACCTAACTCCCTTTCCAAGCTCATCTTCTACTTCATGTCCCTCACTCATGCCCATCGGTTGGGAGGCCAATGTGATAGCAAAATATTGCCCTCCACGTCTCAAGATTTTTTCCATCTCATTAGGCCCCAAGGCCTTGCACCCTCCTTTTTCATTCATTCTCATGGTCACTCATTTATCCCCCCACATAAACTCCATAGTCATTTTTTTGTAATCCGACATTGTCTTCCCTAACTCCTCTAACCATTGCACACCCAACACAACATCCAACCCAACAATAGGGAAAGAATACAAGTCTACCACAATCTCAAGATCTTCTGTTTTCATAAATACCTTTTTATATACTTCTCTACACATCGATTTCTCCCTACTAGCTACCTTGACCTCGAATGGAGTGATAGAAGCCATAGGCAACCTCAAGCTCTCGGCCACTTTAGAATTGATGAAGTTTAGAGACGAACCATTATCCACAAAAACCATTACCTTCATCTTGCCAATGTGTGCTTGCGTTCTCATTGTTCTAGGCCCCACAACACCCATCAATGCATGGATAGAAATTTGAGGATCTCCCCTCATGGCTTCATCTTGTTCTTGCTCTTCTTCCCCTATGTCTTCCTCTTCCTCCAACTCCATCTCTATGAGAAAAATTTGTTTAGCTTTGCATCTGTGGCCCATTGTGAACCTCTTATTGCAATTGAAACAAAGCCCCTTCTCTCTTCATCGTTACATCTCTTTCCAAGGTAGCCTCTTAACCACCATGGGTAATGTTTTGGTTCCACTTGATGCACCTCCACTAGGACCTCCCAGTCAGAAGTCCTTGCTAAAAGTTTGGTTTGCATCAAACTTGAAAACCATTGGGGGTGGTTTTCTCACCTCCAACCAGCTACTCTTCTTCAAATCTTGAAGTTGATCTTCCTTGATCCGTGCCACCTCCAAAGCTTGCATCAAAGTCTTTGGTTGTCACCACCTCGCCCTAATAAATAGAGCGAGGTGGGACACTTACTTTCTTCTTTCATTTCCTTCATTTTTTTTTACATCTGTATATATATATATAGTTACGGGATGTTTATATGTTTATTATTATTATTATTATTATTATTATTATTATTATTATTATTATTATTTTCTATGCTACGGTGGTAACATGGAATACGTGCGGATATGACATGCTTGCACTCTAGGTTTCTAATCAAAGGGATGGAACACCTGATAGACATTTGATTCAACATTTCTATAAAGGACTCTCAGAGTCCATCATTCAAATATTAACATAATTAGTTTTCAAAACAAGAAGGAACTCAGTCCCTCCAATATAACCAAAAAAAGGTGGCAAGCCATCATATGAGGGGTTACCATCACCCCTCCATAGAGGTTACACCATTACCATTGCCCCACCATAGAGTTTACAACATATCCGAAAAGGGACCACATTGTTTAAGGTAAATAACACAAAACGTCCCCAACATGGGACCCATCCTAAAATCTATAACCAAAATCATCATCAAACAACGAACCGGGGAACCCTAAGCATCAACCCCTCCCTCCTCAGTAGTACCGGGCTCCACAGCTTCTTCATCATTACCTGGATGTTTAACACATAAACACAAGAGTGAGTCTAATACTCAGTAAGCAGTACATCATGCTGTTAACTTATTAATCATTTATCTTTCTTTGGAAACATGCATACATAAACATTCTTAGGAATATAAACCATACATTTCATGCATAAACATGCTTTTTAGGCTTTTCAACTTTTCACTTTCTTAGGCCATTGCACACTGTTACGTCCCGTATGCTAGGGTTAGCGGTCTTTTGGACCAATGGATTCGCCCGTGGCCGCGGGTTGGAATCCCATTCCGTTAGGGCGCAACACTGGGTGCACTACCAAATGCTACTAGCCGGCATTGCCATCTGCCCATTCATTCATTTGGGTACCCCTTTTCATTTAAGTGGTCATTACGTATTTTCATACATTGAACATTCATTTCATTCTTTCCTTTCCTTTGCAGTCATTCATTCTCATTGTCTTTCCTTACTCCGATGCATATGCATTTATTAAAAAGGTTTCATGTCATGCTATATAAACAAGTAAGGCATTAGCTATGTAAGAGAGAGCATGCATAAAAATCTCATGATGCATTACCTTATACCATACACACAATTATAAGTAGTAGAGTGCTTAACAGGGGCTATCAAGAAGGGCTTATACATAATATATTTTCATACTTACTCTATCTTTAGAAGAACATTTGAAAAGAGAAAGAGAGACATTCTTTCATAAAAGAACTTGTGTAAGGAGCATGGTCGTAGCTACTTACCTGTGAGTTTTACTTAATAGGTTCCTTTGATCTTGAAAATAAACTCCTATTCAATAAAATGAGATAGACACATTAATATCCACTTTACTAGAAGCTTCGCTAATCGATACTCTTACATGCCCACTTAAATTCCAGCTTGGAATCAAGCGTTTCCTTAACTCGTTAATCTACCCAACATACATGGCATTAGATCACAACATTAAAATCCTCATCCTATACCATTTAAAGAGACTCATGAAAGCACATTACCCATTGGTTGTTCCTCTTACAAGGTCATTGTTTACCACATAAAGGATGGGTTGAAATCATAGGTTAAAATACACAATTGGTAGGAATTTAAATAAAAAGGGGAAGGGAACAAAGAGGTATTTCAAATCTGGAATTTTCATTGAAAATGGCATTTGACAGTTTTTGCAATACCATTTTGGGAGGTAAATCCAACAAAGAGTCAATGTTTGCAAAAGGTTAATTTTTGTCACTTCTTTTCAAGGGTTTTTCATGCTAAAATCCATCATTAATTGAGCTAAGAAAAGATTGAACAAAGGGATGGATTAGGCTGATTTAAGTTCCAACAAAAGCATAGCAGAAAATTTTTGGAACCCTTGGACGGCCAATAGCCTTTGCACTTTCATGCTCTTGAAACATCCTTTACCTAATCCAACTTTAACTACACAATTAAATCACACTTAGGTTGTAAAAAGCTTAGGGAAGCATCTCTTATTTTTTTCCTAAAAACAGACCATAAACAATAGATATAGCACTTTGCAAACTTAAGGTTTCCAAGGTAAGCTTACTAGTTTAAACTAAAATTCTTAGTAGCTTACTTAGGCCATAAGTTCAATAGGAAAGACATGCTTAAAAATCATAACTTTAACTCCATCAACGTGACACATAAAGGCATGGCTTAACAAGAATTAAATCATGGCTTAGCTTGATTACATACAAGGAAACACTACCACAAGGTGCCTTGCAAAACACACGGCTGGAACCTAGAAACAAGGCACACGCACGGCACACACACAACCCTATTATCCCTTTATCCCATTACCACTTAGCTAAGACATGAATTAGAAGGAACAAAAGAGGAAATCAACTCAGAAAATCACTACACCAGTTTGCACATGGAACCCAAAACCCCCAAATACAAAGCATAACCCACTAAGCATGGTTCCAGATTTCACAAGAAATCAGAAGAAAAATAGAGTATTACCTAACTCAGCAACCACGAATGGAAAGGAGGAGAAGAAATCTAAAGAACCGAGCCACGAATTTCGTCCTCTTGAAAGGAGCTTCAACCGAAACCCTAAGCTTAAGAGAGATGGAAGAACCGGCTTGAAGGATGGGGAAGGAGGTGTTCGGTGCAAGAGAAAACCGAGAGGGCCTTTTTTTTCGTGTGGTTAAAAGGACTGCACTTAGACTTGAAGGAGATTTATCCTTGGCTTTCTCTGGAAGTTGAAGTCTGCGTGTGAGAGAAGAAGAGAAGTTCCGAGTGGCTTAATGGAGAAGTCGGTCATCACTAAGAAAAGTGAGTCAAAGCTTCCCTTAGAAGATAAAGGAACGAACGGTAAGGATTAAGGCATGGGAAGATATTTTCTTCTTAGATGCTTATCCTACGGTGGAGGAGATTTGGGTCACTCTTCAATTAAATAAAAAAGGTAGGGAGCTTTAAGAAAATATATTATAAGATCTGAAAATATTCCCTTAGATTATTTTAATGACCCTCATAAAAATAAAAGCACACATATCTTAAAATAAAATCATAAAAATCCTTACCTCAAAATATTTGATTTAAGAAATTAAATTAAAGAAATGACGTAAGAACCTACGTAGTAAGATGCGGGTATTATATTGGTTTCTTAAGTTTCACTTCCGCCACCAACTCAATCTTCAAGCCGCCCACAAAGGTCCCAATGAGAGCCTTCTCCGACCACCCATGTGCTCTAGTGGACAAGTATTCGAACTCCTTTTGCTAATCTCTTAAAGATCCAGTTTGCTTGGTCTTTGAGAGAGTCTCAAGGTAGTCCATATACTCGGTTGGCCCGAACGTCCTCAAAAGCTCCTTGACAAACTTCCTCCATTTCAACTCCTTCATTTGAGCCCTATAGGTCTTCCTCATCCATTGCCACCATTGGTTGGCCTCCCCCTCAAGGAAGTAGGCAGCATAGGACACTTTAGCATGGCTCTCCATGTGATTGTGCTCGAAGTATTGCATGGCTCTACTAACCCATTTGCTCGGGTCATCACCATTGAACTTTGGAAAGCCCATCTTTGGCTTGAGAACTTCCCCCTTACGTGCTCCTCTCCTCTCATCACAGTTCCTTCCTTCTCCTTCTCCTTCACTTTCTCTGGTTGATTCCTCATGAGTGCTTGAGAAATCTTGAGAAGATGAATCCGAGTCTTCCACCTTCTCTCGGCGTTGGCTTCTTCTAGATCCAATGGATCCCTCTGGACTATGGCCCTCCTCCTATGGTGCCTCCTCTCTCCATTCCTCCTTTGATCCACCAATTAGTGGAGCACCTCCCCTAACCTTCCAAGTCATTCATTGGTGGCGGTGTGTTATGCCTCCAATGTGGCTTCAATGTTCTCAATCAACTCCCTATGTGTTGGTTGTCAATCGGCCATGGCTTCCTCTCCTTGGGTTGGACACTCTCAATGGAAGCACCAATGATGGAAGCCTCACTCTCACTCAAATGTTTGTGGCATGTTGGTTTCACAAAGATTCCAATGGGTTGGTTGGTGAAAATTAAGACTAACTCAAGCTAGCACTCAATTCTTAAAAGATTGGAAGAGAAAATTCTCATTCATTGAAAATAGCATAATGATGAATTACAAGCCAAAAAGCCAAATAAATAGTAGTAGGGTTTGGCTAGCCCTCCTTCAACCTCTTTTGAATTCCTAATCCCGAAACAAATCAAACTCTTTGAATTCCTAATCTTAAAACAAATCAAACTCCTAAGTTTAAAGAAACAATCTAAATAACTAAAATAAAATAAATAAACTAGGAGATAACTTAAACAAATGATAATAGATAAATTCCTAAACTAAAGGACATGTGGCCTAAAATTAAGAGATTTGTCATCTTGACATCCAATCCCTAAAATCAAGGATTGGCCAACACTTGAGACTCCTCTAGTTGCACTTGTCTTGGATGCTCATCACCTCACCACCCGAGCCATGCAAGTAACCTAATGCAACCCTCCTATCCTCAGCATTCCTAGCCCTTCTTGGATCTCCATCATGTTGCCGCTACTATGACAATATACATAGGTGCATCACCCATGTGTTGTGTGATAACAGTGGCACAGTGAGCACCATCAAGGTGCGTCGCATATGGTGCATCGCTTATAGATGTTGTGCCACTCATGGCGTTGTGCTGACGGAGGTGCAGCGCAGCCAGCCTTGGTGCAATGTTGCCACAGCAAACACTGCCTCAAGGCAGAGAACCCATCAACATGGTGCAGGAGCAATGTCGAGGGTGGCCCAGCTGCATGCAGAACCAGCTGGAGTTGCGATGAGCACCCAGCTACGGCAAGATCTACCAACTAGGTTGCCTTATGGTGCGACGGGCACCAATGTAGCGCTGACCAAAGTGGCATAGCGAACTCGCACTGTCCATGGCATCGCGTACCCCACACAAAGCTGCGCCATAGCCAAAGTCACTCACTAGGCCGGAGCAACGCAGCCCATGGTGGTGCTGCGCACTAGGCAGTGTGCAAAGCGGTGGTACTCTGGCCATAGCGCAATGCTCACTGCAGATGCTCCGGTTAAGGGAGGCATAGTCCTCTGCTGTGTGCAGAGCAGTGTGCACCATGGTGGTGCTGCGAGCTCTGCTGCTCGCAGAGGAGCACGACATGCTTGAAGAGCTGCACACACAGATGCGACGATAGTCTCTGCCTCCCGCAGAGCTGCATGTTTTGAACGTGTGCAGCATAGCCCATGGTGCTTTGCTACCCAAGGTGCTACGGCAGTTGAGAACTAGTGGCCGAACGAGCATCGTTGTGCCAAGATGGAGGCGGCAGAGGGCGGTTACAAGAGCTTGGCGGCAGCTAAACATTTATTCCGTTACATTGTTCTGTAAAAGTCGGCCAGTGAAGAAGAAGAACAGTGCAATTTTTTTTTGTTAATTTTTGTTTCATTGTTTGGGCTGTGGACTGCAAAACCATTAGACTTTTTTTTTTTTTTTTTTTTGGCTGAGAACAAATTTTTGTTGTTTGTGTTTAAATCATTTTTGGGCTGAGAACCTATTTTGGGTTTATACGGTTTTAGGTCTTTATTTTATTATTCCTAAACACAGCCCATATTATTTTTTAATGAAAACTCAACTCATTTTTTTAAATAATAATAAATAAATAAAATCCACCGGGCGATTAGGGCCGTGAGCCCAGTAGGTAGAGACCTGCTCTGCACTGGGCGCCCAAAAGGGTTCGGCCCACTGGCTATCCAACATAATGGCACAAGTTTTTTTTAAAATGCTTGGGTGGTGTTTTGAACCCAAGATCTAACACTCAAGGGCTTTAAGCTCAACTATTAGGCTAGAGCTTATTATTAGTGTGTTTTCTGATTTTATTTATTAATTTAGCACGTAATTCTAGCATAAAATATTTATTTTTTTGAAATATATTTTTTGCATGTACTTATTGAATACATGCATGCCATGATATTATGATGTCATGTTTTATCGCATTTATAAGTATTTTATGTTATGTTATAACTTGCCTAGATTGTTATTTTTTGGTGAATAATAATTATTTGGATCAAATGTGATGTGATTATTTTTGTACATGTATTGTGATTACATGTAATTGTATGAGCTTATTTTATGACTTGTATTGTTAGACTAATTTTAAGAATTGTCTTTAGTTTTTTAGAACGTGATAAACTAGAGGATTAAATAACCTAAGTTTCATCAGTCCATGCTTCTGATTGGCTCAAATTAATTTCTTCGATGTAGGAGGAAATTATTTTTTTGCATGTGACTGACTTGGTGGGTTACTTATCCTAGTGGGAGTATAGTTGCGATTAATTTAGAATTAATCTCCTATACGATATAAATTTGTTCAAAAATTAAGTTAAAAATTAATAATTAGGCATTGAGGCACAAGAGATGATTAATTATTTTTGTTCATACTTACATTAACGCAGTAAATTTCTTAGATGTGTATGCAATTAGATGCGCGTAGTTTAGTAACATTGAGATAACCAAGAATAAAACCTAGAGATTATGTATGCGACTTAGTTGTCACATTAATCTCCTCAATGAGCAATAGTTGGAAACAAATTAAGATCAATATGAGTGTCAGATAGTCTTAGATCATCATTATTATATAAACCTTTGTAAGGCATAGAATAAAATTGGAAGTGCTTGTGGGACGCATTCACTATAATTTTTTCATAGAAGTTGATAGAATCAAATACCGAATAGAGCTAAACCACTATTTTGCCTTTGAATCTTCTGGGTAATAATAGAAGTTGCGTGTTATTTTTGTAACACAAAAATTAATTGCTCTTATATTTGAGGTTGAGCATTATAATTTTGAAGCAACTTAGATTAACTCACGGATAAGCACATACCCTCTCTACTTGGTAGTATGTCTAGCAAGTAAGAACATTAAAATTTGAGTGTGCAAGAGTGTTGAGGACATTCTTGATTGGCTCATTCATTTTTTAAAGGTTTTATCAGTGCCCCTTTATGTGGTATTAATATTGGTAATCTTGCTCAAGTTTTATTTCTCTCTAGCGAGAACAAATAGGTTATTGTAGATATATAAACTTTAGAATACCGCTTGAGAGTAATGTAATACCAAGCACCTTGGAGGTTTGCATGGCAACTATGGCAAAAGTCTGAATAATTAGGTATGCCTTATTTAAGCCTAACCAAAAAATTTTGCTCGTGGTTGCACTGATGCAAGATAGGTTTTAGACTAAGATAATTTCTCGCAAAATTTTTCTTTTTTCTCCTATAATGGATTGGAAAATATGAAAAATATTGAGTACGCAAGAAATAAGGATATATTGCTAGTTAACAGCTAAAACGTCACATACTGCATTTATTGCACAAAACAATATTTTTTTATTAGCGCTTTTTAATGCGATATTACTTAAATTTATACCTAATTTGATTTAAGACTCATTGAACATAGTGGTATTAGTGAGAATTCCTAGAGTTTTAGGAGTTGGATGGTCACTCAATAACTCAGTGATATTATTTCTCGAGTGGGGAGATGATATGCTACAATGTGTTGTGGAGGCATGGATGATGGGTGTGAAGCTTCAAAATCAAAAATTGAAGTTTTTCTCACTAATGAGATCTCTCTCCTTTATTTAGAAGAATCAAAGGGAAAAAGTAATATAAATATTTTCTTTGTAAAAGTTCCTCTACGTGCATACTAAGGACATGAGATAATAAAAATATTGTTTCACCATATAAATACGATTCCAAATTTTTTAAGGAAAATATATTTTTACAATTAAAATATTTTTTCAAAATCAAAATCGTATGAGTAGTATGATGAGAACAATTATCTCGCAATTTAATAACTTGTTGAGAATGGAGTTATAAATGAATTATAGCGCAAAACAGTTGTTACATCACACTTGGGTTGATGTAATATGGGGTTGTGGCCTTAATTCAGATTTGTCATCCTAAGATCAAGTTCATTCACCTTTGAGAAAGGTTGAGTGACTATTTTTGTGCAAATGTGAATTCTATTAAAAATCAAGAGGATCTAAGTTTGAATATTTTTTGTTGAGTCAAGAAATCTACTCGTATTTTCGGCAAGGGTGGGGAATTGTGGATTTTTGTGAAATACTTATTTTTTGGAAAGAAATTTTAGAATGTTTGTTTCATCACATTTTATTCCAGATTACCTTATCCTTAATATTTTCAAAAAATTTTAAAAAAAAAATCCCTGAAAATAGTGGGAGTAATTCAAGAACTTGTGTGAGTATACATTTGAGTAATGGTGTGTCACTAGTGATAGTGACTCCTAAAAGTTATAGAATACAAGGATTCTCATAAATAGCGTGGTAACTTTATATCAATATTCTCTCGTCGTTTAGAAACTAGAAGAGAATATTTGTAATAAGGCTCCGCTAAATGTATTGAATTCACATAGTAGGAATCCCAACATAGAATTTTAGATTCACTTCACTCACATGATCCAATTTGGGGTTGTTGATCTAATTGACAAAAGAAAGGTGGATTCGATAGAGGTATAGATCCATCTCTTGGCACTAAAGATGCATTTAGGTAACCATTGATCGCACATTTATGGAACTTTTCTTGAAGGAGTTAAATAGCTGATTCTTATAAGAAAATTAGATGGCCAGCTTTTGTGATGTTTAGGCAAAGAGTACTTTGAGCACTTGATTTTTGCTTGTACTATTTTGGTACAAAAAAAGTGAATGAATGCTGCTGGTGTTGTTTACATGCGGCCTAAACAAATCATCTATTCAAAGATACCCAATGAACCTAGTCATTTTTTTTTATTAACGACCTGTTAAATAAAATGAGGTTCTTTGATGTAGCCTAACATTGAACACAGTTTATATTTCAAGTTATTTTATTTTCAATATTTCCATGATTGAGTATTTATTCCTTGTTCTTAATGCTTACAATTTTCAGCTAACTATTGTTCGATCTTTGGGATTGCAATGAGACCGAGAGGTAATTTGTGATTAAAGCTTTAGGATTAAACACTATTAGTTGAGCGAAAGCAGATATGCTTTACCGTGACTAGTGTGATTTTCAAGAAAAATCCAAAGAACTTAATAAGTCTCCAATTAGTTAAATTCACATAGAGATACGGAGTCCATTGGAGTAGACGTGTTCAGTGGCCATAAGGTTTCCAGAGCTGCTGTTGCTGCAAAGATCAAGAGGTTCTCATGGGATACTATAGAAAGGTCGGAGTTCCGGCATTACGGGTGTGTAGAGATCGAGCAGGTCACTCATGGAGTTGCAAGCCAAGTTTTAGCTACTACACAGGTTTTGTGAGTGCTTCTAAATTGGTTGTAATGAACTCATTTTTCTATAGTAGATTTGTGGTGGTGACCTACACCCGGAGTGGTTTTATATTTTGAAAAAGTTCTTCAAATGAGTTTCCACTTTGTGAACAAATCTCTGCTTTGGTTATTTGGATGATCTGTATGTTTGTTTAATTGCATGATTGTCAATATTTTTATTAGACCAGAGAAAAATGGAACTACATCTATTCACCCCCCTCTAGGTGTTGTGTTGGGTAGAACCACTGCTTTTTCAGTTGGTATCAGAGCAGGTTCACTCTGCTAGGATTTAGTTCCTGATTGTGATCCTGTTGTAGTGGTTTAAATGGATAGGTCTCAATCTCTCACATCGCCCCATATTTTGATGGTAGCAACTATGCTTATTGGAAAGTTTGAATGAGAGCTTTCCTGAAGTCTATAGATGAATGAGTGCGGGTTTCCCTGACAAGAGGATGGAAACAACCGGTTACAATCGTTGATGGAGTTGAAATTCCCAGAGATGTGGAAGAATATTCTAAGGATAAAGTCAACGAATGTAATTGGAATAGTAAAGGCCTGAATGTGATTTTCATGGCCGTGTCCCAAGAGGAGTTCAAACGAATCTCCACATGTGAAATTTGCAAAGAGGCAAAGGACATTCTTGAAATTACACATGAAGGTACCAAGACTGTTAAGAATTCTAAACTTCAAATGTTAACCTCTAACTTTGAAGAACTTAGAATGAAAGACGATGAAAACATTTGATTCTTTCTATGCTAAACTAAATGATGTTGGCAATTCTTAATTTAATTTAAGGGACAAACTCCTAGAAAAAAAGATTGTGAGAAAAGTCCTCAGGTCTCTTCCTAAGATATTTCGTCCCAAAGTTATTGCTATTGAAGAAAGTAAAGATTTGGACACTATGAGGACTGAAGAGCTGGTGGGTTCTCTACAAATCTATGAACATACTCTTCCTGTAGATAAGAAAAACAAGTCCATAGCCTTTAATACTATGAGAGAGAAGTCAGATGAGTCATTTGATGAGTTGGCTATGAGTGACAAAGAAATAACATTTTATGCTAAAAAATTCAAGAAAATGTTTGTGACTAGAAATAACAAGAATCAGAGACAAGAAGAAGAAAAAGTTTGAATGTTACAACAGAGACTCGAGTTCAGGTAACAAGGAGGGGAGCTCTAAGAAATACACTAGTGCTAATAAAGACAAGATGCAATCAAAGGTACAATGTCATGAATGTTATGGATTTGGACACATTCGCTCAGAATGTGCAAATTACAAAAAGGCCAAAGAAAGAGCTAGAATTGCATCCCTGAGTGAGCGTGAGTTAGAGTCAAGTGACACATAAGAGATTGTAGTGAACAAAAGTCTGATGATGGGAGTATATCTGAAAACGAATCCGAGTATAAAGATCAGATGCAAGAAATATATTAGAAATTGTACAAGGAGTGTGTTAAATTGAGAAAACTCAACAAAGCACACATTGAGAAGATAGATTCCTGCAAATGTGAAAATGAAAGGCTTCAAGACAAATTAAATGAAACCATCAGTCTAATAGATAAGTTACAAATGAAGAATGCAACTCTGGAAGATAAGTTGAGAACTCAGGAAAGTGAGATGAGTTTGTTAAACGATAGACTGAAAACTTTTTCTAGTGGAAAACAGAAACTTGACAAAATCCTAATCTTAGGAAAGTCCTTGGGTGATAAGAGTGGTCTGGGGTATGTCAAAAGGGAATCCGATGTGGCTACAATCTCCTCTAAAAATGTAGATTTTTCAAAAAGGGGTAAGAATCTCATGAATGCCTCTAAGTATGCCTCACACTTCATGGGACAGAGATATCACAAAGAGAACTATATGTGCCATAATTGTGGTAAGGTTGGTCACATCCGACCAAATTGTTATCAGCTTAAGAGGCATCCCATGAGAGATGAAAAGAACCACTCAAGAAGAGGGCATCAAAATCTATGGAGTCAAGCCATGGCCTTAACCAGACAAAATGATATGCTCAATGTCAAGTTAGACCAACTGACTACTAGCCAAAAGGCTAGGAAGGCTAATCCTCCAAAAATCATAAATGTGTGGGTTTTTTAAGGAGAAAGAAACACGTGTCCTGTTGCACATATTGCTCTAAAAACCAAGGATACCTCTTTGTGGTACCTTGATAGCGGGTGCTCTCGTCATATGTCTGGTGATAGAACCCTATTTAAAACTATTGAAGAGTACAAATGTGGAACACTTACATTTGGAGATGGGGGGAGAGTCAATATAACTGGGAGGGGTGAAATTAAAATACCTGGACTACCCGTCTTGAGGGAAGTCATGTTTGTTGATGGATTAAAAGCAAATCTACTTAGTATAAGTCAAATGTGTAACAACAGTGCTGAAGTCTAATTTTCAAAAGAAATGTCCATTGTTTTAGATAATGATGAAAATTGTGTGGTGCAGGGAATCAGGACATCTAATAATTGTTATGGCATCACTCCTAGCTCACAATACAACTGCAATAGCGCTAAGAGTGAGACTACTGACCTTTGGCATCAAAGACTTGGGCATGTGAATTACATAAATTTATTTAAGATTGCCAAGAAAGAGATGGTGGTAGGATTGCCTGAGCTAGGTAAAGTCGAGACTTCTGTTTGTGGGTCATGCAATTGGGAAAACAAGTTAAAACAGCTCACAAGAATACTACGGCTATCCTAACCAAACGACCATTAGAGTTATTGCATATTGATCTCATGGGACCCTCTAGAATTGAGAGTCTGGGGGGAAATAAATACATATTGGTGATGGTAGATGATTTCACTAGATACTCTTGGGTAGAGTTTATGAGAGAAAAGAGTGAAGCTCCTTACATGATTAAAATATTGAGCAAGAAACTTCAAAATGAACAAGGGAAATCAATAGTTAGAATTAGGAGCGACCATAGAAGAGAGTTTGAAAATTTCAGTCTGGAGAGATTTTGTGATGAAGAGGGTATCAGTCAAGAATTTTCTACTCCTATCACTCCACAGCACAATGGAGTGGTTGAAAGAAAGAATAGAGTCATTCAAGAAATGGCTCGTGTTATAATGCACAATAAAAGTGTACCTACTCATTTTTTAGGGAAAGCTGTGAACACAACTTGTCACATCATAAACAGTCTATCCAAGACCGAGCACTTCTAAAACACCATATGAATTGTGGAAAGGGAAGAAACCAAATGTGAAGTACTTCAGGGTGTTTGGAAGCAAATGCTATATTTTGAGAGATAGGGAAAACTTGGCTAAGTTTGACCCTAAGAGTGATGAGGGAATCTTTCTCGGTTATTCCAGAAACAGTTGGGCTTATAGGAGTTACAATCTACGCACCCAAACTATCATGGAATCAATAAATGTGGTGGTGAATGACACTTCTAGAGAGGAATTGAACAACGAAGAGCAAGTTCACACACCAAGTGAAGCTGAAAAAATGGGTGTTGGCAAGCACAATGAAAACTTAAAGACTTTTGAAAAGGTAATTGTCCACAAGGAGCCTTCGTCAAGAGTGAAGTGAAATCATCCTCAGGATAACATTATAGGGAAGATAGATGAAGGAATGAGACTGAGGAGGAAAGTGATAAATCAACTAGCTCACGCAAGCTACATCTCACAGATTGAACCAAAAAGAGATGAATAAGCCTTAAATGATGAGAGTTGGTTAAATGCTATGCATGAAGAAATAAATCAATTTGTGAGAAATGATGTATGGCACTTGGTGCCAACGCTGAAAAATTACAATGTTGTTGGTACCAAGAGGACTTTCAAGAATAAGTCGGATGAGAATTGTACGATTGTGCAAAATAAAGCAAGACTAGTTCCTCAGGGGTATGCTCAGATGGAAGGAATAGATTTTGATGAGACATTTGCACCGGTTTCCAGACTTGAATCAATCCGGATATTATTGAGCATTGCTTGCCATATGTGCATATGTGTTTTAAACTGTATCAAATGGATGTTAAGAGTGCCTTCCTAAATGGGATTCTTCAAAAAGAAGTGTACGTCCAGCAACCAAATGGCTTCAAGGATCCACAAAATCCGAATTATGTCTATAGGTTGAAGAAAGCCCTATATGGTCTGAAACAAGCTCCCAGAGCTTGGTATGAAAGGCTAACTTCATATCTATTAGATGATAAGTTCTTGAGAGGAAGTGTTGACAGGATACTTTTCATAAGAAAAGTTGGGGAAGACATAACAGTGGCTCAGATCTACATAGATGACATTGTATTTGGATCATCGATTGACGCTCTGGCTCTTGAATTTGCTGAAGAAATGAAAAATGAATTTGAAATGAGCATGGCAGGTGAACTAACATTTTTCTTAAGACTCCAGGTGAAACAATTAGATGATGGGCTATTCATATCCCAATCCAAATATGCAAAGGATTAGATCAAAAAATTTGGATTAGATGGAAAAAAACCATGCCAGAACCCCCATGAGCACAAGGGTTAAGCTTAGCACTGATGGGTCAAGCAAAAATGTTGAGCAATCCTTTTATAGGAGCATGATTAGGAGTCTACTGTATCTCATTGCAAGTAGACCAGACTTCACTTTTAGTGTTGGGGTTTGTGCAAGATTTCAAGCCAATCTCAAAGAATCACATTTGGTTGCTATCAAACTCATACTTCGCTATGTGAATGAGACAATCAATTATGGGATCTGGTATTCTAGAGACTCTAATACTGAGCTTGCAGGCTATTCAGATGTCGATTGGGCAGGTAATTCAGATGATAGGAAAAGCACTTCTGGTAGGTGTTTCTATGTCGGCACAAACCTTGTTGCCTGGATGAGTAAGAAGCAAAACTCCATATCCCTGTCCACAACTGAGGCTGAATACATTGCTGCAGGGAGCGGTTGCACGCAATTTTTGTAGATGAAGCAAATGCTATGTGACTATGGCATTACTCAAGGTGTGATGAGCATTTATTGTGACAATATTAGTGCCATAAACATTTCAAAAAATCCAGTCCAACACCCTAGGACCAAACACATTGACATTAGGCATCATCTCATTCGAAAACTTGTAGAAACACATATTGTGACCCTTTGAGTACATTCCCACCGAACATCAACCAGCCGATCTCTATACCAAACCCTTGGATGGGCTTCAGTTTGAATGTCTTAGAAAGGCTATTGGTAATTGTGCATTGACCTGAGGGTTGGATCATACATCACATACATTACATGCATTTTCTTTTTGTTTGTTTTGTTTATTTTCCCTTTCCTCTTGCTATTATCTTCTCTTAAAGTTTTTCTTCTCTGTTGGATATAGATAGCGTGCACATGTGTGTGATAAAGAGTGTTAATGATGTCTACTATGAAAATTTTAGGTACATATGTCTTTTAAAAATTGTATCATGTATCTTTATAAGTTACAAAAATTTAAAACATGTGCACTATTTGTAATTTATGACCTACATCACACACTATACTTCTAGCTCAATCAATTGTTGTTTTGCCACCTGTAAGTTCTTGGGGAGGCAATCAAAGGTGTAAGGGAGCTCTACATGTATACAGAATTGACCATGGGGTAGATGACCTCATGATTATATATCAAAATTCCTCTTGTGAAAATTCTCTATCTATAAATAAATAAATAAAAAGGGAAGGAAGAAGAAGAAGAAGAAGAAGAAGGAAAAGAAAAATGGGCCATATTACTCAATAGACCAATACTGATACAGGAATTCAAACAGAAGTATTTAGGTCCTAGCAGCATTAGGTTTTACTTTTTGTATCGTGGAAAGGCTTCCCAAGCACTTATAGTTTCATGTTTCAGCATCAACCCCACTCACATTTTTTGGTTGAAACTTCTTGATTAAGGATCCACAAAACATGCATGTTCATCTTACTTGTGATACTCTGTTTTTACTACCTGCGTGAATTGTGAAAATATGATACACTTTTACATTTGATGTGATTTTTAGAATTCAAAATTGACTTCATTATTGTTTGAATCACATAATGAAAAATGAAACTTGTGGATGAAAATTTTGGGTATTTGCTCGAGCGGAACTTAAATTCCGCTAAAGCGAAAATGGCTTAAAAGCCCCCCGTCGTTTCTTTTCTCCTCAAAAATAGTTTTCTCTTCGTGCACAGTTTCCTCTCCCCTTCTCCGTGTGCATTTCTTTTGATTTGTTTGTTTGCTTTTCATTTCCATTTCCATTTTCATTTTCACGGGTGTTGTTGGGCATTATGTTTTGGTTTTTGAAATTGAGAATGATTTCGGCAATTTGGGCATTTTGTTGTTGTTGGGCATTTTGGGGATTTGTGTTTTGGGTGTAGAGAATGATTCTCTCACCCTTGTATTTAGAAATTTCAGGTTTCAACATGCACCACACCTTTGTGTACCTATTCATGCACACCAAGTGTTTGATAAAATGCTTGAGTGACTCCTTTTATTGCATTGTGATAGAGAAAGTGTTGGATTTGTTTGTAAGTGGAAACACTTATTATTTGGCATAGCATGCATTGATTGTAAACATTGGCCATGTTTTTTTCTAGTGCATTTTGGCACCCATTGTTGGTATTTTTTTTAGTACATTTTAGGCATATATAATCATTGTTGCCCATTGTACATGCATTAGGCTTGAAATGGGTTAGTCAAGGTCTGTTGGTGAGTCACCCATGTAGTGCATTGAGCATTTTGGGCATGCGTGGGGCATGTTGTTCATGCATTTTAGGCATACATATTAGCATGAACATGCATTGGACATGCATACATTGGTCATGTGCATTTCTTTAGCCTATTCTAACGGTCACTATTCTGTCTACAACCTAAAACCATGTCTCATCATGTGTATCCTCGTAAGGATACTCCCACCCCAGCCCAAATTCCCCCTGCCCCAGCCCAAGCACACTTCCACAATGCTAGGGCTCGGGATCTTTATGATCAAAATTTTAGTACCCGAAACCTTATGGTTGAGCGTGAGGTTTCCTTTCACGAGCTCAATGAGACAATAGTGCCCCACATTTTTTAGACTCGCCAGTGGGTTGGCTTAACCACTGGGCTTCCCACCATTGTTATGAATACCGTACCGGCCGGTATTTTCCGTACCGGCCACCGGACCGGTACAGGTACACCATATGTTCCGTACCGGCCAGTACCGGTCATACCAGCCAATATTTCGGCCTATACCGGCCGATATTTCTGCCTTATTTTTTTTTCATATTTTCAAACTACAAGTTCATTTTTTGACCTCTAATTCAGACTAGGCTATTTATAATTTATATATCTATGTATTTATATATAATTTATTTATATATAATTTATTTATATATAGACTATTATTTTGAAATATAATTTATATATATAATTTATTCATATACCGAAATATTATCCCGAAACGGTACACAAAACGGTACTGGTACCGAAATATTTCGTTCCAGTAGCTCGACCGGTACAGAATCCGGTACGGTATTCAAAACATTACTTCCCACTCCTTCTTTGGAGTTGGTCAGGGAGTTTCATTCAAATATCCTTGCTATTTCTAACGATGGCTCTTTCGAGGTGAGTCTCCGGACCATCCATTTCCGAGTGACCCCTGATATGTTGGCCAATTTGTTGAACGCCCCTCGGGTACTTGACCAGGTCTATCCGCATCTAACCACTCTTGCTCCTCGCAATCCAGTCATCGCTGAATGCTTGACTGGGAGGTATGTTGCCTGGAATGGCAGGATACCCTTGCATACGGTTAAATTTCCACCTAACCACCTACTTCTTAGTCGGATCGTCTAGACTAATCTCTACCCAACGGCACATCGTCTAGGCATACTTCTTTATGCCTTGATCAATGAAATCTCTATTGATTTGGAGAGTCATCTTTGCCCGATCATACTTGAGACCTTCCAGTCCAACAAAGTCCGGACTGGTTTACCATTCCCTTGCCTTATCACCCGGATCGCCCTAGCTCACTCTGTCTCTTTTCTTCCTCATGAGCCTAGGATTTCTCTTAAGGCTCCCATTGGTCGTAAGACCATTCAGTTTAGCTGTGCTCACATTAACCCTCAATCTTTAGACAGTGAGTATCCTCCGACACCGACACCGGCACCCGCATCTCAACCGTCGAGCTCTTAGCCTTCGGGCTCCGCACCATTCAGCTTGACACCTCCAGGAGAAACCCCATCAACTTAGCCCAGTCTACAGATGGTTTTAGACTATTTGGTCCGCCTTGATGCTCATCTCAATGGCTTTCAATAGATAATCACCCAAAGCTTCAACGACATTGAGGAGCTCCTCCGTAATAAGGATGATGGCAACCAGTCCGATGGTGGTGATTGAGCCCCTTGCATTTAGTGACAAAAAGGGGGAGTGTTTTGTCAGGAAAACATGTGTTAGGGGGAGCACTTTTGTAGGGGGAGTGATGGTAGGTATGTAGGGGGAGAACAAGTGAAATTTTCATTGTGAAACACAATTTTTAATCTTCTATTGTATTGCATACTTCATTGTTGAAACTTAATGCCATATTTTCTTAGTGAAGAATTTTTTTAATGAAGATTGTGCTTGTCAAGTGTATACTTGTATTTTTGCTTTTAACTATATTGATTACACATGTGAGAATATTTTGTGCACTTTTATCTTAGTATGCTTACCTGTTTGTCAAGTGTGCAGAAATATCCCAACATGTTAGTTACTTTACCTGTATTTGGGAATCCTTAGTGGACTGTGCTAGGATTAGGTCCAAATGTATAGATTAGAGGTTTTGTCACAGAAATGCCAAAGGGAGAGATAATTAATGTAAAAATGAGTGTAGTGGCATATTCTTGTGAAAACCAAAATTGTGCTGTAACAAGTGTTGAAGTGCGTCAAAGTGAAAAAAAGGGTGTCAACTAAATCAGAAAGTTCGCTCGACAATTCGCTTGAGCGAACTTCAAGTCAGAGAGTTCGCTCAACTACGCTCAACACTTCACTTGAGCTACATTCAAGTCAGAGAGTTCGTTCAATTCCGCATGACAATTCGCTCGATCAAACTTGAAGTCAGAGAGTTCGCTCAACTCCACTCGACAATTCGCTCGAGCAAACTTCAAGTCAAAAAGTTCGCTTGACTATGCTCGACACGTCACTCAAGCCAATGTTCTGGAAACCTAATTTATCCTTAGGAATGAGCGCCTCTTAGTTGGGAAGTATAAAAAGGAAGTTTCTAGTTCTTTCTTTGGGTGGAAAATAAGAGCAAAAATAGAACCCCTTTCAAAGAGAATTTGAGAGAAACTTTACCCCCATTCAAAGTTGAATCTCTTGAAAAATATATTTCCACCAAATCACACTCAAGATAAAAATACCGTTGAGTCCATTGGAGTGGACGTGTTCAGTGGCTAGAAGGTTTCCAGAGCTGCTGTTTCTGCAGAGATCGAGTGGTTCTCGTGGGATGCTATAGAAAGGTCTGAGTTCCGACACTACGGTCGTGTAGAGATCGGGTGGGTCACTCATAGAGTTGCAAGCCAAGGTTTAGCTACTACAAAGGTTTTGTGAGTATTTCTAAATTGGTTGTAACGATCTCATTTTTCTATAGTGAATTTGTGGTGGTGACCTACACCCGAAGTAACATATTGAACAATAACAATGATTAGCATTATTTTTTACTTAATAGTAAAATTTTAATTATTTCTATATCTAAAAACCAATATATTATTTATCCAAAAAAAGCAAGAGAAATTGTGATGGCATGCATGGGCAGCGCAATTTTGATGAATCCCATCGATTTTTATAATTTTTATCGATTAAATTTTGTTACTTAATTTAATGTATTTAATAGGTTAAGATTTCTTGTACAATTAAGAGAGATATATAGATAATAATAATAAAGTTAGAAAATCATTATAGTTTAACTCTTTATATGCATCTAAAGTTTGGCAAACCAGATTTATCAATAACAAAGATTCTATACAGTTGTCGAGATAGTTGTGAAGTAGAAGAAGAAAAAAGAAGTAATACATGTTCCTCCAAGGTTAACTAAACCATCTGCCATTCCACTGTCTTCTCTATATAAATGCTGAATATTAAAACTTAGAAATTTGTTAAAGTCAAGCATATATTCCCAAAGACCCACATACCTGCAAGAAGGGCTTTTCTTATTTTTATACCAGTTAACTACCAACAAAGCATCTAATTCAATAATGAGGTTATAAAAACCAAGTTGGTAACATAAAGTTGTGCAAAAACATTTGTACAAATCCCAAATAAATAGAAAAGCCATTATGAAGTGACAATAGTGATCACGAAGAATCTCACCACAACCAGCAGATCCGAGGTTGCCCTTTGAGGCTCCATCAATCATGTTGAGTTTTATTTTACCGGTAGGAGGATTAACCAACGAACCAATTTGAGCTTTTGTGTTTAATCTTCAATAAATGGATTTTCAAAAGATCTAATGTAGACATAGCACCATGGTCCATGCCTTGTAATTATATCCTTTGATGGTTTTAATCATTAGATTAAGTTCTTACAACCATTTCATAACTTTCCAAATAATGTATGATCGAGGCAGGTTTTATCACACCGTCATATTTGGCTAAATTTCTAGCTAACCTCAATTTCCGAAGTATCAAACAAAGAATTAATTGAGCTAGTAAATAAAGTTTATTTAAACCATGAAAAGTTGACCACAAAGTTAGCAACTTATCTCTCCATCCCAAGGTTGAAAGGGTTGAGATCAATGTTTTGAATACCGTACCGGATGCATTACCGGTCAAGGTACTGGAATGAAATATTTCGGTATCGGTGCCGTTTCGTATACCGTTTCGGGATAGTCGATATATGAATAAATTATATATATAAATCATATTTCAAAATAATAGTCTATATATGAATAAATTATATATAAATACATAAATATATAAATTATAAATAGCCTAGTTTAAATTGGAGGTCAAAAAATGAGTTTATAACTTGAAAAAAGGAAAATTAATTAATTAATTAATTAAGGCCAAAATATCGGCCGATATGGCAGGTACCTGACTCGTTCAAAAATGAGCAGCACAAAAGGCTATCCCAAGTGCAGGAGCATGTCGCGTAATAATAAGGACTAAATTCCTAGATCGTCTCCACAGGGAAAGTGCTAAAAATAAACTCGTGTAAAATGGTGAAAATATTTACAATGATAAAATAAAAATCAAAAGTAGTGATATATACAATGGATGGAAGAGTGCAATGAAAATGAGAAGTTTACTGGTCGTGAACCAGATTCATTTTGTTTGTTGTGAGTGTTAAGATGCAAGACAGTAAAATAAAATTGCTAGAAATTAAAGAACTCAAATTTAAAGGAACAAGAAAATTAAATGACATGAACGTAAATTCCAGAAAATAAAGGTGCGAGAAAAATAAATGACAGTAATTTAAAGTGCAGGAAATTAAATGACATAAATTTAAATGACAGAAATTAAAAGTGCGGGAAAAATAAATTGCGGTATTTTAAATGAACTGAAATTTAAAGTGCAGGAAAAATAAATGACAGTAATTTAAATGAACTGAAATTTAAAGTGCGTGAAAAATAAATGACAATAATTTAAATGAACTGAAATGGAACTAATCGTCGCAATAATTTTTTTTTCTTTTTTTATAAACTTCAGATTGAAATAAAATAAAAATAAAACTGAAAATGAAAACTACAGGTGAAGGAGGAAAGCCCGGCAACAACAATTGGTCCATTAGGCCCTCAACTGTGTTACCGTACTCCCTCACTTCACCCGAGCTTTATTCAAAATCAAACACTCTCTACTCTTCTTATTCTAACACTAAAATCTACTATACTCTACTAATATCTAACTCTAACATCTAACGAATTTCTCCGTCCATCTACAAGCTCTTATATAGGCATCAAAAGCCTTTGCATACGTATGTTCTTAGCTACCCCATGTATGTGATCTCGTCCCCACTCAGAAAGTTATTCTGTTTGTCCCTGCATGTGCGTCTGTCTTGTTCGTTGCTCTCCATGTGTTTCTTTTTCAGTGTTCCTGCATGTTAGCTTTTATTCCTTTTTTTTTCTTGCCCAGCGTGCGTCCGCATTTTTTCTTCATTTATATATATATATATATATATATTCTTCTTTTCTTTTTGCTTTCTCCATGTGTCTGCTACATTTATGTCTGGAGCTTTTCATTTTTTTCTTTCTTCTGTTCCGTGCGTGATTCCATGAGTTGCGTCCAGCATCCATTTTATTTCCTTTTTGTGTGCAACGTCCGTCTTCGTGGGTTGCTGTGGCAGCCATGCGTGCTGCTAGAAGTGAAGGTGCTGCCGTGGAGGAGCTTGGTGGTGCACTGCATAGACATGTTTGAGGATCGTTCTCGGCTGTTGGAGCGCTGGGCATGCTAGACGAGGCTGGGCAGAGATGGTTGAGCTGGTGGTTCACGGTGGAATGCATGATGGAGGAGCACGGTGGCGTGGAGGATCTAAAATGGTGCTCTGTTTTATGGAGGAAAAACAGAGGTGCATGTTTTGGGCGGAGCTGGAATTGGTGGCAGTTTCACGGAAGCACAGTCGTGGCGGTTTCTTCCTGACCGTGGCTATGGAGGTGCTGAGTTAACACACGGTGGCATTGGATGGTAGTGCTGCGTTCGTGGAGTGGGATGTGCGGCAGCATGCATGGGCGGCGGCAGTTGTTCTATCCAGTATCTGTTGAGTGGTGCTCATAGTTTTGCAGGAGGCTAAGTGGTTGAGCAGAGATGACTTCGGAGATGACATTGCCGCGTGTGGGTGGCTGAGCACACAGCTGGATGCAATGGCAGTTGCTTGATGCTAAGGACTGCAGCAGGTGGTTCATGGTGGCGTGGAGGAGTGCTGCCGAACGCATGCAAGGAGACGACGTGAGGTTGAAGATGACGAAAACGACATGTCATTTTTGTCCGTAGAATAAAGGGCACGTCGTTTAGCAGAGGAGTGAAATCATTCGCCGTGAAAACGACATGTCGTTTTTTCTCTACTGAAGAAAAACGACACGCCGTTTAGAGAGACCTGTAAAACAGAAAATAAAATAAAAATAAAGTAAAATAAAAATTAGACAAGCCAAAATAAATAATAATCAAAGAAACAAAAAAAATAAAACTAGACAAAGAAAATAAAATAAAATTAGACAAAAGATGGAAAATAAAATATTAAAAGTGTGTTATGCAAATGAATAAATATTGCCCAATTAAATCACAAGCTATAAAATTAAGCATAAATTATACTTTTAATCAATTTAAATCATAACTTCGATTTATGCCTCTTAATCAATTTTTTCATCTAAAACTAATGATAAAATAATAAAACAATTAAAAATATATTAGTTTTAAATGTATAAAATATGCACTAATGCAGCTCAATCAGTACCGGCTTGTACGAAATACACAATGAATCTGTACCGTACCAATGGCCAGTATGAAAAATTTCAGCCATACCGGCTGGTACGGTATGAAATTTAAAACAGTGGTTGAGATGCCAAAAATATGAGAGAAATGAGACCAAACAGATGCAGCAATGAAACAATCATTAAAAGCGTGTAAATAAAACTCCATAACCTCACAACCACAACTACATTTTGAAGCCAAGATTATGCCACATTGTTTTATATCAAAGTACAAATGCTACCAATTATTCCACAATGTACGTTGTAAAGAATTAACTATACGCATTAATGCGTATAGTATTAATCTTCTGTTAGAATATTCTAACAGAAGATTAATGATCCAACGTCAGTATGAG
Source organism: Cyclocarya paliurus (assembly GCA_029856935.1). Classification (NCBI taxonomy): domain Eukaryota; kingdom Viridiplantae; phylum Streptophyta; class Magnoliopsida; order Fagales; family Juglandaceae; genus Cyclocarya; species Cyclocarya paliurus. Next base: position 14,840,055 of record CM056949.1, read on the forward strand.
TACTCTAGCTTCTTTTTCATCATTGTACATACTGGAGGCGCCATAATGAATGCACTAGGACTCAAAACACAGACAATTAAAAGAACATTGTCTTATAAACTTTTTTAAAAAATGATCAAAGTGAGATATTTGGAATGAAAAATGATAAACGTAGTCATAAGTTGTAAGTGCTCTACATTTCTTATGAAAAAAAATAGGACCTATGATTAAAAAATTAAGTTTTTCATGTGAGTTTTATATATACTTACTATTTTTTTAAAATACTATTTTTAAAGAAGTACACGACACTTGCAAACACTATAATTACAAATATCATTTCATTCGTCAGATCAAATGGATCTCCCATGAAGCTAGCTAGGGAAGATATTAGCAGTAGAGATGAATGCTGATCATCATCTTTCAAGATGTTATAGCGTAATATTATAGCTTGGGTCCAGATGAGTATATATTGATTGATCAACAGGCATGGCCTAATTTATAGATAAGATCTAAAAGATATATATGATAATTGTAAGAAATTTTAAGGGCCAATATGTAGCAGAATATATTGTAAATTAGACAATTCATGTTTGACATGATCAATTATGACTTGTTCATGTATATATTTGTAAATGCTGAAGTTGGCTAGGATTAGATGACTAAATGGTAAAATTTATCTTATCATTATAAGTTTGAATTTGGATGAATGTAAAATAATTGTTGACTTTATCTTTAACAACATTGAGTTTATCTAAAAGTTCTGAAGGTTGTTTAGATAAGTCAGTCACGTGAAATTGGAATCCATAAGGATTTGTAATTATCTAGAACAGAAGCTGAACACAAATCAGTAACTACAGTGAAGAGTTTTTGCGAAATGTCAACAATCCATCAGGAAACGTTCTCGCGATTGTCTCTACTTGTCAGCAGAATCCTACTTTAAATGGAACTCTTTCCAAATCTAATATTTAAAGGGATTCGGTTTCATGACTCCTTAAGGAGTTTGATTAAGGATCATTGAGATATTTTTCGTGTGCTTATGAAGGGAAAATTCACTTGATAATTTTCACTTTGATTTTCATCTCTCCTTAAATGTGATCGTGTTCTGAGCATGGAGGATCGTGTGATTGGACTTTAGCCCCTAGGGTTCTAGGAGGAAAGGCAATATTTGCAGATCGTCAGAGATTCTGGCTGCTATCGTGGTCAAAGACAAATGGGTCAATTTTCTGGGAAAGTAAGAGAGTCAAGTTGCAAAGGTTTTGTAATTGATCAGTACTTGTAATTGATTTTCAGATAATAAGATTGACTTTCCTGGGTTTGGCTGCCCCATAGGGTTTTACTTTTAAAGAGTTTTTAAAAGGGTTTCCTTTCGAAACCAATCATTGTGTTAAACAAAGTGATTAATTTATTTCAACTATTTAATTTATTTAATAATCATAATATTAAGATCTAACCAATTTGTTCGAGTAAATTGTTAGGTAATTTAGTGAATTAACAGGTGTACATTGGGAATTTTAATTGGCATCAGAGCGTGGTTCACTCATCCAAGTGTCATTCGTGCCCCTGCAATATGTCATCATTGACTGCCCCACCGCACTTCAATGGTGAAAATTATGTATATTGGAAAGGACGCATGCGAACTTTCCTCAAATCGTTGGATGAACGAGTGTGGTACTCCGTTGAACAAGGATGGACTAAACCTTCAACAAGTATTGATGCTTGGACAAAAGATAAGTTCAGCAACAGTAGTTGGAATAGCAAGGGACTGAATGCTATATTCATGGCTGTATCTCCAGAAGAATTTAAGAGAATCTCCATGTGTGAGGTTACTAAAGTAGCATGGCATATTCTGAAGGTTACGCATGAAGGAACAAAAACTGTGAAAAACTCAAAATTACAATTGTTAACCTCTAAGTTTGAAGAAATTAAGATGTTGAAAGATGAAAATTTTTATGAGTTTTATGCTAAACTTAATTACATTGTTAATTCCAGATTTAATCACAAAGAAAAAATTGAAGATTCAATAATTCTGAGGAAGATTCTAACATCCTTACCTGAAAGATTTTGATCTAAAGTTACTGCTATTGAAGAAAGTAAAGACTTGGATGCAATAAAGATAGAAGAGCTGGTCAGGTCTTTACAAACATATGAGTCTTCACTGCCTCAAGCAAGAAAATGTAAGTACATTGCCTTAAAAACTATAAAAGAAAATCATGAGGATTCTTCTGACGAAGAAAGTCTAAATAATGAGGAAATGGCTCTCAATGTAAGAAAGTTCAGAAAATTCATGTTTAACAAAAAGGATAGTGGTAAACAAAAACGAGGAAAAGAATTTTCTACTAAGAAAAATGAATCTAAAAATTGGAATAAAGATAAAATTGAAAAAAAATGACAAAGTGAAGTGTCATGAATGTTCATAGTATGGTTATATAAGAATTGAATGTCCAAATTTCAGAAAAAGTAAAGGAAAAGTATTGAATGTCACATTGAGTGATAGTTCTGATTCTGAAAATTCATCTTCTGATAATGAAAAATCTTTTATGGCTTTTTTCACTATTGTGAATGATTTTACTAAGGTTGAACGAACAAAAACTGAAAGTGAATGTGTTTTTAGTAATTCGGATATAGCACTTGTTGAAGCTGATCAAGATTTTAGGATACAAGAAACATATAGTGATGTATGTGAAGAAGTAGTCAAATTAGAGGAACTCAACAAGAAACTGTACAATAGACTTACTGTTGTGGAGAGTGAGAAAAATAATCTCTCAAAGGGACTAAAAAATGGCTGATGTTGACGTATCAAGATTAAATGATCAAAAGGATGCACTAGAAAAAGAATTGGAAAAACTTCAAGAGTGCAAGCAAAAAACAGCAACACAGAAATTAGAAGAGATGTTGAGTTTTCAGAAGGTAAGTAATGATAGAACTGGCCTAGGATATACGATTTCAAAAGGGAAAGAAAAACTAGCCTCATCATCCGCTGCCACTACCTCTAAAGGTATAGTTTTTGTTAAAGGAGGTATAGTTTTTGTTAAAGGAAGTCAAGGTAAAAATGTTCAAAATCATCATTTACCTAAACCAATATATTCAAAAATTATGCATAATAAATCAATCACAAAAATGATGAAAGGTAAATATGATGATCAATTTATTCCTACTTGTCATAATTGTGGAGTTGTTGGTCATATAAGACCACAATGTTTTAACTTTTACCAAGTGCAGAAAATGAAAAGTGAAAGAAATACAAAAAGGAAAGGGAAGAGTCTAGAGAATCAAGTTGATGAGATGAATCAACAGATAAACTACTTAAGTGTCAAGTTTGGTGAATTAGCAGATTTTTGCTTCCAAAATAAAGATAAGAGCATTCAAAGCAATGTGAATGAAAAGAACAAGTCAAAACTCAAGGTAAAATGGGTGAATAAAGAAGATGTCGTGTGCCTTGTTGCCCACACAGCACTTAGTTCAATGGAAGACCGCCTATGGTACCTGGGCAACACTTATTCAAGACACATGTCTGCAAATAAAACTTTATTTAAGAAGGTTGAACCAACTGCTGGAGGCACAGTGACTTTTGGAGATGGGAGCAAGGCTATTGTAGAAGGGAAATTGAGTATTGAAATACCTAGTTTACCTGTTCTACATAATGTTTTGTTTGTTAATGGTCTGAGTGTAATGTGTACAATCGAGCTGGAGAATGGATTTTAAAGGGTACTAGAATCTCAGATAACTGCTATGGAGTCTCTTCAAGTTCATGGTAGAAGTGTCATAGAACCTTAATCGATGAAACTGAATTATGGCATCGTCTTGGGCACATTAATTTTAGAGATCTATCAAAAATCTCAAAAAGAGAAACTGTAAATGGACTACCCAAGGCAATCAAAGCCAAGAAAATAGTGTATGGAGCATGTCAAGAAGGAAAGTAAACTAGAGCTCAGCATTAGAAAATTACTCACATACTTACCTCTCAGCCACTTGAGCTGCTACATATGGACTAGATGGGTCCAACACAAATCGAGATTCTTGGTAGAAAGAAATATATCATGGTGATTGTGGATTTCTCAAGATTTATATGGACCATTTTATAGAGATAAAAATCTAAAGTTGTTGATCTTGCCAAGAAGCTATTCAAGAAACTAAAAATTGAAAATGAAGTTTCTATCTCTAAAATACATAGTGGTCATAATAGAGAATTTGAAAATACTAATTTCACTAATTTTTGTGATGAACAAGGTATAAATTAAGAATTTTCTACACCCTTTACTCCACAACAAAATGGAGTGGTAGAAAGGAAAAATAGAGTGATTCAAGAGATGGTCCAAACCATATTGAGCAACAAGAAGATGGCATTATACTTTTGGGGAGAAGCTGTAAATACAGCAAATCACATTCTGAATCGAGTAGTTCTAAGACCGGGTACCAAACATACACCTTATAGTTTGTGGAAAAATAAAAAGCTCACGGTAAAGTTTTTTCAAGATTTTGGAAGCAAATGTTATATCTTGAGAGACCGAGAAAACACTCATAAATTTGAAAGCAAAAGTGATGAATGAGTATTTCTAGGATATTCTTCAAATAGTAAGACTTATAGAGTTTACAACTTACGTACAAAAACTGGTCTGGAATTAATTAATGTTGTTGTGGATGAATTTTCAGCCGAGACCACCATAAGGAACTTGAAAATATGAAGGAATTGGTGCAAGCTGTTGAAGAAGACTCTCAAGAGCAAGATGAAAAAGATCATATAGAAAAAAACACCACAAAACTCACAAGACAAAGAACCTTCTTCTAGAGTTACTCAAAATCATCCAAGAGAGAATATTCTTGGTGATCTAGATGAAGGTATGAGACTTAGGAAAAAGGTACCAAATCAAGTTTCTTTTGTGTGTTATTTGTCACAGGTTGAACCCAAGAAGGTTGAGGAAGCATTGAATGATCAAAGTTGGGTCAACGCAATGTATGAAGAACTTCATCAATTCACTAGAGATGATGTATGAGAGTTAGTTCCTAGACCAGAAAATTACAATATTATTGGGACTAAATGGATCTTCAAGAACAAGTCTGATGAACATGGCACTATTGTGAGGAATAAAGCAAGGCTGGTTGCACAAGATTACACACAAGTAGAAGGGATTGATTTTGATGAAACATTTGCCCCCGTGGCTCGTTTGGAATCTGTTCGCATTCTGCTTGCACTTGCATGCCATCTAGACTTCAAATTATATCAAATGGATATCAAGAGTGCATTTCTAAATAAACTATTACATGAAGAGGTATATGTTGAACAACCTAAAGGATTTACTAATCATCTCTATCTTGATTATGTGTATAGATTAAAGAAGACCCTCTATGGATTAAAACAAGCTCCTCGTGCTTGGTATAAAAGGTTGACAGCTTACTTACTTAAGCATGATTTCATTAGAGGATAAGCTAATAGGACTCTTTTCATAAGAAGATCAGGTAAACAAATCTTAATTACTCAAATTTGTGTTGATGATATTGTCTTTGGAGCAACACTTGAGTCTCTTGCATATGATTTGCAAATGAAATGAAATCTAAATTTGAAATGAGCATGATTGGTGAGCTAAATTCTTTCTTGGGCATTCAAGAAAAACAAAATAAAGAAGGAATTTTTATCTCACAATCTAAGTATGCAAGAGACTTTGTTAAGAATTTTGGAATGGAAGGAAAAAGCAATGCTCGCACTCCTATGTAAAAATCAGCAATGATTCTACAGGTAAAAATATTGATCCCACTCTTTATAGAAGCATGATAGAAAGTCTATTGTATATCACAACAAGTAGACCCAATATAGCTTTTAGTGTTGGTGTGTGCGCTAGATTTTAAGCTCATCCTAAAGAATCCCATCTTACAATAGTAAAAAGAATCATAAAATATCTTAATGCTACTATTAATTATGGGATATGGTATTCAAAAGATACTAATCTAACACTTGTTAGTTACTCGGATGTTGATTGGGCTGGGAATGCTTATGATAGGAAGAGTACTAAGGGTGGGTGTTTTTATGTAGGTGAAAACCTTCTGGCTTGGATGAGTAAAAACCAAAATTCAATTACTTTATCTACTGTTAAAGCCGAATACATAGTTGTAGGGAGTTGTTGTACACAGCTTTTATGGATGAAAAAGATGTTTGATGACTATAATTTTTCTCAAGATACTATGGCAATCTATTGTGATAATATTGGTATAAGTATTTCAAAAAACCATGTTCGGCACTCTAGAACCAAACACATTGACATTAGATATCATTTTATAAGAGACTTGGTTGAGTCTAAAATAGTATCCTTGGAACATGTACTTACTGAATATCAATTGGCTGACTTGTTTACTAAACCTTTAGATGGTCTAAGGTTTGAGTTCTTTAGGAAAACCATTGGTGTATGTGATATCAAGTAAGTGGCATCTTATCTTATTAGTTTAGGATTTGTGTGTTTTGTTTTCTGTTTTATTTAAAAATAAAATAAAATTTTTCTATTTTCCTTTTAAGTTTCGAATAAGAAAATATATTTTAAAAAAAACTGTTTTGTTTGGTTTATTTTTTTAAGGTACATGTTTGATAAATCAAAGTTTGAGCATGTGTAGCATTAGTTTAAAAACTTCTAAACTTATGCACTGTTCTCCTTTGTGCAGTACACTTTATGCATACTAACCCGATGGTCATCATGGCATAGTTCATTTACAAAGTACTATGAAAAACTTGTATGTAAGCATATTATAATTAAAGTTCATATTGTTATTAAGATGCTTATAAAAGATGGAGTTCATGCTTTGAATTGACTAATACTAGGTGAACCTAGTACATTAATAAATAGCTCTCCCCTTGCCAAACATAAAGAGTTGATCCATATCAAAAAATTCGGTGTTAAATCATTGCAGAAAAAAACAAACACCTTATACGGATCTACCACCTTAAGTTCTTATAAAAAGAATCATTGCTCTAATCATTATAGAAAAAGATGAGCAACAAACATAAACACAAAAAGGGGGTTGTGCAAACTAGTATTTGGAGGAGATGCTCATGTATCTAGGTCCTAGCATAAAGTTTGACTTTCAAGGTGAGTAACAAACTCTTGTGAGCCACTATAAGAAGCAAAACATCCATGAATAAAGGTCTCAAAAATATATTGAAGAAAGAAGATATAAAAGTGCTATGATATAAAGTTACTCACTCACACACTCAAATGAACTTTGACATTGATAATCTTATGAGGAGTGAACATTCATAGTGATTGTTACAAATGAGAGTGTGTAAATGATTAGTTTTTTTTGTGAAACACACTCTGGCTAAACTAAGATAATTTTAAGCATGTTACTTGTCTCATTATTCATATTTTTTTTTTTTTAATAAAAAAAATGTGTCATTTTTGTATATATTTTTTTTGTTGCAATTTTTTATGATTTTTATTTATTAAATAAATATAGAAATAAAAATATGCAATTTATTTTTGGGCGGTTTGGGGTATTTACCTAAGTCTGGGAATTGGACTCTAAAATTTTTAGCATAAGTCCCAATGGGACTCTTTGGCTTACGGCATGCGCATGAGACTTAGTCACTTAAGTGACTTACAGTGTCCCTTTAGGTCACGTCTGAACACGCCCAGCCTTCATCCCAATTTTATTTCCCCATTCTGTGCGATATAGCAGCCCACGGCGCCTTCACTTCTTCTCACTTGTTGTTTCTACAAACTTCAACCATATCGGTTTTGATTCTCTTTGAATCAAGAACACACAATCTTATCCTCCTATTCTCCTCTTCCAAATCAAGGTAAGTCTTCTTTGGTGTTCAAATTTCTCACATTCCAGGGTTTAGTACGTATTTATGGAAGATTGGCGTGTGGGAATTGATTATGTGAAGTTTGGATTCATCTGTTGGTTGGGCTGAGTAGCCATTGCTTTGATTACTCATTTGAGAATATCCTTTACATGTATTGAGGATTGTTGTATGTGGGTTACGAGTTTGTTGATTTCGGATTCTCACGGGAGCACACCACGTTTTTGTGAAAATTCCTGAATCAATCCAAAGTCTTTATCTGTAGCTATTTATAGTGGCTCTCTCTCACATATAGCATGCACATAAGCGTGAGTGGGCTGTATATGTGGTTTGACTAAAAAGACCAAGGGGTTCTAATGTCATCATCTTCACAGTCAACCGATTCTTACAACTCTAATATTGTCTATTTGTATTCTGACTTGGTTGATTTGATGCTTCAGATGAGATTCAAGGAACATGCTAAGTGACAAAAGCTCACATCCCTAGTACCAACTAAGAGCTCCACCTCCCCAAGTAAGGATGAACCCGTGGTAGATCCAATGAAGTCAGGAGAAACCTCAACTCATTCTCTTCCACCCGTGCCTGCACCTACTAGAGCCACTATTGATCGCTTCACTTCAATTGACGCTAAGAATGCCTATCGCACTACCTTTTTCTAAAAGGCCAGTGTTGGGAGAGAGGGAGGTAAGTATAAATGATTTCCCTTCGAATGACTTTCAACTCATCCAAAGAATATTTACTGAGAGAGGCTGGGAGAAACTTACACATGCATCTCCCACTCCTTGTATTGAAGTTGTCCACGAGTTCTACTCGAACATTGCCCACTTCAACTTGGATGAGCATAGCATTACGTCTATAGTTCGGGGAACTCAAATTGATGTTTCTCCTGCTATTCTAAGAGACTTATTTGATCTCCTTGAGGTGGAAACACCTCTACATCCTGTAACACCCCGCCAAAATGGGCCCTTAGGCCTTGACCTTGGTAGGCTTAATCCTAGTTAATTAGGAGTTGAGCTATTTGAGAATAAGAACATTTTGGATATTTGATTTGGCAAAAATGAGTTATACTATGGATTTAGAAGAATTATTAGGAGATTCTAGTACAATATTTATTTTTGAGGAAAATGAAATTCTTGGAGGTTGATTGGAGAATTTTTAGTAATTTATTAATTTTGAGGACAAGAAGCCAAGAGGCTTATAAGGGAATGACACATGACACATTGGATGTTGCCACAATAATGAGCTAAGCAATTTGGGTAAAATTCTTGATGGACATAGGAAGGCCCAAGAGATTGGTTTATTAAGGGCCCATGCTTTTTGGGTATAAAGGCTTAGAGAGACACTAAGGCATTAGGCCCAACTTGGTGGACACTAGGCCTAACTTGATGGATATAAGACTTTAGACCTCTAATGCACTAAGGATGCGATGAGCGAAAGTTAAGATGTTAAAAAGACCATAAGCCCAACTTGGGAGATATAAAGTTTTAAGCCTTTCTTGGAGGACTCTAGAAAATAGGCTCAATGAAAAGGACATAAGGTTATTGGATCTAACTTAGTAAGAGTGGAGAAATTAGGCTCTTAATTATGGGTTAATTACGTACATTAAGGTTGATAATGGGATTAGCGTTGATCATAGTACTTAGTGTTAATGAGTTAAGGATTAGAGAGGCAAGCCTATTAGTCATTTTGGTGAGGCTTTTTAGGATTTTAGAACATTCATGGTCCAAGCCCAAGAAAATCTTGAACTAAGCCTTTAGGAGTTCAAGACTAGTTATGGCCCAACTATAGGTAGGCATAAGGCCTTTGGGCCAAACTTGGTATAGAATGGACCCATGGCCCAATTAGGCCAAGTTAAATCTTTTCAAGCCCAATTTAGTGGATCTTGAGGTTTCTTTTTAATCTTACAAATCTATAAAATGAGACTCTCTTATTCAAAATCCAAGAGCCCCTAAACCATGAGCCCATACATTTGGCCATTTTAAGCCCACATGACCCAAAACCATGTTTGGGCTCATTTCACCATTCAAGACCAAAAGTCCAATACACCATACCATTGATTTCCTTAAGCCCAAATCACATTCAAAGTACCCAAATTAAGTTTTGAAAATTGGCTAAGACCATTAACCATCATACTTGAGGTTAGTGCACTTTAAGCCATGCTTTGAAGCTTAATCTTGTTTAATCTTTTCTTAAACTTTTTAATTCAAATTTTCTTGAAATAATACTTCATTTAACCTTGATTAAGACCCTATTAATGACCTATCTAAACCAACCCACATTTCATTATGAAAAATTTTATAACATGCCCAAACCATGCTTCAATCGGTTTTGTGCATTGCCCTTTGTAATGCTTGAACTGTTTTGCCCTTGGGTCCAACATTTTTGTGATTTATCCTCAAGGTTAATATGGTCCTTAAACACCTCTCGAGACCCTCCCAAACTCATTTTTTAAGCCTTGGAAGAAATTGGTTGCATCAACCAACTCAAAGAACCAAACCGGGTGCACCTTGGTCTAGTTTGCGAAGTCAACATGTTATGACACCTAATACTGGTGGGTGTACACGTTATGAATTTTATGATGTTATGTTATATTTATCAATGCATTGAGAACGAGTCTATAGAGAACGTAGTTTCAATATGAGTTGTACTATGGTCACCGGCAAGTACACACAATCCATATGGGGAACTATGACGTTACCTCACGTTATGTTATTAATTAAGATAATAATGCAAGTCTATGATGATGAAAGTTTATGATGAAATTTTTATGAAAAAGTTATGTTTTTCTCAAAAATGATGACGAAATTACTTACTGAGTAAAAATTCATGTCTCTATATTTTTAAAAGATGTTAAGGAATCTGGATGGGAGACATGCATACTGATTTTTTGCATCTTATGCATTGCATATTTATTGTTTTTCATGATTGATTTATCTTTGTGCCAATTAGTTGTTTAACTTACTGAGATTTTGAGTAAATCTCACCCTTTTATGGGACCACTATCATTCCACTCAGAATGATAGAAGTTATGTCAGGAATTGACAAGGACGGGATTGATGGAGCACTGGATTCACATGTTTGAGGAGGAGCCAGATTTTGTGAAGAAGCTAGATTTAATGCTGATGAGTTATAGCCCGAGTCCTTCATGCTATAGATCGCATGAAAAGAATAATATGACTTTGTATATAAGTCTATGCAATATTGGTATTTTGAACTTGATGATTTTCTAATGAATTTAGAATGTTTTTAGTTATTCTGGCATATCTTACATTTTAATCTTTTATTTTCGCTGCGATTATTGCATACTGCTAGTTGCATACTAGGATGCATTGCATATTGACTGTCATGAACGGGGGTATGTAACCTTGTGTTGCATGTCCCGACGCTCTAAGTCTCCGTTCCATCCAAAGCGGGGATTAGGGGCATCACACATCCGTATAAAGGCATGGGGGCTCCAACAAAGACTGTAATGCGCAATCTATTTGTTGGTCCTGATGCTCCAAAGTGGATAGCCAAAACTCATAGACTGCCTCTCAACCATATGCTCCCTCAGTTTCGACTCTTGGTAAAAATAGTGCTCACAAACCTCTGGCCCATAAGCCACCACACAGAAATTACACTTGAGAGAGCCTACTTTGTGTTTGCTTTGACAATTGGAGTCTCTATTGACTTTTCATGCCATGTCATTAATATTATACATCACTCTCATGTGGAAAAAGAGCAAAATCTTCCTTTTGGCAACCTAATTACAAAGTTGACTATGAAAGCCAAAGTCCCCCTCCGGGCAAATGAGCCTACAATGATAATGTCAGGATCCATTTCAACCTTAACTGTGGTCAAGTCTAAGGCTATCCTCACTAAAAAGAGACCTCCAACTAATGAGTTAGCTTCCTCACCCACAAAGCTCTCTATCTTTATTTCTCAAGTTCTTGAGCAAATCTCTCTTTTGTCTCAAAAGATTGATTTATTTTCTGCAAAATGGGACGAAAATCAATCCAAGTTAGAGCAACAATTAGCTGTTATACGCTCTGATTGTGTACAAGCAAATGATCGTTAGGTACAGCTTTCCTTGGATGTCCAGCAAGTCATGGCAAATGTGTCTGATTCTGATGATAATTTCTAGACCTACTTGGTTGATTGCAGATGAATAAGGGGGAGAAAGAATGGGGAGCAACAGCACCAAAGGGGGAGAACAACTACAACAAAAGAAAACTATCCTGTTATGTTTTTTATTACTCTTTCATGTCTTTGTTTGGTTTAATTTAGATACAATTTGATATGTCCTTATGTTTTGCTTTAATTGGGATGAAAGATTGATATGCTGGTTATGTTTATTCAGTTGGTTAGGGTTCACTAAACTAGTATTTGAAACTAGATTGTTTTCTTTATCTCTAAGTCAGTTTATTGAATCACAACTTTTGAGAATTTTTTTTGTCTCTTCTTGGTCTGCTATTGGAAATATGTAACAGAAAATTTACATTCATCAAAATGTCTTCGTCACCAATCCACCAAAGGGGAAGATTGTAAATGCTGAAATTGGCCAGGATTAGATGACTAAATGATAAAGTTTATCTTATCATTATAAGTTTGAATTTGGATGAATGTAAAATAATTATTGACTTTATCTTTAACAACATTGAGTTTATCTAGAAGTCCTTAAGGTTGTTTAGATAAGTCAGTCACGTGAAATTCATATCCATAAGGATCTGCAATTATCCAGAACAGAAGTTAAACACAGATCAGTAACCACAATGAAGACTTATCTTAAAATGTCAACAATCCGTTAGGAAACATTCTCGCAATTGTATCTACCTGTCAGTAGAATCCTACTTCAACTAGGACTCTTTCCAAATCTAATATTTAAAGGGATTCAATTTCATGACTCCTTAAGGAGTTTGATTAAGGATCATTAAGATATTTTTCGTGTGCTTATGAAGGGAAAATTCACTTGAGGATTTGCACTTTGATTTTCATCTCTCCTTCAGTGTGATCGTGCTCCTAGCGTGGAAGATCGTGTAATTGGACTTCAGCCCCTAGAGTTCTAGGAGGAAATGCAATATTTGGAAATCACCATATGTTCTGGCTACTACCTCGGAAGAAGACAAACTGGTCATTTGTCTGAGCAAGTAAGAGAGTCAAGTTGCAAAAATTTTGTAATTGATGAATACTTGTAATTGATTTTAAAATAATAAGATTGACTTTTCTGGATTTGGCTGACCCGTAGGGTTTTACCTTTAAAAAGTTCTTTAAAAGGTTTCCCTTCGAAACCAATCATTGTGTTAAACAAAATGATTAATTTACTTCAAGTATTTGATTTATTTAATAATAATAATATTGAGATCTAACCAATTTGTTCAAGTAAATTGGTAGGCAATTTAGTGAATTAACAGGGGTACATTGGGAATTTCAATATTAAAGGAATTAATTAATATCAAGTAGCTAGAAATTAAGATATATAATTAACAAGTCTTTCATCTGATTGTGTGTAGAGCTAGTTTGAACAGGAAGGAGGGGGATCAAGTTGTGGGGAAGAATAAATCAATAGGTATTTGGAAGGATAAACAGAGAAATATTACTAAGGCAAATGTGGTGGAGATGGACAGCGAGGTGGATAAGGGGAAGAGCAAGGTCGGTGTTGAATTGGTGCAGGAAATTATTAACGGCTCTTCGAATGAAGGGGTGGTTGGTACGTGGAAGGATAAATAGAAAAATATTACTAAGGCAAATGTGGTGGAGATGGACAGCAAAGGGGATAAGGGGAACAGCAAGGTTGGTGCCGAATTGGTGCAAGAAATTATTAGTGGTTCTCCGAATAAAGGGTGGTTGAGGATGGATCAGTTAAAACTTTGTTGGTGAGTAAAGGTGGCGAAGAAAAGGTGTAGGAACCTAGTGCTCCTTAGAGTGTAGGGGTGGTTGAGGTTGAAACGTACCGAGATTTATTAGTGAAGGATTATGTGGTAAAGGAGGAGGAGTGTGAGGAGATCGAATGTGAGCCTAATCCAGCAAGTCTTTCATTTGATGTATCAGTTCTGGTGGATATCACAAGGGAGGTGATTCAAGGGAGACCCTATGTTAATGATGAGGTTCTTGTAGTTGATGATATGTTTGAACAGACTGAATTTGAAGGGGGCTTGAGTGGTGCAGTAACAGAATTATTGGAGTGGGAATGTGGACATGGGATAGAGAAGGCTAGCACATATGTTTCTAATGAGGAGGAGGGGCAGATACCAAACCCTGCTAGAGAAAAGGCCTATGATTCAGAGCCTGAGTATTCTGGTAAGGAACATCAGCGGCAGGATAAATTGCAGAGTAATGTGAGGAAATCCCAGTGAATGTCAACTCGTTCATCCAAATTGGACTTATGATTGATACCTTCATGATCTGGAATGTCAGAGGTTTGAGACGTTCTAGAAGGAGGATAAAAAATTTAGTACGTTTGAAAAAAGTTGTTGTGGTAGCAGTCTTAGAACCATTCCAAGAGGCTGCAAATATGTCAATATTGGCTCAGTTTTTTGGGCCACCTTTTTTCTGTAATAATGAAGTCGTTGGTGGTAAAGTCTGGGTATTATGGAGGGATTGTTATGATTTTGTGGGTTCTAGTTTCACGGACCAATCGCTCTCTGGTTGGTTAAGTGTGGCTACACTAAAATGTTGGTTAGGTTTGTCTATGCTAAGTGTCTTCAGGCAGATTGTAGAGGACTCTAGCAGGAATTATATAATATTCATATAGACGAACACCCTTGGGTAGTGATTGGTGATTTCAATATCATCTGGTCTGATGATGAAAAAATTATAGGCAACCCCAGGCCGTTATCGGCTATGACGGACTTCAACGACTATCTAGATAATTGTAGACTTATGGAGATGAGATTTCAAGGTCGGTCAATGAGCTGGTGCAATGGGCAGGAGGGTCGGTCTCGAAAGTGGGTTCGTTTGGATAGGGCGGTGATGAATGTTGCGTTTGCCAATAATTTCAGGTCTTCTTATTTGGAATACTTGCCTCGAAAATCTTCTGACCATAGTCCTATGGTTCTGTTCTTTGATGTACATAGAGTTTCTTATGGCCCCTCGCCTTTTAGGTTTCAAAACATGTGGTGCTCTCACTCTAGTTTCCTGCCGTATGTGGAAGCTATATGGAAGCAACGCGAAGACTGCACTGGCTTAGTTCGATTGGCTGCGAAGTTAAAAAAAACAAAAACAAAAGTGGCTTTGCGTTCTTGGAATATCCAAGTTTTTCGTAGGGTGGATCAACATATTAAAGAACTTGAAGATAAGCTGGAAGTTCTTGAACATCAGCTGCAAGTTGAGTATACTTCTAGAATTGAAGAGTAGTTTCTAAACACTCAAATGGAGCTTGCTGAATGGGAGAAGAGGGAGGAGACTCGGGTAGCTCAAAAAGCCAAGAAAAAGTGACTCCAAGAGGGGGATCAAAACACAAAATCTTTTCATGCAACTGTCAACCAAAGGCGTAAAGTTTTGTCCATTCCTAAGATGCAGCTGGAAGATGGTACTATGTTGGGTTTTCCTGAGGAAGTGCATGCTGGGGCAATGAATTATTTCTGTGACTTCTTGTCCACGATTCCAACGGTACATGTAGCGGATTTTTCTGGTTTGTTAAAACCATAAATTATGCAGGAAGATAATGAGATGCTGTGTGCGCCGCCTACAGAAGAGGAAGTTAAGGCTGCAGTTTTTTCCATTCCACGACAAAGCTTGGCTGGCCCTGATGGTTTTGGGTCAGAATTTTTTATGTCATGCTGGGATATTGTGAAAGAGGATGTGGGTGAGGCAAATCGAGATTTTTTTAATGGGGCTAATTTTCCAAGGTATTATCTGTCGTCATTTATTGTTCTTATTCCTAAAGTTTCCGATCCTGAAAGTTTTGAGAAATTCAGACCGATAAGTCTTTGTTCGGTGGCTTCTAAAATTTTTACAAAGATTTTGATGAGAAGGTTGACGAAGTTACTGCCAAAATTAATTTCTCAAGAACAATGAGCTTTTATACCTGGGCGTAGTATTTTTGAAAATATTACCCTAGCCCAGGAAATGGTTCATTCATTACATCGGAAGAATCACAGAGGGAATATTATTATGAAGATCAATATGGCTAAAACTTATGATCATGTACACTTGGATTTCCTCTTAGATGTTTTGAAAGGTTTTGGCTTTAGTGAAAAATTTTGCCGGTTAATTGCAGAATGTGTGAAGTCTCCTTGGTTTTCCGTGATAATGAATGAGACTTATAAAGGTTTTTTCAAACCTTCGAGGGGGTTGAGACAAGGTGATCCTCTATCACCATACTTGTTTATTCTTATGGAGGAAGTTTTGTCGAGATTGCTTAAGCGAAATTTTGAGAATGGGGGCACTGGAAAATTTTATCATCCAGTGGGCGCGCCTTTGGTTTCCCATTTATTTTACGCAGATGATCTTCTTGTTTTTTCTAACGGGGATTCTCGGTCTATGAGAAGGTTGATTAAAACTTTTGAGGTATATGAGAGTCGGTTTGGCCAAAAAATAAATAAAGGGAAATCGGCCCTTTTACTTTCTAAGCACATCAGATTAGCGCGACATCGAAGTCTTCTGCGAGTCTCAGGTTTTACGGAAGGCACTTTTCCGACTTACTATTTGGGGGTACCTCTGATTTCTGGTCATCTCACTGCGTCTTCTTTGGAGCCTCTTATGCATAAAATTCATGACAATGTGGCTGGGTGGAAATTTAGATTATTATCACAGTGTGGGCGGCTTATTTTGCTAAAACATGTGTTGTCATGCATGTCTACACATCTCCTTTCTGTGCTTAATGTGCCGAAGGTGACACTGCAGCGGTTAAACTCCTTATTATCCTCTTTCTTTTGGGGGGATGTAAATGGAAATGTTAAGAGGAAATGGGTTTCATGGTCCAATTTATGCAGACCGATGTTGGAAGGGGATTTTGGGGTTCAAGATTTCAAGGAGGTCTAGCGTTCACTACACATGAAGTTTGCATGGAGACTCTTGGCTGTTGATAATTTGTGGACCCGTTATTTCAAGGCTAAGTATGCAAAAACTAGGCACTTATTGCTTGCAAAAAATTCAGCTTCTTGCTCACGATTTTGGAAGTCTATTATGTCTGTTTTACCTGAGGTGTGTGATAATATTCTATGGAAGGTTAGAAACAGCAGGATATCCTTTTGGTATGATCGGTGGATGGAGACTGGTCCTCTCTGTTTAAGAGTGCCTGAAGTGATCAATCCTTTGGTTAAAATTAGAGAATGCTGGGTTGATAATGCTTGGGATTTCGATCTACTTGAAAACTTAGTGGGTGTTGGTATTATGGGAGATATTGTGTCCTCCATAACTACTAGTAAGAAGGGGGAGGATGTTATTGTGTGGAGGCCTTCCAAGGATGGTTGCTTTTCATCGACTAGTGCTTGGGAGTTTATCCGAGTTAAGTCAGATCCAATCTCTTCCCTGAAGTGGATTTGGAATAGAGTGTTACCGAAGAAGATCTTGTTGTGTATGTGGAAGGCCAGATTTCGGTGCTTACCAGTGGACACTCGGGTCCAATCTTGTGGGATTTCCTTGGCCTCCTGTTGTGATTGCTGTGTTGCTCGGAAGGTTGAAGAGCTTGACCATGTTTTATTTTCAGGAGAGTTTGCGTCAAAGCTATGGCTATGTGCAGCAAGGGAAGTGGGCATTTCGGTTTTGGCACCATCAACTTGGTGGGGATGTGTCTCCCATTAGTTTGCATTTGCAAAGAGGAACTCACAAAAAGGTATGATCATTGGTATTCTTCCTTGCCTTATCCCCTAGAAGTTATGGCAGCAATGCTGCAAAGCACAAATGGAGGGTTGTGTGGAGGCATTTGATGCTGTCTAGTGGTGTCTAAAAACCTGGCTGAAAATCCTGACGAGCTCACATGCGAAAGTGGGCTTCCTCTCAGCGTTGGATGTAAGAACTTTACAAAGCTTAGATATACCCGTTCAACCAATTCAGCAAAGAGTTGCTAGTAGTGTCTCTTGGAGTAAGCCGGCATTGGGTTATGTTAAATTCAATGTCGATGGGAATTGTAGAGGCAACCCAGGGACTTGCGGTGGAGGTGGGGTGATTCGTGATAGTGCTTGTACTGTTTTGGGGGGTTTTTCAGTTTGTTTTGGTAAAATGGAACTAATAATGAGGCAGAACTTAGAGCCCTTATACATGGGGTGGCTTTTTGTAAAGCATTGGGTTATTTTTATTTGGAGATCGAGTGTGACTCTAAAGTGGTGGTGGACTGGGTCATTTCTGGGAGTTGCTCAATGTGTTACCTTTGGGATTTCTGGGAGGAAGCTCGCCAGGTACTACAGGTAGTTAATTTCTCTATTTGGCATCAATTCCAGGAGGTGAACCAAGCTGCGGAATGTTTTAGCGTGAAAAGACGAGGAAGGTGTCACTAGTCGCTTTGAGAACTAGGCTTCAATGCCTAGCCGGTTGAGGGGGATCATTCGTTTGGATAAATTAGGCGTGCCTTATTTATGGCGGTATACTCGTTGAGTTCTTTGTTTTTCTTGATTATTCGATCTTTGGTTTTTTTGGTTTTTTGGGTTGTTAGTGTTTGGTTGGTTTAGTTGTTACCACGGTTTTCTCCCGCCTTAAGTGAGAGTCTTCTAATTAATTAGGAGGGGATCACTATTGGACATGTGACTTCTTCTCTTTGTTAAAAAAAATAAAAATAAAAATAAAAGATATATAATTAACACATCTGGATCTTAAAATTAATTAGGATCTTCTAGTGATCTATCCATCTGATCATCATGATCATAATTAGCTTTCATAAATGGAATAGACATTATATTTATCATACATATATTATATATATATATATGGCAAGGGTAAGGTCCGTCGTAAAAAGTGAAAAATTCATCGCAAAAGACCAGTTTTGAAACTTGTCGCTGTAAAAATTACTGCAATTAAAGGCTTTTTACGATAATTTTATTTCCAACAGACATAAGCAAAATGCCTTATTTTTTATAGTGCATTCATCAGTGTTATATATAAGAGCATATATTGACACTCTTTCATCAAGAGATGTAACAATTAATATTTTATTTGTATCAGCAAGAGATATCACTTTTTATGAGTAGTCGTCTTTATCTCTATCACTGATCATTATAATTATGTGTGTGTATTTGTGTTTTGGAATAAATATCCATCTATATCATTATATGTGGGCCAGTACTCTAATTAATTAATATAAGATCAACTACCAGCTAGACTTGTTATACAATAATAATATATTTTGCTAATTAAGCCAATACCATACGTATTTTCGCTATATTAACCTTTAATAATTTAATTAAACCCTCAAAATTACAAAGATCGACTAGTTGGCTAATCAATGGGCATGCATTGATCAGTAATATTTTGTTAAATGGGCGACTTTACGTACCTAGCAAGCAAGCATTAATCTCAGATATTATATGTTGTTTAAATTAAAGAGTAATTAATTAATTTTTCCCACCAAACTCCTGATCACTTGCATGCATATATAGGAACGACATCACTCCACACATGCATGTATAAAGTGCTTTAATTTCATGATTGGCACTAATTTATTAAGATGATCATGAATTAATGGGACTGAACTGGAAAAACAGCTTTTATCTTTGCTAATTTCAGACATTAATTGGATTAATCGATTATATATATATATATATATATATATATGTAAATATATATTGGTGATCATTAGTACTATTAATTAATATTCTTGGAAGCATATAACTATAGGAAAAATCTAATTGTAAGCGATTTTGCGTATTAATATGCGCACTCATTCAATATGATTGGTCAAAATATAAATTTTATTGAAAACAGTGCTAATTTGAATTTAAAATATAAAGACAACATCATTAATACGCAAATTTATTTGTACATAGCAAAATTCAAAACTATATCATGCACGCATTCACTGCATGGATGCGGATAGAGCAAATTAAAGTAGTACTAGTACTACTGCCCATTAATATATTATTATTGAAATATAGATGCA
The DNA here is from genome assembly GCA_029856935.1 of Cyclocarya paliurus. Classification (NCBI taxonomy): domain Eukaryota; kingdom Viridiplantae; phylum Streptophyta; class Magnoliopsida; order Fagales; family Juglandaceae; genus Cyclocarya; species Cyclocarya paliurus. The sequence continues at coordinate 14,859,830 of CM056949.1, forward strand.
TGAGTAAGATGCAGGCCAATTGAAGGAAGGAAGCTGGAAGCATATATAATTTATAAAAGGCAGATGGCGTAGGGGTGGTGTATTGGTTGAAATAACCGTTTAAATGTAACGGCTAGATAGCTGGTGGGCTCTCACATATGATCTCACGTGCTAATTCCAACCAGGCCAGGCCAGTACGTACTTCATGATCTTTTAGAAAATTAAGGAATAAGGGATTGAACACCTACGTACGTATATTGAACAGACTCCGTTGGCCTCCACTACTCTTCCTCCCTCCATCTTTACTACTAACAATCATGATGATATATGATCAGTTGCTTCACGTCACCAAATGGCTCCACCCGCACTCTGATCTCTTTCCAAATTAAGCCATATCAATTGCGCCTGCGTCTTTCTTATGAAGAAGTTAATTCACATGACCCTTTTTGAAGCTGCATGCATGTGTATTATATGTTTTTAAGCAAACTCAAAAGAAATCCCGCCCGATCACTTGTTAGTAAATTAACGCCGTAAAAAATGTATGTTTTTCTTAACTTTCTTTCTCCTTCAAGCTGGGTTCTAATTGGATCGAGGAATATCGCAAGTTTTTTCGTGGAAAGCATGCAAACATATTAGAAGTTAGCTAGCTAGCTAGCACATGACCAATACTTTCCAGTTTTCCTCCACAAGTTTAAGAATAATTGGTAGCAAATTGACATGTTTTTTGGGAATATATAGCAGCTTATAATATATAGCGTGTATGGTTCGGCTAGAGAGGCCCATGATTTGGCAAATGGCTACCAAAAGTGGCTAGCAAGTGATGAAACTTCAAGATCGATAGGTTTCGGAGAACCAATGAATGCCAGAAATAAAAAGCTCCAAAAATGGCCATAAGTAATCATTAATGTGCTTCCCAGCTCATCATGATGATCTACTTCTACCCCCATAAAATTATCTTATCATAGTTTTTGCTTAACAGCTCAAAAAACCAAATAGTATTTGTACCCAAAAGCAACTCATCTCTTGGCGTCCACCATCTTCTAAACCTTTCCATCTCATAACTATAAATACGCACCCAATACCAAGACTCATGACAAGCAGCTAGCTGATCTTTTGTACGTACGTGGTGCCGGCAGAATCCACAGCCTAGCTGATCGATCCCCTGCCGGACACCCTGGTCACGAACCAAAAGGGTTGGCTTCCCTGCAAGAATGGCAACGATCCATGTTGATCATCACGTGATGTCTTTCGTTTTCGGCCTTCTTGGTACGTATTGCCACTTTTTCCCCCGTTCCAAACATCTCTTGAGTTCTTGTTTACTAATTTCAAGGTCTCGTGTCATTTTCGGTATCTCATTTTATTCAGGTAACATCGTGTCATTCCTCGTATATCTAGCCCCAGTGTAAGTACTATATGCATTTTTCAGGTATGAAGCCAATCGAATCATTAGTTTCCATTTTAATCGTTTGCTATTTAATTTGTCTGCCAGGCCAACCTTTTACAGGATATACAGGAAAAAATCAACACAAGGATTCCAATCGCTGCCTTATTCAGTAGCACTATTTAGCGCGATGCTGACACTTTACTATGCCTTCCTGAAGAAGAATGCATTTATGCTCATCACCATCAACTCCATCGGCTGTGCCATTGAATTCATTTACCTCGTCTTGTTCATGATATATGCACCAGGGAGAGCTAGGGTAACGTACAGCTTACAATTAATCTTTCTTAATCTATTTTCCTTTTAATTAATTAGTTAATTTTGCATGCAGCTAGTTTATTTAATTAACTTGATAAATCAAAATCTTTTGCTTTTTTCCGCAGATATATACCGCAAAGCTGCTTATCTTGTTTAACGTAGGGCTTTTGGGCTTGATCATGCTCTGCACATCCCTCATTCGAGAAAGTTCTCTGCGGCTCACAGCTGTTGGATGGACTTGTGCGATATGTTCTGTTTGTGTTTTTGCTGCTCCTCTCAGTGTCATGGTAATTGATTTTTTTCGCACGTTGATCTAAAATCATATATACAAACTCCAAATATATAAGTCACGAGCTTTTTATTAAAAAAAAAATAGACATCACTAACTAAAAAAAAGTGTAAAAAACTCATTTTTTCTTAGTGGAGTCCACTTTTTGACAAAAGTTTTGTGCAAGACTGTGCATTTGAGACTTGTTCATAGCATTATTCTATAATTATTAGACTTAGATTGACCCTAGCTAGGTTTACATTTTATTGGGTAAGTAATTCTCTGTTTTTTTTTTCCATTGTTCAGAGGCTGGTTATACAAACAAAGAGCGTGGAATTCATGCCATTTTCACTATCATTCTTCTTGACAATCTGTGCTACGATGTGGTTCTCCTATGGTCTATTAATAAAGGATCTCTTCATAGCGGTAAAGTTCGAGTATTTCCGGATCAATCCCCCTTTGTAGCTAGTAATTATTAAAACCATATAAGCCAATATAAAATTAATATATTTAATTGTATACTGCTTGTAATCTTACAAGTTTATGCGACCGGCCTTTTTGTTCTGTTTTCAGACACCAAACATACTAGGTTTCATATTCGGGATGGCTCAGATGACACTGTACATCATGTACATGGACAGGCCGAAAGATCTAATCTTTCCAGAAATGAACATCCAATTAGATGTACTAAGTACTGGCCCTGCTACTACAGCAAATGAACATGAGCTCCAGTTGAGCACAACACAGACAACAGAGATTATTATCCATATTCAAATGGAAGACACAACACAGAATATTGGTATTATTGGAGGATCAGGCGCCGGTACTACTGCACCTCCTATTGAGCCAAGTGATGGTCATGAATCCAATAATAATGTGTGATATATCGATCGATCGGCTATAAATGAGACAAAGACGCACATGCAGCATGTCTTGTCAAAGGAGATGATGATCAGATTGAAGAAAGCAAGAGGCTTCCTTCTAGCTAGTGCTCTTGAGAAGGAGTTGGATCGACACAAGGAAAAATAACAACGTTTTTTTTTTTTTTTTTGATTTTTTCCATAAAGAGTTTCATTATTGGTGTTGCCCAATAAATAGGAATAAATTAATGTATACGGGTGTATTTGTTGCAGATAAATGAGTAAATAAATAGACATGATCATATACACTTAATTTGGTATTCCATTTTTTGCATTTGTGTTGAAACTTAGCACTTCTTCATCGACTAATAATAATTAATAGTTTCTTTAAAGAAATTAGAAAGATGAAACTAAAATCATGATCAACCAAAAGACGAACTCTATATGATCAATTGCCAATTACTATATATGAATTTCATGGCTATTAATTACAATTCCCTTTTGTGGGTTAAAAGGAGATCTAAAATGAGAAATTGCATTCAGTTTATTACTTGTCCATATCAATCACTCCAATTTTGCGAAGGAAACGTACAATATATATTCGATCGGTTTTAGATCATATTGGACTCTTTATCTACCAATCAATGCCAAAAAGCTATAGAAAAACAAATACGGACATATATATACGATGTTTCATGAGCTTAATTCTAGTTTAATTAAAGGGTTAATATAAAATTAATCTCTATGACTTTTTATTTAACTTTTTCTTTCTTTATGGTTTTAACTATATATGAACTAATTGGTCTCTTCCATACTAAACCTTTTGAGGTGTGATCCTGTTAATTAGCACTATTAAGTATTCAACATGACCTCGAGTCGATCACTTGAGCGCACCATACATATATATATATATATATATATATATGCTAGGTCGGAACAACGTGCGAAGCACGTTTGCCTAGTTCAGTGAGATAATTATTTTAAAAAAATAATATATATTTCATAAAGAAGTTGATTTTAATCAATAATTTAAGACATATGGAAAAAAATGTGAAGCCTAGCAAATATTTAGGGGTCATGATAGTTAAGTAGAGTATGATAATTACCAAAGTTGCATAGGATAAGTTTAATACAAGCCTAACAAAAACATTAGTTTAAAATATAACATAGTCCAGCACATATTTAAAATATCGATAGTTTTGACAACAAACCAAACAAAAACATCAATTCAAAATATGAGTCCTTTGATGTTTTTACTATGATCCATCATTTTGTGTCATCTTGTACTGCATCAATAGAGACGACATTGAAATTCTTGTGTTGTTGTTGGTTGAGTCGATTGGGGTCTACTAAAAGTTCAATCATCCACTCTTTCTGCGAAACTTGTGCCATAAGATTTTCTATATATGGCAGATGTTCCTGCAAAGGAAATTTTTAATAGCATTGCATGATTAATACGGAGTTCTTAGCATATCTTTCTCTCTGTTTTTTACAGAGTTCTTCCTTTTTCTCTTCTGGTAAATCTTTATACGGGATTTTCTTTGCTGGTTGTTTTCCATGATCTTCAAAAAATAGTTTTCAAGCTTAAATTTTACAAAATTAATATTACTATCTAAAAACAAATACTACATAATTCATTAACACAATCTTACCACTTCTCATTATGTTAATGAAGCAAACAATTCTTCCAAACATTGGATACCGTTCCATACAACCAAGACTAAATGAATAACTAAAAATTGTTTAATGCAAAATGCACACCTCCATGGTGCATTTTAAATGCTAAAAAAAATTTCATTGATTAATATGTTGAAAAATACATATTAAATCAATAAGGAAACGAAGGTAATAAAATAAGACATGAAATGAAATAATACCATGAGAAAAGAGCCTATAAAAAACATAGATCAATATCACATATCAAAATTCATAAAATAATATATTTCTCAAAATTAATTTGCTATTAGTAAGTACTCACTAAAAATTACAAGCAGGGACCAGGAAAAAAAGATATATATATATAATATAAAAAGGCACTTACAGGTCTTAAAATGAACAGTGGAGAGTCTTTTATATATTTAGATCTCTTGATAAAGAGGATAATTCCTGTCTAGACACAAAAGACATTGTAAGTTTTGATTGCATTGTATTCACACTCACAGACACACACATATATAAGCACAAAAGATTGTGCAAATACGTTTTTGGTAAACATCTTGGAACGATGCAAAAAAATCTAAACCGCTCTTAAAACTTGTCTCTAGTATTTTATTCAAAAAATTTTCATTGATCCCAAAGCCAACGAGGACACGAGAATTTTTTTTACACTTCTCCTGTTTTGTCATAATAATATATTATATAAACTTCAATTTTATTTTAATATTTTATATTATTATTGGCTCTTTAATTTCAATTTATTTTTATTATTATTATGATGGTCTTCCTTATTTTATTTTACTATGCAAAAGTTGTTGTGGATTTTGTGTTAAAGTGTTTTCTTGTATATTATTTTGATTTTTTGAATTGGATCTCCTGTGCCACAATAGTATATTATATATACTTCAATTTTCTAATAATATTTTCTATTATTATTAGCTCTTTAATTTCAATTATTATTATTATTATTATGATTGTCTTCATAATTATATTTTACTATTGCAAAAATTGTTGTGTAATTTGTGTTAAGGTGCTTTCTTCTTATATATTATTTTGATTTTTCGAATTGTAGCTTCTATGAAAATATTAAGTGATTTAATCAATATATAAATCTATTTAAATTATCAATAAAATATTTTTTTATCTTATGAAAATTTATAATTAAATTATATTAAACAGATTAACTAATTTATGTAAATTAAATATATAATATGTTAATTTTAAATTTATAATGTACATTATTTAGTATTAAATAATTTAATCATATAATTATGATATAAATTTTCATCATCAACAACTATAGGAAAAAATATTTACATATAAGAAATATCGAATCAATATAATCAATAATCACAAGTTTATATGTTTTTTAAATATGACACATAAATAAATATAACTATTACTGTTAAATTTAGACGGAAACAAGCTGCAAAAATTTAGAATTTATTTTTTAATTTTTTTATTACAATTATTTTAGCAATTGGCATAGTAACACTTTTCTTAAGAAAAAAAAAATTAAAAACATTTATAACACTATATATTTGTCACACATTAGTCCAAATCCTCACCACCCAATCTCAAACTCAAGGCCCAAGACAGCCTAGTCTTTGCCATCCATGAGCAACCCGTATGCGTGTGAAGGGCCCAGCCCAGTCCTTGACTTACAGCGTCGTTTTGGCCTTAAGGTCATAAAACCCTATCTTTCCTTCTTCTACCCGAAGCGCCGCACTCTCATTTCTCTCTCACTCCCTCCTTAACTTTACCTTCTACGCTCTCTTGATCTAGGTCCCTCTCTCGAGCTACACTCGGTCTCTCTCTTGATCTACACTTTCAGTCCAGTCCCTCTCTCTTTTACACTCTGAGTCCCTCTCTCGATCTCCATGTTTCCGCCATCACCTCTTCCACCAGCCACTATGCAGCCACTGTTTAACCCACTGTCTGCGTCGGCCTCACTCTCTCGTCCCTCAGACCCACTCTCCGCCGCATACAACCTAGCCGCAGCCTACCAGTGCTACCACGCACAGATCCTCGGCCTCACCTCACTCTCTCCGTCTTCGATTCCTCACGGTAAGTTGTTTTGTGTTTTTAAAATTACTTTGAAATCTCAAATGTGGTAGATGGTATAATGCATTTGTTTTATTAGGGTTTTTGAATTCGAAATTTAGGATTTTTGTGATTGTGATTGTGATTGTGTTTGTGTTATTAGGTGGCCTCACTCTCTCGTCCTTCAAATCCACTCTCCGCCGCACACAACATAGCCGCAGCCTACCAGTGCTACCACGCACAGATCCTCGACCTCACCTCACTCTCTCCATCTTCGATTCCTCACGATAAGTTGTTTTGTGTTTTTAAAATTATTTTGAAATCTCAAATGTGGTAGATGGTATAATGCATTTGTTTTATTAGGGTTTTTAAATTCGAAATTTAGGATTTTTGTGATTGTGATTGTGTTTGTGTTATTAGGGTTTTGTGATTGGAAAATCCACCTCACTCTCTCGGCTCTCATCTCTCTTCCTCAGCCTCACTTTCAGGTCCGTCAACCCCACTCTCTGTTTTTGCTTTCCTTTTATTTGTGCTTTCATTTTTTTTTTCTGTGATCTTTACTTTGTTTTTTCTATTGTGAATCTGTAGATAAATTAATAGATGTGTTTGGATGTAGAGGAAGAAATAGGTGGATTTTTTTCTTTTGATGATTCTGTCTTTTTTTTTTTTTTTTTTTTTACTTTCACTCCAACATTCGCTGTCTTTAATTTATTTTGTTTGTTGTCTATTTTTCTATTGCCTTTTTTTATTCCTATTAGGTTTGTTAACAAGATGAAGATCTGAACAAATTTTCATATATTCGAAGAGATCGTGTTCATATCTGATCATTTTTTTTCTTTCATTATCCTACAGATCTGTAGATCTTTAGAATGGAGTTAATGTTATTTTTTTATCATATATTTTTTCCTCTCTTAATTTTTGTTCTTCGCACACATCCGAGTTGTCGTATTTTCTTTTTAAGTTGGTTTATTTGTGGTTTCTTTTTCTCTATAGATTTGAAGAGGTCTTCATATATTTGTAGAGATAGTGTCCAGATCTGAGTGGTTTTTTGCCTAAATTTTTATTTTACTTTGATTCTATTCTTCCCTTTTTTTTTTCCCTATATCTTTTTTTTTCCTATAAATCTCAACAAATATTTAACATGAAATCATCTTAAAAATCTCAAATAATTTTTTAAAATGTAACCAATGGGTCTGAAATCATCAAAGCCATAAATGCTTAACAATTCTGTTAACATACAATTTTATTTGGGTTTGGGTCTGTACTTAATTTTTTGTAACATGTATATATATGCACTATTTGATGAATGCATATAAATAACACCATATACTTACAAATATAAGAACCAAAACGCCCAGCTTTGAAAGCCCTCAACCAACCTTAGAAGACCTGAAAACAAACCACCTTAGAAGAACTGCAAAACCATCAGAAAATACTACACTAAACAACCATAAGAAAAGACCACACTAAACAACCATGCACTCACAATGATCAACCACATTATATGTATGCACTATTTGAGATTTTTTATGGTGTCCAGATCTGAGTGGTTTTTTGCCTAAATTTTTATTTTACTTTGATTCTATTCTTCCCTTTTTTCTTTTTTTTTTCGCTGCATCTTTTTTTTCCTATAAATCTCAACAAATGTTTAACATGAAATCATCTTAAAAATCTGAAATGATTTTTTAAAATGTAACCAATGGGTCTGAAATCAACAAAGCCATAAATGCTTAACAATTCTATTAACATACAATTTTATTTGGGTCTGGGTCTGTACTTAATTTTTTGTAACATGTATATGTACCCACTATTTGATGAATGCATATAAATAACACCATACACTTACAAATATAAGAATCAAAACGCCCAGCTCTGAAAGCCCTCAACCAACCTTAGAAGATCTGAAAACAAAACACCTTAGAAAAACTCCAAAACCATCACAAAATACTACACTAAACAACCATGAGAAAAGACCACACTAAACAACCATGCACTCACAATGATCAAACACCAGAAAGTTCCAACTTTGAAAATCCCCAGCCAAGAACACATTAGAAGATCTGTAGAAGCAGCTGAAAAGAAATCACCACCAGCAGCAAACATTAAAAACCAGTAAAAGGTAAAAATGGAAGAGAAAAGAAGAGATGAGAAGTAAAAACATACAAAGAATGTCTTCCAGAAAACCACCTGTAAGGAAACAAAGTTGTGATAAGCCTAAATATGAACACACGGATATGAACACAACACATTAACTTATAAAGTGCATTGTCCCTTCTCCTCCCAGGCGACCCATCACTCATCAGACTGCAAAACAAATAAAAAACTGCAAAACCTATCACTCACCAGACTGCAAAAGCAAATATGGAAAAACTCCCAAACCAAATATGGGAAAAAACTCAGTGAAATAATGCACGCATATGTCTTTTTTTGGTTCAGCAGTGCACAGTTTTTTCTGCACAAGTTTTTTTTCTTATTTTACCGACATGTATCTTACTTTGTAGGAAAGTGTTACTGACATGTATCTTACTTTGCAGGAAAATGCAGGACCATGAATAGGCAGAAGAACATGGGTTTTTTTTTTTTTAGTAACACACACAGCTCTGCAGGACCATAAATAGGGAGAAGAGCATGGGTTTTTTTTTTGTTTAGTAACGCTACAGTTCTGCAGGACCATGAATAGGCAGAAGAGCATGGATTTTTTTTTGTTTAGTAACGCTACAGTTCTGCAAGACCATGAATAGGCAGAAGAGTATGGGTTTTTTTTTGTTTAGTAAACAGCAGAACCTGTAAGGATGCACAACTTGCTGAAGGGAAAAGTAATAAAAGACAAGCATAAAAACATACACGAAAAATGCACAGTATGTATTGAATAATAGGTCAAAACACATAAAAACGGAACAAACACGGATGGACAAGATTTCTACTGTTCATTACTGTAGCAGCTCGATAGCTGCTTATATAATAGAGACAGATATGAAAATTAAAACATATCAAAAAGCATTCCCAATAAAGTGGTATGATTTTTGCTTTCTTCTAAACTTTTCACTACAACGATTCTTTGATTTATGGTTTCCTTTAAAGCTTGAAACAACAAATTGTGTAGGCATGATGCTGACATTTGAATGCATGTTGAAATTGTTTCTTTTTTTCTTTGGCTTGAATGTAATTATGTATGTTGAGCAGAAGTAAAAAACAAGTATGATTTTTTATTTCTTTAACTTGAACGAATGCTGAAATTGAAAAGGCATGTTGGACTTGCACAAGAAATCATGTTAATAAATCACTTATATATCTTTAAGTTTCACGATATACAATTATGACATTGCAAATCTTACCCAGCAGTTTGGATGCTTAAAATCCCTGGGAAAAATACAAACTTCCTCTTGGAAAAGTCTAATCATTTATCATGCATTGAGGTTTTACAAGTGTCATAACATGCTTGCTTGTAGCTACCAACTTTTTCACTTTTACACACTAATTTGCAAGAGATGCTATATCAAACCTAATTTGCTCTTCTTTTTTTTTTGTTCTATAAGAGCATTTCAGAACAAGTTCTTGGAGTAAGAGAGTAGAAATTAAGTAATTTATGAGTGACCAACTTGCTATTGCGACATTCCATCAAAGCTAAGGATCTTAAGCAACCCAAAAAAGTTTCAAGAGAATAAAATTAAAAGGCACTGTAATTTTTTTGAATGGGTTGACATAGACATGCAACAAAACCCTTGTTGTAGAAGGACTTTGGTTTCAAGACTTTGGAGCTAGCCCAAGGAAAAAATGAAAAGATCAATGCTGATATTGTAGAATATAAGAAGTGAAATTGAAGAAGTATTTTTGCAAGTGATGAATATTGTTTAATGTATATTGGAAGCTAATGTACTGTTAAATCATCTTAATGTATGTCAAATGCAATGTCATATGTATGGCTTCCTTTTTCAATGGATGACACACTAAAAATTTTTGCCCCTTCATCGAGATCCATATTGGCCTTGTATCGTTGTGCAGTAAGTAGCCCCTCCTGAAATAATAAGAAGGGTTTTCTAGTATAAACCTATGCTGCCTCTTCTACTATCTTGTAACAAGTTTTCAAAATTAGCTTTGATATTTTTGTCTTGACATCTTTCTCTCTCTCTTTTAGAAAACATGCATCTAATACTTTTTAATACAGGTAGAAAAAATACTCACCATTGTGCTTGCATAGACAACCTTTGAAAAAAATTGTTCATGCTGTTACTTCTCTAAGTAGTAGCCATGCCAGCATAAAATTTACATCGCAAGTAAGCCAACGCCCATTTTTCCCGCCTCTCATAAAGGTTTTGCAACCAAGCATTCTCACTGCAGCCATATTTCACCAACATTTCACTCCACTCCAAGTCAAGCTCCTCAAGTGTTAATATATCATGAATGAAATTATGAGAATCAGACTGAAATTGTGGATATCTATTATAGACATTAGCCAAGTGTTCAGGTACTTTTTGCAAAATAGGCACAAACGGTAAGTGGTGTTCGATATACCTCAACAATTGCCCTTCCCATAGCCTTGCCATCTTCAGTGATTATGGTAGTAGGAGAACGGCCAAACATTACCTCAAGCCATGTTTTTAATAACCAAGTATAAGACTTAGATGTCTCATTTATTAGTAAAACACATCCAAACATCACAAATTAGTGATGATGGTTAACTTCAATAAAGGGTACAAATGGCATCCTATAACATCAAATAGGTGGCATCGAATGTCACTACGTCCCCAAAATATTGATAGGCAACTCAGGATCTGGCATATGCCCAAAAACAGTTTTCCATGCATCCCTACTCATCAACTTGAGTTGAATAAAAAAATTCAGGATTCTTACACTAATACTCCATAAAATAGTTATGCATCCGCTGTGCATCTCCTTTCACAAGAAGATTTCTCCTTCTATTCTCTAAATAATTTTCTACATCCTTATCAATACATCCAACCTTATAGTCACCACCGGATTCGTTACTCAGCACGGATATTATTTTTCTTCTCGGTAAGACTGGTTTAGTGTTTCGATGAATTTTTTCTAAACTTTTGTCCCCTCTATGTCCACGAAGGAAACTCATACTTCTAAGAGTAAGAAGCTCGTGGTTATGTTCATTTGCAAACTTGGTTACAATCCACCTATTCCCCTCCTTTTTTTACACTTATCAATGCGTTACATCCAATTCTTGTTTCAGCTAGCTCGAGAATTGATCTTTCTTTCATCTTATAACTTTGACGACAAAACCCTTCCCTTAAACAAACATATTCAACGCCAACTAATGATATATCCACCTTTGACAATCAAATATGATTTGTTCAAATGGCAAAACTCATTCGCCTTGCATATGCCTTGTAACAAGTGAGTGCATCTTCTACATTGTCAAAATACATACTAAGGCATGGCTTTGATAGACCACTAAATGGAGAAGACAAGACAGTTGGCTGACTACAAACATTCTTGGGCATATTCACACCATGTTCTTTTGTGATCTCCGCATTAGTTTCTATCTCTTCTACTATTGCAACTTCTTCACTATCACTGTTCATCTTTCTACAAGAAAATGAATATAATTCAAATTCATAAATAATATATATGTAATAACTAAAAACATAAAAAATTAAAACAAACGGTGAAACTAAATACATTGCTCTACATTTTGTTCTTTTATTTTTTGTTTTGATAAATTACTATATCACTTAATCATGCAATGAAGAAATTTATGAGCTTCACTCGTCTCATAAAATCGGTTCAACAATAGAGGATTGTTCATTTCTTATAAACATACCCAAGATCTTGTCCACAGATAATGTGAGATTATTCCTCAACAACCTCCCTCACATGCAAACCAATATTTTTTCTAGTATTTGTCACAGGACAAGTAGTGTGGACCCTCATTCATCCTATGGTAAGCTATGATACCATGAAGAAATTCATAGGTTTAACTTATCTCAAAAAATCGATTCAACAAAAGAGAATTGTTCATTCCTTATAAACATGCTCAAGATTTTGTCCACAAGCAACATGGGATTATTCCTCAACATGCAAGAATATACCTTGGTTGATTGGTTAAATAAAAAATGTGAAATAAAATAATCCACAGTTTTCTTCTGACTTTCAGCCTTCCGCCTAATACTAAACCCGATTTAAAAAATGTTGAATGGAAATTAAGTGAGACATCTATATGGAGTTAACTTGACTGAGAATGGGCAACCAATGGTGTGTATTACTTTAAAATGCAAGTCCTACAATCTCTTTTTTTTTTCCGGGGTAAGAAGTGGATGGTGAAAGGGTCGAAGAAATCATTAGCAACGGAGAGAGGGCATCCACCAGAACAAAATGAGTGAAAGGAGCCCCAGTCCTCAATTATATCTATTTACTCTTACAAATTGCTCATTAAAGTAAAGCAAATAAATTTTAAAAATCACTACAAATGATACCTGGACTATGGGTGATAGAGGAGAAGATTGTGAGATGAAGCCATAGTGGTTCGACGGACTGGGCCTCTGAGGTGGACTAGGCACCGGAGCCGACGAAACTAACAGACTGAGGTGGACTGGGAGATTTATTTGTAGCAAGAGATTAAGGAGTCTCAGTAATATTGCGGTGAAGGGAGGAATGATATGACTATAGCTGCTGTAATCTAATGTGGTGGGGTCTTATGGAATAAAATTGAGATGCTTACGTGGTGCATATTAATTGGAGGGTGTCAACAATGTTTGATACCAGCTCTTGACCGAAGGTTTTCTCTAAATAAAAAAAAACAAAAGCATTTTTGTTTTGGGTTTTGTAAAGATTGTTTTGGTTTTTATGTTTTATACTTTTTAATTGAATATGTGTAAATGATTAGCTGAAAATTTGAAAAGTAAAAAAATTTTTTATTTTTAATCTAAAAGTTGTATGGAATGAAATTGGAAAATATTCGTTTTGAAAAGTTTACTAAAGGAAGGCAAAAGTTGCTGATCCCGTTAAAATCTCGGCCAACATTGATTGACAAGTCTCCAATTTCACCGACCCTCCACTCTAATTTCACCAACCCTCCACTGAAACCGATAACAACCCCACTAATAATTAATAAATATATTCGCTTTCGGGGATATATTGTCCCTAATAATTAATAAATAAATAATTCACAGAATATTGTTTATATAAAATTTAAAAAAAAAAGTTCAATTCGGCAGTCTTATATCATAAATTTATTTTTATTTTTATTTTTATTTTTGTCCTTCAATTGATATATAGTGTATGTAATATAAGACTGGTGAATAGAATAACTCTAAAATTTATTATATTAGTTAATGAGATAAAAATGTGTGCCACCTTAGTTTTCCGCGAGCTAGTGGTGGCTCAACCGCTTCAACCGAATCTTCTGCCGATGTCTTCACTCGATTAAATACACTTGACTTGACTCTACCTTAACTCCACCCGTGCATCCACTGTCTACCCAATGCCTTGTCGTACGTTTGAACAAATGATGTTGGATCCACCGTCTTCCTTCCCTTCGGCGTAAACCTAAAGCTACATCTTCAACTTATAAATATATATTTTCCAAGTATAGTTTGAAAAATATAAAGATGAGTTTGAATTTCATATATATATAATTCTAAAATAATAATAAAAAGTTGTAAATTAAATCATTTTCTAATAATAAAACACATGCAATTCCAATAAAGAGAAGCATCTTCTTATAAAAATGGAGAGAAAAACCGAATAGGATCTCCCTTCTCAGATTTGTCACCCCTCTCCACCGCCTCTGTTTCTCTCCGATGGTGGGTTGAGACCTCCACAACAGCAAGAATTACGGAATACCCAGTTTCAAAGAAACGAAGAAGAAGAAACATGAACAGAAAGAGAATGCCACGGACTGAGACAGAGCTCTTAATCAGTCAAACAAGGAAACAAAAGAGAATAGGCCGAAGCTAGGAGGAAGGCTGCCAGGTTAAAGATGCTCAAGAAGACAGGGGAGGGAGGCTGGGCCACCCTGTTATGAAGCTGGGAATCAACCTTCTTGTGGAGACTATTCAAAATTCTACCAAAAACTGATTGAAAATATTCTCTCACTCAGCACTGACCATCTTTTGCAGTCGTTCCAAATTTATTAACACGGTGCTGCATATTTTCGTTATAATTCTTGGGAAAAAGTAAAAAAAGAGCAGAGAACAATAATCCCAAAAAAAATAAAAACTTGGAGCTTGAATTTAGTTTCGCTTATTCTTTGCCCTGCTTCCCCTGCCCCTCTACCCCTTTCCTTTTCCTTCGTTAATTGAACAATTGGTGAGAAAAAATGTGATTTCAAATAGGAGAGAAGCTGCAGATCTGTATTCAAACTGTTCTGTAGTGGTTCGACTCATCAATATCATATGTTAAGTAAGCATTTAATCCATTCCATGATGCTGTATATATATATATATATATATATATATATATATATATATATTCTATTGTTAGTCTCTGTTCTGCTCAAAGCAGTCCTGATACCTGATGCTTTATGTGCTCTGTCTTCCATCGTCCATAGAATATAAATCGCAACGAGTTTCGGGGGAATATGGTATCCCTGGACCCTCTCTCACCAGAAGACCAAGAACTTAATCTCCTCATTGAGTGCGTTAATCCATATAAATATATATATAATATCATTACAACATCAAATTAAAGAGGTTTAAACGGGATGATAATGATGCTAATTATATAAAATCTTTCTATAAATTGATAGTAGTGCTTTTTGTGGTAAAACATTGCAGCAGTATCCTTGCCATGAAGAATATCATCATTAAAATTAAACCAGCTACCATATACGATTCATCAAGGTCATGACTCATAACACAAAAACTAAACCACCAAAAAAGTTCAGACAGCTTGGAGAGAGAAGTGAACTCAGGCAGCCAAGAAACACGCTAGCTTGGGCGAGGACGATGTCTGGCCAAGAACGCTAGCTAGCTGTCAATGATAGCGATAAACAGCAACTACAGCCCGGCGTGGCGGTGGAGTAATGCAGATGATCATGAGAGTAATAGCTATCAACAACGCCACGAGCAGTCCCGAGAGATCCGGACCACCACCTTCTAACTCCGAGCAAACTAGCTTTCCCATCGTCACCAAATTAACTCTTCAAACACGAAACTCCTCCAGTCGTTCCCTCTCTTCCACGATGCGATCGAGAAGAAACCAAGTCTCAGACTTTGGGAAAAAAAATATTTACTTGATTTTCACGTTCATTTAATTTGAACATTCTCGGAACGCATCTATTTTCCGCTCACTTCAATTATTATGATGTTTCTCGGAACATGACTTTCAATGACTTCCAGTATGGTCCAATGAGAAGAGAGGAAGACCATTGACATAAGCTGGTTGCTAACTTGTTTGCATGCTATAATTTTCTATATGACTAAAGTGATGATAATTGAGAAATTGGTTTTCCAGTGGGCGGTGGCCTTTAATTTTTGAAAAGATTTTACGTCCAAATCAGAACCACCGGATTGCCAACTCTTCTGGAATAGACCTAATTAATTTGTAATAAATTCTGGACGTACAAATCCTTTTAAAAAAAAAAAATAAAGGACCCAATAAATTTTTTATGATGGTTCCCTATTTTGCATAAAAAAAAAAAAAAAGTTGAGCCCAAAGCCACCCAGATGGGCTTAGCTGCCCAAATTCTGAGAGTAGGGTCAAAGGCCTGTGTCTCTGTTTGTTTCTTTGCTTTCTGGAATCAAAGTGAAAGAAAACCTGTAGATTTCATGCCTCGCATCTGGGGCGACAATGGTACAAGTTGCTATAAGAGCCATAACTCCTGAAGGCCCCAAATACAGACACCTTCAGGGACAGGAACCATAATACATGCACTCTGCCCACCATGACAACGAAATGTGATAGAGAAAGACAGACCCACATAGCTACAGATACAAAGTGAAAGTTCCATAAATTTGTAAGGGATATCAGAATATTTACTGCATCAGTGTTTGATTTCAACTATTCTGAATTTTGAACATTCATTCTAAAGAGTTAACCATGGCTGATTGTCAAGTAGAATTTGGTCCTGCTCAGGGTAGGAAGAGTGCTAAAATGGAGCCCAATATTAATAAAGGGGACTAATACACAAGTTTTTTTCTTTCTTTCTTTCTTTCTTTCCATGTATTCTCATACCATAATCTTTGTAACTCTGAAGTTAGGAGGAAGCCACAATCATGATGCACATATCAGTCTCAGAACCCATTTGAGAATTGAGATCCATACTGCAATTCCCGCTTAGGAATAGTCACTGGCTTGGTAATTGGTACCAAAGGTCTGGGGCCATCCATAAACTGAACCCATTGCAACTTTAACAGAAACCTTGTAACTTTCTAGCACAAGCAAGCTGGGATAAGTAATTGTAATATCATAATGAATGCGGGGTAAAAGAATAAAACCAGAGTGATGAAATCAGCGAAAGAAATCATAATAATAGTTACAAGTAGAGAATATAAATGATCATCATCATCATCATCAACATTAAACGTGTGACCATCATCAACCAATAAAAATGTCTGCAATTTGATTATGCCATCCACTTTCACACACAGGTCCCTCTCTTTCAGCTCTCCTTTTTTCTTTTTTCTTTTTTCTTTTTTTTCTTTTTTGGGTTTTGTTCAAAGTGAGTTTGGTGGGGTTTGTTTGTTTGAATTATGTTAATGTTGTCCAAACATAATCTTAATGTCTGTCTACCTGTCCTGCTATCTTTTTGTTCTTGTTTTTCTTTTCATTTTCACAAAGTTTTGGGAAATAAATTTATTTTTATATTTTTTTAATTCTTTGTGATACCTGAGTCCAAATTAGAAAATAACTATTTAGAAAGGGTTATTTGACACACTCAACACCTCATGGATCTCGCATTAATAAAAAGTATCAATTTTTTAATTTTTTTTAATTATAATTTCACCATAAATTTGACGCACAATAGTCATAAATGACAAAACTCAATTAAATAGATAATAAAAAAGATAGCATTGCTACGGGTCTCACCTCACTCTTATCATCCGTTGTGATTTTTTTTTTTTTTTTTTTTTTTGAACTTGTTGTGAAATTAATTCTTATTTGTTAAAATGATAAATAATACATCAGTACAAGACAAGAATATACCTATTCCATATTCAAACTTAGAGAGAGAGAGAGAGAGAGGCTGCTGGGTCAATTTACCAGGTGGTGGTGGTGTAGAAAAAGCAAAGCGTGAATGTAGCAAAAAGTTGTGGACGCCATCCAATATCACCGAATCTATCACGTGGCTCTCCAGTCGAGGTCTCTCTCTCTCCGCAACGAAGTCGAACCAAATAAAAGTGAAAGTTACCATTCCTAAGAACATTTTCCAGAGGTTATGAAACTGACAGTGAAATTGCTGGGGCTGGCTGCAAGTTCATTACCTGATTGTCCTCCTCCGTAAGTCACTCCACATATTGCTGGAGACTGGAGAGACAAGCTCTTGCTTGATGATCAGATATTCGTAAAAATTAATGTGCAATGCCTCAAAAACTTGTTTGAAAGTACCAGAGAGAGAGAGAGAGAGAGAGTCAGACAGAGGCTTGAAATACCTACAACTCCCCATCTTTATATCCCTTTTTCCTGCAGTGCTAAAACATTGATAACAATGTTATCTTCCCCAACTCTCCCTATTATCAGCTTTCCACAGAAGATACTACTTTTCTAGGCTTCCCTGCATGTCCCCATTTTCTAGCTTTTGCAGTAAATGATTTTGATTTCTAATTGCTCAATCCTGAACAACATTCCCCTCTCTAAACTAATTCTTTTAGAAAAAAATTTCTTATCAGACACTATTTACCATCATATACTTCATATTTCATGAAAAACATATATACACCTAATAAAAAACACCTCTACACCTTGTAAAAAGTAATAGATATAGGATGTATAACGTGAACTTATTTGTAGCAAAACGCATTTTTTTTAATCACCTTTTCTTTCTTATTTTCTTGTTCTTTTTCGGGCGTAACAAAAAGAAACTCAGAAAGAGCAACCTATGATATATTAGCTACAGTTTGGCTAGCAGCCTTCACTTTTTAGCTACCCTGCTTTCCCATTGTTTTTTCTACCTCTTTTGAAACTTCTTCTCCCATACGTACAACTTTACTAAGATGATATAACACTGACGAGCAAGAACCATACGTTAAGTCCACTGTTATTGACAAAAAATTTGGTAATCATGGGTAATCATCATAGAACAGGTACACGTGTACTCACATGGCTTTGAACAGTCATAAATGAACGATCCAATCTTTTAGATGTCTTCAACCTAGACAGGCTTCACCCACAAACACGAGACAAGCATCTTCTCCATTACACACAAACGAGTAGGATACAAATGTAATTTCGGTTTGGTTTCTGAGTAGCAAAAAAAATGAAGAGTTTGCGTTGGGAAAGGGGAAGGGTTTGCAGGTAATTTCGACCGTTATGAACCATGTGTTCAAAATGTCATCACGAAGTTACTGCTTTTAGACAATGGGAAAGGTCCAAGAGTTCAGACACACCCATCCCCCGAGATGTATCATCTTCTCCTAAAGCCACATGAGAACATTGTATTGAAGACAGTAAATACCACGGGATTGTCATTAGTGACTACCACGAGAAATACATGCACTGGGATTTTCTCATACAATACATAGTTAAAGCACGAGAGAACATGATTCAATGAAGAAACTAGAAATACAATACAGTAACCACTACTTCAAATAGTTCTATGTCAAGAAAAATATAAACATATCATTGACCTTTAAAAAAGATAGAAAAAATTGGTCTCAAACAAATACTGGGATGTATTGGGACATAAAATCTTATTTCTTCAGAAGGCTAGAATTGATATAACTTAGTCCACATAATAATTACCTCCTGATGAAATCAGGGAAAATATGAATCCATAAACATGCAAAAGTCTGCCAAATGGTAGTATAGATGGTGAACCCCTAAAAGATACAATCTACTCTAATTAGATAAACATAAAACAGCAATAGTTTTGACATTTATTATTACTAATTGGTATTTCATAGCTCAGCCAAGCTTAAAATTAGTGGCAATCGAGCCCTTGAGCCTCTGTATACCCTCCTCCCAATCTTGCTTGCACACCAATTAGGGCTGCAATTATATCAATCTACGTTAACGGCAAAACAATTGGGTACCATATAGAGCATGTACCTGCCATACCCATTCACATGTTCAAGGGGCCACTTGATTTCAGGATAAAAATACATGGGGAGTCAAGAAAGCCTCAATGCAGACTTCCAGCCATTGTCCAAACAAATCCAGGCCTGTCAAACCTTGGCCCAGAAACTGTCCTATATATGTAAAGCTTCTCAATGGAGCAGCTTTCGGGTCTTGAATCTGGGGGGGACCTCTCATCAATAACCTCAACATTAAGCCCTGGCATCTTCTGACCAAGCAGCTTACATGCTCCGAAACTTACAGAGCATGAAGACATCCAAAGGGATCGCATTGTCTCCAGCTTCGCAGCATTGGCCAAAAGAGCCTTGTCACCAAAGGGACAGTCCCTAATCTCCAGCTTCCTAAGATTTTCACAACCAGATAGTATGTGATGGAGTCCAAGATCACTTTCTCCAGCAAAAGCCACGGAGAGCATCTCTAGTTTTTTGGCATGTGTCCCAATGTACTCGAACACACAATCAGTGAGAAGACCAGAAAGGGAAAGACGTCGTAGATCCTTGCAGTGCTCCACAATGGCTCCAAATCCCACATCAAGTGGTTGAAGGGTAAGGTAATCAGGAGTACAGGGCTCAATGATACAAAGACGAAACCTAGTCATGTTTGGTCGATTCCTGGCAATAGTCATTAAGGCAGCATTAGACATTTGCCTGCAGAAGTATAGTACCGACTGGAGCTTAGGACAGCCTTCAGAAACAGAAACAAGGCCCTGTTCCGTCAATGCCACATTTGGTTCTGGTCCAAACGGATCAGATGGAAATACCCTCAATTCCCGTAGATCCTTGCAAGATGCTGCAAGAGCATCAAGGCCAGCATCTTCAATGTAATCCAGAACCTGCAGTCATGCCCTCAAAATTAGACATAAAATGAATAAGCAGCAGGAACAGGTTTGCGCTCATCACTCAAAATAAAATAAAATGAAAAAATAAGCAAGATCAAAACTAGACAGCAAAACACATTGAAGAAAAAATCCATAAAATCGGATATATACCCATAATCGCTGCAAGTTCTGACATTGGCTAACTAGCTGTATAAGCTCAGGGCTCTGGATGGTAGCATAGCTTAAGTTCAATGATGTTAACTTAGAGCAGATAGGATAAACAGCTGGAAGATAGCCTGGAACTACATCCCAAAAACCAGACAGGCTCTTAAGTTCCTTGCATCCAGAGAAAGCTCCTGATAGGTTTGAGATTACATCAGGTCGCAACTCTGATGAGTATGCCCCTGTGCCCAACTCAACAAGCTGAGGTGCCCGACGAAGTAGGTTTGCAAGCTTGTCAAGGGGCACCGCACGGTTGAGCCGTAGAGTCCTCAGGTTGGGGCACCTACCCACCAGGCGCTCCAAGGCAGAGAAACTCACCTCACACCCTAAGCAGGCAATGTTAAGGGACACCAGTGAGGTGTAGTTATCAGGGAAATTACTCAGCCAGCGCCCACTCAGGTCTTCCACTTCACTTTCCCGCAAGTCCAGTTCTCTCAAATTCCTGCAGGGCACCAACAAGCAACTTGCAAAAATGAATACCTTGGAACGGATTCCACTCTAACAATGAACTGAAATATTAACAATTAGTTTCGTATCTCTAAATATTAGCAAGGTTTTCACCATTCATTTCATTGGTAATGACAAAAACTACTCTGTCTTCTTAGACAACTGGCAACGATAAAGATTCTCGGAGAAGGAACCATTCTTCATCTCTTTTGACGTTTTCATTGACCCATCATCGAGAAGGACAAACACTTTATCAATCCAAGAACAAAAATTTCCAAGAAAATAAGTAAACAAGTTCTCTATAAGTCATAACGAAGACTCAGAAATTAGAACAGAATTTAAAACAAACAACGCGGAAGCCAAACAAATCAAGATCCATTATACCGACTAAAACTCCTTGTAAAGTAAGAAAAAGAGAACATGATTGGCGAGTTCAAAAGAAAACCACACTCTCCGAGAAATAGTCAGCCAAAAGTCTGAAAACAATCCCACGTCGCAAAAGTCCATAAGCAAACAAAACAGCAAAAACAAAAACAAAAATAAAAAAAAAAGTAAGCCAAACAACCTAAGTGATCTTGACTAGATTTTCCACGTTAGCCAATCAAAAAGAAAAAACAAGGGACCTCCCAGATCTACAAGATACAAAAACGAAAAAATGAGCAACCAAAGCAACGTGACCGTAGCCAACCATCATGGATCCTCCATCTATAAACTAAATCCCAGACACGTAAACCATATAATGCAAACGAAATCAAATTAATTTTTATGTTCTAGCGAGACAATCGTGAACGAACTAAATAAATTACAATCTCAAACTAGCCAAGTCTTCCTTCTTCAAAGCTCGGAGGGAAACACCAAAAATATCACAATGCTGCACCGGAGAAGCAGAAATGTAGCTAAAGGCAAGAAAATCAGCTTTCGAAATAACAGATTTCTCTACATTTAGGACCAGTTTAAATTAAAAACCCTTAACTGAATCGAAGGAAACTCAGAAATTTAGCTCACCTAAAAAGCGAGCTTTCTTACTGAAGCTAATCCAAATAAAGTAAACGTCACGGTCAACAAATAAGCAAAACCAGTTCCTCATTCCTTGGTTCCCACGTTTTCTCAACAGCCCAACACACAAAACCCGAACAAGCCCTTACCTGCAATTTGCAGCAATGGCGGCGAGGCCCTCGGTGCTGAAGCCCTCGCAGGACGACAGTACGAGGACCTTGAAGTTCTTGAAGGACTTGGAAATGAGCTCCAAGCTCTCGTCCATGATAACCATACGTTTCAGCCGAATCTCTTCGAGCCACGGGTAGGCCGAGGCCATGGCAGAGATCCAGGGGGCCACGTAGCCTCCCCAGTCTTCGGGGATGAGGTTGAAGTCAGCAAAGTGCGGCTTCCCCTTCAGCTCAATGGACCGAACCTCGGGGAACCTTCGGATCACCATCGTGGGGCTGATGGCGTAGCAGTTGCCGACGAAAACCCGCCTCCTGCTCCACCGCTCAATATCGTGCCACGACCTGCACACAGCCGAGATCGCGTTCCGGTCCTGGTCGCTCTGAATGAACGAGAACACGTGCTCCAGCACCTCCTCCGGGAACGAGTACCCCATTCTCGGCATCACCCTATACGATGTCGTTCACACCCAAACCAAAAAACCACCACCACCCGAGAGTGCAACACTCTTTTTATCTGAAACTCAGAGAGACGCGGAGAGCAAGAAAGAAAGAGAATTAGATCTGAGAGACAGAGAGCGATAGAGAGAGAAAGAAAGAGAGCTTTGACATTAAAGTGGATTTGGAAGTAGAAGAAGATAAGGGAGTCTGTTTGGTACCGCCCTCGGTGAGGTTATAAAAAATTAACCGGGGTTAAAGAGGACGAGGCTTGTGCTCTTTTTTTTTTTCTTTTTTTTTTTAAATAACGAGGCTTGTGTTCTGATCGGACGCGTGGTCGACTATGATGCCATCTTATCCTTTGGCAATGAATGGCAGCCGCGCAAAACATTTGTAACGTGAATAACGAAAATGCTATGTATACCATCCTTTTACCTTTTTAAAGTGTAAGTTTTTATTTTATAAATAGAAATAAACGGTATAAAATACTGTATTTAGTGCAT
Source organism: Cyclocarya paliurus (assembly GCA_029856935.1). Taxonomy (NCBI): domain Eukaryota; kingdom Viridiplantae; phylum Streptophyta; class Magnoliopsida; order Fagales; family Juglandaceae; genus Cyclocarya; species Cyclocarya paliurus. Next base: position 14,883,128 of record CM056949.1, read on the forward strand.
TTTATAAATTTATAGAATATATTTATTACATACACGAAATTGTTTTAAATATATTAACCAGGGTAATTTCTATTATCTAAATAACATCGCATTAATATAATAAAATAAAATTATTTTTTATCCAAAGTTACTAAATAAATATTTTTTAAAATGACATTTTAAATAATTATTTATTTAAATAATATATGAAATTAATTAAAATATAACATATCAAAATAAATGTCGCTCAAATAATTATATTTTGGAATAATCATTCTAATCGAAAGTTAAATAATTGAGTAATGATGTTGTTACAATTTTTTTAAATAAGATCCTCTTCATTCTAAATAAAACTGAGAATATGTATTAAATATAATATATAAGAAATTTTAATTTCTAATATAAATAGAAAAAAAAATTATGAAATATTATATGTTAATATGTTATAACTATGCAATAAAATATCGTCCATTTTCCTTAATAAATTAAGGGTTTTGCTATTCATCCTCCTCACACTCCACACTCTACATTTTTTAATACTTTTTAATATTTTTTTAAATTTATTTTTGAATTTATTTTTTTTAAACTATTTATAATTTTTTATTTACTATTCATATAAAAATATATTTGATAAAAAAATTAAAAAATAAAAATAAGATGGAGTGTGGTGTGAATAGTAAGAAGTTGAGTAGAATTTTTGACAAATTAAATCCCAATTTTCCTTATATCGCGAGAAAATGAGCGGGGGAAGAACGGGGTGAATATTAAAGTGTTATGATGTGTAGCGAGATGGGCGGTGGAATCTCATGATTCAGATTGCACGGCTGGATCAGATGGCGAGGATATTGCGGGCACCACAAATTTTATTTTATTTATAAAAAAAACATAATAATTAAATGAAAGATTAAAAAAAAATAATGAGGAGTGATATGATGTGAAGTGTGGTTATGATGACATCATGACCGTCCAATCATACAAGATTATTTGAATCTTTATACTTGTACAACTCAACTCGAGTCGTTTGAGGTGTGGTTGTACAGTACACACTTTATCAGTAGTGATGTGTACACTACTCCGCTGAAAGTACCACCACCATATCCAGTCTCCATCATCTCTAATGAGAACCGCCATAAATGAGCTTAAATTCTCTTTTTTTTTCTAATTTTATTTTTATAATTAATAATTTTCATTTTACAGCCACAATATCTTATCTATCTGCTGTCCCAACATTTAATTGAATTGTTAACTTTCGTGTTAAGTTTCTTTCTCATCACTGCTTGACAACTCAGTGAGGATCTTCCCAATTTTTATTTATAAAAAAATATTAAATTAAATCATGTCATATTAATAATAATATATAATTACAAGTTATGTTATTTATAATTTTAATAAATTTATTATGCAACAGCGACTATTTATTCTTATATTCTTAACTTATAATTTTTTCATAATTTTCATAAAATATTAGTATTTTTCATAAGCTAATTACATATTTTTTATAAAATATGTGATGTGGAACAGTAAATTGTGTCTGATGAGAATAATTTTTTTAATTTTAAAATGTTAATAAAACATTTGTTGCAAGATTTTATTAATTATAAAATAGTTAAAACCGTATTTATTAATCCATTTGATATTTTTTATGTCATCTACATCATCAGTGTGTCTGAGTATTAAGATTAGGATTTGTAAATAGAATTCTTAAATAAATACAAAAATATTAATGGGTAAGAGAGAGCTTGTATTTTTTATTTTTTATTTTTTATTTTTTATTTTATGAATAAGGGAGAGCTTGTAATTGTGAAACAGTGACAGTGGAGCAGAGAAGATTGAATAAAGTAAACTGCACGTAGTATCCTAATCAAGACCTTTCGATACAGCGTACGGACGGAGGGTAAAATATATGGCAGACAGCATCACGTACACCCATAAATAATTTTCCAAAAAATAATATTCAAATCAAATTAAAATTATAAGAGTAATATGGATATAATAATAGCGTGTGCACCTCCTCTACTGTTGAGTCAGATAAGATAAAATTATGGATATAACATACAATTTTCTTTTTCGAATTTTGTATAACTCTGTTTTCAAATTTAAATTCTATTTGATAAAAATAATAACGTTAAAATTGTTGTAAAAAATTTATGTGCATGTAATTTTTTTTCTTTAAATAAAAATAAAAATAATATTTACAGTCTCTAAAATGAGTAAATACGATAATGGTGGATCACGTTCTTTTTTTAAAAAAATATGCAGTGCTTATACAATATTGTATAAGAGGGAGATTTTCTATAATTTAAATTCAAATTATAAGATTTGAGTTTCATATAATATATGTGTAATATTCTCTTAAAAAAATTAGGTATTGATCGGTTCATTAAGTTGGGATTGAGGGGATATTTTATTGCACAGCTGAGTTGTCTTTGCACGTAAAGTGTATTCATTAAATTAAAATGGTGAGTAATCGTGATTAAGATTTAAAAAATAATAATAAATAAATAAAGACTGATTAAATTATGAAGCCCACGCATGGTTCTCCGGGAATCTCTCTTTGGCTATATTATTATTACGTTTGAAAATGAAGTTTTTGGAAATCGGGAGCTGTAAGCTGAGAAAAACAAGAACAATTATAATCACACACTCTTTTGCCCTTTGTAGTTGCTACTATTCAATTTGTGTCTTATCAAACCAATCCAATTTTCTGTCTTCTTCTTTATAGTCTTTACTAAGTTTATTTTCTTAATTTTTTTTTATGTTACTTTTTTTTTTTGGTACGATTTAGACAATAAGATGAAATGATTTTATATTAAAATTAAAAGTTGAATAAAATATTATTAAAATATTATTTTTAAATTTAAAAAAATTAAATTATTTATTATATTTTATATAAAAATTTAAAAAAATTATAACAATAAAATGACAAAAAAATACTTTTACTATTCAAATAGAGCCTTAGTCTTACTTACAAACTGATAGAAGGTGTGTTCAATTGCTGATATGATAAGAATAGACTGATGAAGTGTAATTTTCAGTTGCAAGATTTTGGGTTAATTGCAAAATTGACACATGCATGTCATAGGCTGATTAGCGAGATTTTTTTTTTATCGTGATAAATTGGTTGGCATACCACTTGTTGTATGATCCATTATACCTATATTTTTTTAGAATAACTTATGAAAGAAATTTGTATATCAGCCATATATTAAGTGTGTAAACATATTTTCATCGGAAAAGAATGGAGATTTAACTTATAATTTTGCAATCAAGTTTTTTTTTTTTTTTTATGATACTAATAGTTGTGCACTTTATAATATATATATATATGTGTGTGTGTGTGTGTTATAATAGGCTACACGTGAAGGTAGCTGCAGAATCGATATGGAGGATTAATTAAAAAAGGAAGATGCAAAGAAGTCTTGTACAGTGACAGCGAAGCAAAATGCTGCTCATTGTGCTACCCTTACTCAAAGTGTGGCTTGTTTTTGTTCATCCATCTTTGCTGCCAGATTTGAGAATGATTACTAGGTTTAGAATAGAAATGTTTTACGTGTATAAAAATAAATTTATAAATTGAGCTATTTGGATTTAAATATATGTTGAACAAAACAGTAAGATAAAAAGAATAAAAAAACAACTCGTTCGAACACCTATCTTTCCTCCTCGTTCATCAACTAATCTTTATCGATATGTTTTTTCCTTCATTTTTTCGTTTATTCTCTAGACTGAAAATGTATAGTCTATTATTTTATGAATGCTTTATGTAAGAGGATTTTACCCTCACTCATAAGCTCAGTAAGCGCTCGGCCGAGTAATGGGCTTCATCTCGATACTCAGTCAGGCCCAAACTTACCCATGAAGTAACTCGCCTACAAGAGAAAGTAAGTGATGATTGTTGATGGGACAAACAGGCCTGACGCCACTCAGCCGCATCCTGCTTATGGAGACTCATACAAGACAAAATGAGAAAGACGGAGAACTTTTGATCTTCTGACAAATGAACATCGACGGACTACCGAATACACCAGCAGAGTAAAGCAAATTAGAGAACCACACCACACTAATGACACCGTCGTAGAGGCATGCCGCATTTAAAGGATTTTGACAAAAGAAATAATAAAAAGTACATGGCTTCACAGGGACAGGCACAATCTGTACCCCATACTCTTAGTATACATAGCAATTTTCAAGTATGAAAAATCTATCTAAACTCTCTCATTATTTACAAACATTCAAAATACTCTACTCACCTTGAAATCGGAGACTTTTCAGTTCTAAGGTCGCCTTCTCCCAGCTTCTTCCTTCTACATTTTCACAAGCCAAGCTTTGAAGAACTGAGTTCCTAGAACCTGACTCAAAGGCGTACGAAACACGATATTAACAGTGGCGTCGTCTGTGGAATCTTTGTAGATCTTGTGTGTACTTCGTATTCCTGCAAAAAATTGAGAGGGGCACAAAGAAAGTTGTCATGGAAGTGAGACTAAAAGCTATGTTGGGCTAGGTAACAAAATTGACTGGCGAAGTGCAAAAACTTCGCAAGAAGAATGGGGAGCTCAAGAAACTTCAACAAAGACAAAACGAAGAGGTGGAGCCCAATAATGGAGAGCACATGGAGTCCCGAAATGTGGGAGCTAGAGCGAACGTGGAGAAGGAGAGGAAGAACATGCAAGACGAGCTCCGTAATTTCAAAAGAAAATACGAAGAGATTGCAAAAAAAGTGGGCACATCATCATCGGTAGACCAACTGCTCACAAACATTGGTCTACCCTACACAGAAGAAGTGATAGTTGTGCCCTTGCTACCAAAGTTCAGGGTCCCCACCATGGAGATGTATGATGGGGAAGGGACACCCTTAAGCACCTAGAAACCTTCAAAACTCACATGACATTACATGGCTTCTTGGGAGAGGTGGCATGCAGGGCGTTCCTACTAACCCAAAAGGGGGCCGCACGAGTATGGTTCTGGTCTTTGGCGCCCAGTTCCGTAATTAGTTTTGACGAGCTGGCTCAACTATTTTTTACCCAGTTCATGTCAAGTCTGAAGGCGTAGCTGTCTCGATTCAGCAAACAGTCTATGACCACTGATGACCATAACGAAAAGATAATCCTGACGGCGCTTTTGGGAGGGATCTGGCCAAGATCCCAGTTCATGGCCGAGCTGGCGAGAAGGACTCTTGTAACGCTCCAGGAGTTTATGGAATAGGCTAACAATTTTTTTAACATCGAATACACTCTTCAGGCCTTAACAAAGCCAAGGAAAAAGGAGCAGCAGCTAGCAGAGAGGAAAGCAAAGGTCTCAGCCAAGGTTAAGGCCCATGAGAAGCCAAAAAAGAGCTAACACAACAAGAAAAGGTACGAAGGCCCCTACGTGGTCACTGCCACCGATCGCCCGGGCTCCTACAGACTTCGAGACTCCCAAGAAAACGAGTTGTTGCACCCCTTGAATGCCGAACACCTACGAAAATTTTATTGCTAAAACTAGCCTAATTATTGTAAATTTATATTTTCATGCATACACTACAAATCCTAATGGAAGAGATGTTGTGTTTCAATCTCAAGTTTTAGGAACGTAACAGAATATCCATCAACGTAATCTCCATCAACAGGATCTCACTCAACAAAGTCTTTATCGACTGTTTACCTCCCCGAGGGACACCAAAGGGACGAGTCATGCCAGAGGTTGCTATGTCCCTCCTGCAAAGGAGTGTGGGTTAGCCATCGACCACCCAAAGGCAAAAACTTACCTTCCTCGTGAGCGTTAAAAGGCGAGAGCAGGTTAAGTTACAGACTGTCCGAACAACATACTTCCCGCGGGGCCAAAATAGCAAGTTGAGGCAAAGGCCACATTGTCCCTCCCATGACGGAAAGCAGGTCTAGCCCTGAGGCTACCCAAAATAATTATGCAAACCTTCGCCATAACAAAGTGTGGGATTGGTACCTACCTGACCCAAACTTACCATTTCTTTCGATGTCAATGGGCGAGAGCGAGTCAAGTCCCAAACAACCCGAACAGCCTACCTCCCCACAAAGGATGATAGGTGAGCATGAGGCTTAACCTCCTCATCTGGGAGAGTGGGACCAACCCTTTGGCGGCCCGAAAAACTTACCCCGATGGCCAACCCCATCGTTGTAGGCCAAAAATTTGCCTTATCTCTCCTGCGGCGGAGAGTGGGCCAGTCTTTAACTACCCAAAGGTAAAGACTTACCTTCCTCGTAAGCGTCAATAGGTGGAAGCGAGTCCAGTAGCAGACTGCCCAAACAACTTACCTCCTTGCAGACCAAGGAGACCCTTGGTGGAGAGCGGGACCAGCCCCACGAATATTCGAACAACTTACCCCGACTTCCACTATTATGAAGAATGGGTTCAGCGCCAACCTAACTCAAAATTTACCCTTCCATGCGATATCAACAGGCGTGAGCAGGTTCAGTAGCAAACTACCTAGACAACCTACCTCCCGTGGGGAACAAAAGGATGGGTTGAGTCAGATGCCACATTTTCCCTCTCGTGACAGAGACCAGGTCCAGCTTCGAGGCTCCCCGAAAACTTACCCTGACCCCCATTGGGCGAAGGAGGGCACCAGCCATATCGTTGTCCGAATTATCTCCTCGGGAGGTAAAGGGGCGGTTTGGTTTGAGGCATTCTAGCCCCTCCTCGACAAAGTACGAGTAGTCCTCATCTACTTGAAGACGAAAACTTACCTTCCTCATAAGCGTCAATAGGAAGGAGTGGGTCCAATAGCAAACTGTCTAAACAAACTACCTCTCCACAGACTTAGGAAACAACTCTAGCAAGAGGCCGCCTTCTCTCCCTGCGGCGGAGAGCAGGACCAGTCCCACAGTTACCTAAATAACTTACCTCAACCTCTGCTATGACGAGGAGTGGGTTCAACGCCAACTTGACCAAAAATTGACTCATCCTTACAGTGTCAACGGGCAGGAGTAGGTCCAGTAGCAGAATACCTGAACAACCTATCTCTCTGCTGACCATGGAGACTGGTCGAGCCAAAGGCCACCTTGTCACCCCGCGGTGGAGAGTGGGTCTAGTACTGAGACTGCCAGAAAACTTACCCCAAACCCCATCACAACGAAGGAACGGAGTAGCCACATCGCTATCTGAATTACCTTATCGAGGGGCTAAAGGGGTAGGTTGGCTAGAGGCATCTCGACCTCTCTCTGATGGAGTGCAGGATTGGTCCTTTGACTGCTTATATGTTGCACCATGGAATGCGGACTTCAAAAACTTACTAAAAAGCGACAAACACATCGCATCATAGGCCAAAAGGCCCAAGTACATATCAAAATAAAGTACGGCAACGTAAAATGGAAGAACTAAAGGACTAGGCGGGGTAAAACGCATCTGATATATCAATGACAAAAAAATGAAGGAAATTGGCTAAAAAAAAAAGTGGAGAGACATCGGTCTCGTCAATGATATTGCTGAAGGCACCAAGATGACAATTGTCTAACGACAGCAAATGAGGAAAATATAAGCCAGAAGCCGTTGGTCGGTGGGATCTTCGAGGATGGGTTCGACGCTAGCTGGATGACGGCAATCCCCCCGCCCGACGTGGACTCCATAATTCCCTATGTCAAACCCCCCTGGTCGACCATTAAAAAAAAAGGAGACCCTGAAAGCAAATGGCCACGGAAGATAAATAGAAAACTAAAGGGATAATGTTATTGACAACATGAAGTCGCAAGCTTACAAAAGACAAGTTATAACGTTAAGCGACAAATTACAACATGAAGCCACAAGCTTACAAAGGACAAGTTAAAATGTGAAGCGACAAGTTACAACATGAAGCCGCAAGCTTACAAATGACAAGTTATAACGTGAAGCAACAAGTTACAACATGAAGCCTTAAGCATACAAAGGACAAGTTACAACATGAAACCGCATGCTAACAAAGGACAAGTTACAACATAAAGCGACAAGTACAACATGAAGTCGCAAGCTTACAATGAACAAATTACAACGTGAAGGGACAAGTTATAGGCTTACAATTACATACAACATAAGTTAACTACATACAATAGAAAGTCGTGGACGCACAAGCAAACCAAAACTTGATTAGATCATATTCCAGTAGAAATGACAGACAAAGATCTCCATCATTATGACATACCAATAATCCCAGAGGTTACCTCAAAGAAAATTAACAAGAGATGTAATGAGGCAGCTAATTAGGTTGTACGGTGAAAGCAACCGCCAAGACGCCACCAAGAGTCGCGCACCTGTTGTGGAGAGGTATGAGAAACTGTTGTAGGGGGTGAAGATAGGAGGGTGAGATGACGATAGGAGGGTAATTTTGAAACTTAAGAAGAAGTGTTGCATGTTGGGGTGTGCGAAAATGAAGGCTGAAAGCGAGGTTGAATTTGGAAGAGGAGGTTGGGAACTAGAACCTCGAACAGCAGAGAAGAGCAAGAACGGTCATAGGAGTCGGTCAAATTGTTGTCAAGGAGAATCAATTATCAGTGGGAAGGATTATATCCAGCAAAGTTACCCTTAAGAGTGCTTGGAATTAGATCCCTCCAGAGGAGAGCAACCCATTCCATGAACACTTCATCCGAGGGAAAGTCCCGCACGCTCAGAGCCGTCGAATTGCATCAAGGATTTCGGAGGATGTGAGTCTTCATCCTTTTGAAGCCATCAGTATAACCAAAGTACCAAGAATCATCGCGGACACCATAGACATACAACAGCTCCTCCCGTAGACCCTGGATGGTAGCTTCACAGGCCACCAAAATGCATCTAGCTTCGGCCTGATCAGTCTTGTCCATCAGAGACTGGGAGATTTTCTCAAACTCCCCCAACAACCACTTATAAAACCGAGCATCAAACCCTTGCTACTTGCATAGCTCCAAGTTTTAGGCCTATAGCCGCTCAAGCTCCTGCTGATAGTTGTCAAGTTATCTTTGTAACCCATCCCTCACCTCGGAGGCACCACCTCGAGACAAAGAAGGCCAGCCTCATCCCGAGACTTTGACAAGTCAACTAGGACCTCCTTAACCTCTTCCTTTTTCTTTCGCTCCTTCGTAAAGCCAGTCAGGTGAGCGAGTGAAGTGCTCTATTCTCACTTGCCACCTCCTCTCGGCTGTCTACAATGAACGCCACCAAACACTCCAAGCCCTGCCATAAAATTCTGGATCAAAATCGAAAAAGGACTAAACAAGATGTACATAGAGCTTACAAGTAAGGAACTTACCCCAGTAAGGAGCCTCTTGAGTCTGCTATCCGCCTTGCGGATGTGGTTGGCGCGGCTCTCTATAGCCTTCGACCGAAAGTGCACTGAGACCTCATTGATAGCTTGCTCATCCGTGCCAATGACTGCAGACGCCATAGCTACCTCAACCACAGGAACGCCTGCCACCACCTCTTTTGCCCAAGCAATGACCTTTGCCACTTCAACACCAGCTGAGGCGACCTCAACCTCAGAAGAGTAGAAGAGAGGGGACTCTGGGTTGGAAATCTGCACAGAGGACCCCACGCCCTCTACGAAATGCTCCTCGGACAAGGTCGAAGGAACCCACTCGAAGGTAGTGCCAAGGGGCGATGAGACAACTGAGGTGGGACCTCACAACCAAAGGGCCCTGCAAGGTCGCAGGGACGATTTCAGTAGCAAATTCGAGAATTGGCGGCATAGGTTGAACATCCACAACAACTCCTCGAGTGTGCAACACAGCACAAGGAAGGTTCGGCAACGATGGCTCTAGCCAAATAACTAGCACCTCTATGGAAGGACCTCTGGGAGGAATTGAAAAGTCATTAGAATTGGCTCTGGTAGAAGAAACCCTTGGGGTCTTTTCCCTTTCCCCTCCACCGGTGGGCTTGGAGAGCGGCTGCGGACTTGGGGTGTGACCTCCCTTAACAGGATGGCTACGTTGGAACACAAATTTATGGGAAGACCATATGCTGATAAAGGCTATCCTCAGCTAGCAAAGCCTCCAAAAGAACATCATCCGGATGGGCCTTCGGCCAAGCACGGACAAACTCAATCCTAAGTTCCTCACCCAAGGTCGCGGTAGGACGAAAGAACATGGCGGGGTACACCACCACTTTGGAGGCAAAACCCTTGAAATCTACAGCTCCTTCGGTAGGGGGAGGCACCTCGAGTTCAACAGTCTAAGGAATCCTATATGTCTCATTCAACGACTCCAACTCAACGGGAGTCACCTCCGAATGACATGAGAAGCCAGCAAACTCCTATGGAACATTGTTGCCTTGCCCATCTGTGGCACGGATAGAGTCGGAAGATCTAGCCGGCCCGAAAAGGTGCAAGGATTTCTTAGGGGCTATTAGCAACAGGGAGAAATCAGAAAGAACAATGTAAGGAGAAGTGCTTAAAAGGGAGAGGGGAAAACATAATATTCAGTAGAAGAGAGAATAGACAAAGTAACATATTGCTGAGAAAGAAGGGGGACCTTATATCGGCAAGCTCGACGGTTGACATCCCGTGGCAGTAGGAACCCACATGCCCCACGGAGTACCAAAATCCCACGATCGTCACGAATCCAGCAAAGCGTATCGAATGAGGCGATGTGGGAAAGAAGAAACTGCCTTATGCGAATAGTGACAAAGGGACTGAAGAGATGCCATTTAATGTGGATTGGAACCCTTGAAATACAACCATAAAAGTTGAAGTCGAACCATTGCCAGGTATTGTATAAAGACGAAAAGGTTGCTCGGATATGGCTGGAAAGCATAAGTGCGACACATGAGCATTGAGAAACCCACAACTCCTCATCTTAGGAAAGAAAAGACCGCATAGACAGAGTTGCAAAAATTAATTAATCAAAGAAATAAAGAATTCTCACCGGACCCGTCCGATAAGAATTGGCGGGGTAACTGTAAGGAGATTTCCCCCTCACTTATAGGCCAACTAAGCGCTCGACCAAGAATAATAGGTTTCGCCTTGATACCCAGCCCTATGGCCCAAACTTGCCCACGAAGTAACTTGCCTACAAGGAAAAGTAAGCAATAATGGCTGATGGAACAGGCAGACTTGACATCACTCGGCCGCATCCTGCTCATGGGGACTCATACATGGCAGAATGAGAAAGATGGAAAACATTTGATCTTCTGATAAGGGAACATCGACGGGCCATCGAAGACACCAACATAGTAAAGCAAATCAGAAAACCACACCGCATTAAACTACCCGAGCAATATGCCACATTAATGGTGACGTCACAGAGACACGCCGCATTTAAAGGATTCTGACAGAAGAAACAATAAAAAGGACATGGGCTCCACGTGGGTAGGCACGATCTGTCTCCCAGACTCCAGGTATAAATAGCAATTTTCCTGTATGAATATTCTCTGTCGACTCTCTCATTATTTACAAACTTTCAAAATACTCTACTGACTTTGGCATTAGAGACTTCTCGGCTCCAAAGCCGGCCTCTCCCAACTTCTTTCTTCTTCATTTTCACAGGCCCCACTTTAAAGACCCGAGTTGCTGGAACCTAATTCAAGGGTGTACAAAACATGACGTTAACACTTTCAACTTACATGCATCACTCTTCAATGTACATATCGAATTTATTTGATTTGAAATATCTCATTTTATTTCTTCTAAATATTTCCTTCAAAATAATTGCCCTTATTAGTTATAACTCCTAATCATAACGTATTGAAACTTTTGTTTAGGTTGTTAGACTCCCCCACCCTTTAATTGCCTTCATTTTAGTTAGTGCCTCGATTATGATTGAAAAAAAAAAAAAAGGAGAGAAGGGGGTGTTTAAGCAAGTAACTAATTAGATACAAATTATTGTCATATGGCTGTAAAAGGTAAGAATGTAGAACGACAAGAGAAAAAATAAAGTAAAAATAGAATTAATCACACAACATATAAAGTTTATGTGATTTGATAATGTGTATATGTTTATAAAGTTGCTTAGAATTTTATTTTAAGATATAGTCAAGACTTGAATAAACATTTCAGCAAAACAGCAATTGTATGAGAATAGCGCGCACAAATATACATATATATATATATAGTAAATTCTAATTAACGGGTCGAATCGGGTCAACTTAAGAGTCGAAATGAATTAAAAGAATTTATTAAAAATCTACCACAATTCATAATAAATTATTGTTACGTTAAATCATCAAATCGGACCGCATACAAACAGATGAAGCTATAATCTTTCACACAAATAAACCCAACAAAACATTTATTTTTTGAGTATTGATACGCATCCGCCACTATAGGGGTGCACACTTTGCACACCCTACGTGACTGCACTGTTTATAATTTTTTTTTTTTTCAAAACCAGACCTTCGGCTTCCACTTTCTCTCTCATAGTCTCACTCTCTCATCAACTCAGCTCGTCTCTCATCGTCTCTTTCTCATCATCATCTCACTCTCTCTCATCATCTCAAATCTCTCTCTCATCTTCTTTCTCTCTTATCAACTCAGCTATCTCTCATCATCTCACTCTCTCAACATCGTCTCACTCTCTCTCATCGTCTCAAATCTCTCTTTCATTGTCTTTCTCTCTCTCATCATCTTATATCTCTCTCATTTCCGAACTCTCTTATCGTCTCTCTCAATATTTTCAATTTAAAATGTGTTAAAATAAAAGGAAATTGAGTTTTATTGTAAAGGTATTTTGATTATTTTATAATAATATATGTTAGTTGATCTCAAATAGTAGCTGATGTCAATATTAACTCTTATTTTTTACATTTTACCATGATCTTTATCCCTCACGGAGGGAGTTACACACCACTGCCTATAAGATTTTCAGAAATATTCTAAATTTGTTGAATCGATACGGGAAAAAAGAAATAGAAAAAGCAAAACAGCATGAATTAATTGCAACAAATTAAAGCACAAGGGGCATTGTCAGAAGCACTTCATCTTTTTATATACAAGTCATGACTCATGACTGTACTGCGATCCGAGTGATACAAATCATAGAAACTAAAGGCATCAGCACGTGATACAAAGCTAAAACGCCATTATTTATTAACAATAAATCTTCTCAACCTTTTAATATTTTATATTTTATTTTTTTTATTAAATATTTATTATATAAATAATAAATAAAAATTTAAAAATAATTTAAAAAAAAAACTCAAAAAAAAAAAAATTTAAAAAAATTATTAAAAAATAATAGAATGTGAAGTGTTGAAAAATTATACAGCAAAACCCATTTATTAAACTCCCTCCCTCTCTCCCTCTCTCCCTCTCTCTCTCTCTCTCTGTGCGTAGATACCTCCAAAATGCATAACTCTAATACAAATCATAAAAACACTATAGCCTGATCATTCTAAGGGGAGGCCCAGTTATTGAGAGCATATATAAAACGGGACCCTATGGCAAACTTTTGTTGACCATATTTTGAAAAAGAAAATCCAATGAGGAGATCAGGAGAGGGCCCCCCACTTTGACGACCATATTTGATGGCTCCCACGTAAGAGCACTCTCGTTAGATTAGTTAAAATTAAAGGATATTTTTTTATGAATATAAGAGATATTTAAGATTATTTCATTTACATAAATTTTTATATTAAAATAATTATTTTTTTATTATATAATAATAAAATAAAATAAGATGAATTTGATTTTAATTATTCATATCAAATTTTCACATTAAATTATTTATTTATTTATTATTAATTTTAAATTTTTTTAATTATTATTTATTTTTATTTTATCATATTGTACTATTCATAATATTATATATTAATTAGTAATCATATTATAATTAAATTATTGGTTAAAAAAATTATATTTTTGAGAGGAAGAGAGAAAAATATTAATAGAAAGAAAGGAAGAGATAAATAATCCATAAAATAAGAATTTGACTTATGAACAGGAATATTCAAATTTGGAAATGATTTTAGATGTAACGGTAGCTAAAAGCTAAATATTTGAAATTTGACTAATCCATTGTGATCATTTTTTGGTCTTTAATAACTAAATATTCAATAAATTTAGTTTTTGGTTAATCCATTGAAATGCTCTAAGCATATATTAACAAATTACGATAACTTTTTTTTAAGACTCCTATAATTATTATTCTTATACTATATATTTGTTAAAAAATATATATATAAATAAATAAAAATATAAAAATAAAAATATAATGTAATAATGTGTATGTTTTTAAAAAATAAATAATAATTTTATTTATTATAATTTATGATTATAATCCTCCACAAAATGAAAGCTTTGACTATTAATATATGTAGCCATCAGGAAGACACGATCGGATAATTAATACAAATTATAAGTGTTTCATTATCCCTTCAATTTTTTTCCCCTGGAGAAGGAGGGCGACATGACCTACGAAATTTTATTGAAATAATCTTTACTTTTAGCAAAGGAAACCATAGTTATAACGTAAAACCAACTTATTAAAAATTAATACAATAAATATGACCATCAAACCTCAAATAAAACTATACACATTACCAAACTAATTCCAAAGTTGAGGAATAACCAAATTTTCAATTTTCAAATATCTTCTTAATAGTTTAGGAATATCCTCATAGACCTCCCAATGAGCCGACAATCCTACCGCACTTACTTTTGCAAGATAATCTGTTAAAGAATTTTCTTTCTAATAGATATGTTGAAATTGCACATTCATCTCACCTAACTTATTCTTGATTCTACCCTACAAATTGGAATGAATATATAATTTCCCGCACAAACTTGAAGTTGGGTGCATGCATTGCCTCAATCCATTTTTGTTGATCTTCTGATCTCCTTCTCGTGCTGATCAAATATTTGTAATTACAAGAATTTTTTGCTTAATAATGGCATATTTATGGTATTTGAGTGCTTAATTCGTGATAGAGAAATGCTACAAGCTAGAAGTCTTAAATCATATGTCTTCATCTAATCAACATGTAATTTGTTATTTTATCTTTTTATTTAATCATATAAATAAAATAATAATAATAAATTATATATTAATTAGATAGAAGTATGGGATGTAAAGTTTTTAAGTAAAATTTGTCTTCTTGATATGATCAATTGTTATTTTTTATAAAGAGCTGTTATATTTATAAATAGATTATATAAAAATAATTTTATAAACTCATAAAATTTTATGTGATTTGTCGGATATTTTATAATAAAATAATTTTAGAATTGATGAATCGGATTAAAAACTACGTCGGTTTTTAAGATAATCCGGTTAAAATATTTCTTTTTTTGGCAGGGTGGTGTGTTGGACAACATGTCATAGGAAACGAGCAAGTAACTAGTGGACTAAACTCCTCCTAGTACGTGTCAGCTGGTTTCATATAGAAGACAGTCCCATCACCACAAAAGTACTTAAGCAGTGATTACTGTAGCAACCAACCAACACGTGCAGCCAACAACGGCAAGAAGTAAACCAGATATTCCATGAGCCCCAATAAAGCCAGGGGCGGGCCCCCCACCATGAAACAAAAACTGGCTCAGGAGTGAAGAGGGTGGCCAAAGTCTGCCTGCCCTAGTGCCGGCCTGCACTGTCCAATCAAAGTTGTGTGACATTACCTTTTCCTTTTGAGCTTTCCTTTCTTTCTTTCTAACCCTTATCTCTTTCTCTTTCTTACTTGGCGTGAGCTTTATTTATGTCCTTCTGCAATGAAGTTTTGACGCAAAAATAGAAAAAGAGAAGGAGGCTTTCGAAAAGTATCAGCCCTGATATGATCATCAACGACAGTAACCCACCTTTTTCATATATGTCGTACTTGCGTGTCCATATATGATTTGCTGCCTCCCTAGATCGTCTCAATCCAAATACTGCATGGGGTTGACTGTGATTTTTCAAATTCGCCATCATTATAAAAACTTGCTAATTCTTTTTCGTTTCTGAGCAAATATTATTACGTAACCTTATGGCCTTGCAAAAGTTGCAATTTTACCTAATTTTTGGGTCTTGTCAAAGTGTGTTAATACAGATGACACTCGGGGATGTGGGTATCATGGTGCTCAGTGGGTCAATAGAGAGGTGCGCAGAATATGGTATCGAAACTTAATGGATTTGACAATAAAAGTATTACCGCACACCTAAAATGTGGATAATATCCACAAGATAATCTTAAACAAAGACCTTCTTTCTCTTAAAGTGGATGTGATCAATGAATTTTATACCTATTAAATCTTGAAACAAATCTTCGTACGTGAGTTGTTAGAAGTTAGGTTAGTCTGGACATGAGTCATGACAGAGCAAGAGTTTTTATATATGAATCCCCGATCTAATAAAATGCATGGGCCAAAAAAAATGAGAAGCCAACTACTCAATAAAAGGAAAATAAGTAGGGTGGCTGAAAAATCGGTGGCTTATCAGAACCCGATATTGTTTGTAAATTTGAATATCAGAAAATCTCCGGTCTCATTTTTAATTTTCCCCGTACAAATAAAAGAAAACAGGATATATATATATATATATATATATATATATATATATATATATATATATATATAGAGCTAAGATGTTGCATGCTAAAGCCGCTCGAGAAAGAACAAAAAAAGAAGGTAAACAGGGGTTGCTATCATCTAGTTATTACTAGTTAATTACAACTCGATCGTGCTTACGCTCATGAACAAAGTTCTCATGATTCATATCAACAATTAAGCATGTGGGTAGATGCACTTCATGATTGTAGACTGATTTATTTGGATTGAAAGATAAGATGAGATAATATGTAAATAATAGTGAGACTTATGAGTTAAAATTTATGAATAATAATGAGATGAGTCAACTCAACTTGCAATCCAAACTGGCTGCTAAGATTGTGGAAGCTAGGGTGAGGTGAGGAATTGCAAGCAGCTAAAGAACTTCTTGTTAGAATTAGCTAGTCCTCTCATGATTTTTGTGGTGCTTGCATGCACTAGCTAGCTAGGTCAATGGAACTCATGCATGCCTTCGTGAATGATATATACATGTTCCTTCTATAGATCGATCGATAAGAAACACTTCAAATCATCTGTTTGCTTAAAAATCTGTCTTCATTTTCCAATAGCTGATAAGTCCAAACTAGTATAAGAATTAAGGCTTATATTAACAAATAAGGACAGCATGCAACATAATGCATTATGAGTAGCAGTACTCTTCTGTTCCCATCCCAAACTTATATTAATTATGCGAATGTTATACGTCATATTATAATAAGATAGTGGTAGAATGACGGTAAAAAGAATGGTGAGTAATATTACCTTTTTTTTTAGAGAAACGTCTTAATTTTAGCCCGATGCCTTGCATTTATTTAATTTTCTCCATACCAGATTTAGCCTTATTTCAGTCAAAACTTTATTTGGGATTATTTTAAGGATAGATCGTGTTTCTGTATATAATCCTCCCGTGCTATAAATGTGTTCCCGACCCACTTGGGTAATGTTTACCTATCCTATCAGCTAGTTCAACTTTTCCAACTTTGTACTGTTTCTTATCTTTTGTAAATGATTTCAAGCATCTCTTTTACGGAATGTAACCCTCTTTATTTCAAATGACATGAAAGGGTAATCCATTTCCTACAAAAGCATGCTGCATGTAGATGTTTTGAGAACGGTTCGGTTGAAAAGTAAAATTATCAAAACATTATGTATTTTATTTTTATATTGGGATAATTGAAGGATCGGGGTAAAACTCTTTTTTATTCCACCAATAACAATGGGCAAAGAGGAGGGATGCAGGTTATTAAGACCTGATCATCAAGCAAAAAGAGCGATTACATACCCTTCCACGAATTCACAACCCAAAAAGAAATGCTTATAATGGACTAATTATGAAAGCAAGATAGTACGCATGAATTAAGTAGATGAAATGTAGGACGTTTGCTAAATTGACTAGATCTTTATCATTCGGAACTACATCTAAAGCTAAAGAAATGTTTTAGCTATAACGGAATTTCATAAAAGTAAATTAACAAATTTACTTGACTCAATATAAAACATCAGATAATAAAATTATTTTTAATATAAAATATATATATATCATATATCATATGAAGTACTCGCATCAGTTTATAAATTTACTTTTATAAAATTCTTTTATCATTATAGATATTCTCTTAACTATTGGGAACTAGGACATATATATCTTTTTTTTTTTTTAATAAGTAACTAGGACATATATATCTTTGGATTGCAATTTCAAAATGCTTGGATTATCAGTACCCTTTTGGGTCAGTTCGAGCCTTTCAACAGTGTATCGTATGTATACATACGATAGAGAAACTTGAGCAAGAAATTCTGACATACAAATAGAGACGCCAATTCTCACATACAAATGGAGACGCCAACGTCCAACATGAGAAAGCTAACAGGTGTGCTAGCTAGCTGAGTTACGTCTCACAAAATGAAAACCAGTCATGAATTGTCTTAATTATACCAAAGCAAATGTATCGAGAGTCATGTCCTTAACTAGCTACGGCCTGCATGCATTATACTTGGCTTTGTAAAATGCCGTGCACTGTTATATTATTATATCGATAATCTTAATCCCTTTTGGATGGGGGGAAAAAGAAGAGAGAAAAGTAAAGCTTCGAAAAGAGCAGCTTGTTTCACATCAGATTTAGCCAATCAAGCAGATAAGTCATATATTTTAGCATTGTTTGTGGAGTCTTCCAATAACTGGAAATAAGAAAGATCAAAACCGTGCATCTGCCTCTGATCCTATATATAGTCACGTACAGTAGTTGTTGATTTTTCACAAACAAAAGTAGCAGCAGCGCCCAAGTTCTAAAAAACTGTCTTTCTCACCCTTTTTTGCCAACTGTTGCTACACTAGATGACAATTTTAGATTCTGCACGCTTGAGTCTGACTTAATCAATTATATTATACTATTAAGGAGTCAGAATTTGTTGGAAATTATATACATTCTTGAAGGTTGTTTTGCCACTACAGACATAATATATATATATATATATACACATACATATAAATGATATTTTGATCCTTCAATTTATCTCCTCATTTTAATACTTCATATATTTTAATTTTTTTTATTTAATAATTAAGAAAGTAATTCTTAATGTATTGATATTTTTTTTATATTTTTTAAAAATGACAAAAAAATATAAATAAAATAAAAAACAAAATTTTAACCTAATAGTCAAAATGAGCGGGCTGCGGTAGAGTAGCACCGCTCATATATAAATAATATATATTATATATATTTTATACCCACCCGCACGACTATTTTGAAACTTACCATAACATGACGAGAAAGGCATTCATATTTCATACTGTATTAAGGTCATGTCCTTTTGCATGTGGTACTGTTTTTTTCTCCAATCTCCTGGAAATTGTCAGCCAAAAACGTTGAAGCTGCAGTTAGCTAGCTCGTCCTTGCATAAGTTGCATGCAGGTTTATTAATGGGAAGAAGAAGATAAACAGACCTAAAACATAAATCCGAATCTTCTGCCCTGCCAGCACAGCGCTACAAAGAAATGCTACTTTTCATTCTAAATAATAATTTCATAGATCATACTAAATTTAACTCATCGCAAACCAATTTTGATGAGGCTTATTAATTTTTCAACTTTCTATAAAAAAGTTAAATTCATCTCAACCTATTTTATACATTTTAACTTAAAAAATTAAACGCATCTCAACCTTAAAAAGTTAAATTTATCTTAATAGAATTCACAAAATATTACTATTCACAATTTAACTCAATTTAACTCAACTCATCACAACATCCAAACGTAGCCTAAACTGCTATATATGAATGTAAGTGTACTAGATCACAAGTTTGGAAACTCTCTCAGTCCAAAAGGATATAGCTTTGGGTTATCAAATGATTCAAATCCTTGTGTAGGTTTCTAGTACATTTTTTTTTTTTTTTTATTTCATGGTCCCTGCTAAACTTTTTCCTCCATTTAAGGCACAGTGGTCCTGATATATAGTGAAATCCATTGATGGATCCAATGGTTGTAACTCATTGATTAAGCTATATATTAATGCTTTTTGGCCATTGATGGTCCCCTTACAGGTGGACCACTCGTCCAAGGGTCAATCTCTTTAACTATGTGCCATGGCGATGCACAAGAGGCTGAATCTATGTTATATATATCTTTGTTTATTTTACTACCCATATACATTCCTTCGATATGTAAAAGACGAATTAGCATGCACGTTGGTCGTAGTAGTTTTTGTTATTTTTCTTCTCCTTTGAACATATAATTTCTTTCTCCTGGGTGGGTTCTAGCTAGTAGGGAGATACGTGTTTCAGGCTAAGTTTTCTGATTCGTGTCATGTTTTCTTCGCACTTGGAGCTCCATAACTCTGCTCACATTTCTTTCTCGTCTCATGATTTTTCTGTCCAATTAAGAGTTTTCGGACCCAGCTTTCCACACGCCAATTACTGGACAAAGAAAAAGTTAGCATTCACTTTTTATGTGCGTGGCCGGTGGACAATGGCATGCTTTCATGAAGAGAATGCATACCCTGGGCTGTTTATATGATGTTTGCATGAAAGAGTTCGCAGTTGCCACAAATTTATAACGCGTGGAGTGTCTAAAACAAAGGGCATTTTTTTTCACTTCTTTTTGGATTTTCTTTTCTTGTAAATTTGAAATATTTAAATTAAAAAGAGATAAAATATTAGAGATAGACAGAGTTGATATCCTCTCGTCCCAACTTGGATTAATCTACTCTCAAATTCAGAAAAAGAAAAAAGAAAAATTCCTGTTTTGGATCACATTCTGGCGTTGATATTGGACTGTGATTATGAAATAGTGTTGAAAAGCTGTATAGTTTATCCATGACATATTGTTGGGTGGGAGTAGCTGTACAGTAGACACGTTGTACAGACAAGAAAAAAAAAAAAAAACCCCAAAGATCACACGCATTTTTCTCGAACTAGTCCTTGTGGATACTTCTCCCCCATTTAAGTAGCGTCACTTCTTATTTTCACAAATCATTTCATTTCATTTTATTTAATTATTATAATTTTTTCAAATTTTTATGTAAAATAAAATAAATAATTCAACTTTTTCAAATCTCAAAATAAAAATAATATTAAAAAATAATATTCTAATAATATTTTATTCAACTTTCAACTTTTACATTATCTTATCTGTATAAATAAATAAATAAAATTTCTTCATCTCGTCTCATCTCAATATTTTCTCCCTCATCTTGTCTCATTAGTGTTTTCTCCATCATTCATGGATATTTGAAGAAGTTGGGCCTTTTTAGACTGTGCATCTAAGATTGGGCCTCAGTTGGCAATGTGTCATTGTTTAGTATAATACCAGTTTTATATGCAGAGAACAGGCACAGATTGGGCCTCATGACCACATACAGATAATACAGACCCAGTCCATTTTTATGCCCAATGTTTGTTTATTACGAAGCGCTAGTCCAAAACTACTCTGACACATGTACTTGCTTCGCACCACGTCGCAGGGTAATTTTAGCTGGCAAATAAGACGATGTTCTAAATTCAGTGAGAGAAATATGGTAGGATAAGGTTATAGTATTTAATGTTGAATGACTTTTATGAACAACGTTGCATGTATATTATTATTCTTTTTCCAATAATATTTGGTACATAATTTTTTTTTACTAGAATTAGACCGTCTAATTGGATAAATAAATATGAAAGGTTTTTATAATCTTAGCTTATAAATTATAGGCCTTCTTTTTCAATTTCTTATTTGAGTATGAGAAGTGTTATATCTACACTGAGATCTTAAAGATACAAACTTACACATTAACTTAGTTTGATATAACACATTAAATAATAAATATTTTATAATATGATGTATCACGTCAAAACAAGTCAACTTATAAGTTTATATTTACAAAATCTTTATTTAGATCACTTATTATTCTCCAGATCATGTGTTATTGCGAGATTTTGAACCCCCAAGAGAGAATATATGGTGGTGATGTGGTCTCTCTTTTTTTTTTTTTTGGAAAATGGTAAATCTACAATTAGTCTAAAACTATTTTAGAACTCTACTAAAAAATAATGGTATTTATGTAAAATTAAGATTATTTTTTTAATGAAATGTCACAATTACTTTGGTTAATTTAAAATAACTTGTAAAATATTTATAAAGGAATTATAAATGTATCATTATCTCTTTTATTTTTTAGTTTTGCTACTCATAATCCTCACACACTACATACTATTTTTTTTTAGTTTTTATTTTAGTTTGATTCTTCTTAAACTAATTGAATTCGTTTGCTCATCATTCATATACCACAAAGGTCTATGCATAAAGGGCTTAGGCCATATCCATCAAAGACGGGTTTATTGGGTTAAAAAATAATATTGGGTTGAAACAAAGTGGAACCTGTCGAAACCAATGAAACCGTGTTAGGCAATTTTCATACCTCTCTCGTCTCTTCTCCCTCAAACCCTAGCCACCTTGCCATTCATCATCGTAGTTCGTCGTCACTGTTCCTAGTTGCAGTTCTTCCACGTCACTGTTCCTAGTTGCAGTTCTTCCATCACTGTTCCCTACTCTATCTCTTTCTCTCTTCCTTTACAATGAGCTTGATTGGTTGAGAAAAGTCCGAAAGAGCAAGATCTAGGATGTGCTCCTCCAAATTAGTGAGTCATTCTAGCATGTTGGGTCGATTTTTTATTTTTTGTTTTTGTTCTTCGTTTTATTTGGGTCTTCTACAGAAGAAATGATGTTATGCTTTTGAAGAAGTGGGTTTCGTT
This sequence comes from Cyclocarya paliurus, assembly GCA_029856935.1. Taxonomy (NCBI): domain Eukaryota; kingdom Viridiplantae; phylum Streptophyta; class Magnoliopsida; order Fagales; family Juglandaceae; genus Cyclocarya; species Cyclocarya paliurus. The sequence goes on from CM056949.1 coordinate 14,905,740, forward strand.
CTTTCTCTAGAATGTTATTTGTTGGATGCTTATGTTTCTCTTTGGTCTCATTTCATGCCTCTCTCTCCCTCTCAGACACATTTCTCTAAGAGAAAGTTCCTCTCCCCCTTCCCCTTGAAAAATTTACAATTCATCAGTATCAGTTTTGGATTTTCAATTTTTTAGATTTTCTTCAGTAATTCTTTGTTAAAAACCTTCCCTTTGAAGGTACTACAATATGTTTATGATGTAAATGGTGAAGAAGAAAGTAAACAATATGCTAGAAGCCACAAGAAAATGGATGCATAGCCGGTGTTTGGCTGAACTTAGATTAGGCAAGAACTCAATAGTGCTCTAAAAGTTGTTGAAGCTAGGATGCCAAAGAGTTGCACACCAAATAACCATTCACTACTAGTTTTGACTTGCTTTGTTTGTAAACCATTGAGACTCTTTTAGAATGTTTTCTTCATATCACCCATTAATTCATTATTCTGATGAATATACAAAATAAATAAATAAAAAATGATCCCAACCCGTATTATACGGGTCTGATTCGAGTGCTACAATAGGTAGTTTGGGTTGGGCCGAGCCCATACCCAAAAATTGGTGGTTAGGTTGTAAGTCTAATACCACACATTTGATAAGAGAAAAAATAAAAAATAAAAAGAATGTCCTAAACCATGGTGGCCCCCTTAATGATGTTAATGATACTTTCATTTCTTTAATCCCCAAAGTGAAGAGCCCCAAGAGAGTGGCATATTATAGGCCCATTAGCTTGTGTAATGTACTCTATAAGATTGTCTCTAAAACACTGGCCAATAGATTGAAAACCATATTGCCGAGACTCATTGCCCCCAACCAGAGTGCTTTTATACCTGGAAGACTCATTCTTAATAACACTCTTATAGCTTATGAGTTGCTACACTCCATGAATTCCAGGAAAGGCAAAAAATGTTTCATGGCCCTAAACTCGACATGAGTAAGGCATATGATAGGATAGAGTGGAAGTTTGTTGAAGCTATCATGACCCAAATGGAATTCCCTGCAAGTTGGATCAAGCTTATTCAAGTTTGTCTCAATTCAGTATCATACTTGATACTTGTGAATGGTGAACCCCAAAAGTGCTTCCTGCCATCTAGAGGGATTTGACGAGGAGATCCCGTCTCTCCATACCTGTTTATTTTGTGTGCAAAGGCCCTCACGACCTTATTGAACCAAGTTGAGACATGTGGCAAACTCACCCCAGCTCCCATAGGAAGTGGCCCAATCTCGGTGAACCACTTGTTCTTTGCTGATGACAGTCTTCTCTTCTGCCAAGCCAAGCCTGAGGAACTCAGCTGTGTATTTAATATACTGGACCTCTATGGGAGAGCATCTGGACAGGTTTTAAACAAAGAAAAGTCCTCTATATTTTTTAGCAAAAACACTGCACAAGATACTCGAAGAGAAATGGTACATATTGCTGATATAAAGTCTTCTTGTAACTTCGAAAAGTACTTGGGGTTACCTGCCATGGTGGGCAGGAAAAAAATTGCCTCATTTCACTCTTTAATTGATAGAACCTGGTCCCGAGTTACCAACTGGAAAATTAAGTTCCTCTCTTCTGCAGGTAAGGAAATCTTACTGAAGGCTGTTCTTCAAGCCATCCCCACATATACTATGGGCATGTTTCTGCTACTAGTATCAATCACAAGCAAACTAAACCAGCTGCTCAGGAAGTTCTGGTGGGGATTTAATGAAGACTCTACAAAAATTCAGTGGGTCAATTGGAAGCAACTCAGCAGCGGCAAGGACTTAGGAGGCCTGGGCTTTAGAGATCTAAGGTGTTTCAACCTTGCTTTGCTAGCAAGGCAGGGGTGGAGGATACTACAAAATCCAACATCTCTAGTGGCCAAAATCTTAAAGCAAAAGTATTTCAATAAGGTGGGGTTACTAGAGGCTAAGTTGGGGGCAGGACCTTCTTATGCGTGGAGAGGCATTCTTGTAGGCATACAGTTGTTGAAGAAAGGATTAATATAGAGGATTGGGAATGGCAATAGAGTGAATATTTGGCAGGACCGCTGGCTACCATCTTTCCCCTCTCATAAGATCCTGACCAACTGAGAACCAGACTGCTGGTGTGAGAAGGTCTGTGATCTAATTGACCCCCACTTGAAGCAATGGAAAGAACACATCCTCTATGAGATTTTTTCTCAACAAGAAATAGAGAACATCAAAGCTATTCCCATAAGCCTCGGAGGAAGGGAAGACATGCTAATATGACAGTTTACAAATAATGGCATCTACACAGTAAAGAGTGGCTACCATCTCAGCAAAGAGATGGAAAGAGACCATGAAGGGGAAACCTCTGGCAAAGACAAGAACAGCCAGGTGTGGAAGTCCATTTGGAAGCTGAATGTACCTCCTGCTACTAAGATGTTTCTATAGAGAGCCTGTAGTGAGGCCCTTCCCACTTCAGCTAACCTAAAGAGGAGGAAAGTAGTAGAGGATGATCTATGCCTGATCTGTAGACAAGAACCTGAGACCTCAGGTCATGCACTTTTGGGGATGTAGTGCTGCTAGGGATGTCTGGAGCATGGGAATAAAGAAAGTACAGAAATTATCAATTCAGAGCGACATGATCTTCAATGTTTGGTCAGTACTAATTGATACTCTTGATCCAGGAGAACTTTATGAAATAGCAGTTACCATGAGGGGGATTTGATCTAGAAGGAATGACTATATACATGGCAGGCAATTTAAACACCCAAATGCAGTAAGTGATCAAGCCAAGGCAGAGATTCTATCTCACAAGGAAGCAAGCCACAAGGAAGTAGATACTGATCAAAGGGCACGGGCAGAGGGTCATAAGTGGCAAAAACCTGAGGTAGGAATTTTCAAAGTTAACTGGGATGCAGCTCTTCAGCTGAAGGAGGGAAGGATTGGTATAGGAGTCCTCATCAGAGATCATCAAGGCTATGTTATTGGTGGTCTACGAGCTAACAGACTACTAAAAGGCAGTGCTTTCGATGCAGAAGCCTATGGACTAACCCTGGCAACAATTTTCTGTAAGGAGATTGGTCTGAAGAAAATAATCCTAGAGGGGGACTCTAAGCAAGTAGTGGATACACTAAACCAACGCTCACCCAACTGGAGCATGGGGGGTTGTCTCATTGCAGATGCGAGGTCCATACTTGAATCCTTTGCCACCTGGTCAGCATCACACACATTTCGTGAGGCTAACATGACAGCCCACATCCTTGCCAAGGATGCTCTCGAGTGTGTAGAAGACATGTATGACATTGAGGTTTGTCCAACTTGTATTTCAGGTCTGGTTCTTAAAGAGATACTGTAATGTTTTCAGTTATTTGTCTTTTCGAGCTCATGTAAGTGTTTGGACTATGTTTAATGAGATCAGTTCTGTTATAAAAAAAAAAGGGTACGATTGCAAAGGAATGGTGCTAAATCGGGCTCTCGTTTATTTTGCACATTTTTTTTTAAGTTTTTTTTTATTGAATGATTAAAAAATATTATTTAATAATATTGTGAAATTTTTTTTTATTTTTTAAAAATATTAAAAAGTGTTAAAAATTAATGTGAAAAAAAATTATTTAATCAATAAGTCAAAAAAAAAAAACTGAAAAAAAAAAAATGCCCAACGGTCAAAAAAAAGGGGAGCGCGATTTTTTCCGGTTGCAAATACTTGTGACAATAAATATGATTTATCGATAAACCAAACCCTAAACCGGACCAGACCTCATACCTCCTCCTCCGCAAAGAAATTCACTACGAATAGCCGGAAATCAAATCTTACTTTCATATGAAACTGTTTGGGGTTTGAGAAAACAAGAATCTCATCCCAGTTGGGTCTTTTTGTTGTGCTTTTACGGAATAGCTCGATTTGTTATTTATTTTCTTTCTTTTTTGTTTTGTTTTGTTTTTTTTATTTTGTGTGAAATGCTATGGGGTCATTGCTGATGATGACAAACATTATGGCCTGAAGCTGCAACAACAAATTTTGCGCTCCGTGTAGAAATCCTACATGGGTTGTTTGTAGCGATGACGAATGTGCCAAAATGCTAATCTGAGGCTCCCAAATCTCACTACACTTGCACAAGAATTATCTGAAAAAATGATTCTTTGTTCTGTTGTTGAAGAACTGTTCTTTAATAGTTATACGAAAAGACTGATCTAATGGTCGGGTTGTGTTTGGTAAGCGAAGACACTACTTCGTTATTATTTACAAACAGTTGATTAACATTCACAAACTTAGCTTGAAGCTTTGATGTGTTTATGGTGTCACTTGTAATAAAAATGTTATTTGTAAGGCCTGGCATTACCGGTGCCTGGTGAGCCATATTCTGGTGTGGTTCTGTAGCGGGTCGCTGATGATCTGAACGGTGTAGGTCGACCTCTGCTATGTTGTTATTGTGAAGTTAATCCTCGTTGTACATATTGGTGGCTTGAAGTACACGCACAGTTGTATTGATATTTCACTTAGAATGATAGGTTTGAACAGGGGTTAGTTGTCGGTTTGACTGAAAGCTATCACACAAAGCATAGAAGAAAATCTTGCTAAGTAATTCAATGCTTCGAGGATAAGGAAACCGCACCTATTCCTACACAGATTTCTTTGATATATATGTCACAAACTAGTTAAAGTTTATGGGAATAAGGCCTTGGGCACAACCCTTTTGATAGTTTTTGGCTTAACATCAGATCAGGTGCATTTCAAGGCTCTAACATCTCTTGCTTGGCATTTCTTTCTGGTGGAGGAGGGGGTAGCTCTGGTGCCGGTGTTGTAGATATCTAGAGATGGGACCTGGAGGTCCAGGAGGAGGAGGAGGAGGAGGACGTGGGGGACATGGAGGAGGAGGAGGAGGACGTGGGGGACATGGAGGAGGAGGAGGAGGAGGAGGAGGACGTGGGGGATATGGAGGAGGAGGAGGAGGAGGACCTGGGGGACATGGAGGTCCAGGAGGAGGAGGACCTGGCGGACCTGGTGGCTGGGGTCCTGGTTTTTGGCCTGGTGGCTTCTTTGGTGGATTTGCTAATGGTTTATGCAGCATGATCTCTTCGTGGTAAGTTCAATTCAGTGTCGAATATCTTTTTTTATGCGAAAGTCAATACATTCTTTGTTAGCAAGTAACTTTGATGTTGGTATGCCTGAAATAGAACATTGCTGCCTCATTAGTCTAGAGTATTGCTTTGGATTGTCCTTGGACTGGCACTGATTCTGGATTTTATTCATTCCTTTTTTACTTCCCCATCTCCGGGGACTTTGACTGCAGCTTCTACTGCCTATGCTGTTGTTGGTTGCTGCAAGATTGCTTTGGCGGACCCCGTGGCCCATATGGCCCTCCCGGCGGGGGGCCTCCACCTTTCTGATCGGTTTCATTTTGCTGTACTGAAATGGTCTCTGTTTCGTTGGATTCATATAATAATGGTCGGTTGTATCCATGATATATTATGGAAATGCTGACTCGGTTTACTGTTTATGGTTTTCTGCTGCGTTTCATGCTTTATTACCCTGGAAGGTTGAAAAGGGAATTGGAGATGTTTTTAAGGCAGCCATGTCCGTGGAATCTGTTTTCATTTTAGAAGCTTGTTCGATCCTTCTTTTTCTGCACTTTTGTGATCAGGAGCATCCTGATTACGGATTTTGAATGGCTGTCCATCGTGTAGTGTTGTGCCAAATCTAGTAAATATTATACATAAGCACAACGTTGCAAAAGATCACTTCCTTTGGCAGCCAAATGACATGACCTCTACCTAGGTAGCTCCATAACTTGTGCAAAAGATAATTTAAGCAATAATGGTGGATTTTCAGTGCTACAAACCACTCAGAACCAGTCTCACTTTCCCTCAAGTGCACTTCTGTTTAATTCAATGGACAATTGAACTTAGGACGTCCGAATTATACTGCTTTTTGCTGCCTAATTGGTTTTAAGTATGATGGTCAAAGAGGTAATCCTAAATTTCACCTTGCTCCATCCTCTTAGAGTGATATGATGGGTTGGCTTGATGGTTTAGATATACATGTATACGATGAATCTACATATAGATGAAGTGTTTGGATGAATAGGATTGCTTCCCTCTTGCTATTCATACATTTGAGCAAGATTTAGCACAGCGTTGGATAAGCTGAACCGGGATGATATTATTATATCGATAATCTTAATCCCTTTTGGATGGGGGGAAAAAGAAGAGAGAAAAAGTCAAGCTTCAAAAAGATCAGCTTGTTTCACATTAGACTTAGCCAATCAAGTAGATAGCCATATATTTTAGCATTGTTTGTGGAGTCTTCCAATCACTGGAAATAAGAAGATCCAAACCGTGCATTTGCCTCTCCTATATATAGTCACGCACAGTAGTTGATTTTTCACAAACAAAAGTAGCAGCAGCTAGGGGTGTTCATCCGGGTTCCAACCCGGGAACCCGGGTACACCCGGACCGGAACCTGGGTTTCAAACCTGGGCCGGAACCCGGACCGGGTTAGCCCGGGTTAGACCCGGGCTGGAACCCGGATGAATCCGGGTTGTAAATCCGGAACCCGGGTTTACAATCCGGAACCCGGTTTTTTTTTTTTCCTTTCTTTTCTTCTTCTTCTTCTTCTTCTTCTTTTCTTTCTTTCTTTTTTAGTCTGTGTTCACGAGTTTGATAGTTATGATGTAACTGATGTTATTATTTACACTTTCAAAATTATTTAAGTGTAATAATAACAAAAATGTGGTCTATATACTGTTTTTAAAATAAAAATGTGGCCTTAGTTTTTCTTTGTATGTTTTTTTTTAGAACAAGGCCTTCATCTAAATGGTCTGGACCCAACTACTTAATCAATCTATAATCAAATCATATGTGCATGATGCAGATATACTCAATAAGCCGAGGTAAACACCCATATGCTAGAAAATACAAACCGTTGTGGGATTTGTTATAAAGTGGAAAGATGACAAGGGCATCTTTCTTAGTCTAGATTTTTGAGAAAAAGAATGTGCTGAACATCTTGATATTTTAAAAAAAAATTTTAAAAAAAATTAAAAAAAATTAAAAAAAAAAAAACCGGGTTCCGGGTTGTAAACCCGAGTTCCGGATTTACAACCCGGTATCCGGACCGGGTCAACCCGGGTTTTGCAACCCGGGTTCCGGCCCGGATTTTCTCCAGGCCGAAACCCGAAACCAGAATCCAGTTTTCCGGGTTCCGGACCGGGCCGGAAAAAACCCGGCCGGATGAACACCCCTACCAGCAGCGCCCATGTACTAAAAACTGTCTTTCTCACCCTTTTTTGCCGACTGTTGGTACACTAGATGACAATTTTAGATTCTGCACTCTTGAGTCTGACTTAATCAATTATATTATACTAAGGAGTCAGAATTTGTTGGAAATTATATACATTCTTGAAGGTTGTTTTGCCACTGCAGACTAATGTTGGAAATGTATATGTATATATATGTATATATATATTCTGTACCCACCCGCACGACTATGTTGAAACTTACCATAACATTACGAGAAAGGCATTCATATTTCATACTGTATTAAGAGAACTGGTATTGGTTTGGATAAATGTATTTTTAAAATTTAGTCAATATCATATTTTTTTACATTTATCTATTATATTTAAATTCAATCTCTATATTGAATTAGTCATTTACTCTATATATAATAATAAAATATTATTAAATTAATAATTTATTTATTTAATTTATTTCTACCAATTTTATAATTCTACCAATTTAATATTAATAATAATTATATTCTAATTAAATTAATATTAAAGAAAATCATATTTTCAAATATCATTTAATGCTAATAAAAAAAATATTTGATTAAATTCATCTAAATTTCTATCTAAATTTTTTAATTACAAATCAAATAGTATTTTTATTGAAGTGAGAAACTAATATTTTAATGTTTGCTTAGAGTGAGAAATTAGTATTTTAATATTTGGTGAATCAATAGTAGTTCTCTATCTTTGGCCAACCACTGTAGTAAAAGTCTATCTTATTTTAGATTTGGCCAGTAGCAAAAGTCAATCTTATTTTAGATTTGGTCAATCCAATGTGGGGTATTTTTGACATCAATTAGTTAAATTTTAGTTAACTTTTCCATTTGACCAAGCCAATGTGGACGCCCTAAGGTCATATCCTTTTGTGGTACTGGTATATAGTGAAATCCCTTGATGGATCCAATGGTTGTAACTCATTCGATTAAACTATATATTAATGCTTTTTGGCCATTGATGGTCCCCTTACAGGTGGACCACTCGTCCAAGGGTCAATCTCTTTAACTATGTGCCATGGCCATGCACAAGAGGCTGAATCTATGTTATATCCGTGGTTATTTTACTACCCCTATGTATTCCTTCGATATGTAAAAGACGGATTAGCTTGCATGTTGGTGGTAGTAGTTTTTGTTATTTTTCTTCTCCTTTGAACATATAATTTCTTTCCTCTAGGTGGGTTTTAACTAGTGAGGAGATACGTGTTTCAGGCAAAGGTTTCTGACTCGTGTTATGTTTTCTTCGCTCTTGGAGTTCCATAACTCTGGCTGTGAGAGGAGTTATTCCCTCGTCAGACCTAAGCTCAAGCCCTAGCCCATACGTGGGATCTGGGCCGGACCGTGTATACTTCAAAGGCCCAACTAAAGAAGATGAGTAGATAGGAAATCATGGCAAACATATGGCAAGGAAGATAACCTGGAAACCCATTAGCCAACGGACAAATATACTCACAGACTCTAAATATCACCACCTAGACATGACAAACAAAGAAGAAAAGCTAAGGAAGACATGTTGCATTAATGAGATGGGAGAAATTTAGCAGAGCCGGCTCAATACGTTCCGGAGCCTAAGGTTAAAATTTTGAGTGAGGCTTTTTTTTAGGTAAAATTAAATCAATTTATATTTATTTTTATATTATATTTTAATTTAAAAATAATTTTATTATTGATTAAGATTTTATACCACATTTTCAATTAATAATTGACTTAATTTTTATTAGGAAATTTTTGATTTAGAGATAATTTTATCAAATCTAGTTTTACAAGTACTTTAGACTCTTCCTTGTTTGGGTACCGAGAGTATCTCAGCTACTCTCAAACACTCTCACTACTATTCTTTATTTTATTATTACTTTTCATCTACTTTTTTTTATTATTTATTACTTTTTACCTACTTTTTACTACTATTCAATATTCTATTATTACTTTTTCACAACACTTCTCAACACTTCTTACTATCCAAACATAACCAATTATAATCATTATTGTCAATAAAGTTCTAAAAACAACTTACACATTTGAAAAAAAGTGGGGGGCCCAGCTTACCTCTTTAAAGGATTATACAAAAACCTTTTATGAATACTGAAAAATTAAATTTTGCTATTTATAATTTTTACATTAATTATATATTAAACTAATAATGAGAAAAGATAAGTGTATTCTTAGAAGGACAATAGGTAAAATAATTATTATATGTGATACTTTTAAAAACTTATAATGATATAATATCTATTTGATCTTGTTTATATTCTCATTCTCATTGAATTAATTAAAAATTTTTATTAGGTATATATATATTTTAAAAATTTCTACTTTATATATATTTATTTTTAGGGGGCCTTCTTACATTAGGGGTCTTAGGCAATTGCCTAACTGGCCTAATGGAAGAGCCGGCCCTGGAAGAAGGCATGCCACATTCAATGTGACTCGGAGCTCGATACACTCAACGAAAGATCCTACGTCAGGAACAATCGTCGTCAGATATAAGTGCCCTATAGCATAGCAAGAAGGCAACATGAATATCCAATCTTCTACAGAGCAACACCACACTACCATGGAGACCAAATCGATAGGTGTAAATAGACGCCTCCTGCAACCGAGAATAAAAAAAACATCTACATACATTTATACTACTTTCTCTCTACATCTCCTATATTGAAACTAACTTGAGCGTCAGAGGTATTACGGACCCCGAGGTCCCCCTCTCCTCCTTGCAGGGAAGAGTCCGAGTGCTGCTAGTGTAGAGTTGCCCAAGCTTGCGAAACATGACATCAACAGTGGCGCTGTCTGTGAGATGTTTGTTTCCCATAAATAGTGTGTCATTCGTATGTCGGCGACAACGTGCTCTTAGAGCTAGCAACGTGAAAAAGCGCAATCCGAAGCAATGGAAGGAAGACTCAATGAATAGGTTGTGACCATACAGAAACTCATGGACGACATGGAGACCCTTCATCAGGAGAATGCTGTCCTGTGAAGGGGAGGTGAGGAACTAGAAGGAAATTAGCAAAGCCATAACTTCGAGACACGTCAAACCCCAAATGCTACCATGGCAAAGGAAGAACGACGTAGGGTAGACCTCCAAATCCAGAAGCTCCAAAGCAAGTACGATGAAGTGGTTAAATGGGTTGGCCCACCATCAACTGTGGACCAACTTCTCACTAGTGCCGAGCTGCCATACATCGCTGAGGTTATGGCGGTATCTCTACCTCTGAGGTTCAAAGTTCCACAAATAGACGCATATGATGGGTCAAAAGATCCCTTGGAACATCTAGAAACTTTCATGGCCCACATGACCTTGCACGGTTTCCCTAGTAAAGTCGCATTCAGAGCATTCCCCTTCACGTTGAAAGGTGCAGCACGAGCTTGGTTTGGGTCCCTGTAGCCTAAGACTATCGTTAACTTCATTGAGTTGGCCCGTCTTTTCTTAAAGAAGTTTATGGCCAGTCGGAAGAGGAGAAGGCCCGTCACATACCTCCTGACGGTGAAGTAAAAGGACGATGAGAGTCTAAAGTAGTACCTCTCTCGCTTCAATAAGGAGCATATGATAATGGATGACCAAGATGAAAAAATCACCTTGGTAGCATTATTAGGAGGGATCTAGCCTTGCAACCCCTCCATGACGGAGATTGCTCGAAAAACCCCGACTTCGCTACGGGAGTTCATGGACCGAGTAGACAGTTTCATATATGTTGAAGATACACTTCGAGTGTTGACCGCTCCCAGACGAACTAAAATGGAAAGGGTGAAGAAGAAGGCAGCTGACTAGAGCAGGAGGTCAAACTGAGAAAGCGATAAGCAAAGGACCCATGAAATAAAACGTAAGGAATGGCAGACCTCGCGTGGGAAGATCGGGCCATGCATACATTCTAGCCTGGCAGTAGAAACCGAAAAAAAGCCAAACTCCCAAGACAAGCGAAGATGGGATTCAATCCATCCCAAATATTGCACCTACCACAAGACTGGTGGTCACCAAACCGAAGATTGCTTCACCAGGAGGCGAAAAATGGAGGAAATGGAAGCTGAAGTAGACCAACATGGTAGCACGAGTCTCAATTAACAACACGACGATCATTGGCATTCTAGGAGAAGTAGGAGCCCTGCTCAGAGAAGCAGGAGCCTTGCCCGGAGAAATTGAAGCCTTGCCTGAAGAAGTAGGAGCCCTGTCCGGAGAAACTAAAGCCCTGCCAAGAGAAAAACCGTAGATCAACACCGAGTAAGCTCGCGTCAAAGAAGCCCAAATAAAAGAGAAGCCCTAGTAGGCGAAATTTGTACAATAGCCAGAGGCTATGCCGGGAGAGGGACTACCTCCTCAGCACGAAGGGCCTATGTTAAGAAAGCCAGGTATAAAGAAGTGTTCACCAACTATAGACCAGCCCCTGGTGTCAAGGGCCAACCAAGAGAGCACTTTATAACTTTCAGCGAGAAGGACGAAAAATGCTTGATGACACCTTGGTCATAACGATGCAGATTGCCAATTATTTGACAAGGAGACTGTTGATCGATAATGGTAGCTCCACCGACATCCTATTCTGTGAGGCATTTATTCGGATGGCAATCACGCTAGATCGGCTGCGCCTAGCTCCAACACCCTTTAAAGGCTTCACCGGGGACATGGTCTAACCTATCAGAGCAATCACTCTATCCATCTTGGCCGGAACAACTTCTAGGACGACATCCATTATGATAGATTTCCTTGTGGTGAAAGCTTCCTCCTACAATACAATTCTTGGGCGTCCCGCCCTGAATCACATGAGAGCGGTAACTTCCACATACCACATCAAGGTAAAATTTTCGACTCCATCTGGGGTGGGAGAAATGTGTGGTGAGCAAAAAACCACAAGAGACTGCTATACGCTGGAAATGAAGCCTGAAGCAATAGAGGTCCGAACTCTCGAAGAAGACCAAGGAGGAACCATCCTACCCCCACCTTCGGCACCGACTGAGCTAGACGGAGAGGTAAGAGATGAAGAGGCCCTATGACAAGCAGAGCCTAACAAACCTTGACTCTGGTGCTAGTCAATCTAGGAAGGCCGGAGTGCACTGTCCGAATGGGGATTAAAATGACCACCGAGCTGAACCAAGCCATGAGAAAACTCCTCACTGAACATCTAGACGTGTTTGCATGGAGCCACGAAGAGATGCCCGGAATTGATGTGTCTATAATCAAACATCATCTCAGCGTGGACCCCGAGGCGAAAAGGATCAAATAGAAATGCTGCAGCTTCAGTGCAGAAACGTATGTGGCCATCGCCGAGGAAATGGATTGGCTTCTAGCCGTGGGATTTATCAGAGAAGTGCATTACCCTGAGTGGCTCTCCAATGTCATCTTAGTAAAGAAAGTGAGCGGAAAATAGAGGATGTGTGTAGACTTCACTTACCTAAAGGACAGCTTCCACTTACCACAGATAGATCTGATAGTGGATTTGACGGCCGAGCATCCCTTGCTCAGCTTCATAGATGCATACTTAGGATGCAACCAGATTAGGATGCACCCAGATGATGAAGAAAAGACGACATTCATCAACGACCGGGGCCTCTATTGCACAAGGCTATGCTGTTCGGTCTCAAAAACTCGGGGGCAACATACCAGTGATTGGTCAACCAAATGTTCAAAGATCAAATCGAGTGGAATATGGAAGTCTACGTAGACGACCTTCTAGTTAAGAGCTAGAAACCAGAACAACACTTTGGTGATCTCAGATAAGCTTTCGCAGTGCTCAAAAAAATACAAAATGAAGTTCAATCTGCTGAAATATGCATTCGGCGTTGAGTCAGGGAAATTCTTAGGCTTCATAGTCTCCAAGTGTGGAATCTAGGCCAATCTTAAGAAATTCAAAGTAATTGTGGATATGCCGCCACCATGAACGATCAACGAAGTCCAAAGGCTGGTTGGAAGGGTGGCCACCCTAAGCCGTTTCATTGCAAGATCAACCAACCGTTGCCTTCCTTTCTTCAAAGTCCTTAGGAAAGCACATGAGTGGGATGACGGGTGCGAACAGGCTTTCGGCGAGTTAAAAGAATACTTGGCCCATCCACCACTCCTCAGTCATACCAAACTTGGAAAGGACCTAATTGCGTACCTGATGGTGTCACCAAATGCCATATCTGCCATACTTACTCAAAGTGAAGAAGTAGTCCAACGACCTTTTTACTACATAAGCAAAGCCTTCCGAGGAGCGAAAGCCAAATATCCCTAAACAGAAATGTTAGCATTCGCGTTGGTCATTGCTGCTAGATGACTAAGGCCATATTTTTAGGCCCACCAAATAAAGGTACTCATAGATGTCCCGCTGAGGAAAATATTACAGAAACCCAATATATCTGGCTGAATGACCAACTGGGCGATCGAACTGAGCAATTTTGAGATCGAATACCTCCCCCTTGCTACAATTCAAGGGCAAGTATTGGCAAATTTTGTGGCTGAATTCTCAAATTTCTGAAAGAGATAACCGTCATGGCAAACCCTGGTAGGTCTATGTCGACGGCTTGTCTGCCGGGCTGAGGGAGGAGTAGGGGTGCACATAGTCACATAATCACGAGAAGAACTCAACTATGCACTCAAGTTCGCTTTCAAAGCCACCAACAATGAGGCCGAGAATAAGGCACTACTTGCTGGTTTGACAATAGCCAAGTCGTTAGGTGTTGCTGAGGTTGAAGTAAAAGCTTATTCCTAGGCGGTGGTCGGCCAAGTAATGGGACAGTTCACTACTAAGTAGAAAATCTAAAGAAGTACCTCCAGCGAGTAGGAGAGAAACGAGACCTCTTCCAGTATTCCCACTTACAACAAATTCCGAGGGGAGAAAACCACAAGATAGATTGCCTGGCAAAAACAGCCTCAGGCCAAGAAGAGACACCCTTTTCCAAATCACACCACAATCTGAACAATCGATGTACTAGCTATCGGAATCAGAATATCTGCAATCCAAATATTACAACCACCAGAATGGGCCATCGACATCATAAAGTTTCTTGAAGGGGACTGGTTCCAGATGACCTAGAGGAAACACGGAAGATCAGAAACAGAGCAGCTCGCTTCACATTGGTGGAAGGGACCCCGTATAAGAGAGGCTTTACCAAGCCCCTCATAAGGTGCATCTCATTTTAGCAAGCCTAATACGTGCCGTCTGAAATACATGAAGGAGTCTGTGGAAACCACTGCCGCGAAAGGGCACTAACAGCACGAACTACACGAGCAGGATACTATTGACCTAACTCCCTCAGAGACGTGGAGGACTTTGTTAAAAAATGCCTCAAGTGCCAAGAGTACATGCCTATTCCCCATTTCCCTCCCGAAGAGCTCACTTCCATTACCTCCCATTGGCCTTTTGCACAATGGGGGCTCGACCTCATTGGTCCGCTCTCTAAGGGCAAAGGAGGGATAAAATTATTTGTCATGGCGGTCGATTAATTCACAAAATGGGTGGAGGTAGAAGCCCTAGCAACGATCACAACTCAAGCAATTACAAACTTCCTCTAGAAATCTATAATTTGCAGCTTCGAAATTCCTCAAAACTTCATATCAGACAACGGACGGCAATTTGATCGCTCCCATTATCGAGAGTGGTGTTCAGAACTCAGAATCAAAACTAAATATTCATCTCCAGGACACCCACAAGTGAACGGACAGGTAGAAGCCACCAACAAGACGCTACTCAACATTTTGAAGAAAAAGCTAGAAACCAAAAAAGGAGATGGGCCGAAGAACTCCCCAGCATATTATGGACCTCCCGAATGTCGGTAAGGACCCCCATGGGAGAAACGCCTTTTGCCCTTGTTTATGGGACCGAAGCCATAATACCAGCGAAGGTCGCCATACCCATATATCGCGTACAACATTTTAACCAAGAGCGCAACAACAAAGGATTGAAAGAAAACTTGAACTTCTTAGAAGAAAAGCAAGAGGAAGCAGTAAGCCGAACATCGACCAATAAATGAAAGGTTGAACAGTACTTCAACAAACGAGTCCAGCCTTGAACCTTCAAAGTAGGAGATATGGTCCTGAAGCAAGCGAGAGTCACCACCCAGGAGGAAGGAAAACTAGGCCCCTGATGGGAAGGGCCTTACTTAGTAACGGCAACGGGGAAACCTGGCTCTTATTGACCCAATGATCAAGAAGATCGCAAATTACCCCACCCATGGAACACCGAGCACTTAAGGGAAGTATTTTGTATGAAGGCCATGATGCTGCCCCATAGTGTAAGATATCAACTTGTCAATAAAATTTCTATGAACTAACTTCAGCGTTCCATTCTCCTTTCCCTTGCTAAAAAATTCAAAAACATAAACCTAGTCTCTTGATTGGCCACAAGATATTGGCTAAAGAGTAGAGCCTTGAGCTTTACCCGAACAACAACTGGTCTAAACGCAAGTCCCTTGACTTGTCGACCCTTATGCCAGGTTACTGCCTGCGATGCATTGGCTAAGGACCCTTGTGCCACAGGCTTTGCCCTGAACACCAGTCAATCACAACACAAGCCAGTCCCTAAGCTGGACTTGCCAGCATTCTCGGGATACAAGCTCAATCTCTTGATTGGCCACGAAGTATTGGCTAAGAACCAGAGTCCTGAGCTTTGCCCGAACAAATGCCACTCGGAAGATAAGTCCCTTGACTTACAGACCTCTATGCTAGGTTGCTGCCTACGATGCATTGGTTAAGGAATAGAGCCCACGGGCTCTACCCTGAATACCAGCCATTCGAAACACAAACCAATCCCTAGGCTGGACTTGCCGGCCATCGCGAGGTACAAGCTCAATCTCTTGATTGGCCACGAAGTATTGGCTAAGGACCAGAGCCTTGAGCTCTGCCCGAACAAATACAACTCCGAAAATAAGTCCATTGACTTACCGACCTGCGTGTCAGATTGCTACCTGCGATGCATTGGCTAAAGATCAGAGCCCTGAGCTCTGCCCAAGCAACAACCAGTTGGAACACAAACTAGTCCTTAAACTAGACTTGCCGACCTTCGCGGTGTACAAGCCCAATTTCTTGACTGGCCACAAGGTATCAGATAAGGACTAGAACCCTCGAGAAGTGCAAGTCAAAGGGCTAACAAGAGAGACAAAGGAAATAAAAGAAAACGGAAGGAAAAGCGGCAAAAATAAGATGCAATAAGAAACAGGCAAAAACCATACAACCAGTTACACAAAATCATTCAGTTATTCATACAGGACTACAGGAAGCAAATTACATTGTAAAGTCGCAAAGTTACAAGGAACAAAAAGAAAACTTGATGAGAAGGAATACGGTCTGGACAACTCCACGTTGGCAGTTTTCAGACTCTTCGCGGCAAAGAGGAAAAGTGTTCGAGTGGATCCCCGCCCACATTTCTGGGAGAACAAAATGAGTTCGAAGTCTACAACTGGGAGAGGTTTGGATATGATAGGCGGTTGTTGAAGCAATGATGAAAACGGCTCCGAAAAGCAGAGCATTTTGGAGTTGATTTCTACGTTGAGAACCATCTACCCGGCGAAAAGCCCTTCTCCACTGCCACCACGCCCCCTACTGTTCTTGCCCTTCTTTACTATGAACAAATAGGCAATGAGTTCGGGTGCAAGTGTTCGAAGAGATTCTAATATCCAGAGAAGCTTTTGAAGTTGAGCCCCATAAGCAAAAGGGCAAGAACAAGTGAAGCACAATAAGCAAAATGGTACGAACAAGAACAAGACCAAGAGCCTCAAAACCCTAACAACGAAGGATGGGCGGTTCCACCCTTCGAAGAATTCCTCAACAAAGGGAAAGGTCCTCTATAGGTGAGGTTGGCGTTTGGCTTGTCGAGACATCATAACTCCACAAATCACCCTGAGTAGCCACGTGTCCCCTTCAAAAAACCAGAATCCCTTGATTATCGCAACGTGTAGAGTTAATGCAGAGTTAACACATATCTACCGGTACAACGTGCAGAGTTAATGCAGAATTAACGCACAACTACTGGGTTAATAAAAGAAAAGATGGAGTCATGGCACGAAAATCAAAAGGACACCATTCAATGTAACTTCGAAACTGACAAAATGCCAGTGAAGAATTGAGCCATGTCGTAGAAATTGTCGTAGAAATTGAAGGGACTCATTTAATGCGAAAGCATAACTAACACTATGTTGCCATGTAACTAAAATGCAAACGGTCATTCGGCACGCGGCCAGGCGAGCAGGAAACTTGATGGGGCATCAGTAAAGGAAGGAATAATTTCTTCCCAGACACGTCCAGAAAGAATTGAGCAGAGTAACTATTGGGTTTCATTCATCCCTATCAACAGTATGCCCTGCTCGGCTTCCATCAACAGTATGCCCTGCTTGGTTTCCATCAACAAAATGCCCTGCTCGATTTCTAACCATTGTCCGACTCAAGGTTGGAGATAGAAAGGGAAGGAAAATGAAAATCAGCGAGAGGGCTCTGATTCTTAGCCAATACAAGCTCAGTCTCTTGATTGACCACGAAGTATTGGCTAAGGATAAGAGCCCTGAGCTTTGCCCGAATAACAGCAAGTCGGAACACAAGCCAGTCCCTAGGCTGGACTTGCTGACCTTCGCGGGATACAAGCCCAGTCTCTTGACTAGCCACAAGGTATCAAATAAGGACTAGAATCCTCGAGAAGTGAGAGTTAAAGGGCCATCAAAAAAGACAGATAAACACGAAAAGCAGGAAAGGAAGGCGGAAAAGGAAAAACTCAACCAGGATTAATAAAACTAAAGGTATATTCATTTATTAATTTTTCAAATTACACTAAAAGCCCATGCAAGTCTTAAAACAAATCTAAGAGCTAAAGCTTTGGAGGAGCACCACCGAAAGCTAGAGGCATTTCCTTTCTGCCTAAGGTCTTCACAAGGCAATAAGACCCACGGTTTGGAGGAAGCATTTGAAGGTCAAAGGAGTGAAGGTCAATCTCAGGTTTCTCCTTCAGTTGATCTCGTAGGCGCTCAAGACCTTCCTTGTACCCATAGATCCAAGCGTCATCATGGAGGGTATGAGCCAATCTGAGTTGAGACTCAATAAGATCTACCCGCTGCCGAGCAGCATCCAAAGAAGACTCCAACGGGTAACCTCGAGTTGAAGTCGCCGAGCAGAGGTCCTTAATTTATACCCCGACACGACAATCCCGAGGTACTTGTGAAACATTCGAGAACGAACCTCAACGGCGTGCCTCTTCTCCCTCGCCAACGTCTCGATTGCATCCTTGCTCCTATTTAGCTCTCCCTGGAGAGGCTCCAACTCACACTCCAACATCTCAACTTATGCCTGGGCATTTCCCCTTTCAGTAAAAAGAATTTCGGAATGGATATGAATATCTTTGATCTCCTTCTTGGCGGATTCCAACTCCCGGACCTTCGATGCAATCTTTAGATCCTTCTCCTCGATCTCCAGGTCCTTCATTTGAATCTAGTGATCCTTCGCCCTGATCTTCTAGTCCTTCACCTCAATCTCTTTCCTTTGAGCCCACATCTTTCGACGGCAGAACGGATTGTCCTCCATAAGAGAGTTACGCTCCACGAATAGATCGTGGAAGTTATCATTCATCTTTTTCTCATGCAGGTGCATGAGGCTATTCAGTGCCTTCTAAACCCTAAGCACCTCCTCAAGAGCCTCGCAGTCCTTAGCGACCATCTCTGCAAGTTGATTGGCAACCTGAAGATCAAACAAATAACGTTATAAGAAAAGGTAGAAGTTAGAAACAAGCTAAACAACGAAAAAGAAACACACTTATGACAAAAAGAGGCCTAAACTTCTGAGCCTGCGCCGCAGTTAATTTCGCCAGGGTCTTCTCAAAACCTGGCCCTGTCTCTTGCAGCTTAGCTCTCCTAAGAGAGGGAGATGATTCTACATACACCAACGGCAGAACAGCCTAAGGAGGCACGGATGGTAAGCTAGACCCCTCCCCACCTTGAGCAGAATATCACCCTAGGGACCCTCAAAACGGTCAAAACCATTCCCGATTAGGGGCGATACAGGTGAAAGGCTATCCTCCACCAGGATGACATCTACACAGCTCGGAGAATTTGCCTCAACTTGAGGAACCATAGATTCCTGAGACAAATAATCAAGAAGGGATGAGACAATGATAGAAGAATGAGGAGCATGAGCGAAGGATATGAGAACAACTACTTGAGAGGTCAAAGGAGGAGGGATCACATTCGGAGCAATTAGAAGGATCGGCCCAGTGACTGAAGAAGGAATCACCCCCACAATCACCGACATGCCCAACTCGAAAACATAAGGAGGGTCCAAAATCTTTGAAGAGGTCGGGACCTCTTGGGAGGTTCCACAACCTCCTGGAGGGTCGATTCCACAACCTTCTCGAGGGTTGGCTCCACAACTTTCAGAGGGGTTGGCTCCACGGCTCCTAGAGAGGTGGCCTCCATAGCCGTTGCAGAAGACAACCAAGAGTGGTGCCAAGACCCTTCGGCTCAAGAACTGCAAAGAAGCTCGAAGGAGTAAGACCCGAGGACCCTAGAGAAGATATTGGGGGCGTTGTCAAGCATTCGCCAAAGGTAGCCTCCACCTGGGCAAGCCTTTCCTCGAAAGGAGTTGGCCCATTAGCTAGCGGCTCACGTCGGGGAACCTCCGCCTGGTTAAGCATCTCCTCAAATGAAGAACAAGCTCCCATCATTGGACTGGAATCATGAGTGGCTGAATTGTTGAAAGTTTTGGAGAAGAGGAAGGCAATGGCAATGTCATCCCCCTCGTCTTCCCAGCAGAACTTGAAAGAAAAAGAAGATTGACTCTCATAGCATAACAAGAAGAAAAGAGTGTCATAGTTTAACAAATCTCAAATATGTTACCTATCAGTAGGCCTTCCGGTGGACTTGGCGGGCAGAAAAGGAACTTGTCTCTGGAGTAGTTTGGTGAGAACTGCTCTTCCCCTTGTGAGGGGCGCCCGATGAAGATGGACTCATGAAACTCTCAGAGGCCCTCTGGGCAGGAACCTGGGAACCCAGGCGGGAGCCCCTGAGGGCTCTATGACCTTATGCTCAAGATGCCGAGCGAGGAGCACCACCATATTGGCTTAAAGGAGACCCCGTTGGTGGGCAGAGTGATGAACCAGAAAGCTGGTCACAACTACGGGCAGATGGGGCAATTTGGGATGGCCTAGACAGACGAGGGTGAGGGCCCCCAGCTCTAGGGCTAGCAAATCCAGAGATGCTTTCTTCTGTTCTTGGCCGTTTCTCCAGGCCACCTTCCGGTGGAAAGGTGGCCCGACGTTTTTCCTTAGGAGGAAAAGGATCAGGATAATCCTCCGAGGAACCACCAATGGCTATCCGAAAGGTAATACAACTGGCCATCATCAAGCGCCATGCATTGGGATTGAGCTGCGCCAGGGCCAATCCTAGGAGGTCCAAAATGTCCCTGATAGGACAGCAGAACGGTAATTGTAGTCTGTTGGAGAACATAAAGGGGTAAAGAGCAACTCGTGTTGCTAGTCCATCAGCATCCACTACAGTGGCACAAGGACCGGGAACCTCTAGAATAGTATTCGGAGGGATGTTATTATAACCTATTGGTATGCACAAAGGTCGTCACAGGTCAAGGTGGATAGCCACAAAAAAACCCCTCGGTTTGAATTCGAAGGGACACAAAAAAGATTTTCTTCATAATTTTCAGCTCCCAAATGGTGCTAAAAAGTCATGAGGTACAGTGAGGGGAGTTATCCCATATCAGACCCCAGGCCTAGGCCCTGACCCAGGTGTGGGATCTGGGCTGGACCGTGTACACTTCAAAAGCCCAACTAAAGAAAATGAGTAGATAGGAAACCATGGCAAACATATGGCAAGGAAGACAGCCTGGAAACCCACTAGTCGACAGACAAGTATACTTATCGACTCTAAATATCGTCACCGAGACATGACAGACATAGAAGAAAAGCTAAAGAAGGCACGCCGCATTAATGAGATGGGAGAAACTTAGAGAAAAAGGCATGCCACATTCAATATGACCCGAAGCTTGGTACACTCAACGAAAAATCCTACGTCAGGAATAGTCACCGTTAGACCTAAGTGCCTTATAGCACGATGAGAAAGCAGCACGAATATCCGATCTTCTACAGAACAACACCACACTACCATGGAGACCAGACCAATAGGTATAAATAGACACCTCCTGCAACCGACAATAAAAAAAATATCTACATGCATTTCTACTACTTTCTCTCTTCATCTCCTATATTGAAACTAACTTGAGTGTTAGAGGTACCACGGACCCTAAGGTCCCCCTCCAAGTGCTACTAGCATGGAGTTGCCTAGGCCTGCGAAACACAACATCAACATTGGCCAAGGGGTAGCGCGCAGCCAGTTCAATACCCCCATGATCACAATGCCTTTTGGAACTTAACCAAACTCTGCTCACATTTTTGTCTCGTCTCATTTTTCTGTCCAATTATAGTTTTCCTGCTTTCCACACACGCCAATTATTGAACAAAGAAAAAGTTAGCATTCGCTTTTTATATGCATGGCCGGTGGACAATGGTGCGCTTTCATGAAGAGAGTGCATGCCCTGGGCTGTTTATATGATGTTTGCATGAAAGAGCTTGCAGTTGCCACAAATTAACGCATGGAGTGTCTAAAACAAAAGGGATTTTTTTCTCCTTTTTTTGGATTTTCTTTTTCTTGTAAATTTGAAATATTTAAATTAAAAAAAAAAAGATAAAATAGTAGAGATAGACATAGTTGATATCCTCTCGTCCCAGTAAAAACTTGGATTAATCTACTCTCAAATTCAGAAAAAGAAAAAGAAAAATTCCAGTTGTGGATTGCATTTTGGTGTTGATAGTGGACTGTGATTATGAAAGTGTTGAAAAGCTGCAT
Organism: Cyclocarya paliurus; assembly: GCA_029856935.1. Lineage (NCBI taxonomy): Eukaryota > Viridiplantae > Streptophyta > Magnoliopsida > Fagales > Juglandaceae > Cyclocarya > Cyclocarya paliurus. The sequence continues at coordinate 14,927,773 of CM056949.1, forward strand.
AGTTTATCCATAACACATTGTTGGGTGGGAGTAGCTCTACTGTAGACACGTTTTACAGACAAAAAACAAACCCCCCAAAAAGATCACACGCATTTTGCTCGAACTAGTCTTTTGGGGATACTTCTCCACCATTTAAGAAGGCATCACTTCTTGTCTATTTTCATAAATCATTTCATCTCATCTCATTTGATTATTATAATTTTTTCAAATTTTTACGCAAAATAAAATAAATAATTCAACTTTTCAAATCTCAAAATAAAAATCATATTAAAAAATTATATTCTAACAATATTTTATTCAACTTTTAACTTTAATACCATCTCATCTGTATAAATAAACAAGATTTTTTTTCTCATCTTGTCTAATCTCATCTTATCAATATTTTCTCCCTTGTTCATGGATATTTTGAAGAAGTTGGGCCTTTTTAGACTGTGCATCTAAGATTGGGCCTCAGTTTGCAATGTGTCATTGTTTAGTATAACACCAGTTTTATATGCAGAGAACAGGCATAGATTGGGCCTCATGACCACATACAGATAATACAGACCCAGTCGATTTTTATGCCCGATGTTTGTTTATTACGAAGCGCTAGCCCAAAACTGCTCAGACACATGTACTTGCTTCGCACCACGTCGCAGGGTAATTTTAGCTGGCAAATGAGAAGACGATGTTCTAAATTCGGTGAGAGAAATATGGTAGGATAAGGTTATAGTATTTAATGTTGAATGACTTTTATGAACAACGTTGCATGTATATTATTATTCTTTTTCCAATAATATTTGGTACATAATTTTTTTTTACTAGAATTAGACCGTCTAATTGGATAAATAAATATGAAAGGTTTTTATAATCTTAGCTGATAAATTATAGGCCTTCTTTTTCAATTTATTATTTGAGTATGAGAAATGTTATATCTACACTGAGATCTTAAAGATACAAACTTACACAATAACTTAGTTTGATATAACACATTAAATAATAAATATTTTATAATATGATGTATCACATCAAAACAAGTTAACTTATAAGTTTATTTTTACAAAATCTTTTTTTAGATCACTCATTATTCTCAGATCATGTGTTATTGCGAGATTTTGGACCCCCAAGAGAGAATATATGGTGGTGATGTGGTGTCTCTTTTTTTTTTTTTTTTTTTTTGGAAAATGGTAAATCTACAATTAGTCTAAAACTATTTTAGAACTCTACTAAAAAATAATGGTATTTATGTAAAATTAAGATTATTTTTTTAATGAAATGTCACAATTACTTTGGTTAATTTAAAATAACTTGTAAAATATTTATAAAGGAATTATAAATGTATCATTATCTCTTTTATTTTTTAGCCTACTACTCATCATCCCCACACACAACATACTACATTTTTTTTTTTAAATTTGATTTGATTCTTTTTAAAACTAATTGAATTCTTCTACTCATTATTCATATATCATAAAGGTCTATGCATAAAGGGCTTAGACCCTATCCGTCCGAATAACCCGACTCACCCAACTCATCAAAGACGGGTTCATCGGGTCAAAAGATAATATTGGGTTGAAACAAAGTGGAGCCCATTGAAACTGACGAAACTATGTTAGGCAATTTTCATACCTCTCTCGTCTCTTCTCCCTTAAATCCTAGCCACCCTGCCGTTCATCGTCGTAGTTCGTCGTCGCTGTTCCTAGTTACAGTTCTTCCATCACTGTCCCTTACTCTATCTCTCTCTCTCTTCCTTTACAACGAGCTCGATTGGTTGAGAGAAGTCTGAAAGAGCAAGATCTAGGATGTGCTCCTCCAGATTAGTGAGTCCTTCTAGCATTTTGGGCCGATTTTTGTTTTTAGTTTTTGTTCTTCGTTTTCTTTTGGTCCATTTCTTCTTCCACAAAAGAAGTGATGTTATGTTTTTGAAGAAGTGGGTTTCATTTTTTCTCTGGAATGTTATCTGTTGGATGCTTATGTTTCTCTTTGGTCTCATTCCATGCCTCTCTTTCCCTCTCAGACACATTTCTCTAAGAGAAAGTTCCTCCTCCCCCCTTCCACCCGAAAAATTTTCAGTTCATCTACACTAGTTTTGGATTTTGAATTTTTTTTAGATTTTCTTCAGTAATTCTATGTTAGAAACCTTCCCTTTTAATGTACTACAATCTTTTTGTGATGTAAATGGTGAAAAAGAAAGTAAACAATATGCTAGAAGCCACAAGAAAATGGATGCATAGCTGGTGTTTGGCTGGATTTAGATTAGGCAAGAACTCAATACTACTCTAAAAGCTGCAGAAGTTGGGATAACAAAGAGTCGCACACCAAATAACCATTCACTGCCAATTTTGACTTGCTCTGTTTTTAAACCATTGAGACTCTTTTAGCATGTTTTCTTAAGACCCATTAATTCATTATTTTGATGAGTAAAAAATTTAATAAATAAAAAATCGATTCCAACCCGTATTGTACGGGTTAGATTCAAGCGCTACAGTAGGCAGGATCAGGCCAAGCCCATACTCAAAATTTGGTGGTCAGGTTGCAAGCCTAATACCACACATTTAGTAAGAGAACATTTAAAAAGAAAAAAAATTTGGTGTATGATGCGTGAAGAAGATGAAAAAAGATTTTCTTTATTTTTCCTAAATACTGTTTAGGGGAATGATTATATGGGAGCCAGACAAGAAGTAAGAAACCGGATAATTTGAGTAATGGAAGGGAATGAATAAATAATTAATTTACATGAAATAGAAATACATGAAATTAAAAGGGTACGGTTGCAAATACTTGTGACAATAAATATGATTTATCGGTAAACCAAACCCTAACCGGACCAGACCTCATACCTCCTCCTCCGCAAAGAAATTCACTGCGAATAGCCGGAAATCAAATCTTTCTTTCATCTGAATCTGTTTGGGGATTGAGAAAACAAGAATTTCATCTCAGTTGGGTCTTTTTGTTGTGCTTTTATGGAATAGCTCGATTTGTTATTTATTTTCTTTTGTTTTTTTTTTATTTTGTGGGAAATGTTATGGGGTCATTGCTGATGATGACAAACATTATGGCCTGAAGCTGCAACAACAAATTTTGCGCTCCGTGTAGAAATCCTACATGCGTTGTTTGTTGCGATGAAGAATGTGCCAAAATGCTAATCTGAGGCTCCCAAATCTCACTACACTTGTACAAGCATTATCTGAAAAAATGATGCTTTGTTCTGTTGTTGAAGAACTGTTCTTTGATAGTCTATGAAAAGACTATGATCTAATGGTCGGGTTGTGTTTGGTAAGCCAAGACACTACTTTATTATTATTTACAAACAGTTGATTAACATTCACAAACTTAGCTTGAAGCTTTGATGAGTTTATGATGTCACTTGTAATAAAAATGTTATTTGTAAGGCCTGGCATTACCGGTGCCTGGTGAGCCATATTCAGGTGTGGTTCTGTAGCAGGTCGCTGAGGATCTGAACGGTGTAGGTAGACCACTGCTGTGTTGTTATTGTGAAGTTAATCCTCGTTGTACATATCGGTGGCTTGAAAGTACACGCACAGTTGTATTGATATTTTACTTAGAATGACAGGTTTGAATAGGGGTTAGTCGTCGGTTTGACTGAAAGCTATCACACAAAGCATAGAAGAAAATCTTGCCAAGTAATTCAATGCTTCGAGGATAAGGAAACCGCATCAATTCCTGCAAAGATTTCTTTGATATATATGTCACAAACTAGTTAAAGTTTATGGGAATAAGGCCTTAGGCACGGCCCTTTGGATAGTCTTTGGCTTAACATCAGATCAGGTGCATTTCAAGGCTCTAACATCTCTTGCTTGGCATCTCTTTCTGGTGGAGGAGGGGTAGCTCTGGTGCCGGCGTTGTAGATATCTAGAGATGGGACCTGGAGGTCCAGGAGGAGGACCTGGCGGACCTGGCGGCTGGGGTCCTGGAGGACCGGGCGGACCAGGTGGCTGGGGTCCTGGTCCCGGAGGACCTGGTGGCTGGGGGCCTGGACCCGGGGGACCTGGTGGCTGGGGTCCTGGTCCTGGAGGACCTGGTGGCTGGGGGCCTGGAGGTCCTGGATTTTGGCCAGGACCTGGTGGCTGGGGACCTGGAGGTCCTGGTTTTTGGCCTGGACCTGGTGGCTTCTTTGGTGGATTTGCTGATGGTTTATGCAGCATGATCGCTTCGTGGTAAGTCCAATTCAGTGTCGAATATCTTTTTTTATGCAGGTCAATACATTCCTTGTAAGCAAGTAACTTTGATGTTTGTATGCCAGAAATAGAAAACATTGCTGCCTCATTAGTCTAGAGTATTGCTTTGGATTGTCCTTGGACTGGCACTGATTCTGGATTTTATTGATTCGTTTTTACTTCCCCATCTCCGGGGACTTTGACTGCAGCTTCTACTGCCTATGCTGTTGTTGGTTGCTGCAAGATTGCTTTGGCAGACCCCGCGGCCCATATGGCCCTCCCGGCGGTGGGCCTCCACCTTTCTGATCGGTTTCATTTTGCTGTACTGAAATGGTCTCTGTTTCGTTGGAGTCATATAATAATGGTAGGTTGTATCCATGATATATTATTGAAATGCTGACTCGGTTTATTGTTTCTGGTTTTCTGCTGCGTTTCATGCTTTATTACCCTGGAAGTTTAAAAAGGGAATTGGAAATGTTTTTAAGGCAGCCATGTCTGTGGAATCTGTTTTCATTTTAGAAGCTTGTTCGATCCTTCTTTTTCTGCACTTTTGTGATCAGGAGCATCCTGATTACGGATTTACAAGCCATGTTGAATGCCTGTGGAATGTCATGCAGTGTTATATTATTAATTATATCGATAATCTTAATCCCTTTTGGATGGGGGGGAAAAAGAACAGAGAAAAGTAAAGCTTCAAAAAGAGCTGCTTGTTTCACATCCGATTTAGCCAATCAAGCAGAGATAAGTCATATTTTAGCATTGTTTGTGGAGTCTTCCAATCACTGGAAATAAGAAAGATCAAAACCGTGCATCTGCCTCTGATCTTATATATAGTCACGCACAGTAGTTGATTTTTCACAAACAAAAGTAGCAGCAGCGCCCATGTTCTAAAAAACTGTCTCTCTTCCATGCATGATTTATTAATGAGAAGAAGAAGATAAACAGACCTAAAACATTAATTTGAATCTTCTGCTCTGCCTGCACAGCGCTACAAAGAAATGCTACTTTCATAAATAATAATATTATTTTTTTTTACCGCACAAGCCTTGAACTTAGAAAACCTTGACGGTGAAGACTTCATATATCTAACGGCATCTCTAATTCTTGTTACAAACTCATAAACATCTCTCAAACCGTCCATAACAATCAAATTCAATATATGGGTAGCACACCGCATATGAAGAAACTCACCACCCAATATAGTACAATCACTATCCCTTATTCTCCTCCTCATGTAATCAACAGCAACATCATTAGAGGAGGCGTTATCAACTGTGATGGTCAATATCTTATTAATCTCCCAATCATGCAACCCCAAGTCTAACACCCTCCCAATAGTTTCACCCCTATGGTTGGGAATTTGGCAAAACTTTATTATTTTTTTGTGCAATTTCCAGGTGCAATCAATAAAATGTGCAGTAATGCACATGTAGTTCATATTTTGCACAGATGTCCAGGTATCGGTCGTTAGACTGATTCTTTGACCATCCAACAATTTTTTTAGATGTATCTTCTCTTCATTATACACCTTAATACAATCCATTTTTAAAGTGATTCGGGATGGCAAATTAAATCGAGGCTCTAAATCAGCCACGAACTCAATAAACGCTTCATTCTCAATTAGCCTAAAAGGCAATTCACACCTAATAAAAAACTTAACAGTTGACACCCTAAGCTTTTCTGCATCATATTTCACTAGACTTTGTGGGCTACACACTCTTCCCTCTGCATCCCTCTTAACACTGGATGATTGACTTTTTCCAACTCCTTTAAATCTAAGAGGGGAAGTTTCACATGCATTTTGGAGGTGGTGTATCATAGATGAAGTGCCATTCTTATAGTGACAACTGTATAGTTTAGCGCAATAATTGCACTGAGCTTTTGGGTTATCCTGGTCAATAGGTTGCACTTTAGTGAAGTGCTCCCAAACCACCGATTGGTTACTAGGTGTTTTTTTTTATTTTTTGGGTAAAGGTGGGATGGAACGGGTAGGCTGTTGTGTATATGTGGATGAAGGGGTTGGAAGACTCCCATACTCCTCTACATCCACTGGAATAGACGAGGAGTCACCACCAACCCCTTGAGTTGTACCGATATTACAACTCACAGAATCTTCTTCCATCTGTTATTGAGTAATAAAAACCACCAAACACAATATAATAAATAATCAAACACTAATAATCAAATATAACAAAATATAACATCTCTATTTGCAAATTTGTAAAAAGAACCAAAAAGGGATTCTACAAAACAATGAAGAAGTTTGCAAAAGTGATCAAAACAATTTTTGAGAAATATTGAAAACAGTTCGTGGAACTAAAACACCAAAAGTAATCAATGCTAGCTGTTTAATGTGGCCAGGCTCTTGTAGACACATGCATGCACAAGCTAGCTGCTAGACTGCTAGTTTAGCCGGCCTTCAAAGGAATCAAATGGCAGTGGAATAAAAAAAAAAGGTAAAGCTCTTTTTCACATGCATTACTACTAAATGTTGAGCCTAAATTAATTATGGTTTTGAATAAACTGAACTCATCTCCTAGTATGAAGTTACTTCTCAATAGTCGTTATATATGCTTGCATGGCGGATGATAGAATTATATATAAGAACTATATTGATCGATTAAGGAAAGCCCCAAGTGGTGTAATATTTAATAATACGTACAAATTGTGCATGCAGATCAAGATCATAGGATTTTCAAAGAGTTTTTTTTTTTTCCCTTGAAAATGTAACCCTAGAACACTAACACCCCCCCCCCCCCGGGGCGGCGCCCAAAAAAAAAGAACTAACTAAAAACATCAACCATGCAGTATACAACCAGAACAAAAATGCACAAATTAATAATCAGAATGAATAATTTCAAGAATCATTGATACCTTCAAACAAACAGGGCAATAGTTCCCCTTCACAAATAATCTTCCACAAGCATCACAGCAAGTGTAACCAAGAAACCACCTGTAAATTTAAAAAGAAAATCATGAATCCAACTACTAATAGTGAATGCGATACTCAGATTGCAAGTACATAAGATTTTTTTATCGGTCAGGTTGCAAGTATATATAAGTACATAAGATTTTTTAATTGGTTTCTCCTGCATGCATGCTTAATTTCTTGGATTCAGTTCACTGATCCATGCGTGCCCTAAATCTACTCAGTGTCTGAAGCCAGGTAAGAATGGAATAATAATATTTTTAATTGAATCCCTCTCCAACGACTACACAACAAATGGGCCTTTTATCAAACATGTGTAATGCATAGATAGATTTCTTGCATATATGCATGTTACAGATGATATATATATATATATATATATATATGCACACCTCATATATAGTCATAGCAAGAAAACAGATCAATATTTATTCTAAACAACCTGAAGAATTAGGAGCTATATATATAATTTATCAGGCGTAGACATATATATATATATATATATATATATTATTTTTTTTTAAAAAAATCCTCAGTTCTTATATACTTGTGGAAATATAAAACCTGGTCCTGATCATGTTAAGCCAATCTAGCTAGCAATTTCCAGTCTTTGCAAACTCAGTACCCAAAACAAAGTAAAACCCTCTAAATTTGAGCATAAAAAGTTAGAAAAAAAGGACCCAAATCGGAGGAATAAAAATAAGAGAACAAACCTCGAGTCACGGATGACGGCGAACTCGGTGATGACGATGGTGGGGTCACGACGATGATGGGCTTCTTCGATCGGCAGTTCGGCAGTGAGGAGGCTAGGGTTCCTTCGGCAGATTCGGCACACGAGAGAGAAAGAGAGAGGAGGCAGAAGGGGGCTTACTCGGCTTTAGGGGATGCAGGGTTTAAACCCAGTATCAAAACGACGCCGTTTTGATACTGGGTTTGGATTTAAAAAAAAAAACCCGGGTACCGGGTTTAAAACCCGGAACCCGGATTCTAAATCCGGAACCCGGACCGGGTTGACCGGGTTTTACAACCCGGGTTCCGGTTTCCCGGGTTCCGGACCGGGCCGGGTTAAAACCCGGCCCGGATGAACACCCCTAGATATGACACGTTTTAAATGATTTCACGGATCCTATTATCGCAAATGATTTCAATTCTTTAGATTGTGTTTGGTTGTTGAATCAAATTTAACTCGTTGTAAATCAATTATTGATAAGGCTCACTATTTTTTAATTTTTTATAATAAAATTAAATTCATCTCAATCTAAAAAAATTAAATTCATTTTAACGAGAATCACAAAATATTATTATTTATAATTTAACTTATCACAACATTAAATGTAACCTAAACTGCTGTATATGAATGTAAGTGTAGTAGACCACTAGTTAGGAAACTCTCTCAGTCCAAAAGGATATAGCTTTGGATTATCAAATGATTCAAATCCTTGTGTAGGTTTCTAGTACATTTTTTTGTCAAGGTCCCTACTAAACTTTTTCCTCCATTTAAGGCACAGTGGTCCTGATATATGGTAAAATCCCTTGATGGATCCAAGGGTTGTAACTCATTGATTAAGTTATATATTTAATGTTTTAGGGCCATTGATGGTCCCCTTACAGGTGGACCACTCGTCCAAGGGTCAATCTCTTTAACTATGTGCCATGGCCATGCACAAGAGGCTCAATCTATGTTATATCCTAGGTTATTTTACTACCCCTATATATTCCTTTGATATGTAAAAGACGAATTAGCATCCACGATGGTAGTAGTAGTTTTTGTTATTTTTCTTCTCCTTTGAACACATAATTTCTTTCCTTTGTGTGGGTTCTAGCTAGTGAGGAGATACGTGTTTCAGCCTAAGGTTTCTTACTCGTGTTATGTTTTCTTCACACTTAGAGTTCCATAACTCTGGCTGTGAGGGGAGTTATCGCCTGGTTCAAACCCAGGCTTAGGCCCTAGCCCAAATATGGGATTCGGGCCGGACCATGTATACTTCAAAGGCCCAACTAAAGAAGATGAGTAGATAGGAAACTATGGTAAGCATATGGCAAGGAAGACAGCCTAGAAACCCACTTGCCGACGGACAAGTATACTCACCGACTCTAAATATCGCCACCCAGACATGACAGACAGAGAAGAAAAGTTGAGGAAGGCACGCCGCATTAATGAGATGGGAGAAACTTAGGGAAGAAAGTATGCCGCATTGAACGTGACCCGGAGCTCAGTACACTAAACGAAAGATCTTGCGTTAGGAACATTTGCCGTCAGACCTAAGTGCCCTATAGCATGGCGAGAAGGCACCACGAATATCCAATCTTCTACAGAGCAACACCACACTACCATGGAGACTAAACCGACATGTATAAATAGACGCCTCTTGCAACCGACAATTAAAAAAACATCTACATATATTTCTACTACTTTCTCTTTTCATCTCCTATGGAAACTAACTTAAGCGTTGGAGGTACCATGAACCTCGAGGTCCCCCTCTCCTCCTTGCAGGGAAGAGTCCGGGTGCTACCAGCGTGGAGTTGCCCAGGCCTGCAAAACACGACATCAACAGTGGCATTGTCTATGTGATCTCTATTTCCTATAAATAGCGTGCCCTTCGTATGATAACGACAACGTGCTCTCAGAGCTTGCAACGTGAAGAAGCGCAATCTGAAGCAATAGAAGGAAGACTCAATGAACAGGCTGCGGCCATATAGAAACTCATGGACGACATGGAGACCCTTCATCAGGAGAATGCTGTCCTGCGAAGGGGAGGTGAGGAACCAGAAGGAGATCAGCAAAACCATAACTCTGAGACACGTCAAACCCCAGATGCTGCCGCAGCAAGGGAAGAACGACGTAGGGTGGACCTCTAAATCCAAAAGCTCCAAAGCAAATATGATGAAGTGGTTAAACGGGTTGGCCCACCATCAACCATGGACTAACTTCTCACTAGCGCCGAGCTGCCATACAATGCTGAGATTATGGCGGTAGCTCTACCTCCAAGGTTTAAAGTTTCACAGATAGACGCATATGACGGGTCAAAAGATCCCTTGGAATATCTAGAAACTTTCATGGCCCACATGACCTTGCACGGTTTCCCTAGTGAAGTCGCAGACTTGCATGTAGAGTGTTCCCCTTTACGTTGAAAGGTGCAGCACGAGCTTGATTTGGGTCCCTACAGCTTAAGACTATCGCCAACCTCGTGTGGGAAGATCGGGCCACGCGTACATTCCAGCCTGGCAGTAGAAACCGGAAAAGAGCCAAACTCCCAAGACAAGCGAAGACGGGATTCAATCCATCCTAAATATTGCACCTACCACAAGACTAGTGGTCACCAAACCGAACATTGCTTCACCAGAAGTCGAAAAATGGAGGAAATGGAAGCTGAAGTAGACCAACGTGGTAACATCAGCTGCAATCAACAACACGATGATCATTGAAGTCCTCGGAGAAGCAAGAGCCCTGCTCAGAGAAGTAGGAGCCCTGACCAGAGAAATCGAAGCCCTACTCAAAGAAGTAGGAGCCCTGCCCGGAGAAACCAAAGCCTTGCCAGGAGAAGAACCGTAGATCAACACCGAGCAAGCCCACGTCGAAGAAGCCCAAATAAAAGAGAAGCCACAATAGGCAAAATTTGTACAATAGTCGAAGGATATGCCAGGGGAGGGACTACCTCCTCAGCATGAAGGGCCCATGCCAGGAAAGCCAAGTATGAAGAAATGTTCACCAATTATAGACCAGCCTCTGGTGTCAAGGGCCAACCAAGAGAGCACTTTATAACTTTCAGCGAGAAGGATGAACAAGGCTTGTTGTGCCCCCATGATGACGCCCTGGTCATAACAATGCAGATTGCCAATTATTTGACAAGGAGAGTGTTGATCGATAATGGCAGCTCTGCTGACATCCTATTCTAGGAGGTATATATTCGAATGAAGATCACGTGAGACCGACTACGCCTAGCGCCAACACCCTTCAAAGGCTTCATCGGGGACAAGGTCCAGACTATCGAAGCAATCACTCTACCCATCTTGGCCAGAATAGCTCCCAGGACGACATCCCTCATGGTAGATTTCCTTATGGTGAAAGCTCTCTCCTCTTACACGCAATTCTCGAGCGTCCCGCCCTGAATCACATGAGAGCAGTAACTTCCACATACCACTTCAAGGTAAAATTTTTGACTCCATCTAGGGTGGGAGAAATGCGTGGTGACCAAAAAATCGCAAGAGACTACTATGTGTGGGAAATGAAGCCCGAAGCAATAGAGGTTCGAACTCTCGAAGAAGACCAAGGAGGAACCATCCTTCCCCCAACTCTGGCACTGACTGAGCTGGATAGAGAGGTAAGAGATGAAGAGGCCCTACGATAGGCAAAGCCTAACGAACCCTTAAAGCTAGTGCCAGTGGATCTAGAAAGGCTGGAGCGCACCATCCGAATGGGGACTAAGATGACAATCGAGTTGAGCCAAGCCATGAAAGGGCTCCTTGCCGAACATCTAGACGTGTTTGCATGGAGCCACGAAGAGATGCCCAGGATTGATGTGTCTATAATCGAACATCGTCTCAGCGTGGACCCTGAGGCGAAAAGGATCAAATAGAAACGTCGCAGCTTCAGTGTATAAAAGTATGCGGCCATCGCCGAGGAAGTGGACCGGCTTCTAGCTATGGGATTCATCAGAGAAGTGCATTACCTTGAGTGGCTCTCCAATGTCATCTTAGTAAAGAAAGCGAGCGAAAAGTGGAGAATGTGTGTAGACTTCACTGACCTAAATATAGCCTGCCCAAAGGACAGCTTCCCCTACCATGGATAGATCTGATAGTGGATTCGACAGCCGGGCACCCACGACATTCATCACCGACCGAGGCCTTTATTGCTACAAGGCAATGTTGTTCGGTCTCAAAAATGCGGAGGCAACATACTAGCGATTGGTCAACCGAATGTTCAAAAATCAAATCAGGCGGAATATGGAAGTCTACGCAGACGACCTTCTAGTCAAGAGCAAGAAACCAAAACAACACCTTGGTGATCTAAGATAAGCTTTCATAGTGCTCAGAAAATACAAAATGAAGCTCAATCCACTAAAATGCGCATTCGGCATTGAGTCAGGGAAATTCTTAGACTTCATGGTCTCCGATCGTGGAATCGAGACCAATCCCAAGAAAGTCAAAGCAATTATGGATATGCCACCACCATGGACAATCAAAGAAGTTCAAAGGCTGGCCAGAAGGGTGGCCACCCTAAGTCGTTTCATTGCGAGATCAAGTGACCGTTGCCTTCCTTTCTTCAAGGTCCTTAGGAAAGCACGGGAATGGGATGACAAGTGCGGACAGGCCTTCGACGAGTTAAAAGAATACTTGGCCCATCCACCGCTCCTAAGTCAGACCAAACCTGGAGATGACCTAACCGCATACCTAGCACTGTCACCAAATGCTATATCGGCGTACCTGGCTTCCAAGGAGCAGAAGCCTGATATCCCCAAACGAAAATGTTATCATTCGTGTTGGTCATCACCGCCAGACGACTACGGCCATATTTTCAAGCCCACCCAATAAAGGTACTCATAGATGTCCCACTGAGGAAAATACTACAAAAACCCGATATATCTAGCTGAATGACTAACTAGGTGATCGAATTAAGCGAGTTCGAGATCGAACACCTCCCCCGTACTACAATTAAAGGGCAAGTATTGGCAGATTTTGTGGCTGAATTCTCAAACTTTCTAGAAGACATAACCATTACACCTAGGGTTGTGCAAACTTTCAAAATTTTCGACTCCGTTTGACTTCCGCTTCGATTCCGACTCCGACGGAGTCGGAGTTGTCGAAAATCGGAGTCGGAATTGGACTAGCTTCGACTTAGTTGACGGAGTCGGAGCTCAAGCTAATCAATTCATTTAAAAAAAATGTCACAAGTTTTACAAGTTTTTTAGGAGGCCACAAATTAGAAAAATTAAGTTCATTAATTACTATTGGTAAAAGAAACTGCTGTGATTTAATTAAGATCATCAAAAGTAGGTGATCTCAATGACTTGATTAATAGACTATCTTCTGTAATATGTAATGACCAAAAAAATTTAGAACTTTTTTTATGTGAGAGATCATGGTTTTCTAGTTTACCCAACCTAAAGTTCCCTTAAACATTTTATGTACACTGTAAAGGAACTTTACAAAAAAAAAAAGATGTTTTGATGATATAGGAATTAACCGTACTATATATGAGTTTCATAATAAGAGAAGTTTATTGATGTTGTCAAACAAAACTTTGACCATTCATGGTCAAACATAAATGAAAATGGAAATCATGCATATCTCTCATACTTAAAAGATTCGTACTTATAACATTTAATGTACTGTATGTTTGTGAGATGGTTATGCCATAACTTGCCCGTTCATATATTAATTATCACTCTTTTCATGTATGTTTGTTTATATTTAGCTTCTAATTTATTTTTCTCTATCTTAATTGAATTGATTCCTTTTAATATAGCCTAATTATTTTTTAAACTAATTTTTTGCTTCTAATTTATTTCTTCAGCTTCTTTGATTGTGATATGGATGCTAGACCTAATAGAGACGATCATCCACAAGGAGATGTGACGAACGCCAATGCTACAGCTCCTACACCGGTGAGTACTTCCACTCCTATAGCCACATCTAGGGTAGCTACATTTAGAGCAGTTACATCTTGTGCCAGTAGTCAACTACCACTGCAGTAGATATAGAGGATGAGGATAAGGATATGTTCAACGAAGAGGAGAAGATGCCCATTGAGCATGATCAACCACCACGGCCTTCTAAAAAAAGGTCGTGGACATAGGAGCATTTCATCAAAATTCCTGGTGATATTGCGAACCTGCAAGTAAGATTCTATTACTGTGGGCAACTTTGTAAATACCATTCGAAGAAGTAAAGCGCCAGTGTGTTAATAGTACATCTTAGTGGTTGCCAATGATATAAGATCGCATAAGGATTGGCAGCCACTAATCAAACCAACCTCAGCTATGAAACTTCTACGGCCATTGATGGTACATAGGCCAAGAAACTGGTCATCCCTCAATACAGTGAGAAGATGTTGAGGGACATGCTTGCAGAAATGATAATTACTGATGAGATACCCTTTATCACAGTCGACAAAAGAGGCTTCCGAAAGTTTCTAAACTTTGTTGAGCCACGATTTTCTCTTACATCACGGTATACGGTGATGCAAGATTGTATGAAGAGGCATTAGAAGGACAAGGCAGAGATGAGAAAAATGTTTATTATCACTAGCCAAAAAGTGTCATTTACAACTGACACATGGACGTCCATAAAGAACATCTGCTACATGTGTATCACAACACACTACATTGACAGTGAGTGAATTTTGTATAAAAGAATTATTGGCTTCAAAACAATTGTGGATCATAAAGGTGCATCCATTAGGACGAAGATGGATGATTGTATAAAAGACTAGGGAATTCAAAAAGTGTTGTGTATTACAGTTGACAATACTAGTGCCAATGAAATAGCAATTGATTGGTTTAAGCGGAACACGACGGTGAACGATGATGTCATTCGGAACCACGAGTTTATTCATATTCGATATTGTGCTCATATTATCAACCTCATAGTTGTTGAAGGGTTAAAAAAGGTTGAAATTTCCATTACTTGAGTCTGAAACATTGTGCGATATGTGAGTGGTTCCCCCCAAAAGTTTGCCAAATTTAAGTCAATAGCAGAAGATCTTTAGATTGGATGTTCTAGTATGTTGTGCTTGAACGTTCCAACTCGATGGAACTCTACATACATGATATTGGATGTGGCACAGAAGTACCAAAGAGCATTCGAGTGGATGAGGTCGATGATGGGGGCCTGAGATATGCTTTGTTGGAGCCAGTAGGACAGGGGCTCGGTGCGCCAGACGCACATGATTGGATTAATGTGAGATAATTTGTTCAATTTTTGAAATTTTTTTATGACATAACCATGTGGATATCTGGATCCAAATATACGACTACAAACTTGTACTTCAACGAGCTCTTGGAGCTTCACTTCCACTTGCAAAATAGTTGTGTTAACTCTAAAGGATTGTTATCTGCTATGACTACGAGGATGAAGACCAAATATGATAAATATTGGGAGAATATTGAGAAGATAAATAGATTATTATTTATGGTTGTGATCCTTGACCCCCGATATAAGTTGGCCGTTCTAAAATTTTGGGTAAATTCCGTCCTTGAGGTAATGAAGGCTGCAGAGTTTATTAGAGTGCTAAAAAGTGATATTGATGACCTATATAGTCACTACAACAATAGTTGTCAACCTTCATCTGCAGTTGGTAGCTCCTCACATTTGAGACAGACGGGGTCGACAGCTTTCTTAGATGATACTGACCCATCCGGACTTGGGCTCACAAGCCATCGTATTATGGAGCAGTATCGTCAATTCATTGCAACGAGGAATATTATGCAGTGTACATCTGAGGTTGAACGATATTTTATGGAAGCTGTCGAGGCATCTAGTGCTGTATTTCAGTTATTAACTTGGTGGGATGTTAATTCCACTAAGTATTCCGTCCTTTCCCGTATAGCCCAAGATGTGCTAGCCATTTATGTCACTACAGTTACCTCAGAGTCAGCATTTAGCACTGGAGGTCGCATGTTGAATACTTATCAGAGTTCATTGTCATCGTCAACCGTGGAAGCCCTCATTTGAATACAGAATTGGATTAGTGAAACACCCATTGGACTAGATACTGTTGGCATTAATCTGAGAGCTATAGGCTTGAATCGGGTAACTTTTTATGCTTTTAAATGATTATTTAATTATTTTTAATGTTTCTAACTTCTAATTTTTATGATTTTATAGACATAATTGTAAACTCTAACATAATTGCCGATGACTGAGAGTCTGAGATGGATGCCCCTTGAGAGTTGGGATGGAGTTGAGAGACTGTAGACTATGAAGAACCCCCTTTCTTGATAAGAATCAAATTTTACTTTTACCGTGTTCAATTTTTTATTATCAGTTTTTTTCATTTATTAGTTGTAACTTTCTATCTTCATTTCAGGCATCACCAACGGACTATTGAGATTTGAGCGAAAGCCATGTTTAATATTTATGTAGTTATCTTTAAAGGCTAAGTCAATGTTGTTATAAATGAGATTGTTATAACTTATGGCTACATCAAAGATGTTATTTAGTTTTTAAACTATTGTATTTAAGTTTTTTTTTTTTAATCTTTTCAGTATTTTTTTTTTAGGTTCGGACTTGGACTTTGGTGAGCCCAAAAGTCGAAAAAGGGCATCCATTTAGCCCAATAAATAGTCGGAGCTCCAACCTCCGTTCAGAGTTCCAACTTTCATTTGAAGCTCCGACCTCTATTAAGAGTTCAAAAACAACAACTCCGACTCTGTTGGAGTCGGAGCTCAACCCTAGTTACACCCCAAGGCAAACCCTGATAGGTCTACGTCGACGGCTCATCCTGTTGGCTAGAGGAAGAGTAAGGGTACAAGCCATGTCTCTTGATTGGCCATGAAATATTGGCTAAGGACCAGAACCCTAAGCTCTGCCCGGACAAATGTCATTTAGAACATAAGTCCTTTGACTTACTGACCTTCGTGTCAGGTTGCTGTTTGCGATGCATTGGTTAAGGACCAAAGCCCATGGGCTTTGCCCTAAACAACAGCTAGTTGGAACACAAGTCAGTCCCTAGGCTGGACTTGTCAGATTTCGCGGTGTACAAGCTCAATCTCTTGATTGGCCATGAAGTATTGGATAAGGACCAGAGCCTTGAGCTCTGCCCAAACAAATGCCACTCGGAACACAAGTCTCTTGACTTGCCGACTTTTGTGCCAAGTTGCTTCCTGCGATGCATTGGTTAAGGATTAGAGCCCTGAGCGCTACCCGAACAACAACTAGTCTGAACACAAGCCAGTCCCTAGGCTAGACTTACCGACCTTCGCGGGGTACAAGCCTAGTCCCTTAATTGGCCACAAGGTATCAGATAAAGACCAAAACCCTCAAGAAGTGCAAGTTAAAGGGCCATCAAGAAAGACAAAGGAAATAAAAGAAAACGAAAGGAAAAGCGGCAAAAATAAGATGCAACAAGAAAAAGGCAGAAACAATACAACCAGGTACACAAAATCATTCAGTTATTCATACAGGACTACATGAAGCAAATTACGTCGTAAAGTCGCAAAGTTACAGGAATAAAATAACATCGTAAATTCCAAAGCTATAAGGAACAAAAAGAAAACTTGATGAGAAGGAATACGACCTGGGCAACTCCACGTTTGTAGTTTTTGGACTCTTCCCGGCAAAGAGGAGAAGTGTTCTAATGGATCCCTACCTACATTTATGTGGGAACGAAATGAGTTCGAGATCTGCAGCTATGGGCAGTTTGGATACGGTAGGCGGTTGTTGAAGCAAAGATGAAAACAGCTCTGAAAATCAGAGCATTTCAAAGTTGATTTCTACGTTGAGAACCGTTTACCGAGCAAAAAGTCTTCTCCACTGCCACCACACCCCCTTCTGTTCTTGCCTTTCCCTACTGTGAACAAGCAGGCAACGAGTTCAAGTGCAAGTGTTCGAAGAAATTCTGATAACCAGAGAAGCTTTCGAAGTTGAGCCCCGTAAAGCAAAGGTGCAAGAATAAGCAAAGCACAATAAGCAAAAGGGTAAGAACAAGAATAAGAATAAGAGCCCCAAAGCCCCAACAACGAAGGATGGACGACTCCACCCTCCAACACTCAAACCGTCATATCCAACGATAGCCTAAACACCACTAGAGGATTTGTCGCCCTCTAAGATATAAAGATGTCATCGGAACCATGAAAGGGAAAAGAAAATCAAAGCAAAAGGAGGATACTGGAACCCTAAATGGTGGAGCAAAAGTCACAGAACACAGGAAAAAAGGAAAGAGCAAATATGATGAATTCCTCAACAAAAGGAAAGGTCCTTTTATAGGCAGGGTTGGCGTTTGGCATGTCGAGGCATCATAACTCCACAAATCACCTTGAGTAGCCATGTGCCCCCTCCAAAAAACTAGAATCCCTTGATTTTCGCAACGTGCAAAGTTAATGCAGAGTTGACACATATCTATCGGTACAATGTGCAAAGTTAATGAATAAGTTAATGTAGAATTAATGCAAAATTAGCGCACAACTACCGAGTTAATTACAGTAAAAGACGGAGTCATGGCACGAAAATCAAAAGGGCACCATTCAATGTAACTTTGAAACCGGCAAAATGCCAGTGAAGAATTGAGCCATGGTGTAGAAATTGAAGGGACACCATTTAATGCGGAAGCATAAATGACACTATGTTGCCATGTATGTAAAATGCAAACGGTTGTCAGTAAAGGAGGGAATAAATTATTCCCGAACACGTCTAGAAAGAATTGAGTAGAGTAACTATTGGGATTCATCCTCATCAACAGTATGCCCTGCTCGGTTTCCATCAACAAAACGCCCTGCTCAGTTTCCATCAACAGTATGCCGTACTCAATTTCTAACCATTGTCCAACTTAAGCTTGAAGATAAAAAAGGAATGGAAGCAGAAATAAGCAAGAGGGCTCTAATCCTTAGTCAATACAAGCCCAGTCTCTTAATTGGCAACGAAGTATTGGCTAAGGATCAGAGCCCTGAGCTTTTTTGCCTGAACAACAACCAGTTGGAACACAAGTCAGTCCCTAGGCTGGACTTGCCAACCTGTACGAGGTACAAGCCCAATCCCTTGATTGGCCACAAGGTATCAAATAAGGACTAGAACACTCGAGAAGTGCGAGTTAAAAGGCCAGTAAAAAAAAGACAGATAAACATGAAAAGCAGGAAAGGAAGGAAAAAAAGAAAAAACTCAACCAGGATCAACAAAACTGAAGGTATATTCATATATTAATTTTTCAAATTACACTAAAAGCCCATGCAGGCCTTAAAACAAAACTGAGAGCTAAAGCTATGGAGGAGCACCACAGAAAGCTAGAGGCATCTCCTTTTTGCCTAAGGTCTTCACATGGAGATAAGACCATCGGTTTGGAAGAAGTGTTTGAAGTTCGAAGGTGCGAAGGTCAATCTCGGGTTTCTCCTTCAGTTGATCTTGTAGGCACTCAAGACCTTCCATGTACCCATAGATCCTAACGTCATCACGAAGGGCATAAGCCAATTTGAGTTTCGTACCCATAGACTCAATAAGATTTGCCAGTTGCCGAGCAGCATCCAAAGGAGACTTTAAATTGGTAACCTCGAGTTGAAACCGCCGAGCAGAGGTCCTTAATTTATCCCCCGACACGATAATCCCGAGGTATGTGTGAAACATTTGAGAACAAACCTCAATGGCGTGCCTTTTCTCCCTTGCCAACGTCTCGATTGCATCCTTGCACCTATTCAGTTCTCCCTAGAGAGACTCCAACTCACACTCCAGCCTCTCAACTTCTGCCTAAGCATTTCCCCTTTAAGTAAGAAGAAGTTCAGAATGGATATGAAGATCTTCGATGTCCTTCTTGGTGGATTCCAACTCCTGGACCTTCGACTCAATCTCTAAATCATTCTTGTCAATCTCCAGGTCCTTCATTTGAATCTGGTGATCCTTCACCCTGATCTCCTGGTCCTTCACCTCAATCTCCTTCCTTTGAGCCCGCATCTTCTGACAGCAAAACCCATTGTCGTCCACCAAAGAGTTACGCTCCATGGATAGGTTGTGGAGGTCGTCACTCATCCTTTTTCCCTACAGGTGCATGAAGCTGTTCAGTGCCTTCTAAGCCCTAAGCTCCTCCTCAAGAGCCTCCTGGTCCTTAGCGACCATCTCCACAAGCTGATCGGTGGCCTGAAGATAGAAAAAAAAAGTTCTAAGAAAATGCAAAAGTTAGAAACAACCTAAACAATGGAAAAGAAACACACTTACGCTGACAAATAGAGGTCTGAACTTCCGAGCCTCCGCCGTAGTTGATTTCTCCTTGGCCTTGTCTCTTGCGGCTTAGCTCCCCCGAGAGGGGGGGAGGATCCTACACACACCAACGGCAGAACAGCCTGAGGAGGCACAGACGGTAAGCCAGACCCCTCCCTACCTTGAGCAGAAGTTTCACCTTGGGGAGCCTCAGAACAGTTAGAACCATTCCCGATCAAAAGGGATCCAGGCGAAGGGCTATCCTCCCCCAGGACGACATCTACACGGCTCAGAGAACTTGCCTCAACTTGAGGAACCATAGATTCCTGAGACAAATAATCAACAAGGCATGAGGCAACAATAGAAGGAGGATGAGCTTGAGCGAAGGATACGAGAATAACTACCTAAGAGGTCGAAGGAGGAAGGATCACATTCGGAGCAATCAGAAGGATCGACTCAAAGACTGAAAAAGGAATCACCCCAACAACCACCGGCATGCCCAGCTCAGAAACATAAAGAGGGATTAGCTTCAAGATCTTTGAAGAGGTCAAGACCTCTTGGGAGGTTGGTTCCACAACCTCCTGGACGATCAATTCCATAACCTCCTCGAGGGTCAGCTCCACAACTTTCGGAGGGGTTGGCTCCACAGCTCCTAGAGAGGTGGCCTTCACAGTCATTGCAGAAGATGTACCAGGAGTGGTGCCAAGACCCGTCGGCTCAGGAACTACAGAGAAGCTTAGAGGAGTAAGACCTGAAGACCCTGGAGGAGATACAAGGGGCATCATCAAGCATTCGCCAAAGGCAGCCTCCACCTGGGCAAGCCTTTCCTCAAAAGGAGTTGGCCCACTAACTAGTGGCTCACATCGGGGAACCTCTGCCTGGTTAAGCGTCTCCTTAAATGAAGGGAAAGCTCCCATCATCGAACGGGAATCATGAGCGGCTGGATTGTTGAAAGTGTTGGAGAAGAAGAGGAAGGCAATGGCAATGTCATCCCCTTCGTCTTCCCTACGGAACCTAAAAGAAAAAGAAGATCGAATCACAAAGCATAACAAGAAGAAAAGAGTGTCATAGTTTACCAAATCTCAAATATGTTACCTATTATCAGTAGGCCTTCTGGTGGGACTTGGTGGGCAGAAAAGGAACTTGTCATCAAAAACTTCCCCTTGCGAGGGGCACCTGATGAAGATGGATGCATGGAACTCTTAGAGGCCCTCTGAGCAAGAAGCTAAGAACCCGGGTGGGAGCCCCTGGGGGCTTTGTGACCTTGTGCTTGAGATGCCGAGCGAGGAGCACCACCATACTCGTTGAAAAAAGACCCCGCTGGCGGGCAAAGTGATGAACCAGAAGGTTGGTCATGACTACAGGCAAATGGTGCAGTTTGGGATGGCCTTGACAGACGAGGGTGAGGGCCCCAGCCCTAGGGTGAGCAGACCCAGAGGTGCTTTTGTCTATTCTTGGCCACTTCTCCCGACCACCTCCCGGTGGAGAGGTGGCCCGACATTTTTCCTTAAGAGGAGAAGAAGGAACCATCAAGCACATGCAAACGGTAAGGAAGTGTTATGTAACGCCGAATGTTAGTGTCCGTAAGCAACATATCATACTTAGAAAGGGTGGGGTGAGCCGCCGCCCCGGACATCACGGTGGCAACCCTAAGTTCTTCTCTCTCCGACATTTTGATGGAAAGAGATTTGGAACTTGGCACTTTGGCCCAGACCGCTCGGATTGGGAAGTCCTGACCTTCCAACTCCTCTTCTAGGAACTCCTAGCCTAAACCAGAAACAAAAAAAAAAAAAGCCTCGTTGCCACTCTTTTATCGAAGAATGATGCTTCTCCAAGGAGACGAAGCGTTTCTCCGAATATTGGGATTGGAAACTGTAGATAGTCCCGTCAAGCCAGTTCATGTGATACACAGGCAAAAACTCTCGGGTTGTCAAATCAAGATAGTCTTCCGAGGAACCACCAAGGGCTATCCGAAAGGCAATATAACCGGCCATCATCAAGTGTGAGGCATTGGGATTGAGCTGCGTTGGGGCCAATCCCAGGAGGTCCAAAATGTCCCTGATAGGGCAGCAGAACGGTAACCATAGTCCGTTGGAGAACATAAAGGGGTAAAGAACAACTTGTGTCGCCAATCCATCAGCATCCACTGCAGTAGCACGAGGATCGGGAACCTCTAGAACAATATCCGAAGGGATGTTGTATAACCTAAGGTATGCACGAAGGTCGTCATAGGTCACGGCAGACAACCACCGTTTCCAAGCAAAATAGTTGAAACGAGCTTCAGTATCACCTCGGTTAGTCATGGCAGAAGGAATGAGAGGTTAGAACATTAAAGTTTTGAAAATGGAAAAGGATGAAGGTCCAAGGAAGAAAATGAAAGAGAGGTCTGGAATTAAAAAAAAATGGCAGAGGGGAGAAAAATAAGGAAGTAATGTGCTTAAATAGTGCAAGAGGACGACTGGACTTCTGAAACAGCATCACAAAATCTGAAGGGATGTGTTAGTTGTGGGAAATCGGGTCAACAGTCATCGACAGGGTGCGTGTCTCACACGAACCAGACCTGAACGACGTGTTCAAGCACGAGAGTCCATTTGAGGGAACAGTTTCAATTAATGAGGGCGAGAATAACCATTAGCTCCATGCATGGGAAGGTGATGCGTCCAGGGAACATTTCGCATCCTGATGGCTTGGAGAAAGGGAACGGGTGAATGTGCACGTGCAGATATCACTGCCATCCATAAAAACCCCTCGGTTTGAATTCGAAGGGACACAAAAAAGATTTTCTTCATAATTTCCAGCTCCCAAAGGGTGCTAAAATTTGTAGGGTACTGTGAGGGGAGTTATCCCCTAGGTCAAACCCAACTAAAGGCCCAACTAAAGAAGATGAGTAGATAGGAAACCATGGCAAACATATGGCAAGGAAGACAGCCTGGAAACCCACTAGCCGACGGACAAGTATACTCACCAACTCTAGATATTGCCACCCAGACATGATAGAGTAAGAAGGCAGCACAAATATTCAATCTTCTACAGAGCAACACCACACTACCATGGAAACCAGACCAACAGGTATAAATAGACGCCTCCTGCAACCGACAATAAAAAAAACATCTACATACATTTCTTCTACTTTCTCTCTTCATCTCCTATATTGAAACTAACTTGAGCATCGGAGGTATTATGGACCCCGAGGTCCCCCTCTCCTCCTTGCAGGGAAGAGTCCAGTGCTGCCAGTATGGAGTTGTCCAGACCCACAAAACACGACATCAATGTTGGCCAAGGGGCGACGCACGGCCAATTCAATGCCCCTATGATCACAATACCTTTTGGAACTTAACCAAACTCTGCTCACATTTCTTTCTCGTCTCATTTTTCTGTCCAATTAAGAAATTTCAGAGCCTGCTTTCCACACACGCCAATTACTGGACAAAGAAAAAGTTAGCATTTGCTTTTTATGTGCGTGGCCGGTGGACAATGACATGCTTTCATGAAGAGAGTGCATGCCCTGGGCTGTTTATATTGATGTTTGCATGAAAGAGCTCGCAGTTGCCACAAATTAACGCGTGGAGTGTCTAAAACAATGGGCATTTTTTTCTCCTCTTCTTGGATTTTTTTTTCTTGTAAATTTGAAATATTTAAATTTAAAAAGAGATAAAATAGTAGAGATGGATAGAGTTGATATCCTCTCGTCCCGGTAAAAACTTGGACAAATCTTATCTCAAATTATCCATAACACATTGTTGGGTGGGAGTAGCTGTACAGACAAAAAACAAAACCTCCAAAAAGATCACACACATTTTGCTCGAACTAGTCCGTTGGGGATACTTCTCCCCCGTTTAAGTAGGCGTCACTTCTTGTTTATTTTCACAAATTATTTCATCTCATCTTATTTGATTATTATATTTTTCAAATTTTCTCACAAAAACAATTCAACTTTTTCAAATCTCATAATAAAATTTTATTTAAAAAATATATTCTAATAATATTTTCTCCAACTTTCAATTTTTATATCATCTCATCTATATAAATAAACAAACTTCCTCATCTCGCCTCATCTCGTCTCATTTCAGCAATATTTTTTTTCCTCATCTTGTTTCATCAGTGTTTTCTCCCTCATTCATGGATATTTGAAGAAGTTGGGCCTTTTTAGTCTGTGCATCTAAGATTGGGCCTCAGTCTGCAATGTGTTATTGTTTAGTATAATACCAGTTTTATATGCAGAGAACAAGCACATATTGGGCCTCATAACCACAAACAGATAATACAGAACCAGTCGATTTTATGTCCAATGTTTGTTTATTACGAAGCGCTAGGCTGCTAGCCCAAAACTGCTCAGACACATGTACTTGCTTCCAAGTGTTCGCACCACGTCGCAGGGTAAGTTTAGCTGGCAAATGGGAAAACAATGTTCTAAATTCGGTGAGAGAAATATGGTAGGATAAGTTTATAGTATTTAATGTTGAATGACTTTTATGAACAACGTTGCATGTATATTATTATTCTTTTTCAAATAATATTTGGTACATACAATTTTTTTTATTAGAATTAGACCGTCTAATTGGATAAATAAATATGAAAGGTTTTTATAATCTTAGTTGATAAATTATATGCTTTCTTTTTCAATTTCTTATTTGAGTATGAGAAGTGTTATACCTACACCGAGATTTTATAGATACAAACTTACACAATAATTTAGTTTGATATAACAAGTTTAATAATAAATATTTTACAAGAGAAATCCTGCAAACCGGCCAGGCTTATATTATCCAAATAACAGCTCACCAATAATGTAGTGACACAGAAGCTTTTCATTTAAACTACAATAGAACCGCACCCCAAGAAATTAAATCACACTCCCCTCTCATGCTCAGATCTCCCCCTCACTATCAGATCTCTTCTAATTGCACGAGAGAAGAGATCTGCCCAGGTGTTCAACAGGAAGAAGAGATCTGAAGAGTGGGAGATCTAATCCCCAACTTGTTTCTTCGCCCACCCACAGATTATTGGTTTGGCCCAATTCGCCGATCTTTGTTCTCCCATTGATTCTACAAATGGGTTCTTGACGCCAACAACTTCTAATGGTGGTGGGGTTACAACGATCTGATTGCGTAGATTTTTAATGGCTTGTATTTTTTTTTTTGTGAGGGTCTCTTCAATTGATCTGGTGTAATAAACTTTATTATGTTTTGGATAGACTTGTTCATGTGTCATATTCTCGTTAAAGATTGTTAAGGGCTGAAAAGCAGCCGGACCGCTCCAAAGCTGCTCTCATTTTAATGATGTATCAGTCAAAACAAAACAATTTATAAGTTTATTTTTATAAAATCTTTATTTAGATAACATATTTTTCTTCAAATCATGTGTTATTATTGGATTTTGGACCCCGGGATAGAATATATGGTGGTGGTATGGTCTCTTTTTTTTTTTTAAGAAAATGATAAACCTATAATTAGTCTATAATTATGTTACGAGTCTACTTAAAAATAATAGTAATTATGTAAAATTAAAATTATTTTTTAATGAAATGTCACAATTATATTATTTAATTTAAAATAATCTGTAAAATATGTATAAAGGAATTATAAATGTATCATTATCCCTTTTATTTTTTATTTTTTCTATTCATCATCCCACACACTACACACTACACTTTTTTTATTTAATTTTTTTTTTGTTTGATTTTTCTTAAACTAATTGAATTTTTGTACTCATCATCCATATACCACACATTTGATAAGAGAAAAAAAAAAATTAGTGGGTAGCGTGTGGGAATAATGAATAGATTTTTTATTTTTATTTTTACTAAATACCGTTTAGGGGTATGAATCAGTGTTTCGAGTTTCGTACCGTACCGGCCGGTACGACTGGTATTTTTCATACCGGCCACCGGTCCGGTACAGGTACACTGTCTGTTTCGTACCGGCCGTTTCAGCCGAAATTTCGATCTGTACCGGCCTGTGTACCGATCGATATTTCAGTCTGTACCAGCCTGTGTACCGGCCGATATTTCGGCCCTTAATTTTTTTTTTTTTTTCATTTTTCAAACTACAAGCTCATTTTTTTACCCTCAATTCAAATTAGGCTATTTATAATTTATATATCTATGTACTTATGTATAATTTATTCATATATAGACTATTATTTTGAAATATAATTTATATATATACATTTATATATATAATTTATTTATATATCGACTATCCCAAAACGGTATTGGTATCGAAATATTTCTTTCCAGTGCCTTTACCGGTACGGCATCCGGTACGGTATTCAAAATATTGGTATGAATGCATGCAAGCCAGATAACAAGTAAGAAACCGGGTAATTTGAGTAATTGAAAGGAATGAATTAATTTACATGAAATTAAAAGGGTACGGTTGCAAATACTTGTGACAATAAATGATTTATCAGTAAACCAAACCCTAACTGGACCAGACCTCATACCTCCTCCTCCTCAAATCTTACTTTCGTCTGAAACTGTTTGGGGATTGAAAAAAACAAGAATCTCATCCCAGTTGGGTCTTTTTGTTGTGCTTTTACGGAATAGCTCGATTTGTTATTTATTTTCTTTCTTTTTCTTTTGTTTTTTTATTTTGTGTGAAATGTTATGGGGTCATTGCTATTGACAGAATCATAATCTGATTCCCAGGATTCAAATTTGCATAAAATCAGCCAATGAATCATCACCATATTTTTAGCCATAGAAATTGATTTGTAAATATCAATTATTTCCTTACATTTGTTTATTTCCATACTTAATCTAGTATTTCCATACTTAGTCTCACCTCCTGTATCTATTTAATCAGGAGTATATCATTGTAATACACAAGTCATTTTTTAATACAATTATTTGATTCTTCACATTCTTGACATGGTATCAGCCTAAACACGATCTCAACCCTACTCTACCCGAGCCCTACATGGCCTCCTCTTCCCCTTCCTCCTCTTTCCTCTTCCGCTGTCCTCTCCCCATACATCCTCCATCCTTCTGATTCTCCTAGCCTCATTCTTGTCTCCGGTCTCCTTAAAGGAGATAATTTCCCAAAATGGCAAAAAGCCATGACCTGTGCCCTCAATACCAAAAATAAACTCAGCTTTGTCGATGGCTCTCTCCCCACCCCTGGTTCTAGCTCTCCCGAATACAAATAATGGAACCAAACCAAGGATATGGTCCTTACCTGGATTTTGAACTCCATCAGTCTATCTCTAGCCAACTCTCTTGAATACCACACAAACCCACGAGAAGTTTGGGTTGACCTCCAATCTCGTTTCAGCCACGGCAACAATGCCCGTCTCTATCACCTCAAGCATGCCTTCTCTTCTCTGCAACAAAACACCACCTCTATCCATGAATATTACAACCACATCAAACAAATATGGGATGAATTGAGCCATCTTCAAAACAACACTAACCTCAAGGATATGCAAAAACAAGCTGATGATGAGCGTGTCTTCCAGTTTCTCCTTGGCCTAAATGATTCCTTTGCACAACTCAGAAGCCAAATCCTAGCCATGGACCCACTTCAACCCATCACCAAGGTTTTTTCTATCTTATTTCAGGAAGAGCAGCAACGGCTCCTACAGCTCCCACCACTGCCGTCGGACCCCATGGCCTTTGCAGCAGCCACCTCTAGCAACCCACGGAGCCATCTTCGTTGCACCGAATGTGGCAAAATGGGCCACACCCGTGACCGCTGCTGGAGGGTTGTTGGATACCCACTTGGACGAGATCACCGCTCCAAGCCGCGTCCCTCCGTTCTAGACAAACCACCACCTGGCTTAGCTTCGGTAGCAAATCAAGCCTCCTCCTCCTCAGAATCATCGCCTCTCCTCGGATTGACACCGGAGCTCTACCAAAAATTGATGGATCTGCTGAACCCGACACCCATCTCCTCTAACTTTGTCGGTAACGCCCTTTCTTCTTCTTCTTCCTTTGATAGCCACCGCGACTGGGTTGTGGATAGCGGCGCTAGCGCCCACATGTGCCATGACCGGTGTGCTTTCTCCGATTTGCAACCCCCTCCCTCTTCTCTCTCGGTTAAACTCCCGAATGGCCATACCCTTTCTATTAAAGGTATCGGCAATTGTCACTTATCCCCCTCTCTTACACTTTTTAATGTCTATTTTATGCCTGATTTTCATTTTAATCTCTTATCTATCCCTCAACTTACCACTAACACCAATTGTATTATTTCTTTTTCCTCTAAAATTTTTTTCTTTCAGAACCCACAGTCGACGAGACTAATTGGAGTGGGTGATTTTTGCAATGGGCTTTATATGTACCGGTCCAACAATGTTCTGGCTTTTTCCGTGCAACCCTCTACTAATAAAGACTTATGGCACCGACGCCTAGGTCACCCTTCTCGTCTTTTTATTCCCCAATTATTTAATGATCCTCATGTTATTTCGAATTGTGATATTTGTGCTCATTCCAAGCACACTCGTTTGCCTTTTTTCTTCTAATGATAATAAAAGTACTTTTGCTTTCAATAGAATATTTTGTGACATTTGGGGTGGTTACCACACTTCCTCTATTTGTGGTTCTCATTATTTTCTCACTATCGTCGATGATTTTTCTCGTACCACTTGGCTTTACCTTATGCGTCATAAATCTGAAGCATATACCAATCTCATGTATTTCTTTGCTCTTGTTCAAAATCAGTTCAATACTACTGTAAAAAATATTTGCATTGATAATGGACAAGAATTTCTTTCACAAAAATTTCAAACGTATCTTCATACTCACGGCATTATCCATGAACGTACCTGCATTGAAACCCCCCAACAAAATGGCGTTGCGGAGCGAAAACACAGGCACCTCTTGAACATTGCCCGTAGCCTTCGCTTTCAAGCACACTTACCTCTCAAATTTTGGGGTGAATGTGTGCACACTGCGGTGTATCTCATTAACCGTACACCTAGTCGCATTCTTCACAATAAATCTCCTTTTGAACTTCTTTTTAACACCATTCCCAACTATACTCACCTTCGTGTCTTCGGTTGTCTCTATTATGCCCAAACCCTCCGTGCTCATCGAGATAAATTCTCTCCCTGTGCCTCAAAATGTATCTTTCTTGGCTACCCCAGTAACCACAAAGCATACAAACTATATAATCTCGACACTCAAACCCTCTTCTTCTCTCGCGATGTCACTTTTCATGAAGACATCTTTCACTTTTAAGATCTCCCTGATAATTCCCACCCATCTTCCCCTATCCTTCCCTTACCTGTTCCCGAACCTCCCCTACCAACCTCATCCTCCACTTCTCCTACTCTTACCACAGATCCTCCTTCTATTCCTACTATCATCACGGAATCTCCCTCCACTTCTTCTCATCCTCGTCGCACTACTACTCGACCAGCTTACCTCCAGGATTATGTTTGTCCGACTCTACATGCAGGGCCCACGGCATCATCACTCGCTGCATTAACCTCAGGTACTACTCACCCTTTATCTGTTTTTCTTTCTTATTCTCGTTTTTCACATTCTCACCTTACATATTTACATGCTCTCACCACTTCTGTTGAACCTTCTTGCTATTCCACTGCCCTTCGTCATTCCCATTAGCGCGAAGCAATGTCTAATGAGCTACGTGCCCTTGAAGCATTTTCCACCTGGACACTTGAACCCCTCCCTCCTGGTAAAAAACCCATCGGCTGCAAATGGGTATTTAAAACCAAGCTCAAAGCCGACGGTTCAGTTGAAAGATATAAATCTCGCCTAATTGCCAAATGCTATACTCAAGTTGAAGGTCTCGATTATCATGAGACTTTTGCACCCGTTACCAAAATGACTATTGTGCGGTGTTTGTTAGCTGTCACTGCCACTCAGCAATGGATCATCCACCAACTTGACGTCAACAATGCCTTCCTTCACGGTGATCTTGATGAAGAAGTGTACATGACCTCACCACCCGGATATTGCCCTAAGGGGGAGACAAGTGTCTGCCACCTTCGCAAATCCCTCTTTGGCCTCAAACAAGCCTCCCGTAACTGGTTTTTTAAACTAACTGATGTGCTTCTTGATTCAGGTTTTACTCAATCTCAAGCAGATCACTCTTTGTTCACCTTGGTCAACACTACGAGTATCACCGTTGTGCTTGTCTACGTCGATGATATCCTAGTTGCTGGTAATGATCTCTCCCAAATTGAAGTCTTCAAACATGCTCTCTCCACCAATTTCAAAACCAAGGATCTTGGCCCCCTCAAATATTTTCTTGGTCTCGAAATTGCTCGTTCACAAAATGGCATCTTCCTCAACCAACGAAAATATGCTCTTGAGATTCTGAATGACAGTGGCCAACTTGGCGCCCGGGTTGCTCCCTTTCCCATGGAACAAAATTTGAAGCTCACCAATCAAGATGGCACCCTTCTCTCTGATCCTAGTGCCTATCAACGACTCGTGGGCCGACTCATCTACCTGACCATCACTCGTCCTGATATTGTCTTCGCCGTTAACATCCTCAGTCAGTTTATGGATGCTCCCCGTCTTCCTCACATGCAAGCAGCCACTCGTGTTCTTAGATATATCAAAGGTAGTCCAGGTCAAGGCATTTTCTTTCCATCCTCTAATACTTTACATGTTACGACCTATACTGATTTCGATTGAGCCAGTTGTCCTACTACTCGCCGCTCCACCACCGGTTTCTTCATTCAACTCGGCGCGAATCCTATTTCCTAGCGCACAAAAAGCAAACGACCGTAGCCCGTTCTTCCGCCGAAGCTGAATATCATGCCATGGTCGTCACCACATGTGAGCTTACTTGGTTAAAACAATTACTCACTGATTTTGGTATTCCTCATCCAGAACCTTTCAGTTTGCATTATGATAATCAATCTGCACTACACATTGCCCATAATCCGGTGTTTCATGAACGCACCAAGCATATTGAGATTGATTGTCATATTATTCGAGATAAGATCCAATCCGGACTCCTCATTGCAGTCCATACGTCATCACATGAGCAAATTGCGGACATCTTCACTAAAGCCTTAGGCCGTGAACTTTTCCATCATTTTTTATGCAAGTTGGACATTACGGATCTTCATGCGCCAACTTGAGTGGAGTATTGACAGTATCATAATCTGATTCCCAGGATTCAAATTTGCATAAAATCAGCCAATGAATCATCACCATATTTTTAGCCATAGAAATTGATTTATAAATATCAGTTATTTCCTTACATTTGTTTATTTCCATACTTAGTCTAGTATTTCCATACTTAGTCTCACCTCCTGTATCTATTTAATCAGGAGTATATCATTGTAATACACAAGTCATTTTTTAATACAATTATTCGATTCTTCACGTTCTTGACAATTGCTGATGATGACAAACATTATGGCCTTGAAGCTGCAACAACAAATTTTGCGCTCCGTGTAGAAATCCTACATGGGTTGTTTGTTGCGATGAAGAATGTGCCAAAACGCTAATCTGAGGCTCCCAAATCTCACTACACTTGTACAAGCATTATCTCAAAAAATGATGCTTTGTTCTGTTGTTGAAGAACTGTTCTTTAATAGTTCTATGAAAAACTATGATCTAATGGTCGGGTTGTGTTTGATAAGCGAAGACACTACTTCATTATTATTTACAAACAGTTGATTAACATTCACAAACTTAGCTTGAAGCTTTGATGAGTTTATGGTGGCACTTGTAATAAAAATGTTATTTGTAAGGCCTGGCATTACCGGTGCCTGGTGAGCCATATTCGGGTGTGGTTCTGTAGCTGGTCGCTGAGGATCTGAACGGTGGCTTAAAAGTATACGCACAGTTGTATTGATATATCGCTTAGAATGGTAGGTTTGAATAGGGGTTAGTTGTCGGTTTGACTGGAAGCTATCACACAAAGCATGGAAGAAAATCTTGCTTAGTAATTCAATGCTTCGAGGACAAGGAAACCGCACCAATTCCTGCACAGATTTCTTTGTTATATATGTCACAAACTGTTTAAAGTTCATGGGACTAAGGCCTTAGGCACGACCCTTTTGATAGCTTTTGGCTTAACATCAGATCAGGTGCATTTCAAAGCTCTAACATCTCTTGCTTGGCATCTCTTTCTGGTGGAGGAGGGGGTAGCTCTGGTGCCGGTGTTGTAGATATCTAGAGATGGGACCCGGAGGTCCAGGAGGAGGAGGAGGAGGACCTGGTGGTCCAGGAGGCGGAGGACCTGGCGGACCTGGTGGCTGGGGTCCTGGAGGACCAGGCGGACGAGGCGGCTGGGGCCCTGGTCCCGGAGGACCTGGTGGCTGGGGTCCTGGTCCCGGAGGACCTGGTGGCTGGGGGCCTGGAGGTCCTGGTTTTTGGCCTGGACCTGGTGGCTTCTTTGGTGGATTTGCTGATGGTTTATGCAGCATGATCTCTTCGTGGTAAGTCCAACTCAGTGTCGAATATCTTTTTTTATGCAAGTCAATACATTCTTTGTTAGCAAGTAACGTTGATGTTGGTATGCCAGAAATAGAACATTGCTGCCTCATTAGTCTAGAGTATTGCTTTGGATTGTCCTTGGACTGGAACTGATTCTGGATTTTATTCATTCCTTTTACTTCCCCATCTCCGGGGACTTTGACTGCAGCTTCTACTGCCTATGCTGTTGTTGGTTGCTGCAAGATTGCTTTGGCGGAACCCGTGGCCCATATGGCCCTCCCGGCGGGGGGCCTCCACCTTTCTGATCGGTTTCATTTTGCTGTACTGAAATGGTCTCTGTTTCGTTGGAGTCATATAATAATAATGGTCGGTTGTATCCATGATATATTATTGAAATGCTGACTCGGTTTACTGTTTCTGGTTTTCTGCTGCGTTTCATGCTTTATTACCCTGGAAGGTTAAAAAGGGATTTGGAGATGTTTTTAAGGCAGCCATGTCCGTGGAATCTGTTTTCATTTTAGAAGCTTGTTCGATCCTTCTTTTTCTGACTTTTGTGATCAGGAGCATCCTGATTACGGCGGATTTACAAGCCATGTTGAATGCCTGTTCATTGTGTAGTGTTGTGCCAAATCTCGTAAATATTTTACATAAGCACAACGTTGCAAAAGATCACTTCCTTTGGCAGCCAAATGACATGACCTCTACCTAGGTAGCTCCATAACTTGTGCAAAAGATAATTTAAGCAATAATGGTGGATTTTCAGTGCTACAAAACCCCTCAGAACCAGTCTCACTTTCCCTCAAGTATACTTTTGGTTAATTCAAGGGACAATTGAACCTAGGACGTCCGAATTATACTGCTTTTTGCTGCCTAATTGGTTTTGGTTTTATGCAGGCATGCCAACATGTCCTTCTAGAGCTTCTTTTTGCTCGAGTTTTAATTATCGGAAACACAGCATTAGTTGTGTCGAGGATTAAATTAAGCTAAATACCTTGCCCTGACTTTTGTATAAGTTTTACACTATACACCATCCTTGACATATTTCCAAATACATATTTTGATTTGGAAGATAAATTTTAAAATTTGAATCTTTACAAACAAATAAGGCAAATGTGGATAGTGCGGGGTGTAAACGTTTTCAAATAACACTATCTTTGAATTATAGAATAAAAAAAAAATCCACAGAGAGAGGAGACACACTGGTAAAGCACCTCCAAATTAAAAAAAGTTGTAGCAATAAACAGCATATATAACCAAAAAAGAAAACACAGGCCACCAGAGCAAAAACAGCACTGAGAAACTCACCAAGTAGTCCCAACTCAGTTGTCCATCCAATATCTCACACAAAATACAACTCAACAAGCACTTAAAATGGCCAAGCCTAACTATGTTAGCAAGAGAGCAGCCACCATAAGCTACTAATCAAAAAAGAAAACCACCATCATAGGCATGTATTGCTCATAACACCGACAGTTTTATGTACAGAGAAAAAGACAAAGGGCCTAACAGCCAAGATGGCAACTTCACTCGTGAACAACTTTGTCACCGGATGTCCCCTCCTGCAATCAACTTCTATTGCATCTGCCAACACCTGTCAGGTAAAATTCAGGAACTTTCAGACTTTTCAAATCTAAAACAATGGAAGATTAGTAAAAATCCAGACTAGAAGGACATGATGTGAGCTTAGCTTCCGTGTGGGAGCCAATACCAACCTAAATATAAGTTCGAGTTGGCGAGATCGATCGCTGTTCATATTAAAAGACCCAAGTTAAAGTCTTAAAGGTATTGTAGCTGATCAGATAAGATTGACAGCTGACTACAACAAAGACAATTAGCTGAGAAGCAAGTCACCACATTACAATACAAAATATTTTAAGCACAATTCAATTTTTTTTCTTTTACTTTTAAATTACTTTCCATATTCAGACATTGCAAGAAGCACAAGGGGGAATTATTTATTGCTATCATTATCTTCTACTCATATAGCAATTAACCACTGGGACTCCAACTAATGAGACAATTTGAACCTGCTGCTGTGAGTCATTCACAGGCGATCTTAGTGTCAAAGCTGCTGAGGCATATGGCAAATGCCTGGAAAGCTGAGATTGGATACTGATAATCCATGGTGAATATATCCTTTCCCACTTTGCCAAATTGGAGAATGACTTTCTCATGCTCGTGCCCAGCAGCTTCATTCTCAGGAGATGCAACCAGCTGAAAATTCTTAACTGAAGCAACTGTCACACGTCCATTGAAGTTCAGACACCAGCATTGGAGTTGTTCATTCCACCTAGGAGCTTTGTTCCTTAAAACCAGCCTTCCCTCACTCTCACTAGACAAATTTCCAGATAGGAAACTCTCTGTGCGCGTTGATTTTGATCTGAAGAAAGGGAGAGATGGAAAATTATCCAGACTGCTGAGAAGGAATTCAGTCTGTGTGGGAGCCACACCTCCTGGCTCAACAGCAGAGGCGGGAATGGCATCCATGACACACTGCATTCTCCTAGGACCTCTGGTTTCCAGGGCAAGAAAACTTCAGTTTCACATAAAAAAATAAAAAAATAAAGTGTTGTAACTAAATACGATGTTTACAAGTCAAAGACTATAGCTTTCATAATTTATGGGTTTTTTTTTTTTCAGTGTAGATAAGGGAGTTATTTAGAAACATCTTTCATACCTGGAGCCCAAGACATTCAACTCATATGAAATATGAGCAATGGGATAGTTGCCAGCAGGGACTCTCGGGGAGACTTGCCTCAAATTAACTAGCCTGGTAGAACGACATTTGGTGACTTTCACTCCAGTATGTGGAGGTTGCGCATCATAGATTGTGAATTTGGTCCCCAGAAAGTTTGATCTATTATCACAGAAAGTGCAATTGTACACTTAGGCAAACAAGAAATCAAGAACCAATGATGTCACATGCCAGCACAACATACCTCAACTTTCCAATGAAGGTGCTACTCCCTTTTGCAACATCATCGGAATTCAAAGAGATAATATAATCTGTGTAAGTAGGGCGTCGACATTTCCGTGCAGCTAGAAGAAACTTGCCATCTTCGGTTGGGGCTGACAAGATAGAAAAATGCAGAAGACTTCAATGTCAACAACTCAGAGAGGAAACCAAAGAAAAGCTGAACGTTCCTTCTCTAGTAGGAACCCCAACTCTCTACTAATCAAACTAATCTCAGTAAAGTAAAAAAAAAAAAAAAAAAATGAAAGTCTGCAAAGAACAAAAGTTCAATTCTCCACCTCGATTTAAGCTGAGGTAAAGATAATATGTTTGGCTGCTACGATTTCGTTTGATGCAACACTGAAAGAGGGAGTCCCTTGGGCCAGGCTGCAAAAAGATAACAAAGGATTTGGACCATTAGCTGGATGCCAAAAGGCTGAATGCATCAAAGATTATAACCTTACAAGGAAATTTTAAGGGCATGGTTTTCCAGACACATCATGAAGGACTCAACAGAGTTCAAAGTTTCTAGAATCCGGGATGTAAACTAACAGTATTTGGAAACTAACAACTATTTAGGATGACAGCAAGAGAGTCCAAAATGTTTAGCGCTACAACTAGTTAAGACAGTCTGTTTTCTAATCTAATTCTGTATATTCAGCACTCCAAATACATATAAATGATTGAGTAAAGTGAGCAGAACTTCCGCGAGTAAGTCATGGACTAATCCATAACTCATCACGATGACAAGTTTTACTAGTATCACAAAAGAAAAAGAGAACCCCAAGGAGTTGGCCAAGTGCTACAGGCCTTCCGTTTGCACGGTCTCCAGGAATCCTCATCATTAAAAAAAAAAAATACCCACCTTCCAAATTCTTGAGTGTTGTTATCCTTGTTAGTCTTACAAGAAAAGATGGGAAGTTCTGACTCATTCCCAAAACCATGTTTCACACCTATGAAATATATTTTTCATGATGGACTAACACTTTCTTTTTCTTCCCCCTTTTTTCTACATGAGAAGTGAGTGGAGGGCTCACATTTATAAGACGTTATTTTTCACAAATATCTGAACAACACTAAGCTAGAATTCATTAATGTAAAGGTCTCTATTGATTGCATAGTCGGCATCATTGAGGCACTGATATTTGTAAATCGCCTAATTTCCTAGATGATCCAACTTTTTAAAAAATATGCACTCCAGATTTGTGTGATCAATAATTCCCAAACTATTCACAAGTATCCAAAAATATGCTCTAATCGAGTGAGAGCCTATGTCTGGTTTTTTATTATTCTCCACGCATAAATCTTCCCCCCACTACCATAACAAATAAGATGCTTTCTTTCTTGTTTTCTTTTCTTTCCAGGAAATTAGTAACCAAAAGGAAGAAAGTATATCACACACAGTTAGACCTTAAATTCTGGAATAAAAAAGCCGCTCACATGCAGGATCATGGTCAAGCACCATTGGTTGGGTAGACTAACCAACCAACTCAAACCTCCTGGCTCACCAAATTCAAAAAGATTTTGAGGCAAAAAATTTATTTGCACAAATTAATCATGTCATTGTTTACGATCCAGTTCCAATATCCACCATGCAACAAATTGAAGGGGAAACGTAGCCGAGTTAAAATCAAGTCTATTTATTTTAAGAAGAAAGGAAAACTATCACATCTAGGCTCACAGTATGGTGGGAGCAACACCTCCTTACAAAAACAGCTCACATTAGGGTGGAAACTTTTATTTCTGGTTGTTGAGTATTTTACAATATAGAGGAAGACGGTAAAGGTGCGCGTGCGCATTGCAGGTACAGGTATACCATCATGACAAATTTAAGAATATATATATATATATATATTTATATATAGAAAGGAGCAACGTTGAATCAGAAAACAGCAATTGATATCGGTTTCAAACCTGCTTCAAGGATATCGGAAATGTCAACTTGCAGGAAACTTCTGGTGATTTCACAATTTCTGTCATGATTTCTCTCCAGCTCCTACAAACACCAGCACAAGCAACAACATTTTTCCGGGGAGGCCAAGTATTTTCAGAGGCCTCTATCCGCATCAGCACATCCCTCAAAAGCTCCGGCGGCAAGTTAGCCCAACAGCTCTGCTTCAAAGCATGGATTGCCCCCAATGAGCTGTCCTGGACCACCCGTTGCGACCTGGATCTCATTCCATATGCAGACTTCACCTCAAACCCTCTTCTGGACATGCTCACAAACTCACCCCTCATATCCTGAATGATACTCTTAATCGACATATGAGGCTTCTTTTGTCCTCGCCTTTATAACTCTAATAACATAAACCTCTTATCAAAAAACTCCAAATGCCTCCAAAGTAAACCACATTTCTCACAAAATACAAGCTAGCAAACACTAACGATGATAAACCCAGAGGCAAAAGCCAAAAGGTTGTAATTTGCTGAGAGACACAAACTCTAATGCTTTCCCTAAACCATGGAAATCAACCAAAATTCCTCCCAAATTTTGACAAATACAATACTAAGTTAATGCCAACAATTATCTCTGGATAAAGCAAATAAACAAACTCATAAACCCCAAAGGCCCAAAATCTGTTTCTCCATACTTCGATAATAGTGACAAACCATCGCCACAAATTCTCTCGCCTCGGAATGTGAGAATTGGCTATAGTTTTTTTCTAGAAAATAAGGCAACAACACTGTAGCAAGCCACATACACGCCGACCCAGATCCAGAAAGACCCAAAACTCAACTAAATCTATCAATCTGGGCCAATAAATCCAGCAAAGCAGCAACTGGATAATACCCTAAAATAAAAAAACTAACAAAACCGTCAAATACAACCAAATTTTCAGTTTTTTCCCCAAACAGATCCTCTCCATATCATTACCAGACACCCAAAAAAAACTAAGCATCAAACATTGCAACGAGTAACTGAATTTCAGAGATCCAAACAACAAATAAACCAACATCGGAGGGCACTATTACAGAAACATATTTTAGACAGGATAGCCCACATTTCGGTTAGTGGGAACGAAACCCGTTTTAGTCATTTGGTAATGGGAAGCACCAGGATAAGAAGGAGGATGACACCGTCGTACAGACGAAAGTGGCCTAGATTTGTGTTTTTTTTTTTCGGTTGGTCTGTTCAGTGTCACTGTTGTCCCAGTGGGGTCCATCCCGACCACTAGTTGCTGGATTCGATTCTTTTCCATATCCGGTGGCTCGCTACGTCTCAGATATTGGATCGGGTCAGAAATTGGATAGCCTGCTCCGATCTCCCGTTCGCTGTTGTTTTTTTAAGAATAGTAATGTTAATCATCATCTTAACTTCTGTCGTCCTTCCATCATCTTATGATGTGGCATTATATGATTGGAGACCACCATCATCTCCAATCATGTAACGTCATATCATGAGATGATGGGAGGATGATGGAAGTTGGGATGATGAATAGATTTTTCCTTTTAAGAAATACTAAGAAGAAATCTTTAACTCTACGTATTAAATTCACTATGTGATTTTTTATTTTTATTTAAATATTCATATTTAAATATTAAGATAAAAGATAAAAATAATAGATCATATATAAATTTGGTAGAAGTGTGTGGTGTGACCTAGTTTGGGACCTTGGGTACTAATGTATTATAATACTTCACTATTTTTATTATTTTATTATTACTTTTTCTTTATTTTTTATTATTATTCACTACTATTTAATATTCTATTATTATTTTTTTATTATTTTTTTACTACTATTCACAAAATACCTGAAAATAACTCGCTATCCAATAGAAACTTAAAACTTACATATAAAATTTCTATCTTTTGACATTGGCCAGACCCCAGATCAAGGTTTTAAATTTCGTACCGTACCGGCCGGTACGGCTGAAATTTTCCGTACCGACCAATGGTCCAGTACAGATTTCTGGGTGTTTCGTATCGGCCGTACCGGCCGGTATCGACCATTTCGGCCGATATTTCAGCCGGTACCGGCCGGTATTTCGGCCTTAGTTAATTTATATAATTTTTTTTTTTAAGTTATAAATTCATTTTTTTACCTCCAATTTAAATTAGGCTATTTATAATTTATATATCTATGTATTTATATATAATTTATTCATATATAGATTATTATTTTAAAATATAATTTATATATATACATTTATATATATAATTTATTCATATATCGACTATTTCGAAATGGTACACGAAACGATACCGGTACCGAAATATTTCGTTCCATTGTCTTGACCGGTACGGCATCTGGTACGGTATTCAAAATATTGCCCCAAATAGCAAAAGTTTTTTTTTTTTGGTCTTTTTAAATAAATATATACTGTCACATTTACATTAAATCACATTTTGTGATTTTTTTTTATTTAAATGATTAATATAAAAAAATATTTAAAATGTATATTGTATTCCATCAATTGATTGATGTGTATGGAGTAGCTTTTTAAATTATTTCCGGGGTTTGATGTTTTGTTTGAGATTTCATTTCGAATTTGTGCTATAAGAAGCTGCCTGCACGTTTAGTTTGGATGTGTTTCCCCATCAAATAAATCGGATGGCTGATTATATATTTAAACATGTTGCTCGTGGCGTCTCATGCTTTATTTATTTTTATTTTGAATAGAAAACTTGTTCCATTCATTGGATTTGAACCCAAAGCTAACAAAATGAGCTACAATAATTTTGTCCAATGTAGGTCACCTAAGGTCTGGCCTAGGTTATCTATATATAGAGAGAATATGACCGTAAATAAAAATATATATAATATAGAAAAATACTAATTATAATTTTTTTCACGTGTCAGTTATTAATATATTAAAAATTTTAAAATATAAATTTTAAAAGATATTAATAAAATGAGTTTGTACGTAAAATTATAAGTACATGTAATAGTATTATAATATAATAAAGACGAGAAAAATAAGAAGAATGCAACAATTATAAAAACTAAACCTTTTAATTGGGTAACTATAAAAATCAAACATCTTGATAAGATAACTATAAGAATCAAATCATTTGATTATAATAATATCAAATCAAGTCAAATTCTTAATTTGATATTATCGGTAACAAACTCCAACCCTGCCACCTTGAATTTTTGACGCCACCCAATTCTCAAGATCATTTGAAGATTTGTATTATTAAAATGGGTTAGATATTATCTTAGCATTCATTCACGATGAGAATAACAAAGAAAGCTTCCAACTCTAAGGCATTGGATGCATCAACAACCTTTTTTTATCGTATCCGAATAAAATACTATGAGGAACAAAACAAGGAACAATACTTGTTTCTCGCATCACAGTTGATTAATTCAATAAATAAGAATATTTAAAAATTTGTTAATGCAGCAAGTCTCATGTGACATGGTCTAAGCTCGTCTGTTTCACACCGATACAAGGGGAATGAATGAACTATTGTAGGCCCATCATTCGAGCGAACGGATCCTCACTTTTTTTTTTTTCAAACAATTTTTTTATTTATAAGTTAGTCTGGATTCTGCATGAGTAGTTATCATTATGAAAATTCTTGCCACTTATTTTCATATCTAGGTGCCAAGGAGTTTCTAATTCGTTGAAGAATAAAATCTATTTGTAAATTTATTTACTAATAGATCAACTGCTTCCTTGATATGAAAGTCTATCAGTTTACCTAAAAATATATATTTTTTAATATTTTAATCATTTTTATATACAATGAAAGTCACAATAAGTATTGTGCCCAATACCCTTCCCCCCCCCCTTGGCCGGGTGAGGGAGAGAGACAGTTTGGCCATTGAACCCCAACACTACCGCTGTTGGGAGTGCCCCCATCCACATGTTGGAAGGTGGATTGGCCCCAACGGTCATCTGCCCCACCCTGCCCACCTACGACGAAAAATAATCAAAAAACAATAAAAAAAAATTCAAAATCAATTGCAAAATAACAACAATTCTATATATCCGTCATCCAACGACAAATCCACAAAATTACAAACACAAATTGAAAAAAACCATCTTAAAAAATTGAAACTTTCAACTCTGGCAAAACCACCTGTGTGAATGGTCGTGTGTCTCTTTGCAAACCCACGGCTTTCGTGGCCTCAAACCCACGGCCACATTGTGGCCCGTGGATGTCCTGCACAAGCTTCTAGAAGAAAAAGTGGAGGAGAGGAAAAAACACCAGAGAAGAAAAGGAGGAGAGGAGACAAGAGAGAACGGCGGAAGAAGAGAGAGAGAGAGAAAAGAGGAACAAGATTCAACAAAAAAGAATATAATTTTTTTATATAGTACTCAGCAAACCACTAACTCCTCCAATAATCAGATGTTGGGGTGCGAGCCTTCGCTTGAGGTCCCATGTAGGGATGT
Source organism: Cyclocarya paliurus (assembly GCA_029856935.1). Lineage (NCBI taxonomy): Eukaryota > Viridiplantae > Streptophyta > Magnoliopsida > Fagales > Juglandaceae > Cyclocarya > Cyclocarya paliurus. Next base: position 14,969,364 of record CM056949.1, read on the forward strand.
GTGATAATTTTTTCAATGCAACTAATATCATGACACTTGAGTCCTTCGATTTCAAAATAGTCATCAAGCATTAACATGGTTGGTCGAAGAGCGTGGTCGTGTCACATGAGAGATTGCTTTGTGTCAATGAATCATGTTTATCAGTATAGGCAAATAGACCAATCGGGCCATCAAGTAGTGCATTTTTTTTCTCAATCAAGAATGCTTATTTCCCTCGTATGGGTGGGATTGATTACGCTTATTTCTTGAAACATGCAATTGGGTGTGGCTCTTTCAGACGCATTAATTCCTACCTCCAACCCAAGTTGTCGAGGGTATGGATCCAACAACTTAGGGCTCATGAGAAGGAAGCCCAGTGAATGATAAAAGTTTTACATTTTGTTGACAACTTAACTTGAGCTAACACTATCTCTCTACCCTTTTTCTAAGAGTGATCTATCTCCCTTGAATGCAGCAAAAGGGTTCTACCCCAAATTCTTCCTTGTTATTTTTTATGTAGTGTTGCTTCTAGTTTGGATCTTTATATGTCTTCATCCATTGCCAATTTTTTTTTTAATTGTATTATAAGAGTCGTTCTACGTGCACGTCAAAAAATAAGACACTTCATTCAAATTGTTTACGTAACAATATTTTATTTGCATGATTCAAAATTTAAAATTTTTCTAGTAAATCAAATCATATATTACCCATTATGCGAAAATATGTGTTCTTTACCCTGACTTGCAAATATAAATTTCTTATTTTATAACTTTATTTCAAATGGAGGGTAGTTATATAAATTTAAAATTAATTTTAATGAAGTAACTCGATTACATTAATTAACTATGAAATCAACTGTAACAAAGTTGTAGATATATGACTTGTAAAATAATCGTAAAAGAGTCGTAGATATGTTATTGATTGATGCATCTTAAGTCTACCAAGACACTTAACTTTTAGATATGTGTTATTACTGTGTTGGACCATACAACCTTTTTATGCAAAAAGAATGATATAGCAGTCCCATAGACCAAAGTTACGATCGAGATAGGAATACTATTATTTGAAGGTTTTTACACCATACATTATTCATATTGTATAATTTAATTTTTAAGATTCAAATTTTAAATTTATTTTCAAATTAAATTATGAATTATTCATGTAAAACCTAGTAAAGGAAATTTTATCTGCCACAATTTATTATGCAATAAATTGGAAAAAAAAAAGATTTTATCCACTTGAGTAGTCACCATATTTGCATAAGATGTTCGGGTCATACTCATCATATGGTGGGAGAATTCCCATTTTATATGGTGTTTAAGGCGATATTTTATATTTGTTGCCGTTATCACAACACTTGATAGTATTTAATACTTACTTGGAAGAGACCCAAAATCCTATCTTGAATCCAACTTCCTAACAACTTTTTCGAAATATTTCAAAACTTATCTTTTAATAATCTCTAATCAAATATATTTTAAACTTTTTAAAAACTATGTTATTTCAACTTTCCTACCTCTCATTAAATATTATCATAACAAAAAAATCAAAAAAATCAAAATAATAAAAAATTATTCTTTATTAGTGTAACCAACATTTTTACAAAATGCTTATATGAGGCTTATAGTTTTAGAGTGTGCAGATCTCACGCACTTTTTTTGAAAAAAAAGAAAAAGAAAAGGTAAATCTTTGACCCATATAAAAAATTATTTTTTAATTATGAATCTCACTATTTTTTATAGGAAGTGTTCGAGACTTGTACACCCTACGACTGTATCTAACATTACTCATAACAAAATATCATTTAAGTTCTACTTATCAACTTTCACAAATCCTAATATAAACATTATTGAAAAAATATTCAAACTTTTATCTCTCGTTCCTTAAAATTTAATAAATAATTATCTCAAAAAAGATTTTCATACTTTCTTAAAAGTTTCTACTACGTCCATTGGCCAATGAATATCTTATATCCGAGAATCTAAGAAAAGTGAAAAAAAAAAAGATTATTTATTTTTGAAAATCCAAAACCAACTAAAAAATAACAACAATTCCACGTATCCATCATCCAACGACAAATCCACGAGATTACAAATACAAATAAAAAAAAATCATCATAAAAAAATTGTAGCTTTCGCCTCTGACAAGACCACCCCACCCCCCAGGCGTGTGCGAATGGTCGTGGGTCACTCTGCAAACCCACAGCTTTCGTGGCGTCAAACGCACAACCATGACGGGGCCCGTGGATGTCCTACACAAGCTTCTAGAAGAAAAAGTGGAGGAGACGAGAGAACAATGGAGGAAAGGAGACAAGAGAGAACGGCGGAGGGGGAGAGAGAGAGAAGAAAGGAAAAAGATTCAACAAAAATATTTAGAATTTTTCTATATTGTACTCAGTAAAGCACTAACTCCTTTGATCGTTAAATCTGGGGTTCGAGCCTTCGCTTGAGGTACCATGCGGGGATGGGTGATAATTTTTTCAATGCCATTAATATCACGACACTATAGTCCTTCGATTTCAAAATAGTCATCAAGCATTAACATGGTTGGTCGAAGAGCGTGGTCATATCACATGAGAGATTGCTTTGTGTCAATGAATCATGTTTATCAATATAGGCAATTAGACCAATCGGGACATCAAGTCGTGCATTTTTTTTCTCAGTCAAGAATACTTATTTCCCTCATATGGGTGGAATTGATTACGCTTATTTCTTGAAGCATGCAATTGGGTGTGGGCCTATCAGATACATTAATTTCTGCCTCTAGTCCCAAGTTGTCAAGGGTATGGATCCAACAACTTAAGACTCATGAGAAGGAAGCAGTGAATGGTAAAAGTTTTATATTTTGTTGACACCTTAACTAGAGTCAACACTATCTCTCTATCATTTTTCTAGGAGTGATTGATCTTCCTTGAATGCAGTGAAAGGGTTCTACCCCAAATTCTTCCTTTAGGGGAGTTGTTAGTTTTTCTGTTGTGTTGCTTCTTGTTTGGGTCTCTACATATCTTCATCCATTGTCAATTTCTTTTTATTTTTTTTAATTGTGTTATAAGACTCGCTCTACTTGCATGTCAAGAAACACAACGCTTCATTCACACTATTTACGTAACCACATTTTATTTACAAGGTTTAAAATTTAAAAGTTTTCTAGTACATCAAATCATATATTATCCATTATGCGAAAATATGTGTTCTTTACCCTGACTTGCATATATAAATTTCTCATTTTATAACTTTATTTCAAATGGAGGGTAGTTATATAAATTTGAAATTAATTTAATGACGTGTCACGATTACATTAATTAACTATTAAATCAACTGTAAAAAAATTGTAGATATATTACTTGTAAAATAATCTTAAAAGAGTCATAGATATGTTATTGATCGATGCATCCTAAGTCTACCATGACATTTAACTTTTGGATATGTGTCATTATTATGTTAGACCCTACAACCTTTTTATGCAAAAGAATGATAAAGCAGTTCCATAGACCAAAGTTACGATTAAGATACGAATAATGCTATTTGAAAGATTTTACACCATACACTATTTATATTGTATAATTTAATTTTTAAGATTCAAATTTTAAAATTTCTTTTCAAATCAAATTATGAATTATTCATGTAAAAATTAGTAAACGAAATTTTATTTGCCTCAATTTATTCTGCAATAAATTTGAAAAAAAAAGGAGATTTTGTCTGCCTAAGTAGTTACCATATTTGCAAAAGATGTTTGGGTTTTATTCATCATATGGTGGGAGAATTCCCATCTTATACGGTGTTTAATGCAATTTTCTATTTGTTGCCATTATCACAACATTTGATGGTGCTTAATACTTACTTGGAAGAGACCCAAAATCTTATCTTGGATCCAACTTTCCAACAACTTCTTCGAAATAATTCAAAATGTATCTTTTGATAATCTCTAATCAAATATCTTTTTTAACTTTTTAAAAATTATGTTTTTCAACTTTTTAACTTCTCATTAAATATTATCATAACACAAAAGTCAAAATAATCAAAAAATTATTCTTTATTAATGTGATCTATTTTTTTACAAAATACTTATATGGGACTTGTAGTTTTAAAGTGTGCAAATCCTACGCACTATTTTTGAAAAAAGGGTAAATCTTTGACCCATATAAAAAGATTATTATTTTTAATTATGAATCTTACTATTTTTCATAGGAAGCATTTAAGACTTGTACACCCTAAAAATGTATCTAACATTACTCATAATAAAATATCATTTAAGTTTTACTTTTCAACTTTCACAAATCCTAATATAAACCTTATTTAAAAAATATTCGAACTTTTATCTCTTCTTCCTTAAAACTTAATAATAAATATCTCAAAAATGTTTTTCAACTTTCTTAAAATTTTCCACCACGGCCATCGGCCAATGAATATATTATATTCGAGAATCCAGGCAGAGCGAAAAAAAGAGAGATCGTTTGTTTTTGAAAATCCAAAACCAACCGAAAAATAACAACAATTCCATATATGCATCATCCAATGACAAATCCACGAGATTACAAACACCAAAAAAATCATCTTAAACAAATTGCAACTGTCAACTCCAGCAAGACCACCCCTACAAATGATTGTGGGTCTCACTGCAAACCCACGATTTTCGTGGCCTTAGACCCATGACCACACCATGGCCCATGAATTTCCTACACAAGCTTCTAAAAGAAAAAGTGGATGAGAGGAGAAAACGACGGAGGAGAAAAATAAGAGAGGAGACAAGAGAGAATGGCGGAAGGAGAGAGAGAAGAGAGGAAGAAGATTCAACAAAAAAATTTAGAATTTTTTTATACAGTACTCAACAAAACACTAACTCCTCTGATCATCAGATCCTGGGATGCGAGCCTTCGCTTGAGGTCCCATGCAGTGATGGGTGATAATTTTTTCAATGTTATTAATATCACGACACTTGAGTCATTCGATTTAAAAATATTCATCAAGCATTAACATGGTTGGTAGAAGAGCATGGTCATGTCACATGAGAGATTGCTTTGTATCAAGGAATCGTGTTTATAAGTGTTATATTTTCAGACCTCTCACAAACAAGTACTCAAAGAACCAAATTAACGTAATTGGTTGTAATATAGAATTAATATTGAACAACAGATAACCAAAACACCAAGAAAATATATGATTAACGTGATCGGTTTAGTTTTTTATTTTAAACACATTAGAAACCCAAAATCACAGTATATACTCATGCAAGATCAAAATAAAAGCAAAAATAATAAAAGAAATGTGAAATCAATACAAGAAATTACGTGGTTCGACCCTAATAGTCTACATCCACGGCAGGAACAATCTAGGAGTCTTTATTATTGAAAAATGCATCAAAACTTGAGTTTACAATCACTTACAACCGTTGATCACTGCACAAAATATGGATTAGCTTTCTCGTATTATCCTCTAACAAAACCATACCATAAAACACACTTGATCATCTCCTCAAGTTCCAATTTGATCTTGGTAAGACTAGGGTTTGAAAACCTCTTCTATTTCTCTCTTAGGATCGTGGCTTCAATTTGGTAAAGTGACTTGCACTCCGTGATTCATGAAGGCACACTTGTCTTATATACATATTTACAAGTTTGCCATTAATCAAATATTACAAAATTGCCATTAACCTATTTACAAAAGTGTCATTACTGAAATACAAATATAATGAAAACGGCAATGCCGGGCTCCATAAATGACAACTTCATATACACCCATTCACTTTTAAAAACTTGACACATCTTCAACAATAAGTATAGGCAATTAGACCAATCAAGCCATCAAGTCGTGCATTTTTTTTTCTCAATTAAGAATGCTTATTTCCCTCGTGTGGATGGGATTGATTACACTTGTTTCTTGAAGCATGCAATTGAGTGTGGGCCTATCAGACGCATTAATTTCTGCCTCTAACCCAAGTTGTCGAGGGTATGGATCCAACAACTTAGGGCTCATGAGAGGGAAGCCCAGTGAATGGTAAAAACTTTGCATTTTGTTGACACCTTAACTAGAGCCAACACTGTCTCTCTACCCTTTTTCTAGGAACGAATGGTCTCTCTTGAATGCAGTAAAAAGTTCTACCTAAAATTCTTCCTTTAGGGGAGTTATTAGTTTTTCTGTAGTGTTGCTTCTAGTTTGAGTCTCTATATGTCTTCATCCGTTGACAATTTTTTTTTCTTTTTTTTAATTGTATTATAAGAGTCATTCTACTTGCATGTCAAGAAGGACGACTCTTCATTCACACTGTTTACGTAACAACATTTTATTTACAAGATTCAAAATTTAAAATTTTTCTAGTAAATCAAATCATATATTATCCATTATGCGAAAATATGTGTTCTTTATCCTTACTTGCAAATTTAAATTTCTCATTTTATAACTTTATTTCAAATGGAGGGTAGTTATATAAATTTGAAATTAATTTTAATGAAGTGACACGATTACATTAATTAACTATGAAATCAACTGTAAAAAAAATTGTACATATATGACTTGTAAAATAATCATAAAAGAGTCGTAAATATGTTATTGATCGATTCATTCTAAGTCTACCATGACACTTAACTTTTGGATATATGCATTATTATGTTAGACCATACAAACTTTTTATGCAAAAGATTGATAAAGTAGTCTCATAGACCAAGTTACGATCGAGATACGAATAATGTTTTTTGAAGGTTTTTACACCATACAATATTTTTATTGTATAATTTAATTTTTAAGATTCAAATTTTAAAATTTATTTCAAATCAAATTTTCTTGTAATAATTACTAAAGGAAATTTTATCTGCTACAATTTATTCTGCAATAAATTTAGAAAAAAAAAAGAGATTTTATCTACCTGAATAGTTACCATATTTGCATAAGCTTTTCAAGTCTTATTTATCATATGGTGGGAGAATTCCCATCTTTTACGGTGTTTAAGGCGATTTTTTCTATTTGTTGCCGTTATCACAACACTTGATAGTGCTTAATACTTACTTGGAAGAGACCCAAAATCTTATCTTAGATCCAACTTCCCAACAACTTTTTGGAAATATTTCAAAACTTATCTCTTGATAATTTCTAATCAAATATCTTTTAAACTTTTTAAAAATTATGTAATTTCAACTTTCAAACTTCTCATTAAATATTATCATAACAAAAAAATTGAAATAATCAAAATAGTAAAAAAATTACTCTTTATTAGTGTGACCGACCTTTTTTTATAAAATGTTTATATGAGACTTGTAGTTTTAGAGTGTGCAAATCCCACGCACTCATTTTGAAAAAAAAATCTAGTAAATCTTTGACCCATATAAAAAGATTATTTTTTTAATTATGAATCTCTCTATTTTTCATAAGAAGTGTTCGAGAATTATACACTATAAAACTGTATATAGCATTACTTATAATAAAATATCATTTAAGTTTTACTTATCAACTTTCACAAATCCTAATATAAATATTATTTAAAAAATATTCAAACTTAATTCACACAACTCCTTTACACGAGAGATTAAAATGATTGGTTGATGAGCGTGGTCACGTTGCATGAGAGATTACTTTGTGTCAATGAATCATGTTTATCAGTATAGGCAATTAGACCAATTGGGCCACCAAGTTGTGCATTTTTTTTTCCTCAATCAAGAACGATTATTTCCCTCGTATGGGTGGAATTGATTATGCTTATTTCTTGAAGCATGCAATTGGGTGTGGGCCTATCAGACGCATTAATTTCTGCCTCCAACCCAAGTTGTTGAGGGTATGGATCCAACAACTTAAGGCTCATGAGAAGGAAGCCTAGTGAATGGTAAAAGTTTTGCATTTTGTTGACACCTTAACTTGAGCCAACACCATCTCTCTACCCTTTTTCTAGGAGTGATTGGTCTCTCTTGAATGCAACAAAAGGGTTCTATCCCAAATTCTTCCTATAGGAGAGTTGTTAGTTTTTCTATTGTGTTGCTTTTAGTTTGAATCTCAATATGTCTTCATCTGTTGTCAAATTCTTTCTCTTTTTAATTGTGTTATAAGGGTCGGTCTACTTGCACGTCAAGAAAGGTGACGTTTCATTCACATTGTTTACGTAACAACATTTTATTTACAAGATTCAAAATTTCTTATTTTACCCTTACTTGCAAATATAAATTTGCGAATAAATTTCTTATTTTATAAATTTATTTCGAATGGAGGGTAGTTATATAAATTTAAAATTTATTTTAATGAAGTGACACAATTATATTAATTAACTATGAAATCAACTGTAGAAAAATTGTAGATATATAGGACTTGTAAAATAATCGTAAAATAGTCGTAGATATGTTATGGATCGATGCATCTTAAGTCTACAATAACACTTAACTTTTGGATACGTGTCATTATTATGTTGGACCATACAACATTTTTATGCAAAAGAATAATAAAACAATTCCATAGACCAAAGTTACGATTAAGATACGAATTGTGCTATTTGAAAGTTTTTACACTATACACTATTCATAGTGTATAATTTAATTTGTAATATCAGAATTTAAAATTTATTTTCTGATCAAATTATGAATTATTTTTGTAAATATTAGTAAAAGAAATTTTGTCTGCCTCAATTTATTCTACAATAAATTTGAAAAATAAAAGATTTTATCTACCTACGTAGTTACCATATTTGCATAAGATTTTTGGGTTTTATTTATCATTTGGTAGGTTAATCCTCATCTTATATGGTGTTTAAGGCGATTTTTTCTATTTGTTGCCATTATCACAACACTTAATAGTGCTTAATACTTACTTGGAAGAGACCCAAAATCCTATCTTAGATCTAACTTCTCGACAACTTTTTCAAAATATTTCAAAACTTATCTTTTAATAATTTCTAATTAAATATCTTTTAAATTTTTTTAAATTATGCTATTTCAACTTTCCAACTTCTCATTAAATATTATCATAACACAAAAATCAAAATAGTAAAAAAAAAAACTATTCTTTATTAGTGTAACCTACTTTTTTATAAAAATGCTTATATGAGACTTGTAGTTTTAGAGTGTGCAAATCTCAAATACTATTTTTAAAAAAAAAGAGTAAGTCTTTGACACACATAAAAAGATTAATTTTTTAATTATAAATCTCACTATTTTTCATAAGAAATGTTTGAGGTTTGTACACCCTGAGACTGTATCTAGTATTACTCATAATAAAATATCATTTGAGTTCTACTTATCAACTTTCACAAATCCTAATATAAACATTATTTAAAAAATATTCAAACTTTTATCTCTAATTCCTTAAAATTTAATAAGTAATTATCTCAAAAAATATTTTCAAAATTTCTTAAAATTTTCTACGATATCCATTGGCCAATGAATATTTTATATCCGAAAATCTAGGCAAAGCGAAAAAAGAGAGATATTATTTATTTTTGAAAATTGAATGTTCATAAAAATGAACCAACGAACGGTAAAAAAGACATAACAAACACGCATGCAATTGTGACCTTATCGCTCAAACTCAGGAGGTAATTTGTTTCCCATTAGAAAGCAATTCATAGAAGTTAAATTCCAGTGGTAATTTGTTTTCCACTGGATAACATGTCGTGGAATTCAAGTTATCCGGTGGTTCCCACCGAATTTACTTTTTTATTCTTTTCACTCTCATACATCCACGTCAATTGATCCAACGGCTCAGATTTCCCAAATTTTCCTTCTCCACAATATAAAACTCCCTCCTGCACCTTCCTTTCCCGGTCTTCCAATTGTCAACTTCAAACTCTCTGACTCCCTCCGTTGTACTCTCTCTCTCTCTCCCAAGAGACGATCAACTGTCTAGAAATTACGATACGAAGGGAGTTCCAGGTAAATGAGTTTATGAGCTCTAGTTTTTGTTTGAGATTGGTTGCTTGCTGATGAAATGGAGGGATGGAAAATGAAAACTTAGCTATTACGCTTTTTATGTTTTCTTTTTTCTTAAATTTATCTTCGGCTTCTTAAATGTGGAAGAGCTAAATTCGTTAGCGGCTAGGTTTTTATTATTATTATTTTGCGTTAGGTGTTGATTTCACTGGTTGCTGAGAAAATGGAGGAAAAGGAAAGAAAGCGATATCGTAGGCGTTAAGCTTTCTATTGTTTTGTTGTTTTTGTTTCTTCCAACTGAAATTGATTAGCGTAAAAGGTAATGGAAGGAATAAATTGGCTTTGACTAGTGGTCTTGTTTTCAGTGACGTGGAACTTTTTAAGTACTTTTTTTTTGTTTGGTTGCTGAGAAACTCGATGAAATTTGTAAAAGATAAAAGAATTCGAGGCTTGCGATTTCTGTTCGGCGCTTCTTTGTTCTACTCCCAATCGAATAATCAAACTTCGTTTTAGGCTGAATATTGTTGGTATGTATTCTGTTAACCGCAGTTTTTTAAATCCTTTTCGTTTCTTTTTAAATTGAAAAATTCTATATTTCGGTACACTTGAAGATAACCAAGATTTAGCGGATGTTTTTACCGTTTCAAGTAAGTTTTTTCCCTCCCTCTTCGAATGTTTAATTAGAGGACTCTGTTTGGTTGTTTAATCCTATCTTTCTAATATCTCTAGTAAATAGTACAAATTTGATAAACTTTCTTTGATATCCATCCTTAATTTCATTGTTTTAATTCCATGATCGGAAGTTTTTTTCCTGTCAGTAAAACTTGGATGCAGAGCTTATATAGATTTGAAGAATCTTATATTTACAAGAAATTGTTGTTAACTTGTTACAGAAAAATGTCGATGCACTTTTAATATACATTCAGTTAAATCTTTGTGTCAATGAACAGTGATTTCTTGGACCTGTTTGAGATTGAGGTGGCTTCATGGGTTTCACTTTGGGGCCTGTTCTGATGAGGTTGGGAATGAGAGGACCTGACAAAGTCTCGGTTGATGCTATAACTTTATTTGTATTGCTTCTTAGTGCTTGTATTATAATTGGGCATCTTCTAGAGAAGAGTCGGTGGCTGACTGAATCAGTTTCTGCCCTTCTGATTGTGAGTTTCTCTACCTTATATAGTATTAGGCATATGCCTTATACTTTTAATTATGGTTGGATATATTTTCTTAAATCATCCCTACTTTATGCAGTATTATGGAACTCTGTCCTTTTTTATTTTAATTTTCTTTTTGGGGGTTGGTTGCAGGGCCTTTGTTGTGGAGTTGTAATTCTACTAAGTACTCAGGGGAAAAGCTCTCACATCTTAGTATTTAATGAAGAACTGTTCTTTATTTATCTTCTTCCACCTATTATATTTAATGCTGGGTATGTTTTGTTCTCTGTTACGACCCTCACCTTTTTAGTTAATGCCTTTTGCTTTATTCATTACATCTCAATGTTGCTACTTCAGTGCATTGCTCGTGATTTCCATTAGGCCCAAAATATATGCTTGAAGATTTAAGTGTATTATATCCAAGCCTTGTCTCCTTGCAGCATTTTCTTGTTACTAGAACTAGTGGTTCATTCCTTTGTTTATCTGCTTTTTATGTGAAGTCTAGTAGCATCTTTGCATTTGTTTTAATTTTTTTCTTCACTTGTCTTTGTTCTCATGGACCACGGTTTGTAATCAGGGATAGCATAAAGCTTAGCTTCTTTCATCTTGGACTGACTCTTGATATTCTCCTTTCTTGTTTTTGGATAGACCCGTTCTCTTTTGCCGTGCTGCGTTTATTATTGTCAATTTTTATTGATGTGAGGGGATTGTGGTTGGATTGGCATATTATATTTTCAACTCCTGTCTTAAAGAACGTTCCTTAGTATGTTAAAATAATTTTTTGATGCTTAGTTTCTGACCAGATGTTTTTCCATTTCAGTTTTCAGATGAAAAAGAAGCATTTTTTCCGAAATTTTTCTACAATCATTTTGTTTGGTGCTGTTGGTACTTTAATATCCTTCTTCATCATAACACTAGGTATGTTCAGAATTAAATTTACATCAGATAAATATGGTAACCATGCAGTCTTAAATACACGATGTTGCATTGCTTATTGCTATACAAGTGACTGATCTTTTGCTTCTTGTGCAAATATATGCATGAAGGCACACATAGGTATATGGGTTTTACATACACGCATTTTACTGACTAAAAGAGAGTGTTTATGCACACTAGTATGAGGATCTGCCTGCTATTTTTTCCATTTTAGTTAAACTGACTATAGCACCCTGTGATATGTTACCGCATTAATTGTATAGATATTTTTGTTATTATAAAATAAAAAAGAAAGATTACATGAGGGACACTGATAAAGTGGAAGGTGTTTCAAGAAAAGAAGAACATGTCCTTTCTTGGGATCTTTCACTCTACAAGGAGAGAAAGGACACAATGAAGAAAACCATGTTTTGTATTCAACAGTAGGATGCAGGCTCTCATCAAAACGTAATATAATTATAATTATGTTCAGTCGAATGGTAGTCGATGTGGTGGTCAACCTTTATACTACATGTACCTATGGTTGAAGGGTTGCCGATATTTGCATCAACCCAGCTGAAGTATGACTGATATTGGTATCAATCCAGCTGAAGTGTGGTCGACCCTAACATCAACCTAGCTCCAGCACGAATCCTTCTGAACTTTATTTCTTTCAATTTTCTCAATATATCTTTCTGTAATCTGTTCTACATCAGAGACAACTAGTTGCTAGATTTCTTTATGCAATTGCTATTACAATAGAAGCATTAGAAAGTACCTGATATATAGAAAACCAATCTTATGTAATGTTAAGTCTGTTGTGAAACAGAGGATTATCTTCTTCATGTCTCTTTGCACGGGTGAAAAATGCTTCAGTAGTTGATAATTTGCAGTTCTGAGATGGTTAAAGTTATTGGGGAGTTGGATTTTTCAGTGCCACACATGGTTGGGAGATGAATATTTTGATGTCGTTCTTTACCCAGTTTTACCCAGCTAGTGTGAGATATGGGAGAGAATAAAGCTGTTGTGGGTCCCATCAGACAGGTGTGTTTGAACATAAATCATTTTATCGTGTGTTTTATTCCCACAAACGGTTGCATTTCCCATGGGAGAGCATTCGAAGAGTAAAACCCCACTGAGAGCAGCTGTCTTTGCTTGGGTGGTGGCTTTAGGAAAAACTCACAGTAGATAACTTAGGAGTTGACATATTGTAGTTATTATTTAATGCTGCATGTGTAAGAGGGATGGGAAAATTGTGGATCACTTGTTACTACATTTTGAAGTAACTACCTTTGGCATACTGGTTTTAGCCTACTTGGATTGAGTTGGGTCATGCCTAGATGGGTAGTGGATCGTTTCTAGTGGTCATTATGATTTAAAAAACTTATGAATCTGAAGTGTTTTTTTATAAGTAACTTTTGAATCTGATCATTAGGACACAATTTTCGGTGGGAATGGTTCCGGTGCTAACAGTTTCAAGCATTCTATTTAATCATAATGCATAATCCTTTGGGTCATGACGTAATAGGTAGCTTTATATTCTTTGTTAGAAAGTAATAGGGTTACATTCTCTGCTGGATGCTGGATTTTATGATAAGAAAACAGCTGTAATGTTATTCTGTCTAGTTATGAGGTTGCACTTTATCAACAACAAAATTGTTTTTTACAAGGTTGTATGTAAAAGGCTCTGAAACTCAAGATATTTGATATGTTGTAAACCTCTTTCGGGAAAAACTGTATTGTGCACATTCTCCGCAAAGGTTTGTGATACTTACTACTTATAAAAAAAAAAGGTTTGTGATATTTACTCCAAGACATACATGCATGCTTTGGAGCAGTCGGCAAAATTATGCTTTTTCAAGTTAACTACTTAATTATACTGGGTAGGACTTGTGCATGAATGTTTTTTATCAATGTCATGTTCACATATGTCATCACAATATCAGTATTCACGCCATTCTTGGGATGGAAAGAGAGAAGCTACCACCAAAAAGGAAAAATAAAATAATTTTAGTTAGTCAAGAAAAGAAAAAGGAACTGGTTCTGGTTCGTAACTTTATATTTAGTCCTATTGGTACCTATTCAGAACTATATTTTTTGACGTTCTTGGCTTTTCAAATCTTGATCCAGGTTCACTACAACTATTCAAAAAATTGGATATTGGTTTCTTGGAGATTGGAGATTATCTTGGTAATCTCTATCACTTTGTTATGTTGATTTAAACTTTTCGCATTTTCTATTGGTATGGGATCTTTTGATTACAGTTTTAAAGGTGGGGCAGCAAAAGACTCCACACACCTCTTTGTTTGATGTTTTGGGTTGGAATACTGACCTGCATGCAAATATTTTGTTGAACCCCCTTGAAAGCTTGACTCTTTAAGTTCATGGCTCTCTGTCTCTCTGTCTCTCTGTCTCTGGCTGTCTGTGTCTGACACTCACTGTTCCCAATACTATACCTATGATTGTCTGCAAAAAAGTACCTACCTCACTGCAAGCTGTATCTTCACTTAAGGTTAAAACGTGGTATCCATTATATTGTTTTATTCTCTTGACTCTTCCATGATTATTATTTGACTTCATTATTTGTAGCACTTGGAGCTATCCTTTCAGCTACAGATTCTGTTTGCACGTTACAGGTAAAAGTATACTGTGAAGGCAGTGGTTGTGTACAGTAGTTAAAAATTTGTGGAAGACTAGAAAACAAAGTCTTTTCTAATGTCCATCTAATGTGACAGGTTCTTAATCAGGAAGAGACACCTTTACTGTATAGTCTAGTCTTCGGAGAAGGTGTAGTTAATGATGCCACGTCTGTAGTACTTTTCAATGCAATCCAGAGATTTGACCTTTCTCATATCACCTCAACCATTGCCTTGCAATTCATTGGCAACTTCTTATATTTATTCTTCACCAGCACAGTGCTGGGTATAGGAGTGAGTCCCTCTAACCTCTCTCTCTCTGCATTTGTGGGTTTGTGTGCATGCACTCAAATGTACTGTGTGCTCATTTTCTCTGGTTATTTGCATTGCCTTATTGCTTCGATTTAGGGTTAGCAATGTTAATTCCTTTCATGTGGTGACATGAATTATGAATTGTGTTCTTCGTGCACTTGAGACCCTTTAACTTAACAATAGTACTTAATAAATTCAAGAAGTATCCTCTTGTGAATGAGGTGAGAAGAAATTTTTATTAACATCTTGCACGTGGGCTAGTTAGGGCTACGTTTGGATATTGAAATGAGTTGAGTTGAGTTGTGAATAATAGGATTTTGTGGGTCCTATTGAGATGAGTTTAACTTTTTAGGTTGAAATGTATGACATAGGTTAATCTTTTTTATGGGAAATTGAAAAAGTAGTAAGTCTCATCAATGATTGGTTTGAGATGAATTAAGTTTGATTCAACAATCAAACAAAACCTAAGGCCTGGTTTGTTTTCGCAAACTATCTCATCTCATTTAATTATTACAATTTTGATGGTCCAACAACATATCCCTTTTCTGTGGAAGAGTATTTGGAGGGTTTTTGCGCCGTCTAAAGTTGCATTTTTTACATGGACAGTTGCACTTGAGAAGATTTTGACAGTTGATAATCTTAGGAAACGTGGTATGACTGTTATGGAGTGGTACTTCATGTGTAAGAAGAATGTGGAATCGATTAATCATTTATTTTTACATTGTGAGGTGGCTATGGAGTTTTGGGTTGGCATTCTCTGGGCTTGTTTGGAAATAGATCTCATCCCAAAATTCTCATATCATCTCATCTTTTTCTCAAACATAATTCAAATACAAACATTTTCAAATTAATCATTACAACTTTCCCTAACTTTCAAACAAAAAATAAAAAATAATTCAACTTTTTCAAATTCTCAAACAAAAATAACATTATAAAACTATATTCTAACAATATTTTAACTTTATGATATTTTTATTCAATTTTTTCTATCTCCTTTCTCAAAATCTAAAAAATACTCAACTCAAATTATCTTAGTACTATTCACAAAATTCTCACATCTTCTCACTCCCCAAATGAGTCCTTTGTAGAGCTGGGCTGAGCTGGGTTATGCCTAAGAGTGTGGTGGATCTACTAGCATGCCGAAATAGGCATCATAGTAGCTCTCAACTGGTAGCGGTGTGGAGGATGATACCTTTGTGCTTAATGTGGTGTTTAAAGACGGAAAGGATTGACAGGTGCTTTAACAACAAGGAGTGAGCAATGGGGGGAAATTTGGAATTTTTTTGTCTTTTCTTTTTTAGTGGTTTTCTGCTATTGTACTAAAGGGAGGGAATTGTTCATGAGTTTTTGTTTTCTTTTCATCTTTCTAGAATGTAATTAGGTGTCTCATTTTGTATACTTCCTGTGTAAATGGGCTTTGCCTAGTTTCATTCCATTCAATAAAGATTCTTACTTATATAAAAAAAAATATAACAATTTTCCCAAACTCCCAAACGAAATACAAAAAATAATTCAAAATTTTCAAATCCCAAAACAAAAATTATTTTAAAAACTTATATTCTAACAATATTTTATTCAACTTTCATCTCATTTAATTTATATAACCAAAAGAGGCTTAAATCGCTGTCTTTACTCACCGGGAAGATTTAAGGCCCCGTTTGGATAGTGAAACTGTTTCATCTCATTCCATATCATTTTGATAAGTATCTCATCTCATTTTATCATTATAATTTTCATACAAAATATAATAAACAATTCAACTTTTTCAAATTCTAAAACAATAATAACATTAAAAAATAATATTCTAACAATATTTTATTCAATTTTCAACTTTCATCTAAAACTATCTCATCTCATCTAATCTCATTATTCAAATCGCATCTTAAATAAGTGATATCCAATTGCTTTTGCCCCAGGCTTTCTTGGGCAACAATTTCATTTGGGACAAAAGAAATTTTTTATTTATGGATGCAATTGTTTTGGGGTGGGGGGTGGCTGCTTGCCGGACATATGAGATGCATGTATGCATATAGTATAATCCTATCTATTGACATTTTGTATCTTCTACTTGCAGGTTGGATTGCTTAGTGCGTACATAATAAGGAAATTGTACTTTGGGAGGTAGATAAAAGCTAATAATTGCCTTTTTATCTGATTTTAATTATGTCGGTCAAGTTTCTATTCTTTTGGTTTTTGTTTGTTTTTATTATGGTATTGAAAGTTCACATGTAAGCTCTATGGTATTCTTTGATGAAGAAAACTTGGCTCTGATACCATTTGTAACGCCCGAACGGAAGGCCCATGCCACATGACCTATACACCAAAAGAACTGGTCAATGATACAAGTGAAGCCTCATTGGAACCTTGTAAAGAGTAAGAAAGTCTCCTTCTCAAGTAACGTGGGATCCCATTCACTACCTACCCTTATCCTTATCATATGGGGGATCACAAGTTATGTAGAGTTTACCTAAATATGATAGGTGTTGTTCAATTTGGATTTTAATCTTCTTAATTTCCTTTTGTTTCAGAATATGCTTGAGCTAATCTTTGGCTACATACAATTCAAATAAGGAATTGGTTTATAACTATGGATTATTATGATCAATTAAAAAATTAATCAACAATTATTTAAAGCAGCTAATCGAGTTATGTGGGTGTGTTGAAGGTTTTATATGTATAGCAAGCATCTAGTATTGCCCATTATTTTTCAGCCTGAAAAGCTTTTAGAATCTTATTTTTGTCATGAGCATTCCACTAAAATGATCATCTTCTCGAAAAGGGCAAAAAGTAATTTACTCTTTTAAGTTGTATCAAGTCTTTACATGATGGAGAAAGATTACTAAAAAGAGAAAACAATACAGTTTTCTATTCTCTTAGTCTTTTGTTTTAGTATGATTTATGTTGTCAAATTTTTTCCAGGCACTCTACTGATCGTGAAGTTGCCCTTATGATTCTAATGGCTTACCTTTCATACATGATGGCTGAAGTGAGATTTTCTAATATGTTGAGCTGAAAGTTCCGATTGCTTTTGTTTCAGATTTAATAAATGGATTTCACACAACTGAACATTCTAACGCTGATGTTAAAACTTGTGTTCCAGCTGTTCTATCTAAGTGGTATTCTCACTGTGTTCTTTTGCGGGATTGTCATGTCACACTACACATGGCATAATGTGACTGAATGTTCAAGAGTCACAACTAAGTATGTTAACTATCGAAACAAACTCTCTTTCCTCCATCGCATGATAATTTCCCCTCCCTACATCGGTTGAATGAACTGTTTTCCCTGTCCTATTTTTCCTCTATGCAGGCACGCTTTTGCAACATTGTCATTTGTCTCAGAGATTTTCATCTTCCTATATGTTGGTATGGATGCCTTGGACATCGAAAAGTGGACAGTAGTAAGCAAGAGGTAGTGTCTACCAGCGCCAAAAGAACAATCTAATAACTTAATCTTCCCAGTTTATCTTTATACGTTATTATTGATATGCTCAGCCTGCCTACACTTGCCCTTGTTTTTAGGATTATGACAGGTTGAAGTTATATTATAATTGTCACAATGATTTTCAATGTAAGTTGCTTGTTGCTAGAGTGTGCCATTTTTGTAATCTAAGCTACATTTGTGCTTTCACAGTCCTGGGACATCGGTTGGGGTGAGTTTAATATTGCTTGCCTTGGTTCTGATTGGACGGGCAGCTTTTATATTCCCCCTATCTTTTATAACCAACTTAACTAAGAAGTCTCAGAGGGACAAAATTGGGTTTAAGCAGCAGGTAGGTATTTCAGTATTTGGTATCTTGTGTTGGGTTTTTCATCTCCCGTTATTCTTAATGACTCATTCATATAAGTCAAACAGGTGACCATTTGGTGGGCAGGACTCATGCGAGGTGCTGTATCTGTGGCACTTGCTTATAATCAGGTAAAATTGGGACAGGTTGACTTTGCAACTTATCACCAGTGTTACTGCTCCACTCTCAACATTTGAGTTGGGAGCCGTATTCATGCTGGGTCTATGTGGGCTACATGAGTCACACCACATTTGTCTTGCTCGTAATTATGTATGTCCTGGTGGTGAGGATGGCGTTTTCCGTAATTCTTGGTGCATTTTTCCTTGGTATAATGTTTTTGCACTTGAGGGTGAATGATAATGTTGAGTATCCGTCACTACCATATGTAGTCATAGAATTACATTGCTCTTTTATGGTGGTTATGACCTGTGATGAAGTCTTATTATGATGTGTGTGCAGTTTGCTAGGTCAGGGCATACTCAATTGCTGGGGAATGCAATAATGATCACCAGCACCATCACAGTTGTTCTCTTTACTACTGTGGTAAGAAACCTGATTATAGCGAGGTTGAAGTTTTAGATTTTGGAGTGTTCTGTTACAAGATTATTTGCCATAACTAAATAAAGTACTTTAAATTATAAGTGTGGTTTCCACTACCATTCTTTCGTCAACTACCAGGTTAAGGTCATTAAAATTGTGATAGACGTATGAATAGGAGGATGAGGAAGGAGGTCTTGTAGGGGTCTGTTGCTTGAGTAATATTTTTGCTGGCAGTGATTTGCCTAATTTCCATGTATGCTATTTCAGACCTACCCACTTACGGTATCATGCTTGTGGTTTCCCTTCCCTCCCTTTCCTTCTTAACACTAGGTTAATGTGGTCACTAAGTATTGAAGTTAAACTCAATACATTTATAACTGCATTTGGAAGATTAGAACATCTAATAGTTCAGTGGTTCAATGGTTTTTTCTTCCCTTTTTGGCATGAGATTTTTGAAGTGCAAGAGTCTGGTTTCATCACATATTGGTCAATTAGCCTTGTTTGGATTGAGAGAGTATCTCAACTCATCCCATCTCATCTAATCATTACAACTTTCCCAAACTCCTACACAAAATACAATAAACAATTCAACTTTTTCAAATCCCAAAATAAAAATAGTAGTCTAATAATATTTTATTCAACTTTTAACTTTCATCTTATCTCATCTCAACTCATTATCCAAATCTCCCCGTACTATTTTGGTATGACTATATGAAAAGAATAGAGCCCTTGCCATTGACCATAAAGATTCTTACTGCTTTTTTTAACGGACAAGAAAGCAAAGGAAAAGAGAGCAAGTCACTAATTTCAGTGAGGTTTGAATGAGAGATGTTGAATGAATATATGAGGTGGGATGATCTGTATTGGGAATGCATCCACCAACATCATTAGCTGTGGCCTTGGGTTTGGGGGTATGCTTCCTCCCAGTCTAAGGTTTAAATCCCTTTGGGTGCAAATAATCTTTAGGAGTCATTAGACTGAGGGATTTTTCCCTTGAATTACTTGAGGTGTACCTGCGGGAAATTCCTTGCTAAGGGTCTGTGCACCCTCGGGATTAGTCGGGACGCTGTTCCTGGATACCTGGTGCCAATAAAAAAAAAAACATCATTGGCTGTGGCCCGTCTAGTGAGGTTGTGTGCAGTGAAATTGGCACTTCTATGGATCTTTGTAGCTTCACATAATTTGATTCCCATCATTGGCTTTTAACATTCTTACAGTAGGGAACTCTTACCACCATACCTCCAAGCATTTGTGTATCCTTCCATCCTTGAATCGGTCATATTCTAGATCTAAGATCATCAAGGGGGTACTTGATGGTTGGCTGTTCATGAGCTACTATTGTTTTTGGGGGGGTAGCTGTCAATTGACTATAATTTGGCTTGCTTCTACTAAGAACATAATAAAGGATAACTCCAGGCCCGGTTAGTTATGTGTGTCATCTTGATGTTGGCAAGAAGATAATGATTAAAGATGATTAACTGTAATCGGACAAGCTCTGTCTCATGATGTTTGTTATGTAATCCATCTTCGATTTTATGGTCATTGTCAGGTGGGTGGATTACTGACAAAGCCTCTTGTAAGGTTCTTGCTTCCACTTCAGAAGCACTCGGGAAGCACAATGATGTCTGATTTTTCTTCTCAGAAGTCTCTAAATCTTCCACTTCTCATTGGACAAGAGTCGGAGGTTGACATTGGTTGTACCAACATTCCTCAGGTACCTAGTTTACGTATGCTGTTGACCACCCCGACTAACACCGTACATCACTATTGGCGGAAATTTGATGATGCTGTCATGCGTCCCGTGTTTGGTGGGAGGGGCTTTGTTCCCTATGCCCCCAGTTCATCACCAGAGTTAGTTGTCCAATAATGAGAAAGGGGAGAAATAAATATAGGAAATATTCGAATTTTGAAGATACTTGGTATATAGAGTTAATATATTTCTGGGAATTTAGTTGAGGCATTTATGTAAGTAAAAATCGAAAGTGATGGGATCCTTTACAGTTCCACTTTGAACATTATGCATCGACTTCTTATATCAAAAGAACCCAAAAACTATTAGAGGACTCGATTGTTGGATGAAATGGAAAGACAACCGGCACTTCCTCCTCTGCTCCACAGGATGTCTGTCTAGTGCGATGAGGTGAGGAAGGCCGTGAATTCTGATTACTCGCATGTCGTCCACTAAAGGATTATCTATATACAGACATACACTAGTAAGCGATGATTGCCCAGTGGACAATTTTTATATTGCTTCACATTTTAAACTATAAATAGATAAGAGTTATGTTTATATTTTTAAAATTTTATGCCTGTTTACAACTTATATCATACACGCTACTTGCAAAGTATCTACAACTATAATATAAAGATTAACAAAAACATATTCACAACTATATATAGATATTTTTTAAATATATATTACAACAGCGGTAAGTATGTTCCCGCATCAAGTACAGCTAGGGCTGTAAGTGGACTGACCGGACCGTATGGACCGGACCAGACCGAGTTCATTCGGTCCGGTCCACGGTTCGAATTTAATAGGACCGAATTAATTCAGTCCGGTCCACGGTCCATGTGTTTTTCGGACCGGACCGGACCGAACCTAAAAAAAAAAAAAAAAAATTATATATATAATTAATTATATAATTTTCATCTAACATAATCCTATCACTAACTAATATATAATGATACCATATTATAATTAAGTATAGACTATAGTTATACATTTATACTTATACTAATATTACTAATATATAGCTATACTATATTACTAATAGTCTAATACTTTATACTAATTCTATTATATAGTTATACTAATCATGATTCATAATAACTAATCACTATAAGTCTATAACTATATATATTTAGTATCAATATATTAATATATTCTTTAATGTATTATTAATACTATTAAGTATTAAGAGTTATAGTATAAATTAATTTAGTATTGTAAATAAATTTTTTTATTAATTGATGTGAAAAAAAAAAAAAAAGGGCCGGACCAAATGGACCGGTCCGGTCTCTATAGGAGTTCGGTCTGGTCCGGTCCGGTCAAACTATGGACCGAAAAAATTCGGTCCATGGCCGGACCGGACCGAACCGGACCAGACCGGCCCGTTTACACCCCTAGGTACAGCATTGACAGAAAGTACGTTAAATTTGTTTTGGCGCAACTGTCCATTTTCATTTATGTGCGCCCCTAAATTGTTCATCCATTCTTTTTATAAATTTTGAGTTGCAATATTTTTGAAATATGGGAGGTGATCCTGTAATGATGGAAACACACATAAACAAGTAATTCATCAAATTTTTTAAACAGATTGATGAATAAACGTTTTATCTCTCCTCCATGTTCTATAAGATCCATCTATACAATAGATTATGTTAGAAATGAGAAATCAGAAGCTGAGTTAAAAAATTCAAAAAAACTTAAAAGATGTAATCAATTTACAAAAATTAAAGTAAATCTAATAAGAAGTTAACAGAAGTTAATGTTTTATTTAAAGATATAATTACAACATTGGAAAGTTTGATAGCAAGAGATTTTGAAACTTTGTGCCGTTGTTTTACCGACAAGTCTGATGGAGAGAATGCAGTTTCTTTTGACGCAGTTGTCCAAGTTGATTTATTTCTATGCCAAGATAGATGATTCATTCATTTTCTAGAACTTTTATTGCAATATTTTGGACATATAGTAGATGATCATGTATGAAATAATGAGAAGATATAAATATATGAATATCAAGAATTTTTAATTTTACATTTTTGTTACTTTTTTAAGTGTTTAGATACTTTATATAGTATAGTTCAACTATTAAGTATATAGTTTGTTGTTTCTTTGAATTGTGTATTTTATTATAAATTTAAATATGTTTTCTTTTGATGAAAATAATAATTCAGTCATAACATTTATTATTTAATGAATATTGTTGTTTTGGAATTTTTTTTTTTTTTTATAATTAACTAATTGTTTTACTCTCTTTTTTCCCCCCTCTCTCTCTCCTCTTATTCCCTTCTGCATCAACACATTTTTCATTTCTCTCAACACCATTTCTTTCCCCATCTCTCTCTCTCTCCATTAGTCGGCAACCCTTTCTTTCTCATTTATCTTCCGTCAACCAAAATCACTGCTTTTTTCTCTCTCCATCTATCTCAGTCGCCACCATTTTCAGTAACCCATGGCAATGCTTGGTTTCTCTCCTCTCTGTTTCGTCAGTATTTTATCCCGCCGTCGTCCTCCACAAGATCTGCGAAAACTGATGTGAAGATTTGTTTGAAGTTGTGAATATGTGGGTGCGAGAATAAGAGAGCTGACTCGGTCTCAAATGTGCTTCCAAGTATAGAAGTGTCAAGTTATATTAAGGATAAATCCAGGATCATATTCCACATGGACAAAGGATTATCAAAACATTTGAGAAATTTAATTGAAAAGTATGATGATGTATGAAAAGTGTGAAAAAGTAAAATGAAGTATAAAATTCTTTCTTTTTGTATTTTTTATGTATGTATAAACAATGAGCAAAATAGATATTAATATATTTACAAAGAAAGATTTAATGAAAATGGAATATATGGTTGTGTTTTGAGGATCTAATTTTGGAAAGATGAATTAAACTATAAAAGAAATAGTTGCCAAAGATTTTATTTTCTAAACAATGAAAAACTGCAATTCTAATTCCTACAAGTAACAAATAGATTTTTTAATATAAAGCTGAAAATAACAGTTTCAAAAAAATAATTTAACAAACACATGGGTCACGGTTTTAGGCTTTCTTTGTTCCTACACTCCACAAAAATTCTGGGCACTACTTATCTTCCATTAACCCAATCAATAAATTAACAGATCACAGATTAAAAACAGTATACACCCAAAGTATATGTGCCAATTCTTAACAAAAAAATCCTCACTAAAGCATCAACTAATCTCACTATAATATTTGGGTAATAGCAACCTTGATTAATTCAAGGGTCTGTTGTGCCTCATGTCAACAACAGAATAAAAATAAGAACAAGAAAATCTATCCAACACTCTTTTTCCAAAATTTGGTCTCAAACACAACAAGGTAAGAAATTTGAAATCTGTAGAAATTTAGCAAAAAGTGCTGATAAAAGAAAGTGTTTACCACAACCCAAGTTGTAAAACTTAGCCGATCATCCTCATAAAACAATAGAAAGGTCAAAAGAAAATAAATCCTAAACTACCAAAATCACCTCTCTGGACCAAAGCAGGAAAAATAAAAATCTAGAATGTATATTAAAATAAACACTAGCTTGAATATATATATGAAGAATTGCCCTTCTGCTTGTGCGAATCCCTCTCGCAAAACATCCGTGCCTCCAACTTCACGCCTGCATGTCCTAGCTGCAGCTCCCAAAACATGCGCAGCAGCTGCTGCCCTTTTCATTCGTTCCACTCTCAAAACGCTGCACATAAGCATGAGGAGTGGGAACTCATTAAACTTGACTCGTGAGGAGTGAGACGTGAGGCATCAGATATGAGGCGTGCTGCACGTGGTCTTCCATTAGGCCTCAATTCAAATTTTTGTTGCAAGTCCAAAATCCCTCAGACTTTCATATTCATGGGCTTTACTCCTGTATTGGGCCAAGACTCAATTGTAAGTCCACTTAAAAGTCAGCCCCACAACATAATGCATCTATATTTAATTAGATGTAAAATATTATTTCACTTGTCAAACAAAATTAAATCACATTATCTAATTAATACTCTTATTTTAACACATAAAACTCTTTTAATTCAAGATATTTAAGAGTATTAATACCACATAATTAACCATTAATCAAGAGCCGACATATTCACGGCTTTGGGTGAACATCCTTCGTGCGTGGTTGGTCTCATAACTGGATTTAGGTTGTTTTGGTGGCTGCTTTCTTAGATCTGGTGGTTTGTCGTTGTAGATCTAGTTTGCAAATCTAAAGATTTTTTTTTACATGTAGACATTTATTGCAGATTATGTTTAGATTTAGTTTAGTTTTATAGGTATGATTTTGTTAGTGAAGTTGTATAAATTGGAATAGATTTTGTTTGGTTTGATTTTGTCTCATGTATATATGTATGATCTATTTTGTTAAGAAAAGCATGGGCAAAATCGTCGCTGAGAGGAAGAGAAAATACAAAACGATGGGAATTTCATGAGAAAATAAAGGGTAAAACTGGAATGAAAATAAGGACATAAATGGAGGAAAGTGTCGACGAGAATATTGTTCAGAGTCGATTAGCGCTTATTATATATAATAGATATATATATTAAATATCTAAACTTTATATCATAAATTATGAGACTAGAAAAGAAACCTCTACAAATAGTTTATACCTAAAAATAGTGAAATATTTGATGATACTCTCTTTGCCGGCACAATCCCACATGATACTTTTCTAAATTTTCTCTATGTACTCCCCTAAAATAGACAATGAAAGATATGCAACCCAGCACTTGTAATATTAGATGAAAAATGATAAACACATATTAGATAGTAGTTTCAGTAGAATTGTTATAAAAAAGGAAAAAAAATACTTACAGATCCAACACTCCAAGTGGGGATTTTTTTCTTTTTTGTTTGGATAATGATATCCTTACCACCAAAGACTACTTGTTTGCTATCCTAATCCTACGTGGGTTTATTTTTTCTTTACTTCTCTGCATATGTCAGAAACTTTGCTTCTGTCTGTTCTACCATCCCTGATTAGACTAAGCTTTGTCAGTCAGCTTTCATTTTCTCTCAGTCGTGAAATTTTCCCTCGTGCCAACATTCAATTCGAGCCGAGACCCTTCTTTCCTCTCTCTCTCTCTCTCTCTTCTTGCGTCGCTTTCATTTTTTATGGGTTGCCACCGTTGAAGTCGCCTGAGAGAGACATAGAATCGAGACTACATCGAGCCCACCTCTAGCCCAGGCATTGAGCCCACCTCTGCGTCGTACCTCTTACAGTGACGATACTTCTGTCTCACCTCCGTCGCTCCTCTTGTGGTATGGAGAAATCACTTGGATATTTTTCACAAAGAACTTTCTGGAGTATGAGTTAAAAGTACAAAGTGAATTTAATTTGTTATTCAAATTCTTATAGTTCCTGTGTTTGAACATTTAGTATAAAAGTAAAATTTGATGATCAATGCAAAATTTGAAATAGTTTTCAAGATAAAGACGATCTTTTACCAAATTATGATCTTAAAGTTTGAACTATTTGACATTCTGCATTGAGATGCTGCTACACAAGGGGTTCTGTGATAAATATTTGGACATTTTAAATGCTTGCTAGTTGTGGTTTGACGTGGTTTTGGTCATGGTGTCGTCTTCAAAATTTGACCTTTCTGAAATCAGATATAATAACAGCTGCATTGGATGTGTGTACCAATTTAGTGAGATTTACATGGATTGTGAATATAATTGTGAATTAATTATTAGACAAATCTTTTATCTCTCTAATACTGTCAATCTAATTGTGAGCATGAATTAAACTTATGACATATGAAATTGTTTTCTTTTTGACCCATAATTAAAGTTAAACCAAAATAAATGTAAATGATAAATTTACAACTTGAAATTTGGCTGCTATGAAGTTCAATGATGATATATAAGAAAAATGCATTGGATGTGTAATTATGTCGTATTTGATGCATTTTTGCTGAGCATGATTTAAACTTAAAACATATGCTCAATCTAATTGTGAGCATGAATTAAAATTATAACATATTTATTTTTGTTGTAATTATGTCGTTTTTTATGCATCATTGATTTTTTTCTTTGTTGTCTTTATCATTAATTTTTTTTTTTTTTTTTGTCTTCGTTTCTTATGTTTTGTCTGTGTAGGGATGAAACTAAATTTTGGAGATGAAGATGTTGTTGAAGAGCTGAAGGAGGGAATATCATTTTCCTCGGTTGAGGAAGTAAGGGCATATTATATGCGGTATGCAAAGCAAGTTGGTTTTGGAGTGACAAAGCGAAGTTCTAAAATTTGAGCCGATGGGAAAGATAAGATATTTCACCCTTGCTTGTGTTCATCAAGGCATGTCTGTGAGCATATTGTCAAATATTCTTAAATTGAGACCAGTGGAACATAACAGATGCAAGGCAAAGATTAATGTCATATTGGGTTCTGAAGGAGAGTTTGCTTGACCCATGGTTTCCTTGAGCACACTCATGCTCTCAATCCTAGAAAAGCTAGATACATTAGATGTCATAAGAGGTTGGATGAGTCGATGAAGAGAAGACTAGAATATAATGATATGACTGGCATTCAATTGAGCAAAAACTATAATTCTTGCGTTGCTGAGGTAAGAGGGTATGAGAATCTCACGTTTTGAGAGAGAGATGCATGTAAATATATACATGAGGTCAGATTACTTCAGCTTGGGTTAGGAGGTTCGAGGCACTACAAAACTACTTCACTCGTATGCAAACGCAAAATGATGGTTTCTATTATGTCATGGACGTTGATGATGAAACCAGCTTGTGGAATGTGTTTTGGGCAGATGCCTGTAGTAGAGTTGCATACGAGTCATTCGGTAATGTTATAACTTTTGACACGACATACCTGACCAATGCATACAAAATGCCATTTGCTCCTTTGGTGGGAGTTAATCATCACGTTCAATCGATTCTATTTGGATGTGGCTTGACTTTCGGGGAGGATATGGACACATTCGTAGGTTATTTGAGTCGTGGCTTAAGCACATGAATGGCCGTACACCACAAGCCATAATAACAGACCAAGATAAAGCTATGCAAAATGCAATTGCAAAGGTGTTGCCGAAATCTCGACACTGGTTTTGCTTGTGGCATATAATGAAAAAAATTCTTGAGAAATTTGGAGCATACAGACAATATGATGACATCAAAATTCAGCTTCACAAGTATGTTGCTTTCGTTGATTATTTCTTGAATGTTGTGTTATCTCCTTGTGGCAGATTATGGGAAAGAAACCAACCGATCTTTGGACTATTCACACAAGTAGGGCTGTACATAAACCGGCCGGATCGGCCGCCGTCGACGTAGACCGACTGCTGAATTCAGGAACCGGCCGAAACCGGCAGAGAATCGGTTGGCTGGCAATAGAAAATTATCAAAATCGATGTTGGCTGGTTCGGTCCCCGGTTCGGACCAAGTCTAAACTGAAGAACCGATCGACGTCTTAACTAATATTTTTTTAATATATTTCTTATATAAAACAACGTTGTTTCATGTGAAATGGCATCGTTTTTGGGTAGGGTTAGGAGTTTGAATCCTCCTCCCCCCCCTTGCGTTTCTCCTTTCATCCTTCATTTCCATTTTCCTCTTCGCAATTTGTAGCAGCCGTTCTTCTGCCTCCTCACTTCTCACTTTTCAGTGCTCAGCTCACCCCCCTCTCCCTCTCCCCGGACCCAGTGTCAGTGACGCGGCACGGCTCAAGTCCACTCCTCTCCCTCTCCCTCTCCATGACCTGCACTCATTGACGACAAACACTCCCCACGGCCCTCTCTCCTCTCTCGTCGCCGACGACCCACACGACCCACTGTAAGTGAAATAATTTCTATTTTCCTTTATATTTCTATTTGCTGGGTTCCATTTTACTCATAATATTTTTGCTGGGTTCTAATTTACTCATAGTTATTTTGCTGGGTTCCATGATTTGGGAGAAAAAGGAAATGCCGAATGTCCAATGACTCCAAATATTTTTGTGGTTTGTGATATTGTGTCGTGTGTGTGTTTGGGAATCGTGAGCTTATGCCGAAATGCTGTGTGTTTGTGAGTAAAAATGCTTATGCCGAAATGCTTACACTTACAGTGTGTGATAATTTGTGTGTGTGAACTGTGAATCGTGATAGACTTGTGGTGAGTGAACTAAACTAATTTTATGCCGAAAGCAGTTTTTGAATTTAAAGCATTAAATGTGATGAGTGAATTAAACTTAGATTAGAGTCTTAGACTTGTGATGTTTGCTATGTTGCAAACTAGTTGCTGGGTAATGCTAATCACTGTTTTGTTTTATAATGTATGTGACAACGTGTAATATTTATGTTTTGTTTTATAATTAGATGGATTCTTCGTTGTCTCCGATTGATGTTGATGCATCAACACCAACCATTAACTTGGGAGATGATTTGAGGGAGACTCAGTCATCAAAACTCCCTAGTGCCTCTACTAGTACTACTTGTCCATTACCTAAGAAACGAAAAGGGAATGATCCATCGATTGTATGGGACCATTTTACGAAAGTAGAGGGTTGTGCTATAGATGATCCGAAGGCTAAATGTAATTATTGTGGTAAGATGTACGCTTGCCACTCAAAGAGGAACGGGACTTCAACAATGCAAAACCATTTGCCTTCATGTCCTAAAAATTCTCATAAACGTGGGCCTTTGGATAGGTACCAAAAAATATTAACAGGTGAGGCAACATCTGAGGAGGGAATTGGAGAGAGTGATAGTATGCTAAGGAGTCTTGTAACCCACAAATATAGTGAAGAGGTTGTGAGGTTGGCAATTGTAGATATGGTAATTATTGATGAGTTGTTATTTAGAGTTGTTGAAGGACAGGGATTTAGGAAAGTATGTTGGGCTTTTGAACCAAGGTTTAAAGTGCTATATCGTGTTACAGTTGCAAGAGATTGTATGAATATGAAAAAGGGAAACTTAAAAAGGTGTTAAAAAATGGTGGTATGAGGATTTCGTTGACGACCGATACATGGGCATCAGTACAGAATTTAAATTATATGTGTCTAACTGCACACTTCATTGATAAAGATTGGAAATTGCAGAAAAAAAAATCATTAACTTTTGTTTAATCCCTAATCATCGAGGAGAAACTATTGGGAGATATGTTGAGTCATGCTTCCTTGATTGGGGCATTGATAAAATATTTACTATGACTGTTGATAACGCAAGTTCAAATGATACTGCAATTTCTTATTTGAAACAGTTTTTGAGTGAGAATTTATTGGGGGGTAAGTATATGCACATGAGATGTTGTACTCATATATTGAATCTTATTGTAAATGAGGGTTTGAAGGAGTGTAATGACGCCATCACAATGGTGAGAAATGCAGTTAGATATGTGTGATATCTCCTTCAAGATCAGACAAGTTTAAGATATGTGCAGAAAAAGAAAATATTGATTGTAAGAAAATGTTGTGTCTTGCTGTACAAACACGATGGAACTCAACTTATATGATGTTAGAGGCGGCTGAGAAGTTTGAGAAGGCTTTTAGGCGGATGGATAGTGAGGATTATAATTACCTGTCTTACTTTGATGATGGCCTTGGGTCTGGGCACATGGGGCCTCCTAAAGCTAGGGAGTGGGAGACAGTGCGGGTTTTTGTTAAGTTTTTTAAATATTTTATGATACCACTAATAGATTTTCTGGGTTTTTATATGTGATAGCCAGCACCAATTTTCTGGAGATTTGTGATCTCCAAAATGAGTTGATGGAGTTGAGCGAGAGTCCTAATACTTGCTTGAGGAATATGGCCATAAATATGAGAACAAAATATGATAAGTATTGGGGGTCATTAGACAGACTGAACTTGTTCATGTTAATTGCAGTTGTGCTTGATTCACGAAGTAAGTTAGGACTTCTTACTTTCCACTTGAGGAAAGTTCATGATGAGTTTCGTGCTGAGGAGTTGATATCGAGTGTGAAACATGTATTGAAAGATTTGTATGCAGAATTCGGCTCCACCATGAGTACCCAAGAACATGAAGCCCCTCCGATATCTAGAACCATGAATGCTAGTGATGGTAAGCATGAGACCAAATGGTTCTACGAGTGATATAGAGCATCTTCTGCCATGGGATCTAATATTGCCAAAACAGAAGTGGATCAATATTTATCGGATGGTTGTGAGGCACTCTCCACATCGTTTGACTTGTTGACTTGGTGGAAAAGTAATGAGGCTAATTATTCTATACTCGCGAGGATTGCACGAGACTTATTGGCCATGCCTGTTTCCACGGTTGCGTCCAAATCAGCATTTAGTACGGGAGGTCGTGTGCTTGATCCTTTTCGAAGTTTATTGGCTCCGAGAACCGTTGAGACACTTATTTATACTCAAAATTGGTTAAGGCATCTGGCAACAACCATTGATATCCAGGAGGCTATGGATAATGTGGAGAGCTTCATAGTAAAATCAGGTAATATTTTCTTTGTTTTCATTGTAATTTAATTTTAGTATTTTTTATAATCCAAATTTACTAACATTTGATGTTTTATTCTTATTATTAATATTTATTAATGTTTGTATATAGAGTTGGGCAAACAATCAAACGTGACAACTATTGAAGATTGAAGGTTGAAGGCTTGAAGTTGAAGTAGCAAATATGAAGATTATTTCCAATTTGTTTGTTATTTAATTATTTAGTTGCATTTTGCTATGCTTAAGACAATGTGTCTTTGTTTTTTTTTTTTTTTGTAATATGTATTAAGTAATACTAAACATCTCGTGAAGTTATTTTTATTTATTTTTAATTATTTAAGAAGTAGTAAGTAATAATTAATATAGTTAGTTACTTAATAATAGTAGAAAATTATAAATGACATTACTATTAAAATTTACAAATAAATAAAAAAAGCTCAAAAAGACCTTGGATAATTAATTGAGAAAAAAAAGCCCAAAACAGTCTTTGTTGAATTGGCCCAATTGGACATGAATTAAGGCCCAAACAAAAGGGCCCAAAAAAGCCCAAACTGACCGGTAACCGGCCGGACCGAAGCCGGCCAGTTTCAACCCTCCACACCAGTCGGTTTCGATCGGTTTTTATCCTCAAAAACATATAATTGGTCAGTTTCGGTTTTGTGAGAAAACCGAACCGACAATGTCAGTTTTCAGGCCTACACACAAGTGTGTTTACGACACGTTGACTCGTGACGAATTCGACAAGTGTTAGCTATAACTTCTTGATAGTTTTGATCTGCATGATAACTTTTGGCTTGAATGGTTATATTATGAGTGTCATCTGTGGGTGCCAGCGTACGTGTGGTATGACTTTTGGGCAGGAATGACTGAATGTCAACTATTCAAAGAAGATAGGGTATGAATGTGTTCTTTGATGATTACATAAATTCAAAGCTAACATTAAAACAGTTTGTTGACCAATATGATAATACACTTAGACACAAGATTGAGAATGAGCTTGTAGCTAATTTAGTTCATTCCACACACAAATTTCGTGCATAACTTTTTATGGCATTGAGAGGTAGTTCCAAACAATTTATACAAATGTTAAATTTAAAGAAGAGTTAAGAGATTTGATTTATTGTTGCACATCGATGATTTCGAGTAAAGGAGGAATTTTTATATATCATGTGGCTGATTAGGTCCAAGTTATGTATGGATTCAGAAAAAGTGCAAAATATGTTGTTGACTTGAATGATGAGAGCGTGAAGCAAGCTGCACGTGTCAGTTGTTTACTTTTAAGGAAATTTTGTGTAGGCATGCTATCCATGTGTTGACACTCAATGACAAGGAAGAGTTGCAAAACACATCCTTGATAGGTGGATGAAGGACTTGAAACGAGATTACACGTTTGTCCGAAGTAGCCGCGATGATCTGAGTTGTAGTCCAAATGCACACCAAATGAATACATTGAACAAGGCATTTTATGAGATTTCTTCAATAGCAGGAATGTCAGATGAAGGTCGTGCGAAGTTAATGACTCTTAGGTAAGTTGAAGTTGGAGTGGGTTGAGGTGCAACCAGTGTGTGATAATTGTTTTATTGGATAATTAAGGGTGACAAAAGGATCTCAGAAATTAATAAGTCTTGTAGCTGCTCGTAGTAAAGGGAGGCTAGTTTCTAAGAGGAAACAATCATCGTTGAGAATGCAATGAATATGTTGAAATTAAGAAAGACTCAACAAGCCCAAGTAAGTCAAGTAGTTTTTGTATTTTGTGTTTCTAATCATATTTTGTAACCTATCGGCATTAATTATACGTCTTAAAATTTTGAACAGAAGAATATGCCACACCTAGATAGAATCGTTGTGGCAGATTTTGGCTCACCTAGCTTGGCCGTGCTTGATTTTCCTGTAGCCTTTATTGCTCAATCAATTGTGATATTGTTTGCAAGTTTTTTTTTTTATATAATATGATTTTTTGAGGATATTAATTGTGGGTGTTTGTCTTCCCTTGGTAGGTACAACAGTCTTACCAACTTTTGGAAGATGATAACTCTTGTTATACTATTTCGTATCAAGATGTAGATATCAATATCCGTACATATAATAGATCAACACTTAATGCTAAACTTCAAGTTTACTCCAAATGGTACAATCACTGGTGTAACAATATGGTGCAGGTTTAGAATTGTAGATCCATTCTTTAGACACATTTTGCAAGAGTATTGGAAGAAATTCATGTTTGTGGTCCTGATTTTTAAGATACAAGATATATATATTAAAGCTTAGTTATACCTTTAATTCAGTTGAGACATTTCTACAGTTTACTATATTGCTGAGTGTTGTGATATTTACGTGCAGGCTTGTGAAATTTACATTCATTTTGCCTATTTGGGTGTAAAGGCTCGTACTCAATTTTTGAGTTGATTTTTGTGCTCAGTTTGGTGGCGCTTATTTATGTAAGAACACTATTTCTTATGTTGTTTTTGTTGTCTTTTGAGAATACCATTTCTGATATGCAAACTAACTTCAAGTTTAGGATATGTACTAGACATTAACTATCGGGTACTTTCAATGTAAAGACATGATTATATTCTACTCCTGATTTGTTTCCAGCAACATTCCATTTGGATGTTGTGAGGCGAAAGATGCAGTTGGAAGGGGCAGGTGGACAAGCCCGTGTCTATAATACTGGCTTGTTTGGGATATTTGGACACATAATCCGGAATAAAGGCCTCTGCTGAATGGAGGCATTTTGCCAGAATTTTGGGCAGGTTGTTCCTGGGGTAGGCATTGTCTACGAGTCATACAAGTATACCCAATTCAAATGATTAAGTCATACCATATTATACTACAAGTGTACTCCTCAGAATATTAAGAAAGACAAGGGAGGAATGGTTTATAATCTCTATATGCACTATTCAATTTATTTTAATTCATTTTAACAGCTATATGTTCGGGAGAAAAATATCAATTCGATTTTGAAAGAGAGAGGAAGACATCAGACACAACATATACAGGACTAGCAATTATAGCTGATACAATACTCACAGTCATTGTGGATGAATGTTCTAGTTTCGAATAAGTAGGGTACTTGATTACCACAAAATCCACAACAGATAGAGAAATACATATTTTATTTAATTAAAAATAAATACATTAAAATCCCCATTTTCTTCTTCATAAGTTTCCTGCAATAAGAGTGTGAGCGAGTTCTATTGATTTTCCTATGTGGTTTTTAAGAAGTTTAAGTGATATAAAGCCACTATTTTATTCCAATGACTCCAGTTCTACCTTTTTGAAGCTATTTTCATGATGAATAGCCTCCTCTGGACCCATGTTGTCTGAAGTTGAGAGGGGTCTACTCTTTATTGAACTATACTACTGCACCAATGCTAGTTACATAAGCAAGTAAACTTGTACAATACATAAGTACTATCCACATTATAATAATAAAATATCATAGTATCCCTCGATTATGAAACTATAATATGAAGTATACTCATTGTTGTCTGTAGCTAGAAAATCTATCGGGGCAAAGATTTTTAACAATACCAAACATAAGAATTTTAACAAAGCTAGTATGTTCACTGTTGAAGGACCATACATATACAAATCTCCCTGCCTCATGTTAACAATACCAAACATAATATGTAGTCTGACTCCAACATCATATAACAAGTTTTTGACAAAAAACTAGAGAGATTTCCAACCTCTTTGAGAGGTTAAAGTAAAGTAGCAGCCATATTAATACAAATATGAAAAACATCCACGACACTATAAGCGCAGCCCTATATCTACGCATGAGCATCTTTGTTTTACGTGCATCCACTTGGATTTTTGCTTGATGTCGAGTAGCTTCTATTTCCATTTTTTACTTGAACTTAGATGTTGCTTGCTCAACTGGTATATCATTCTGAGCAATATTTGCCACCAACTGTTCGTTCATTGCTTGGAGATGCTCTATTATAGTCATACCATATTCAGGGATTTCAGGATCTACTCAAGTGAAAAACTTGCATGACCGGCCATATTGCAAAACACCACAGCAAGCATGTGGGTCAGGCTTGGTTTCCAACCACAATGACATGATTAAAATATGGCATCTTACCTGCCAATTCTCACAAGTAAAAAATCATCTGCCATAATTTCCACCCTTATGACAAGTCTTTACGTTTGCTTTCACACCACACCGACATATTGGATCATCCAATATTGATCTAGAAGCCGAGTTGACACAGAATTTGTAGACATTTATAGAAGCAGATCTTGAAACTATAGCTATGTTATCACTTTATTGGTTCAGAAACCCAGATTAATGCAGCATCCTTTACTTGACCAAACAAATACTCATATAGTAGTGAAAAAAGAAATCTATGCTCTAGTAGCTTGGAGAGAAAATGTAATGGATCAATAAGCATAACAAAGTGAGAGAAATTTAACGGATTCACACGTAAATGTAGATTCTTCATAGCTCTGAATATGCAACAAAGGCCAAAAGAGCAAAAGATAAGAGCAAAGTAAATAGGAACGATACAGATCTCCAAAAACAAAAACCCACCTCTTTGGATCCAAGAACCCCACAAAGACACCATATGCTAAAAAAACAAAATAGAGTGCAAAGGGAAGCGAAAGAAAAAACCCCACTTAAGCAAATCAGAGTACCTAGTTGAAAAGTCAATGGAAAAAAAAGGAAGCCCAAGAGGGTACCTGGTATAGAGTCTCAAAGATCACTAGACCGTGAGGCCATGGACATAATGCAGACTTGTTAAATAGATCAAATTAGACAAATCTATCACTCAAATCCCAATCTCGCCATGTTGTCCCTTGAGGTTTTTAGTGGAGTGCTTCATGGGCTCAGACAAAGGGTAGGTTGGCATCGGACAAGGGGGAATTAAGAGAGGGATTGGAAGAATGCGTGTAAGCTGGGAATGACAATATTGTGGAAAATCCAAAATACGCAAGGGTGGTGTAATGGTGTAATAGCATTAGAGGTACTGCTAAGTCAAGATTCTCAAACTAGAGGCAGATTGTGGTATATAGAGGGGTACCCATATTAATGGTACTGCACCAGCATTCCTTCTATTATGAACATTAATGGATGCCAAGATTTTGGACCTTGGATACCCTACACATGCATGAAAGAGAAAGGAAGTCGAAGTCCTAACTTCGAATCTACATTTGAATCATACACTTCAGTAAAAAGCAATCCAAGTAAAGATTACCAAGTGATTTTCTCATACATTGAATCAATATAAAGCAATCCAAATAATCATCCTAAAAATGAAAATCCTAGAGAGGGGGAAATTGTGAGGACTTACCTGGAGGTTCAGGAGGGGTGGCTCTGCATGGCCACAACACATTACTGTGATTCCTCTCAAATCGCCCATACTAGATAGAGAGACAGACAAAATTAGACAGCGAGAGAGGCGAAGGAGAGTGAGAGAGAAGTATGTTCACCTTCAAAGGTAGGGGTGAAAAAAAAAACTGGTGAAACGGACCAGTTCAAAACCGGTTCAGTTCGGTACCGGTTCTATTTTCCTCAAAACCAATCGAAACCGGTCTATTTCCCTTTTTTTTTTCTAACACCTGACTGAACGGGACAAGATCGGTTCATATATATTTTAATTTTTTATATTATATAAAATGTTAATTATATGACTTTTTATATTATACATAAAATATATAATTATATATAAAATAATTTATATTATTTACTAAATTGCTAATTAATATAATATTAAATTTTAAAATCTTATTATTCATGTATAATAATAATAATCTAATAATATAAAATTAATATAACATTTGATATAACATAAATTAATATAACATAAAATTTTAATCTTAAACATGAACATTTGATCATATGTTATTAATATAAACTATATATATATTAAGGATAAATACATTTTATAGCATAATAAATAATCATATATACTCATATAAAAAGTGTATGTAACCATCGTATTATCACCAACATAAATAAATAAGTTAGACACTAACATAATGTTACTAGTGTATTATCACTACCATACATAATCAAATACTATATCACTATATGATACTATTATATATATATACTAATACTAATACTATTAGTAATCCACTATGTATAAATAATTATATATTATAATGTATAGTCTATTGTATTAGTAGTTATGCTAATACCATATCACTATAGGTTATGATATACTATAATATATCACTATATTATCGCTATATTATTATATACTATAATATATTAGTAAAATCGGACCGAATCGATAAAACTGATTCTTCAATATTGATTCTTCAAATCTCAAAATTTATGTATCGATTTGGTTCTAAAATATATCTAAAACCGGACTAAATCGGATCGGTTACCCCTCTATTCGGAGGCACCGTGGAACAGTGGCCACACCGCAGAAGGCGGAAATCAAAGGGGAGAGGAAGCTTGGCTTTGGGCGCGATGCGTCGCAAGTGCTTCTGTGAGAGAGAGAGTGAGTGAGAGAGAGAGAGAGAGATTCGGGAATGAGTATGTGGGATGTCTCACCTTTGACGGCGCCGTTGTTCCCACGCCGGGAGAGGAGGCTCAGCCTGGGTGCCACACGTGGAGAGGAGGAGACGAAAACGAGAAGTTATGAGATTGGAGAGGTGGAGACGAAAATGAGAGGGTTTGAGATTGGAGAGGTGGAGACGTAAACAAGAGGGTCTGATATTTGTGGTTTTGAAGCTCAAAATGAAAACGAAAGAGCTTTTGAGAGTTTCCTTTCATTTTCAAGAGCTTCTGAAATTGAAAATCTTCAGAGGGGCGAAAGCTTGTCAGAAACAAAGTCAAATCAGGGACATAAGGCATAGAGAAGCAGAGTTTCAAACAGATGCGAAGAAGAAAAGAAAAAAAAAATCACATAAGATGGGTAGAAAACGGATAGTCTTCGGTGCTAAGGGTATCATTACCCTTCTTTCTTTAAAGGCGTGCGTGACGTGGCTTCATTCTATGCCCTAGGATGGACTCGTGTATCCATGACATGCTGCCATTAATTGGTGACAACATTGTCCTAACCCTAATGGGAAAGCGAGATGCTGCTATTAGGATTGGATGCAAAACTCAAGTTTTAGACCACTAGGATTTGATTGGTTAAATGTAGGTTAAAATTTTAACTAATATCATATTTTTTTATATTTGTATATTTTATTTAAATTTAATTTTCATATTAGATTAACAATTTACTCTTTCTATAATAATAAAATATTATTAAATTAAAAATTTTGTTATTAAATTTTTTTATATCACATTTTATAATTTTATCAATTTAATATTAATAATAATTATATTCTAATTAAATTAATATTAAAAAAAATCATATTTTTAAAAATCATTTAATGCTAATAACAAAAAATATTTGATTAAACTCATCAAAAACTCTATCTAAATTTCTTAATTACAAATCAAATAATATTTTTATTGGAGTGAGAAATTAATATTTTAATGTTTGCTTGGAGTGAGAAATTATTATTTTAAATTTTGGTGAATCAATTTGGTTCTTCAAATTTGACTAATCACTGTAGCTAACATCCAAATTATTTTAGAGATGCACAATCCAATGTGGAGACCTTTTAGCACATATTATCTAAAATTTGGCCAATCTTTAGTTTTAGCCAAGTCAATTCTAATGCCCTTACACCCTCTATTTCTAATTTTGAAAATAGAAAAGAAATAGAGGAATGATGTTTGCGATCTTAATGTATACAAATTTCATCTATTTCTTTTAAAATTTTTTATATGACTGTCATATTTATTTAATTTTTTTAAAAAAAATGTGCGAGACTTTCACACAGTATCTAATATTGCTTAAAGAAAGATTAATAACACATTCAAGCATTAGGAGAACTTAGATTTAAGAGTTTATACACACACACATATATATATATATATATATATATATATATATATATATTAACTCAAGTGAATTAGAAAAATGAAATGAATTTTCATTACATCAATATTATCCAAAAACATTGGATGATTTCACACATTACAAATCATTTGGGATACCAAATCGTTGATTTGAACAGTTTGGAAAGCTAATTGAAAAAACAAAACGACAATTTCTGAGTACAAAATAAAGTTTCCACTAATTATAAGACATTTCCATCCAAAACAAAAAAAAAAAGATACATAATGTTTATTTTTTATTTTTTGGGGGATGGTGGTCTTTGTACCATAAAATAAGAACAACATTAAAACCCAAAATCTAAATGGTCCCATTTTGGTCTGTGTCTTATGGTTATGACCATGAAAAAAGGTTCTTTTTATGGCATTTTCGACCGTTACACATATATGGCTCCACCACGCTCCCTGCCCTGCCTGCCCCATATATGGCTGTCTTTTTAATTTTAAAACCCCTTCAAACACATGAAGAAGAATCCAAATATTCATTTACAATTTCATCTCACGTGAATCCATTGCAAATTTGCAAGCTAATTGGGCTTTCAATTGACTCTGCGTCTCAAAACCCGACTGTCCAAATACCACAAATCAAAGTCCTGAAAGAGACAAAACAGACTCGAAACTCGATGACGTGCATTTAAAAACTACAACTTCTACACTCCCCTACGGAAGTCCACACACAGCTCCACAGAGAGAGAGAGAGAGAGAGAGAGCGTCCCAGCTGTGTGCTTTGGCATCTGGATTCTCTGGAGGGAGAAGAAGACGAAAGAACCAGGTACTACCTCTCTTGTTCTTGTCGAAGTTCTCTCGTAATGGTCATGGTGGCCGTTCAAAAAATATATTGCTTAGTCCAGGGTTATCTGGTCGCTTAGTTCTGTTCTCAACTTACTTGAGTCTTGAACTAAAGACTCCTTTCTTTATCCTCTCTTTCTTTTTTTGTTGGTGGTTTATTACCAATTTTTTCTTTATGGGATAAAGGGAAGGTTGGGGTTTTGAAAATTACTAGCCCCTTTGAAATTATTCCAGTGTGCCTCGACAGCGTTACAAATTCTTTTTTGTGCAACCGCGACGGATGTTTTCTCGACACGACCGCACGTATACTGGAGATCATCGACAGTCGTCCGCTTGTATATGCCGGCAGTACGCCTGGTTTTTTTCTTTTTAGCCGAGGGTTGAAGACCATATCTTGTTTGTTCTTATCTTTTCTCTTTGATTTGGTAATATATATATATATATATATATATATATATATATATATATATATTATTCCGTCTTCTTTTTAGGAAATAAAGAAATTTGAGTTTCTGAAAAACCAGATTCCATCTAAACGTTTAGGACTTTGGATGACCTCATTAGCACCATGATTAGAGTAATGTTATTAATAGAGGAAAATTAATTTTTTTTTTCTAATATATGTCACTTTCGCCTCACATTTTGTTTAGCAACTCAGGCTTGAGACCCGGAAAAAAGCAAGTGTTTGAACTTTTTTGTTTAAATTCATTTGCTTTATATATCTTTTCATTGGCTTCTGATTGATTAAAGAGAAAAATCAAGCTTGAGACGTGGGTTTTGATTTTGAGTAGGTAAGGACTGATAAGATGGTGGAAATGATGATGAAGAACCAAACATCACACTGGTGGTGGTTTGACAGCCACAACAGCTCAAGGCGCTCACCATGGCTCCAATCTACTCTTGCCGGTACCTTAATCTTCTTTTTTCCCATTTTTTTTTTTTATTTCTTGACTTTTGTTTTTTAAAAATTTTTCTGTATCAAGTGGGCCTAGATTGCCTTGGTCTTTGATTCCTTCTGTATCTTAACTTTTTTTGAAAGTTTGAATATTTTTTACTTTTGTGACTGTATTTTTGGTGGGAATCTGAATTACAAGCTAACAAGTCTCAGGGAGACCGGTTGGTGTAACGGTGGGTTTTATTACATCAGATGAATAGGAACAAGATTCTTGATATAGGGACTGACCCAAAAACTAGGAAGGACAAGAAAAATATTTTATATGGGATGGACCTCCTTGGATCCCATGTGATTTGGAATTGGGTGACACTACAGCCACAGAGGGATTCTCCCGACAAGCCAAATTGCCTTTTTTTTTTCATACATTTTTTTTTTACATTCTTAAAAAAAAAAAAAAAAATTCACGACATCAATAAAAAAACACTTAATCACTAAGTAAAACAAAAAAAAACTATTGGGAGAAATGCTCGGAACCCATTATCGGGGGATCCCAAGCATTTCTCTTTGGAATTTGGGTAGTCTTGTCTTGAATTGGGTAAGTTATTAAATACTATAAAGGTAAGAGACAAATAATTACTATTAAGATGGGGGGTTGGAATTTTTAAAAGGTATAGGACAGATCAATTTAAAAGGTGCTTTGTTTAGGGATGTTCATCTCTCTTGGATCAAGCACCATGCATGTTACCTTTTATGAAAAGGTTCATTCATTTTCAGTAATGCCGTTACATGTTGATAATCTCTTCTAAAGAAAAAGATTACCCCTTTTCTTTTTATTGAGGCAATGACGCCATAAATTACAGAACAATTGAAATCCTTGCTATATATGTATGCCTCGGCCATGAAACAAATGATCCATCAAGACACGAACCAATTCCTTGTCTCTAGTCCGACCCCATCAATACTTACATAGAATGCTATTTGACTAACAAGTCAAAATGATTAAACAATTACACATAACTTTGAGTAAAATATGGGAAACTCTGGACCTTGGGCTCCTTGGAAGAGGCACCTCGTCTTGTCTTCATGGCACTGTTCTTGATAGGTGATATGGAGCCAGTGCTAGAATGATTGAATGGGTTGAAATAGTGAAAGTACTCCCTATTTTATTTAATAGTGGTCCTCACTGTTCATTGTTGAACTCCACCAAGAGCTGTCAAATACTTTTTACATGAACTTTTAGCATTGGTCTCAATAGTTTAAATCATTCTTTAGAGCCTTGAAATGACTTGGACCCCCTGAAATCTTGTTAATATAAATAAACTTTGGTGAACATGCAAAGCAGATTTCTGGTACTAGAAAGTTGGAAGGATGCGGGGCCCTATAATAATGCATTGATCCATCCCTTCTATATTCTTTTCTTTTTCTCCTTTTTATCTAATTATGGTGATTAGAGAATTAGACCCTTTATGTCCTCATGCAAACCTGCTGGTTTGTTTGTATTGATGCTTATCTCCATTATTCTCTGGCAGAACTGGATGGGAAGACGACGGCCATGCTAAAATTGATCGAAGAGGATGCAGATTCATTTGCTAAACGAGCAGAGATGTATTACAAGAAGCGACCAGAGCTGATCAGCATGGTTGAAGAGTTTTACCGAGCTCACCGATCATTAGCTGAGCGATATGATCAATTGAAGTCTGACTCTAGCACTCGCCTCCTTACAACCTTGGGGTCTCCATTTTCTTCCACTAAAGATCGACCGGAGAAGTTAGCAAGCATGATGGATCAAACGGATGACGGCTACTCTGAGACTTGTGACCCTGAGGAGTCTGTTGAGTCTGAAGTTGATGATCCTGAACTAGATTATGAAACTGAAGTTGATCAAGAAATAAAGGCAGAGGCCATTCCAAGTGGGGTCAATAATGATGAAGTGAAGAAGTTGAGGGAAGAGATAGAAAGACTTAAAGAAGAGAACAGAATTCAACAAGATCTACTAGTGCAGAAAGATGAAGAGAAAAGAGAAGTAATAAGACAGCTGAGCTTGGCAGTGGATGTGCTTAAGGATGAAAATGTGAAACTGAGGAAGCATATTGCTAGAGCTTCCCCCAACCCTAAGAAACGGGCTCCTTTTGAGTTCAACATATTTAAGGGGGCATTTCTGGGGAAGTTGTTCAATGGGCCTCCGAAGGTTAGCGTTGTTGCTTTGTAGAAGTGGGTATATTCTGGTGAATAGGGTAGTCTGTAGCACAGTCTAGAGAGATGTCTATATTAAGGAAATTTCCCTTCGAACGCAACTCGGAAAGTTAATCTAACGCTACTTTTTAAAGTATCTTCCATCATTCTCGATATTCTTCCTCAGACGAGTCATTACCTATAATTCAATTTTTTATATTCTTCCATTTAGTTTGTCTTTTGGGTAATTGGGCAACAGCCACCCTCTTTGGTTGAAGTAATTATGTGCATCTATATAAGTTTATAACAGATCAGAGATGGATAGGGATGCCCGTATGCATGGTGCTTTGATGTGTTTAATGCGAATGCTAATGAAAACGCCAAGTTACCAACTCTACAAACAAAAAAGAAGAAAATGTAGAGGGAAGAAAAGAAGAAGAAGAAGAAAGGGTAAGAAGTTACAGTTTAAGAGGCAGGATGCCTCTTGTTGAGCAATCTTCAAAACCAAAAGAGGAAAAGAAATAGAAGATAAAACTCACAGCGACCCATAGTATCAGAAAAAGAATACAAGTACCCTGTAGTGACAACAGAAATGTTTTCTACCAGAGAGAGAGAGAGAGAGAGTGAGAGAGGGAAAAGCAAAAGATAAAATAAATGGGATTTCTGAAAGCATCTACTCTTTATTTTGTACTTTTTCCCCGACATTATCCTATCCCAGTTCACAGCAATGCCTTACACTTCCATACCTGAAACCACACTAGACCATACTATGTACCCAAAAAACAAATCGACATAATTCCTCAAGTGGAACCACTAGTAACAATAATTGAAGCTGATCACCAACATCTCCTCATATACCAAAGCTCTGCACCATGCTAACCGTCACCAAACTTAGCAGTAGAACAAAGACTAGAGGACCGGATGGAGCTATAGAAATTGATGACGATGCCGGCAAAGACTCAGATGGTGGAAAAGCTGCATCATGCCCAGGAGCAACCAGAAAATCCGGGTTCGGAGGGCTCCGGCTTGAAGGGATAGTAGGCAGTGATGACTCAGAAGGAGGAAGTGCCACACCACCAGGAGAAGGGAACAAGGGACTAATGTCTGGGGATAGAACTGGAGGGGATGCAGGAGCACTTGGCAAGATACCAGGCGCAGCTGAAATAGTTGAAACTTTCGTATTTAGTGCAGATGCTGAAGCTAATGAAGAGTAGGCAGCAAAGAGCATAAACATTGTCAAGATTGACCAAATGGAAGCCATAAATGATGATAGAATCAATTCCCTAATTATGAAC
The DNA here is from genome assembly GCA_029856935.1 of Cyclocarya paliurus. NCBI lineage: Eukaryota > Viridiplantae > Streptophyta > Magnoliopsida > Fagales > Juglandaceae > Cyclocarya > Cyclocarya paliurus. Next base: position 15,013,715 of record CM056949.1, read on the forward strand.
TGCAACAAATGTTTCTCAGAGAGAGAGAGAGAGAGGGGGAGCCTGTGAGGAATGTGAGGATGTTCATGATTAAGGAATAAAAGGGTACACTGTTGTTGAAGTGCTGGTGGGGACAAAGTGCTATGTGGCAAAAGATCATCGGGACCCATTATGATAATACAGCTCAGCATGTTAGCTACGGGACAAGGTAGATATGTGATTTTCTTCTGGAGCACATGAAGATGAGGTGTCTGTTATCTTTTTCCTTTCCTTTTGAGCATTCCTGCTTCAGTTAAACCATTAGAGCCTGGTGTCAAAGGTTTAATTCAAAGTCATGTAGGCTTCCCAGTTGGCATATACATATATATATATATATATATATAAGAACTGCATGCCTTGTTTTCAGCACAAGTTAATGATTACATGAACATATGAAAGTTACAATCCTAGAAACAGACAGAGAGGAAAACAAAATTGACCATTCCAACTCTATGGATCCTGTTAATTTGGATTTATCTTCATGTTCTGTGACTCTTGTGGAATCACACATGCATGGACTAGGATTAATGTTTACTTTCTTGCCGGATCATCTAACTTGTTATTTTTTTTTTATTTAGAATAATGATTTACACACAACACATTGTATAACACATCATACAACAATGTATTCCTCTCAATTTAACAATGTAGTTGTAAGAAGAATTGTAAAAATTACTAATAATTTTCTGGGGGGTAACATTGGCCTACAACTCTTTTACAATTATTTTATAATATTTTACAATCAATCAATATAATTCATGTGCTGCTCCATTAAAAATAATTTCAATTTTATCAAACTATACCTCATTTTCATATATGAGTGTAAAATAATTATATAAAAATTATAAATTTACCAATTTTCTTCCTTAAAATGATTCGGCATTAATTAACTCCTGCAAGGCTGCACCGTGCACGCAAGAACAAGACATTAATTTCCGGTACTACAAGCCACAGAAGTTCTGAAAATAAAAGGCCACAAATTATACAGCAGTTTGCTACCAAGTTTTTCCCTTTATGCTAGCTAGCTAGCTGTTACTTCTGATCTTTAGTTTTTAAGCAAAATCTTGAAAGGAAAAATAACGTAAAAACTTTATCTTCACGTTAACAATAACAATTGCAAGAAAAACAGATGACAGGAAAGAAAAATAGTAATTTGAACAATCAATAAAAAGAGAGAGAGAAGCAAAATACCAAAAAAAAGGTACCTTCACTTTAGCCAAATTAACCACGTACGGTTCTTCCTTGTCTTTTACCAAGACGACTGGTTTAGAGAAAAACGATTGGATTTGACACAAGCCGCAAAGGAGTATACGTAGTTCCTCATTTTTTTTTTTTTTTTCCTTTTCCACTTTTGAGCTACTCTGCTGCTAACTACGTTAATATCTCTAGAAAAATTATATTTTAATCGTTTGAAAAGAATGAATAAAATATAAAATTTACATAAAAAATTAATTCTTTAATAATACACTCTTCTTTTTTTTTTTAAAAATAATTACGCGATATTTACATACTTTATGATTATATATAAAATGATTCTTTTTAATCTACGTAAAACTTGCACATTATAAAATTATATTATTTCTTATTGTTATATCATATTGGATTACAAACACATACAATACTCTCATTCTATTATATAACTGATTATAAAATATTATATTTCTTGTATTGAATGACGTTCCATTAAAAATTTCTGAGTTTAGGTAAAAAAAAATTGATGATATGGTATCTTGAAAATGAGAAATGATATTTGTAGTCGTGAAGTGTATAAGCGTCACGTAGTTTTTTTTTTTAAAAATGAGTAAATACGGGATATATATGAAAAAAATTAATTTTTTGATAATAAACTTTACTCTTTTTCAAAAAGATTACACGACACTTGTACACTCTATGACTATATTTAACATTACTCATCTTCTACCAAGAGATTAAAAGGATTAAAGCTCTTAAATCATAGAATAATGGTAACTTTAAGCAAAATTTAAATCATGGTTTTAAAATTTAATGCATGATGAGGTCCTCAACAACAGGAAACATTTATTATATAAAAACCCACTTGAGTAATCTCAATTCAATGTTATAAGTTCTTTTTAACAAAAAAAAATTATTGAATTGAGATCATTTTTTTTTTTTTTTATGGAAATAGACTCATTTCATTAATGAACCAAAATTATAATTGTGACTTATCAATACATGAAAAATCTAGACTATAAGTTAACTACACATCAGCTTTAGGCTTCCCCACACACAAATTTCTTTGTGACAGACATTATCTTAACTTTTAAACAAACTCTCTCCTAAACAGAGAAAGCACTATGTAAAAATAGAACTTAAAGGCCCCCTTTGTCTTCCTAGGGAGGATGAGTATGGGGCACTGCTATGGACATCAAATCCAATAGCCTATTTCTATTTTATTACTAACTAAAATAACCAAACTACACCTAAACACAATAACAACTACAGGACCACAAGCACTGGTGAGACCCCAGATGTCACACCCACCGCAAGCATCAGCATCTCAAATCCTGAGAGACGAGCACCCAGCTCACGCACAGACCACAACAGCCCGGTCGTATGACCACCGGCATAACATCGCCCACCACTCTCGAACAACTCTTGCCCGAGATTACGTCTGATCCAAAGACTCAACACCTCATTCAGGTCAACAAAAATACAACAAAACAGAAAAATAAAACAACTACAAGACACTATGATGGAAACAATAAACAAAACTGATGAATTGTGCACAATGGGTCGGCAGTGGCACGTGCAGGACAATGTTCACTCTGGGAGGAAAGCCAACGGTCAAACTTGGAAGTCCCGGAGTCAGAGGTTCCACAGAAGCCGAGCGTGACATCGGCATAGGACCCCTCGGTGGCGCGTGATGGCCACGCACCGACAAGATCTGAAATTTCGTCCCACTCGTACAGGCTACGCTCGGCTCTGATGAACGCCGGATTTGGTGGTCTTGAAGATCGGCGGTTGGGCGTCATGTCGGTGTGGCGCGTGTAGAAGGGTGACGGCTGGAGAGACTCAAACGAAGATCCTCCCTTATTTGGCCTGAAAAACACAAAAATAAAACAAAAAAATACTACACGAAAATAAAAAGGACAAGGGGGGAGGAGCCGAAGCTCCCAACCCCTTTCGTTATATTTGGAGTTGGGAGGATTTAGAGAGAAGGGAGAGGGTTTCTTTCTTATGGTTATATTTATCTTTCTAAGTTAGATACCGGCCACATGCTATATGAGAAAACCTCTAGACCGTCCTACTTTACACTGGCTAATAAAATCTCAAACATATACGAGACTAATGCATCTTATAGTGTGATCTAGTTTATTAAATCTTTTCTCTCTCCTCTCCCAGCGCCTCTCTCCCCTGGAATGAATCCATCTCTCTTCTCTTCCATTGAACTTCAAAACAGCAGCTATGCCCCCTTCCACTTTTCTCAAGCTAATCGTTTCTTGATTTGGATCTCTGGTAAACTGGAAAAGATTCATGTTTATTGCTAAACGACTTATAGTATTCTATAGTTTTTTGATTAATCAAATGCAACCAGTTAAATTTTTAATAGAGAAATATCACACATGTAAGTGGCTCAACCGGTAAAGGAAAAAAGGAATACTCAAGATTGAATCAAGAACAGAGAAATATCTTATTAAATACAAAATTTCTCTCTATACAATGCACTCAAAATCTCTCTTGCTTAACCCATTTGAAAAACAAGAAACAAAAAAAAAAAAAGTCTCTGTCTGCATGCCTCTGTGTACCTTTCCCTAATCCTCCTTAAAAAAAATTGGGCTGTGTTTCGATCTACTGAGAGAACTCATGAGCCCAAAAGAAAGTGTCCAACCTCACCTACTTATATCTTTCTCCAATGGAAGAACCACTTTGATGGAAACTTTGGACAGTGCAGCATCAAATGTATGTGTGAAGATAGGAGTATTGAGGGCTTGAGAGAGAGAGAGAAAGAGCAACAATCGAAGGAGAGGGAGGGAGAGAGATGGGTTTTGAATGAGAGAGTATTTCAAAGGAGAAAGAGTTTTTTAGAGAGAGAGAGAGGGACGGGGGAGGGAGAGAGAGGGGGGAAGAAATGATAGAAAATAAAAATATTTAATCAGCTGCATGCGGGTGTATCGTCCATTTTGCTGCAACCCATACATGGTAGCTCCTCATTCACGAGTGTAAAGCGGGTATTACACTCGACCGACTAGTAGCATCTGCGTCTCCCCATGCTAAATTTATCTTTCTAAGTTAGACCATCTAATCCAAACCGAAAATCATTGAATATCTCTTCTCAAAGCTAATATATGATTGATGGAGTTAATGTCGTGTTTTGCCCACCTTTGGGCCAAGTTCTGACAACTCAAGTTTTTGGGAATGGACCTGTAAAAGATGGAAGGTAGTGCAACTTGGAGAGGGCGGCCTTAGGGCCAAGTAACCTCTTATGCTAAAGTCAGTAAATATTCTTGAAAGTTTGTAAATAAGTAAAAGAGTCTATGGATCAGAGAGACTTCTTCGTACTTGGGGTTAGCTATTTATACCGTGGTAAAGGGGTGCAAATCGTCTTTATCTCCACAAAATTCATGCCTACCTTTCTATTTCTTCTGTCAGACCTTCTTTAATGTGGTGTGGCTTTGCGCCGACTCCATAAATGTAGCGTGTAACTCAACAGCGATGTCATTAATGTGGCATGGTTCCTTGACCCCATGTCTGGTCTATACAAGCCATAGATGATCTGATGCCAATGGGTCGAGAGTCCTCCACATTTCCCGCTGAGCTTTGTGCAGGTCTCTAGGTTCTGAAGATGGCCGCAGAATGCCAGGTTGACCTATCTTGTTGACTATACGCCCCTTCCTGGTAGGTGTTTTGTCCCCTATGCGGATTTGGGGGTCCTCGAGTTGGGCATTAGGCCGAAGCCTAGTGGGCTTTAAGCAGTGGGGAAAATCTCCTTACAGTTGCCCCTCCAATTCCTCTTGGACGGGTCCAAAGGAAATTCTTTCTTCATTCTTTAATCTTTTGCTTTGCTAAATCTCCCCGCCTTCTTTGGTGTGTGCTAAGCAACCGTCCATATTACACACATGTGACAATATGGCGTCAGTTACATTTCGCATTGAATGGTGCCCCCTCGATTTTTTTTAGAAAGAGTTAGGGCCACATGTATGCCCCCTCGATTCTACGCCATGACTTCATGCTATGCAGCCATTAATTCTGCATATCATATCAGTAGATATATTTTGCAGCTGCTGCGATAATCGAGAGATTCTAGTACTTTGGGAGGACACATGGTGATATGTGGAGTTATGTCACCTCGGGAGGTCAAATGCCAGCATCGCCTATATAAGGACCCTCATTCAAGTTGGGAAATCCATTATTCTCACTCTTTCATTTCTCCTTCATTATGTGACTTTTGCTCTGCTGCTTGAGTTCTTAGTTCTTTTGTCTTTATTTGCTTTTCTTCCAAATTTTATTTGCATTTCCTTCCATCTTTTGAGGCCTAAAAGAAATCTTCACACCCTGCTGAACGAGTGGGGCCCTCTAACGGTGCTCAGGCATTGCTGGCTGTGGCGGTTCCACCCTAGACGATTTTCCAAAGTTTTCATGGCGATTGGCAGTGACCCCTACCAAACTAGAGGAGTTAAGGGTGACTTACAGGATCCCTTCAAAGGTGGAGCTCGTGGTGCCTTCTCCCACCGACGAAGTGGTGGCTTCCGACGGCTATGGTACCAAGGTGTCGGTGTACCTCGCCATGTTCTTCTTTGTTGGGCTCCCAGACCCTTTGTTCTTGTTCTCGCCCTTTTGCTTATTATGCCTCATTCGTTCTCGCCCTTTTGCTCAGGGGCTCGACATCGAAGCCATTCTCCACAACCGACGAGTGGTTTCGGCCATCTTCTGGGCGATCGTCATTATCATACGACTCAAGTAGTTGCCTCATTACATCCCTGTTGATGTTTCGAGGTAACCTCGGGCGTTATCGACACGTCATAGTGGTCAAGATCTCTGCTTGTTGCTCGCATAGAAGTATAATTTGATCAAGCTTGGTTGTAGTGGTGAATGACCTTCGTTCGGTAAGCGGTTCTCAATGTAGAAATCAACTCTTAGATGTTTCGATTCTTGGCGGTATCCTCGTCGTTGTTGGAGGTTTTCTACTTATCTTGTTTCAGACGGGTCTGAGAATAATGTGGTCTTCTGGTCCTCTTGGATTATCCCTAGCTGTTTTAGGGCCTAGGTCTACGATCGGGCACTCTAACTTGTTTTTTGTAGATATAGTCTCAAGTTGTAATTTGTTCCTTGTAGCTCTGTGGTTTTATGATGCAATTGGTTTCTTATGACTTTGCGGCTTTATGACGTAACTTGTTCCTTGTAGCTTTCAGCGATTAATAAAATTATCTTTTGTTGATTATACCCGGCTATGCTTTCTCAACATTCTTTCCTTTGTTCTTCTTTTCTTATTTCTCTCTCTCTCTCTTTGAGGGCCAGCCGGGGCAGAGCTCGGTCGAAGGGTTTGCCGCATAGCGCCTCTTGTGATCCACCCTACCAGTGCTTGGTCAACAGTTGGCGACCCTACTTGCTAGCGGTCTTCTGACTCATGCTCTCTTTGTTGGCCCTTACTATTCATCCATCTTTCCAATCTTTTACGACTTTGCTTGAGGTGCAAGTGCCTTCCATATCTCCCTTGTCTTAACCTCGCTCTTCGAGTAGCCGTGAGGCTAACCCCGCCTTTTACCGTGGGGAGTTAAGACGGCTTTAAGCCCAGCTTATCTCCTCGGCCCACGGGGAGGTAAAATAGTCTAGGTGGTTTGAAACTTCACCTGTCTTCCTCCATTAGCGTGGATTTTCCCTTCAGGCCGTCGTGAGGCTGATCATGCCATCCCCCACGGGGAGTCAAGTCGGCCTTAGGCCCGACTTGCCTCTTTAGTCCGCAAGGAGGTAGGCCAGTCCGGGCAGCTTGCAACTTTTCCTGTCTTCCTCCATTAGCGTAGTTGTGTCCATCCCATTTGGAAAGTGAGAATATTATTATTACTTTGCTTTTCGTCACATAAGTCAATGTCGAAAACCTATGTTATCTGGTCTATGCCACATGGTTCCCGTTGCAGATGTCCGTCTTGATTGTCCTGTATTGCCGCCATTCATGTTGATGATGTGCACGTCTTCCACTCCGTCGTTCGGGCAATCCGTGGACTTGGCCTGCTCTCCGCCTGGGAGAGGTAGGAATGTCTCACGCCAAACCGCCTATTTCTCTCCCGGGAAGGTAATTCGAACAGCAATGTGGTCGGTCCACTCTTTCACCATGGTGGGGGTCGGGGTAGTCTCAGGGCTGAACTCGCTCTCCATTGCGGGAGAGATAAAGCAGCATTTAGGCCTACATTCTCCTATGATATCGCATAAGGAGGTAAGTCATTTGGAAAATTTGTTACTGGATCCGCTCTGACCTGTTGACACCATAGGAAAGGGTAATTTTGGGTCAGGCTAGCGTTGATCCCACACTTCATCATAGTCGAGGTCGGGGTTAGTTATTCGAGTCAGCCTGGCATTGATCCTGCTCTCCACTGTGGGAGAGATAAGGCAACATTTCCCTATGGTACCTCGTAGGGAGGAGAATTGTTCAAGCAGTTTTGTTAGTGAACCCGCTCCTACCCATTGACACTCACGAGGAAGGTAAAACCTTTTTCCTTCGGGTAGTTAAGGACTATCCCGCACTCTGTCGCAGGAAGGATAAGGCAATAATTAGCCCATGGATAAGTTATTTGGGCTGTCTTAGGGCTGGTCCCGCTCTCCCAGGCAAGGAAGCTAAGCCATCTGCTCACCTATCATCCTTCGTGGGGAGGTAAGTTGTTCGGGCAGTTTTTTCTGTTCCCGATCTCACCCGTTGACATCACAGGAAAGGGTAAATTTGGGTCAGTCTGGTGCTAATCACATATTTCACTATAGCGAGGTCGGGATAAGTTAGTCGGGTAGCCACAAAGTTGATCCCGCTCCCACCACGGGAGGGATAAGGTGACCTTTTAAACCTACTTTTCCCTATGGTACCCCACAGGGAGGTAAGTCGGTCGAGCATTTTTGTTACTAAACCTGCTCCCACCCGTTGAAACTCACAAGGAAGATGAACCTTTGTCTTTGACTGGTCAAGGACCAACCTGCGCTCCTCGGCGAGAGGGACAAGGGAACCTTTTAAACCTACCTCTCCCTTTTCACCCCCCGAGGGGAGGTAAGTTGCTGATAGCATTCCCCTTTAGCGAGTTGATTTCATTGGCAGAGATTGTTGATTCGTTTGGAGTAATGTTCGATTGACGGGTTGTGTTATATCCCTGAAATTAGCCATTGAAACAAGAAGACTTTTTCTATTAGGGCCCGCAACTGGTGCATGATTACATACAAGATTATAATAATGAATTGGCTTAGCAATAATATTTCTGTAGATGCTCAGCATTCCACAGGTGCGGCAGCTCATTTCCTTAGGAGTCTCTAAGGCTGTAGGATCCCAGAAGATTCATGGCGATGACCACATAAGGGCCCTCCCACTAGGGGCCTAGCTTTCCCTCATCCCACTTTGTAGTTCCTGTTTCTTTGAGTACAAGATCTTTGACTCTGAATGTTCTCGGTTGCACGCGCTTGTTAAAGCACCTCTCGGCCCTTCTTTTGTTGGGTCTTTATCTTGGCTTCTAATCAGACTTCTTCTAACAGGTCTAGTTGCTCTTCTAGTTGTCTATCATTAAACACTTGCTCGAAGTGTTGAACTCTGTATGTGGGGATTCCGGTCTCTACTAGCGGCATCACCTCGTGACCGTACGTGAGGGTGAAAGGGGTTTTTCCGGTTGGTGTTTTCACCGTGACCTTATAAGCCCACAGCACGACGGGGAGCTCTTCTGCCCACGCTCCATTTATGTCGTCGAGTCACTTCTTGAGCATTCTCATCAGCATCTTGTTGGTCACTTCGATTTGCCCATTGGACAGAGGATGTCTCGGGAACGAGTATCGGAACTTGACCCCCAACTCTCGGCACCAATTATGATAAGTGGTCGGAATCGAATTGCCTTCCGTTATCTGAGATGATGGTGCATAAGACACCAAATCGACAAACTACTGTCTTCCATAGGAACCCTGTGATATTACTCGTCGTGATAGTGGCTAGGGCCTCAGTTTTGACCCACTTGGTGAAGTAGTCCACAATCACCACAACAAATTTGACTCCTCCTCCAGAGGGAGTGGTCTGACCAAGTCGATTCCCCACTAGGCTAAAGGTCAAGGCAACGTAATTGACGTCTGTTCCTCTGGCGAACAATGGGGCATAGTCCTTGGCAGTACCAACACTTCCGCGTGTAGTCCTTGGCATCTCGCAAGGCTTGAGGCCAGTAGTAGCCTGCTCTCATCACCTTTTTGGCTAATGCTTGTCCTCTCAAATGATTTTTGCTAACTCCCTCATGTATTTTTGCTAACACGTACTGCAATTCTTCTAGGTAGATACACCTTAAAAGAGGCACCGAATGACCCTGCCGATATAGGACTTCCTCGATCATAGGATAGCATGCCGCTCTATTTCTGATCTTCCTCGCCTCCTGTCATTCCTTAGGTACCTCGTTGGTTTCCAAGTATCTGATTATGTCCCCCGCCCAATCTACGGATTCGGACCATACTTCCATCACCCCAATTCGCACAGCAAGTGCTTTCACCGTTCGGGTCACTGTATTTTCTGGCAGGGAAAGTCCTCCTGTCTGGACACGACATGAGCCAACTTGCCTGCATTCTGATTTTCTATTCTTGGCACTTGCTAAATTTGGAAGTATTTGAAGTGGGGGCATTCAGCCTTTATCAATGCAAGATATTTCTTCAACTTCTCGCTCTTTACAGCAAACTCTGCTCGCACTTGATTCACCACTACTTGAAAATCGACCCATACTTCGATCTCGGTGGCACCTAGAGCTCTGGCCACCTGTAATCCTGAAAGCAACGCTTCGTACTCTGCATCGTTATTTGTTGTTTTGAACGCCAATTTAATTAAGTAATTGTGCTCTTCTCCCTCGGATGCCACAATATGCACTCCCATTCCCCCTCCAACCCAACAAGACGAGCAGTCAACAAATACTTGACAGGGCTTTACAGGACGTGCATCAGCGTTCTTTGCCGGGAAGTTGGTGAATTCAGCGACAAAGTTCGCTAACACTTGCCCCTTTATGGTGTTTCATGGTGCGTAGTCAATGTTGAACTCACTTAGCTCCACTGCCCAGTTCATAAGCCAGCCTGAGGCGTCTGGTTGTTGTAATAATATTTTTAGATAGGGCTCCGTGAGGACCCGTAGTGGATGAGCCTGAAAGTACGGGCACAGCTTGCTCATAGTTACTACTAGCGCAAAGGTTAACTACTCTATGCTCTAGCCTCAGCCCCTCGATACGCCCGGCTGGTGTAGTAAATCGGCTTTTGGACTCCCTCATCTTTGCGTACCAACGCTAAGCAAGCTGCCTGAGGGGAGACCGCTAAGTACAAGGTCAACGTTTCTCCGCACTGGGATTGGCTGAGGAGTGGCGGGCTATGAGGTATTTCTTAAGGGCTTTGAACGCCTGGTGGGACTCGCCGTCTCACGCCTTCACTTTTCACAAGACTTTGAAGAAAGGTAGGCATTTGTTAGTTGATCTCGAGACGAACCTGTTGAGGATGGATATTCGCTCAGCTAACATTTGTACTTCGTTTATGCTTCAAGGCGAGGCCATGCTGAGGATGGCCTCCACCTTCTTAGGATTGGCCCCGATACCGCGCTCAGACACCATGAACCCCAAGAACTTCCTCGACCCATCACCAAAAGAGCATTTTGCCTGATTCAACTTCATTTGGTATTGTCATAGTATCGCAAAAGCCATCCTTAAGTCGTCCAAGTGTTGTTCTAAGGTTCTACTTTTGACCAACAGGTGTCCACATAGACCTCCATATTTTTTCCTATCTGGCCTTTGAACATACAGTTAACCAGTCGCTGGTAGGTGGCCCTAACATTCTGAAGCCCTAAGAGCATTGTCATATAACAATACAAGCCTCGCTCAGTGATGAACGGAGTTTTCTCTTCATCTTCAGGTTCATAAGGATTTGATTATACCTAGAGTAGGCATCCATGAAGCTAAGCATGCGATGACCTGGGAAGCTGTCTTTCGGGCAGGCTTTGTTGAGGTCAGTGAAGTCAACGCACATTTTCCATTTGCCGCTCGGCTTCTTTACGAGCACTACATTAGACAGACACTCTGGGTAGTGAGCTTCTCGAATGAATCTCATACTTAGCAGTCAATCCACCTCCTCGTCTATGGTGGCATTCTTTTCTGCATTGACGTTTCGACACTTCTACCTCACTCTTTTAGCTTTTAGGTCTGCACTTAGATTGTGTTGTATAATTTTGGGTGCTATTCCAAACACATCCATGTGCTCAGCGAGAAGTTGCTGCATGGCGCTTCAAGCTTCAGACGTCATCTCGCTGCTAATTGTCACCTTGGCTTCTGGCTGATATTGGAGAAGAGTAACAAGCTCCAGTGGTCTGATTAGTTCCACCTTCAGGAGTTCCTACTCATCTCGAACACTTTTGACCTCTGCCCGATCTGGAGCTGGCGGCAAGGTGCTGGCATTCTCTGTTGGATGTATCGCTTCACTAGCGCGTGTATGGCTTCCTCCATTGCGTCCTTCTTACTCCCTTGTACTTGGTTCTCTGTCTGGTTTACTTCCATGCCTCTGGTAGTCTCGACAAGCTTCTGAGTTTCCTGGAACGGATTATCTCAGGCGCGCAAAGAACATGCAAGATCTATAACGATCTCACAAACCACGCTATTGTTAACGTCGTGTTTCGCACACCTTTGGGCCAAGTTCCGACAACTCAGGTCTTCAGGAATGGACCTACAAAAGATGGAGGGTAGTGCAACTTGGAGAGGGTGGCCTTGGCCCCAGGTAACCTCCAATACTAAAGTCAGGAAATATTCTTAAAAGTTTGTAAATAAGTAAAAGAGTTTAGGGATCAGAGAGACTTCTTCGTACCTAGAGCTGGCTATTTATAATGTGGTAGAGGGGGTGCAAATCATCTTTATCTCCACAAAGTTTGTGCCTTCCTTTCTGTGTCTACAGTCAGACCTTCTTTAATGCGGTGTGGCTCTGCATCAGCTCTATAAATGTGGCGTGTAACTGAGCAGCGGTGCCATTAATGTGGCGTGGTTCCCTGACCCCACATCTGGTTTATACGAGCCGTAGATGATCTGATGCAAATGGATCGAGGGTCCTTTGCATTTTCGTTGCGCTTAGTGCAGGTTTTTGGGTTCTGAAGGTGGCCGCAGAATGCCAGGCTGACCTATCTTGTCGACTATACAGCGTCCCTTCCTGGTAGATGTTTCGTCCCCTAAGTGAATTTGGGGGTCCTCGGGCCCGTTATTGGGCTGAAGCCCAATGGGCTTTAAGCAATGGGGAAAATCCCCTTAATGATGGCATAAGATTTCGATCTTTTAGAATTTTAGAGTGTGTGATATATAAACATGTACGTATTAAAGTGAGTTTCATAATATTTATTGAGCTAATTTTAATGTTGTCCAAATAACTCACTCTGTCAGCTATTAATGTTGTGGAGTCTAATTTATGTGTTTGTATCTCTTACACTTTATATCCCAAAATTCAATAAAAAAAATTGTAAACTATCTCTATCCAAGATCCTTTCATTGGAGTTTATTTTTCTTTAAAATAAATAAAGACTAATAAAGTTTTAATTAAAGTGAATTGATTGCTTTAATTAGAAGTGAGCTGTATGGTGATTAACTCATGTCCAAAAGAAAAAGAAAAAAGAACTGAAAATAAGAAAGAAGCAAAAGACAAAATAAAGGAACAGTTAATTACTCTATAGCTACTTCTCAACTCCCACGTAGCTAAAAACAGAACAAAAAAAAAAACAACTCCCACACAACTTACATTACAGCGGCTAATAAATTCTAATAATTGTTAGGTCTACATTTATATATATATATATTATCATATATATATATTATCGTATGGAAAGTAGAAATAAAAGTTAATAAATCCAAATTGTTCCAACAAGTGGTTGGCAAATTTAGGAGAGATGTATTATAAGTACAATGATTTCTCTGCAAAAACGAACACGAGTATTCAAGAATCAAAATGCATGTGATTACCCCCATATGGCCACATTAATTCTAACTTGGACTGCCTACAAATTGGCACGTTTCTATTTTTTCCACCAAGTAAATTTATAAAACTAAATGAATGATATGAGATCTGGATTTAGGATATTCATCACTACGATTATTTATAAGGCCCTAACACCTATGAGGAGGCACCCATGCATTATATATAAGTTAGGCTTACATATATATCTTTGAACTTTTAAGGTACCGTTTGGATAGTAAGTTGAGATAAGTTGAGTTGAATTGAGATGAAATTTGAATAAAATATTGTTAAAAAATTATTTTTTAATATTATTATTATTTTGAAATTTAAAAAATATTGAATTTTTTATTATATTTTATGTGAGAATTTGAAAAAGTTGTAATGATGAAATGAGATGAGATGAAGTATTTTTTGTATCCTTAGGCCCCTTTTGGTTGTTAAACTCATCTGAGTTCAACTCAGTTCAGTCTAATTTTAAACTAAATCTAACATCCAAATACCAAACTCTTAAATTACTAAACTTATTTCAACTTAAAACATTTTTACACGTGAGACCCACAATCTTTTTCAATTTTTCATAAATATATCTAAACTCATCTTAACATCCAAATACATTTTGTTAGGTTTGGAGAGTGAGATGAGAATTTTTAGTTTTAAATGAAAGTTTAAAATATTATATTTTAATATTATTATTATTTTGGGATTTAAAAAAGTTAAATTAGAATTTGTAAAAGTTGAATTGTTTATTATATTTTGTATGAAAATTTGAAAAAATTATAATGATGAGATCAAATGAGATGAGATAAAAATTTTGTGTTTTAACTTTGTTACCAAACCTAACCTTAAACTCATCTTAGGTGAACCCTACAAAATTCATTCTACCATCTCAACTTATTACTATTCATAAAAAAACTCAATTCAACATCCAAATGCGGCCTAATTAAGGACATGCTTGGCTTTACAATTAAGCAAATTAATTGCTGATATTTAATGAGTAGAAACATGTTTTGTTCTCTAATCTCAATTAGATTGATTTTTTTTTCCAATTTTAGTAAATGAGCAGGGATACATATACAAGTTTTTTACAACTTATTTTATAAAAATGTTCTCAATTTAAACTTAATTGTAAGAAAATATTAGGTATTTTTATAATTTTTTTTATTTTAAAAATACTACAACCAAAAGAGATCCCACAAAAATACTAAACTCACCAACTGACATAATCTTATATAATACATTAAATTTACTTTAGAATAAAAATAACTTTACAATCTAAATACCACATCAAACTACGTCAATTTATAAATTTACAAAATTTCTTTGTAGCTAACATATTTTTTTTAACTTCTCCAACAATTTAAGTGCACACACGTCGGCTTCTCATTAAACCAATGTCTCACAATTAAAGTCACAGCTCAAAATTGCCAAAATCCAGCCAAAAGAAAACGTTGCCTTCAATCATACTTCCAAGCAAACTTCATTCAAGTATACTCCAAGAAAATATATATATACCAAAGCACTTAAATGAAATTAATAAAGCAGTAACTTGGGAAGGTTAGGAAGCATGCAAAAGCAGGTGGAAGAGTTCTTCATTCAATTCTGTGAAAACATACAGCTTGCCTTTTTGGTGATGACTGGCTGGGGATATAGCACGTACAAACCTCTACATTATTGTACTCTTCTTCTTTTAATACATTTCAATTTTCAACCTACGTAGCTAGCTACCTACCTACCTACCAACAAAGTTTTGGAACAATATTAAAAAATAATTATTCATTATATAAGTGAGAATTAATAAATAATCAGCTCGTATCAAAAGAGGTTGAAAAGATAATAATTAAAAAAAATTAAATTATGAGTAATGTTTCATTGAACCGCAAGAGCATGTCCATGAAAGTACACCAGCTAGTTTCAAATACAAAGAGAATAAGTACTTGATCATGTTAAAATTTAAATAATTGATGACAATCACTGCATGAAAATTTGTGCAATACCCATAATTGATCCTGAATTAAGTTCAGAAATTTATTCAGCTTACTGTAGCATATAATATAATTGTAAATGTCTTTTTTTTCTGTAAATTAAGTAGATTGATATTTTTATATATCATATTTAACCGTATTAATTTGTGAGTATTATTTATATAATTTTTTTTTATATAAATTCAACACTCACCTTCTTGTATAAGCCATGAAGGTGAGGTTTTTTCTTCTTTTTTTTCTTTTCTTTTTTAAGGGTGTTCTTCAGCTTTTATATGCTAGTGACCAGATTTGGATTGAGCCACCATGCAGAAGGGGCCGGAGACAGAAGGGTAGAAATTCAATTCAATGAAGTCTTTATCCCTCAATAATTATGGTCCATAGGATTTAGTTCAGGATAATGATACTCTTACATTTTTTTTTTATTATCTCAATTATTTTTTTTTTCTATTTGAATATAAATAATAAAAAAAAAATCTAGGATGTAGCTTTCTTGTATAATCTAAAAGAAAATAACTTCAATCAATTAACGTAATCGAGTAAATTAATTTAAAATAAATCCAATTTTATAAAAAAATGATTCAAAGAGTAAAAGAAATTCAATTTTTATAAAATTGAATTTATTTTTAATTAAATTACATGATTACGTTAGCTAATTAAATTTATTTTTTTCTAAATTATGCAAGAATTTTTTAGATTTTTAATCCAAATTCAAAGAGCAAAATGAAAAAAAAAAAAAAAAAAAACCAACAATTAAGTAGTAATTAAACAGTAGTAAAGGAGGTGTGAGATGTCATTACCTTAACCATATCTAAAACTACATCCTCGACCGTCTCCCTCAAGAATTTATTTTTAGGGAAATTTACAATAAAATGGGTACAAGTTAACATCACAAACGTCACAACCAATTAAATTACGATTTGTGACAAATAATCTCGAATTAAATCTGCGAGCTGTGCGCGCCTTTGAATCACGATCTCGGGACATGGATCATTCAATAATTTAGTTTGAAGGCCTTCATTATCCTAATTTATAGAAAAATAATTATATAATCATCCACTTTAAAAAAAAAAAAAAAAAAAAAAGAGCTTGGGAAACAATTGATGGTCTTGAGAGACACGACCGTACGTACGTAATCAACTTCCATGACTGGCCATTGACGAGCATATATGGGTGGCAAACTCCAAGCTGGTGGGCACCTATATTTTCAATAAAAATAAAAAAATAAAAAAAGAAGAGAATTATGTTATTTTAATTTTTTATCTCTAGTTTAATATTATAAACTGATTGAGTGAATATATCTCGTAATAAAAAGTTGATTGTGGAACAAGCGACTGTTACAAATCATAACTTAAAAGATGTGATATCTCGTAGAGAATTTTTGTTTTCTTTCTAATTATTTAACCATCTTTTTAATGTTTTTTTTAATATAATATTCAAATAATCTGTCATGCACGAAGTTGGACCCATGGGATTTGATCCTTCTTTGTCCAGTACTACTTAATTAAACCAGTTTATAACTTACACTAATTCCATTTCATTAGAACAATATATATAATAAAATAAAATGAAATAAACAAAAACAACATGCAGCAATATGATTCCATCGATCCAGTGTTTTGCTTTCTAAGCAACGTTTTCAATTATGTTACACAGGTACGTAATTTATAGGTGCAGAAATCGATCCCACCCATTTGACAGTGATGCATGTCTAAAGACCCTCCTTACAAGCAGCAGCTAGCCCCCCACCCCCGGCCCCTTTAAAGGTCTTTGGGGGGCTCTGATCTTCCATCTTTGCAAAACTTTTGATCGCGCGGACTCCATTAATATGCAGGAACAAGCTGTTGTAATAATAGTTGGAGCCGGCCCTTCTGGGCTTGCCACTGCTGCCTGTCTAACCACGCTGTCCATCCCATACCTATTACTCGAGAGAGAAGACTGTTTTGCATCTCTATGGCAGAAGTATTCCTACGACCGTCTCCATCTCCACCTCAGAAAGCAATTCTGCCAACTCCCTCACATGTCATTCCCTGCCTCTTTTCCTACATACGTCCCCAAAACAATGTTCGTGCAATACTTAGATGACTATGTTTCCCGTTTCAAGATCAATCCCTTGTACCAAAGAAACGTGGTGTCTGCAGAGTACGATGATATTTCCAAGAGATGGCGTGTGAAGGCTAGGAATATTAATATTAAGGCATCATCATGTTCTGGTGATGATGATCGGGTCGAGGAATATACAGCAAGGTTTTTAGTGGTGGCCACTGGGGAAGCAACCGACCCTTATACTCCCGATCAGATCGAGGGATTAGACACATTCACTGGGGAAGTTCTTCATTCTACTCAGTTCAAATCTGGGAAGGACTTCCAAAACAAGAATGTTTTGGTTGTTGGGTCTGGGAATTCGGGCATGGAAATTGCAGTAGACTTGGTAAATCACGGTGCCAAAACCTCCATTGTTGTCCGAAGCCCGGTACGGACACATATATATCCATTCATCTGTTTCTAACTTAGCTATATATAGTTTTTTGATCATTTTCCTTTTTTATTATATAACATGTTAGATATACCAGTCATGTTTTGGATTATATATAATACACGTATTACGTACAGGTTCATTTCCTGTCAAGGGAGATGGTGTTCTTGGCCTTGGTTTTGTTGAAGCATTTTGAGGTTGGCTTGGTGGATTCCATGATGGTCATGCTGAGCAAGCTGGTTTATGGGGACTTGAGCAAATACGGAATAAGGAGGCCTGAAGAGGGTCCTTTCTATATGAAGGCTAAGTACGGCAAGTATCCAGCAATCGACGTTGGTGCCTACAAAAAGATAAAGTCCGGAGAAATTCAGGTAAGATTACTGATCAGTATAGCTACTAATTTAATTCATAGAATGGTCCAAGCTATTTATTAGTAAGGTCAGACAAATAATAATGGCTTCTCCGTCAAGTTTGGTGTGTGTCTTTTCTTCTTTTTTAATTTCCCAAGTTGGTGATGGAAATAAAAAGGATTTTTCTTTCCTTCATTCTCCTTTCTTTCCCCCCTTTTTCATGGGAAACCCACGTTCTTGTCTATAGTAAAAAGCACACAGGTGGTTGAGATTTTTGTGATGTTTGTCTTTTAGACGGTGAAGTTTATGAAACAAATAGTCACCCTTTTTGTTTTTTGACAAGCAAATCTATCACCAGTTGCCCCCACTCAATCGATACAATCTACAGTTCTGACTCTGTTCTAACAGCACTATATTATTGATTATATTTTGGTTTTTGTCTGTATTTTCAGGTATTAACAGCAGAAATAACGAGCATTAGTGGGAACAATATACAATTCAAGAACGGCAGCTCGCATCCATTTGACACAATAGTTTTTTGCACTGGGTTCAAGAGATCAACAAACTCGTGGCTCAAGGTAAATGTATCAAAGAATGTTAGCAGGAAGGGGGGGAAGGAGTTGTCTAATTATTTAAAGATTGTTAAAAGTGCAAGAAAAATCAAGCTTTATATCCCCCATTTGACTGCTTAGTTTATTGTTTTGAGCAGGGGGATGATTATCTTTTGAGCGAGGAAGGAATTCCGAAGCCTAGGTACCCTAACCATTGGAAGGGCAAGAACTGCTTGTACTGCGTTGGACTATCAAGAACAGGGTTATATGGAGCTAGTGCTGATGCACAGAACATTGCTAATGATATCAAGAAACTTCTGTAGAGTTCTGCACTTGGTTCTGAAATGGTGTTTTTGGATATTTGGCATTAATATAAGATTATTTATTTTCTTTTTTTTTTTTTTTTTGAAACTTTTGAGCTGTGACACAGAATGTGTCAGTTTTGGAACTTGGTTATCGTATGATATAGTTTGTCGCTTTCAATGACTGCTTAGGTTCCTGGCTCAGAAACATCTGTGAAAAGTGGCTGTGTCGTCAAGCCAAGTTACCATGACAATCCATGAGTATTCAAATTTGAAATGATAATCCCTTCTTTCACCCTTTTAGGGTACATTTCCATTTCCCTTCTGTGGTAAGGGAGATACAGACGCACGCTTGTGGTAGCCGGAGACCAATCTTTAACGAGCAATCATTGCAACAAATCCATCTTTTGATGCATAATAATGTTAAGCCTTGTGCAAGTCACTGCAGAACAGGACCGATATTTTAGCAAAAGAGGCATGAAAACTTACTCGTAATGCCTTATTTAACAATGTCATTATTGAAATCATTACATCACTGCTTTCAGAGCCAATGGAAATAACTTCTACATAAATCATGCTCTACCTAATTGAAATAATAGAGCTAAAAAATCGTTACAATCAAAACTCATCCCAAACCCCCCCAACCCCCCCACGCGGGGAAAGGAAAAAAAAAAAGAACTGTCGAGAACAAAAGACAAGAAATACCTCAAAATGTTACAGCAGGAAAAATGAGCACATCCTCGGAGTAACCAATTTGTTGGTCTACGCTTCCCAAGTTTGGCTGCTACGAGAAAATTGAGATCGACCTCTCAACATAAGGTAATTATGTCCAGAGGAGTCCATCTATGCCAATTTCCAAATTTGAAACCGGACTCTCGCCAAAATCTTGATCTATTGCTTGGTTGTCCCCCCCTAAATCTAAATATGGCTCCAACAGATCAGAAGATCTTTCTGAGGGAATTCCATAATCTTTGAGAATGCAGGATGAAGCAGCTACTGCTGCTTCCCTCTCCAAAACAGCAATGTAGTTGTCTTCAAATTCAAAAACTAAATATTGATCCTCGCACGCTGATGAAGGGCACAGACATAAAAATATTAGATTACGACAAGAATGACACAAAACAGATGAGGGCTGTTTGCACTCACAATCGACAAGGTGTGCAAAGTGATGGATGTTCTTTATTCGAGTTCCATTGAATTTCAAAACCTGCAATTATTTTTGCCTGAGAATATGTGTGGAAGTGGGAGTGCATGTCAAAGTTATAAGAAGTAATAGATAACTTACTTGCAGATTGCCCATATCCTCATATCCAATGTTCGCTTCATTTGCTAAGACCTAGGAATGTAAAAGAAGATGAGCAAAACTGTTGAACAGAGTTTCATCTCTGACAAGCTAAGTGATGTAGCTTGTAATCAACAGGGGTAATAAGGGGCTGAAAAGGATGTAGGGGTTAACTCAGGCTGGATGTGGAGGTTGTTGGTTTATCACATTGGGTTAGAGTCAAATCTCAGCATGCCCCTCACCCTTGGGTTAAAGGGCACTCCCATCCATAGTGATAAAATATTACAAGAACAGTGATTCAATTCAATGAAATATGATTCTTCACAAATGAAATTAAGATATAATCAGGAAATATATAACCTCTGCCAGTTCTTACGCATATAAAAAAAAATGCAGAAGACAAATAGCATTCAGTTATACATGTAGGACATGATTTAAGTGCTAACCTGTGATAAGATCACAATCTGTTCCCCTTTGAACCTTGCCAACGAATAACGTGCCTTTACCAGTAGTTTCAACTAACCAGAGGAAATACCAAGCAAACTTAAAAACAAAAACCACGCATGTTTGTAATAAAATATTACTTTGTAGAACAATTTTAGTTAAAGGTGTCTTTTATAATTCGCAACTCACCCCTATAGAGTCTTCACACTCTTCGCTGTCAAAAAAATAAAATACATCAAGAGATAGTTAGTCGTTAGAATCAGTTGATATAGAAAGGGTTCTTGTAACTTGCAGAGTGCCAGGAACTTGAGGGGAAAAAAAGGACAAACATACTCTATCAGTGGTTCCGAGAGTGGGGTAAACACCAAACCAGCAATTATTATATAAGAAGGTTGATCTCCATCAATATGATAGGGAACCTTTACGTGAGGAAATAAGTAACCACATTAGTTAGCATCAGGACATGAAAACAGAAGTGACATAAATGCATTCAATCAATAAATACATATCAATATGATAATAGCATACCAAATGCACTCGTGGATTCAAAACTGCTTGAACTTTCATGGGCTTTCCTGCTCTAATTATACCAAGTTCTGCTACATCACCAGCGAATCTGTAATAGATAATTATCATTAAGGACAAACATCATCATGGCTGCCGAATTACAGGGGTGGGAAAAAACTGCAAAAAAGAATGAGGATGGATGTCCTGGGCATGATGTGATGAGAAAAGAACAACTGGACTGAGTTAAATAATTCCTCGGCAGAGAATTAGGGCCTTTACTTTTGACTGATTAGGTAGCGAAATGCAATGCGTTCATTTGATCGGAATGGCACTGTTCCTTCACATCCTACACGAACATCATCAAAGCTTACAATGACATCCCCCTGGAAAAGTGCAAGAACATTTAAAGTCCCTAACATATGAAGTATTGAGCATTGTTTGGTACACAATAAAAAGAAAAGTGCCCAAATATAGTAAATTAGAACTTTCTTCTATTCAGTGAGAAAGGTTTCTCTGTTGGACAAGAAAAATCTGAAGAATTACAGAATGTTCAATTGAATCACGTGTAAAAACAAGGATAATGCAGGTAGGATCCATACTTGATATGGATATATGAGTTGGATTATAAAGTTTCAGTCCAATATGGAACCAAATATAATAGCTTCTTCATTATAGCATATTATTTACATTGACTTTTCTCATTTTATAGCAGCTTTTGACTTTGCATAAAACAGCTCTCAAAGAATTCATAAATATAACATGAATATTTCAGAATGTAAAAATGCAACACAAGTGCATCAAGTTCTGGAAGCTGCAAAATGGAAATCATACCTCCTTTAAGACCCTATTTGCATCAGTAGTGGGTTCAACTCTCCGTACCAGTACACCCTGCGGATGCCAGATATAACAAAACATGTGATAAACCTAAACTACTCAGCAGATATTTCGCTGCCAAGTTCGAATGCAGACAAGGATAAAATGTTCTGTTTGTGGAATCCACAGCAGTTCATATCTTTGCAAACATTTATAGAAATTTATATTACTTTACTCATTCTAGAAAATCTTCTGAACAAAGGTAAAGAAACATACCTCATTAGACTGTACTTTTAAGCACGCACGTAGGGCAGGATTCTCTAACTTCTGCAACAACACGCCAAGGCTAGGGAAACCTGGAAGTTAACATTTTATGTAGTCTTTAGTCATTTTCATGACAAATGATATGATTGAGCTTAATTACTTGGTCTGAGTAAAAATAGCCACCACTAAGTGATAATATTTTTCTCAAAACAGTAGGAGGAAATCAAAATAATGAAAGGAAGCACTATGTGTGGCAAATAGATTTTTACGCTACTAAGATCTCTTATGTCCGTATCTCTTCTTTCCTATAAGCTATTACTTCCATAAGTTAGTTATATTTATTTTGGCTTCTAACTCTAAATCAAGAGTTTGTGTGTAAACACAGTAAGCACAAAGATCCACAGACATCTGTGTAAGCATATAACCTCTGAGAAAAATACTTAAATGAAGAAACATCTTTACCGGAAAATGACAAAAAAGAGAGAAAACACTAGCAAGCAAAACAAAAGATACCATTACAGGGTAGGGGAAATTAAACCTGACCCGCTGTATTTGGCTTGAGTTCGAATTGCCAACCAGTGGATTAAAAAGTTACACTTTACCCACCTGAAGTCTAGTTGTTTTTTTATCGATAAACAAAATTTTATTGAGATTAAAGTAGCCATAGGCCGGAGTATATGGGACATATACAAGAGCATTGCCTATATATGTGAGTTTAGTGATACAAGTCATGAAAAGACATTCCATTAAAGTCAATTACAATCGACCAATGGAGTAAGGAATTGAAAAATAAACTTCTAAGCGCTTTCATTGACCACTCTCGATCTTCAAAGCTTCTTGCATTCCTCTCCCTCCAAATACACCACCACAGACAAATTGGGACCATCTTCCACACTTTTACAATCTGAGGGTTACTTGGATGCCTCGCCAAGAACCTAGGAGATCGATTACCCTTTTTGGCATCACCCAAGCTAACCCCACCCGAGCAAAGAAATCATTCCACAAGGTCGTAGCAATCTCACAATGAATTAATAGATGATCTATGGATTCTTCACTCTATTTGCACATACAACACCAATCTATAACAATGATGTGGCGTTTTCGTAGATTGTCTGTTGTGAGGATCTTCCCTAATGAGCCTGTCCACACAAAGAAATTTGCCTTCATGGGTGCTTTGGTCTTCCAAATACTCTTCCATGGGAATGGCGTTGTATTATGCATGATCATGGCATGATAGTAGGAGCAAATGGTGAACTTCCCTTTCTCAGAAGGGCGCCAAAAGATCTTGCCTTCAGCTCCCCTCATTATACTGGTAGAGTACACTAGATCATAGAACTCCGAGAAAACGTCAACTTCCCAATCTTGAGCGTCTCTAAAGAATGTAACATTCCATTGGGGAGTACCATTAGAAATGGTTAAGAGGTCTGCCATTGAGGCTTCTTTCATTCTTGCTAAGCCATAGAATTTTGGGTAAGCTTCCTTGAGTGTTGCATCACTACACCATACATTGTGCCAAAATTTGATTTTGGACTCATCACCTATCAATACAGATATTTCTTGAATGTGTCCCATCCTTTTCTGTTTCCATAAACTAACCCCATATGTTCTATTTAGCTCATTTGAACACCATCCTCCCCATGGTTCACCATACTTCGATTCTAAGACGACTCTCCATAATGCTCCTCGTTCATTGTGGTATCTCCAAAGCCATTTTTGCCAAGCAAGGCTTTGCTAAAATATAGCAAGTGCCGGATTCCCAATCCTCCTTCCAGGATAGGCTAGCACACTGTGGCCCATTTTACCATGTAGAATTTAAATTCCTCATTCATCCCCCCCTCCCACAAGAAATCCCGTTGAAGTAGGGGTGGGCAGCGAGTACCCGCCCCCGCATGGGCGGGCGGGCTACCCCGCACCGCCCATGCAGGGGCGGTGGGCGGATTGACCCCGGCAGGGCCCCACCCCCGCCCCGCACTCCCTCCATTTTTAATATAAAAAATTATAATTTTTAATATTTATATAAATATCTTGTATATAGCTATATACAATTTGTAAAAAACTTGAATTCAACTTCAAGTTCATGGATTACCTTGGCCTCCTAAACCAACCATTATATAAGAGGTCAAGGCAATACAATAGTGATAGTTAAGTAATGTGGAACTTAACACTAAGTCTCACATTACTTAACTATCACTATTGTATTGCCTTGACCTCCTATATAATGATTGGCCTAGAAGGTCAAGACAATCCAAAATATAACTCTTAACGAGTTTATATTTTTTTTAAAATGTATAAATTTTAATTTATACTTTAAATTATATTATAATTTGGGTCTAAAAAATATTTTTAGACTAAAATTTTTTTTAGACAATGGTTTGAGCGGGGTGCGGTCCTCGGTAACGGGGCGGGGGGCGGAGAGGGGGTGCCCCCGCCCCGCACTATGAGGGTAGCACCCCTACGTTGAAGTTTCTCCATGCATAAAGCCACCTTGGTGGGAAGCGGAAATAGTGATAGGAAATAGGTTGGCAAGTTGGATAAAGTACTTTTGATTAAAGTGACCATACCACTTCTGGATAGATACATCCTCTTCCAACTAGCCAATTTCCGCTCCATTTTTTCTAGTACTTAATACCAAATAGATTTTGAATTGAACAGGGCACCCCAAGGAAGACCCAAATATTTCATCAGCAGCTTGGATATCTTGTGTTCCAAATTGTTAGCCATGCTCTCCACATTTGGAACATTACCCACTGGAACTACTTCTAATTTAGCCAAGTTCACCTTCAACCCTGAAACAACTTCAAAGCATAAAAGGAGTGCCCTCAAAGCTCGGATTTGATCATAACTAGCGCCACAAAAGATTAGGGTATCATCAGCAAATAATAGGTGAGATATGAGAAGTGAGCTTGTATTTACCTCCCCCACTGAGAAACCTGATAAGAACCCGCCCTCCACAACCTTGCTAAAAGCTTCCATAACAAAAACAAAAAGCAGCGGAGATAGAGGGTCACCTTGTCTCAAACCTCGTATGCTTTTAAAGAAGCCTTGTGATGTGCCATTCAACAATACAGAAAAACAAACAGTAGAGATACAATGTTTGATCCAAGAACACCATTTCGAACCAAAGCCGCATCTTTCGAGCATATAAAGCAAAAATCTCCAATTGACTTGATCATAGGCCTTTTCTATATCAAACTTACACAAGAGCCCGGCACTCTTGACTTGAGTCTACTATCCAAGCATTCGTTTTGCAATAAGCACCAAATCAAGAATTTGCCTACCTCGGACAAATGCATTTTGAGGTTTTGCGATTAGCTTCTTAACCACCATGCTCGATCCATTTGCCAAAACTTTCGAAAGGAGCTTATAGATTCCGCTCAACAAGCTAATAGGGCAATAATCTTTTATCTTTATAGCACCAGATTGTTTTGGAAGGATAGCAATAAATGTTGCATTGAGACTCTTTTCAAACATAACATTTTCATGAAATTCATGAAAGACCCCCATTATGGCTCCGTTTGGATACAGAAACGGTTTCATCTCATCTCATTACAACTTTCTTAAATTCTCACACAAAATATAATAAACAATTCAACTTTTTCAAATCTCAAAATAATAATAATATTAAAAAATAATATTCTAATAATATTTTATTCAACTTTCATCTAAAACTATCTCATCTAATCTCACTATCTAAACGGGGCCCATATCTTCTTTGATTGCTTCCCAACAAGTTCGGAAAAAAACAATAGAAAATCCATACAGACCTGGAGTATCATGCTTCTTAACGCTTTTCTATTTCTATTTCTTCAAAAAGGCCTCTCAAGATGTCCTGCATCTTGCAAGTCAAGAGCATTAAAGTGAAGCCCATCTATTCTCAATTTCCAAGAGAATTTTTCTTAAAGCAAGCTCGTGTAATAGTTGAGGATGTGTTCTGTGATCTCAATTTGGTTGGAAGAAACCGCTCCATTGACCATCAACGTCTCTATGGCATTGTTCCGCCCATGTGAGGTAACCACCTAATGGAAAAACTTAGTGCATTTATCCCCTTCCTTCAATCAAAATGGTCTTGACTTTTGTCTCCAAGATATTTCCTCCAAGGGAAACCCTTTCAAGGTCTGCGAATACCTGAATTTGACGAGCCCTCTCCATTTCAGACAATACCCTCTCCTCCTCCACTACCTCTCATCCTTTGAGTTCCTCAAAGAGAGTAGAATTTTGAGCTTCCACATTGCCAAACTCTTACTCATTCTAAGCTTCAAATCTTTTTTCAACAACTTCAATTTACACGACAAGATATCTTGGAGTACCATGAAATTGATAAGAGGACCACCATTGCCAAACTCAATGGAAAAATCCATATGATTTCAGCCACATATTTCCAAATTTGAAGGCTCTTGGGCAACCATGAATGCCTCCACAATCAAGAAGGCTGGGAAAGTGATCTGAGCACAATCTGGGAAGTCTCTTTTCGATAAGTTCCGAGCAATGTACTTCATCTACCATTGGTGAATTGAAGCTAGTACCGTCCTATTGTTCACTCGTAAATCGAGTAATGTTAAAATCGCCCCCAATACACCAAGGGAAATCCCATAATATACTTCTTGCATGATCTAAATTAGGACCAAAGACTCCTGCAAAGGCCCACTGATATCCATCCTCAACGTTCTCGAACGAGCACGCCATCATAAACTCCCCCATACAATCTTCTAATTTTTCCACCACTCTTTTATCCCACATCACAAAGATGCCACCCGATGCTCTATTGGATGGTAAATAATGCCACCCTACTTGATTACAACACCACAAGCTCCTAATAATGCTTAGGGGGATAGTTTCCAATTTCGTTTCTTGTAAGTAAACTATGTCCACTTTCCAATTACGAAGTTGGTTTCTAACTTTGAGGCACTTTTACTTCTCATTCAGCCCCCTCACATTCCAAGATATAATTTTCGGCTTCATAAAGCAACATCCGTTGCCCTTCCCTTTGATCTTCCACGGTTAGAACTCCTCTCTCCTACTCCATCATTGACTGTCCAGTTGAGCCTTTTTAATTCTCTTGCTCTCTTCTTTGTTGTATTGATCTCACTTGGTGAAGAAAGAGTCTGTCCAGCCTCTAGAGCTGTGAGGAGAGCTATAAATTGGTCCTCAAACCATCGCACAATCCACACCTGTTGAATGGAGCTCCCTAGCTTTGTCTAGGACCCAACCTGAGACCTGGATGTTACTGCTTGGGTGCAAAGAATTCAGTGGTGTAGGTGTTTCCCAGTATTCCTCATCACTGCCAAGAGGATCTGGTTGCACCTCACCCAACCCATCCGAGACATAGCTCAGCACCTGTCGTTGCTCTCCTTTGATCTAAGTCGTATACCACCATTGTTTTGTCTGAGATTTCCTTGACCTTTGTATTACCCACTTCAAAGGCTCCACCCTCTGTTTGATCCTTTCTAGGGCTCAATACTTATGCTAATACCAAGGACGACGCTTTCTAGGGTGATATGATGAATGAAGTTCTCCATTGGGGACTCTTGGGCAGCATTTTCTGGTACAAAACTAGATACAGCGTTGTTACTTTTTGTCGCCAGCGCCGGCTGCCAAGACAGTCGTCGCTATCTCACCTTGGCCCATCGGTGGTTTTTGTGTGTGGTTTTCGGTCGGAGTAAAGTTGCCTCTGTTGGGTTATTGACAGCGCCGGAGGAGCAACTTCAAAGCTCGAAAAGCCCATGGTTTTGCCCGCCAATGCTGGGTCGTACAGCCCTTAGCCTTGTGGGCTTTCATTTTCCCTTTCACAACCCATGAGCAGTGTGTAGCACCGAAACCTTCAATTGCCTTTTCACAACTCAAGGCCCATGCCTAGCCAATAGCCTTCTTTTTTGCCTGACTCAATCCCAGGCCCATATCTTGGCCCATTTCCTGGATTACCCAGCTTATTAAACTACTGACCTTCTCTCTCAGGTCCAACAATTCTTCGAGGGTGTGAATAGTCCTCCTTTCTACATCTCGCCCCTTGGTCAGAGGGCCACCTTCCTTTCCTATGTAAGCTTTGTTAGCTGACGATGCCTCAGACCTCCTCTCCTTGCAAGTCTCGCAAACGGTAAGTTTTTCCTGCTGCAAAATACCCATGCTGCCCTTCGCACTCTAGTTCTGCATCCCGTCCCCTTTTGAGTTCACCATGATTTTCCTGGCATCGCCGTTAATGGCTGGCACTGAGCATGAACCAGCCTCTGCATATGTCTTATAATGCACCCCCCCCCCCCCAAAACCCGTGTGCTTGCTGATTTTCTGTTTGAACTTCTCAACCCCTCCATATTCCTTTGCTTCATTTTTTCCTGCACTGCCACATAACCCACACAGTTCCATAGACATCTTCCTCCACCCTTGGCCTTCCACTTCCTCGAGGATGATGATAAGGCTCTTCCTACCACCACCTATATACTCAACTACAGTCAAGTACCTTCCATATACATTGGAAGATCTCTGTGCTATAAAAGCATTGCTGCCTAAGTTGGATGTCCTGATGAACTCCTTGTCCCCATTTGACCTTGAGCATTCTTCTAACATAAAGCAGTTGGTAACACCAATATCAGCTCTTTAGTCACCTTCCTCCCTCGTTCAAAAATGTGTATAAAATGACCAACTTCGACTAAAAGCTCGAATATTTTAGTTTCAATCAGAACAACCTTCGTCAATCCCATCCTTATAAACTTTCACCTCTATCTAACTGCTACAGCAGGACTAGTAATGATGATTATCACCAGCAAGATTCATCGGAGACATGAAGCAAAAGAGACCAGAGAAGGTGCAAGGAGAGAAAAAAGAAAGAAAACACTTATGTCAAAAAGAAGAAAGAAAACAATCATGTCTTGTTTTTAGTTCATGAGTCTAATACTTACTCTAATTTCTAACTGATGAACATGTTCTACATATAAATTGCAACATTTTACGCCACACGTTGATGAACACAGGTCCTGAGCCATAGTCTATAGATGGCTGATGTGTAACCCTTAGGAGAAACTAGAACAGATTAGAAAGACATGATTCTTGTTTTAAGGAGAATGTACAGAAAGTATAATTGAAAATTTTACTACAAAACACAAAAGACATAGCCCAAGTAACAGGAAGTATTCAAGAGGAATGCCTAACTTAAATTAAACAAGACAGGAAAATCATGGAAACTAAACCCATTACAATCCACAGAAATAGCCCAAAGGAACAGAAATATAATTAATATGTTATTCTAATAGCAAATAGCTTTACCTCTGAAATTGACCAGAAATGGGAAGACACCTTTTTTATACAAGTAATGAAGAATTTTATTGATGATAGGAAGACAATTTAATAGTCGTTTAAATAAATTTTTACATTATTAAAAAATGTGAAATTTACATCCCTACCATTCCTCGTTGAAATCATCATGCCTAAAAATACAAAGATCAAACGGGGAAGAAGTTAGAAAAGCCCCAGATATGGATGATCAAGAGGATTTTCTCACCAGTGTATTTCCCATTCCTTTCGTAGTCCTCAAGAAAATGAGAAACAACTGTAGTTGGAATCACATATCCAATATTCTCAGCCTCTTCAGATCTGTAAACCTAAAGGAAGCATCTCATAAAAACATAATAGACCAAGAGCAGTCAACAAAACTAAGAAAACGATGTCACGTAATAAACACGTGCAATTTGCCAAAGATAGCAAGTGGAAGAAATATCACATGTAAAGGTATAGACACACACACACACACACATATATATATAATGCAAGTAATTTAAGACCAAGTAAACACTAATAGAATACCTGAAATGCCACTCCAATGCACTCCCCCTGGTCATTGAATGCAGGGCCACCACTATTACCTAAAATCTAGCAAGTATAAGCAGTTGCTATCACAAAGATATGGAATAATGCTTAGACCTACCAAAAAGACTATGATACTTAGAGAAAGAGAGGGGGGTGGTTCTTGTAATTTTTAGCAGTTGAACATAAATGCCTTCCAAAAGGAAATTCCATCCTTTGGAGAAGCTTCTTTTACCTACCAGGATTTATTGCTGCATCTATCTGAATTCCCAACAAATCAGATGACCCATGAGCATATGACGTAACCTGATGATATAGATTTGGAAAGAAACTTGATACTCTATTTGTTTGATGCCAATTTGGGATAGACATAACCACGGCAATCAAAATGACTAGAAAACCTCTATACGTGATACAACTCCTTTTGTCACTGATATGGTGTCTCCTCCGAGGGGGTATCCTACAACCGTCACTGCATCCTGTCAATTAAGAAGCAGCACAAAAAGCAACTTAAAAGATTTGCCTGGAAGGGATGTTTACATCACACACAAAGAGAACGATCAGATTAAACTATGATTCTGAGAAACTACCAGATTAAGAAATTGGAACTGTACTCAACCTTGTAACATGTGATTTCAAGTTTGGATCAGGTGGACAGTTATAGCCTTTAAATCGTGCAATATATAGATTGCTTCAAGTTCAGAGAGTAACAAAGTAAATGCTCAATTTTAGAGTGTGAAATTTTAATTATGCAATAAAGCCATGGTTGTTTGGTCAAACATTGTTACTATACTAAACGGGAAATCATTCCTTCAATTAAGGTGAACAATTCAACCCAAGGCCTGCCAAATTTTTAAAGCTTTTTAATTGAGCAATTATCTGTTCCTTAGGTATCTAGGTTCTTCTTCAAAAGTTGTTTATCACACTGGTGGCTATTGAATTCTTTGTCAAATCAAAATGCATGGACTGATACAAATGGAAGAAATTAAAAAGAAAAAGAAAAAATAAGTACAAATTTTTTTTTAATAGGAAAAAATAAGTACAAATGTTAACATGCCTCTAATGAAAAGAAGTGAGTGATTTAGACCTGAAGACATGGCAGGCGCCCTAAATCGAGGGATTCTGCTCCTTCCCAGAATTCCTTGCTTTCCACTGAAAGCAAAGCTATATCGCAATCAACACCCCGGGCTAAAACCTGCCATAATGTCACCATGAGGAACGGCAACATCTTATCAAAGTTGTACTATGCATAAGATTTATACCATATGAACAATTTGGAGGATATACGATGGCCTTGTTTGGGTAACAAGGTATTCTCAGATATTTTAAAAAATTCTCATAATTTCCTTCCCAAACATCATTCATACACAAAATACTTTTTAATTTCAAATTTTCAACTTTTTCATCTATTCATTATCTAATCATATCCAAACACAAAATCCAATAAAACTTTCCCAAATTTTCAAACAAAACACAAAAAACAATACAAAATTTCCAAATTTCAAAACAAAAATAATATATAAAAATTATATTCAAACAATTTTTTTATAAGTTATATACAAACAATTTTTTAACTTTATAATATTTTTATTCAACATTTTCTCTCGTCTCAAAACTCAATAAAACATCTTAACTCAAACTATTTCACTACTATTCACAAAATTCTGAGATATTCTAAGGGGATGCTTGGAGAATGAGATGAGATGAGAATTTTGTGAATAGTAGTAAGATGGTTTGTGAATGGTAGTGAGATAGTTTGAGTTAAGTATTTATTAGGTTTTGGGAAATGAGAGAGAAAAAGTTCAATAAAAATATTATAAAGTTAAAATATTGTAAAAATATAATTTTTTTTTTTTTTTGATTTAAAAAAGTTAAATTGTTTTTTGTTTGGAAATTTGAAATTTTGGAAAAGTTGTAATGATTAATTTGAAAAAGTTGTAATGATTAGTTTGAAAGTGTTTCTGTTTGAATGATGTTTGGGAATGAGATGAGATGGAATGTGATAGAAATTGTTTCCAAACATCCCGTAAGTGTCCAAACGGGCCCTAAGTAGAGTTTAACAGCTATGAACCAATGAGATTTGCCCATATAACAAGCAAAGCACCCTTAAGTAATGGAAGTCAAGAACATTCAAGTCCCTCAAAACACCATTAATATAAAACATATATGAAGTAACTTAGGATCATAATTTCGTCTTATCAATGCAAATAAGGATCCTACCAGTTAAAACTGAAAAATTAAAGTACCCAGCCCAAGCTACTTTGCTTGGCTAATGTGACATTAACAAAAAATTGAACAACATTTAGTTTAAGGACCACAAGTTTGACTTTAGATACATAAACAAAAGCATAATTACTAAAAAATGGTCAAGAATCCTACATGGCCTAAAATAATCGCTGACAGGGAAATCAGCTTTAAACCAATTCCTCACATGTCATTATAGACAATGTTCGCTCAGGAATAATTTTATACCATGTTTCTTTTATAAGTTAATTTTATACCATGTAAATATTTGCTTACTTTGGCCTTCAACTTCCACATTATCTTTTGACAGTTACTCTCAATACGAGAGATTGTGCTTGATTTTACACCGTCTCTTTGACCCAACCATATAGTTTTAAGAAACAAAACCCTTTTGATAAACTTATATCATAGTGATCCTTACAACCAAACCGTTGATAGCGATATCCATGCTCAATGTGATTCAACATGTAATTTGTCGAGTGTGGTTTTGTATCTATACTATGAAGGTAAATAAAGTAATACCACTGCTTTAGGATTCTCGGCTGCAACAAGATGTTTTAAATTATTTTAATAAGCAAGGCAAATTTATTCAAAGTGCAAAAGAGCACAACCCAAGTACACCTGAGATATGAATCATGATACGCTATTATCATTGAGAAGCATCACAAATGTCGTCAATTTTAGGAGCATACCCAGAAAGAATGGTGGTAATGAATTTATAAGCAATACCTTAGCCACATATTTTGTATCATCACCCCTTCTCTTAACTTTAACCTGAAATCATTGAAATAACAAATAATGAAAATGTTCATAAATTATGAATCATAATCTAGACATTGCTTGGTAAACTAATAAAAACGTACTCTGAAAATAAAATAAATATCTGACCAAAATGAACACCGATGCAAAGTGTACTATAATTAACAAGTGGATTTGTGAATCTCCTCCTCATTCCTAAACAAAAATGTTTCATTGAAATGATCCAAGCAACGCTCAAGGAGTTAGGGCTTTGTATACAAGGTGCTGCATTCACGGTTATAATGTGCGTTTGAAAAATTAAGTCCAAGTTATTTATATATTTTTTTTATAAGTAATTGAATATTTCATTAAAAAAAATCCAAAGGACATACCCACACAGGACACATACAAGATGAACACCTAATTAGGAATGGAAAAAGATACAAGAAAATCACAGCTTGTGGGACAGAATTCAAGAAGTCGCGTCTAGTAAATCCACCAATCTTGGATCTGGGCAGAGGTAACCTAGAAATAGAAAGAGGTAGAAAAGGGTTGGAGTACAAATGTTGGGCAATGAGAAATCAGCCCATTAAAATATATAGCAGCTGCCCAGATAAGTAGAAAAAAAAAAAATTTTTTATAAGAAAATAAAAATCTCTCATTTCCCCAAAATAAACCACACTAAGTAGATTAGACTATCTTCCATACTGCTGCAAGTTGTGGGCAGTCCTATAACCCTCCCCAATTGGCAAAGATGCATACCATCTTTCTAAGCATAACCCAAACCAACCCAATTCTACCAAATAAATCGTTCCATGAAGCTTTGGCAGTCTTACAATGGAGTATATGGCCGCCTACAGATTCATAGCTCTTTCTGCACATACAATGCCACTCAGTTACAATGATACATCATTTTCTTTGGTTATCCATGGTAAGGATCTTCCTAAGAGCGGTCCAAGCAAAAACAACTGCTCTCAATGGTGCCTTAATCCGCCAAATTCTCATTCAAAGAAAAGAACTACTGTTCTGAGGCACAAGACACGATAGAAAGATTAAATAGCGAACTTTCCATTCTTGAAAGTGATCCAATTAGTCTTATCTGCACCTCCAATACATAATCTAGTGAAGCACCAACGATTGAAATTTTTTTGTGGAGGCATCAATCTCCCAATCATGGGACACCCTAAAAAAAACTCACATTCCACTAAGAGGATTCACTGGAGATCTCCAGTACAATATCCACTAAGGCCTCCTACACATGCGCTATACTAAATACCTTTAGGAAAGCTTCCTTGAGGGCCAAGTCTCCACACTATAAGTCATCAGAATTTGATCCTAGACAGTGATTTTATATACAGTTGGTTTCAGGGTAATCATAATTTTTGGACATCTTATACCTGTGTATCATGCTCAACACAATGTGCATTTGTCAAAAGTTTTCCATCCCCAATCATAAAAGCACTGCATAAAAAATAGAGAAGAATATATTAAAAAGATATGATATGTCGTAATGACTAACAATTCTTAATTAGAGTCACAATGGATGAACAGAAAAACTTGAACGAAATAAAGAAACCAGCTTCAATGTGTTGGAATTTTTCAAAAGAAAATTAATTTTCACATTCTTCAAGAATAACTAATAGCAAAAGGTTTAAAACATGCCTTCCAGTGCTTGTATATTGTCTTTGTTTTTGCCAAGGGAGGGAATAATCTGGTGCAGTATGAGTGCAGTAAACCTAGATAAATGAAAACAAGACATCCAATTAAAAGATAAAAAATAACCATAAAGCAAGTATGGACTGATTCTACACACGAGCTTACAACAGATGAACTTACATTGACAATAAATTGAGACAAAGCAAAAAGAGTTTGTATACACAGAGAGGAATTACGACATCTGTTAATGGTTACTCCAATAATTTTTTTATAGGTAAATTATTACTCCAATAGTTAGAACTGTGACCCTTAACTCTCTCCCAGTGAAAATGCAAGCAGCTATACAAATCTAGTCCACTCATAAAGCAGAATCAATTGCACTTGGAAATAACGTAGGACACATTCTTCACCCATCCTTTTTTTGATAAGTAAAAGTAAAATTTTATTGATAGGAAAAGGCATAGCCCAGCAATGCACTCTGTGCACTGCAGGTACTCCCAAGACCCAAGACTCAAGAGTGTTGATAATCTGATTGATTATCTTTCAAAGAAAACTGTAGACTATATAGGGTAATATTACAAAGTTCATTGTATTTATCATAAGTCAAAAGAAATCAGATTGGGTTGTAATGGTAAAAGATATATTCGAAAGGCCAAATTGCCAAAAGAATCGACGTGAACTTAGCATCTAAGGTTACATGATGGGAGGAAGGAAGTCACCACAACAATACAGACTACTCCAAACACAAATATATGAAGGTAAGATACGTGAAATGTTTTCTACTGTCACTAAGCTGAGTGCATGAGTTCAAAACAATGATTGCAAACTTTTACCTTGACAACAGCGTTAAGAAAAGCTGTACCTTTAAAATTCTCTGGTTCAACCTGAAATGTATGCAATCAATTTATATGATAAAATTCGATCAAAAAAAAAACTTATATGATAAAAGAGAGTGACAGGAAACGACCAAGGAATCCCGCAGCCAAGAAGTATTTATCAATTTCCAATCAGAACCAAATTCTAAATAGATAGTACCAGCTGCTCCTTCATATCAAACAGGATGTCCTTGTTGTCTTTTCTTTGCATGCCAAATGATTTAAAAGATGTTGATTGAACACGCCCCCTATCCCCTCTTCCACTATTTTCATCAGCGGACGAATAATTCCTGCCATCGTTTGAGCTTCCTGGAATGTTCTTCTGGGGAACAGCTTGTTTCTGCATTGATAGCCATCCAACAGTTTAAAAATAAAAAAAGAGGAATTCAACCAATACTAAAAAATGTAGATTCTTTCTAAATAACGGACGCAGACAGTTTATGTTATAAATCCTATTCCAAATTCCCTTCAAATCGTCTCATTCCACAAGGTCTAAGACTCTAAATGTAGCTCTAAGCAATAATGTCAAAGAAAATCGAACATCTAAAATGAAAGATATTTAGGGCTTACCTCTCTGATGGACTTGTGGGAAAAAGATGACGATGAGGGGCTTCTTTTAGGATTTGAAGCCCTGAGCCTGTGATCGGAAGCTTTGGGAGAGATGGAGGCAATGGAATCCTGAGAAGTGACGAAGCGGCGTTGGGAGGTAAGAGAGCAACGGAATTTAACGGTGGAGTTGAGAACGGAGAAGCAGCAACTGGTGACTGCAACGGCCATTTGAAGCACAAAGCTAAAGCTTGGAGCACCAGTTCCAGTTTCAGCTGTGTTTTGAGCTTGTTTTCTCGGTTTTCCCTTATCCTGTGTGCGAAATTGGATTAGGATTAGGTCTAATGAGTTTTGGCGCCTCGGTGTTTTTAACCAATTGGGTTCCCTTGTTAGCTGGTGGAGCCCATTCCTTTGTTAAATAGGTAATTTGGTTGACGTAGGTGTGGGCCGAAGCCACTTTAAAAGAGATGGGCTTTTAAATTAATATAGAGAAATACCGAGCCCTATTACACACATCATGAGTTGAATACTCATGAGCTCGGATGGTCGGGAGAGTGATGGTTGGATGATGGATCCACGAAGATCAATTGGTATTGGCAATGATCAATATAATTGACTTCGAATATATGTAGTACACGTGTAAATATTTTTTTATAATTAAGTGAGAGATTTACATTAATAATATATAGACTTCATAACACCAATTAAAATAATGTGTAGCTTTATCTATTCTAATGATATATCTCAATATCTTGAATAGATAAAACTTGTAATCATACATCAATATTTATGCTGATCTAATTAATGACTTGGGTTGGTAATGATATATTTGTGTGGAAAGAAACATAGGATCATACTAGTAATTACGAAATTACCGTGCCCTCAAATATTTATCGTATATATAAGGAAGAATTTCTGAGACCAATAATAAAATAGAGATAAACACGTAAAATGAGTTGTAGAATAAAGATAAGTATATTTTGGAAATAGGCCCCATATCATTTATTGAGCATATAATTGTCCAAGAAATTCACTCGGCCAGCCATACATATTGTGAAATCTACTTCATTTGTATATATCTCTTACTCTATAACATAGAATTTAATCCAAGACTAACAAACCTAAATTGGATTTTTGGACCGTCAATACGTTTGGTAGACCATCACATGCAATTACATTAGGGTTGTAAATAAACAAAATTACAAGCTAAACAAGCTACTCGAATTTGGCTCGATTAAATTCAAGGTCAGTTTGATTTATTTATTAAACAAAATGCTCCTAAATATAAAATTATGATTGATTATTAAACTATACAACTTTTATAAAACTTGGCTCAACTCGAATAAGCTCGTATATGTTATTTTTTATAGTATTATCTTTATATTTATAAAAAAAATTAATATGTATATGTAACTTTATAAATATATTAACAAAATGTCAATGTATGTTTGTCAAAATTTGTAAATAAGTTGTAAAATATAATAGAAATAAGATGTTTTATATAAATAAAGCAGCTTGTGATTAGATGAAAAGCTCAAGCTCAATTCATATTGGAATAACTACGTACCCACAGACAAAATATAGGCGTAACTTACGTGCATGCCATCAATCTCATACCAGCAACTGGAGAGGCCATCCATAACAATAGCATTGAAAACGCCAGTAACTGCCTGCCCGGCCCATATTATACCTTTGTTTAATGCGCAAACACATTGAACTATCTCATGAGATAGTAATAACAGAAATGATACACTCATATGCAAATTTTGCGTACTTTTTTAAAAAAATAATAAATTTGAAATTTATATGAAAAAATATTTTTTAATAATAAATCTTATATTTTTTTAAAAGAATGTGTAAAATTTACACAATTTAAAATTATATATAACATTACTTAAGACATTTAAGAATATAATTATTCTCATTTTCAGATTATTTTATTATTTTTTTCTAAATAGTAATTATAACTATTTCAAAAAATCTTCATAACCTCTTACTATTCACCCACACTCTACACTCCATATTTTTTTTAATTTTTTTCTTTTATCAAATATTTTTTATATGAATAGTGAATAAAAAATTTGAAATAGCTTAAAAAAATAAACTCAAAAAAATTTTAAAAAGAATATTAAAAAATTTTAAAAAATATGAAATATACAGTAAGAATAAATAGTAAAAAGTTGTATACCAAAACCCTAACTAACTATTTATTCTAAGTGATTATACGAGATGGCACCCAAACGGAGTAATAATAATGGTTCTTCACTGCGCGCATTCCTCTATGTGTCGGATGGACCAGCGCGTTGGGTCTGTAAATTATAATTATAATTTAAAAGTTATCAAACACCGTACACATGTTATGGGCATCGAAAACGACCATACCATCGTACCTTAATTATATGTCGCCCCTCTTTTAAATTTTTTTTTTTTTTTTTAAAGTTCCTGACTCCCCTCTTTTAATTCATGAATCATAATACATATGAGACGTCACACACACATATGGATATATATATATATATATATATATAATCTATATATAAAGTGATGCTAGGCAGTAGCCAGTAATGACAGCTGGTGTGTCGCTTACTATAAATTTAATTTTTAATTTTTATATTTTTTAACATATTTTAATATTTTAAAAAAATTAAAATATATATCAATATACTAAAAATTATTTTTTAATTATTAAACAAAAAAAAGTTAAATATATAAGCAGTCAAAATGAGAGATAAACTTAGACGGCATATTAATATTTTCAATATGAAAACTACTACATACACAAAGAGTTTATATAAAAATAAATCTACAAATTAAAGTGACTTCACGTGATGCGTTAGATCTATTTTAAAAATAACTTTACAATATTACATTAAATAATATTAATTTATAGATTTATTTTTGTGATTAAAATATTCTTTTTCAATATATATATTTATAGCAGTAGTGCATCCCTCCGTACATACGTTTGATTGCATTGCTGCGTTTAGATGATGAACTGAGTTGAGTTGAGTTGAGTTGAGTTGAAATGATAAAATATTGTTAGAATATTATTTTTTAATATTATTATTATTTTGATATTTGAAAAAGTTGAATTGTTTATTATATTTTGTATTGAAATTTGAAAAAATTATAATGATGAGTTGAGATGGATTGAAATGTAGCTTAGGCATTGTTTGTTTTCAAAACCAAAACTCAAAATTTTGAAAACTTCACATTCCATCATTACAATTTTTCTAACTCCCTATACAAAATAAAATAAAAAAATTCAATTTTTTCAAATTTCAAAACAAATATAATATTAAAAAATATATTCTAATAATATTTTATTTAACTTTAATCTCATCTCATCTCATCTCTAAAAACAAACAAAACCTTAATATCACACGACATGGCTCGCAACCTCCCTACGCACGTACGTTGCTACCTCACACGTAAAAAATAAAGAATCTTTTGGATTAACTTTTACATCACTTTCTCACGAAAACTATGAAAAGAATCTAATTAAACTCTGAATTGGTCTTTTTGAGAGCACTAGCATTCACTTGATCAAATACATTTTGAAAATTTAGCGAATATCACATATTTTTATATTTGCCTATTTCATTTACATTCAATTCTCACATTGGATTAGTCATTTACTCTCTAAATAATAAAAAAATATTATTAAATTAATAATTTTTTTTATTTAATTTATTTGTATCACATTTTATAATTCTACCAATTTAATATTAATAATAATTATATTATAATTAAATTAATATTAAAAAAATCATATTTTTAAAAGTCATTTAATGCTAATAATAAAAAAATATTTGATTAAACTCATCAAAAATTCTATCTAAATTTCTTAATTACAAACTAAATAGTATTTTTATTAGAATAAGAAAATAATATTTTAATGTTTACTTGGAGTGAGAAATTATTATTTTAACTTTTGGTGAATCAATTTGGTTCTTCAAATTTGACTAATCACTGTAGCAGAAATCCAAATTATTTTAAAAATGGCCAATCTAATGTGGGGTCTTTTAGTACAAATTATCTAAATTTTAACTAATTTTAAATTTTGCCCAAACCAATACTAGTGCTCTCACTCCTGAATCCTGATTCTGATCTGACCGAGCATATCATTCCCCGAACAAAAATGATGACCTCCTAGACAATTTGTTTATAACTATGAATTAAAATAATATATTTTTAAAAATTAAGTTGGACTTTTATTTTGATTTGATATTTTTAAATATTTAAAAGATACTATTTTATTAAAAATTATAAATTAATTATGATAGGATTGTAAGCATATCACTGCTCTACCCCGAATATCCCTTGCTTGTGTTATTGTGTGTTCGAAAGAGTTAAAATCACAAGACTAAAAGATTATTGACGAAACAAAAAATAAGTATTTATGATGAGTTATTTACGATAAGAATGATTATTTATTACAATAATAAACTATAAAAAAATTAGATGAAAAAGTATCGTCTCGTTTATAAGATGGGATAATAGTATAGTATATCTATACGTGTAAGACACGTCGATGATGTATGATGTAAAGACTTTCAAATAAAGTTATAAATTATGGAAAAATCATATTTTACAGAATGGAGTTATCAGTCTTGAATTATTTTATTTTCAAGTTAGTGTGTAATAGTACACACAATTCACATCACTTAAATTGTAAGATTTGATTTATACTATTCAAATTTTAAATTTTATTTTTCAAATCAAATTATGATATGCAAACATTTTATTAAGTGTACTCCACATACCAATTTGAGAAAAAAAATCATCACTCTTTTATTCTTAAAAAAAACTATCACTAAACTTTTGCTATATTACCGTTAATTAAACAAACAAAGTTATAACTTACGTGTAATTTAAAAAATAAATCATAATTCATTCAATCATCAAGATTTGGCCATTAATGCAAACATCTTCGTCCTTTTGAAAGCACAAGTTAACCCATTCTTATTAAATTTTGATCATTAAGATAGATAAAAAAAGAAAAAAAAGTGCTATGATTCGATCTTATTGAATAACGGTATTAACTAGCTAATACGATCGTGAATCCACGTTATTTAGGGTGGATCCAGGTTTGGCTTTAATATAAATGGATTCGAGTCAAAACGGATTGTCCGTTAAGATACAATTAATAAACGAATCAATCTATTTTACCTAAAATCAAACCGCAATAACCCGTTTAAATTTTATTTCAAAATTAAAATTTTATTATTATTGAGTTATAATATTAACATTTATCAATATACTTATATTTTGTTGTTGGGATTGTAATTCTAGACCTATGTTCATATTTGTTATTGTATGGTTCATAATATTGATTTTATTATAGGTTAAAATTTGAAAAATATTTTAAATTTTTGTAAGTGTGTAGTTTTATTTTTTTTTTTAGATATTGTAGCTACTAATAAATATAGATTTTAATTTTTATGTGAAATCATGTTAATCAAGTCAAATAGATTATGTATGTTAATTCAACCCATTTACTTGAATCATGTTGACTCATTTTTAATTAATTATTAAACGGGTTAAAATGGGTGATACGACACGACTCGTTATTTAAATTAATGGTTTTAGAGCTTAAAAGTTTGACACATTTAGCTTAACGGATCGAGTTCGGGTTGATCTATATAGTTAAATGTCTATGACTTGACATCACCTGCAAACACAAATTACTACCCCTAATTGTGGCTTGGCTCCCAAATATTCCACTATGAGATGACAGTCACGAGTTGGTTGACCATCCCTTAAGGGGTAGAATTATATTTTTTTAAAATATATTTTTGTTTAATTTCTTAAAATAATAATTCGTACAAGCTCCAGATAGAGAATTTATGTGCAGTCCATTTGTAGAAAAATAGACCCCACTATAAAAAGTATAAAAAAACCTATTTTCTTTTAGGGGACCCATTTTTTTACAAAAATGTATGCATAAGGCTTGCACACTTTGCTCTTGTATCTAGCATTACTCACTTTTTTAAAATTAATGTGGCTCGGGATTGATTGTTCACTTTTGCCATAGGGGTTAATGCATAAGTGTCACATGGACTGCCAAATTGGTTTGTCAAAGAGAAGTAATAAACTTTGTACTTTTTTTGTCTAATCAAGCTCTGTATATATATTGAACAATTACAAGAAATAAGAGTCTAAGGGTGGGAGGCTCCAACAATCATTCCAAACTAGCTAATATAACACGAGAAAAAGAAAAGAAAAGCAGGATTGGAAGTCAATGGCTCTTACCTATTTCCCATAAGGGGAAGCCACTTGGAGTGATTTTTTTGTAGTCCGAAAAATGGATTGCAACACTACGACTAAAAGTCATAGTAGATTATGTTCTGTTGTACAGTGTACTTTGCTGGTCCAACTTGGTTGAAAGAAACGTCTACTTCCTTTTTCTCATGATCTTTGGTTAAGATAAGTAATAGCATAATAAAACAGCATTTGGTAGATGATCCAATATGCCGGCAGACAATCGTCAGTGGCTCTGAAGGTGCGTGGGAATTACGTGCCACTACCGATGAGAAGAAGTATTGTAGATCTGCAAGATCTAATGCTGTGGATCCGCATTTCTATTGCATGTGGTGATAAAACGTGGATCATGACATAGCGACGCATGGATCTCACGCACTACTCGCATGGACGTGATTCTTTCAAAAGTCAACAAATCTGCAACTAAGGAGTCTTGTGGGGTGGCATGTGATAGTCGAAGGTTGCCAAAAATTATTATATCAGCCCATCTCCATGCTATTTTTGAAAGATAAAGGAAAAGATTGGATAAAAGCCAGTGGACATTGTCAGAGAATACTGGAGGGAATGAAGGGAGGAACAGGCGAGGCTCCACCCCCTTTTGAGTGGGCATTAGTGAAGGGCTTTGTATGAAATATATATTGCTTATTACACATAAGTGTTTTTCTTCTTTACTTGTTATCTTAAATGTGGCATCAAATCGATGTAAAAAAGATGATGGAATATGAATCGAATTCAAATGTCGTAAAATTCTGGTCCCAAATTCTCAAATGTTGAACACATGAAAGTGTTATCATAATTTATCATTGTAATATTATCCTCTAAGGTTATATAGGCCCTGTTTGGATTCGAAGAGTATTTTATATCATCTTATCTC
The DNA here is from genome assembly GCA_029856935.1 of Cyclocarya paliurus. NCBI lineage: Eukaryota > Viridiplantae > Streptophyta > Magnoliopsida > Fagales > Juglandaceae > Cyclocarya > Cyclocarya paliurus. The sequence goes on from CM056949.1 coordinate 15,056,820, forward strand.
ATCATTATAATTTTTTCAAATTTTCACACAAAATATAATAAACAATTCAACTTTTTTAAATCCCAATTCAACTTTTTCAAATCCTAAAATAATAATAATATTAAAAAATTAATATTCTAACAATAATTTTTTCAACTTTCATCTTTCATCTAAAATCAACTTATATCATCTCTAAATCCAAATCAGTCCTTAAAGTTTAAAACTTATATTAGTTTATATACACCTTAACCATTTGGTAATATAATTTATTAGTGATCAAATGAATTATTATATTATCAAGTCAATATGCAGAGCATACAATGCACATTACTTAATGTTAAGATTTGATTGATAATATTTAAATTTTAAAATTTATCTTCCAAATCAAATTAAGCCATACAGATATTTTAATAGGTGTGCTCTATATATAAGTATAGAATATAATTTGTTGTGTTCAAGATTATCCAGGAACAAGTTCAAAAATAAAAGAAATAATGTTACTTAGCATTTGAAACTTACCGTTCAGATGACTCCATTGACATAACATCACTATGTGATACTATATGATGTATTAAAAAGTTAAAATACAAATACAAAAGGGGTAGTGGAAACTTAAAATTTTAACATCTTTTTATATTTTCAAATGTCCAATTCGTTTGAATATTTTTATTTTGTATTTACTTTTGTTTTTAATAAACCTCTGTCTAGATAGTGAGATGAGATTAAATAGTTTTATATAAAAGTTAAAAATTGAATAAAATATTATTAGAATATTATTTTTTAATATTATTATTGTTTTGAGATTTAAAAAAATTAAATTATTTATTATATTTTGTATAAAAATTAAAAAAAAAATTATAATGAGAAGATAAGATGAGATGAGTCTAGATATTTTTTAATTCAAAAAGACCTAAATTTTGAGGGATGCTACACAACCTTCTCAACCTCCACACACTACATTTTTATAAATTTTAATATTTTTTAATATTTTTTTTAAAATTTTTTTTGAGTTTATTTTTTTAAAACTAATTTAATTTTTTTATTCATTATTTATATATTAAATATTTAATAAAAAATAAAAATAAAAAAAAAGTATGGTGTAGGGAGGTTGTGTGAATAGTAAGAGGATGAATAGATTTTTTCAAATAAAATTATCGGTAGACAGTCGGTGTTGGAAAGTACCACGTGTCCTTATCTGAACTGCTCTAATTATCGGACCAGTGTGAACTATAACGGCGACATGGGCACTGTCCCCAGCATGCTCCACGGTCGTGTCGTTTTCATCGCCTTTAAACTTTTGTTACTCCAAGGCTGTTCGTCCTTTTGAATGGTCCATTTCCTCGTAATTTTTTGTATCATATAATACGAAAAAATTAAGTTCGATTAGGAAAAAATATAATTTGAAATATAAATAGTACGCTACATAGGGTTGGTTGAAAACTATGTCGGGCTTAGTTTGTAACGGGATAAATAATTAAGAATGGGCTATTTTGGTGAGTAATTAAATTATTTTGTGTAGGTGCAAACAAAATGTATATTATATGTGTTTACATACAAGCACATTGTACAGACAGGTAAAAGGTGTCTTTTTTCTTTTCTTTTTTTCTTTAGCAGTCGTGAAAAGGTTTTCATAACTTATTCATTTAAATAAGAGAAATAATTTATATAAGTCTCAAATAGATAAGCTATATATAAGTTTTTGTAAAAAAATAAACTCTACCTAAAAAAAGTATAAAATTATCAATGAGATCCATTTCTTTACAAAATGTTTTTATGATATTTGTCTATTTAGGATTTGTACCTAGCAATACTTTTTAAATAAATGATCTACACTTAAGTTTTATATAAAAAATTTTACAAAGTGATATCGATATGGTATGTTTGATCATTATGCGCTTTTTCTTATAAAGTAAATATGAAGTATTACATGAAATCATATCGTAAACCTACTTTTGTAAGATTTATGTGTTGAGCTAGTATTTCTAATTTATTTATACTAGCTAGATAGATGATTTCTGAGGCTGGACAATGTGCCACCCACCCACATAGGGCCGACGTGTGGGCAGAAGCCGACACAAATTGGGGTGTCAGATGATGGGACTAGGGCCTAGGTTGGGCCCAAGCTCACACAAGATTTCTCCCGTTCGCCCAACCCAACACACACACACACATATTAAATTTTTTTTTAATAAAATGACATTGTTTTATCTTAAACTTTAATTTTCTTTTAATAATACAACGTCGTTTGGGATAACTCTCCAAAATGTTGTCGTTTTGCCTTATGTTTTTTTTTAAAACTCCTCCTCCTCCCTCCCTCTCTCTGTCTCTGTCTCTGTTGCCTCGTAGCTGTCATTGTCCCAACCTCGTCTGATCGCCATCCATTGTAGTCTCTCTCTCTCTCTCTCTCTCTCACACACACACACACACACACTCATCGTGAGTAGTGGGTGAACGACCTTGGGTGCCAATCTATCCCCTGGAATCCGAATGGGAGCACTTGCTCCCGCCCAATTCTCCCCACCCCCGCCCCTTACCCATGCTGGGGTAGGGCTGACTGCCACTGGTTTGGGGGGTGTGGGTAAACCTCTAACGATTTCTAAACATTATATAATTTTTATATTGAATAAATTCATCAATATCTTCCTTTAGGTTTATTAGTTTAAGCTCTTTAATTACAAAAGGTATCAACTTAGTAGTGAGAGATTTGTGTTTTTGTTAGATTAGGGTTAATAGAGCTGATCCCCTAGGAGAATCCCGATCAACGTATAATATTAATATAATATAAATACATTTTGTGATTATCAAAACTATCATACTGCTACATAAAGTTAACTATTAATGCCGTGTTTCGTATGCCTTTGAGTTAGGTTCTAGCAACTTAGGTTTTCAGAACTTGGGCCTGCGAAAATAGAGAAGAAGACAATCTTGGAGAGGGTGACCTTAGGGCCAGGGAGCCTCCGATGCCAAAGTCAGTAAAGTCTCTTAAAAGTTTATAAATAAGTAAGAGAGCCTAAGATCAGAAAATGTTTTTCGTACTTGAGAGTTGCTATTAACACTAGGAGTTAGGGGGAGACAGATCGTGTCTACCCCCATGGAGTCCATATCTTTTTTACTATTCATTTTGTTAGTCGTTTAATGCGGCATGGCTTTGTGATGACGTCATTAATGTGGCGTGTAGCTCGGGTAGTGGTGACATTAATGCACCGTGATTTCCTAATTTGCCTCACCCTGCTAGCATCTTTGGTGGTCTGTTAATGCCTCCCATGTCAAAAGATCGAGAGCTCCCCGTACTTTCCTCCCATTATGTGGATAAGTGCTGAAGAGCTAGACACTATTCGAGGGGTCTCTAGGTTGGCGAGTCCCCTCCATTTGTAGCACGTTCTCTCATGTTGGTAGTGTCTAGAGGGGTCTATCCGTGGGTCGAGCTGAAAAGACTATTTATTCTGAGCTCGGCTTTTGTTTCTTGTCTCCTTGGTTGCCCTTCTCAAGCCTATGAAGGCAGAGAGGGGAGGAACCCTTACAGTAACATTTGGCATTATCCCTTAACATCTAAGCTTCAAGTTATGTTAGAGTTAAACAATGATCATGCAATGTGCAAGTTTTTTTTACAGTTTACTAATCTAATATATATTTTAATTTTTTATAGTTTGAGATATAAGGTGAAAAATCCTAAGGATATAAAGCCTAATATCTAACTTGTTATAAGTCCCAATAAGATCGTATTAATTAATAGCTCAATTCTATTTCATTTTCCGACAAACACTCCATCAAACCTACTTTCTTTTCGGTTCATACACTTAAACAAAAATGATATTGTGTATGTTTGGTACAAGCCAATTTTAATCTATAATAGAGTGATTTTCACTTTACAATAAAAAGCTTTTTTTTTTTTTTAAAACCCTTTTTCCAAACATATAAAACTTATTACTTTAAATTATTTTTTCTTTTCTATTAAAAGTAAAAAAGTATAAATTTATAGAAACCTGGTGAGGTGGTCACCAGCTACTCTATGGTGGCCTAATATTGCGACCACCCACATTGAGCCGCTTAAGGGGTGGCCGCCATCGACTACCCCAATTACGATTATTTTTTACCTATTATTTTATTATTATTATTAATTTTTAACTTAGAACCATAACTTGAATAAAAATTTATAAGGGAAAAATATTGGTAGAAGCCACTGTTGGCAGCATCTACTTTTGCACACACCATGTGGCTTCATCTAGATCGCATATCAAAGTTGAAATTATTATCGGATTGAGAGAGTGATGAGAGAGAGACCGATGAGAGAGAGAGCAGACAAGAGAGAGAGTGTGATGAGAGAGAGAGATGAGAGCCAGACGATGAGAGAGAGAGCAGACGAGAGAGAGAGAGAGCGAAGATGAGAGAGAGAGATGCGAGAGTGAGTGATGAGAGAGATTTGCGAGAGTGATGAGAGAGAGTTGTGAGAGAGATAGAGAGCGGATGAGAGATGAAAAAAAAATGAAAAATAGAGAAAGAGTCACGTAGTGAGTGCAAAGAGTGCACTACTACAGTAGTTTTTCTCTAGCATTACTCATTTATAAAACTCTCAGCACAATTTATTTGTTTACCGTTTATATATATATTTTTTAAAAACTTCCCAAACTTTTTATGTCTAGATATAAGAGACAACTATAACATAATTTTTGCACCATTTCTAATAAAATATTATAATATTTTTAATTTATTTAAATTATGATAAGAAAATAAAATAAATTTACAACTCTAAAACATAGAAAGTAGAGATAGAATAGTAATGGAGCTAATTAGGTACTGTAAAATTAAGAGAAATATTGTGAAAAAGATTATATAAAAATAAATTTATAAATAAATTTAATAAATAAAGTGAAATGACGTAATTTTGATTTATTTTTGCGTAAATCGTGACATCCTAGCTGGCACCTAAGAAGAGGTGGTAAACCCGGAAACGAAAAACGGACGAAAAACAGAACATAGACCGACGGAGAAAGGAAGACGAAAGAAAATACGTACATATGCATGTGTGCATGCAGACAGGGAGGCGAAGGCAACAAAGCACATCGATTATATCGGCATCAAAGTAGCAAATATCGCCAAGCACTCGCAGTTAGGTCAGCAGTTTAAAACCTTGGGGGAGAGAGAGACGACAGATCAGAGGGTGATGTGCGTGCAAGGTCGAGGAGAGAGGTGGAGGCGACGAATCGATCAGACAGAAGCGGAAAAAACGCTGCAGGTTGTACAAACACCCCACCCTCCCCCCACTTCACCTCATTATACTCCATCCCCACCCGGCACATCACTCTCATCTCTCTCTCTCTCTCTCCACGGCACGCAGAGATAGAAATATACGTTACAATGACAACAGTAAACATCACGCCACTCAGGGAGAGCCTTCTACAGTGAGAAAGAAACTTTTAGCGAGAGATTAGGCTCCGTGCTCTGGCGTGGTAGTAGAGGTACCTGAGAGATCAGAGCGAGGTGTAACAGTCTCACACCTTGAACGCTCCGCAGTTGGACACGGCATACCTTGTTCTTAAAGCCCTTTTTGTCCTTTCTCTTGTTATCTCTCCCTCTCTTGTTCTTTTAGCTTTGTACTTTGTGGGTCTTCCTCATTTTATCTTGTGCCTCCCTCATTTGCTCCGAGAGAGAGAGACATGGGTAGCGTTGGCGATCTACAGGGGGCTAATTTGAGTGCCACCGTTTCGGAAAGTGACAGCAGAGGACGTATGGGCGGTGGCTTGCCTGCTGATCAGTACGACCAAGGTAAGCTCTTGGGACTCGGGTCCTTCACTAAAATTTTCCTTTTCATGTCTGTGTTTTCTTTTCTTTTATGGAGTTTGTCTACTGTGCAGATAGAGAAAAAGGGGGGGGGGGGGGTGTGGGTTTTGATGCATGCTGATGATTTCTGGTTTTTCAAGTGATTTCTATTGGAAAAAACGTAACTTTCCCATTCAGTTGTATATTTAACATTTTCTATGTTAAATAATCAAAATTTTAAATTTCTTGGGACTTGAAGGCTGCGATTGGTGGCCGTTTTTCTTCTTCATAATGAATTTCTCAAATCCCGTTGGGAAACTTACGAAGTTACCAGAAAAATATCATTACAATTGATAAACACTCCTGTATTTGGTTTTTACTTCTATATTTCCACGAAAAATAACGCAAATTAAATGACTGTGAGGTCTTTGTCCCATCGATTCAAAAAATGGGTTCCTATAATTCTATTCTGTAAGTCATTTTACAGTACTTGTTTTACGCAATCATTCCCTAAAGTGGCTTTTATTTGTTTATATTTTCTTATCCCGGAAATGCATTCTCGGATTTGCCTTTCCCTGTCTTTCCTAGTCCATGATTCCTATCCGTTTTGTTTTACGTAAACTGGCTCTGCCTTCGGGTGTTAATTTTTCGGTGTTACGATGTTAGGAGAGAGAGATCATATATTGGACGCTAAACTGTGGCATGCCTGTGCGGGCCCTCGTGTCTACGTTCCGCGTCCTGGGGAGAAGGTTTTCTACTTCCCTCAAGGTCACATGGAACAGGTTCTACTCTCCCTTCCCCTTTTTTCTTTCTTTGTTTTTTGCGGCTCCCGTCTGTTTGCACCGTTTTGTCTTCTGAACCAATTTATTGAGATCTGATGGGAGTTTTGTATCTTCTGTCCCTATTGATCCATTGTGTAAGAAAAAGGAAAAAGAACCATATTGAAGTTTGCTTTCAGCCAAGGGGCGAAATCAGAAAATTTAATTTTTATAAATTAAAAACTTAAAAAAAAAGAATTAAATTTTTAGGATTTTCAAAATTTTGGGGGAGAAGCTCCTAAGCCTGGTTGTGGTTCTGCCCTTGCTTCCCTGGAGTACGTTTTTAAAAGGGTACGACTCCATGACTGTAAATATCCTTTTTCATTTATAATTAGATAGCAAAATGATAAAAGTTACGATGATTTGAATTTTATTTGACTTAAAACAAAAAAATAATATTTTATTGGAGAATTGTGTGGTAGTTTTACGAGAGTTCTATCATTTCTCGATTAGATTATATTGACGGTATGAACTTAAATAACACAAACATTAGGGGCAAGCATCGTCATTTATAAATTCGATGGACCAATTTGTCAAATGCAGCCACTGGCATCTGAAAATTATAACATGTTATTAGTTCTAGGGTGCCAGCTTTTTTATTCATTTGTCCTGATCAAGATCATAGACTCGCAGCTTGAAAAACCATTTAGTAACCAAAGTGGCCAATATGTTTTAAATAAGCGACATCTTTGCCTGACATATTATCATGTATCACACTCTCGTCTTTGCTTATTTGAGGTCATACTTGGTTATATGGAATCTGGTATAGGTTGAGGCATACACCCAACAAGATGGTATGAGGGAAATGCCAATTTACAATGTACCTTCTAAGATCCTCTGCAAGGTTCTTCATGTTCATCTAAAGGTACGTTATCTCTATCTTTTTCTTTTCTATTCAAGATTTTTATTTACCTCTGATCTTGTGTTCGAATTGCAACTCAAGGACACTTGAAGACAACAGAAACTTCTTGAGGCTTTGTTCTTTATGTGTGTGTTGATGTTGTTTTTTTGCTTGTGTTTTATTATTCTTTTATGCAGTTCTTGATAATTTATTTGGTTTTGCAGGCTGAAGCTCAAACAGATGAGGTGTTTGCTCAAGTTACTTTGCTTCCAGAGCCAGAGGTCAGATAATGACTGCTCAGATGTTTAAGGGTTTGATAAAGTATTCTTGCATAACTGAATGGGTTTCGTCTCTTATCCTCGCAGCAAGACAATCTAAGTTTGGAGGATGAAACTGATTTGTCATCACCTCCAAGAACCAGTGTATGTTCCTTTGTCAAAAAGCTCACTGCCTCTGACACAAGCACACATGGTGGATTCTCTGTTCGTATTTCACATGCTCGCAAGTGCTTCCCACCTCTGGTTAGTATCTGCTCTATAACATATATTGTGAGCGGAGAAAAGTTAATTGACCCCTTTGAATGGTTGAATTTGGTTTCTCTTGTTAGGTAGCTTCTAACAGTATGATGCCTAGAATATGGCCTATACCATTCTTTCTTGTTCCTACTCGGAGTATCTTCAAGTAATGAAATAAGCATATTCTTTTTGTACACACGGAATCTTTTATCACATTACTTCCTTAAATAAACTCTACTTCATCAAGATTGCAGCAAGGTTAAAATTAAATGCAAAGTCAGTTATTCATATGTTATTAGTTATGTTCTTGCAGGACATGTCTCAGCAACCACCAATACAAGAACTGGTCGCTAAAGACTTGCAAGGGCTTGAATGGAACTTTCGCCATGTTTTCCGTGGTATGTTTACTAAGCTGATTTTGTCTAAAAGCATCTAAGCCTGAATTAATCCTACTATTATCGATCAGTGCATCAAAAAATCACTAACCAAACATGGATGTCCGATGTTCCTTGGAATAATGAACAAATCACTGTGATTTGCTTATCATTTAAACATGTAGGTTAGAAGCATTGCTGTGATTACTGCATTGACATAGAAGTAGGGTCGCCCCTTCAAGGACAAGGCCTTTCTTTCTAGGAAACCAACAACTTTAACTCTCAAAGGGTTGATATCTAGAGAGACAGTTAATGGGCCAGATTTGGCCCTGGCTTTGACACAAATGGGGCTAGTCCCATCAAAAACCTATATTTTCTTGACATAAATGGACATTTCTTTAAAAAGTCACCAAAAGAGATGGACTAACATTTTTGTAAAAAGCTCTCTGGTGTTCTCCCACCTAGAAAACGCCCCCTCCTAAGCAAACACCCTCCAGAAAACTCCACACTGCTTCTCCCTTCCTCCAGTTCCTCTCTAGATCAGTCCTCCCTCTGCGCACATCTTCCTCCTACTTTTCCACCCCATTTTCCTACTTTTTCTTCCTTTATTTTGCTACTGAGAATAGATCTACTAACAAAATACCACATGCCCCTACCATTGGAACTGCCATCCTTCTCTCCACGTCTCTAGCCATCAGTCACCAAAAACCACCACTTTGGGGCTGTACTAAATCAATCCCACTCATTTGAAGAACCATTTGTACTAATTCCGTTATATATATATTGATTGATTGGTTGACATAATGTTTAAATCAATCCATTATGAATAATATTGCAAATTGTTAGTTTAGCCAATGGCACCTATTCAGCCCCACTCTTCTAGGTCGAGTAGATATAGCCAATTGTACTTTTCAATTTTAATAATGCATATTTGATCAATGTTTATGGAACCACAATGTGGTTGATTTTACATTTATAATTGAGATCTCAGATAATTTGTCAAAGGTTTGGAGAATATTTCTCATTAAATGTAGGTCGACCAAAGCGACACTTGCTCACCAGTGGTTGGAGTACCTTTGTGACTGCAAAAAAGCTTGTTGCTGGTGATGCATGCATCTTCCTTAGGTTCTCTCTCTCTCTCTCTCTCTCTCTCTCTCTCTCTCTCTCTCTCTCTCTCTCTCTCTCTCTCTCTCTCATGTCTGTGAGTGAATCATTCTAGGATTTTTTTGTAGTTAAATTTCCATGCACCTCTTGAATCCAAGTAGACATTTAAATCATGAAACGTTTATAAATTTTCTTTGTTGAAGAAATTTATAGTACCTTACTGTCTTCAGTTGTTTGTTATCTTTCACTTTGTTAATAACCATTATTTCTATTGTTAGTCAGTTTCTCCATTCTCATGGTTGGTATTTGTGCTTCACAGAGGAGAGAATGGGCAACTTCGTGTTGGGGTTCGCCGTGCAGTTAAACCACTACATAATGCCTCAGTATCCGTCATATCTGGCTGCAGCATGCTCCATGGTATACTTGCCAGTGCTTCCCATGCCGTTTCTACTGGAACTTTGTTCACAGTGTACTATCGCCCTTGGTAAGCTGTAATTATATATACTTAGAATTTTCAAATGAATGGCCTCTAGTAGGGGTTTACTTTGTATCTCTGCAAATATCATTGGGCAAGCGATTCTTTTCAGTAATAATCATGTGACCATTTAATCCATTCTGCAGGACAAGTCCTTCTGAGTTTATTATTCCTTTTGAGCAATACATGAAGTTAGCTAAAATTGTCTATTCTGTGGGAATGAGGTTTACAATGCCATTTGAAGGGGAAGAATGTTCAGAAAAGAGGTAACTCAGCCAAGCCTTTCTGAACTTGCTCTCTTTCACACTTGCCCTTCTTGGGATTCTTTTTTATTTCAAAACCTAACACATACACATCACTTCAACTGCACACAAATAAAAAGAAAAGACATACATCATCATTTTTCCTCAAGGCCGTGCAGTTTAGAAAAATGAATGCAGTCTATGACATGCTATAATTTAAAGAAATGTAAGATAAAAGTAGTCATTATTGATATTCTTCCAACTTATAAGCACATATTTGCCCCTTCTACTCTCTTGTCCGAATGTTGTACTGTGTAAACCAGATTTTCAGGTACCATAGTGGGTGTTGAAAATATCGATTGTATTAGGTGGCCTGGTTCAGAATGGAGATGTCTCAAGGTAATGGGATTTTTCTAACCTTTAAGACATATTTCAACCTTTAAACTGACGCTTTTGTAGGTTTCGTATTATTCTTTATACTTCAGGTTATTTCATCAATATATCCATTTCAGGTGCAATGGGATCGCACATCAGACACATTATTGCATCTTGAAAGGGTTTCCCCTTGGAATATCGAGCTGATAGAATCAACTAGTACGAAGCCCACTTCTACAATATCTGAACGAAGGAGGACACGATCAATTAATGCATCATTGCCTGGCTTTTCTAGCTTGACCAGAGACGGTCGGTGGCCTTCAGTATCTACCATTTTGACTTTCAACTCTTATTTTCTAACGTGTCAAATTTCCCTTTTTCTATTATAGGCTTATTTTGTGGTTCAATTGGGTACGCATCTAAAAGGCACAAAGAGGTCTTGCAAGGTCAAGAAAAGAAGAAAACCAGTGGTCAAGAACTGGATGCAAAAACCCCACCAACAATACCACATTTGTTACCCTTATCAAATCCTGATTGGTGCCACAGACTAATGGGATTGGAGAATAAACCATGTTTTCCAATGCAAGATCACTTTCATCAACATAACAGTAGCACAATATCATGCCCTGGTGGAAATATAATGGCTCCTTGCCCCACTTACCAGTGGCCCCCAATATTTGCTAGTGGAGTTTATGAAAATATTTCAGTTAGCAGGAACATTTCAGTTTCAAATGTTACCATAAGCAATTCCGGGTTCCATGAATTCAGGTCTTCTGAATCGAGGGATGAAAATGACGGTCCACTTTCCCAACCAACTAGTAGTGCAAGATACATGCTTTTTGGGGTCAATTTGGCCAATAGTCAACCGGAGCTCCCTTCACCACAAGTTGCCACTTATTGTGAGCTTTCAAGTCCTTGTTCTTTCCCCCCAACATCTGAGTCTTGTGTTTCTGAAACTGTCCAGGTTTCAGAGTCCTCTAAGAATAACCCTTGCATTCTTCTGAAGAAACAATGCGAGAATTGTTTTGTCACTAACAGAAGTTGCACAAAGGTACTTTACTTTTTGAATTTCCTTCATACATGGTTCGAACAACTTGATGGAAATAACCAATTGAATTACTTGTAATCTTGCTTGGTAAGGTACTATTGGATTGTGGCTTAGTAACGTCACACAAATTAAGATGCCTGCATTTCTAAATTTTGTATATATCAAATGCATATATATTTATGTGTATGTGTGTATATGTGTATGCATTTGGTTATGTGATTCTAAGCACAAGATGACATATGTGGAATCTAAAGTTGCTTCTTCTCATGTCCTTCTGATGGTCAAGAAAATAATTGGACAAGCTCAATTTGTGAAATTGTGAATTGTAACCCTTCCAGGTGCTCAAGCATGGAACTGCTCTCGGTAGATCAGTTGATCTTGTGCGTTTCAATGGGTATGATGAACTCATTTATGAGTTTGACAAGAGGTTCGATTTCAAAGGAAGCTTGATTGATGGAAGTAGTGGGTGGCATGTGACCTACATTGATTATGAAGGAGACATGATGCTGATAGGAGATTGCCCCTGGCAGTTAAGAACCAACAATATTACTCTTTCAACTAATGTGTCCTGGGTAGTATGCTAGAATTAGATCTAATGCTGGTTCGACTCGGCTAATTTAATGATATTGTTTCATATATGTAGGGAATTTTGCTTCAATGTGCAAAAAATATTCATCTGCCCAAAGGAAGAAATTGACAAGCTGATTCAAACTCAACAGATCCAACTCACCTCTGGTTGCTCATTGTCAAGGTTAATTATGTCGTCTTTCTCATCCATCAACTTAGTTAAATGAAAAAGAGAGAGAGAGAGAGATGGTGTTAGAGCATTATGTGAAAATATGTCTATGTAGTTATATGAAGACGTGGGATGAAAAATATATAGAGTATACGTAAATGCAACTATGCTTGTGATGTGAATGCTGCAGGGTGTTGTTTCTATGGGCGAGGTTGTTTGTAGTTGTACTGCTTGTAGAGCAATAATGCATTATTTATCTGAGGACACACCTAAGATTGCTGTCCAAAAAATTCCAACTATACTTTGCAATAGAAAGACATCCTCTCTTCAAATGTTTATGTTTCATAGGGAAACTTATTATTTGTGTCCTCGGATCAATAATAATTTCAGAAGTTTTGCTTAGCTTAATTTGACCATTTGATAGGGTCCTCGGTCAATACCCTAGACACCAAGCTACAGTGCCCCTCCTTGTACCTTGATGACCAAAGTGATCTACCACTTGCTTGACTGTAATGGCTACGGATGGTGTTGGTTAACTCGAATGAGTGTTCAAAGGTGTTGTTGAGTGTAATGCTTGTGGTGGGTGTGCATGCATGCATGCCCGTGCAGAGCGTTTGAGTGGGCTAAGGCAGTTGAGTGAAGCACAAGTGCCCCTAGTTATGAAGCACATGTGGTTGTGGGTGGTTATGTGGGTTGCCCGAGTGGGTGGTTGGGTAGTTTATGATGTTTGTAGTTAATCCCTACAAAGTAGGGAGGCGGTTATGGCTAGATAGGTGTCTAAGGCTGGGAGTGTGGCTTGGGCAATTAGTAATAGCCTAGCTTATCTATATCCTTACTCCCAATTTGACTATAAAGGCCTGGTGCAGGCCAAGTGCCCGTCAATGGCCACTTGTGGCTGCCTTATGTGTTGCCCCACCCGAGTAGTGCGAAATGATCAGCAAGCAAAGAAAAATGCAATGCACTAAATAACAAGCCACAATGCTAAAATACCTCAAAATTGCATTAATATAAGGGAAACAAAGATAACAATAGGTTATCGTGATTCACGAATTGCACAGAGATAACCTTCTCCTTTGGGATTCAAGAATTGCACTCAATGGAGCCTAAGTGACAAAGCACATAAATGCCTTAAAAAACTTACAAGCCAAATTGTTCAAATGTTCAAAGATAGAAGATGCAATAGCCTAATGCCTTACTTATACTAGAATTAAAATAACAATATCTACAAAGTAGATAATGGTTGCTGGGTTCACGCCTCTTGATTGAGACCTCATGCAATTGGTGAGCCATGGGTGGCCTGGATGAGCTCACAGCATGGGCTGCTTGCTGGTGTGCGTGGGTCTTCGGGTTGGCCTTGGTTAGTCCTTGGTCCCTGCATGTGTGACCCAGGTTGTGTGGGCTGGACGCTGTTGGAGTGTTGTTGGGTTGGACTATGGGCGTGGCAGGTTGTTGCATGGCCCAAGCCAGAGAGGCCCGAGCGTTGGTCTGCATGGTCTAGGTTAATGGGGCCCAGGCATTGAACAACATGGCCCAAGCTGTTAGGCTTGAGCGTTGGTCGGCATGGCCCTGGCCAAGGCCAGGGTGTTGGTCAGCATGGCCCTGCACACGCTCTGCTGGCACCTAGACTATGCATGCGCATTAGGTGTGTGTGTAGTCTGGCCATGCACTGAGCAGGGTGTGACAACTTAGTTAGAACTTGCACGCAAGTTGTGCGTGCGTTGACTGTGCGCTACCTGCTTAGCCGTGGCCTAGCATTCTCCAAGGGCTCGATCTGTGGGCAGTCAAGCCATGCCAACAGAGCTCTCGATGTGTGGTCTGGGCATGAAAAGATGCTTGTCAAGGCATGGTCTATGGCCTCCTGCCTTGGGGTTTTGACATTTTTCCTCCCTTTTAGTATATCTTTACCCTCAAGGATCAAGTGGGGATGCTTCTTCTCAAGTTCATCATAGTTCTCCCAAGTTGCCTCATCTCTTGATGTTCCTTCCCATAGGATCAATGATTGCCACACCCTGGATCTGCTTCAGCCCCTTCGATGCAGCATGTATCCGAGCACTTCTTTGGGTTTCATGAGGATCTTCATTTCTTGATCTACTATGGGTCACTCCTCCCATTTGAGACTTGGATCACCTACCTTCTTCTTGAGTAGGGAAACATGGAATATCAAGTGCAACTACAAAGTTAGTGGAAGCTGAAGCATGTATGCCACACTGCCGAGTTTCTCCAACACTCTATACTACCCATAGAACTTCTGGTTCAATTTTGCACTTTCGATCTTCCTCATGAATTTTTGCTGAATTGTCTAAGCTTCAAGTAAACATAGTCGCCTACTTGGAAGGTCACAGCACACCTTCCTTGATCATGGTACTTCTTCATTTAACTTTGGGCCTTCTTGAGCTCTCTTTTAACTTTGGAAAGTACTTCGTCCCTATTGATCAACTCCTGCTCCACTTCATTGTTTCTGGTTGAGCCATTCTCATAGCTGACCAAGAGTGGTGGCGACCTGCCATATACCACTTCAAAAGGGCTTTTGTCAATGGAGGAGTGGTAAGTGTTGTTATACCAGAATTCAGCCCATGGGAGATAATCTACCCATCTCTTTTGCTCCTCAAGACAAAAGAATCTTAAGTATTGTTCCAATATCCTATTGACCACTTTGGATTGGTCATCCGTTTATGGGTGATAGGAGGAACTCGTCTTGAGTTTGATGCCTTGCAGTTCAAAGAGCTGCTTCTAAAATGAATTCATAAAGACCCTGTTTCGATCTGACACTATTGTCCTTGAAAATCTATGCAGCTTGACAATGTTATTGACAAAAGCTTTGTCCACCGACTTGGCTGTATAAGGGTGATGTAAAGGGATGAAGTGGGCATACTTGCTTAGCCGGTCTACTACCACCAAAATCACTTCATGTCCTCCATTAATGGGTAGGCTTTCTATAAAATCTATTGACAAGTTCTCCCAAATTCTGTTTGGAATTGGTAGTGGTTGGAGAAGTCCTGTTGTTGGCCTTGAGTCATACTTGGCCTTTTGATGAATATCACACCCGGCCACCAGTCCCTTTACATCACTCTTGATCCCTTCCCAATAGAATAAATGTTTCAGTCGAGTATAAGTTCTCAACCATCCTGAGTGGCTACCTTCTTTGCTGTTATGGAAGTGATCAAGAATCTCTTTTTTGAGACTGGGAACATTTGACACATATACTTAGTTCTTGTAAAAGATGAGACTATCTCTTACTTTGAAACCTACAACCCCTTGCCCTTGAGCATCCAAGAGCTTAATAATCTCAAGTGACCTTGCATCCAATCGGGTAGCCTCTCTGATCTTGTCCCATACTCTCCATTCAGCCCCATTCAATGTCAAGCTTGATGATTCCTCATCATCACCGATTGATTCAAATAGTTGGCTGCCTTCCCTTCGGCTTAAGGCATCAGCCACCTTGAGGCATTAATCAGCTTTGCTTCATCCACTAGCTGACTGCGGTGATCAAACTTCCTAGGAGGTGGGAGTGTGGTGGGCACATCAAGTACCTTCTTGTGGGCTTCTAAAACGGGCCTGACTTCCTCGGGTAGCAGCTCTAATTTTTCGTGAGTGCTTTCCTGATCCTTGTTCTCAGTGTGCCTCAATACATCCTCTTTGGCCACTACTATGGCGAAGCAATATGCTCCGCCTTTGCATAATTTCTCAAACATTAAAGCCTTGCAAGACTTGATCTCCTTACTAGCAATGACTATCCAAAGCCACTTTTTGGAGCCTAGTTTAAACTCCATTGTCATGTTGTGACAATCATGGATGACAATGCCAAGGCTCTTGAGCCAAGCATTCCCCAAGACTAGGCTAGCTTTGGGTACTATTTCATTACTATTCTTGACTTTATTATTATTTTTTATCTACTTTTACTACCATTATATTACTTTTCACCTACATTTTACTACTATTCAATATTTTATTATTATTTTTTTACTACTATTCAAAAATATTTTCAAACACTTATACTATCCAAACCAAGCTAATTCAAGGCCAACCAAGGGCAGCACATGACAACGTTGTCACCACTTTCACTGCCACAATTCGAACTCCTTGCACATTCATCTTAACTCTTCGGATGAGGGCCTCACACTGGAGCTTGTCACCACTTGCAACATTCACTTCAAATGGTGGAATAGGGCTCGACTTAAGACCAACCTTGCTAACAATGTTGTAATTAATGAAGTTATGGGTGGAACCACTATCTACTAGCAATGTCACTTCATACTTGCCCACCCATGCCATCAACCTCATGGACATGGGTTTAGAAACGCCAGCCATGGCATTCAATGATAGCTCGGCCTCTTTTGGTGTGTCACCAGATTCGGTTTCTTCAACTTCTTCCTCTTGGCTAGATGCTTCCTTGCTGCCTTCCGAGTCATCATCACTCGGTTCATCTTCAAACATAAACAAGACCTGAGTTGCCTTGCACTTGTGACCAGGGCTCCATTTATCTCCACACTTGAAACATAGGCCTTTCTTGATGCGCTCTTGCACCTCTTCACTAGACAACTTCTTGATCTCAGGTTTCGGTTTGGAAGTGGTGGCTGCTGTGTCCCTTCCCTTCCAAAAGACTTTGGTTTGCACAGTATTGAAAGACTTGCTCCAATGTCTTTGGTTGGGCGCCGCTCACTAACATGGCTTTCCTCGAGAATCTCAGCCATCTTCATCATTTCTTGAAGCCTTGTAGGCTGTCTAAGTTTGATTTCCTTGGCAAGCTAAGGTTTCAAACCATCAATGAGGGTGCCAATCAAAACTTCTTTGGACCAACCCCTAACCATAATCTGTAGTTGCCTAAACTCTTCTATGTAGTGCTGAATCTTGTCCTCTTGCCTTAGCTTGGCCAGCTACTCGTGGTGATTGACCACTGGTGATGGTTCGAACCGACTAAGGAGCTCTTTCTCAAAGGCTATCCACCTTAGCCTCATG
Organism: Cyclocarya paliurus; assembly: GCA_029856935.1. NCBI lineage: Eukaryota > Viridiplantae > Streptophyta > Magnoliopsida > Fagales > Juglandaceae > Cyclocarya > Cyclocarya paliurus. The sequence goes on from CM056949.1 coordinate 15,074,040, forward strand.
TGATCCTTATCATTAGGGGTGTAACCGGTCCGGTTCGGTCCGGTTTTGGACAAAATCTTAGACTGAACAGGTATGACCGGTTTTGTATATTTCAAAACCGATTACACACTGGTTATACTCCTAAACCGGTACTTCCGGTTTTACCGATTTCCGGTCCGGTCCGGTCCGATTTTTCAGTTTTTTTAAAATGTAAGTTTGACATTTTGTGATTAAAAATATGTTTTAAAAAAACTGTTTAAAAAAAATATGTTATACTTTTATTAATCTATATTAGACTATTAATATAACTATAACTATAGTCTATATTAGACAACTTTTTTTTTTTGAGGGAGTCTATATTAGACTATTAGTACAAGTTATAAATTTATATATTAGTATAGCTATATATTAGTATATATTAGTATTAGTGATAAACTATATATTAATATAACTATATAATACATGATCAATTACATTTTCATTTTTAAGATTAAACTTTTATTTTATAATAACATTATCTTATATATAATTATATTAATAGTATATGATCAAACAAATTACAAATGTTCATATTTAAAATTAACATTTAATATTATATTTTATAAATTATAATATGAAATTATTTCATATATGATATATAATTATATACAAAAATTTCACATATAATTATACATTATATATAAAACTTATATATTTAATATATAAAAAATATTTTGTATAATTTTAATTTTGTATAAAATTTATATATAAAATATTATTTTATATATTTTTTTATCAACCGATTCGGTCCTGTCCGGTCCGGTTTAAAAAATCCTAAAACCGGAACCAGACCGGTTCCAACCGGTTTATGAATTATAAGAACCGGTTCCGGACCGGACCGATTCAAAACCGGTAAAACCGGTCCGGTCTGGTCCGGTTCGGACCGGTTTACCGATTTTTCAGTTTAAATTTACACCCCTACTTATCATATTGGTCCCTTATCCAGCATCACCATTTTCTAGTTCTGCCTTCAAGGTAAAAACAAGCTATTGACACCCTCTTATGGCGTGGGATATCATATGTTCGGAAGTAGTGATGGACCTTGTCCAACCACTCATAGGGATCACCGCCACTATACTTGGGAAAGTCGACCTTAGGCCGCTTGGGTCCCCGATCTTGAGTCCAGTTTCCTCTTCAGTCTTCATGATTCTCTCTTTCATAATGTGACCCATGATAGCCATGGCTTGGGTGTCTTCTCCAAGCCATTGGCTGCTCACACTGGTAGGGCTCCTCAAAGCCTTGCTCGTGCTCATTCTCTTGCGGCTCATGATGAAAGCTATGGCTCCTTGCCCGATAACCAGCCATTGGGATCTCCCTCTCGAAGTCTTCATTCGGGATCCATCTCTCCACATACCCTTGGCAACTCTCTTCACGACCACCATGCCTAAAATCAGGCTTTAGGACTGCATGCATTGACTCGGTCACACTAGTTTCATGTCCATCAACATATGCATCATCCCCTTGAGGTGATGTCTCCGGGCAGTTCTCGGCTAGTCTTCTCTCTGGCCACCCCAATATTGTGTTTGCCTTTCTCCTTGTAGCCTCCATGGCCCTTGCGTTATCCTTATTAGAACTTTCCATGACCACACGTAGTTCGACTATGTTGTTGGTGACACCCTCAAGAATTGAAGTAATCTTGTTGGTGTGATTCTCTAGAAGTTCCAGTTGGGCCCTATTAGAAATGCCTGAAGTCTCTTCTACAGACTAATTCCCTTGCATGTTTACTCTTGCAACTATCTAACCTTAGTGTATCACTGTTGTGTAGCTTGCGAATTGTCCCACACTGTCAGCTTAGGCATGCAAACTGTTAGTCTCAGATGGTAAAAGTGGGTTGTTGGTGGAAGTTTGTAGTTTCAACCTTGGGTCCTTCACCTTCAAGGGTGACCGACCCCAACCTCGACTTCTAAGTCTGACCTTGGATTGCTCATGTTCTTGTGTGGCAACCGCTCCAAATTTAGCTACTCCGACTTCTTCCTCAACCCCCAAACTTCAAAATTTCAATAATAATAAAAAAATACAACAATGTTGGGATCCTCCGTGGATCCCCCAACCAAACTCACAAAGGATGAGTGATGGGTTGCTTACCTCTTTAGAGAAGTGAGAACCTCTCTTGAACCTTCAACCAACGTAGCTGCTCTCAATGAAAGCACCAATTTGATGATAGGGTCCTCAGTCAAGACCCTAGACACCAAGCCATCGCGCCCCTCCTTGTACCTTGATGACCGAAGTGATCTATCACTTGCTTGACTGTGATGGCTATGGATGATATTGGTTAACTTGAATAAGTGTTCAAAAGGTGTTGTTGGACGTAATGCTTGTGGTGGGCGTGCATGCATGTGCAGAGTAGTTGAGTTGGCTAAAGCAGTTGAGTGGGTTAAGGCGGTTGCGTTAAGTACACATGCCCTTAATTGTGAAGCACACCTGGCTGTGGGTGGTTGGGCAGTTTATGATGTTTGCAGTTAATCCCTAAAAAGTAGGGAGACGGTTATGGCTGGACAGGTGTCTAAGGCTGGGTGTATGGCTTGGGCAATTAGCAATAATTGCCTAGCTCGTCTTTGTCCTTGCACCTTGCTCCTAATTCGATTCTGAAGGCCTGGTGCAGGCTGAGTGCCCGTCAATGGTCACTTGTGGCTGCCTTATGTGTTGCCCCACCTGAGTAGTGCGAAATGATCAGCAAGCAAAGGAAAATGCAATGCAATAAACAACAAGCCACAATGCTAAAATACCTCGAAATTGCATTAACATAAGGGAAACAAAGATAACAGTAGGTTACCTTGATTCACGAATTGCACAGGGATAGCCTTCTCCTCTGAAATTCATGAATTGCACCCAATGGAGCCTAAGTGACAAAGCACATAAGTGCCTTCAAAAGCTTACAAGCCAAATTGTTCAAATGTTTAAAGATAAAAAAATGCAATGGCCTAGTGCCTTACTTATACTAGAATTCAAATAACAATATTTACAAAATAGATAATGGTTGCTGGGTCAACGCCTCTTGATTGAGGCCTCATGCCGTTGGTGAGCCATGGGTAGCCTGGATGAGCCCACAGCATGGACTGCTTGCTGTTGTGCGTGGATCTTTAGATTGGCCTGCTGGGCTGGCCCTAGTTGGTCATTGGTTCCTGCATGTGTGACCCAGGTTGTGTGGGTTAGGCGCTATTGGAGTGTCGCTAGGTTGAACCGTGGGCGTGGCAAGCTGTTGCATGGCCCGGGCCAGAGGGGCCCGAGCGTTGGTCTACATGGCCCAGGCCGTGAGGCCTGAGTGTTGGTCGGCATGGCCCTAGCCAAGGCCAGGGCATTGAGCGGCATGCCAGCCTGCGTGAACCAATTAGGCAACCGTGCCGTCAATTCCAAATAGGATGTGCTTACACGCGTTGTGTTGGTGCCCGGGCCATGCATGCACGCTGTGTGTGCGTGTAGCCCATGCGTGCTTGCTGCGCGCGCGCACTAGTCATGCATGTAGTTTGACCGCGCGCTGAGTAGGGTGTGACAACCTCGCTCGCGTGTGCCGACTGTGGATTGCCTGCTTGGTCGTGGCCTAGCATTCTCCAAGGGCTCGGTCTGTGGGCAGTCAAGCCATGCTAACAGAGCTCCCGATGTGTGGTCTGGGCACGATAGGGTGCTTGTCAAGGCATGGTTTGTGGCCTCCTGCCTTAGGGTTTTGACACCATTCCCATTGATTAGTTAAGAACTTAATTTTAGACAAAGGCATTTAAAAAGTCATTACACCTAAATGCCTAAAACATATTCTAATTTCTTCAAAGAAGCAACCATTCACTTTTTCAAAGCAACATTTGGTACATTGGAAAGTCACAACTTTAAGAGTTTTTGAAGGGTATACTGATAAGCTTACTACTTCCTACTACTTATTTGTTATTCTTCTTAATTTTTTAATTTTTGTTTACTTAATAGTTAAAAAAGTGATTATTAGTGATATTGTATATTTTTTTAATATTTTCTTAATGATTAAGGATGTTCAAAAAATACTTAAAAGAAAAAAATTCAAATACACTATAAAGTAGTAAAATGGTGATAGAAGGGTAGTAACTAATAAGTCTATCATTATTCTTTTAAAGGTTTTCTAAAATATAAGGTTTTAGGATAGAGTTTTTCTACAAATTAGCAGCTGTTTACCATTACACACCTCAAACATGATGTGGAAATTAGTTGGTTTTTTTTTTACCTACAGAAACATGCGTTTTGGAGAAATAACCCATTTCCCATTTCAAATAAGCAATCCCACGAAGACCATCTTCCTCCCTAACCTAGTAAGATTTTTCCATTTGGAGATTATGTTACTGGCATCCTTCTCTCCTTTCGGGGTTTCCATTCTGTCCTGTAAATATTTCTCTTCATTTTTTTTTTTGTTTCTTTTTGATGTTTAATGAATTTCTTCCATCTGTATGTTTTTGGGTAGAAGATAGAAAGATCGTAGTGATGACTCCAATAAATTCAAGCTCAACAAATCGGAATGCAAGCTTCTCTCTCTGAAGAAATGTGCATGTCGAACATCCGCTGAACTGAGCAATCTTTTCCTTTTCCACTTCTTTTGATTGTTTTGGTTTTTCAAAGCATTTTTAATTACAAATGACCAATTTTTAGGGTTTGATATTCTCTATCATTTTCTTGGAAACCAAAGAGACTATAGGTCGCGTTAGTTTTTTATTTTTATTTTTCAAGTTTATATTGCGGGAAATTTGAAGGTTACGATAAGGATTTGTAACTCTCTAATCTGTAATAAGTTTGAAGAGAGAGAGCTGGAAGAATCGAACCTATGACTTTATCGCCGCCAATGAGTAATATTTTTCCCACTTCATATACTCCCTGAAGTTTTCAATGCTATGCTATTATGGGATATTATTTTCTATGAATTTATTTTGAGTTCCGTCATTTAAATGTGTTTGTGTGTGTGAAATCAAGATTGGAATGAAACAAAACAACTTAATCCAACACTTTATCTGAGACATTCATTGTCGAGTGATTGTAAATTATTAGCTTTTAAATCTACATATGTTTTTTCCACTTTTTTTTGTTCAATGTTCTGGTCTTTTCACTCAATTATTGGATCTACCTTATGCAAGGCTAGGACCCAGAAGGGTTGGGGTAGTTGCGGGATGGATTCACTTTTAATAATAAAAATGTTAAGAGTCACTGAATATTGGGTCTCCACAAATTTATTTTAAAAAATATTTTTTTAGTGATATTATGATTTTCTTTTAATTATTTAAGAATAAAAAATATTTTTATTTATCGAAATGGGTCTCGTGCCTGCATCCTCAAGTGGATGTAACACTGCTCTTTAATGAATTCGGTGTGGGGCTGTGCGCGCAACAACCAACAACTGAAAACTGACTGATACCAAGATTTTTTTAAAATTATAAATTCCACATAAATGTGCTAATTAAGGAAGTAAGGGATAAAAGAGGGAACGTAAAACGACGTCATTTCAGTCCATTCAGCCTATCCCTTCCCGTCTTCGTCCCAAACTTCATTTGCAGGTTCATAATCCTCCTCCAAACTTTTCCGGAGAAAAGTGATAAGAAAATAAGAAACCAAAAAGAAAAATCAAGAAACCGAAAATCCGATAACTATGAGGTCCTTGCATTTTACACCAGCAACTACACTAATTTCAAACGGTAATCCTCGTATATCACTCGCAAGTGGCTCTCCTGACCTCTATTTCCCGATTTCATTTATACCAATTCAACCTCTTAAATATTCAGTCACTCTTCTAAAACCCCAGTCTTATCCGAAGCCACTGATTAATGCACGAGGAGGAGGAGGAGGAGAAGAAGACCCAGATTCCCAAGAGGCTCAAGTTCAAGACTTGAGGGTCCCAGAGCATTGGTTGATTCCCTCCAAGGCGTTGGAGGTATAACTTCTCCAGTTTCTTCATACCCCCATTTTCGTCGTTAAATTCATTTTTAATTAGCACCATCGGTTAATTTGAGTAGCCAGATTCACGTTGATATTACCCAGTTGATCAAACATATTTGTATTGTTGTATGTCATGAGCTTTAAGTTTGTATTGTTGTAATGTCATGAGTTTTAAGTTTGTATTGTTGTATGTCATGAGCTTTAAGTTTGTATTGTTGTAATGTCATGAGTTTTAAGTTTGTATTGTTGTGATGTCATGAGTTGTACTGCAACGATGGATACCAAAAAAGAGTGTATATATTTTGTAGATTGATTGAGACTAGTTTATAGTGAATCTCGTGAGAGGATATTTTTTTCTTCTTTTTAACTTAGTGCTATTAACCGGTTAAGGACTCCAAGTTTTATGCTGCTACACTATTTTTTTTCTTTTTCTCTGAGTGTTCTAGATATATACAATTAATCTCATGACGCTTGCTTCCTTTAGTAGTGACATGCCAGATAGAAATCAGACCTCCTATGCTAGGCAGATCTACATTTTGAAGCATGGATCGGTTATGTGTTGCTGTTTCTATTGTCGTAGCTGATTATAGTGCCATTCCAGCCAGACAACCCAGCTATTAGAGACATCAGCAACCACTGATCATCGAGCTGTATTCTTAAAACTCTTGAATCTATGCACGTAGGGTCTAATATGCAATGTGGATGGTGTAGGATTATTAATTTGTTGGGCCTCTCCACCAAATAGCTAAAGTATAGTATCATATCAAAGCTCAGTTCATTTATTTGTTTTTTAATCATATTGAAACTGCCAGAGCCCTGCCCCTTTTTAGTAGGCATCTCTCATAATGTTATCGAAGTCCTCTACCTTGCAGATTTTAGAATTTTATCCTCAAAATTCTTGATTTTCTAGGTATCTTGTGTAAAAATGTTTTCCAACATTATGGTATTTTTTGCATCGCATGGGATGCAAGAATTAGACTTGTGTTCCACCACCCTGTTCTGGAATTCTTTGACATAATGTTAACTGTGTCGATTGATGGAGGGTTCTCTCAGGTTTTCCCTGTGGCGGCCAGGAACATTGGTAACATAAACCTATCACATCTTTTGTATGTTGAAGATACTTTATTTTTTTGTGGGACAAAATCCAATTCATCTTCATCGTGTGTGTGCTCTTTTCTTATGCTCTGAAGCAGTCTTAGGACTAAAGGTTAACTTGGATAAATTTGAGTTGATTGCAGTGGATCAAGTCACCAATATGGATAGTTTGGCAGGCATTCCAGAATGTAATGTGTCATACTTTCCTATGAAATATTTGGGTCTTCCTTTGGGGGCCACTTTCACGGCTAAGATAGTTTGGGATGTGGTTATTGAGAAGACTGAATGACAACTAGCTAGTTGGAAGAGAATATGTTTTCCCAAAGGTAGTAAGATTGTTTTGATAGAGAGTACTCTCTCCAGCCTGCCTATGCTTTTCATATCTTTATTTCTATTCCCAAGGCATAGGGACTTCTTTAAACTTCCTCTGGGGCGGGTTGGGAGAAGAGTTCATACACCTGGTAAGTTGGGCCAAAGTATTTTTTCGATCTCCGAAGGTGGGTTAGGAGTTTGAAACTTGATTTCTATAATCATACACTCTAGCAAAAATGGCTTTGCACTATCTGAACGAGAGAGAGGCCATGTGGAGAATGAGTAGGCACTAAGTATGGATGTTCGTGGGGCGGGTGACGTTCTAATGAGGTCTAAGGACCATATGAGGTGGGATTATGGAATGCCATAAGAAAAGGGTGGGGGAAGTTTTCTAAGCATACTAGTTTCGAGGTAGGAGATGGTGTTAGGATTAAATTCTGGCTTGATTGGTGGTGTGGTAGTAGGGCTCTCAAAGAAGCTTGCCCAAAGGTGAACATGGTGGCTTGGGTTTAGGATGCTTCAGTGGCAGACCTTTTGGAGACAAATAGTGAAATCTGTTAGTGGATTGTAGATTCAGCAGAGTGGCTCATGATTGGGAGGTTGAGGCCATGACTGCATCCTTTTAATCTTCTGTACTCATTATTTTCAGAACAATACGTGAAGACAAGCTGCTTTGGGCTCCATCCAAGAAAGGAAGGTTCAATATCCGGTATTTCTATAATGTCCTTATCCTTTTAATACGAACCCATTTACTTGGAAGAGAATATGGAAGACTAATGCACACCCAAGAGCTCCACTTGTTGCTTGGACAGATCTCTCGGGGAAGATTTTTATCATGGACAATCTGAGAAAAAGAGTGATTGAGTGTTAGCGTGCAAAAGGATTGAGGAATCTTGGACCGTCTTTTACAGCATTTCCAGGTGGCTAGTGCTCTATGGAATGATTTCTTCATGCAAGCTGGTTTGGATTGGGTTATGCCCAGAGCATAGTGGACCTTTTTAACTCATGGAGAGAATTAGGCGGTTGTCCACAAATCTTGGTAGTTTGCAAAATGGTTCCTACATGTCTCATATGGTGTATCAAGATAAAAAGGAATGATAGAAAATTTTGAGGATCAGAAATGGACAATAAAGGAGCTCAAGACTCTCTTTTTCACCTTCTCTGAACAACATCCATAGGCTTAGGGCTCGTTTGGAGAGTATCACAGAATTTTGTGAATAGTAGTGAAATGGTTTGATTTAAGATGTTTTATTGGATTTTGGGAAAGGAGAGAGAAAAAGGTAAATAAAAATATTATAAAAATTAAAAAATTGTCTGAATATAATTTTTGAATATAATTTTTTGTTTTGAAATTTGAAAAAGTTTTATTTTTTTTGTGTTTTGTTTGGAAGTTTGGGAAAGCTGTATTGGGTTTTGTGTTTGGTAATGATTAGGTTTTGTGTTTGAGTGATGTTTGGGAAGGCAATTATGAGAAGTTTTGAGAATATATGAGAATACCTTGTTACCCAAACAAAGCCTTACTCTCCATGATTATCTTATGTCTCTTTTTATTTCCAATCAGATGACTTTCTTGTACGCATCATGATGTACATGTACTGCAGCTTCTAGTGTTTTTTAATGATACCAAGAAAATAAAATAAAATATCTTTGACATGATTTCAAGAGCCAAAATCATATTTTAAGTTCACAGGGTGACGAAACGATACTTTAATTGAGAAAGGGAGATTCTCTGTGATTTTCTTTGGGATGATTGCTAGCAATTTCAAAGTGCATGCTTGTATAACTCAGGTTATAGATGGTGTGACTGACGCTTAATCCAGCCTCTTTCAGGAATCTGAGTGGCTCAGGTTTACCCTTCACAAATGGTTGGATGATGAGTATTGTCCTGAGGAAACCAACGTGGAAATCAGCAAGGTTGCTGCCAACTCATTCTACAAATCTTTGCTAGAGAAACAAACAGACCTTGGTGAAATCTTGTTGAAGATGGCTAGGGAATTGGAATCCATCTCCTACCAAGAGAGCTTTCATGGGGCTTTCTCCTCAGCCAATGCAGCGGTAAACTTAATTGCCCAACGCATAGAGCAGGTTTAGTTGTTTAACCGCTTGCAGTCTCAAAGTAACGAACTGCTATTTCCCTAATAAAACACATTTCTGTCCTTACTTATGTAGTCTGATTTTCTGCAAATCAATGTTAATCAGAGTTTACTAATTGCATGATCCTCTTTGAGTTCTGAAGACCCGTATCTTTACTTTGAGTGCATCTTTTTGGAAGGTCAAAAGGAGCAGGTTCAATTCTCCATTGCTCATTTTTCTTTTCAATTAATTCTTTTCTCCTTTTATTCCATTTTGTTTATGTCCAATGAAACCACACTATTCCATCTTCGATCGAAAGGTTGCTTGCACTAAAGCATGGAGAAATTGTTAATGAAGGCATGACCAGGAATTATTTGATTATATAGATCGGAGGAGATGAACCTTTCCTTTTCTTATAAGACATAAAATTGATTGATTCTGATTTAGACGAATGTACTGAGATTAAAGTGATCTCATTGACACACACAAGGATTCAAGTCAGAGAGAGTAAAAGTTGTCCCCTACAGGGATAAAAAAACCTGAAATTTCTGAATAGAATTGTTGAGGTGACCAGTTATATTAAGGGACTATCTGCAATAATTCCTTTATAAAAGCTAACTCCATGTTCTAAGAAGTTATTACCAAACTTAGTGCATATATAGTAGAAGATAAAGATTTACCAAACAATCAATTCATGTTATGGATAGAAAACTGATCTCTCATTCATGCAGTAGCCATGGCTAAAAGGCATGTCCATTGATGAGGGGATCCCCCAGTATTAAGTTATTAACTACATAACAAAGATGGATTTCTTTCTTTGGAAATTGTTAGTTATGAAGAATTGATCTTTATTTGAGAAGGTAGCATCACACTACGTCCATCACTCGGCTGATCATTTATGGGTGTAATGCTGCTGCTGGTCGTCTTTATTTGAAATTTTCGAGTTCAAATAAAAATTATATTATAATAATATTTTATTCAATTTTCAATAAAATATCTTATTTTAACTCATATAAACTACGTAACCGAACGAGGTATGTTAATGTTACCATAGTTGGATAACATCTTATTCATAATAATTCTATGTTATATAGAAAATGACAAAAATAATTTAAATCCCTATAAGTTTAACGTGGCACAAAAATGTCTAGATTCTACATAAAATTTGATAAACTATCTTACATATCAAAATGAAAAATGACTTAAGAGATCAGTTGATACTTTCTATGAAGAATTTTATTTTAATACAAAAATAATTATGGATAAATATTATTTTATTAAAAATTTTGTTATTAGATCAAATCTGAAACAGATATTAAATTGTGTTTTCAGAATTTTATTTGATGTACATATATGTAGCAAATTATCGAAATATAATTTTATATATAGTTATGTTTTAATGCTTTTTTGTAAAATTAAGATTAATATTTATCTCTTTTTATTTTACATAAACCTTTTACACGGTAGAAAAGTCGGCTCCTCTTATAAAAATCAGTTTTACTACAGACAACTTGGGCTGAGGAATCCGGGGAATCGGCTGACGTGGATATATTAAAAAAATAACTTAATAAAGTTTAGGAATCTCTCTCTTTTCGTCTGCTCCTTCTGTTTCAAGACAAAAAACTCTTTTCGTCACTCCTTCAATCCAAGCTCTCGAGGTTTCCACGGAATCAAATACAGGTCTCTCCCAGTTGAGGGGGCATCCTTTGAGCTTCCTGATTTTGTTCATGAAGAATATGCCCCTACCCCCTCTGATAAGAAAAATAATCTGGTCAATCAAGCATCTGAACGCTAGTCTGTGGTAACTACAACTTAGCTCTTCTCAGCAGTTGGTCATATATGGGACTGTGCAAGTCGTCCCCTTGATGTTCTTCAAGCCAATAAAATTTTTAATTACAATGACAGAAACTTTGAGCGAGAGAAAATATTGGGTCATTTGGGTGTGGAAGGAAATGAAAAGGTACGAACTTTAGCTGATGGTGATTGTTTTTGTGTTGAAATAACAACTGCTGGCAATATCTCACCTTTGGTATTACCAAACCTAGACTGTTTTAAAGCAACCCTGAAGATGTCTGCATTCGAAAGTTGTAGTGAAAATTACACTTATTATTCAAGAGTTTACTATGAGGTCATAACAACACGTCTAATGAATTTTGAAAGGAAAAGTCTTGAAAACCCATCCTTGTTTGGTGTGGTTTTAGGACAAAATTCCCAGGAAATTCCTGGTAAAATGGAATTGAAGCTTCCCACTTTCTATTTTTACCCTTGGTTTCGGAGAGGAAGTGCAGAGGAGAGAAATGTAAAGGGAGGAAGAAGAAGGTAAAAAGAAAATTGATAGAGAAAGAAAGAGGGACGAAAGGATAACCAAGTTAAAAAAATAAAATTTTTTAAGAGCCGGTTGCATGGGTTACGTAAAGGGCGGTTGTAAGTAAAATTTTTCTATAAAAATTGCTTGTTTCACCGCTAAATACTAGATACAAGTCTCGGTCGTGCAAGTTCGGCGCAATCTCCTAGAAAAAAAAATCCACTAGAAAAAAATCTCTTTAGTCGATCTTATATTTTCTGTTACGGGTGTAGCTCCAATTTGACCGTTGGTGTTACGCTCAACGTAAATTTTTTTCTTTTCATAATTTTGTACATTTAAAATCACTTCTTTAATTATTAAATAAAATAAAATAAAATAATTTTTTTTTTACAAACAGTCAAATGGAGTGGACATAGTAGTATTTTCCTTTCTGCTACATACATACATAAAATACAAAGATTTCTTCACATTCTTGGTGATGGCCGATGATTATAACCACTTAATTTCTTCTGTGCGACCCTTTTTGTCTAAGCAATTTACATTAAAGTCTAATATATTTTGCAACCTTGTTGATCATACAATGATGTACGTACGTACCAACCTTTTAATTTAAATAAAATTTTTTAATGGGTTATTTTTTAATAATAAATTTATTTACAAGTTATTATTATTATTATTATTGACATATCAAATATAATAATGCTCATGAAGTAGAAATATGCCACGTCTGTTTCTTAAAAAAATATTGATAATTTTTATAAATATTATGAATTTTACAACAAGTGGTATGTTACGCAGGAAACTTCTAAATAGTATAATTCATTTTCAAAGAATGATACAACATTAACTAATTAATAAAGAAGCTAAAGTTATTCTTTTCAATGCTTATTATTTATTGAATGAAGATGAATACCTATTGTATTAATTTAGTCCAACAGAGTCACTAATTATTGGAAAAAAGAAAAGAAAGGTGTATCATGTTTAACTACGCACGTTACATTTGAAGAAGCTAAGACCTTGTTTGGATAGTGAGATGAAATGAGATGATTTTATATTAAACTTGAATAGAAAATTGTTAAAATGTTATTTTTTTAATATTATTATTATTTTGAGATTTGAAAAAGTTGAATTGTTTATTATATCTTATATGAAAATTTAAAAAAATTATAATAATCAGATGAAATGAAACCATTTCCATATCCGAACGGGCCTAAGAATTATTTGATGGAATGTTTAAATAGTAACCACCGGAGTCTCCTATATTAAGTTGAAAGATGCCACATGTGTCTTTAATAAGAGGACCATGTTATTTTTGTATTGTCCTTAAAATTTAAAATAATGGTAGATGTAAGTTTATTACATGTAATTCCGTACAAACTCTTTGAATAATGATTAAAAAAGTAAGATCTTTAAATAGATTTATTTTTTAACAAAAAGGCTTGCACAAACATTATAAAAGAAAAAATTCATGGGATCCATGTACGTTGTGAAGACTAGTACCACTACCACATTGATGTTGATCAAAATAGCATGTTTTATTAATTGTACTTCGATGGAATCTGCAATACATAGAATAGATAGCTCCGATTTCGATTAAAAAAATTAATTCTCATTCTATTTTGTCGGAATAGAATCGAAACAGACTCGAATCCAGAATAAAATATTCAAATTTTTACTCGACAAAGATAAATACCGTACTTAGAATCCAATGACAGGCCACATTTGTTTTTATAAATCAGATGATATGAGATTAATTGAGATTAAAATTAAAAAGTAAAATAAAGTATTATTAAAATATATTTTTTAATATTATTTTTACTTTGAGATTTGAAAATTTTGAATTGTTTATTTTATTTTGTATTGAAATTTGAAAAAATTATAATGATTAGTGAGAGAAGATGAGATGAATTTGAAAAAGTTGAATTGTTTATTTTATTTTGTATTGGAATTTAAAAAAGTGTAATGATAAAATTGAGATGAGATGAGATGTTTTTCAAAAACAAACAAGATCTTAGACATCGTGTGGTGTGGCGCCATCCAGCACCTATTCATGTCTTAGATTGTCGCTCATCTCATTTTGTAAGATTTTAAGGACACGCAGGTTTGAGATATTCAGAACGTGCTGCATCCCACCTTTTTTAAATTTATAATTAAAAAATAAAAAATAAATGAAAAACACAAAGTAATCTTACCATGTTATTCTACGAGTCTACTAATTTAATTTTTAAAGAAAAATTATACATAATTTTTTACTATTTACATAACTTCCACATACCACATTTTTTTTAATTTAATATTTTTTTTTCTTTTATCAAATATTTAATATATGAATAATGAATGGAGGAATTGAATTAGTTTAAAAAGAATAAACTCAAAAAAAAAATTAAAAAAATTTTAAAAATGTGGTGTGTGGAGGTTGTATAGCATTGATCTTTTTTAAAAAAATTTCTTCTCAGGTCAAGGCTTCAAAGCTCATTTCATCATTTCTGCTCATGTCACACTCTGTCAAAGATTTGACCGAGGCTAAGAGAAAAGTGTAGCTTTAGACAAAAAAAAACTGATTATTAATATAATTTACTACTTTCTATTAGGAAAAAGCTTGGGGCCGGATGCGTTTAAAATCAGTTTTCGCACCAACTAATGCTAATGTGCCACGCAGGCACTCCAGAAAAACACAGTATGAACTCGTCTACCGATCCCCCTCTGTTTCCTTCGAATATCTCTCCCTCTCTCTCTCCCATCATCTGCACTCAAGTCCAAAAGAGAAAACCGTCTTTCTCTCCATCTCCCGCCTGATCCCATGAGAACAAAGTGAACACCGTCCCTGCTCCCACCAAGACTCAGGCTGGACGTCGGCAAACTTAAGTATTTTCTTCTCTGCATTTTCTTTTGATTAGGGTTTTTAGATACTAAATTTGTAGTCCTTCATTGCCTAGTTTAGTACATGTATCTAGTCCATATGTATTTATGACAGTTTGTTATGTTGTTGCTTGACCCAGACATAAACTAATTGTTACTAGCTAAATACCTTGTCCTTCGGGCATAACTACACCCATGATCAACTAGCCTAAGTGTCCCTAATTCCATCTTAGGTCTTCTAATAAGGTCTAAAGATAATTTTCTAGTGCTTAATTGAGGTTCTGATTAGATATTTTGGAAAATTATTTTGTTTACAAGTTACATAGTCTTTCTTTTTCTTTTTCTTGAAATCATACTTATAATCTTTACAATTCACTATAGCCAACTCAAGATAAGTTTATTGCTTTAATAATCTTAACCTTAACACACGCATGTACACATCACTAAATTCATCGTATTGGCCATCCACTAATGTAATTGGTAGGGAAGAAAATGTTGTTTCCTTGTTTGAATCCAACTAAAGGGGTCTTTGAGTCATTCAAGTGGCCTTTATAGAATGATTACCTATAGAAAGGGATAACATTAATATCTCACTTTGAGGGTAACCAGTTCAGTGGCTAAATACATAAAATATTTAATTAGAGTGTGACATAATTGCCTCTGTTCTAATAACATATTAAATCACTTATTGTTATAACTTATAAAAACTAATTTGAAATAGTTTGTGAATATGGAGGATACTATTGATTTAAAAAAATGAAAATGGGTCCTATATGAAGTACTGTAAATAAATTTCTCCATTACACCTGTATTTTAATTCGATTGAACATAACCATGACTCGACTCCAACTTAGTGATTTAATTGATAATATTATCTGTGTTGTATCTTTCAAGTTAGGAACTTGAGCATTTCTGTCTTATATTTTAATTTCACCGT
The DNA here is from genome assembly GCA_029856935.1 of Cyclocarya paliurus. NCBI lineage: Eukaryota > Viridiplantae > Streptophyta > Magnoliopsida > Fagales > Juglandaceae > Cyclocarya > Cyclocarya paliurus. Next base: position 15,089,516 of record CM056949.1, read on the forward strand.
TGTCTATGCAAGAAGATCTACTCACCATTTCTGTCTTGTAAATGATATCAGGTTGTGTGAATGATGAGTACATCAAGAGATCATATTGAGATTTTGGATAGTTCTAATTCTAGTGCCGATGAAGTTGAGATAATTGAAGAGGATGGTGAGGTTGAATTCTACAGGAACATGCCCGAGGAAGACCATACAATGTCATTCTCATATGTGGAGCCGTATGTGGGATTAGAGTTTGACAACATAAAGGATGCACTTAGTTGTTATAAAATTTTCTCCAGACGAATTGATTTTAGAATTCGAACAAATCATACTCGGTTGTCAACATAGACAAATCATTAATTGGTGTAGAGTATGTGTGTTTGAGAGAAGGGTTCCGTCGGTATAACCTTAAACTTAAAGAGAGAGCAAGACCTGAGACTCCGGAAACAAAGTGCAGGTGTAAGGCGATGATGACAATAAAAAAGAATGGATGCAAATGGGTTGTGTCCAAGTTTGTATTCCAGCATAATCATGAATTGTTGACACCTCGAAGTATAAGTTTGCTTCGTGAGCATAGACAGGTAACACTGGCTCAAAAAAATTTAATTAACACGCTAAATAAGTCGGGGATACCAACACGGAAAATAATATCCGTTTTGAGTAAGGAGCGCGGTGATGATTATAATATTGGTTGTATTCCTAAGGACATTCAGAATTATTTGAGCAATGTCGTATGTTCCTTGTGTGAAGCTTTTTACTTGATGAAATATTTTTTTATAATGGTATGGGCGAATCAAGTTCAACTACATTATCTCCAGACCTGGCCACTATGTCAACAACATTTGATGTGTATGAATACTAATGTTATCTTATTTATTTTATATTTAAATATTTTATTGTCACTTATTGTTATCCCTTTGTGAAAATTTTTCTTGATTTGTAGGAATATGTAATTCCTAATAATGTCGCAAGATGAAGAGTATGGAGCATAATGGAATTTTCACTTTTCAGAAGAGAATTAATTATTGGATAGCTGATGGAGTGGACTTTCATTAAATTTTTTTGTTTCCTCATTCAATATTTTTTGTAGACATGATATTTTGTAGCCATGATACTTTTGTTGGTTGTAATGATGAGTCTGGTTGGCTGTAAGTTGGCTGTAATGCAGAATTTAGGTGTCAGTATAAGTTAGCTATAAGTTGGTTGTAAGGCATTTGAATGAAGAAATGGCATCTTCCTATGTTCTCTTAATCTTTTCATACAGTCTGGTCATTCCAAGATGAACGCATGCTTCTATTAATCTATTACATAAAATCGTATTATTAATAGTTAATTGAATAAGATACACTAAAGATCTCTATTTTTGTTTTGTTGTCATTTGATTTGGTTTTTAACGTGTCTTGGTATTTTAATTGAACACATACGATAATTATCTTTTGCTTTCACAACTAAAATTTCTCTACAACTTCTCACCTTGCTTCCATCAGGAAAAAGACCCTCCTATACTTTTTAAGCTTTTATTGTATTGTAAGTTATACCCTGTTCCCTGAGTTCATACCAACATTTGCAGAAAATGCAAAAACTGATAAGAAAACGTTTGTAGTGCCAAAAGAAATAGAAAACTGATCCAAAAAATAGTCTATTAATTTGCATGGTGATCTCACCATTTCAATAACCCACATTCACTGATCCCATAAAATAGCATTCTACAAAAATTGATCCATAAAATAAATACAATTTGTCCCGATAAGCCAAGTAGATCTTAATGTAGCATTAAACGATTTACAAAGCATGAAGGCTCATAAAATTTTAGAGTAAGAAATAACGCAATAAATAGAATCCAAGATACAATCAAGACACATTTGTACTTCTTCTTCATTGATTGGAATTTTATGTGTTTAATTCTTACACGTTCAGCTGCTATCCTTTCATTTCTTCGATGTATTAATTCCAAGGTTTGTTTATAACAATCTGGTTGTTCCATTTCAATATCAACTCACTCGAAAAAGTTACATCATTTTTTATCCTTATAATTTGGACAATTGAAAAACCATCGAACAAAACTTTTTGGGTTGCCCGACGTTCGCATTTTGGAGGGAATGCCGCAATAACATATTGGTCTTTGTCCTAATATCACATCATCTCCTACCCTCATAGACTGTAAGCTAGATATGGTGTCTCCTCCACTACTTTCCATATTGCTACCAAAAAAAAGAGAAAAAAAAAAAACCACTCCATCAACTAATGGTTGCATCCTGAGGCACTCAATATAATCACCAAATGCAATACAGTGCCAAACGAATAAAAATATATACAGAAATAAAGATTAAACTGTTCATATGGGGTTTGTCTCATACATCAAGTTATCATTATAATTGAACACCAACCAATGTAAAGCAACTCCCCACTTCCACCCCTTTCTAACACCTCCTTCCCCCAAAGCTATGGCGAAATGGAGAGGAAATGAGGGTACAAATTTCCTTGAAGAATTACCCAAGTGTTCTAAGTATGAAATAAATCTATTAATTTCATATTTTATATTTTCTACACCACTTACAAACTGAATATACAACCCTTAAACTATTTTTTTATAAGTAAAATATTTTATTCACAATATAAAAGTTGGCATGGCCCAAGTACATATGAATCTTGTGTGCTTAGAGTAAATAAGTCATTTTACAAATCGATGTAAATAAGTCATTTTAAACAAGAATCTTGTGTTAGGTGAAGGCTTTACCATTAGAAACTCAAAGATTTTAACCCTATTTGTGAATGTTCAATCCGAGCATATTTTTTCAACAAGGTGAAACTACTTTCACTGGCCTTCAAGCAGGGGTAGACATTTCGTCTAAAAGTCTACCTCAAATAGTTCCTGATGTGGCTACCTAAAATCAAAGTTTAGGTTTGGGCTCCATATTTTTTCAATGCTTTTTAATATATATTTTCTTTAAGTTTTCAACTTCATTTGAAAAATATTTTAAATCCAAAAAATTAAAAATTATTGCGTGCTTTAAAATTTGTTTAAATATTATGATTCTCTTAATTCGAAAGACCCACACTGATTACAAGTCTGGATCAAGCAACAACACAACAAACTATCATAAATACATATGGACTAGAGACATGTACTAAACTAGGCAATGAAGGACTACAAATTTATTATCTAGTCAAGAAAACCCTAATCTCAAGAAAATGCAGAGAAGAAAATACCTAAGTTTGCTGGCGTCCAATGTGAGTTGTGGTGGGAGTAGTGACGGCATTCCTTTTGTTCGTCGTCGGCGTTCCTTTTGTTAGTCATTGTGGGATCGAGCGGGAGATGGAGAGAAAAAAGGTTTTCTCTTTTGGACTTGAGTGTAGATGATGGGGGAGAGAGAGAGATTTGGAGGAAACAAAAGGGGATCGGGTGGATGCAGGCTCATACTATATTTTGCTAGAGTGCCTACGTGGCACATTAGCATTGGCTGGTGCGAAAACTGATTTTAAACCCATCCAGCCCCAAGTTTTTCCCTTTCTATTACTCATTTATTATTGTTTATTATATTTGAAATTTTTTATTTTTTTTATTATATTTTTTAAGTATTTTTTTAACATTTTTATTAACTAAATTTTTTTTAAAAATATATAATTTTATTAATAATCACTTTTGTAATCATTAAGTAGAAACAATAATAATAAAAATTTAAAAAATAAAGAAAATAATAAATGAGTAGTAGGAGGTAAGCCTATGATTATAAAAAAAAAACAATAATGTTAGGTACAAGTATCAAATAGACAAGCTCTATACAAACTTTTTGTAAAAAAATAGGTCTCACTAATAAATAATAATTTTTTTGACATTTTTTTAAAGAAAGATCTATTTTTTTACAAGAGTTTATATATAATTTATCTATTTGAAACTTATACAAATCATTTTTATATATATATATAATATTGATGAAATTACTTTAAATCAATATTCAGATCGGTTCCATTTCCACAAAATCCTAACACAAAAATTTGACAATTCAATTAAATAGTGTAAAATGCGAATAATTAATTGTAAAAAGAAAATTAGGAAAAAGAAAAGTTCAAGCCCTATAATTAAGGTGGTTTAAATGTCAAATCTTACCAAAGTCCATTTATGTCAAATCTTACATAAGTGTGCAGGAAGAAATGATAGAGTTGATAAGCAAATAATGAAGTGAAGTAATTTCAAAAAAATAAACGGGTAACGTGGTAAAGTTATAATTTTCCGAGGGGAAATTGGAACTGTTGTGCCAAAGTCTCTCCTAAAAAGGCACGAATTTTTAGAAGATAAATTTGTTGAAAAAAGTGCCCATTTTCTTTCCTACAAGCTGCGTCATATCATTAATTATTAAAAAATAATTCCAACAGTTATTATTTATTCATCATTTTTAATTTTATATTTTATAAAAAAATACTCTCATATTTTATCAATAAATAAATAAATAAATTTTCACATATTTAAAATGTGTGATGTGAATAATTACTAATTCGTTACAAAATTTTCGTTAAAAAAATATTTATATTTATATTATTGATTATTAATGAATATTCAAATAAATGAGATATGTTTGCATTACTCTATTCTGAAACTCTGACCTGGTGAGTCGTGACCGGTCCACTCATGAGCCAAACTGCTGCATCTTTTAACCCCGAAAAATAAAGGCATTCTGTAAGTAAGCATGCAAATTGCAATAAAATCTTGATGGGGTCCAACCAACCAAATTTGCCCCGACATGTGTTATTTTTGTCTATGTTTTGCTCACTTTAGTGATGTAATTAATGAATATAGTTATTTTATATAAAAAAAATATGCATTCAATTATATTAATAGTGTTAAAAAAAATATAAAAATGACTGTATATGATATTTTTACCCAAATTATTGGATTAATGATAGAGTTTTTTTTTTTTTTTTGCGAATAAGATTAATGATAGAGTTAGGTTGGCAACGAGAGAAACATTTATTGCTGAGTGATTGATGTCTCCCCAGAACGCGGAGTCGCAAGCTTGAACTCATGATTATTAATAATAGGGATTAGGGAGGAGGAAAGAAAAGCGGAGTGGTAGCTAGCCACGAGGCAGTGGGGTCCTGTGGTCGGCAGGTAGCAAATTACACCACATGCTTTATAATGGATTTTCAGGAGTTGTTTTGTTTCGTTTTATACTTTTTTAGGTCTAGTTTAGAAAATAAGATGAGATTATAAATTTATTAATAATATTAAAATAATTTATGAATAATAATAAAATAATTAATTTAAAATATTTTATTAGATTTTGAAACATAGGAAAAAAAAAGTAAGAATAACAATGTTATAATTCAAATACAGTTTGAATATAATTTTTTAATATAATTTTTGTTTTGTAATTTGAAAAAAATTAAATTATTTTTTGTGTTTTTTTTTAAATTTAAAAAAATTATAATAATTAGGTAATTATTAGATAAAAGAATTAAAAATTATTTATATTTAAGTAATGTTTAAAAATGAGATGAAATGAATTCCCAAACAAGACCTTAGTCTCAACAAGTTCAATCTTCAATAATTAGAAATAGATTTTTGTTTGGTTTTTAAATATGCAATCAAATTCCTTTTATTGTTTTATTTTCTAATTTCCTATCAAGTAACAACATTATCATATAGGTTTTGTTATATTTAGATAATAAATTGAGATGAAATGAGTCAAAATAAAAATAAAAATAATAATATAAAATAAGATAAATTGATAGCATTTAGAATTTTTATTCTATCTAGAATTACTCTAAAATTTAGCTTTTTTTTTCTTGGATTTTATAAGTGTGAGCGAATAAGCGGATTAAATTCGGGTAGGTGGGAATCTGGGATACCCATCCCGAACTCGCAAGCATTTTTTATTTTTTGAAAAAAAAGAAAACCTAAACCCCACCCTTGCTCGTACTTGGGACCCACGAGTCCCCAATTAAGGTTGGGGTAACGTGCCGAGTGAATGGTTATATAACTCTTGAAAAAAATTTATGTGAAATTATTTATGTGTATTTTTTGTAAATTTTATTAATATGATTGGTTGTATTATTTTTTTAAATAGAAAATAATTATTTTAACCAGTTATGTCAGTATAGTGTATAAAAAATATATAAAAATAATTATATATAGTAGAACTCATAACTCTAACATAAAATATTAATTATTTTCATTTAAATACACTAGATACAAATTAATAGTCAAAAAGAATTTTATGAATAATAATTTATTATGAAATTATTGCCTACTACTTTAAGAAATAAATGTTTAGTGGTAAATAGATTCTGTATAATTAAATTTATAAACTAACGTAATTTAATAAATTATAAAATTATTTTTATTATAAAATGAATTTATCATGATATTATTTGTAGATTTAATTTTATAAAACTTTTGATAATTATAAGCCTTGTCTTAAAGAATAATTATAGGGTTAATATTCTATTATTACTTATCCACTGCTATTTTTATATTTAATTTTTTTATTTTATTTAATAATTAAAGAAGTGAGTATTAATAAAGTTATATTTTTTTAAAATTTTTTATGATTAAAGATGTTATAAAAATACTTAAAAAATGATAAAAAATTAAAAAATTAAAATGCACTTAAATGATAGAGGTAAGAATAGAATACTAACCCAATCACTATCTTTTTTTAAAAGGAAAATGCTAGATGTCCCGCTGGAGACTCCAGCTGGGAGCTGTTGCTGGCATCTAGCATGTATTTCAGTGTGTGGTTTTTTTAAAGTTTTTTTATATAAAATAAATTTAAATATTTTAAAAAATAAAAAAATATAATATTATTAAAAAATATTTTCTTAATCATTAAGTAAAATAAAAAATATTTTTTTATAATTTTTTATTTTACTTCATTATTAAGAAAGTGTTTTTTAATAATTTTTTTTTACTTTCTAATTAAGAAAATATTTTTTAATAATGTTCTAAATTTATTTTATTTTTTAAAAATATTAAAAAATTTATATAAAAAATAACTTTAAAAAAAAACATATCAAAAAACAATACTAGCCCCCAGCGGGGGAGCGGGAGCCCCAGGGGCTGTAGCATTGTCCTTTTTAAAAAAAATAAAAAAACCAAATCACTATCCTATCTTAAATAGCCCTCAAGTAGTGATGTTACGTACATTTTCTCAGCACGTGGCCTGTTCTTGCTGGTACTCTCTCTCTCTCTCTAACCCGTCTCTCAGACTAGCGGGCAGTAGATCACAATGATTCATAAATTCAGTCACTCTCGGTACTGTTCTCTTCTACAGCGACATCGTTGCTATTAAAGTCACGGGGCATGACCAATGGTGACTGCAACTGAAAAACTCAGCCCTCCTCTCTCTCTCTCTCTCTCTCTCTCTCTCACACACACACACACAGTCACACACACACACAGAAATGGCATTCAAGAACAACATCCTAGTCTGCACACCACTGGAATGTGAAACTGAGGAAGAAATGGTGGGTTCCATGGAGATAGCCAAGGCAGAAGGTGCAGACCTTGTGGAGCTTTGTGTCGATTCCATGTCCTTCTCCCACATTTCTGAGGTTAAGAAGCTCATTCAACACAGAACTCTCCCTGCCATTGTCTCTTACAGGTTATACTATTTTATGAATACTACTCATCCTTAATTCTGTCCAAATCTGTGCAGTAAATTCCCCCCCATCCTTTTTGTTTTTACATTTTTTATATCATTAAATATTGCATATCAGTCTTCTCAAAAATATCTCGTATATTATATTTACTTCACAGTAAAAAGACTTTTATAACATTGTCTGAATAAACAATGTTGAACGAAAACCAGCATCCAAAAGATCATTGACTAAAGATCAATGCCACATTCCCTTGAATTAATGAAAGGCTACAATGGGAATCCAAATTTCCATAAATATCTGGATTTCATTTTATTGATCTATGTTTTTTATTGTATTACACTGCAGCTTATAATTTAAGGATAAGAGACATGATAGGGAGAAAAAGAGAACAAAAAAAGATCTTTCGTACGTGGCTCCCTAGCTGCTTGACACCCCCTTGGACTCGATTCTAATATCTTCCAAGGATACTAGCAACTGAAATTGCCGACACTTCCAAAATACTTTATAATCAAGTTATAAACATTATTAAAAACTAACATTTTTTTCCCTGCTTTTACACGACTATTAGTAATAAATGATAATAGAGAAATTAGATCCATCGAGTAATCTCCAATATTACTTACTGAAATTTCCATTTCGTAGGCTCAAATCGTCGAGGACCTCAGGCAAAGGAGTCAGCAAGTTTCTCTGCTTGCAAGTACTGAGACTGGCTCTTGAAGTAGATGTTGAATTCGTTGAAATGGACTATGAGGTACATCCTCACTTGTTCATGTTAAATGTTTGGTCTATATAGAGATCTTATAAAAGTAAATTAACGGAACTTGATATGTGAGATGTTAGATATACTTTGCAATAACAAGATTTTTAAGATGTGACGTCTGACATGATTTATCCACGTCAATTTATAAGTTTACATTTGTAAGATTTTTTTTTGTATATACCAAGTATTTCTCAACTTTCATGAGAAATGATACTTGCAGTCGTGAGTGTATAAGCGCCGCACAATCACTTTGAAAAAAGTTAATAAATACGGGACTCATATGAAAAAAATTAATTTTTTAATAACAGGACCCATATGAAAAAAATAATTTTTTAATAGTGGACTTCACTATTTTTCAAAACGACTGTACAGCGCTTGCGCACTCCACGACTGTATGTAGTTACTCTTCATATATAGATATCACAATACAAGTACACTCATTTGCCTTTACAGTTAGCATATAGTTGGATTCTGATCAGCATGTTATGAAGATTTCTCCAATTTTCTGGGAGCAAATTAGTAAAGCTTGACAATGAAGCTGTTTGCTGATTTGAAAATTATATGTGCACGTAATTATGATATATATATACGTACATCTGCTTTGTAGCCGTGTTGCTCTGTCCATTAACGTAGCTGAAATGGAGCTTTTCTGCAGGTAGCATCAGATATTATTGCCATGGCTGAGTACGGGCGTGTGAATAGCAGAATTATCGTATCAAGTTATGTAAACGGCGGGAAACCTTCGACAGAGAAACTGGGTCATCTGATTGCATGCATGCAATCTACTGGGGCAGATGTTATCAAGCTTGTAATTGACGTGGATTATATAACTGATCTAGTACCGGTTTTTCAGATGCTCACTTGCTGCCAGGTATTTTCCGAAAATTCATCAGGATGATTCATATATATGATGTTTATGCATGTCTTTCATAATCATGCCACAAATTTGAAACTTTCGTGCTTAAGATTTTGTAATTTCTCTCAAATGTTTTCTAGGAGAACGCAAAGTACCTCTTGTTAAAATTGTGCCTAAAAATGTGTTTTTTATAGCAATAAAATTCAGTAATATTGCACATTCAGCTTAAACACAGAAAAACTAAAAAGCAAACTTTGAAAATCGATTGCAACTCTAGTGTTTCCTTTGTTTTGAAAAATGAAAAGCTTTTCTTGGGCATAGCAAAACCCGTATTCTTCTTTCTTCTTTCCTTTGTGAAGTACTTTTATTTCCTTTAATCTTTTTGTTTAAACAACACAAGCATATTTACTGCTGTTATGTCTATCCAGGTGCCATTAATTGTTATTGCAGCGGGCAGTAGAGGTCTAATCAGCCAACTATTGGGTCCTAAATTTGGTGGTTTTCTAGTCTATGGATCTCTGGAATGCAAATCAATACCTGGGTTGCCAACTTTACTCAGCATTAAACACGTTTACAAGCTTGAACACCTGAACGCAGATACGAAAGTTTTTGGTCTCATTTCAAACCCGGTAGGCCATAGCAAGGGTCCTATTCTGCACAACCCAGCATTTAGACACACTGGATATAATGGAATTTATGTCCCCATGCTCGTCGATGATATCAGGGAGTTCTTTCAAACATATACGGGCACCGACTTCGCAGGTTTCAGGTATGCTTATGATAGAAGAAAAAGAGGAGCTCCCATTGCTTGTTGAGCTAGGTTTATGTCTTTTCAACTTGGTTCCTTTTCTAAACTTCTTTTAACCGCCTAGGTTGTTAGATACTTCTATTATTACCCAAACCTTCTGTTCACAATCCATAACAGGGTTCAGTTTTAGCAATTTAGTTTGTTGGTTGTCAGAATCCAATGTTGCTTATTAGGCATTTGCTTTTTCAATGTAGTGCTCCACATTTTTGCACAAGTCAGTATGTATAAATTGTAGTGCTCTCGATTCTTTGTTCTCATATTAATGTTTTTCCCTCTATTTGACAAAAATTGTAGTGTTGGAATCCCACACAAGGAAGCAGCAGTTGGATGCTGTGATGAAGTCCATCCATTGGCTAAGGTCTGTAGACTTGGTAATGTGCGTTGTTTTTTCTTCTTCTAAATTAAACTTAATGTTGACTAATTAGTTTCTCTCTTTTGGTAAACAAATTACCATGGGAACAAGAAAAGAAACTGCCAAAATTTAGCTAATTAAGCACACACTCCCTCATGGTTTGCTTGGAAAAGTCATGTGTTGGATGACACATCAGGGGTCAAACTATGTATTCCAGCTTGGTTCTTTGGTTGGGTCGGTTTTTTTTTGGGTACAATCCCCTGTCAGACAAATTTTAGGTTATGTTTAATGAACTTGTTATTTTCCGGTGTTGTACTTTTACCTGCTCTATAATCTTACGAAGCCAAATTCCATCCTAAGCTGAAGAATCTGGTACAAGTCCTGGTTTGAAGGTGTAGGAGATATATAGGCCTCAGCTCAGTAATTGCGATTTGCTCAAATCCATCAGTTTGACATTTACAAGCATCCATGGAGACTTAGATACTAGACATCAATTATCATATTTGATAATTTCAGTTCTAAGGCACACTATTTTGTTTCACTTGCTGTGTTAATTGTGGGATCATGTTTACAATATCTTCTAAATTGTGCTGTGCTTTCTCAATCAGTCCATAGGAGCTGTAAACACTATAGTAAGAAGGCCTATTGATGGGAAGCTGATTGGTTATAATACAGATTGTGAGGCTTCTATGACTGCAATTGAGGATGCACTAAGAGGTACTAAAATACCAAGTTTGACTTTGTTGAGTATTTGGAATCTGGCTGTATGCCTCTATCCGCCTTTCTAATCTACCATACCCTAAAACCTGGTTAGTACTGTGGCTAAGAACATGATTTGGTGGTTTTTCTATCTTCAAGGTGGTGTTGAAAGAGCCTACTGGCTGAAATGGGTATTGTTCTCGGGAGAATAGAGTACTTTCTTTCTGATGGAATCTCTCAAAGTTTCATACTGGTTTACTTTATTGAATTATGCATAGAATGGTCCATGAGCTATACTTATGTTGTTTCCAATACCATTATTAATATGAAGATTTTCTTAAACAGAACTACAAGCAATCTGAAAAGGATGATTTCTTGATGGAAGACCATGTATAATGATAGTGTAGGTAACATTATAGATTGATCAATCAGGTGATAGTCTGGATAAAATTATTAATTTCTCATTTGTGTGAGCAGATAGACGACTTCTCAATGGGGAAGCATCAAGTACTTCTCCTATAGCTGGGAAAACTTTTGTTTTGGTTGGAGCAGGGGGTGCAGGAAGAGCACTTGCCTTTGGAGCTAAAAGTAGAGGAGCTAGGGTTGTCATATTCAACAGGAGTTATGGTAATAGCCATATGTTCTCTTTACCATAACATTAAAGAAAAAAATACAGCTTTATCCTCTCTAACCATGACATTCTCTTGTGAAAAGAAAGAGCAAAGGCTCTTGCAGATGCAGTTTCAGGAGAAGCTTTGCCATATGAATGTCTAGAAAGATTCAGCCCAGAGAAGGACATGATCCTTGCCAATGCTTCTGCGATAGGAATGGAACCTAATTCAGATCAAACTCCTGTTTCAAAGGTTCTGTCTCTCTCCTTATATATGAAAGAGCACAGATTGCTCAAAGTACCACACACTAATCAATAGATTGATCTCATTTCATGCTTGTTTAGGACGCCCTGAGAGCATATGGACTAGTTTTTGATGCGGTTTATACGCCTAGAAATACGAGGCTCTTGCAAGAGGCTGCAGAGATAGGGGCCACTGTGGTGAGTGGAGTTGAGATGTTTATCAGGCAGGCCCTTGGGCAGTTCAGACTGTTCACTGGTGGCTTAGGTACCAATCTTCCTCTAAAGACAAGCCATCACTCTATCATACTTGCATGCTATATTTGAGCAATATATCATTGGTTAAAATCTCCTCTAACGGCAGGAAACTTGGTAGTTGGTAACACTTCTGTTGTACTGCTTTGCAGCTCCAGAGGATTTCATGCGCAAGCTGGTTCTAGAACAATTCTGATTCTTATACCCAAGCATGCCGAGATCAAATTGGTCGATGTAAATTCCTTCAGTTTCATCTCCGGTACCAAAGTAATAAATCTATGAATACCTCAGCTCATATGGTATGTTTGAGGTTGTACTACGCCTACACTGGCTTGTCAATTCCGAGAGCCTCTCCCTCCCACCTGCCTCTTTTGTAAAATAGAATGCGAGTACGAGGCTCATAAGATTATAGGTAAGGTATGTGTTTGGTTGAGTTTAGCTATGTGTTTGGTTGAGTTAGCAAGATTGTAACACCCCGTATTTTTTTGTATTTTAATGAATGATTATTTTAATTAATTTAAAGATTGATTTTCTTGTTTTAGAATTTTGGGAGTTTTATAATATTATTTTATAATATTTTAAATTGTGAAAATTATGTTATTTGGACTTTCTTATTGTTAATTATTGTTTTGGATTTAAATTGATTTTTAATTTAAATTGGTTTGTTTATGGGTTTTAAAATTATTATTGTTTTATTAAAGCATTTCACTGCGTTTGATTAATTTTAATTAGTGTTCTGTAATTTAATTACTTTTTATTTTAAAGAATGTTATTGTTGGAGTTTAATATTTTACTTTAACTAGTTTTGAGTTTAAATTGATTTATTTAATTTACTGTTTTAAAAATAGTTATTTTGAGGATCAGTTGTGACCCAAAAGTTGTGAGGATTGGATCTTATTTCTTTTCCTCATCTTTTCTTTTTCTTTTCTTTTTCTTCCGGATCTTCTCTCTCCCGCTCAACTTCTCTCTCTCTTTGCCTGACCCTCTCTCTCTCCTCTCCCACGTCGTTTTCGGCCTTCTCCTCCCCATGGCCGTTGCCGGCCGCCGTGGTCGACACCGCCGGTGCCATTCGACTCCCCACCAACCGGCGACTCTACCTCTCCATTTTCAGGCCGGCTAACGCCGCCATTAGCTGCCATGAGCCATGCGAAGCCGCGGGCTTCCCTTCGTCGTGCCACCGCCGTCCGGCCACCATTGACCACCATTTCTTCACCACTTCATCACGAACCTTTTTTCGTCCTAATCCACCCACTTTCGGCCCCGATCTGTTGCCGGAGCCGCCCCCACGATCACCAACTCTGTTTTGCACTTTGTAGCCTTTTACCGCCCCTTAGGCTGCCACCCACGGCTAACTTTCGATACCATTAGCTTCACCACACTTCATAGGCCCTACCCTATCAATTCCAAGTCTTCGTTTGACCCCGTTGGAATTTGGGTACACTGTGTATTTCTGCCAGTGTTTTTACACTGCTGCGTTGCCTTCCAGCCGCCTTTTGCACCTCCGTGATCCTCCTATTATTTTTATAAAGCGCTGTAAGTATTTCTTCAAAAGATTTTTAAGATTTAAATATATTTTCGCAATAATATGTTTTATAAACTGTGATTTGGTTATCTGGTTAGACTGTGTTGGTTATTGAGAAATTACTGATAACTGTTGGTTGTTGGTAATTGGTCGATTTCATAGTATTGTGCACGCATGCGTGAGTGTGTATTTTGAAAACTGTGTAATATGAAAAAGGCTTTTCGGGTACGTGTGTATCATCCCAAGCCGAGATGGATTATTATCTCGATGAAGTTCCTCTGGGTACTCGGGAGCGGAATATACTGAGTGTCATCCCTTGGGGTTTTTGCCCGAGATTTGGATGGGATGGTAGCGCTCTCGATCCGATTCTGTGGCTCTTGTGCTGGCGGGGTCAAAGGATGCTTGGCTATGTACGCGGTGGGTGCGGAACTGGGCATCACTCGTTGTATATTACTCGCACGGCCGTTACCCGTGTAGTGAATAAAGAAGCCAGAGTATGTGGATGGTCCCTAGGGGAGGCCATGGTGCATACGGTTAAAAATTAGAATTAATGGAACTATTCCTGGATGTTACTTTTGTGACAAATTGTGATTTTCGAGAAATTGTGTTTTTCTCGAGTTTTGCGTTTGGCCATCATGTGCATGCATAGTGTTTATTGTGTTAATATATTTATGTCTTGAAGTATTTTGGGTTTTACTTACCTGCGGTACCATTTTCTGGTACCGTAGATTTTGATGTTGATGATGCAGGTTTTGAGGAGGCTAAACCTGAGGAGTTGGCTCCGTCGGAGGAGTGATCTGGGATCACTCGGGTTTATGTCTTTTCAACTCTTGTATTATTTTTGGAACATGGGTATTGTTTTTAAACGCTTTTGTTTTTGGATATTTGTATTAAACTAAAATTCTGATACTAGTGACTTATTTATATTATTCGCTGCGTATTTATTTGTGCACTGTTTGCTTGTAGCACACACTTGGCACTTGTCGTTGGGATGCGTAATCCGTGTTGTCATCATCCTGACGTCACGATTTTCGTATTGTTTTGTACGTGGGAGTCGGGGCGTCACAAGGTGATCCGAGATTACTATGTCACTTTTACTGAGCAACAATTGCTTCAAAGAGAGTTCAGTCATGTTCTTTGAAAGTTTTCTCATCCTTGTGCCAGAAGGATTATCTCCTGTTTTTTCTTTGCTGAGAACAAGAAGGGATTCCCCCGTTCAATGTTTAGTACAGTCCGAGTGTGGAATGATTACAAATGTACAAGCATATGATATGCCCCTACAGCTTTATCCATACATTTTTTGTGAACCTAAGCAGATCACCAACTCAACCTCCACATTTCATATGAGTCATTTTAAGAAATCCTACAATTACCGTGAACATCAGAACATCTAGCCTCATTGTAGGGGGATCTAGTAATGGTAGATACAGTTATGAATTGTGTAAATATCGTACACTCTTTTTGTAAAAAAGTAGGGTTCATCATTAAAAAAATAAAACTTTTCATGTAAGTTTCATATTTACACATTTTTTAAAATGAGTATACAACGCTTACGTATTTTATGACTACAAATATTAGTTCTACTTTTCAAAATCCGTGTATGACTGCAAAAAATGAGGAGTCTCATATTGTTTTGTAAAATTATGAAAACTCTAGGAATGATTTTGTAATTAATCCAACATTTTCAATAGACCTCCACTTTTTTCAAACTCCAAAAAAAACGTATCTTAGAAAATCTCTCAATTCATAAATACTTTCTATAGGTCTGCCACTTTCACAAAATCTCAAAATACCTCATCTCTATTTTTTTTTTCATAGAAGACCACTGTCAGTGGAATCCATTAAATGGTTAAGAGCATTAGCATTGGTTTATATATATGCATATACAAAATTACCTCTTTTATATAACCACTTTGTCATTCAAGCAAAACTTCCACATTGACTTATGCATATTTGAGACCAAATAATAAAATTTATTAATTTTTTTCTAAAATCAAAATTTTTATATATTTTTTGTAATTAACATCCACAACATACATTTGACATTAATAATACAAATGCAATAATAAAAATATAAATTTTTTATATATTATATTAAAAATATAAAAAAATGAAAAAATATATATATAATATATTGTAATAATAAAATGAATGTGTATGTGAAAATTTGTTGTGTTGTTGAGGGAGTTAGAAGAGGAAAAGATTGAGAGAGAGTGGAAGGAAAGAGAAATAACAATTAAAATATATTTGATGGAGTGAACAGTTGCTATCCAATAGCAACTGTTCATAACTAGCTAAATTTATGCATATGCATAAGCTAATGCAGGTGATTTTAGGATCATATTATGCAAATATGGTTTTACATATACATATGCATAGACCAATATGGATGCTCTAATGGAAATCAATATTGAAAATGAAATTATCTTAGCTTTTAGCTACAATAATTGAAAGAGATTAAACAAATTTGGCTTTGACTGTAAAAAGGTCATCTTAGGGAAAGTTTAGATAGTGAGTTGAAATGATATGAAATGAAAGTTGAAAGTTGAATAAAGTATTGTTAGAATATAATTTTTGTTTTAAGATTTGAAAAAATTGAATTGTTTATTATATTTTGTTTGAAAGTTTAAAAAAGTTGTAATGATTAAATGAAATGAAATGAATTAAAAGTATTTTTGAATCCAAACAAGGCCTTAATTTTTTATTCTATTTCCCCCCTGTCGAACAGTACAATTTACAACTTACAAGAAAAGTTTGTACAATATTAAATTAACAAACTTCATAGAATTTTAGATATTTACCGTTACATGCAAATAATAATCATTGAAAATATAAGTAAATAATAATAATTTAATTAGAATGAACTATATAACCATTATGTTTCAAAAGAAATAAAATACAATAGATATGTAAAATATGAAAAATAATAAAAAGTTAAAATGAAATAATATTCTATCATTATAAAGAGTTTAGAGGGATAATCTAACGTGGGATTAAGTTTTGAATAGGTAGGGAAAAGGCAAAAAAGCGTGATATTAGCCTATTAGGTAAAGTTTACGTAATGGATAGTCAATCCAATGCTAATGCTAGTATTAACTGGTTTTTGGGTATTAAAGAGGTTATTTCAAATAACTTTGGGTTCATGATTATTTTCTTCTATAAATTTTTTTAGATGGGCAGAGGAGCAGGGTTGGGATATTATTGGGGAACCGTGGCATCTCTCTGCCCCTTAAATGGCATCTATACATATATTTGTGTTACAACCCGACAGAAATAGTTGAAATTGCAATTAGAGTTCTCTAGAATTAGCAATGGAGCCTAGTACAACATCTAAGGTCTTACTTCACATCCATGTGATGCCTCACAATCCATGATATGAGACTTTTGGTGCTAACAACATATCATCCAAACTTGTTTTTGTGGCTCTTTTCTCTTTTCAAATTATACTTGAACAAAGCTTTTACTGAAGTTCATCAGGTGCAGGGAAAGTCAAACTTTTAAAAGAAGTAAAACCCCCATCTACCACCAAATTATGCCCATTAACATATTTGGCATCATCAGACACAAGATAGAGCGCAGCATTAGCGACATCGCTGGGTTCACAATATGCACCCTCAAAGACACCAGCATTATGAACCATTTCCACAAGCCGTTGATCATCAACGCCAGGAAAAAACTGTCTCATATCATCCATTGCGAATGGAGTTGGAATGGCAAATGGGGATATGCAATTGACTCGGATTCCATACTTGCATAGCTCTGCAGCCACAGATTTAACAATGCCTATGACAGCAGACTTGGACACAGAATATGTGTGCTGCGATAGCCCACCCATTACTCCGGTGATACTAGCTGTGCAAAGAATTGAGCCAGTTTGCCGTGGGATCATTACACGTGATGCATGCTTGACCCCGGCCATGACTCCCCGCACGTTGATATCCATGACTTTATCAAACATTTCCAGGTCAAGTTCTACAATGCTGGGGGGAGTTTTGCAGGGCACCCCTGCATTGCAGTGCATGATATCAAGTTGCTTGTGCTTAGAGATCGTAAAATCGACTGCATTTGATATGTCTGACTCTTTAGTGACATCACAGGAAACAAAAGTAGCATAGGGTCCAAGCTCTTCTGCAGTCTCTTGGCCAAGTTGGTTTTGGATATCAGCAACAACAACTTTGGCACCATTGTTGATAAATTCGATTGCAGTTGCCTTTCCAATGCCACTTGCAGCTCCAGTTATTAATGCTACCTTGCCTTCTAGCTTGCTATGTGACAACATAAGAAGGGATTTAACCATCAAATCAAAACTGATCCCAACTTGGGTGGAATAAAAAATCAGAGCAATTTGAGAGGGTCATTTTAGATAAATACGAAATGATGAGATTTTTATGGTCCAATGCAGTTTTGATTTTTGGTGAGGATGTATGGTTAGCATAACTCTGGAGAACTTAAAGTAGACTGAAATAGGAATTGTTTGAATCTAATGAGCCTACAGGGATGGCAGTGGATGTACAACTGCCCGATTAATTATTTGTATGGAGGCACCTCCAACAAAACCCTATTTATAGTCATCAACAACAATTCTGTGATTAAAAAATGCACTCGCTTATCCTACACAACTATTTTAGAAATACCAACAGCAAAACCGGTGCGAGGAGAAAGTGCAGGAGAATTTGCCAGATGACAATAAAAAAAAATGGGGGGAATACAATTTTCACCCTTCATTTAATAGGCTTTTTACATTTTGAATCTTAAACTACCAAAACCGACATATAACACCCTCAAACTCCCAAAAAGTTAAAACGTATACCCCTTGTTTAGAATATGATCGACATTGTACCACATCACTTATTTTTCATCCATCTCGTTGGCTAGAATTAGATGAGTTAGTTTTTCATTTTTTGGTAATTTGATGGTGCAATTTATCAGTTTTTATAGTTTCAGGTGTGAAGCATAAAATATTTGTCAGTTGGAGGGTAGAATCTGTATTTTTCCCATAAAAATGTTTAGGTACTCCACAAGAGCTTGGTTAGAATAGTCATTCTCATTCTTCTAGAGATCATTATTTAGAAAAATCAATATAAATCAGAGGTACAAGAGGAGTGGAATGCTCCCAAACAAAAGCCCCGTTGCAGTAGACGCATTGCTTGAAATAAAATAAAAAGGAGACAAAAGGCTAAAGGTACAAGCCCCTTCAAAATGGTCTTGAGCCCTAGCACCACCCTTCTTATATGCCACAATTTCCCTAGCATCCTGAGGTTCTATCTTACACTCACCACCTATCCTACTCCACCCTCACCATTTCAGCCAAAGTAAGCCTTAGCCATGGAATCCAAGAGCTTCTGGGGTAGAGAGAGACCTTCCTTCTCCTTTTCCACTTCTCTTTCCGATCAAGCCTCTTCAAGGAAGCTAGCTCAAGACCCTTTGGCAGATCAAGACGACCGACGGAAGAGAGGGGGGGGGGGGGCAGAGAGAGAGAAAGGATGGATCACCTGTCAATCTGTGATCAAACAAAACAATGCTTGAAGAATGGGATACAGATTACTGCCAAAAGACATAGTTTGTTGTGATCCGCTGCAATTGGAACGGCGTAGTTTGGTGGAACGATAAGTTGCAATTGGAGGACACAACCAATAAAGGGAACCGCATTCAACTGGCTTAATGCTTTCGATAGAGATTACGATGCCCACTACCTCTGGATCCTCATCCAGGGAAATCAAGAATATAATGAGATAAGACTGTCAATATCTCACACATAGGTAAGCCATAAGCTATGGCAGCTCCAGCTCGCAACCACAGGGGACCATAGAACATACTTTCAAAAGAACTGCCGATAGCAAGTTACTAGAAGTCCAGAACACTTTTCTTTTCTGAAAGAAAAGTATGTGTTTATAATAGTTTCCAACAAACTTTTGATCAAATATAAGAGAGGGCAGGCCTTTATTTGTAAAACTTTCTATAGTATATATAATTTTCGAAGCAATAGCTTTGTTCCTATTGAGCCACATCATCCAATATTTCATCAAATGACCATAAATTTGGTGAGCTTAATTTCAAAAGATTTAAAAGGTCATGTCAATAAATATTAGACACTTTGAAATTTTTAAAAGCCAAACAATGTGTTCTTTCCTCCATAATGCTTCGTATTGTCTTCTCTATATATAATTTATTACGCTTAGTAATCTAAGAATCTCCCATCCATAAAACTTCATAATTAGATTATAAACAGAATTAAAAAAAAAAACTAATTATTATCACGTGCATCGTAAAGTGGGATGAAAGAGAGATAATATGCCGTCATATCCAAGCTACCAACAAATTAAAAGGAATGCAATGAAAAAAGAAAGAACAAGATACAAAAGTAAAGTTTAAAATGATATTAAAAGAAAAAGAAACTCGACAAACCTTCCAGTCCGGATCGAAAATAACCTGTAGAAGCCGCGAACAAGCGAAGTTCTTGACATGGAGACATTTTTGCTGCTATAACAATAGGAACTAGTTATGAGATGTATTCAGTCCCGCATGCATAAGTAAGAAAGCAACCAAACGCAAATTCATCAGCCCCAAAAACCTTAAAAAACTCAAAAGAAAAAAAAAAAACTCAAAAGAAAATTCCTCAAATCAAGGCTTCATAAATAGGGTGCTCCCCATCTTGATCAAATTGCCAATTGCCAGAAAAAAAGAAAAAAGAAAAAAAAAAGACCATTTTGATAATCCATTATCAAGAACCGAGTCCTCCTCTCACATTGAAAAAGGAAAAAGCATCAAAATGGGAATTTGAAATCATATATGCCTTATATTGCCCACGCAGTCCCCCCCCCCCCCCCCTTCTAAAAAAAAAAAAAACTGAATCTTCGAGAAATACAAAAAATCCAACCTTAGCCCACCCCTGAACATAGTTTCTTCAGTTGTTCTAAAAGGTTGTTTCCAGAGAGAGAGGATAAGATTGTGTTGTGTTTTGAGCTTCTGGCTGAGTCCACACGACCAGTGAAAAAGAACAACAGTGGGAGAGGGGTAAACAAGGACAGCAACGTGCTCCGTTCCCAGCTCCCACCAATTTTTTATGCATTGAATTAACGGCCCTTCGAATTCGAGATCGTCAACATCCAAGAACAGGGAAGAGAGAGAATATGGCCTCGTTTAGATTCTTTAGAAATTGGACTCAATTGAGAGTTGAGAATAATTTAGTGAATACTAAGTTGAATATAATATTTAAACACATAAAAAGTCGCCTTTGGTTCCAAACTTAACTCAGTTCAGTTTAATTCAATTTAATTTTAAATTATGTTTAACATCTAAACATTCAATTTTTAAATTATTAAACTCATCCTAAATCAAAACCTTCTTATACATGAGATCCATAATTTTTTTCAACTTAAAATATCTTTATACATGAGATCTACAACCTTTTTTAATTTTATATAAAAAGTATTAAATTCATTTTAACATCTAAATACACTTTAAACTCAATTTAGATAGGCCTCACATAACTTCCTCCACTACTCAACTCACTGCTATTCATAAAAAATTCAACTCAACATTCAAACGCAGCTTCAATTTTTAAATTACTAAACTCATCTCAACTCAAAATTTCTTTATACGTAGGATCTATAATTTTTTTTTTCAATCCAATATCTCTTTATACATGAGACACACAATATTTTTTAACTTTTCATAAATACATCTAAATTCATCTTAGATCGACTCCATAAAACTCACTCTATCGTCTCAACTTATTAGTATTCATAAAGATTTCAATTAATTTGACCTCAGCTTAGCATCCAAACAAGACAAAAAGTGAGAAGAGAGATGAGAATCGGTGTAAACTTCCATGGATTTTTTGTTCCCTTTTATTCATCTTTTAACTACTACGCGTTTTTTTACAAGAACTCAGTACTCAAAACGATGTGCTCTATTTATACAAATTTTACATTCAAACTAGCACAAAACGACAAGGTTTTATTTACACAAAAAGACGTCAAAGCCTCTACACGACTAACAAATTTAACTACCATCTTCTTTCTCCTTCTATTTCTACGTTGTTACCCTTCATTGCAATGGCTTTTCTGACTCCCCACTACTTAGTATACCCTTCTGGACTAGCTTTTGCTACACAGCATAACCCTCCCTTTCAAAGCACATTACTCACAAGATGAGGAAATTTCTATCGAAGCTTCCAGCAAGGTTCTCAAGTGGCTTCTTCAATATTCAACCCTTGCCATTGTACCAAGACCTCAACCAAGGCTTTATTGTTGACTTTCCTACTGCGACGATGTATAATTTTTTGAGGCTCAGGCATAAGTTCACCATGGACATCTACTGGTGGCAGTGTATGATAGAATTTTAATATTGATAGAATTTTTCAATGCTCTAAATCAATAAGGTTTTTCACACACTTCATACACAAGATCGTACAACATATATACACATTATACAAATTCTATTTTAAGTAACTAGACAAGTCTGTGACTGCAATTTCCTAGCTATTATAGCCTTGATTTTAGCCTAAGGATCAACTTTGTTATCTTGAGCTTGATTTGAGAAATCATCCTTTACATGCCCCTACAAGATGGAGCTGCCATTGGCAAGACCAATCTTGTTTCAAAGAAGCTTCATACATTGTCGTGATAATGGTTTTGTGAGAAGATCCGCAAGTTGATCTTGGGTGTTGACATGACGAACGTGAATTATGCCTCGTTAAACCATGTCACGAACAAAGTATAGATCAATCTTAATGTGATTCATCCGTGAATGTTGAACTGGATGGAAGCTGAGATGTGTTGCTCTCATATTATCACATAGCAGTGGATATAGATGTATGATCAAAGTTACCATCACAATCGGCATCGGAATATGTGGTGAGAATTTGACTAGTGCTCTTGCGGAGCTGAATGCCATAGGAAATTGTTTGCTTCAGGTAGCGAAGAAGTCGTTTTGCAGCTGTCTAATGTGTGATTGTTAGTTTATGTATAAACTGAGAGAATTTGTTGACGGTAAATGAGATATCTGGATGTGAGTGACAATTATTGAAGAAAATCGATCACACGGCAAAACTTTGTGCTATCAAAAGAAGAAGTACCATCAACTAATTTTAGTGCAGTGCTGGTGGACAGTGGAGTAGAGACATCCTTGGCACCGATCATATTGGTTTTGGACAGCAGGTCACGAATGTATTTATGCTGCGACAAAAATAAACTTACTACAGTAGAGATGACCTCCACACCCAAGAAAAAATGGAGCTGCCCCATGTCTTTTAGAGAAAATCGAGCTCCAAGTTTGTGAATGATGGAAGAAAAAAAGTTGGGATCGTTGTCTGTAATAACAAGATTGTCCACATAAACAAAAAAAAATAGCATATAACATAACCACACCGATAGATAAACGAGGACAAATCAGCTTTTGCATTCTGAAAACCAAGATCAATAAGAGTGTTCTTTAGAGCAGAGTATCACGCCTGAGAGGCCTGTTTGAGATCGTAAATTGCCTTTTGTAACCTGCAAACATGATTAGGATTGGACATATCTTTAAACTCTGGAGACTGGACCATATACACATTCTTAGTCAGCTTGCCATGCAAAAATGCATTGTTCACATCAAGTTGTCTCAATATCTACCTCTCCATCACAGCAATTGTCAAAATAGTCTTAATAGTAATAGGTTTCATAGCAGGACTGAATGTCTCCTTGTAATCCAGCCTGGGTCGCTGACTGTACCCCTTGGCAACAAGTCGAGCTTTGAATCAATCAACGGACCCATCTGTCTTTCTCTTAACCCCAAACACCCATTTACAACCCACTGGATTACAGTGCTTAGGAGGTGGAACCAACTCCCATGTACCACGCCTCATTAGGGTAGTAAGCTTGTCAAATATAGCATTTCACTAGTGAGGATCACAGAATGCTTGACTCACACAACTTAGTTCAATGGTGGGTTGGATTGGGTGTTTTGTGACTGAATAAAATTGTTTAGGTTTGTAAACTTAATTCATGGGTCAGGTGGTCATAGGGTGGGTTCTCACTTCTTTGTGGTTGGGCAGGAGGATACTTGGTCGGTGCAAAGGAAGAAACACCTATCAAGGTGTTCACAAGGGTGGGCGATGTCAAGTTTTGGCATGGCAAGGTGACCTCGCTGTGGTGCTATGTGGGTGGTTCAATACGAGGGGCATGGGAGGAGAAATTATGCAAATTAGGATAAGAGAGAGCAAAAGGATTACCTGGAGGTGATGTAGAAGTGGCAGGTACACAGTTCGGAGTCACTGGAGGCAGTATTGGTGGTGGCGGCAATGGTGCGGGTGAAGTAGCCTAAAGAGATGAAAAGCACTCAGTCTATGCGATGTGTGTCTTGATGGGGTTTTGATTTTCATCAAACAAAACATGTCTAGAGATATACATCCAGTTGGTGGAGAGGTCTAGACACTTATATGCATTTTGGGTTTGAGAGTAGCCAAGGAACAAGCAAGGAATAGATTTGGGCTAAAGTTTGTAGATGTTATAGGACCTGGTGAGCAGGAAGCAGTGGGCGCCAATTTTTGTTAATTTGAGATAATTTGGGGGTTGACCAAATAAGGCTTCATAAAGGGATTTGTTATTTAATAGTGGTGTGAGTTAACAATTTATCAGATAGGTGGCAGTATGGAAGGCATGAGGCCAATAAGATAGGGGTAAGGAAGCATCATGTAGGAGAGTGAGACCCGTTTTCACCAAGTGGAGATGACAGGATTCAGAGACCCCGTTTTGCTGTGGTGTATGGGCTGCGGTGGTATAGTGGCTAATTCCATGAATTGAAAGATATTGTTTAAGAATAAGGAATTCACAATCATTATCTGAGTAGAGACTTTTGATTTTGATTTGAAATCGAGTTTCAACAAGATGTTTAAATTGTGAAAATATACTACTTACACCGGATTTGGTGGCCATAGGAAAGAACCACACATATTTGGTAAAATGATCAGCCAAAATCAAATAGTATCGTTAGGGGTATAATCGGTCAAGTTTGGTTCGATTTTGGACAAATTTTAAGACCGAATCGATATACACCGATTTTGCATTTTCAAGAACTGATATTGCACCAGTTATCCTCCTAAACCGGTAATTTTGGTTTTACCGGTTCGTTCCAGTCCTATCCTATGGCGAAAAACCTAAAACCAGAAATGGACCGATTTTGACCGATTCTTAAAATGGAGGAACGGGTCTTGGACTGAACCATTCCAAAACCAAACTGAACCAACCGGTCCAGGCTGGTTCTCCGATTTATTTTTATAATCCTAAGTATCATGAACCATCAAGTCCAACAGTATGAGAGGGGCCCCAAACATTAGTGTAAATATGATCAAGAGGAGCATGACTTTGAAGACTAGTAGAACAAAATGGTTGTTTATGCATTTTATTGATTGAACAAGAAGTGCATAGATAGGACATTCGCTCTTTTGTTACTAGAAGGGAAAATGAGTTAACTAGATTATGAACAATTTAGAGAAACGAATGTCCAAGACGCTTTTACCACCCATCAATTGAGGTCCGCTCATGCACATAGGCAACCATTTTTTAAGGAGAAGCCACCGGTGAGTCTGGGAGTGTGTAGACACTGTTTTCACATGCACCTCTGAGTAGGATCGCCTCTGTGATCTTATCCTTCACAAGATAATAAGATGGGTGAAATTTAATAAAAATATTGTTTTGAGATGTTAAATGATGGACAAAGATTAAATTTTAGTGTATGCTTGGAACACAAAGCATATGGTCTAAATGGAAGGTGTAGGTGGGTGATTGATACATCAAAGAACCAATATGTGAGATAGGCAAACCTGATCCGTCATCTGTACCATCATATTCATAAGTGATAGATAAATTAGCCAGATCACTTGTAATATTGTGAGATGCAGCAAAGTTAATGAGCCATTTAATATCCTTGGTATGAGAAGTGGAAGCACAATTCAAGGTGGCGTCAGAAGAGTGCAACTGAGGACAATTTTTTGCAGTGTGACCCAGTTGATCACAAAACTGGCACTTGGGCTGGTAGCGACACTGGCTCGAATTGGGTTGTCCCGTGGATTATGTGTCCTCCTATTATCACGATTCGAGCCACCATTGTTGCGAGCTAGGCCTGAAGGACGAGAAGGCCCATTCAACTTATAAGACCCTCATTGTTGAGGGCTCCCAGTCGAAGTGTTCGAACCAGAGCGACAGTTGGAGTAGTTTACTATGGCAACCAGCTGCTGAGTGGTGGTTTCAAGACAGTGCAAGTAGCTTTCATGGCTGACAAGGAGATCATGGAGCTCTTCAAAGGCCAAGGATTTTTCCCGAGCTTTAATGGGTGCAGCAATCTCAGGGAATTTGGGACCCAACCATTAAGGATGTAGAGAGTGAGATCATCATCAGAGAGAGTGAGATCATCATCAGATATGGGGTGGTCTACGAGGGAAATTTCATTTGCAAGAGCCTTCACAGTGTGCAGGTAATCCAGTATTGTGCGATTTCCCCGCATAATAAAGGTAAGCTCTTCCCTTGAGTTGTACAACTAGTTCGCGATTTACTTGCATACATGGCGTTTAGTTTTTTTCCATGCCTCATGGGATATCTTGGCGACAGAGATGAGAGAGGTGATGGTGGTGGCAATGGAGGCCAGAATAGCATTGAGGATAAGCTTATCCTAGTGAACCCAGTGGGTCTTTTGGAGGTCAGAGGTGGATGAGCCAACATGGGTGGGGCATTGGTTGTCTCCGGTGACATAATCAAGAAGATCATAACTGATGAGGAGGGCTTCAAATTAGGCGCGCCATTGGGAAAATGTTGATGGTGTTAGTTTCTCATTCATCTGAGCAGTAATGTTAAAGGCAATTGGGAGAGTATCAGTTGGAGAAAGGGGGTTTGTGAGGGGTGTTTGCGCTGTGGAAAAAGGGATTTCTGAGGAGGGGATTGATTGCTCATGAGACGTTGGCTCTGTGGATACCATGATAGAATTTTAATATTGACAGAATTTTCCACTACTCTAAATCAATAAGATTTTTCACACACTTCATACACAAGATTGTACATCATATATACACATTATACAAAGTCTATTTTAAGTAACTAGACTAAGTATATGGCTGCAATTCCCTAGTTATTATAGTCTTGATTTTAGCCTAAGAATCAGTTTTGTTATCTTGAGCTTGATTTGAAGAATCATCCTTTATAGTGTAGAGAGTGGAGATAAATGATGTCCCATCTTCTTTTTTAAACATGAAACATGGAATACAAGATGTAATTGTGACCGAGATGGAAGATCGAGTTTATATGTGACTTGACCAATCTTGTTCATTACTTGGGATGGACCAAAAAATATAGGTAATAATTTCAAATTTTGTCTAATTGCTAATGAGCTATATCTAAAAAATGAAGCCTTAGATAAATCCAATCTCCCTCGACAAATTTCCTTTCAGTGTGATGCTTATCAAACTGTAATTTCATCCTTTCCTGTGAACTTATCTGTTTAAGCTTGTCTCATTTTTGTGGGCTAGGCTTAATTTTCACATGGGTTTGGTTCATTATATTTCAGAAAATGTTATAATATTTTAAGGAGATCGATTTTCATATTGGCTTTGACGTTTAAATTGAACTCAGTTTTAATCTATGATTAGCCCAAAAAAACTTTATTTTTCATTAAATTGTGTTTTCAAGTATTAAATTTTTATAACTAGATTTCAATGGTAATATAGTAAGAGTATAATATTTATTTTAAATACTTTAAATGTGATTAAGTCTAGTTATGAAATGAATGCCGTTGTTTATTTCGTCGGATTTGATAAAAAAAAATTCTGTTATAGTTATAATTAGAAAATAAAGAAATATGTTAGGAATATTTAAATGATATTAGTATTTATTATATTTCTTATAAAATCGATTAATTATGTTAATGTTTAGAAAAATTAAGTTGTTTTATGAATTAAGATTTATGTGACTTTTTTAACAGCTCGTATAAAGTATAATTATTCTACTAAATTATAATTTAAAGTGAAAATATGTTATTAGTATTTAATTAATTATATGATATTAGTATTCAATGATTTTGTATGAAACATAATATTTATTAAATTATTCTCCATGATATGTATTAATTAAGTAGAATATTACGACACATTTTGTTAGACACATTAATGACGATTCGTAATGGGTTATGAAGAAAAATTCAGAAAGTAGCGCAGCGATGTAAGTTACTCGATCATAAATTAGGATTAACATATAGTCAAATTATTATTATTAAAGCTAATTCTCGATTGCGACTTTTTATGTATCATGCATGTCATGATATATACAAACATATCATCCAGCATAACACATGATCATTTCATTTCATATCATGTTCAGATTCAGCATTTAACAATTATTTATATTAGCATGTATGTCATGCATCTCATGTCGCATAAAACACAAAAGTTATATTAAGTTCAAGTATAAGATAAAATCATATTAGTTTAATCAGATGGTCATTCAGATGCATGGTACTAATGTAGTTTTAGTGTGAATGTGGAAGCTACGGACTCAGGCGTAGTCCACCATAGTATACCAGAACCATCAACGGCTCCCCTTGCGGCCGCTGAATGTGGGGCCGGTGCACAATCTCACATATAAGGTTAAGTATGTTGGTCAGTCAGATCAGTCAAATAAATTAGATCAGTTAGTTAATTCAGATAAATAAATCATGCTTAGCATAAACATTAGTATGAAAAATCATGATTTTAAGCACGCAACATGAAAAATTTTATGAAAACCTTACGTTTATTATGTTTATATTATGATGAGTTTCTTATTGAGTTTTCAATCCATTTTAGTTTTATTTCATCTTTTTAAACCACTCAAGTGAGGATGATGATCAGTACAAACAGACGAGCCAAGCTTAGTTGGAACAGTTCGATTTAGTTCCAGACTTTATTTAATTATTTATTTAGTTTGATTTAGAAATCTCTTGTCTAGCTTTATTTATATACACTTGACATCCCTAAGCCAACGGGAAGTAAGTGTTACAGAATAAACCGCTTCAATTGACAAAGCAGTATTAAATATATGAAAGTTCACGAGTTAAAACCCCCAGCCTTGCTTATATCGGTTCTTCCAATCTATTGTAGATCCCTAAATAACAAAGAGGATGAGCAAGTAAATCATTGTGGAGAGAGGAGCGAGGGAGGTAGCGCAAACCAAATCCAAACACTACCATAATATGGATTGCCGAAAACTATCTGTCTCATCCTTCATCTAGCACTTGCTTCTAAATTGGTTTCCAAGTACATATTTCATGCAACAATCTCTGCCACAGAATAAGAGCCAGTTAAATTTGATAAGAATTCCGGGCAGCGAACACTATATTTGTAATGTGCACAAAAATGAGACTGCACGCCTATTTCTACATTCAGCATCAGGTGAAAAGCTCTTGACGGGCAAAGCATAGTGAGAATCACGAGGTTAGGTGATGAAGTCCCATATACAGGTGTTGCACCGCGATAATTTCTTGGCTCCCTTTGTTTGCCCGTGTCAAGAAACATATCACTGATGTCACAATCACATATATAGGGTATAATACTAGAGGTATCATACAGACGTACTTTTTTTCTCAAGGAAAAATAATAAATTACTGCAATTTATTGAATGCACAGAGGAGCGCAACCGTTGTACCCAAGAAGTATGCAAAAGGATACAACCAACTAGAAAGAAAAAGAAAAAGATCAAAAGAAGGTAAATTAGTTGTACTTCTGAAAACAAAACAAAACAACAAAAACAAGAAAAAAATTGCCTTAAAAACATGGAGTAATTATGTTTTGCAAGTAAATAAACATGGAGCAGTTACCGTGAATTAACTGGTAACTGGATGGAAAAAGTTTGAAGAGTTACTAAAGGAAAAACAAAACAATGTGGAAACTTCATTTGAAGCTGCCTTAGTGTCCCTCCTGTATTCATTCTCTTCATTCTACCTCTTCTACCACAATAATTTTTTTATATCTGAAAACCCCGTCCTCTTTTAATCTTCGTCCTCACACTAATCTTTGTTCAGTGACTTCTGCTACATGAATAAACTTCATTCTTAGAGTTCTGGTAATGGCCTAGGACCAAAGTGCTGTAGAAATCCCTCTACATTTGGTTCTCAAGGGTATTAATAAAAATATCAAGCACCTCCCCACCTATCCATCGGTAAATATGAGTTATATGCACTGCATACAGAAAATTTTAATCATTTCTTTGTATCAGATAAATTTTCAACACACTTCATGCCCCATAGACCCCATTGTAAGTTAGAATTACATTAAATACCTCATTTCATTTAGACATTAGGTATAGAAGTAAAGCCAACCAGTTTGTCAAGCCTAATGGTTAGCCTCGGGAGCTTGAGCATTGGCATTGAGAATATCGTAGCCTCCACTTGTTGATGCCACTGGATTGGCCTGATACACTGGCAGGTTGACCATAGGTGGGACACCGTTGGAAGCAGATGCTGGTGTGCTTCCAGGAACTGTTGTGGTTGGCCTTGGAATAGCATTTAGCTGACCAGGTAAGGAAGGAGCACCGGGTGGAGCCATCATAGGTGCCATTGTAGGCGAAGGTCCGTACCCTACCAAATGGAAGAGAAATATTGAATATATGACATCATTAATTACAAAAAAAAAGTGTGCATGTCTTGCAAATGGATCAAAGGTGGTGGCATGAAGATATAACCATCAACCACAATTTTTTTTTTTTGATAAGTAAGAATCTTTATTGAATAGAATGAAACTAGGCAATGCCCAAGTACACATGAAGCATACAAAGTGAGACACCTAATTACATTCTCGTAAGCTGAAAAGAAGATAGAAACTCATGAACATTCCCACCCTTCAATACACTGGCAACCTTTCAGGGCCACCATTTCTGCCAACTTCCCGCAGCACCACCATTAAATTCCTTCAACCCACTCCATTCCTATCTTCTGGTATGAAGAGGAAGCTTAGATGCCCCCCACCACCGTACTCCGCCAAAGCCATGTAAGTACCTCTAGAATTGGTGCAACGCTGCACGATGTAACCCCTGTCCCCATCTCTATGAGCAGAGTAAAACCCCTTGCCCACCGACTTCAAACTCCCTTCTAGGGCTCTGGAAAACCATCGAGCTGTCTCCAGCCCCACTCTCATATTTTTTACCACTTTCCATCCTTTCTCACTCAAGAACACATAACGTCCATCCCTTCTCACCTCAAACAGCTTAGACTCGATTACTACACGTTTTGTAGAATGCATTTCCAGTGACTAGAAATAAAAACCACCGTCAAAAGCCCATTACCTCCATCAGAAACGAAAGAGAGAAGAAATGTACAGAGAGAGATAGTCCGACATTTTAAACATTAACCACAAATATGAAGGTAACTAGCTTCAAAATTGTATTGCATGTGTCCAACCTGGGAGACCATGACAGAAAAATGTTTGTTGATTGAAACAATCTGGTGATTTTTTTTTTTTTATTGGCTCCAGGTGTCCGAGAACAAACCCCTAACAAATCCCTAGGGTGCACATGGCCTCGACAAAGAGTTTTCTTGCAAGTGCACATTGGGTAATTCAAGGGAAAACTCAAACCTTAGACATGAATGGAGCATACTACCAAGACCAAGGCCTTACCACTAGAGCTAACCCCTAAGGGTTGGTGATTTCTTAGAAAAACATTCAGACACATAATGAGGTAATCACCAATGTTCTTATCCATCTAGCATTTATTTACTACGTGGAACCTAATGAAAGTTGCATGACCTACAGCAGCAGAAAATCAATAGAAGGAAGAGAACATGTATGCACAATAATATCAACTAGCAGTGGCAAAGCCATCAACTCAGATAAATGATAACGGTTTGAACTAAATGAAAGGACAGCAGGCACATACAAAGCCAAACACTGCAAAATATGAGAGTTTATATGCAAATGCACAGACCCATGAATCAATGCCTAGACAACAAGTGAGGTGCCAATAAAAAGAAAATATACGATGTTCCAACTTACCTGGAGCTCCAGGAATTGGTCTGGGCAAAACAGGTGGCCTAATCCCTGGGATTAATGGTGAACTTCCAGGTAACTGTGGCATTAAAGGTGTAGGTAGAACAGGAAGCCGGGGCCTCTGAACCAGTAGATGTTGATTGTAAGCAGCACCAACCTGCTGGAATGCGGCAGCTTGTCCAAGATGTTCTTTAATCCTCTGATCAATCAAGCTTTGGGTCTGTTGTTCCTCAAATTGCTGATAGTATGTTCGAACATTTGCCTGAATTTATGTCAACGGTGATGCAAGAGCATCTGAGTCCAAATCAAAGAAGGCCCCCAGTCTATTTATCCAGCCCATTAGCTATTACAAGATCAGTCTTTTATTGTTACATTGTTATATTATTATATCAGTATTTTTTTTATAAGTATTATTATATCAGTATTTTTTTAAAATACCATTGTCTTCAGTGTTCTTTTTAAAGGTCATGTGGTTAGCATGTGGCTTATGGAGTTGGTTGGTTAAGATTTTTTTGTGCTATGAAAGATGAAGAGCTAGAATTCTAGAATTAATAAAGTATATGATTCTAATAGATGAAATTTCAGATAAAGGATGACTTATTAGTTTTTTTGTTTTTATAAGTAAGAAATTTATCAAAAAAAAAATAAGTAAGAAGAAATTTGATTGATATAAAGAAGGATGAATTATTAGTCATAACAAAACAGATTAATTTCAGGCCTAGAAAGAGTTTATTTATTCTTCATAGTTCAGTCCATCTACTCCTCTTTACCATATTCATGCTTATTACAAAGGCGCAGGGTAGAAGAAATCAAGGCCAGCAGACCAAAATGGATGAGATTAGGTGTATGCTTGAATATTTGTTGCAAGCTGTACAAGCTATTCGGTGACAAGAACCAGTGAGAAACCCATATGGAGATTCTAGAAGGCAACTGTGAGGCTTTGGACACACTGGGAGGTGGTCTTGAGGATGAGAGTGATGGCATAGCAGATAAAAGAGCTTTTTCATGATGCTGGAACCATAGATCATGCAGCACGAGGCAGATTGGTGCATGTGCTTGACTTAAATGGTTGAAGAATCAAGATAGAAGTTGCTGGTTCTTTTGGAAAGATGCATGCAGAGGATGTTTTTGCATTGGGACTAGTTTGGAGACTTATTTTGAGAGCAAGCCCATAAGTGAAGATAAAAATATGTTGTTTGTGAAGCTTAAATTGAAAGATTGCACTACAAGTCTACAATGGGGGAAAAGAGTCGAAGAGCAACATGCTCGACAATGCAAGCCAAAACCAACCTTGCAAATGAATGTGAAGTTGTGGAAGCCAATTCTGCAATTGAATTGTAAGGAAGATTCCACTCATTGAAACAGAGGGATGTCCATTTAGGTACACATAGAAGTCAACAACCTCTCTATTCGAGTTGTTTTAAATGAGAGTAACCATTATGGGCCTTAAAAGAGCTAGTTACCGTACGGCTTGTGACCGATGAGAAGCATTCAGCAGCTGTTATGTGGCTTTAAAGAGCCAGTTAATGATGATTACCATTTATCAAAAAAATAAGTTAGTGATGAATCTTTTGATCACGTGACTTTTAATTAAGTTTGACAGCTTTCTTTTGATAAGTAATTAGGTTTGATAGCTTTCTTTGATAAGTAATTAAGTTTGATAGCTAAGATTTATCTGTTCTGGGAAAGGTGACAAGATATGTTATATGGTTAATAAAGGCTGTTACAAATAGCAAATTTTTAAGTTATTGCACGGGACTTCTTGCTAATATATGGAATTTCAGATTTCTAATTTCTTAGACTCTTTTGTAATAAGCAATTTCAGAGTTCTGATTTCTTAGACTCTTTGGAGCCTACAAAGCAATTGTTCCTACTTTAGTCTTATCTTCTCATCTTCACCATTATATTGATTATTGTTGGGATTTCTTCTTAAATCCTTTGTAAGCATCATCAACCAGTCAGCACACAAGTATCATTGCAAGAGAGATGTAGCATACCTTATGCTTGTAACCTGCATTGTGTTGCTTTCTTACAGATGGCTGAAATATGAAAACGAGACAATCAGCCATAAACTAGAGACTGCTCATATAATCTCTCGTCCCTTAAAAGACATAGATGCTGGTGGTAAATCATGCAGGTTTTCACTTACAGACAAATATTCTTGCATTGTTAAATTTTAAAAATCGTAAAAATCCAGAAAAAACAGTTAAAGCTTGCGAAATATCAGCATCTTATTTTGACATGTGACATTGACAGTTCAACCAGAGACACAATCAAAACAAAAGGCGTATTACACTAAACAGCTCTGGAGAGGAAAAAAAAAAAAAAAATGTTCCAGAAAACCTATTCTAACAAAAATTCCGTTGACAACAGATCCCAGCAAAAATTCCGTTTGATTGAGAGAAGCTGCGACTGAAAATAATGTCACCTTAAAGACTAAGCTCAATAAGAACCACATTATTTTCTTTCTTTACTTTTTGCAAACCACGACATTTTCCTTGACTATAAGAACAAAGCATTAAGTTCTTTTTTTCACAATTTAACCCCATTGGCATCATTTTGCTATTTCGTACCACTAGACCTTAAAATTTTCAGAGAGAGAGTTAGAAACTCTTAGGACGGACACGAAATATCAAGATTACCAATTGAAGTCGAACATCAAGCACAGTAGCCCCAGATATTAAAAACAAACACCCCAACAAAAAAAAAAAAATCAAGTGGAACACAGAGGGACTTACAGAATCGTGGGTCAAGTAGGTGTCACAGTAATCACAGTAATACCTGCAAAATCGACCGTGGCATGAGAAAAGCGCAAGGAGGTAAGAATAGCAGAGATGAAAAATAAGGCCATACCGAGGCATGGCCGTGTGCAGCTCGAATCGTAACTGATCGGTGAGCAGGGTTTCCCAGGGTACAGGGGAGAGCAAAAACCCTAGAGGAGAGAGAAGCTTCTAGGTCTATGAGAGCGTTGACTCATTGCAGGGTACCAGGGGAGAGAAGATTCATTGCTGACGTAACGATATTTTATTTATAAAAATTAATAACGACTTTAGACTGGAGGTTGAGACGAGCGAATTTGAACAGTAAATAATAATATTTTATAAATTTTATTGAGATAAGGGTAATTTTTTTAGTTTAAATCTGTTTAATATTTTTAGTTGAAAGGTATGAAATATATTAAGATGGAATTAATTTTTTTTTATGAAAAGTTAAAAAAATAATAAATCTCATTAATAATAATTTGAGATGAATTAACCAAACTCAACTTTAGACTTAGGTGGTAAATAAAATAGAAAAAGAAATACAATCATTTTTTATAATTTTTAAATAATTATATTTTAAATGATGAATATTTTGATAAAATAACTCATAAAAAAATATCACTTTATATAAATATCTTCATTTTAAAACTTGATTATATAAATAGTTGTAAAAAAGATTATACATATATCATTACTCAAATAAAATTAATCCAATAACATTTTTTTTAATAAAATTTTAATTTTATAATATTTTAATTTAATTTTTTTATCATATTTTTCAAAACTCAATAAAACACATTATTCACGTATCATTTCATTACTATTTATAAATTATCATTAACATTCATATTTTAGAATTTTAGGTTTTTTTATTTTAAAAATTTATCGTAATTTAGATCATGACAAAATCAGTAGAGTCATGACGCGAGGGCTTGACATCGGAAGATATAAAACCTGGTTGAGGAACAGAAACTTTGGAAGTAACAAAAATACAATACGCCGTCGTATAGCTTATAATCGCATACAATTGGTTCGAACTCTGTCGCATGCTCTGGTTCAAGACGCGAGCTGGAGCACCCAGGAGATCGGAAAATGGATGACCAACCCGGTTCCCTGAAATCTTCAATCCCAGGTTCTATCTGCCTCTCACCCAACAATCTTACTCGTTGTTTTGGTCGCCGATAAAAACCGCGGGAAAAAAGTCCTATTCTCAAAAGGAACAAAAAATACATCATCAATCATGTAAAAGCGAGGCTGTCTTTCCAACATTTTTCTCGGCAACCAAACGAAAATGACGAGAAATGTTTTGATTTTTTTTGGCTGACATGTAATTATGGCTTTTTTTTTTTACCTCATTTCAATACATTTTTGCTCGAATAATTATTTAGCAAATCAGGGTCTCGGAAAGTCAATATTGAGAAGGGAAGTTGGATGGTCTCGCCGTCTTATTTATTCTATCACTTTGGCACAAGCGGACTATCAGTTGCTGTGGCCACCGGTGTTACCCATCCTCTAGGTTTCTTCTTCTTCTTCTTCCCTTTCTATGCTTTCTTTATATGCGTGACTCGAAAAAAGTTCCTCATGTGTGTGTACTTGATCGTGTAAGCGTGATTTAGTGGTGTTTATGTGAAGTAAATGGTTGATTAAAACTCAATGGAGTGTGGTTCATAGGCATCATGGTTAATAAGTTCGGATATAGAGAATGGTATTTAGAAATTGTTACATACTCTCTATCATTGATTGCTAATGTGATTGACGCCTAAGAAAGGATTTTTGTGGTGGTTTCATTGAAATTTAAAAAGGGTCTGGGATGCAATGCAATTGTATATTGGATCTAATGGGTATATTGGAGCTTCTAAAATTTTTCTCAACTACGAGAACTTGACCGTTAAGTACATTAACAAATGCATCGAACTGTTGCAATAAATTGTGCACCTGATGCAAAGCTCAACCATGGTCAATCGGCCCTTTGATGACTGATAAATGGACAAAACTGTGTTTGTTGGTAGCCTTGGATTCAAGTTGTCTAAGAATGAAGGTTTTTTCCTTGAGGAATGTTCTTGGTTTTTTATATTGATGCTGTCTGGGTCAAGGGTGAAGTTGCAAGTGGATCCATATTCTAGAGAAGGTCGTGTATTTAAAATAAAGTTTGTCTTGCTGGCTCTATGCAAACGGTGAATGGTCTATAGTAGCAAGACAGATGGTTTTCTCGCCACAATCCCCCAAAACTTTTGGGAATCTTGTAGAACATTATCTCCAAGCTACTTGAATTGAAGAAGGCCATCTATGTTGTTAGGTCACGTTTTAAAGGTTCATTCTTATTTGAGCATATTTGGTGTTATCTGTCTACTGGCCTTGCAGCTTATAGCTTATGGATCAAGTAAAAATTTGAAGGTGGTGACCTTTTAATCTTGCTAGCTGGGGATCTTCATGTAAAAGAAAGGAAGTGGTTACAATAATGTATTTGAATTTCTTAGGATATTCATGTGAAATAATCTTTTTAGCAACCATTCTTGACTTTTGGGACATGAATACTAGCAAGAACAGTATGAACTTGAGGTAAAGACAGAGTTACGGATTTTCAAACAAGTAGACCTGACATAATTGGTTGCAAGGGTGGCATTAGATCAAGACTTTCTATTGGATTTAGTGAGGACTTTTGATAATACCAAAGAAGATATAAGATAAAAGCACAAGAAAACAATAAATTATGAAGGAAAACCATTGCATTGCTGTTTTTTTTATTGGCATTTTATTGGTGTGATTTCTAATGAACTCAGACTGAAATGCAGACGTACTCAAAGTTAGGCTGCAAATGCAACTTGTTGGCCAGAGAGGTCCTTTGACGGGAATGGTATTTACCAAACCTTTGTGGTGTAGTTTTGCAATTTTGATCTAGTTTATCATATTAATTTGATCTGAGATTTGTTATATATGGATTTGCACAGTGGAAGTTATTTTCTCAAGTATTGAAGAACGAAGGAACAAGGTCTATGTATCTAGGACTGGCACCGGCATTGACAAGGTCGGTTCTTTATGGTGGTCTTCGTTTAGGCTTGTATGAACCCTCAAAGAATGTTTGCAACTGGGCTTTTGGTTCCACCAATATCTTGGTCAAGATTGCATCTGGAGCATTTTCTGGTGGCATTGCAACTGCACTGACCAATCCAGTTGAGGTTCTGAAGGTAATGCTATCCTGTCAGTTGAATTTTGACTTCTCTTCTAAGATTTGATCTTAAAATGCAGTTTCCTGTCAACAGGTACGGCTACAAATGAATCCAAACTTGAGAAGAGGACCAATTGGAGAATTGCAAAGAATTATTTCTGAAGAGGGAATTCGAGCTCTATGGAAGGGAGTTGGCCCTGCTATGTCCAGGGCCGCTGCTTTGACTGCATCACAGCTGGCAACATATGATGAATCCAAGCGGGTCAAGTTCTTAGCATGATCTTTTTCAGTTTGAATATCCTCGAAGTAATTTCCACTGTTTCTGAATAGTAATTATATTTGATTGGTAATAAAATAATGTTTTTCTTTTAATTTATTTGCTTTTTTCTGTTTAGTGAAGGCTCTTATATGTGCAGATTTTGATCAGGCGAACGCCTCTTGAAGAAGGATTTCCCCTTCATCTCATGTATACACTCTTAGCTTTCATTTTTTCCTAATTATGCAATTTGAGTTAGAATGTGTTCAAAATGTTTTAAAACTGTGACTCCGCATATAAATTGCAAAACTGGCAGTTCAGGATGAGGAAGATTGTTTACATCAACATGAAAATAATTTTGCAAAAAGTGTGTGTGTGTATAAACTAGAATATTAAACAGTGGTAAGTCTGTAGTCTATTTTGAAATAAATGAGTGAGGCAATTTCATTATTTTTTAGACAAACAAAAATGGTATATCAGAAATATGAACTATCTATACTATAATGCATTACGTCTAATCAGATTTGCTCATAAAGTGGTGAAAATTGATGAAGTAAAAAACCTAGCCCGGTGATGTTAAACACTACTTGAGGCATATATAAACTATAAGCTCATCCTAATGTTGAGTTGTTACATAGCAAGTATGGCAAATTCTTTGTTTGAAACATTTAGTTTATATAGCTAACTGTATATTTCACCTTTTGAAGTGCAAGTATGGTTGCAGGCACCATGAGTACTTTTATAACTGCACCCATGGACATGATTAAAACTCGTCTCATGCTGCAACGAGAATCGAAAGAAGTTGGGAGCTACAAAAGTGGATTTCATTGTGCATATCAGGTGTTGGCTTTCGTTTTCATTTTACATCGAATTGTTTTATTTCATTTCTTCCTTACGTGTTTATGTTGATTGATATTGTTATTTTTGGAATTTGTAATTTTGATTACTAATATCACCAAGCCTTTTTTCTACTCATCTCAATCAGGTTTCAAGGGGTAGATCTGGACTAAAACACTCTAACTTTAGTAACCTTGACAAACCTTTTCAAAATATAAGCCCAGATGTGGCTTGAGCTTTATATCTGGGCTGGAGGTTTCCCTTGGACCGTTACAAATGATATCATAGACAGTTTCCAGCTAGAAGTCTCAGACTTGATTCGTGCCACCTACAATGAAATTAGCCTGACAAGAACATCGGAGAATTAAGAGGAAGATAGTAACAGTCAAGAATTAGAATGAGGGAGTAGAAAATACTTTGCTGAAAAAAAAATGTAATTTCTAGTTTATAATGATTTCAAATGGCTCCAATTGTAAATTTGATTAGTCGTTTTGGCATATAAGTCTATAACTTTGATTAGTTCTTTTAGAGTACAAGCCCAAATGGGACATGGGTTTTTTGTAGACATTTCATGAACATTTTACTGAAAGAGAATATTGGGCATGAGGTGATTACTAGAAGTTAGCTTTGTAAATGGTGTGGTAGCCTGAATATGAATTGTTGAAATTGGATAGGATAACTTCGTGGTAGTTTTTTGGCCGATTTCAGCTGAAGTAATTGCTTTTTCTTAATTTGCTATTATGGTACTGGAAGGTATTTTACAAATTCTATGACTTACTTTGATATTTAGGGTTCCATTGGGTTTATTTCCCGATGCTGGTGCTTGGGGTAGAAAACACGTTGCCTGAGTACACATGACATGTACGTGAGGAACTCCTACAAAGAAAAAAGAGCTAAGAAATTATGAGAACTAGAAAAAGAAACCAAAATGAGCAATCATCCAATTGTAACGGGTTTTAATAACAAAGATATCCTTCACAGTCCAACATCCTTTGGTCATTTCTTTTTCTCCATATACACCACAACAAACAGCACGGAATCATCTTCCATAATGCTGCTCTCTATGGAGAACTAAGGCTTGTTTGGATGATGAAAACTTTGACAATGTTTGAGAATTGTTTTAGAAAATTTTTGAGATGTGTTTTTTTATTGGTATTCTAAAAGTAGATAGGAAAATTTGGACAACCCTTTTGAAATACATTTTGTATTGGTTTTTTTTAAAATGGATAGGTAGATTTGAAAAGTTGTTTTAATATAATTTTTTTAGGGTTGTTTTTTGGGTTTTGGTGAAAGTTGTTTTAGTTTGTCTTTTTTGTTCTAGATAAAAGGTTGGATAAAAGGTTTTTTTTTTTTTTTTTGTGAAATGTGAATTTTTTTTAGATTTAAAGATGTTTGGGTTGAAGTTGAAGAGTTTTTGTGAAAAAAGTTTAAAAACTCTAGTATCCAATACATATTGCTAAAAAGTGCTTTTAGCAGTCTTTAGCAGTTTCTACCTGCAAATTCTGCATTGCTTCTTTTTTTTTCTTTTTTTTTGGGTGCTTTGATTTTATATATTTTCCATAGTATTGGCTCTTTGGCTAGAGTGATACTGGTGGGAATTATTCCTTCTATTTTTTTTTTCCCTCTTCTGGAAAAAGTATAGCTTGTTCTTTTTTGTCTAATGCATTTGTGATGTATGGTTTCAGGTTTTGCGTACTGAAGGTCCTAGGGGTCTTTACAAGGGGTGAGTCTTAATTCAAAAATGGGCCCATGTAGTTTACTTCTTTGATACATTAAAAGATTCATGACAGTTATGAGTAATTGCAAAGCTTTTTCATGAAGTTTTCAGATATATCTTCTTATAAAAAACAAAAAAAGGTTTTCAGATATATCTTCACTACTAGGTTTTAACGTTACAACTACATCAGATGCCTCAATTTTTTGTCTCCGAAACTTTACAATCACCAAATTATCAGGTTGAGATTTTTCCAAGTATTTTTCAGTTATGTACTTGAAGAGCTAACCTCTATTATATTCTATCAGGGGGCTTGCCATATTTGCAAGATTGGGCCCGCAGACTACAATTACCTTTATACTCTGTGAGAAGCTACGCGCGCTTGCTGGATTGAACGCAATCTAGTCTTGGAGTTGTCTGTTTGCAACTACCATCATTTTCTGACTATCCCTACTTTATCTCTAGCATTGTACAACCACTATCATTGCCAGCAAGTCTGGATTAATTTTCAAGCTTTCATATTCAGTTGTGGGGTGACAGGAACGTCATTCCATCATGAAGAAGCAGAATTCATTTGCTCTGAAACTTGATCAATTGAGGTCATTTTTTCATATTTTACTGTAAAAATATTCTTTGCCTGCCGTTTCCCACTTTTTCCCGGGGTCGGCTAAATCCAGTTGAACAGAATGCATGTTCTTCTTGTTTGACTGGCATGATTGTATTAATAAAACCCATTTGTGGCTTTTCTTTGAATATTCAGTAAAGATGGCTGAGCTTCTCTATATTTCCATGGTGCTGTTTATATTATATTGTCTTTTTTCCATAAATTAAGGTAAGATGTACATCAAGATCTTTTACTGTGTTGACCTGGATCAGTTGGCAGCCTATTGAGGAACAGCTTGCAAGCCAGACTCCCTTGATCAAAGATTTAGGTACAACCAACTCAGCATTTGACTTGGAAGGAGTTTTTTGTGTGAAAATTCTAAATAGTCACGACTCTGCTGTTTTTTTTTTTTTAAATATGATAAATGATAGTTGCGATTGTGAGTGTATAAATACCATACAATCATTTTAAAAAAAGTAAATAAATACGGATTCACATAAAAAGAAAATTAAATTTTTAATAGTAGATTTCACTTTTTTTCAAAGTGACTGTATGGTATTTACGCACTCCACAACTCCATATAGCATTACTCTTAAAATATACTCTAATCTTTTGCAAATTGCCAATTGGTTTAAAATATTTTGTTATCTGAAATTGCAACATTATTGTGGCTTTTTCTTTTCTCTTTTTTTTTTTTTTTTCTTTTCTTCATTTTCTTCTTATATTTGTTAATTGTTTATATCTTCCACGTTGGTTCGAACAACAACCCCATATTTTGGTCTCGAACTCACTCCAATAATTTCCAACCAATGCCTTGTAGCCAGCTGGGCATGACCTAAGTCCAGTCTGACAGCAGCTTTGAAAGAATAATATTTTATTTATCATTCTCATGTATCATATATTGTATTTTTTTTTTTATAATAAATATGTAGTGTATGAATAATTTATAAGATAATTCGATTAATTTAATAATAAAAAAATAAATTAAAAATTAAAAATAAATTAAAAATATATAAAATATGTGTCGTTGAATGATCAACAGCATCCACGCTTTGAAAACACAAGTCAC
Organism: Cyclocarya paliurus; assembly: GCA_029856935.1. Taxonomy (NCBI): domain Eukaryota; kingdom Viridiplantae; phylum Streptophyta; class Magnoliopsida; order Fagales; family Juglandaceae; genus Cyclocarya; species Cyclocarya paliurus. The sequence goes on from CM056949.1 coordinate 15,131,584, forward strand.
CGTCGGCCACTTTCTAAAATTTGACCTAAAAGAGATATTCCAACATGGCATGCAAAAGTTTGAGGGTCCCACTTTATTGTTATCTGGTTATTGGTAGTTGCCAACAATGCCAAGTGCCAATCCGCACATTTCACGCACGATATATACGAAGTGGAAGTTGTGTACGTGGCTTTTTTTGATTTGACGGGAAAAACACATCTTGGATCTAGGTAGAAATGTATGGTGTAACTTGAAATGCATAATAAATGCAAGTCTCTATCATTCGCGTTTAAAGTGAAAGGATTTATTGAAACAGTTTTCCTGGGAAACAAACAGGGTTTCAGTGACAAACTTCCTTGCTTGCCAAAGAATGTGTTTTCCATGCGAAATTATGATTTTTATATGCATACTTATAAATTCTAGTACCGTCACGTCGATTCACAAATATTGACAATTCATAGTGGGGACTGATTTGAGTCATACATTTATGTGAACACCATGTAAACAGATAATATTCTCTGTTTAAACTTTTAAGTTTTGTAAATCACATTGCCTTCAAAATATATATATATATATATATATATTTTACAAGAGGTTTGAGTTCAAAGATGGTGGGAACTGGGAAGTTGTAAGTACGGCCTCTCTTTGTTGTTTAAAAGAGGTTTTATTAAAACGAAACCATATCCTAGAAAGAAAATAACAAGAAATTCATCTAATAAATTGAATATAATTTGACATGGTAAGTTTTATCTACTTTATAATTACAAATATAATTTAATGTACCGCATCTAATTGATTTTTCAATTCTCTTTAGGATTAGATTTAAAGACAATTTCTAAGCTTTGCATGATTATTGTTTAATTCTTTGGTTTTCAATTTTATCATTTCACTCGTTTGTTTGTAGATTTTTTCAACAAACCCTTATTATTATATGGTTTTCAATTCTATTGTTTAATTCTATGGCTTTGAGATGAATGAGATAAGATGGTTTTAGATAAACACTGAAAGTTAAATAAAATATTATTATAATATTATTTTTTAATATAATAAGGATTTGAAAAAATTGAATTGTTTATTATATTTTGTGTAAAAATTTAAAAAAATTTTAATAATGAAATGAGATGAAACGAAACTGTTTCTATATTCAAACATGGTCCTAGTCGCATTTCATTATCAATCTATTGGAAAATTAGAATTAAGTTACTTGAAAAGTTGAAAAATCATATGAAGCCTAAAATTATTTATAAGTAAAGAATAAATAAAAAATAAGGAAATAGATTTTGAGTTATGCAACATATAGTTATTTTTGCGTATTTATTATGCATTCTATTGATATGATTGGTTAATACAATTATTTTATATTAAAAAAAAGTGATGCAATTAATCATATTAGTAAAATATGCAAGAAATATGTAAAAGTGACTGCACATAATGTTTTTGATAGATTTTAAAGTTCGTAAACTCTGCACACTTCCTTCAAAAAAATGACAAACTTGAGATCCACATAAAAATTTTATTTTTTAATAGCAAGTCCCATTTTTTTAAATAAAGTGTGCGACACTTGCATACTCGCTTAGGATTATAACATTACTCTTAAAAATAAATTGAAACCTAGAAAATAAGATTAAAAAGAAGTCAGAGAAACATATAAAACCCAACAAATTAAAAGAAATCCAAAATTAGTGATGAAATTAGAAACTAACATACAATGAAAAATTAACATACTAATAAAATTTTTTTAAAAAAATTATTTAAATTTAAAATAATTATTATATTTTTAAGTTGATGTGTAGAGCATACATTTACATCATTTAAATAATAAAATTTGATTTGTAAGATTCAAATTTTAAAATTTATTTTTAAATCAAATAATATCAGATAAACACTTTATTAAGTTTGATTTATACACCAACTCGAGAATATAATTTTAAAAAAAAATTAATTTTGTCCCCCATAAATTTATTTCTATAAACATTTATCTAAAATTAGTATTATCTCTTAATTAATTTGGTCTTTGATCTTTTTGCTATATAATAATGAGTTAGTTTACATATAGTCTTCAAATCGAGACTGTTTATACAAGTTCATATAGTTATATTTAAAAAAAAATAATATTACAATAATATTTTTTTTTAAATAATATTTTTTCTCTTTTATCCTCATTTATTAATGAGACTATAAACAAAATTTTTCTATAATAATATATTTTAAAATAATTTATTATATGCATCAGTTACTGTTTACTTTCATATTTCATAAACTTTTTTTATAATATATAAAATAATAAATAGTGACTGATCACAATAATTATTATTTTAAAATTATTAAGCAAAATTTTACTTTTAGGAAAAATAAACCACTTACGAAGAAGAACTGACGTCGGCAAGTGGTTTTGTTTTGTCGTTTTGGCGTGTGGAGACGAACCAGGCGAAAGAGTGAAGAGAGAAGGGGCAGCTTGGCGGGAGGGGACAGTCTGGCGTACTTATCTTTATGCCTCGGTTTCCACGATTATCTACTATTCTACCCCTCCGTTCTCTCTATTTACGCTCCTACCCTTCCGTTCTCTCTTTACCGTATTATCATCCATCTAACCGTCTCCGTATTCCATGAAAATGACACGGACCAGACAGAGTTGGTCAACTACGGAAGAAAACAAATATATATATTTTCGATCTTATTTCGATTTTAAGCTATCATCTTTGAATACGATTGACTTTTTAAAAAAAAAAATAATTAATATATAAAAAAAAAGGGAAACCGTAATTACAAGTAATTATATGTGTTTAAAAAAATCAACTAATCATTATTAGGAAGAGGGCATGTGCAAAATTTTCAAACATTAAATCATCTTAGGTAATAATGGAGATTCCGTTGGGTATTTTTCCACCTATAGTGGTTATAGTCAGCATGAGTTTTCTAATGGTAGTTGAAGCCATTATTCAACAAGTATATGGAAGCTTTTAACCCTTTTTTGTAGTTATCATCGATATATAAACACAACGATACGTATTTCACGATATTTATTGAGCAACGTGTTTGGATCGATCTCGTAGTACGAGGATTAGAGTGACAAAATATAGAATTATAAAGCGTATTTTACATCATCTATTGAATATTTAATGTTGTTTAATAAATTTATTCGTGTAATTATAAATATTATAAGACTCATTTTATGCATTTATCTATTTTTCACTCTATATTTTTAGATTTAGAATAAACTTTTCGGGATTATGAATTACATTACTCTTACCTTTTTATAAAATTTACATCCTACAAATTTGAGTATAAATTGCAAAGAATATGCATATATATTGTTTTAGATAGAGTGGCGCTCGAGCAACATCCTTTTCATATAAAATGAACCAAAAGAGGAAATGAGTTATAAAAGCCAAAAGATGAATGGGATGTCTTCCTTTTTTGGAGCAGTGCATGCTGTGACTGCGCAATGACCAACATATGAAAACCCTTTTGAGTTAAATTTCAAGATGGAGAAAGGGAAAGCTTGTGTTTGACAAGAACTTAAGTTGGGGACACCAATTTTACCAGTTAAAGAAAGTTAAGAGCACAGTTATATGATTGGATTTTGTTGCTTTCATTGAAATTTATTGCCATAATTGGCATCCTAAATCACAAGTCACGGGATTCACTGCTGGATAGTAAGTTGTCCCAATACAAATTGGGATCTATTTTTTTTTTCTATAGTTTTAAAAAATATACTATTATTCTGTCTTTAAAAAAAAAATATTGACTCTCGAGCAGGTGTGTAAAATACATCTAATAAAATTCTTACACATATAGTATAATTTGATTTAGAATATAAATTTTAAAATTTAAATATTATATATCAACTCGTATAATTTTAAGTGAAAGGTGTCACTTAATTTATAATCTAATTACTCATGGTCGAATATTTAATAATTTATAGATTCTAAAATTCGAAAAAAAAAAAAATCATCGACTATAAAGTAGACAATTATTAAACCTATGATTTGATAATAATACAACTAGGACACACCATAAATATGATTATATTAACATACTGTCTTATGTACCACAAATCAGCAGGTAGGGGTATTACCGTCAATTCATCGCACACTTCTTAAATACCGAAGCATGCGAAGGATTTGATGTGTTTGTACACTGACTTGATATGCGTTGAGAGTTAAAGAATTTCAATTAATCTAAGAAAAAAAAAAAAGAAGAAATTTATCGTTTTGAAAAAAAAAAATTAAAATTTATATAAAAAATTTATTTTTTTATAATAAATTTTACTATTTTTTAAAATAATTATTTGCTTTTACATGATTTATGGTTATATGTATAATTATTAAAAAAAAAACAAAAAAATGTGTGTATGAATGCTGAATTGGAAACTCAATTTTTATGTTACATTTGTCTCTCCGAACTGCTTGAAAGAATGTGGCGTACTTCACTTGCACTCCGAAGTCCGAAGCCAGAACTCGAACAGCTGTAATGGCACTTTCGTAGATACAAGCGAAATCCAAGCCCGAAAAATGACGTCTGCCATCCAGAAAACCCCCATTTTTCTCTGCGAAGAATAAAGAAAAATAAAAAGAAAACCGAAACGGAAACACGAAAACCACTGAACAGAGGAAGGGAAGCAACAACGGGAAGCAAGAACTCAGAGACAAAGAGAGACAGTGTAAGCATTAATGGCGGAGGGGAAGAGAGAGAGAAGCGCAAGCAGTGAGGAGAGCGTGAAGCTGTTCGTAGGTCAGGTGCCGAAGCACATGACCGAGGCTCAGCTCATCGCAATGTTCAAGGAGTTCGCTCTCGTCGACGAAGTCAACATCATCAAGGACAAGGCCACGCGCGCCTCACGTGGTTCGTTTTCTCCTTCCTCTCACTCACATTCTGGATTCTCCTTCCTCCCTCTCTGTCTCTAGTATCCTCTTTGGTTCCGAATGTGTGATTTGCCTGATTTGTTCGATTTCCGTTGAGATTCGTCGTGCTCGAGTACCGTTAAGACTCCGTTTAAGAACCCTAATTTTCTTTTATTTTTCTCTTTCTTCCAGGGTGTTGCTTCTTAATATGTCCGTCGAGGCAAGAGGCGGATAAGGCCGTCAATGCGTGTCACAACAAGAAAACTCTCCCTGGGGTTAGTGCAATTCTGATCTCCGTGCGTGTGCGTCTTTTGTCTTAATTCTGAACATTGCAAGTATATTTGTATTGGAAACTGGAAAGTTAGCTCTTTTGGGAAGTCACTGATCTTGACCTGACGACCTACAAGTGGTAAAAGACTTCACCCACGGAGTTCTTGAAACAATGCTGTATATTTTGGTTAATGTTTGGCGAAAAAAGTTAGCAGTAATTAAATAATGACCATTTATAGCAATTGATAGCCCGGTTTCGACATTCAATTCAGAAACAACTGCTTAAGTTGTCTCCTTGGGTAGATTTACTGTATCATAAATGGCTACAGTGTGGGTGTGGAACATGTACACGCAAATGCATTGTTGCTTGTATAAGGTCCGGTAGCATATGGACTTTGATTGCTGTGACTCGATTTCATCCAGTAAATACTTGGATAGGTTCTTGTTTGATTAAAAATAAGTCAATTCGCCTGTGCACCCCTGGGATTAGTCCGGATGATGTTCGCAGACACCAATAAAAAAAACTAAAAATAAGTCAATTAAATCCAATTTGTGGCAGAGTAGCAAGACAAATGACACGAAATGAGAAATTGGCCAAGTATTGTGCCTTGAGATTAGTTTGTGTTGATTAGTGGGAGATAATTGATGTTGAAAAACCGTTTTCTACTTGCATTATCCTAAGAAATGAACAACCATTTTCCTCTTCTGGTTGTGAAATATTGAACAGAAAATTAGGTAAGGTTAAAGGCATGTAAGGAGAATGCCGATCAGCCTGAGATTGATTACAGTGCTGTGGTTGAGTTTATTTATGCTCGCATCATGCGTAGTTTATCTTTTGGTACGATATGTGCACCAAGAACATGGCTAGCAGATTGATATATGGACCAGTGTTGTTAAAAATGTGTGCTTATGCAACTTTGGCAATTTTCTGACCTAGGTATTAAAGTGACTGGCGGAGCCCTATGTAGGCCTTGCTGGACCTTCAAGTGATTGCCCAGGCAAGCTTCTCATTTGGGCTCTTGCCTTTGCCTGTATAGCAATTGTGATATGATCTGTAGTGATTCATCCATGCAAATCAAGTTAGTCGAAAGTATTAAAAAGGACGGATAGTAAGTTTGTACTCGAGTACTTGGCACCCTAATTCTTTTGCCCTAGAGTCTAATGTACTTATTATATAATCTCTTTCGTATTACTGTATGATATGCTCTTGTTTATCTCACTCTGATTGTAAAGTGTCCTTATCTTTCTGTCTAATTCAGGCATCTAGCCCGTTGCAAGTGAAGTATGCAGATGGCGAGTTGGAAAGACTAGGTGTAATATTCACCATTTTAATTATGCATTTTGTACTTAAGATGGTTACTATGAATTGTTGCTGCTTTGGTTCTCCTTCCTTGCCTGATGCTTTTCTTTTCTCCTTCATGAAGTCTTTGTACATCATATGTTATTTACATAAATAACTTTTTGCTGTCCTTGCTTTCCAGAACATAAGCTCTTTGTTGGCATGCTTCCAAAGAATGTTTCGGAAGCTGAAGTTTCTGATCTCTTTTCTGAATATGGAACTATAAAAGACTTACAGATATTAAGAGGTTCTCAGCAAACTAGTAAAGGTACCAGTTTCATAATCTTGGATTTTCTTCTTGATTGGTTGCTTGTAAGCCGCATAAATCTTAACTCCTACAGTTCTCAGCCTATTCATTGGTTGTTCTGCATGCCTTTTCACAATGTAGGTTGTGCATTTTTAAAGTATGAGACGAAAGAGCAAGCAATCGCAGCTCTGGAGGCTATCAATGGAAAGCATAAAATGGAGGTTCGTGATATTATAAAAATTCTGCTGGCCATTCATTTAGAACCATCTTGTCTATTGTTATTAGTTTTTCCCAGGTAGTTGGGCTATTTTGTGGTTGCTGCAAATCTGATATACAACTTCTCCTATATTAGGGATCAAGTGTGCCTTTGGTTGTCAAATGGGCAGATACTGAAAAAGAAAGGCAAGCTCGGAGGGCTCAGAAAGCTCAATCTCAAGCTTCTAATTTGCCAAATACTGATTCACAACATCCTTCATTGTTTGGAACTTTGCCAATGGGTTATGTTGCTCCATATAATGGATATGGCTATCAGGTGAGTCTCACTGTCATATATGTGCTAATAAGGTAATATGCTGGAACTTGTGGGCATGTATAAAAACGTGTTAGCACTTTCTAACCATGCTCCATTATCGCACTATCTTGCCATTCAAGAAATTGTTTCATTCTTGTATGGTTGCCATTCACACTGTTTTGACTTTTGATCTACTATCTTTGTCCATTCAGAATGTAACGATCATCTCTTCTTTCTATAGGCTCCTGGAACTTATGGACTTATGCAATACCGCCTGCCACCAATGCAGAATCATTCTGGATTTCATAATATCATTCCCACGATAAACCAAGGAAATGCCTTGCGTGGAGTTACGCCTGAACTTGGCACCAATATGGCCCCTAGAAATTATGCTATGCCTCCTGCAAGTTATGTGGGCTCTGCTTATCATGGGATACCGGGTCTTCAGCATCACGTGGCATATCCTGGTGGAATGATGAGTCATCGACCTCTAAGTGCCTCACTTGGGTCAGTGCTACCTGCTGTTATGAACAGTAATCCCACGTCATCTTCGAACACTGGTAAAAGTTCTGGGGGTCAGGTTGAAGGTTGTTATCTATATATTGTTCTTGTTTTTTTTCCTGCTTTTTTATTTGATGCTTTCTTTTGGGGGAAGTCTGGATGGTGTTATTAAGTATTTTGTCTCCTCTTACTTAGGTCCACCTGGCGCCAATCTATTTATTTATCACATACCTCAAGATTTTGGAGATCAAGAGCTTGCCAATGCTTTTCAGGCATATGGTAGGGTCTTGAGTGCTAAGGTTTTTATCGACAAAGCAACTGGTGTTAGCAAATGTTTTGGTGATCACATTACCTAGTTAACTTTCAATCTGACATAAGTTCTTCTGAGATTTGTCTCTAATCATTCACTATTTACTTACCCCCAAAAAATTTTCATTCACCATTTTCAGGGTTTGTCAGCTATGACTCACCTGAGGCTGCTCAATCCGCCATTACCGTGATGAATGGATTCCAATTAGGTGGTAAAAAATTAAAGGTTCAGCTAAAGAGAGATAATAAAGAGATTAAATCATATTGAACTGAAGGTGAGTAATGGAAGAAAGCAGAATTCTTGTTTATATGTGGTCGCATTCAACCAGGTCATATTGGTGCCACGACAACATCATCATTTGGAGCAGACAAGATAATCTGTGGTTATATGCGGTGCTCCATCCTACTTGTAATTGCTTCATGGGACTGAAACCCCAGAAACTTGTAATTCATGGCCCATTCTGTGCCAGTACAATATGTAATTTATGTATCATGGAAGTTCATTTAGACATTAATTATTAATTTATTGATTTTTCCCAGAGAACATCTGTTAGCTGTATAATTTTGTGGAAACATCCATGACAAAATGATTTTTTGCTTCATTTTTTTTTTCCTTTTACACAGCTACATCAATTATGCTTCATTATATATTCTTCGTTTTCTCATCAGTGTAATATTGACAGGTAAGATTTTTATTACTCTTCTGAAAAAAGTATTTACAGGTGTAAGCTATCCTGTTTGAAGTTAAATACCAAGTTTCTAGTTCCTCTTTATTGAAGGCCCACAGTGCATTATGCTCTAATTCTGCACTTTTTCCTCTATGTAAGTCATTGTAGTTACTGTGTGTGTAGTGTGACATGCCTTTGAAATTGTAGATTTAGCAATTGCCCTTAGATTTTTATAGAGATGGGTGTTTCAAAAGGCAAGTTAATTAAACCATTTGTCCATGTTTCATCTGGTGGAGGCGTATGCCCATGTGGCCATGCCCATTTGGGTTCATGACATGCTTTTGTAACCCAAAGCCAGTTAGCTTGCAATTGAATTTAGGGTTTTATCAAATATATGTTTGATTATCTTCATCATCTTACTTATAGTAAATATGGTTGCCTTAAGAATATTGATTATTCCCCATCACATGCTAGTAGCTAATCTTCTCTTTCAGTCATTCATTTCAAAACATAATATCTGTTTTGTAAGTGGCTCATTCGGTGTTCAGGTATTTTTCTATTTTTGAAGTCAGCATGTTTTTTGTTTGTAATTTGCTTTTGTTAATGAGTTTTTATGAGCATGAACATTGCTGTTGTAGGATATTGGGGACTCTGCATCTCAGGTCTCCATTGGTGCTTTCTTGCTTTAACCAATCTGATATACCAAGCAAGACTGAGGATTTTTATATTAACTGGGAAAAGATTGAAAAGAAGCACTTTCACATTCAATCGGGTAAAAAAATTGGTGAAGGTATTGTGCCTATGGACTTACGAAACCTCATAATTTCCTTGTTTAATGCTTTTAATTTTAGCCAATCGTGTGACTGAACTCATCTTGAACCATGAGATTCTATTTTATCCATGCTGGTTTAGATAATGATCTTTTGATATATATATATATTTTTTTCCATTATGATGACTATCCTTTCTTTTTTTCTTTGCATCAATGTCATGAATTATTGTCTAGCCCACATACTCTTTCAGATTATTATCAAGTGATGTTCCTTTCTTGAAACTTCTATCTTTCAATGTCAGAAATAGGAATGGTGGTATGCAGGCTTGGTCTTTGTATTAACTGTTTAAGTTGCTCATTTAGATTTAGGCCGCAGCCAATATTGGGAAAAAAACTCTTTGCACCCCCCAACCACCCAACATTTTATATTTTGCACTCCAAACTACCAAAACTGACACTGCAACTTTTTGGAAGTTAGAGGCTGCAATGTGTTGATTTTTGTAATTTCAGGAGCACAGTGTACAAGTTTATTTTTTTAATAAGTAATGCAAAGTGTACAAGTATGTTTAAAGAATAAAACAGAGAGTGCAGCAGCAAATGGCATCCCCCCGGGAAAAAACAAACCCCAATAGCACTCTTGCTGACTAGAGGACTCATCATTAGCACCAAAAAGTCCTAGACATAACCAAAAGGGCCAACAGCAACTACAAAACCAAAAGCTTAGGCCGTACTCTGCAATACAAGCAAAAACTATAAGGTCAAATATACAGAGGCTAAAAGTTGGAAGAATTAAACACACTTACCCTCAGATATGATACCAAACATATGAAGAAGAACTTTCTTATGTTCATGAATAGCTAGCCATAGGATAGAGGAATGCCTAGAAATTGCTTTGCTGAACCACAACCCAAAATGATTATGATGATTTCAGTCAATCAGTGAGTTTAAAAATAAGGAAGAGGAACTACTTACAAATATAAGGAAGCAGAAGTAATAGTTTAGTTTGAACAGTTTCATCTGGTTTGTCTTTGAGAATTCAGACCAATATCAATGTGCTTGGATTTGGAACTATTGTTGTTGATATGTAGCTTCTTTTATATTCAGAGATTTAAGATTCGCATCATTTACTAAAAAAAAGATTTTTGTCAGGAAATCTTGGCCAAAGAAGCACAAAAGAACTTGATTGGTGCTGAATTGGTTGATTTAGTCATTAAGTGATTCGTCTCTTTTAGTTTCACCTTCTTAGTAAGGACTTCTGTGAGGCGTTTTGCAAGTTAACTGGAAATATGTGCCTTTGGACTGTTGCTGCGTCATTTGTTTGGCTGGTTGGCATCATATGTTACTTACACGGGATGGCTGTTAATACCAAATTTGAGTAAAAGAACTATTTGGAGAACTTTGTTGTATAGCTGGAAAATAATTTGAAACACGGCATCTAGGTCTATTAGATTGAGTTGTGAATTCTAGTTCTCAGGGTTCCGGGTGATAAAATGCAAAAAAAGAAAAGAAGATTAAGATCTAACTGTACAATGCCTGTGGTGAATGTATATAGAAGTCTGGACAGAGTGGGCATTGTCTGCTTATTTATAGTATTTTCTATGACAGAACTTCAGAGACTGCAAATGCTACAAGTTTTTTACCTAGTTAAACTTTGGACCCATGTACGGGTTAGGTAAATCATCGATAAGATGTGGCTTCTAGAAATTGTTGTACACAAGGATTCAAACCTTAGACCTGGTGGGACAGTGGGAGCATAACCCCAAGTCCAAGGCTCTTAGCACTTGAGCAATCTCTTTTGGGTTATCTGCCGTAGTTTTAAGCTTGTCATTATGATATAAGCATATATAGTTTAAATTTTCGTTGTACTACCTATAAATGCTTCTCTCTCTCTCCTTTTTTTTTTCGGGGGAGGAGGGGGGGTTCGGGGGGCGCTTTACGGTTTTGAGGTGCCAAATATGAATCAATTTGGGGTTCAAGTTAATACAACTAACCATTTCTTCCTCTCTAGTTGCATGTTTCTAACATCTTATCTCCTTAACACCAGGTGCTTATTGTAATCATACAATCTGATGATCTACGCCCTTCTTTCCAGCATTGCTCACGTCTATCTAAATTCTTGGACTGTCATAATGCTTAGATGCATCTGTTCGGGCATTCTCGAACTATTCTGTAGTTCTCTTTCTTTTTGACCTTTTTCTTTTAATTCCATGAGGAAGTTAGAAAGGCATATAGGGAAAATAATCTGACCATGATGATGTTTTACTTATCTGAGCTTTGATTGTTAATTAGAGTGAAATGCAACCAAAGTTTGATATAATTCATCTAAAAGTTTATTTCTTTAACTGTTCCTGAAATGGCTTTCCGCCAGTCTAGTAGATGCTTAATATTGAGGTACGAGTGCATGGATGGTGACTTGTGGAATTGGGAAACTCCTTAACATGTATTCCTGTTTTGGTCATCAGTGCCTGATCCTATCTGTTTATTTAACTCTCATTCATTTCACATTCATAAGTTGATATACATACTCGATATGAGAAGGATGGCCCCTTTATTTCACTGGATTTCGCCCCTTATTTTTTTCTTGATCTTTTTTCCCACCCTGGGGAATAAAGCCTTGGTTTGTCTCATGAATGTGGCTGCTCTTAATGATTGTTGCTGTTCATTTTTTTTTCTTTCTTCTCCATGGACTTTGACTTTGTACCATGGTATCAATCCCAATTTGGTCACTATGTGGCTGGGGAATAGTAGGATTACTCATATTACAAGATATATCTGTGTTTTGCTTCGTGAGTGGAAGGCAGACATTGTATGTTTACAGGAGACTAAGTTGAAGCTGATCAATAGGAAATTGTGAGAAGCTTATGGAGTTGTGTTCATGTGGATTGGGTATATTTGGCCTCGAACGGGGCATCAGGAGGGGTTGTGGTTATGTGGGATAGACGGGTGGTGGAAAAAATGGAGGATTTCATAGGGGTGTACTCAGTTGCATGCTCTTTTAAGAGTGTCAGATAATTTTTTGTGGGCATTTGCAGGTGTCTATGGGCCGAACTTAGACAACATCAGAGCATCTTTGTGGGACGAATTAGCATGAGTTCATAGCTGGTGGGAACTTCCATGGTGCATTGGGGGAGATTTCAATGTAACCAGATTTCCAAGTGAGTCCTCAGGTAATAGAAGAGGGCGGCCAGCAATGGTTGAGTTCTTTGAGTGCATCTCTGACTTAAACTTGGTTGATCTGCCACTAGTTGGGGGTACAACCACGTTGGCTAATAATCAGATATGGTCTCGGCTGGACCGCTTCTTAATATCTCTAGAATGGGAAAGTCATTATTTCTCAGATGTTTGGCAAAAGCGTTTGCTCGTGTTGGGTCGAATCACTAGCCTATCATGCTTGATTGTGGTAGCCTCCGTAGAGGACGACGGTATTTCAAATTTGAAAACATGTGGCTGAAATTTGAAGGTTTTGTAGAAAGAGTAAGGTAGTGGTGGTCATCATACCAGATTGAGGGTACCCCTAGTTTCGTCCTTGCGGGGAAATTGAAAGCATTAAAAAGAGACTTGAAGTTGTGGAACAAGCAATCGTTCGGAGACATAGGGGAAAACAAGAAAAGCAAGTTGAAAGAGATCCAGGAAATAGAGAGACTCCAAGAGGCTAGGCCTCTTACTCAGGAAGAATTAGATCGGAAGGCGTTGTTGGGGATGAAGCTAGAGAGAATTATATTATTAGAAGAGATATCTTTTGGCGGCAAAAATCAAGAACTTTGTGGTTAAGGGAAGGAGATAGAAGCACAAAGTTCTTTCATAGTATTGCAAATTCTCACAGGAGAAACAATAATATAGAGATGCTAAAGATTGACGGGGTGGAATGTAGGGAAGAGCAGGCAATTCATGACCTTGTAGTTGGTTTCTATGAGCAACTACTATCTGAGTTGATGGGATGGCGGCCCTCCCTTGATGGCCTTGCTTTTGATACCATTGGACCGAATGATGTATCTCAGATGGAGAGGGTTTTTGAAGAGGAGGAGGTTTTCGAAGTAGTGAGGAAGATGGGCAAAGACAAGGCTCCTAGGCCTGACGGATTCTCTATGGGTTTCTTCCAAGAATGTTGGAAAGTCATCAAGGAAGATCTTATGAAGATGTTTCAGGAGCTCTTTGTGTTTGGAGAATTTGAGAAAAGCTTAAATACTACTTTCATTGCGTTGATTCCAAAGATGGTGGGGGCTAATGAGGTTAAGAATTTTCGACCCATGACCTTAGTGAATGGAGTGTATAAGATCATATCCAAAGTACTTGCAAATTGACTGAGTGAGGTAGTAGGGAAGATCATCACCAAACCCCAAAATGCTTTTGTTAAAGGTAGGCAAATCCTTGACATGTTTCTTATTGCTAATGAATGTCTGGACAGTAGGCTGAAGGCAGGTATAGCAGGAATCATTTGTAAGCTTGACATGGAGAAAGCATATGATCACGTTAACTGAGATTTTCTTCTCTACCTCATTGGGAGGTGCGGTTTTGGTGAGAGGTGGTGGACTTGGATTCGCTAGCGCATATCAATGGTGAAATTTTCTGTATTGATAAATGGTAGCCTAGCTGGTTTCTTTCATAGTTCGCGAGGCCTAAGACAAGGCGATCTATTGCTGCCTCTATTGTTTGTTTTTGTGATGGAGGGTTTAAGCTGGATGACATTGGCTTTGGTTAATAATGGCTTTGTGGATGGCTTTTCGATTGGAATTAGGATGGGGGTATCATTAATATATCTCACTTGTTTGCAGATGATACACTTGTTTTTTGTAAGCCAGACCGAAATCAGATTCAAGTGTTGAAGGCCTTGCTACTTTGTTTTGAAGCAGTCTCCAGTTTGAAAGTGAATTTAAATAAATCAGAGATGGTTCCAATTGGAGATGTTCCTGATATAAGGCAGCTAGCTAGCATGTTGGGGTGTAAGATAGCCTATAAGGCAGCTAGCTAGCATGTTGAGGTGTAAGATAGCCTATCTTCCTTTGGCATACTTGGGACTTCTGTTGGGGGTGGTTGCGAGGGCGTCCTCTGTATGGGAGACGGTGATTGAGAAGATAGAGAAGAGATTAGCGGGATGGAAGAGAATATACTTATTGAAAGGCGGCAGGATCACTTTGATCAAGAGTACACTTTCTAACTTGCCAACTTATTTTTTATCACTTTTTCCTATACCTACAAGTGTGGCATATCGAATTGAAAAACTCCAACGTGACTTTTTGTGGGGTGGCATGGGGGAGGAGTTCAAATACCATCAAGTGAAGTGGGAAACGATATGTCGTCCTATCTCCAATGGTGTTTTGGGTATTAGAAATGTTAGAATCTTTAATCGGGCGTTACTTGGAAAATGGTTGTGGAGATATAATAAGGAACCAGAAGGCTTGTGGAAGGTGGTGATTGAGCATAAATATGGAGGCATCTGGGGGGGATGGATTACTAAAGAAGTTATAGGAGCTCATGGAGTGGGGTTGTGGAAAAACATTAGAAGAGGATGGGGGGTTTTTACTCGACACACTTGATTCCAGTTGGGGGAGGTCTCCAGGATTAAATTATGGAAAGATATTTGGTGTGGGGATACCCCCCCTACAAATTTCATTACCGTCATTATTCCAAATTGCTAGTGATAAAGAAGTTGCAGTGCCGGATGTCATGGGGTTTTCGGGTGGACAGATCCATTGGGACATCAATTTTAGTAGAGCAACACAAGATTGGGAGATGAGCAGCTTTGTTGATTTTTACAGCCTCTTGTACTCCGTTAAATCAAGCAATCAACAAGAAGATGGATTGTGGTGGTCACCAACTGGGAAAGGTGCATTTTCGATTTGCTCTTTTTATAAGGTTCTCACACAAGAGCCTAACTCTTATTTTCCTTGAAAAAGACTTTGGACACACAAGGCACCCTCCAAAGCTGCTTTTTTCGTGTGGACAACATCGTTGGGCAAAATCCTCAATTGGTAATTTGAGGAAAATGGGGGTTATCATAGCAAATTGGTATTGCATGTGTAGGGGAGGGGAAGAGTCGGTGGAACATCTTCTTTTACATTGTGAGACAGCAAGGGTTTTGTGGAATGAGGTGATCGGTCGAGTAGAGCTGGCTTGGGTTATGCCGGAGACTGTAGTGGCAGTGCTGGCCAGCTGGACATATATAGGAGGCATGCAGCAGATTAAAGTGGTTTGGAAGATGATTCCTATTTGCATCATGTGGTGCTTGTTGCAGGAGCGCAATGCAAGGACGTTTGAAGATAGAGAGAGATCATTAGAGAAACTTAAAGCTTTATTTTCCACTACTCTGTACATGGGCCATTGCTGTTGATTTTTATGGCATGGACCTTCATGACTTTCTTATTTCTTTGGCGTCTTCTTAGTTAGGGCACACAGTGTTTTTTCTTATTTGTATCGGGCTTTGTCTAATTCTTTGATTAATAAAGTTTTGTTTACCTACCAAAAATTTGACCTGAAACCCATTGGCTTTTCCTCCAACCTTCTGGAGAGATTTCAACATACTTGTTGATACTCCCTAGTTTTAGTACTGGTTAGTTCACATCTATTGGTTGTGTTGTCGAAATTCTTTCCAGAGGTTATAATATCCAATATTAGAAAAGGTTAAACATGATCTAGATTGCAGAACATGCAGCATATGATTGTTGTTCTGTGGACAAATGATTTTGGCGTGAAAATAAATGAAATCCCTATTTCATACCAACTTTGATTTTTCAGAGAGCTGGTCATTTATCAGTCAGGCCCCCTCATCAAATTGAGGGCATCAGTACTGCTTACAGGGAAAATGCGAAAGCAGGTTTGGCCATCCTGTACGCGCCAGCAGTATATTCCATCAATGGAAATTCTTAGTTCTGTACGGCTTTGGTATATCTGTAATTTGTCCAATCTACATGTAAATCGTAGTCTTCATAGACTTGCTTTTGAGTTTGTTTCTTTTCCAAGTTTCCACAATGGGAAGAGATTGTATTTGTGTTTAGCCTTCTGACGAAGGACAGGGTGAATAGCCAATGATTCACTCATTGCTTTGAATTCTTTTAGCATGATTTATATGCAGAAATGGTTTCAAACCTTGAACATAAAAAACATTGCAAAATGGTTGTTCTAGACTAACTTTTCGTCTCCCTTCTTGTAGGCCATGTATTTACTTGGCGTGCATGGAAGCTGCTGAATGCCACAGCATATAGATAAAAGGGGGGTCTACGTGGGGGTGAGTCTACAACTCTCATCCGAGGTGCGTATTCCCTATCAGAAACAGTCCAATTTTAACGCTAGTATGGTATTTGGATGTCAAATTCATCAATTGTGGGGGGATTAGTCTCATGCGAGTTGTCTAGTCTTTATCACCAAGCCGTCTTAGATTCGTGCTGGATTAGGATATGATGTCAAATCAATCAAGTGCTACATGGACACCCTTTTGAAAAAAGGATATGCTTGGTGTGTTGAATTAAATGACTGAATGAAGAAAGAAGTTCGTTTTCTTCATCTTTGAGCCAAAGGTTTATCAACAAGAAAAGGGAAAAAACGATGGTTCTCGTATGGCTGTACATAAGAAAACAAAGACATGGGCCCCTCCCTCGTTTACTTGTCTGTGGAAACCATTATTGTTGAACACCAATGTTATATTGTTTGATGGAACATCATCAGAGCCGTCCGGCATGGCACGTGTGGTCGGTCCAACCGAGTGACCTGCTGTAATCATATGGTTACGTGATACAGGTCCTAATGATTTTACGTGTACATTTAATACACGTAAAAGGGTATAAGTGGATAGACATAGGAGATTTAATACATGCTTTGCGATTTTATCACAAAAGTCAAGCTGCTGTTAAAAGTGGTGGGTGTATTTTGGAGAATTGAATTTTACTTCAGCCTAACTCCGCATAACATAATTTTTTGGTTGAAGATTTTTTTTGGGTTCTTATTCTTTTTTATGTTAGGAAGCTGGGGACCATGGCTCTCTGTGTACTTAACCCACGTTTCAATCGTTTAAATAATATTTAATAAGAAGAAGATAAATAATGAAACGTTCAGCAACCTAAGGTTATGCTTGGTAGATGAGATAAGATGAGAATTTTTAAAAATTTTATGAATAGTGTTAAGATGAAAGTTTAAAATATTATTTTTTAATATTATTATTATTTTGGGATTTGAAAAAGTTAAATTAAAATTTGAAAAAGTTGAATTATTTATTATATTTTATATAGAAATTTAAAAAAGATGTAATGATTAGATGAGATAGAATTGAGATGAGAAGTTTCATCTTGCCCCCAAACATAAGTTTAATTATTTCAGTTTGGTAAGTGATCTACCCCCCGCAACGTTTTATCTACTTCATTTTAAGGGCCTGAAAGTAAATAAGTACTATATAGACGCCCTTTAATGAACTCGCTTTTCCCCCTTTTTTAAAGTGAATAATAATACCTTTAGCTACCGTCCCTTTCTCAACTAGCTGCCCGTCGTATCTTTTACTATTATTTTATGATATCGTATTTAATAATTAGAGATTATTTATTATATTTTGTTTGTAAAGTCAATTATTTAATATCACATTAAAAGATATTGAGAGATGATGTAAAAAATGACGATTAATAAAGTTTTTATAATAATAATATAACCTTCGACCCAAGTAAAGCTGAGATTTTTTAATAGAAAATGTTAAATAGCTTCTTGATTTTTGTTCCTTCAATTTGACATTTTAATTTTTAAAATTTTTTTAATGGTTAAAAAAGTGACTACTAGTGAATATGTATATTTTTTTAAATGATTAAATATATTTTAAAAAATATTTTAAAAAAAAATTCAAATGTACTATGGGCACGGCAGGCCAATTGTCCTTTTCTAATTGGGCCTTTTTTTTTCTGCATATTCTCTTTATAACAATATATATATTTATGTCGGAGAAACTTACATAAAATGTATGAATGAGAACAGGGGTATTATAAGATGTTTTTTAAATAAACCTTAAATATACATAAAATCTAAGTAAACCACTAACAATTTTTCTAGTCGTTTTAACAAAGTGGCTTTGTTTTTGTTTTACTTAAATGTTGATAACACAAAACTGTTGCAGATAATTAGGTGGATAGAAACAGAAACCTCCAATCCCACCACACCGTATCCCTCTTTTTATCCACGCTTTAATCTTTTAAGTTGCACATGTTTGTTTTCATCTCCTCTTTCAACTTCGAGTTCGTTCTACAACACCAAACTGAACCCAGTGCAGCAAAACAAAACAAAGCAAATGATTTTAAAGAGAAATTTTACCCCCACCCACCGAAAACACGTGTGCCCGACGCGTGTAGTGGGGGAGGTGGGGAATCGAGGTTTTCCTTCTAGATGGTTTCGGTGGTCTATCGATATAAATCATTTTGCTTTCCTTTTGCTTCTAGAAGGGCGTGCTGAATTATTTTTAGCATGCCTCCAGTTTTTTTAGTCCTTCTAGAAAAGACTTCTGCCGCATGCTTTCAACCAGTTACTTTCTCCTTTATGGAGAGGAGCCTTGAATTAAGTTAGAACTAGAAGAAGCGAAGCCCATCGTAATTTAGTGTCAAACAAGACAACCCACGTCCTCTCACTTCAGTTTTCCTGTTGGTAAGTGTCTGTACGTCTGTGTCTGTCTTGTGTATGTATGTATAGGAGGATCACCAGTTTTTTGGGGTACCAACCCATGCTTTCTTTCCTAAACATTATGGACGTCAGAAATCGTCTTGTGGATGTCTCTTCTTTCTTTCTCTTTGAAGCCACCGGGGACTCCCAAGATAATTGTGATCCCGCCTCCGAAGGTGATGTTGGCCACGTCGACATTGCCATGGCCGACGATGATGCAGAATCGTGTAGCTATGATATGTCCGATGCTCCTAGAGATAACGAGTTCGATAATTGTGATCCTCAACCATTTGTTCTTCATGAATCATCTGACGAAGAAGACGACGACGGCGGTGGACATGAGGAGGAGGAGGAGAAGGAGGAAGAGGAGGGCCATAGCTGCCAAACATGGAATAGTGAACATAATTGGAATCCAACCGGCCACCAGAAATCGGGTGCTTCCGTCGATTCAAGAAAAGATCAGTTGATCATGACAGAGGCGGAGAAGAGCAGGAGGTTCTGGGAGGCATGCTTGGCTTCTTAAGTCTTGAGTTTAGTTTTCGTAAGTCTTTGAGTTTATTCGTACGTCTAGTTCATGGTATTCTCTCTTCTCTCTCTCTTTCTCTCTCTGTAACTCTTGGTAGGTCTTTAAGGAGAAACAGGACAGGTAGGGGGGCGGTGGT
The DNA here is from genome assembly GCA_029856935.1 of Cyclocarya paliurus. Taxonomy (NCBI): domain Eukaryota; kingdom Viridiplantae; phylum Streptophyta; class Magnoliopsida; order Fagales; family Juglandaceae; genus Cyclocarya; species Cyclocarya paliurus. The sequence goes on from CM056949.1 coordinate 15,151,307, forward strand.
GGTTTGTTGATCTAGATTAGGTTTTATTTAGAATTGTAAATAACTTGTGCCAAAAGATAGTTAGATACGATAACAATTGCCATCTATCATTCTTAGATATGGTTTATTCACAGCATGCTATGCTGATTTATTGTTTGTTTTGCAATGGATTCCAAAATCACAAAGGAGTTGTGTTGTTCTTGTTCTGGTTATGGTTCAGGTTCAGGTTCAGGTGCAATCGAGACCAACTATTCCCAGCCACTGTAATTAGGAGATCAACTCACATTCATTTGGTGCCCATCAATTTTTTTTCTCTTTTAATTTATTTGGGGTAGGAGGGAGGGAAGAGGGGTAAAGACTAGGAGTAGGTTGTCACGAGGTGAAAGAAAGGGAATCTGCTGAAAACGTGCGTGACAACAGTGTTCTTTGAGATGGTGTAAAAGAGAGTAGACAACGGAGTATTATTGTATGAGGGTGAGAAAATGGCAACTGGGTTTGGCATGATTACCACAGTGGCTGAATAATGTAGTGAAAATTATAGGCTGGAACCATTAGAGCACAAATAAAGGGTGATTTGAAAGATATGCCATTATAAAGGGAGTGGATAGTGATTGGATTGGATCCCACTATTATCTCTAAAATTTAAACCGATCAAATCCCTCTCAAGTACAGATGATATCTGTACTCTGATAGCTAACTCGATTGAATGAATAAACAAAAGATATGACTGTAAAAATTGTAGTTTTTTAAACGTTTCAAATGACGAGCTACATTAAGAGAGAGAAATCAGATGAGGCGAGAGAAAACGACATGAAGGACGCCAACCTCACTTTGTGGGACGGGTGGGTAATGTAATGCAAAAGCAGCAGGAAGGGTGGTGATGATAATGCGATACGCATAAATAGACAGGCATACGTTGACTTTCACCAAAACAAGGGAAAAAAAAAGAAAGGAAAAAAGACATTCCATATGAAAACACGCAGAATTTCACGCCAATTTAAAAGCAAAGCAAAGCAAAGTTCCCTACGAATTCAATAGACTTTGAAATTGTTCGACGTGGAAGAAACGGGACTCGACTTCTGACTGACAATTCATTCCAATCTGAAAATGCCAAGGGGTTAGAAAATGGTTCACTACTACTGAAAGGTACACAGAACAAAGTCAACAAACACATACATGTTCAGCCCTAAACTGAACCCTGAATCTTTCACAATCCCCAAGCAAAACACTCCCTCCCTACCCCAGTTTAAGGAGAGCCTCACACCCAATGCTGTATTAATAATTTACAGGAGAAATCACGACTGTCGAGACAAATTCAAGAGCAAACGAAGTATATTACCAAGCACTATGAAAATGAAAGAAGTCACGCAGATCATGTAGATGTCAACACAATGGCATAGGCGACGTGGACACCGATTTATCATTCATCTCCACGTCATTGGTGCTTGCACATGCTATTGATGGGCTCTCTTTATCAAACTTTGTTTCCACAGCAATCGGGCTTGTCTCCAAGTCTTCCACATCACTTGAACTTGAGCTAGATTTCCCATTTTTGCTTTCCGTGAATGAAAAGCTGCTGATACCAGACTCCCCATTGAAGCCCAAGCAACTCGAGGGGCTTGCATGCTCTGACTGTAAATCATTTGCAGGTTCTTCTGAGAAACTATTTGTGGTGGTATTCTTTCCGTCCAATTGCCTTAAGAAGCATTCTTCTATCTCACTTGATAACTCCACCTCATCTTCATCTTCGCTGCTGTGGTTATAAGAGCAATTACCATCATTGTCTGACGTAGGTGCTTGCAATTCACAACTTATATCCATCTCCTGCTGACTGTCAAAATCCTCATCGGTTTGCTGATGGGAAGAACGTGATGACATAGGTGAATATTCTCCAGTAGCAGACTCTTCCCGTTCTCTTATTGTTTTCATAATCAGGGTCTTGAGCAAGTTCATTACTTGAACCGCATGCATTAAAGCCGTCAATGGATCAGACATCTAAACAAATAAAAAATGAAACATAAATTTACAGAATGAAAATGAAAAGCAATACCGACCACAGAAAATTATTGGTAGAACATTGAACTTTTAAAAGCAAAACAGATTCTCCGTAGTTATGATTTTCTTGCTACTATAAGGAAGAAAGGTTATTCGAAAATGCTGACCAGATCATGGTCAAGTACCTGAGTCATGTTAGGAGCAAAAACCATGGCAATGTTTCTGGCATTCATTTTGTTGGATTCCTCTTCCTCAACAACATCTGCCATAAGATCAACAGCCCAATTAAGCAATGCAACCTCAGTTGGCTTTAACTGCTTCACAAGCTCAACAGATTCTTCTTCAGTGTTGCACTGGAGAACTTGTTCAGGAGAAAGTCCATCTAGGACCCCTGAAGGAAGCTCTCGGAACCAGGCTTTGATGAGTCCTGCCAAGCAATGGACATCAATGTTTTCAGGGACAATGCCTCGGTTCAGCTGATCCCTTACACGCTCCTCTTGGCTATTCTCTGGGTTTATCCTGAAAATTCCTTCTGCCTACAAACAAATCATTTACAGAAACCAGCAAGGAAACCCATTTATTAGCCAGATTATGATAAACAAGCAACTACCTGCAAGTAAACTAATAGAAGTTATCAAACACTAGTACCTTTAGACCTCCTTGAGAGTACAAGCGCTCTTGCATTAGCAAGAGTATGGTGGGCACACTATTTCCATTTGTATCGTAAGAGCATTGCATTGACTCTGCTGACACTCCAAACACACTAGCACTGCAAAATCTTAGAAATAAAAGTTAGGACAATCCACAAAACGCAGAAACCAATCATCAGGGAGGAGAAATTTCTAAGAGAAGAAAAGCACCGGCAATCAATTTGAGATGCTAGAAAGATTTTGTAATGATAAATAAATCCAAAGTGAACAGGTCAATGATGGAACAGTGGAGAAAATAAGTTCCAACATACTTGATAGTAACTGACTCTGCAAGGAATTCGGATTAAATTCAATTGATAAAAGAGGATGTTTGTCACCACATCAAAAGGGAAGGGATGATGATTAAAAAGACATGAACAGTATTTTCGATTTAGTATTTTGTGGCTAATGAAATATAATAGGCATCGTCTAATGACCGAAAAAAATCAGCTCAGTTAGAACCACAAGAGTATGACAACAGTTTGGGACACTTGGACGAACCCAACTCATAAACTCAACGGATCTTCTTAAATATTCTTGGGACTCTGTTTCATTGAGTAATGCGAACCCAAATATCCAGTTCCCTGCTCAGGAACTAGAGGAAAAGAATAAAAGATTATAATTTGAATGCCGGACTTTATTACTTGCGGACACAAGGGGATCACTAAACAATAACTTCAACTTGGCTCAGTAGAACTACCTGGCTTGTTGCCTTCAGAATTTGGAATGAAATAAGACTCATAAACTAGGTAAAGCTTAACCTTTTGTCATTTCTCTGTTCCTCCACTTACTCTACAAATAAACGGGGTTTTTTAGGCTTCTAAACACCACATCCAAAACCCTCAAAAAACCATTTATAAACCCCAAACACTTTAAGCTAAAAGATAAAAAGTTCATATTAAATGTATGTGAAATCTGGGGTTTGTTCAGCTAGGAGGCTTTAAAACTTCAACTCTAGTGCAGCTAAAAGTTCAGGACCAATGCAAATCTCTTACTGTCTCTCTGCCCCATCCTCAAGATCCAAAATGTAGTAAATAAAACAACTTGCTTCCTACTTCTACCAGATCTAAGATTCCAAAATGAAGGAAGGAAGAAAATGAAACCATATTTTCAGCCAAGAAAAAAACGACAAAGCCAAGACCACTCAGAAAAAGAAAACAGGAAAAAAAAAGAGGAAAAAAGAAAAGAGTTGATACCTTGCACTCGGAACTCGACCGGGGATCTCAACCTCGAACTCCACAGGCAGACCCAGAAACCCATTGAAACGGTCGAACGTCACGTGAGTAATGTGCTGAACATTAGTGGGCCACCCGATTTCCATGTTATGAACGGCGGACATCACATCCTCCCCCCGATCAACACGGCAAGAAACCATGGATTTCCTAAGAGCCGCCGCGAGAAACGCCACCAGCGAGAGCTGGTTTTGCTCTTCCTCGGAGCTCTTTCCACCCTTTGCTCCCCTACCACCACCACCACACCCCGCTCCCTTGGTTATCATCACGAGCCCTGTCATCTCTCTTCCTCGCACCCACACTCACTCTGAGAAACCAACCGTGTGGAGTCTCTTATCTGAAACCGTGTCTCTATTACCACCCTGAGGGCCTGAGGTCTCAGTTTGTTTCGTATTAATGGATTTTGTTGGGTTGCATTCAAGTTTGGTTTTTGAAGTTATAACTCTGAATCTGTTTCTCTCTCTTTCTGTGTGTCTCTCGGGACTTCAAACGGCCACTCGTTTCAAATTGAATTTGTTTCTTCCTTGGGTTACTTTTATCTGAAAGTATTAGATTATCGAACCTTGGATTTCAAGAAAATTACATGGATGACACTCACAGTCAATTGCTCATAAGGAATATGATTTTGAGAATGTTTTGAGTCATAACAAAGCTATGGATTTTAGGAAATTAAATACAATTTGGGCATGACTTTTCTTTTTGCAACTTTTGACCTTTATTCTGTAGACGTTGGAAGGGTCTTTTTTGCTTCAAACATCAATGAAACCTTTTTTTTTCTCAACTTTATTTGATCATTCACTCAACATAGCTACTTCCACCAGCTTGAATTGATTGATTGGCAGTCCTCATGATCTAGTTTTGACGGCTTAAATTTATGAACATATCAATACAATACCGAGAGTCTAAATTATGATTAGGTGACTAAGACGATTACTAATTTTAGTTGTGTAAATTTTGCATATATATATTTTTTTAAAAAGGAAGAATGATATTTGCTGTGTAAGTCTTGTATATTGTATATTCTTTTAAAAAAAAAAACGTAAATCTTATACTCACACGAAAAAATTATTTTTCTATTGGTAGACTCTATTTTTTGTAATAAGGTAAATGATATTTATAATTTTAGAATGTATAAGTTTCGTGCATTTCTTTTAAAAAATAAATAAATTTGATACCTACGTCAAGAAAAAATTATTTTTTTAATAATAAATTCAATTTTTTCTAAAAAAAAAAACTTGTGAGGCTTTCACCTTATAACTATATCTAGCACTACTCTTTGTATCAAATATACATCTCACGAAAAAATATTTTTTCTTTATGTATTTTTATGATATGGTTTACTCTTAAAAAAAAAAAACTGCATAGATTATATGCAATTGTAGAAATTATTACTCTTCCGCAAACAGAACAGTGTTATGTCGCGAGAAGATGTCAATCCAAGGAAAGTAGGTTGGAAGTAATTATAGCATTTGGTAAAGGAAATTAGGGACACGACCATCTTTCATGAAGTTGATAATGGATAGATATGACAGTGTCATTTTCTTGGGAAAATGGAGGAGACCGAGACATGCTTCCCTTTTGGAAAATAAATAAACAAAGCAATTTCGAATATATGGAGGAGACCGTTGGGGGAAGGATGATTGTGATAGCGCATATATAGGCAGAAGTGAAGCGAAGTTAGACAGAGGAGAGGACAACTTTGATATTTCCAATGATGAGGGGAGAGGGTTCCTTTGTTTTTCTATCTTTTTGTCTTCCGCGTGATTCATGGGAAATGGATTTTGCTTTTCTTCTTCTTTTCCTAACTTTATATCCCTTTTTTCCAAACATTTCTTCTGCTTTTGTCTCCAACTTTGGAATAATTAGCAGTCTTTAATGTTAAAATAATTGCAATTACCATAAATGGCTTCAATTGTCTAATACAAGGACTTTTATTAATCGTATATCATGAGTTTAAAGACTCAAAGTTACTCATTTTTGCACCAAAAAAAAATTAAATTGAAAACAATAATTCCGCATATATCAATAATTAAAGTTGTAAAAATCACTCTTGAATCATCTTTTATAATAACAAAGATGGATACAGAAAAAAATAAAAAAATAAAAAAAATATTTTGCATGATTTAGGAATGCAAGTTGGGGCAAAGCATTGGATTCCATTTTTGTTTTTAATCTTCCACCACAACTGTCATTTTCACTTCACCAAAGCAAAAGGAGATTATTATTTAGTCCAAAGCTCAGATTCTATTATTTTAGAAGAAAAATTAAGACTATGACATAATGCTTTGGACTTTTAAGTAGTAATAATTCCCTTAATTCAAAAGCAGAAAATGCATATCCATAAATTTGTATTTTCCAACCTTTTTCCTGGTTTCATTGAAATAAGAAATAAAATACATATTCATTGAGTAAATATTGTTGTAAGGGATGAAGGATTAGGGTTATATGCTTTAGTAATTATAAGATAATCTTAGGATATGTTTGGGAACAAAAATGTTATCATACTACTTCATTACTATTCA